>OX401993.1:12993004-14426004 GCA_947859395.1 Eupithecia insigniata
CACAATTGTATGGACTGGCATGTTAATTAATGTAATGATGAAGGATCCTAACCGATTATGTCTTGAACAATTTTTTTTTTTTTTTTTTTTTACAAAACTTAAGTTTACCCATGAACATTGAAATAATTTTCATATCTTATTTGTACCCTTGAATAATGTTTATACGAATATGGAATTTATTTATTTCCACAATGTCAAGCAATGTATGAATTATCAGTGGATTCTACACTAGGATAAGTCTGTATCGCGGATATCCTATATCGCTTGTCAAACAGTAAATATGAAAAAAATGTATTATGTAAATGTCCTAATACTTTTTATAACACCGATAGTGCCAATGAAATAATTTTCACGATACTTACAGTGTCTGTGATACTTTTACAAAAATTGACATAATTTTAATAAAACTTACAGTGCCCATGTCTGCTACATGAAGTTGAAATAATTTTCATAACACTCAGTGACCATGAATGCTTTGTGAACATTAACATAATTCTTATAACACACAGTGCTCACTATTGCTTTATGAACGTAAAAAGATTTTCGTTATAACACTTACAGTGCCAATGATTTATTCTAGAAATTAAAATAATTATCATAACACTGACAGTGCCCACGATGACGATGCTGATGATCACGATTATCATAACACTTACAGTGCCCAGGATTATTTTATGAACAATGATTTAATTAAAATAACACTTACAATGCCCATGAATGCTTTATGAAATTAAAATAACTATCACTTGTGCCCATTGATGATGATGATTATCATTACACTTGCAGTGACCATAGGTGGCGATGATGAAGCTTATGATGATGATGATTATCACAACACTTGCAGTGACCATTGATGATGATGATGATAATGATGATAACAATGATGATGATGACAATGCCAATGATGATGATGACAATGATGTTGATGATGATGATGATGACAATGATGATGATGATGATGATGGTGGTGGTTTAAATTTGTTGGCCCTTCAATGGATTAAATTTTTCTTTGAATTGCAGATATTATCATGGAGAATATTTGGATTTTGGAGACTCATGAACAGGAAGTTGAGATTCCCAATGCACAGAGTTCAGGAAGTGTCCAAGGACAGGAGCCTGAACTTGGAGATGCCCAGGATCGAGGGTCTGAACCTGATGATACCCAGGATCAAGGGACAGATGGGAAAAATACGAGGGGACATCGACTGGAAGTCAATGATCCTAGAGGACGAGGAATTGCTGATGAGTCGGTAAGAGTTACAGGGCGACGACGAAGGCAAAACAAACTTGCACCTGAACAATTGGATGGAGATGGAAACTCAACAAACACTAGGATAGGGCGATCGGTTAAGCGAAGATCTGGACGTAAGCGTCATTATGTTAGAACTGATTCTGAATCTTCACTGGACAACCATACAAGATCTCAAAGAAAATATAGGCGGGCTAGGTCTTCTAGGCAACGACATAGACGTAAGCGTAGATATTCTGAAACATCAACAGATTATTCGTCAGAAAGGTCTTCTGACAAAGCTCATTCAAAGGTCAGGCGGGTTCGACGTAATGATAGGATGTCTGATGCTATACTTGACAAAGTTTTGTCATTGGTGCAGGATGTTAGGAGTTCCGACAAACCGAAACTCTCTTTCAATAATAATGTTGTACCGGACTTTGACCCCATGAATAAAGAACAAACTATACTGACCTGGATAACCAAAGTTGAAGAATGTTCCGAAATCTATGGATGGGATGAAAAAGAAACCATCCATTATTCCTTGCAAAAGTTATGCGGCGTTGCTAGGACGTGGTACCAGGGTCTTCCGACATTATTACATAGTTGGTCAGAGTGGAAAAAAAAACTTCTAGAGTCATTTCCTTGCCGAGAAGATTATGCCGAACTTCTCACTGAAATGTTAGCTAAAAGGGTTAGGTACGGCGAGTCATTAGAGCATTACTACTATAGCAAAATCAACCTCATAAATCGATGTAGGCTTACTGGCAAACAGGCTGTTGACTGCTTGCTTAACGGAGTGGACGATCGGGCTATAAAGGTGGGTGCCCAAGCAGCGAGGTTCTCGGAACCGGAGCAGGTTTTGAACTACTTTAAAACGGTCAAGGTGGGTAATTCCGAAAATTCTCGACGGAGAGTGGATAGGAGCACAAATAACACCAAAGTAACGGGTTCAAAATCAGGTTATCAAAATCCAAAAATAATATGTTTCAACTGTAATCAACCGGGACATCCTAGTTTTAATTGCGAAAAACCCATACTCAAATGTACCAACTGTTCTAGAATCGGGCATTTAGCTCCGAATTGTTTGAGAAACAAGTCAAATCTAACACCAGTCGATAACAGATCGAAAGCTAAAACTGAACAGGTATCAGAAGTCAGTCTTTCTGATAGGGCCAATGACAAATACGTCATGAACGTTAAGGTAAATGGTAAGCAATTGGAATGCCATTTGGACTTAGGTAGTCAATGCTCACTGATAAGGGAGAGCGATGCAAAAACATTGAATGCGACTGCGATTACGGACAAAGAATTACCAATGCTTCGGGGCATTGGTGCTAATCTTACTCAGCCGTTAGGTATGATCGTAGCGAACGTAGAGTTACAGGGTATTGCGGAAATCATAGACATGTATATAGTAGAAGATTATGTACTAAGGCATCCAGTATTGATAGGGCACTCATTCACTGAAAAACCGGGTATAATAATAACCAAGACCTCGGACCAGGTTATATTAAATAAAATAGAACGGAATCAAAAGGTTCATCTGTTAGCACGAAATGACATTGTTATCCCTACAAACGGACTTAGATCGGTACCAGTACATTGTGAGGCACTTAGCAAAGGCACAGTTTATGTCGATGGGTCGGTAAGAGGACGCGCAGGCTTAGAATATTATTTTCTACCAGGGGAGTATGCTGTATCAGGTAATAATAGTATCTTGCTCATACATAACGTTTCAGATTCAGACATTAAAATTTTAAAGGACTCATTACTAACTCGGGCTAGACAGGTTCATACAACTCTAACTGCGTATGAAGTAACTATCAGTGCCATTGAGGCTAATGATGAAATACATTGCAACCCGAATATATCATCAGAGCAGCTCTTAGCACTACGAGATTTATTAACAGAGTACAAGGATTGTTTTTCGAGTAGTCTCAAGGATTTAGGTTTTACAAACGCGAATGAAATGAGGATTGAATTGGAAGATTCTGAGCCTGTGGTTTACAGGCCGTATAGGTTGTCGCATTCTGAGAGGTCTTTAGTTAGAGATATGGTACAAGAAATGCTGGAGAGCGGTATAGCTAGGGAATCGTCATCGCCTTACGCAAGTCCAATTGTTCTCGTAAAGAAAAAAACAGGAGAGAAACGGTTATGCGTTGATTACCGCGCTTTAAATAGAAAAACTAAAAAGGATCACTACCCATTACCTCGTATTGAGGATCAATTGGACTTATTAGCGGGTAATACGATGTTTACGTCTTTAGACCTGGCATCTGGTTATTACCAGATACCTATAGAAGAAGAATCACGTCACATAACAGCTTTTGTGACCCCGGACGGTCAATTTGAATATAATCGAATGCCTTTCGGGCTAGTTAACGCACCTTCGGTATTTCAAAGGACTATTAACAAAATTCTTGCTGAAGCCAAGATTAAGTACGCTTTAGTGTACATGGACGACATTTTGATTCCCTCGAAAAATGCTGAAGAAGGCTTAGCTAGATTAAAGGAAGTACTCGAGCTTTTAAAAAAAGGGGGTCTTACGTTAAAAATGAGCAAATGCCATTTTTTCTTCGACAAGATAGACTTTCTTGGATTTGAGGTTAGCGCAGAGGGAATACGACCTGGAACTAAAAAGACCGAAGCAGTTTCTAAGTTTCCCAATCCTAAAAACCAGCATGAATTACGTCAATTCTTAGGGTTGTCGGGGTTTTTTAGGAGATTTATCCGAAACTACGCGTTAATAGCAAGCCCTCTGACGGAATTATTAAAAAAGGATTGTGAATGGATATGGAATGATGCCAAGGAGACATCGTTCTTACAGATTAGAAAGTTATTGACCGACCGCCCTCTACTTTCATTGTACGATCCAAAAGCGGAAACACACCTCCATACAGACGCCAGCAAATATGGCTTAGCTGGCATATTACTACAGCGCAACGATAAAGGGGCTTTACAGCCGGTTTCATATTTCAGTCGGAAAACCACTGCAGATGAACAAAAGTACCATTCTTTCGAACTTGAAACTTTAGCAATCATCGCATCTCTAAACCGATTCAGAGTCTACCTCTTAGGTGTTCCTTTCACGATTCAGACCGACTGTAATGCCATTCGATCAACTCTTGTCAAAAGAGACTTAGTCCCGCGTATTGCAAGGTGGTGGATACAACTTCAAGAATTTGACTGCACAATTGAATATAGACCAGGTTCTAGAATGTCACATGTAGATGCGCTCAGTCGTAACCCGGTAGAGACTACATACAATGAGGATCATGTTTTAGACATTTTAACAATTGAAACTGACGAACAAGATTGGATCACCACCGTGCAATCGGCAGATGATGACATTGCACGAATAAAAGATATATTAAGCAACTCTGACACCGAAAATGTAGCAGACATATTTAAAAACTTTAAAATGAAAAACGGCCGTGTTTACCGTATTGTTGGGGATGAAATAAAGTGGGTAGTTCCAAAAGGTGCACGCTGGCAAATTCTCAAAAGAAACCATGATGACGTTGGGCATTATGGTTACGAAAAAACGTTAGACCGAATAAGGAAAAATTTTTGGTTTGGGCGTATGAGGCGCTTCGTGAAAAAGTACGTTTCAGCTTGTCTGGAATGCGCCCATCATAAGGCGCGAGGTGGTAAGCGTGAGGGAGAGTTACACCCCATTGAGAAAATTAGTGTGCCTTTTCACACCATTCATGCGGACCACCTGGGGCCTTTTATAAGAAGCAAAAAGGGAAACTGTTATTTATTAGTAATGATCGATAGTTTTACTAAATTTATAAACATCACTCCAGTAAAAAACACCAAATCCGCAACGACAATCAAAGTCCTGAAAGAACACATTGGATTCTTTGGAGTCCCGACACGTCTCATAACTGACAGAGGATCAAGTTTTACCAGTAAAGTCTTCAAAGACTTCATAACTGAGTGTGGAATAAAGCATGTACTAAACGCTGTCGCGACTCCGAGGGCCAATGGACAAGTAGAAAGGTTCAATCGAACGATAACAGAAGCATTGGCTACATCCAACCATGGACAGGACGATAGGTGTTGGGATGAACGAATACATGATATACAAATAGGTATTAATACTACTGTACATAAAACTACACAAAAGTCCCCTTCGGAACTTTTGTTCGGATTTAATCTGAATCATAGAACTCAAGGATTATTGAGCACGGTAATAAACGAGACACTTAATATAATAACACCAGATAAACTAGATTCTGTTCGAGATGAAGTTTCAAAACGTATTGAAGTACAGCAGCAAAAAGATTCTGAGCGATATAACAAACACAGGAAACCAAGTAAAAAGTACAAAATAGGAGATTTAGTCCGAATAGAAAGGCAAGTGCCTCATGATGGCCAATCTCAAAAATTAGTGGTTAAGTACCAAGGACCTTACCGTGTAATAAAAGTACTTGAACATGATAGGTTCGTTGTAGAAGACACACCTTTGTCTCGCAAAAACGGCCGTCGTTACGAAGCTGTTGTATCCATAGATAAAATGCAACCTTGGATGAGCTTTGATCGAAACTTTGACGACAGTTCTGACAATAGTAGTGAGGATGATAATTTAAACAATGTAACTCCAAGTAGTAATGCAATGTCTATTTCAAATAATGAGGCTCAAAATACAAATACTACTGACATTAGTGATGTGAATATTTTGAAATCATAGAAAATGAAACGATTTCTAATGGGTAACCATTTCATATGTCGATTACAATTTTAAATAATAGGAAGGTCAAATGTAATCGAGATCCATATCCATAATAGCTATTACGCTTAATTCTAATACGTTAAGATTTTTTTTGTTTTTATTGTTTTGTTGTTTTCTTTTTGGTTTTATGTGTTTAATTTTCTGATGTTAAAGCTTACTTATTTAGCACGAAGGCACTCGCGCTATTGTAGGAAGGCCGAGCTGTTAGCGTTGTTTTGACAGGGCATCCAAAGTGTTATTTAATTTGTACAATAATTTACTAGCTTATGTCAAATCATCATTATGTATGTCCAAGCTAGTTTTCGAACAAACGTTCATCTGAGGTAGATACGGAACGGAAAAAATGCGGGACAAGATGGCGGAAGGGAGAAGAAAAAATACCTACACCAGAAAAACAAGAAAAAGCATTCTCTTTGGTACAAGGAAAAACGGATTAAAAGTTATTAATTGAAGTGTGAATGTGAATTAAATTGTTGTTCAAACTATTATTTTGGTGTTTGAACTTACGGCATACGCCAAAAATACGATAATTGTGTGGGTAGAAGGGGGTTCCGTGAGAGCCGCTGGAGTAGGTTGACTCGGGTCGGTCTCACGCCGAGGGCACAGCCTCGACTCACGTCTTTAGCGCACTTTTACATTCTGTAGGCATCGTACGGTAATACACATGCCAACTTGATTGTTGATCGGTTAAATAGCTAACTTACGCACAGTAAAGTAAAAGTATTTATTACAGCAATAGTGCAGGAATAGTTGCGGGTTCGGATAAAGTGAATGTACATGGTCAAATGAAAAGTGATCATGCCTAGGTAATAATAATCAATCAAAAGACTACTAACTTATTAATAGTACAGAAACTCAAAGTTTTTGTCATTATTTTAGATGATTAATTATTCATTCGACGGTTTGAATGGATAAATGCATAGATGGATGGTTGTTTTTAACCTGGGAATAACATTAGCATACTTTATAGGCTATTTTTAAGGGTCTTTAGTCAACTGAGGCCGCTCGAACTGATCCCGCGGGATCAGTTGACCTAATGAATATTTGAATCGGGCAACTGATCCCATCGATACATTTTATGATTTTTATAGACACGTAAAAAATTATTTGGTGATATACTTAGAGAACCTTTTTGGGTTTGGATTGGTATTTGATCATCATTTTCCTGACCACTCGCACCAATACCAATATACGTGTTTCTTTTGTTTCACAGATTCCAATTACGACAGCCAGAATGTTTCCAAGTAGTCCAAAGCAGGAGCTGCCAGTCAAACTTCCTGTGAAGGCAGAGTCTGTCCTCATCGGTTTCCCACGGGTGGCGGCCACCACTAATTACAACGCGCCCGTCCACATTGACGTGGGGGGCACCATCTACACTTCCTCCCTGGAGACACTGACTTCGTGAGTAGCTTATTGCACATACGTAACACATCTAGGTATGTATGTATGTAAATAATGTTATGAGAAGCTTTTGCTTTTAAAGCGTAAATAAGATTATTTTATCGGAGGGAGTTATTCCCGAGCCTGCGGCCACGCCATAGGGCCTGCGGGTTCTCGGCGGCGGCGCCGCGTGCCCCTCCCCTGCTTACACCGCTAGCTCTTTTAATCATTTTCTGGAGGGAATGAAATAAAATGGATCTACAATTTGTATAGCCTCGATTTATGATGTCATACCCTGTAAAAATGTTATATTAACCTGGTAATTTAGGAAAATGAAGGAATGTGTCTGACGTAGAATTTGAGCACATCAAACGAACTGGCATACAAGATTGTGCATCATTCTTATGACACCTGGAATTTTTTAAATTGTTTACTATTATTTTCACAGAGATCCTGATTCTCGGCTCTGCAAGATGTTCAACGGCACATATCCGATTGTCCTGGATTCCCTCAAGCAACACTACTTCATCGACCGCGATGGCCCCATGTTTCGGCATATTCTTAACTTCCTCCGCAATGGAGCGCTCACTCTACCCGATGATTTCAATCACTACGACCTGCTTTTGTACGAGGCACACTATTTTGAGCTCAACCGTAAGTCATCGTCAGAATTTTATTCCCTAAGATGCAATCCTTTGTTTGTGTGTAGGGGTTAATATCTAAGAATCTACATAGTTGTAAGTACCAAGAGTTACACCAATAGAAAGCTCCGTTATCCCCGAGCACATATGACAGAATTATCAGTCAGCTGTGACCCGAGTTATACATATAGGTATAGGCTATTTTTTATTTGATACCGTGCTATTTTTCGACATCAACACTGCGATCACCAATCCGCCTGCCAAGCGTGGTGATTATGGCAAATCCCTCCCTACATGTGAGACCATCAACTCAATGGACCGACAACATCGTAATGGTCGCAGGGAGTCGATGAATGGAGGCTCACATCGAGTACAGTCTCGATGGCGGCTCAGGACCGCTATTTGTGGCGTCGTATGGGGTAGCAGTGGCACAGTGGACGTGTATAGGCTGATATGATGATGATGACCATGCTATGGACCACAATAACGTTTAAGATATTCTGGTTATAATCCGATTCAAAAACTTGGATATATTATGCATACATAGGGGTTACAAAACCTAAGGAATATTGGTGGAAAATATTTAACTACATTGGTATCACCCCCGTAGCAAAGCTCGAAACAATTTTTGGTTTTTACCCGACTACGAGAGGGTTATGATTTTGACACCGTATGTATGTATGTAGCCGATTTTTATGTGCCCTCGTAGCGCTGAAACTACTGGTCCGATTTCAACAAATGAGGATATGATTCGTCTTAATAGCCCGATGGTTATAGGCTATGTGACGTCAGCTAAAATGGAGGTCTTACGAGATAGCGGGGGTCGAAGAAAGGGTCGAAAATTTCATTGGTAGTAAATATGCTCGTATGTGGTATCGTTGGAAAGGTCTTTGTTTGTACTTTCCAAAACCGTTTTTCAAACTTTTGTGAGATTAACGATTCTCAAGCTAAAAATATCTATCTATGCAAAAGGGTATAAAAAAAATATAGTTAAAAACTAAAACCCGACTACATAAAAGTCTTAAACAAGCGTTCACCTATTGTCCTTATCATTTTCTTTTGACACTTAGGTAGTCGGAGGCACCCACCCCATATACCTACGGTACAATTAGTAACAAAGGCCTCCGACTACCTAAGTATCAAAAGAAAATGATAAGGACAATAGGTGAACGCTTCTTTAAGACTTTTATGTAGTCGGGTTTTAGTTTTTAACTATATTTTTTCAAAACTTTGATTCATCATTTAAAATTATCTCTCGTTTGTTTTCGAATTCAAATTTATAAAATTTTTTGCTACACGTGTGAGATAATACTTTGTTGAATTTTGTGTTTTGGTGATAACTTTGCTGTTAGGTTATTCTTTTCGGTTATTGTAATCAGTTTTTATTAAGTTTTCATTCATAAATGTCTTTATTGACATAAAAAACCGTGTATTCTAAATCGGAGTATAGATACGTCAGCTCGTTTTTGTTTTTCAGTTAGTTTTAAAATAAAAAAACTACTGAACCGATTAGGCTGAAATTTGGTATGAGTATAGTTTGGGACCTGGAATAACATATAGGCTATTTTTTATCCCGATAAACCGCGGGCGAAAGCGCGGGCAGCAGATAGTGATTTCTAATTTTACAGAGTAGGTACTATTCCAGAATAGTTTCTATGGAATTGCCAAATTCTTTCCTCATAATTTTAAGTAGGACTTTCTTACCAGAAGTGTTGGTGCCTGAAAGTTTTTCAAAGCGAGTTATTAACGTGTTTCAGAAATGGTGGTCGCCGTAACTCAGCAACGTAGCGAGCGCGAGAACGGGCGCTGGATCAAGCAGGAGTCAGAGCGGCGGAGCAAAGAGGTCGACCAGGAGTATCAAGAACAAGAGCGGCTCCGGCAACGTTGGCTGTAGACAGGTGAGCCGCCAATCTCCTCGTCAGGATATACTGATGGACATTCCTCTCAAGGAAAATTTGCCATCCACCACGCTCGGCAGGAGGATCGGAAAACGCAGTGGAAAACTGCTATTCGGTGTACTCTTTCTTCTGACGACCGATTTGGCGCGGCGGGCGAGGGTCCGCCTGCGACGCAGGATGTTGCGGTTTCGATTACCGCCTTGGGACAAATATTTGTATGATTAGCAAATATTTGTTTCGGGTGTTCAAATATCTATCTATGTAATATAAATATTGTATTATGTACATATCTCAGTCATCTATAGTATGTACCATACATGGTATGGTATGGTATGGGTACTCCCTTGTCCGCATTTGGACTCAACTTGGTCCATTATGCGTTGATTTGCTAGCAAAGCCAGCCTAACTCCGTCCAGAAGCGCAGAATCTTCCTGGGATCTTCACAGGCTTCGCGGAGTGACCTCGGCAAGTTGAGGATTTCTGTTCGTTGTGCTGTTACTCCCTCGCATTCCAGGACTACGTGGGCGGCTGTTTCGTCGTCACTGAGGCATCCTCTGCAGAGAGGACTGTCCGTCGCTCCGATGGTAAATAGGTGTTTGTTCAGTGGGCAGTGTCCTGTTAGTGTTCCCACCAGGATTCGCAGGTCTGTTCTGTTTAAGTTCAGTAGGCGTTTAGTTAACTTCGGTGATGTTGATGGGAGCGCCGCTCTAGCTTGTCTACATTCTGGCAGGTGCTTCCATCGTTCGTTATGCGTCTCTCTAGTTCTCAGCCTAGTCCATGTCTGGAATAGTGAAAAAGGCAAGGGTAGAAAAGGGGATGGGCCTTCTGTGATTGTTTCCGATCCCCTCCGTGCCAGCTCATCTGCGGCGTCATTTCCTAGAGATCCGCTATGTCCCTTGATCCATTGAAGGATGATCCTGTTCTTGGTGGATATCCTTTCTAGAGCTGAGTGACATTCGTACACGAGCTTGGAGTTACAGCTGTTCCAGAGCCCTGAGTATAGCAGCACTGTCAGAGAGAATGCGTACACATTGGTCATTAATACCTCTCTTCAGCACGGCTGTAGCTGCATGGGTTATTGCTACGCATTCACATTGGAATATGGAGCTGTGTCTAGCTAGTGTTATTGATATATTAATGTTGAGGTCCATTGAGTGGATCCCAGCGCCAGTACCTATATTGGTTTTGGAACCATCTGTATAAATTCTGACTTCATGGGTTCCTGATTCATCTTTTTGGTCCTCGTGTAGTTGTATCTGGTAGTGTTTGTTTGTTATCAGTTTACTGGGCATTTGGTCACAGGGGGCGGCCATGATAGGTTCATATGCTATTGCCCTGTCCATGATCTGTGCGTGTGGGCTACTTGTGACTTCCCAGAGACCCATATTGTGTAGTCTTAGCGCCGAAATTGTAGCCTCTTGTTGTATGCACAGGTCTAATGGTGCTACTTCTAGAATTACGTCTAAAGCAGCCCCGGGAGTGGTTCTCATGCAGCCTGTTATCGCTGAGCATGCCATTCTTTGGAAGCGCTGCAGTCTTGTTATTACGGTGCTCAGCTCCGTTCTGGTCCACCAAACTATCGCTCCGTACGTTATTGTAGGTCTTACGATAGCAGTGTATAGCCACATGGTTATTTTCGGTGAAAGTCCCCAGGTTTTACCTAGCATTCTGCTACATTGGTAGAATGTGGCAGTAGCGCGTTGGAGTTTGTAGTCTAGGTGTTTGTTCCACAGCAGCTTGTAGTATGACTCCTAGATACTTGACTTCTGTTTTTAGCTTTATCTCTGTGTTAAACAGTTTTGGGAGTTTTAGGTTTCCCAGATGCCGCTTGTTTGTGAACATTATTAGTTCCGTTTTTGTTGGATTAACTGATAGTTCATGGTCGCTGCATCATGTTACGATGGTTCTAAAGGCGAGTACCATACATAACAGAAGCTCTGCTTAGCTTGGGGCTAGATGATGTTGTGTGAATTGTCCAGCATTATTTATTTATTTCCATTCATCCATGCTCTATCCATCCACGGTTGTCTAGCAGAGATCGCTCGTGAGCGATAAGACCGCCAATTGACACATTTTTTTGTACCAATCATCATAATCATATCAGCCCATATGTTTAGCAGTGGACGGGCCACTGCTGAACATAGGCCTCCCCCATACGACGGCACAAATAGCGGTCCTGAGCCGCATCCGTCCATCAACTGTACAGTCCCTGCGACCGCTATGATGTCGTCTGTCCATCGAGGTTCGAATGTAGGGGGTTTTGCCATAATCTCCACCAAATTTTGTACCATATTGTTTGTTAATTATTTTGTAAAGTGTGCAATAAAGCGATTTCTATCGAACTATCTACCGTTGGCTATTTCAAAAATCCCCTGAGTTGGCTTAGCGTTATTCATTTGAGGAAGATGCCGCTTTTCATTAGGTTAAATGCCAATCAGAACGAAATTATTGAAATTTTTAGTTTTCATTTTTTTCTGTGCTGTTTAGTTTAAGCAGTGCCTAAAGTAAAGGCGAATCCGATAATCTGGCTAGTTAAAATTAAATCGTTAACACACTAAGAAATAAAGGCCTGGTTGGTGGAATATTTTCTTTCATCACCACATCTGGGTGTAGCTTCTGAATAACAGGGACATTAATATAAATCACCGGTATCATTGAATAAAAAATCTAACTTGAATGTAAGATCCCTTCTGGGCTTTTCATATCTACGATTAATGAGATTATTTAGGGATGGCATAATCATCTTGATTAGTCGCTCTGTAATTTATTAATGACTAGCAACCAGGGTTGGAAAAAAAACAGTTTTTTTTTTAATTTTATAAAACAAACAGTTCAAATTGTTTTAAACAAGTGTTTGTTTTGTTTTTTTTGTTTTTTTTTTGTCCTTTTTAGTTTAGGGCATTATTTTAAATTAATTCGACCTATAATGTTTCATTTCCAGACTAGATCTTTTGACTTTTCAAATTTTCTATAGTAAAATAAATATTGACAAAAAACGATCAATGGATAAACATTTATTTTATGTTGCGTATCTCTAATGATTTAGCCCAACAGGAAGAACTAGCTTCTCACGAGGATATACTTACATACGGCTGTTCATCACACATATTAAACCTTCTAGCAAAGGATTTGAATGCAGAAGATATTACTGATAAAGTTAAGTCGATAATGCGGTACTTCAAATACACTCACTTTGCATCTGCCAAATATAAAGAAGCTGGTGGAAAAGCAATTGTTATACCACAACAGGTACGGTGGAACACAATGGCTGACTGCTTAAAAGTGCCATATAAATCCTGGCACTTGGTAGGTACTTAGATCTTTGTTTGACTGAATAAATAACTTATCAAAAAAATATTACTTTCATTTTATATCATTCATTCGCAATGAAAAGTAGTTTTAAAGCTTGTTTTTTTCTCATCGTTTTATACAATGTTTAAAACTTGTTTTAATCTGTGTTTTTAAACGTGTGATAAAAAACACGGTTTAAAATCAAACTGTTTTAAACATTGTTTTAAACATGTGTTTTAAAACCATTTGTTTTAATCATGCCAACCCTGCTAGCAACTCGCCACGGCTTCGCACGGGTAGTAGAGCATATTATGCCGCCGAGTTTTGTCTGCCGTAGAATCGCATCAGCTTGATGCGTCAAATATGTGGATTTAAATTAAATCCATATAAGAGGAATATGGGATAGACCTTGAATTGTTTTGTTATATCTCAAAAGGATTAGGCAGGTTTTTCGATGAAAGCTCCCAGGCGCTAGGCGGCTTGACTTTTTCCGAAACTTCCAACAATTATCGTTATATTTCAACCAATTTACCCAAACCTTGACAAATTATATACCTAAGCCTTCCTCATGAATCCCTCTATCCATTGATGAAAAAACGTTCAGTATTTTGAGTTTATCGCGAACTGTTTATTAGCGGTCGACGATGCGGAGGACTTCGTATTATAATATGTATTAGTGATTTAAAAAAATATTAGCATATTTTGTAACGTAGTAGTAACTATAACACGTGTTTGTGTTTTGTTATTTTTATACCATGGCATAATCATATATCATGGGAGACCAGTAGCGTAGCCGTTTCAAACAAATAAAATGATGGTATTCGACAGATTATTTAATTTGTTATAGGGTCTAACAATATCGTACAATTCTATAACAAATTATTTACTATTTTTGAGTTTGAAATTATATTATTTGTTTATTTCTTTGTTTGAACTAATCACTGGACATAACACAAGTACGACACAGAAATAAATTTTAACTTTTTTTTTACTTTTATTTCTGTAATTGTAATTGGTATATAAGTACCCAATAACAGTTTTTTTTAACATATAATTATTTTGCTTATTGATTTACTAACACATATAACTATTTTGATGAGTACTCTATAGTATTAGGTGTTACCTGTAATATTAGATGCAATGTTATAAATAAATACAGCGGGGCAATGCAGTCAGCGTCTTGAGGACGCTTTCGACTGGTATTGACATGGACCAGTTGAGCTACCTGTAGATTGTTTGCAACAGTCTGCACTTAGCTCAATTGTTTCAATTGTAAATACTAGTTCTAATTTGTGTCTATTATTTAATTGTAATTTTCTTTGTCAATAAAGTTCTTTCTTAATACAATAAAAAACCATTTATAAGTTTGAAATAATGTTATTTGAGCATTGATATTTTATTTCGGCTACTGGTTTCTGGTATTTTTCATTATAATGAACACACGTTAACTAATTTTTTTTTCAGACAGCGTCTTCCTGCAGGAGGACTAACAAGGATGCGATTGTCTCGAAAAAGGTGAATCAAAAGAAGAAAGACTTGTTTAAGTTACAATTAAAGTACGTTTTAAATTGTAAATAATTTAAATAACAGTAGTTCTCACCCGCGTCCTCACCCGCGTTGTTTCTTATTTATAAGAAAAAAAAATTGCCTAAGTATTTGTTCTATCCAGGTTTAGAAGTAAATCTATGCATTTTCAGTCCGTTTCGTTCAATAGTTTTAGGTGCTTTTCACACGTCACATTAATATTCGATGACCGTCATGGCGCGGCGAGCGAAGGTCCGCCTGCGGAATGCGGGTTCGTTCCCGCCTTAGGACAAACGTTATCTGCAAAATATATGTTCTGGGTATTTTCTCTATGTTTGTACAAAAAATATCTATTTAAGTAATGTATTGTAACAGTCATCAAGTTACCGTACACAAGCTCTGCTTAGGTTGGACCTTGATGATACTAAGAGTATGTGTATTTGCAGTATTATTTATTATTATATCCATTTATTTATTAGAATTTATGCGAATGTTTTGATGTTTTACCCATAGAGTTAGAAACCTTCTATGGTTATATTATGAGGAGAGAAGAGTGTCATATTACGAGGAGAGTGTTCGATATAAAGGTGGATGGATATAGGAGTAGAGGTAGGCCTAACAAAAGATGGATGGATTGTGTGAAAGATGACTGAGTTCGGAGATGGACATCTTCACGCTCGTGTTCGTGATGATGGACAGAACCTGAATTTCACGCAGTGTCAGTGAATTACCAATAACCCTGTAGGTATAGATATGACGACTGATAAAAGCGAGTGGTAGAAGAAGGCCTGTTGTGCCGACCCCACCTATTGGGAAAACGGCAAGAAAATGATGATGATGAGGAGTCAGGGACCTTCCAACTGGCATGTTAAAGGTGTTGTTACCTCTTCAAGTCAAAAACATTTAACAGATCAGGCTAAAAATGCATAAATATAGTTTTACACGTTGATTAATATTATAGGCTTTTTATCACGAAAGAACGTGAAGCGTGCGAACCCACGGATGGAAACTACATAGTTTATAATATGAGTGTGAAGAGAAGTTGATATTGAAAAGTTGCGTCGATGCTTTACTGGTTAAATAAACAGTTACCATGGCGGCACGAGAGGAACGTAACAACCTAGTTTTCATAAACCAAAGGCAAGTCTTCCTCAAACTTTTCAAGTTGTGTAATTCTTTTTAGTAATTTTTTGCCACAGACGATGATGTGACAGACCACAGAGCCCTATTCGATGTGGAATGTTTGTAAACAAACTACGATACAAAAAACTAAAATTGATTTACTTGGCATCCAGTTTCAGGTATAATTGTGAGCAATATTTATTCAATAAATATTGCTCTGCGTCATTCAATAAATATGGATCTCAAATCGACAAGTAATAATAAATTGCGTTGTATTAATAGACGCGACAACAGAGTGAATTTTAGGTCAAGAATGGTAGGTTTGTTAACAGACATTCCATATCATATTTGGCTAGTGAATATACATTAGTATGTTATGTAGACATTTATATGTATCAATATTTAGATAGTAAATATATGTATTGTTGATTTGTTCTTATATAGTAAATTGTTATTTAATTTTTGTATTTGATTATGGACGATGTAGTCCATTATTAGAGAAGTAGGTAGGTATATAATTATGTATATAACGAAAATGTTACCTACGTGTATTCAAACTTTAACATATACAAAAAAATATTGAGCGTTCTAGGACTTCGATCTCAAATAATTAGGTACTAGTCAAGAATACTTATGCGTTATGACTAACACTGTCACTCATAAAAAAAACTACCCTTACAATATTTTATGTAGGTCCCGGTCTCTAATAATTATTTTCACATGTTATCTTATAGGTTATGGAAACTCCTGTCACTATCTTTGTAACGAACGATATAATTGAGATTTAGAATAAAACAGTGAAATTTTATATATTTTTTATTCGCTAAATAAAATTATAAATGGTTTTAAGATATGTGCTATCATTCTGATAGAATCAAATACCTACCAACAACTATATAATAGGTATAAAAATATCATAATTCGGTGCACATGTATTAAAAGATAAGCCGATATACGGTACACATAAGTATCTACTCATGCCTAGTGATAAAGATTTCTTATTTACTAGCTAGGACAAAAATACATAATATAGGTAGCAAATTGATATAATTTGGGCTAAAAGACTATTGTGACTCTATCAGAGTCCATAAGATATGATAATTTTACCTAGATAAAATTCAGTCAGCAGGTTATTTTTTAAATCTGAGTAAACTTGTTAGTTACTCTTAGCAGGTCAATCTTAAGGGGGCTCCGTGGAAAAATTCCCAATTCTGTCCGAACTGTTTAAAATATTTTATCTAAAAGGAATCTAATACATGTGTAATGAAAAAATCATAAAATATGACCAAAATCTCAAAATATAACCAAATTGTTACAGAAATTGTTTTGAAAAAATGTAAATTTGCTCTATTTATTTTGCAAGGAACTTTAGAAAAATTTGTTTTTTGGGGGTTTTATTATTATTGCATCGAATCTAGTAATAATTACAAAAATCTTACTTTTAAAGGAAATATATGATATTGAAGCAGTAGTTTTAATGTTTGTTTATTCGGTGTTTTCTGTTTCCTGTAACAGATAAAACCCCGCGCTCATTTTTGTATTTTCTACAGTTATTTATAATAAAACTACATAAAATATTATAAAAAATATTTTAAAGTGTAGATCAGATATCGGACATGTTTTGTGATTAGTTTCATTACTAATAGATTAGTTTAGAAAAATCTTTAAAACGGTGATGACAGAATTGGGCAATTTTTCATGGAGCCTCCTTATGAAGTAAATAAGTCATTTAGATGTTTGTATTTCACCGAGCAGCTACAATAAGAAAAATCTTCGAAGGACTCCATAAGCACACAAAATGGACGAAAGAACATATGTCACTCGTTCCATTATTCTAAACACAGGTAACACTGTTATTTTTGTAAGAAGACGAGGAGAATCACTGTTGCCATAAAAAAAAAAGAATTTATACATAATTTCTTATTTTGTATTTGGCACTACTGATGAAAATGGCGAAAATCTTATAAATCTAAATACCTACTATCATAAATCTACGAAATATCATGAAATTACTTTGCTTTATAACATAACAACAATATAAAATATGTATTTGTGTTTATTATACCTTCGTATAAAAATATTAAAAGGAGTTATGGCATCATCGGTCACAACTTGTTTCTTCAATTCGGTACATAACCAACATTTCTTCTAACTTACATGTCTTGTAATTATTTGATGCAAACTAAAATAGTGTTTAATTTTTCAAACAATAAATAAATCAGAAATTAATTTTTTGCGTAATGAAATAAGTAATAATAGAACGACTTAAGTAGTATAACACATTTAATAGTATTACAACCAAACTGTGGTTAATCATTGCTTGATATTCGAATAGCAATATAACAAACATAGCTTGATAAATAATTGTTATACATATATGTAGTTATTATAAGAATCTAAATTACCCATAATTATATTTCTCAAATATCATTATCGATCTTTAATGTGAGCAAAATATGGTTTATTACGAGTATTTTCTAATACGTAAATTTTAGGTCAAGATATTTTTGCCATCAAACCAACCAGAGTTTATTATTATTTATATTCGTGCGAAATGCTCAAATGTTTACTCTTAACTATATGTTTAACCAAAATTCAACAATAAAAAAATTACTCAGTCTTTGAGTCACAAGAATAAAATATAAATTCTACACAGCTTAAGTCCATTTCTCAAAAGTAGCTTAGATAACATTTATTAATTTTTATACGATTTTTAGGTATTTTTTATAAAAAATAGCATAACAGGCTCGCGTGACTAGGATGGATAATATAATAGCACTTAACTATGAATTAACAATATGGCTTTGGCAATATTGACAATGTGGGGTGTAGATAGTTTTCCGCACCGCGCATATATTTCTATCTTAGCGGGTCAAACGTTGGGGGAAGTAAAGGAATTAGATACATTTTGAAGCTACCTTTGCTTGATCCACCCATGTTTCTTTGATTCTCTAAGATTTAAAAACCTCTTAGATATAAAAAGTTATTATTACATTATCTCACGGCTTTGCATGTCAATAGTCTATTGTACTGAACTTATCAAATATAACGAAAAAATTTACCTTCAATTGACCATGTTTAGCTGACAAAGAAAAAGTATTATGATTTTAATATATCTTAACCAGAAGAAGAAACGAATAATGTCACATACACGTGTACATAGATAGCTAGCTAAAAGGATTTCTAACTAATTGCGGTTAAGAATTACATTAGAATCCATATGTTTACATCTCTAGACATAAACAAAGGCTACAAACCCGTAATTTTGGTTAATTAAACAAATATCGATATAATATAATTACTATCGATCGACACTATATAAATTCTATCGATATTACACTTATATTCTTATAGATTTATATATACTACGGTCTAACCAATTTTTAGAGATCTTTGTATAAACATATAATGTCGAAATAACAGAGATCACCAAAATATTTGGGTTAATTCACGGGGCCACACTAAGTATGATTGAAAATAAGGTAAATTAAAATGGGAGTAAAAATTTTACGCACGATCCATATTTAAAACATGCCACAAAGTGTTTAACATATCACTTACTGAATATACGAGCTACAAATAAAAACTTATAACAAATGGCACCGTTAATAATTTGAAGTTCTATTTTACGTGTCACTTGATATTAATATTATTAAAATATCAATACTTTCTTAAAAATCTTAATTCAATTGAAGTTTCATCTCGAAATTAAAGGGACCGAAAGTAACTTAGGCCTCCATGTCTGCATCCTCGAGCTGTCCTAGAATTTGTTCGACTTCATTAGAGATCTGAAAACAAAAACCGAAGTGAAAAATATATAAACTAATATTATGGCCACAGAAAAACGTAGTTCTAGGTTGATGTTCATGATTTGTATCTGGTTTTCGTAAATGCTTTTCTAGCACAAACAAATACTTGATATATTTACCTTAGTAGGTATTTTATACAGATCTATAGCCTCACCAAAAACTACTATACGATAAAATACTATACGATACTTTAAAGAAAAATAAATACGATACTTTAAAAAAAATACTATACGATACTTAAAGAAGTAGTAATTTTAATGTTGTTTAATTCATTTATTATTTTCTGTTTCCTGGGAAAAACTCCACGCTCATTTTTTTGTATTTAAGGTGATTTATTATAAAACTAGACAAAATATTTTAAAATAAAATATTTTTATTCGTGTAGATCAGATATTGGTCATATTTAGTGATAAGTTTCATAATTTATAGTAGATTAGTTCTACAGAAATCCGAGGACAGAATTAGACAATTTTTCATGGAGCCCCCAATAGGCAATTAAAAGCGTCCTCCGCAGCACACATTCGTTCACTGTTGAACAATGTCTCCCAAACACGGGGGTCTGCCATAATCACCACGGAAGTGTAGTCGACACTAACGACATCTACAACTTGAGTTGGTCAACCCTTACGCCGTGAACGCCAGGGCATAATTTGTAAATAAATCAATAATTTTGAAGATAAAATGCTTCCTTACCAGCAGATCCGGGAAGTTAGGATCCATTGCTTGTTCTAAAGACTCGATGGCTGATTCTATTTGAGTGTTCAGAACTGAAACCAGACACGATAAAAATTACAATCAAAGAATAAAAAAAAACAGAGTATAATATAAGAATAAGAATAAAATAATTTATTTGTGCAAACAGACCTACAACCCTTACAACAATTTAAATAACATAACAACACAAAACAATCAGAACTACTATTTATTATTGCAGTTGAGTTGGTTTAAGGTTAAAGTATAATATTTGTTCAGACTAATTTGAATAATAATCACATCAATAATGGGGTTTTAAAAATAAAAATAACCCCATTTACGTAGAACTCAAGACTATAGAGTGGCAGCGATGACAAACGCCAATCATACATACATAGACCGTTGACATGACTGACGATAGTCGTACATAGACCGTAGAAAACAACACACCACCACGTTTCAGCGCTCTTGTGCATACTCTAATTATGTAGAGTACACCAATTGGCCGATACGAAACACGTAATTTCGTGAGAATTATAATAGGCCCCCTAAACCCTGAGTTCTATTTGACGATAGCACCGAGACGTCATCGTAACTTCTCATTTTCGTATGGGATTTGCGCAGTTCCATGTCCACGTAATAGAGGCGCTGTACCTAATCCCATAGAAAAATGAGATGTCACGATAATGTTGTCTTCTATACTATCGTCAAACCGAACCAGGCTCTGATATTAAAATAAATAAAATTTACTTACTGGCTTCATCGAAAAATGTCTCAAGACTAGGAGAGTTACGACCAGGCGCCTTTTCCTCCGTTACGATGTTCATTCCGTTGGCAACCTCCACATAGCTCTCGCAATATTTCACCCCACTCGTGCCCGCTTGGAATAGCCCCGTTAAATCTTGCGGTGGCAACATTGGGAACTTCATCTGCTCGTGATAAGGGGCTGCGTAGTCAGTCAGTGGGAGTGAAGAGCTCTGGCCCAATATAGGCGCTGCGTTGCCAATGTTCTGCTGGGTGTAAGTATGTGGGAGCGGGAGGGAGAGAGCGGTGTCTGGTTCGTCCTCAGCCAGCTCGAGAATGCTGGGTTGCTTCGGTATGTGTTTGATGACGGTATATATCTTCTCGATGGCGCTGACGATGCGTTCTCTCTTTGGGGGTATGATGGCGAGGCGCACACTGGTCGACGGCTGGTCAGGCGAGCGGGGCGCAGGCGAACTTTGCGGCGAAGGTAGATTGGTCACGAGGCTCATTATTACCTTCTCTAGCTGCCTTGGATCTTCTACCGGAACTGATTCCTGGAATTAAAGCACATCTTTTGTTACAGGTGTTCTAGGTCCAGTGACGGTCGTGACAATCACTACATATTATTATAATAAATAATATTGTAAGTATTTATTTATTATATTTAAAATTTCAGAATGTCGCTATAGAAATAAACATTTGAGCATAGAATGAAACAAGTATGAACATTGCTATAGAATCAGTAAGGAAAAAAAACGTTGGTTTTAAATGAGGCTAACAGAATATACGGAGTCCCAAAACCAACACTAAAAAAGAAGATTAGATGGATAACTAACTAATATTGATATTTATGATTAGTTGCCATGGCAACTAATCATAAATATCAATATTCTTTCTCTAGAACAAATTTCTCGAAGTCTATTGATAGCAACCTAGTGGTTCAATGAAGGTGCCCATGGTCTAAAGAAGGCAATATATATCATATATGTATATCGGAAAGTATTAGCCCGAGTTATTTGTGCGTTTGATAATAATATATAAAGTTCCTAAGAAAAAAAAAGTAAACCGTTTTCATTCGATCACTTATACTTTTTGAGATATGAGGTCGTAAAGTTAGGTGGCCATTCATAGCAACCTTCCCCTAATATGCTCTACTACCCTTGAGTAGCCGGGGTGAATTGCTAGTACAAATTAATTAATTATTGATCGGAGCGAGCGAAACGAAGATCTCGGTGGCAGCTTGGGTGGGCAGAAATTTTCCGTTCTAGACCTGGAATAAAACAAATCTTTTTTATACCTTAATGCTCGCACTGCCCAAGCTCGGCGATGCGATCCGGTCATTGCCGCTGCAGTAGAACTCCATGTGCTTCGTGGGCACCCAAAGTGTTCAATCAATCCCCAATGGATACGTTTCTATAATATGGATTATAAACGCGTGCCAAACGGCGCGGCGGCGGCCAGAAAAGGAACTAATATTAATATAACTCACATTCTTGTCCAACGTTGGTGAAACATTATTGTTCTCTGTGACTGCATAGCGTTCTTTCATCAGCTTAATAAGATGCTTCCCTTCTCGCTCGTCTACCACCGTGTTGGTGCAGACGAAGCTGGTCACGCGCGAGTCATTGTCCACCTCGAGTCTGCCGCGCGTGCGCATGTACACAAACTGGCCGGTCTTGGTGATGAGGCGGTAGCAGGACTCGCCGAATACGCGATTCTGGTCATACACTGAAATTGAAGAGGCAGTTTTAGTTGTGCGTTGTAGGTATTAAAACTATTTAAAATAATTATAATTAATATTCCATTTCTAAGGACAACATTCTCCATTTCTAAACTTAGATCAACCTCACATTGTACAGTGAAATTTTATCAGTTGATAGCACCCTAGAAAATTTTCTAAGGTGACACTGATAAACCCCTTTGTGCTTTTTAGGTCTTATTATAGCTATCAGAGTATAATATTATGTTTTCTAGAGTAGTACACAGATAAAATTCCATGCTAGGTACTTATGACGTTGATTTAAGAAATTTAAAGTGACGATTAAATTATTCTAAATATTTATCTGGGTTATGTCCTTTAGGACATGAAGCAGATAAAGCTGACTTTGTTTATAAAAGGTAGATAAGCTCTTTACTTCTAAAGAGATGGTCTCCCTTGTAGCAAAATTATACCTAAATTCAATTAAATATCTTCATATTTAATTGAATTTAGGTATAATTTTGCTACAAGGGAGACCATCCACTCGATGGACCGACGACATCGTAGCGGTCACAGGGAGTCGATGGACGGCGGCGGATCAGGACCGCTATTTGTGGCGTCGTCGTATGTCCAGCAGTGGACGTGTATGGGCTGATATGATGATGATGATAATTTTGCTATCGACTTTTTAGTCTGAATTTACACTTGTTAGTTTCATCTAGTAAATGCTTGCTTATTCTCGAGACTTCTTTCTATTGCATACCTAGCAACAGATATGATGTACCTACTGCCTACTTATTTATTTTTAAATGAATGTACAGTACACTAAATGAAATGATAATGATAATCTTAAAAAACTTCTGAGATGTTATGATTTTAGCTCAGCACATTCTTACCCTTTTTACTTATTTAACTTTATCAACTATTCTTGTTTTGGTTTGTGTGGTTTTGGTTTTATAACATAATGCCAATAAAAGAAAACAAATAACATAGGCTCAATAGTTGGGAGAGTATGAATTATATGGCGGGAATTTGAAACGATAAACCGACTTCAAATTCCCTTACTTTTACACTTATTTTAAGTTTTGCAGGTTAAATACTAATCTCCTGGGAATAACAATTTATTATCGGGATCATTTTCTATACAATAGTGAAAGAATTTTCAAATTCGGCCCATAATTGACGGAGATATCGCGTAACATACATTAAAAAAACATACAGACGAATTGAGAACTTCCTTCTTTTGAAGTCGGTTAAAAATGATAAGAATATACCTAGGTGAGAATAACCTTGTAGTCCGTCAAATCGAAATTTTCTCTGTGTTTAATCTAAGTATTTACAGAAACAGAGGTACGAAATTATTATGCGTTCCAATGAAATAAACGAATAAAATTTAATTTGGCGCACTACAAATTAGTTATACCATTCACATGTTGAAAATTCAATGCAGAATAACCGCGCATACTTTAGCAATTATTAGTATGCTTTTCCAGCAATAAACATGTAATCACTAGGTACCCATTTACTCAGTTTGATAGGTTGTTGTTTACAAATAGCCATCCACAATCTACTGCAATGTCTATTGCAATTTTGTATGCAAATACCTAACCACGTGAAGTTAGGTACCTAACTAATACATGTATTCTTATATCAACAGATAATGTTCTAGAGAGATTGTCGCTATGCAGAGCAAATGGAAAATATAGACTGCTTATCGCAAATAATTATTAGAAGAAAGATAGACAAACGGTAAACAAGTATCATTATAATTAGAAATCTCTTACCATGGACTTCATTTCTTTCATTATTGTCGACACAAAACCGATTTACAGAATGTGAGTACGCTTTAGCTTATTGTATATGTAGGCTAGGCACCTAAATGAGACCTGAATACTTGTTAAAGATGATTGGTGCTTTGTCCATTCTATTGTTAAATTAATGAGAGTGACTTTAAGACAAAATTTTAAATTTTAGGTTTCCACTCACCTACGTTTTATATCCAGGAAAATGTAACAGCAGTTCAGTCATATCCTAAAAATTAGTAGATTTCGCAGTGAGATAGATGTACATTTTGATAAGCAATCGTAATGCACTATTATGTGTTTTAGTAACGGGTAAGATCTACTTGTAAATCCGCTAGCCAAGGACGCGACTTATCGATATTTCTTGTAATATTATAACACTAGAGATAAAATTTACTTTTTTGCTTGGTCTTTAGTGGATGTTTTTAGTTATATTCCTCTCAGAACTGAAATTCGGCCCACCGAATTTCAGTTCTGAGAGGAATATAACTAAAAAAGAATAGAACCAACTCTGGAGTACAACACTTTATTTTTATAAAATTTATTAAATACACACCAACAATTTACCAAATTCTGAGGTGAACTTTAAAATGAGTAAAGTCTAATTTTCCTCGTATTCCATCCTCATAGTCCTCATATTTGAAAGAAAATTGTATGGTTATTTAATAAGAATTAAAAATGTGTTAGATTAACTTAATGTAGTACTTATTATTAAAATAAGGATTCCCTTTTGTAAATTTTTATAGACAACAAAAAAAATTGAGAACATCGGGAACTCGAGTATAAGTATGTCATTACATTATACCCTCATGCATATCCTTTGCAGATCTTTTGGGTAAAAATATATTCATATAGTGCGAATATTGATATATAATGAAATCATAATCAAAAAGTTAGTGTGCACCGTACTTTAAGGTTATCCGTAACCCAAATGATACTGTGTTAAGTTAAATGACGAACCTTCTATAGGTCGTTTACCTAATGGTCAATTGGTTGAAACCAGGATCTAATAAAAATAGTATGTACTGGTTTGAACCAATCGTCCTGAGTGTCATATTTATAACTAGTTTCTACCTGCGGCTTCGAACGCGTTATTCCGTGTACAAAGTAGCCTACGTCCGTCCCCGGGATGCCGTCTACTTCTCTGCCAAGATTCATTAACGTTTTCATTGCCAACGACGCACATGAAGTTCTGCGAGTCCTACTAGCTGCGGCCCGCCCCTGTGGGTTTCGCCGCAAAGATTGGGCAGTGAATGCGTTAAGATCCGTTTAGGCGTATAAAGGTACAGACAGAGAGTATTACTTTCGGTTTTTTAATATCACTTAATATGTATGTCACTCAGGCAGGAAGCACAGGTGAAGAGATGGCTGATAGGGCTATCCGTTTTTTTGCGCCAATCACGTATCTCTCCACAAATTAAAGCATACAAATGAATTTCAAAATCACAAAGCATCGGTATGTCATAGAAATTTGCAAAGCAGGCAACACGGCATGTAGAAATGATAAAAACATCACTATCAATGTTTTACATAAGTACTGACCGTAAGTAATAACTTGCACTTGATTGTTTATATTTATATTACGTGTCAGGTGCACTAACAAGAAGCTAACTGTTCTAATTAAGAGTGTTCTTAAAATACGCTCTGGCGTACTGACTGCGGCGTCTACGTTCATAAACATGGATCTACTTATTACAGGAAACAAGCGAGTGGTGGGTTTCCCAGCACAACGTAACAAATTGCGAAAGTTTATTAAATAACTTTTTCTGATGGAAAGTTCAATTTTCCCGCTAACATCTAACCAGCGGCGTTCGTGCTCATGTTTTCTGTTAGTTTTTAGTCGTTGTGAATCCATCCCTATCTACATTCAAACTGCGCATTATCAGCCTTATCAAATTACACTGGCGATTTGCGAGCAATTTCAAAGCGATGCCTATGGACATGGGTTAGTAGTTTTTGGTTCCCCCAGTCGCTACGTTTCGGAGATCATAGAAAATGTTTCGATTATAATAGGGTTGTCAAACACTGTTGCACGGACCTATCTGTCGCCCAATTAAAATTAGCTGCTCGAATCTGGTTACGCACTCTATCATACGATGAAACCGAAAGTCTACTGTTAAAGGTTTCCTAAAGCGTCTTTTTCCCTTAACTAGGAGTTTTTTACTTTCTAATTTTTTTTTTAATTTTAGTTTGTTCTAGTTCCTTTCTAATTTAATTTTCATTGTTCATATATTTTTATTCAAAATTTAGTTTAACTTCGCTTAGATTTGTCAGACAAATGGGGCTTTTTTTCTCCTTACCGATTAAACCGATGAAAACGGTTTAACACGTGAATTAGGAAAAAACACGTATGAAAATTCAGATAATCGTTGGATGATCGATTCCCGTCGCGGTCCTCGGAGCCTGTTTGCATTATTTGCATAAATTATCCGACCTACGGCATGGGCGTTGTACAGATGTATGTCTCAGGTAGAGCTATGTCGACTTTACCCGACTTTCAAAGGAAATACGCAACGGACCATGGGCACTTAGTGTTGCCTAGTTGACTAAGACTTTCATACAAGAACCTTTGTATGAAAGTCTTAACCAACTTTTTGAAATTTCTCCAACTGTGATGAAACATACAATGTGTCCTTTGAAAGCTCATGGGGTACTTTAGTGTGTTTTTTTTTTCTAATACGTACAAAACATCTTGTTTGCGCTCGATTTAAACTTAGCTGCCATAGAATGAATTTAAGTACCTACCCAAGAGATTTCACATGATTTCCAATTTTGATAGACCAGGTGGGTCCAAAGTGCCCATGGTCCTTGGAGAATAAAGGAGTTGTAGGTTCCTTATTCTGATGCGGTTGCTTAGGCCGATTAAAGTCGGTACATCTAAGATATTTAATTACTGATTTAAAGCCTGAATTAGATCCTGCGGAAGGCGGAGATGAAATACCTATGAGAGAAACGCTGTTTTAAGGAAGGCAAATCACCTATAAACTGTCTTATTATAAGTACCCACCTCAATTCACAATTCGTCTCGGTCGTTCGCTGCGGGATGTCTCTCCTGGAAACTCAGGGGGGATCCGACGACGTCACAGATAGAAGAGGCAGAAGTCCTTGGTGCTAGAGTAGCAGCGGGTGCGGTCGCGACACGAGGGTTTTCCAAAATAACAAATGTGACCGGATCGCGGGATGCAAATAGTCATACGCGTCCGTCGTTAATTGGATGCATCGTAGACTGGTTTGTCCCTACCCCAAGCGTGGGGCGTGCGGAGACTTTCGACTCGTTGCTCACTTCAGTAGGGAAATATAATAAAACAGTCTTCCTTAGGTGAAAGACCATCCAAAAAATAGCGTATGCTACCATTAATTATTATATTTAAAAACGAGCGTAACCATTTCCCCCGGCTTGAAAGTTCCTACTTTCGAAACACAGAAGAAAGAGGATAAGAAAAGTATGGATAATTAATCCTGTATGGAAGTAAGCTAAAACCAATAAGTTGCATATTGTCACAAACTCTATTCTAAAGTCATGAACATGCTCTTACTCTACTAGTAGAGACACTAAGATTTCTAAACCTAATTAACCCTAATTGTCTACACAGCGATGCGATGAAAGACCTTAATCTTAAACTAAGGACAAAACAAAACTAACTAATAAAAATTTACTGAGTTGGCAAAGGGCACAACTTCACAACCGGTCGACTTTGTAAGATCCCACTTTTAGTTTTTACAGAAGCGACGCGAACTACCCCGTTTTTGTCCGGAAAGATTTCAGTAATTAAACCTAACGGCCAATGTAAGGGCATAACATTGTCCTGCATGGAAACAACTACCATTCCTAATTTTATAGGATTAGCTGGAGTGTTCCATTTCTGTCTGGATTGCAAGGTGTGCAAATACTCTTTACGCCACCGATTCCAAAAGGAGTGAACAAGTTTATCGGTCAATTCATATCGCGAAATAAGATGCAAACGAGTTTCATTAACATCGCGCGTGGGAAGAAATACAAGCGATTTCGAGTGCATGAAGTGCGCCGGCGTCAGTGCAGACGGTTCCGAAGGGTCGGAGCTTAGTAAATATAAGGGCCTGGAATTTAACAAGGCCTCTACTTGAGCCAACACAGTGTTAAGCTCGATGCGGTTGGCCACAAACGTGTGCCATCGGTGCGGTTCAGAATGTATCCAACTCAACGTTACAGTTGAGTCAGAAAAAGCTACGACAGCCTCAATGGCATGGCGAGCTGCGTAAAATGAATAAACTCGCCTTATCAAAGTCGATAAGAGGATTGCGGAACATAGCTCAAGACGAGCTAGTGAAATAATTTTTAGTGGTGCGACCTTTGATTTCGCGCACACCAGCGAAACGAGGACATCTCCGTTGGGTTTAAGCACATGAGCGTAGATAACTCCACCGTAGGCCTTCTCGCTCGCGTCTGCGAAGCCCACTAGGGTGATCTTACAATGATCTACGACACCGATGTGTCGTGCGAATTTCATTTCTGAAATAAGAGGTAGTTCGGCCTGAAATTGTTCCCAGGCGCGAACGATGCGGGTTGGCGGGACATCATCCCAGCCAAGTTTTACTAGCCAAAGTTCCTTTATGAGCAGCTTGGCGTAAAGAATCATAGGAGCAACAAGACCTAAAACGTCAAAAAGACGTGCGATGGACGATAAAATATTTCGCTTCGTACACGGGCGGTTATCCGGATTTACCTGAAATCCGAAACAATCCTCATCTGGATACCATCGGAGTCCCAGTATTTTCTGTGTCAGATCTTTGCTGAAGTCTAAACTATGCGAGAGTCGTAATGACTCTGGGATAGCCTGAAGCACCTGAGGGCTATTACTCGACCATTTAGTTAACTGGAAATTGCCCAGCGAAAATATTTCTATCAGCTGATGAGCGGATTCTATGGCTAGCTCGGTACTAGGGCTTGAGCTGACTATGTCATCCATATAAATATCTCGCTGTAAAATTTCGCTAGCTAGAGGATATGACTGACCCTCGTCTAGACACAGCTGTTGAACTGTGCGAATAGCAATGAATGGAGAGCACTTCAACCCGAATGGTAGTACTGAGAACTCATAGGTTTGGAGCTGTTCGTCCTCGTGAAAGCGATATAAAATCCGTTGAAGCGAGCGATCCTTTTGGCGTATTCCTATACGAAGGTACATGGCCTTTACATCTGCTGACACAGCGACAACGAAAAGTCTAAAATTCAACAAGATGTTGAAAAGGTCAGCTTGAAGCACTGGGCCCGCGTATAGGATATCGTTGAGCGAAACCCCATTGTCTGTACTCGCGCTGGCATCCAATACTACGCGTAACTTGGTAGTCATTTTATCCTCTCGAATGACAGCGTGATGTGGGATATAATAAGCAACCTGTTGCTCATGAGTCTCCTGTGTATGAGAAACATTCGGAAGATTATCGTTCTTCAGAAGTGAAATATAATGATTATCTAAGTAATCCTTGATGACGTCATCGTACAGGAGCTTAACGTTAGATAGCTTCTTAAGTCTACGCTCGAGGCTATAAAACCTCCGACGAGCGATGTCTACAGAGCTTCCCAATGCTGCCGCGGCCGGTTTGAGCGGCAAGGCAGCTACGTACTTGCCATCCGGAGTGCGAGTGATAGTGGATCGGTAAAACTCCTCACACTGTGTATCATCCACGTCTACAACCGTAGCGGCTGAGACATCCTCAATCTCCCAAAATTTGCGCAGGTCGCAACAATCAAGGCATGAAGTTGAGAAGAATGATAACGTGTCTGTAGGGGGGTCTAATATGGGAGCATCTCCCATAAAGATGTAGCCTAGCACCGTCTCCAACGCGTCCGGATACCCGGGTGTACTGGTGACGCAACCTGGTCGCAACAACTTAGCGAACAATTTTACGCCGAGTAAAACGTCTATATTACCAGGCACTCCCCAAGTATCGTCGGCGGTTAATTTTGGATCAATGTGATTCAATTCAGCGACATTTATACCACACAGCGGAAGTTCACCGGTGATTTGATCCAGTACTAGCGCATCGATATGGTACTTAGGTAATGACCGAAGCCGTGAACTAAACGTTAGATCGACTGAACCTCGAACAGGTTGAGATGTACCACCGATACCTCTAACTGTACTTATAGACTCCGCGCGAATAGGTAAGCCTAGCATGCGACAACAACGCGTAGTGATATAATTTTTCTGCGAACCGGGATCTAGCAAGCATCTTATCACTACGTCCCTACCCTTTTTATTAACTGCTACTACTTTAGCGGTAGCCAATACCTCGGTAGTCCGTTTGGTCCCTTGTACCGCTGAATGTGTACATAAAGCAACCCGTTCTGGAGCGGCTGATGAAACTTCAACAGGGCCCGCGGAAGGATTAGATGCGGGGGTTACTTCAGGGGGTACAGGGGCAGAAACCATTGCGGTAGTTTCCGAGTGAGGCGGTTGTTCAAAATGAAGCAAGGTATGATGTTTGCCGTTACATTTTTTGCAACCGGTTTTCGATTGGCATTTCAGGGTGGTGTGCTGCTGACTTAAACAATTTACACACATTTTGTGGTCTTTAATAAATTTAAAGCGTTCAAATGCCTGCAGTTTTTGGAACCCAGAGCATTTGAATAGATGGTCATGGGTATTGCTACACAGAGAGCATTTGTTAGCTACACCCACGTAGACCTGCGACACCTTTGTAGAAGGGGCAGCGGGGCTATTGACTGCGGTCGCGCGCGGACACGCTGTTGTGCGGTACATAATTTTTATTTGTTCGCGTACAAATTTTACGAAATAGTCGTAATCAACGACTTCTTGATTCTTTTGATAACGCAAGGACATTTCGTAATGTTTTGCTACATCCGAGTCTATTAATTTAAGGCCCAGATGGGTAAAAATAAAATTATCGAGATTTTCTATTTTTAATTGTTTGATTCCCGCTATAATTGCAGTAAATTTGTCAAACACTTTTTCCAAGTTAGCGGGTGAAGATGTACCAGCTGATCTTAATGAAAACAGCTGATTTAGATAGTTTACAGCGAGCGCGCGGGTATCTAAATATTTAGCAATAAGCGCATCCCAAACGACACGGTAATTTTCCGCGGAGGGACACAAACCTGCCGACACATTCCTTGCCTTGCCTTTGAGACAGTTTAACAAATAATGTATACGATCTGAATCCGAGAGGTCGGAGTTTGTGTGGATAACCCTTTTAAAAGTTTCATAAAAGAATGGAAAACTTTGTATGTCACCGTCAAACGTAGGAAGTTCTATTTTCGGTACCCTTATATGGTACGCACTCTTAACAGCCGAGCTCGTGGTTGCAGAGGGCGATGATACCGACGGTGGTTCTAATAACGCACCTAATGTATCCTTTATTTCGCAGGCCAAGTCATCAAATGCGTTCAAGCTATTATAACTGACTTCGTATTTGTCGACCAGTTTCATAGATAAACGATTGACGTTATCTAAGATTTCGTTGAATTCGCCCCGCAGAGCATCAATTTGCTTTGCCTGTGCAATAAATGACTTACGAGCGCGCTCAGTTGTTAACGCCCTAGATGACTCATAAATAGCCTGAACGCGTGCGAAACATGCATCGCGTTTTGCGAGATAAAGTTTTAGTCGGGTTTCATCTTCCATTTTTCAAGGAATAATTACGTACCACACAAACAAACCCCAAGAACCAAGCGGAACCCTAATTGTATTGGGTAAATGAGCGATATTTATTATAGATGTATTTTTACGTAAGCTACGTACTTACAATCTATGCGAAGCGACAATAAATATAATTAATCCTAAGCGTATGTATCACACACAACAAAGGAGCGTCAACAAGTGAGTAAATACCTACCTATAACCACGCAGATAAGGAGGTAATTATAAAATGCGGTTTAAAAAAGCGACAATCGAACCTTTCGTTCGCAATAACTTAAGAATGTAGGCAGTAAGTAGGTATCTTAGAAATAAATTATCATGTAGATACCTAGTACCGCTACAGCCTAGCGATAAAAAAGCGGTAAGTATATAACTTATACTTTGTAATATTACGGTTAGTTCACTAGATAAGTGACCGTCCAACACGTAAACAATGAATTTATGTTACGTTTCTCAACGAGAAATTCCTATCAAAAAATCAAGAACATTTCAACAAAAATAACATAAACCCTAATGTGCGGCGTAAGATGAATGAATTTTATTAATTCACTCAAATGCGAGTTACTAAAACAATGCGATGCGAAAGTCCCTACCTACCTACCGAATTTAGAGATTACCGTCAAAAAATCAAGTTCACTCTAATAATATTACTGATAGGTAGATAACGATCATAAACAATTTGTGCGAACGTAAGATGAATGGATAGTAGGTACTAACTCATTCAAATACAATGCGATGCGAACGTATAAATACGTTTAATGATTAAATATTATTAATTAATCAAATGCGGTTGTGTGAGTCTACGATTTCAGCTAAATGTCTCCTCGTATAACAATAAATTTTCTAACGAGACGACAAAAATATAGAATATCTATTTACCTACTATTCCCGACATAACCTTTCAAGGTTAACGGTAAGCGTAAGGAATGTGGACTTTGAACACTTCAGACTACCCCCCGTACGGCACTTGCAGAAAAAAGATATGCAATTTAGCGAAATACGAATGATTTTAAGTCAATAACTTATTTTGCGATATGAATTCACTATTCTTTTCTTGGAACTTAACAATTTATTAACAAAAAATGCGAAATAACGATTATAGAAAACTATTTTTTCTGCCGGTAGGTACGGATGGTTATACAAGAAATAGACCTTAACAAGTATGCAACAGAGGTGAGATTCTTGTGACAATATGCAACAATGAAATAAATTATTATTCAAAATTAGTAACCTTTTATCTGAAATGAAACCTAGGCTTTTAGGACCCAAATTTAGGCTTTTATCCGGCTCGAAGGACCAAAATGGAGAATAAAGGAGTTGTAGGTTCCTTATTCTGATGCGGTTGCTTAGGCCGATTAAAGTCGGTACATCTAAGATATTTAATTACTGATTTAAAGCCTGAATTAGATCCTGCGGAAGGCGGAGATGAAATACCTATGAGAGAAACGCTGTTTTAAGGAAGGCAAATCACCTATAAACTGTCTTATTATAAGTACCCACCTCAATTCACAATTCGTCTCGGTCGTTCGCTGCGGGATGTCTCTCCTGGAAACTCAGGGGGGATCCGACGACGTCACAGATAGAAGAGGCAGAAGTCCTTGGTGCTAGAGTAGCAGCGGGTGCGGTCGCGACACGAGGGTTTTCCAAAATAACAAATGTGACCGGATCGCGGGATGCAAATAGTCATACGCGTCCGTCGTTAATTGGATGCATCGTAGACTGGTTTGTCCCTACCCCAAGCGTGGGGCGTGCGGAGACTTTCGACTCGTTGCTCACTTCAGTAGGGAAATATAATAAAACAGTCTTCCTTAGGTGAAAGACCATCCAAAAAATAGCGTATGCTACCATTAATTATTATATTTAAAAACGAGCGTAACCAGTCCTCAACAAAAATGGAAGGAAAACCGTGCCCAACTCGGTCTACTTCCCATCACACTCGCACTTCATCAACTTATGCCTAGTCCACAGCTGGACATCGGATCTTATAAGAGGGTAATCATACTCTCTACGGGTCATCATCAAGATCATCACGCCGTATACGTCCACTTATCAACATAGGCCTCCCCAAACGACGCGACGACGCCACGAATAGCGGTCGTCTGGGACTGGGGGCCGTTTTTCAATTGTTGCCATCATTTTGGGGGGGGTTTGCCATAATCACCACGCTTGGCAGGCGGATTGGTAATCTCAGTAAGGTGTAGGTAATACACAGTAGGAAGCTGTTACCCTTCCTCTGGTAGGTCTACGGGTCGTTATGACCTAATCTTATCCAATCACAGAGCGCGCTAGGAACTTAATCCCATTTCACAGAGTGCCCGATAAGTAAGAGTAGACAGTTTTTAGGAAGATACAGTAAATGACATAAAATCAGTCATTTAATATAGCTAAAAATTTTCTAGTTTTCTTATCCGGCATTCTGTGAAATTTATGGGATTAAGTTCCCAGCTCGCTACATGATTGGATAGATTTAGGTCATTACGACCCGTAGAGATTATGACATTACCCCCATTAGAGCCAATGAGGCGCTGATTAAGAGAGGCAATGCCCAGCTCTAGAATAGTATAGGCTGATGATTCCTATGGTATCTATTTTACGTACAAACTTAGCTTAGCTTGAGATGCATTGTGATTTGTCAAGTAGCAAAGTATTCCGTCTTCAAATTGAAATACGCATCGAAAGTAGATCAATAAACAGCTGCATATGAACTTACTCTCACGCAGGGCCACGATGACCCAGCGGACCTCGTCGCGATGTATGAAGTTCATTGCGTTGACTCCGTTTACTTCGTGAGTCATGTAACCAGTCACAAGGGCAATCTTCTGCTCACACTGGATTATCTCTCCGTCAATGGAGTGGCGAGTGCGGTACTCCATCTTGTAAGATTCCATAGCACTCTCACTGATAAAGGTCTCCGTTGTAGGACGCACGACGCCGATAAAAACCTGTAAGCGAAATTGTCCAAAGTGATTTGAGTGCATTTTTTGTGTAAACATTAGGTTTACGGCATAACATTGGCCTACGTTGCGGCTTATAAGCTTCCGTTAATTGAATAAGATTGCTTAGTCAGAGGATATTTATATTTCTTAGAATGTCGACAGGTACACCCTACACGATAAGAATCAAAAACTGCCTGTTGGTTCTGTGGGAGCTATTTCCATGCGTTTGAAATCTGAATACTAGTTTAGTCTGGTGATCAGGTTATTATTGTAAACACTTACCCCCTTATTCATATTACCCTGTTATCTTAAAACCGGTCCTAGCAAGTGTTAATTCTCACTCTGACTTCTTCTATAATATCAGCAACTGTTTTAGCCAGCAGTCTATTAGGATTTTGTGAATGAGGGTGTGAGACATAATGTGAAAGTTAAAGCTTTTGTGGTTATTTGGTATCCACGTAAGAGGTCGTTCATTAATCACGTGGGGCTCGAAAGAGGGGTCATCGATTACTCCCACATTTATTGAACGATTTGGATGATTTGTAGTTGTATAGAGAATGATCCTGAGGTTTATCCCGCAAAACTTAAAAAATACTTGAAGACGTCCCTTTTTGTCCGCAAAATGATAAATATGCGTGTGTTTAATGTGCCGGATATCGGACCGTGTATTTTGCAGGACTCGCAGTGTTGTATTGTATGGCTTATAATGAGAGTGTGTACACGCACCGGACGCCGCCGCGGCGTCGAACTACATACCTAGAAATCTTATCAGCCGGGTAACACAAAGCCGTTACTTGTCTTCTTACAAGTTCGCGAACCCAACAACCGCTACCAAGGCAACAAGTTGATTCTAATTTTGTTCAGAACTATCAGAATGAACAGAACAGAATCGTCACTATATATTTATCATTTTTATTAATGATGAGTCCCACTGCGTGGCATAGACCAAAATACCATAGACCGAGCCATCATGACTAGTTGCGCCCCGCGGTGTTACTCGCGGAGTCGTCGCCGTCAATAATAATATATATTTGGATTAATAATAGTGTGAATTCTGTAGGCTTACGAAAAACACTAAGATACGTCAATATCAGTCTCAATTAAAGGATAATACTCAATATTAATATTTTTTTAAACCTTTTTTTTATAAATTTTTATTTATAAATCATTAAGGACAAATTTTAATGTACCTACTAGGGAAGAAAAATCCAACGAACCCAAACTCGACGGGGTTACGTCGTTTCGTTTAGGCAGTTCTTATATCCACCTTCTGTCTCAATTATAACTAATAGACTAACTTGATGGTACCATACCATTGCATTATCACCGAACTTACATAAAGCATGTTATCAGCTCTATCGGTTGAGGATAACTAAAACAAACTCGGTTTAAGATTTATACCACACATACTAACAGGGCCAGTAAATAAAAGCTTGGAAAAATAGCCTGATAACGAATTATTACTCACCCAGCAAGCTATAGTAGAGAGAGAGCTATACTTGGAGTTTCTCTACTACGCGATAAAATGCGGAATACCTACGTAAATCTGTATAGGAACCCAAGTTACCGACATAGCTCTTAGAATCAGCAGGCTGAAGTGGCGATCGGTAGGCCATATAGCACGTGGAACCAATAACCGTTGGGGAGTAAAGGTTCTAGAGTGGCGACTGCGAAGCAATGCGAAATGGAGAGTGGGAATACCTCCCACTCGATAGATTGACGACATTGTAGCGGTCGCAGGGGGTCGTTGTATGGAGAATTGGAGACGGCTCAGGATCGCTGTTCGTGGCGTCGTCGCTTATGGAGGAGGCCTATGTTCAGCAGTGCACGTATACGAATCTATTATATAATACATATCTAGCTCATTCCGTGATTATCCTCCTGTCTATTACGCCATACTGTCCGGTCTTGTGCCACCTGCGCTCAACTACAAAAAACAGTAACCATGAATAAAGTGCAGAATCATAAGGAAATTTCTGCAAGCGGAACTTCCCATTCGTCCCAGCACGTTTTACTGAAGTACATTTTTGACTTAGGCCCGTGCGGCGTGCGTATCGGACTATTGGACCAAAATAATAATTAAACTTCAGTAATTTAATAATAAATTATAATTAATTCAATATTATAACAAAAAAAAACAGTTACGCATAAAATCAAATGTATGTAGCACATACCGAGTGATCCGAATAGGCCTTTAGTTACCTAGAATTTTTAAATACTACCCTTGAATAGCTATAATTTGACCTTTAGAATTGCTTACTATAAATAGATAGGATAGGATGCATGTAACACAACATTATCACGTAAACAAAAACTAAAAATAGCAAAAGAAGTCTTATTTGACATTCACGCGCTGCAATACGATTACTTAAATTGCGAGATCAAGTCGCATTTCCTTATGGGCGACGACGCGACGAGACGGGCCCATTCGCATCTAGGTACTCGGCCAAGATTTTATTTTATTTGCATTGCAACCGACCGCGTCCTAAATCTCAACTTTAAACCCTTCTAGTTCTGAAACTGCCCTCAAAGGTACGATGGGGTAAAACACCTATTGTGCTCTATTTTGGTCGTTAGTTGACTTCGACTCCTACCGTCCTACATATGAAAAAGCATTTGTGCAGGGCTTAATAGGTGCCAGGTGTTTACAAGCGCTCAAATTGTGTACACTTGGACATTCACAACTGGCAGACTGTCCCATTCCTTAACAATTTATGAAGACGTGAAGTGTTCAGTGCGTAGGTATAAATGGAATGTCGAACGTATAGATGACGTCCATTAATGTATAGCAATTGGGAAGAAATACGTGTACCTATACTTACCTAAGTCTACATTATGTTAGTCTTCAATCCACTTATTCTAGTACCTACCATCCTACCCAATCACCAATGATACGTCGTTATTAGATTGGTAGGTACTAGTTGTTTAGTCAAGATAGAGGAATAGATGCTGTGCCAATATTAAGATATTTGGCAGGCGTAGTAAAATAAATTATATAAAGTGCCTATAACTACCTATGATCATGTTGATAATGTATATTTGATAACAACATGTTTTATTACTTACTAACTCACTTTTACTTTTTGCATACCTATTTATACCATCAAAAAATGCAAAAGCAAATTAGAGTCATTTGAATATTCAGGCTAGCTACGAGTACCAGAACTATTACTGCAATACAGTTGGCAACTTGACAAGTGCTGTGTGCCGCTTCCTTCAGAAAATGGTAACTTTAGAGATTTTTATGGTTAATGCCAATACCGATTGAGCAGTCACGCTGACTATCATCAGCGCGTTTCTCTCAGTGTTAGGTAATCGTTGACATTAGAAACCCTGTCAGCGCTATTTTAGGCAATTTTATCGCCGAGAATCAGCCTGACTCTCAGCTTAGAGCCCCGAGTCCGGTTAACGATCATTTCGAGACATGATCGTGTCGTCTAATTTTTGTATGGTATTAGCGTAGTTCTCTGTCCACACGATGGAGGCGCGTTGTACCAAATCCTATGGAAAAAGGAGAACCTCACGAGCATGTCTCGATTCTATCGTCAACCGGACTCACCCCAAATAACTTACCACATCGTTCCCAGAGGAGCAGGGGTTGTCTCCCCGAGCGCGCGCGCGGCGCACCATCTGACAGCAGCGGTTGTACCCGCGGCAAGCCCGGTCGGACTTTCTCAAGGAACCCTCCACGTAACAAGTAACATATTTACTTGGCTCCGAGCGCTGGCCGAGTTTCTTGAACCTTTGGAGAACAGCTAATGTAATGACATGCTTATATCTACGCGACGTCTGTTGCACTGCAGACCCACCATACCTGGCCAAACCCCTGGGGGTATGGTGGGACGTAACCACACCACTGTAGTAGTGTTGGGAATTGAATTTTGGCAAAAATCAATGTCTTATAGTACAAGTAAAGCGAAAAACCCGAATACCGAAAATTTGATGCTCGCCATAGACCAAAAACCTATAGGTACCTCTCGTTGGCCTAGTCGTATCATGAAATTTGGCAAGAACCTAGGTCTTATAGCACAAGTAAAGAGAAAAATCCGAAAACTGTTTTAGTTATTTTTTTCGCAAAAAAAAAAAACGATTCCCTTCCTGGACGATAACTTAGGGTACTTCCCGTCGATCTAGAATCATAAAATTTTGCAAGAAGCAAGGTCCTATAATTATACGGAACCCTGTGTGCCCGAGTCCAAATCGCACTTAAGTTTTATTTCTGTATTAAAGTGGCATTTAGTAATACGAAAATGAAGCTGGTTACATGTTTTCCCGGCGTTATGTTTATCGGACGTTGCATTAAAATATGATCTGGCACTGACGTATACTTTTAATTCGTATTGAATTTCCGCTGATATAAGTATTAAGTAAAATGAGTATTTATTACTAAACAGAAATATATTTATCGTGCCAGGTAATCTGTAATCAGACTCCATCAAAACCACTATTTTATTCAACACTAGTTTCTGCCTGCGGCTTTGCACGCATTGTTTCTATGGGATCGTTTAAGGTTATTTATATCTAATGGGAAAAATATTACGGATAAAAAGTAGCCTATCTATAATTCCAGGTTCAGAACTACACTCAGGCAAAATTTCACCTCAATCTGTTCGGTAGTTTTGGCGTGAAGAAGTAACAAGCATCCAAACTTTAGCGTAATATTAGTGTGTTTAGTTGAATTTCACATAGGCACCTGAAATACCATTATATATTTTGTGAAATTAAAATCTGAATGATCCTTGTTATTTTTAACCGACTTCAAAAGGAAGAGGTTATGTATTCGTCTGTAGGTTTTTTTTTGTATGTATGTTACGCGATATCTCCGCCAATTATGGAGCGATTATAAACATTATTTCACTATTGTATACAAAATGATCCCGAAGGGGTATATATACATATATATTTTATAATTTTTTATCCCCAGGGGATTAGTATTTATCCCGCAAAACTTAAAATAAGCGTAAAAGTAAGGGAATTTGAAGTCGGCTTATCGTTTTTTAAAACACGCCATACTATTTAACGCCATATTTATGCTTGGAAGAGATCGCTTCTAAGCGATAAGGCCGCCCATTGTACATATTTTATATAATGTCTATTTTTAATGTTTTCTTCGTGGTGTACAATAAAGAATTTTGTATTTATGCCAATTTTGTACATAACTACTTCCTTCCCACGCACAACATAATTATTTCTATCCCACGCACTGTAAGTTCAAACACAACAGTGCCGTCAGAATATGCAATCATGTTTCTATATAACTTTATAACTCTATATAACTCAATACAACTTATAGGTAGCTTGTTGCAATGTTTGAGCTGTTTCCTAGCTAACAAACAACATGTAATGATTTAGGAACAGTAGGTAGGAAAAGTTTCATTATGTTCTGGTTTATTAGTTATCGAACCGACCAGCGACAAGCGAGTGATAGTAAAGTTCAAAGGCGATGTAGAAAATAGTTTTCACATTTTATTGAGCGCAAATGCAATTTTATTGTTATACTGGTAAGAGAGGATGACAGACAGTAAGACAGAAGATAGTGGGGTCTAGAACTAAGAATTTCGGAGGGTAGTTTATCCCTATGGGTTGTCCATTAATCACGTGAGGCTCGAAAGGGGGGAGGGGGTTCGACAAAAATCATGAAATTTCACGAGGAGGGAGGGGCGGTATGATATCACGTGTATTTATTTTGTCGTAGGACGCACGATTCCTAAACAACCGAAAAGCGGCGTGTGAGCTTGGGTCGCCGCCACCCCGTAGCCAGGCAACAATTACCCCGCCCGCTGCGACAACCACAATATTATACTACCTGTATTTAAAGATAAGACTCATTTTAAAGATGTACCTACTTAAAAAAATACTCCTGATTTTGGGTAGGGTATGTCTTAACTCTTAAACTTCACGACATATCAACACGGGGGATGGGGGGATCTAAAAATGCTAACTAAACATCACGTGATTAATGGACGACCCCCTACGTAACACGCGAGTCAGGCGGCAAATAACTTATGAGAAGAAATAGAAAATGGCCGATGAAAATTTACAAAATTAGCTTCTGCTTGCGGCTTCGCGCGTGTTTTCCAGAAGCCTATGTCCGTCCCGGCATATTGTTTACCTCCCTGCCAAATTTCATTAACATCCGTTCAGCCGTTTAGGCGTGAAAAAGTAACAGAGTTATCGACTGGTCCACTCTGCCCAATATTGAATTTAATAGAGTCACAGTTCCTTTTAGTAATAGCGTTAAAAATTTGGGAATTTTAATGGATTGCGACATGACTTGGGCCCCACAAATGGATGCTGTGACCCGTAAGATTTTTGCCTCCGCCGCCTCGTTGAAAAGACTCCGAAATTTTCTACCTACTGCTACTAAAATTGTGCTCGCTCAATCTTTGATACTTCCTATCCTTGACGATGCTGACGTCTGCTACCTTGACCTCACTGAAGAGCAGCTCAATAAGCTTGAACGTCTCCAAAACGTCTGTATACGGTTTATTTTTGGGCTTCGCAAATATGACCATATTTCGGAGTTCCGCACAAAACTCAAGTGGCTTCCTATCCGTCTTCGCCGGGAGTCTCACATACTTTCTCTTCTTTATAACATACTCTTCAACCCTCTCACTCCACTATATTTAAAGGAGCGTTTTGAGTTTCTCCACTGTTCACATCCCCATCCTTCTCGTATCCTTCGTTCTTCAGAAAAGTTAGTATTAAACATGCCTCTCCACCGAACCAGTTTCTATGGCCAATCCTTTTCTATCCAGGCCGTAAAGTTGTGGAACGCACTACCTGAGTTTATTAGGAAAGCTTGATCTCTACCTGTTTTTAAAGCTCGCGTCAAAGATTTTTATCTGTCGGAAAAGTAATTATCGGTACCTATCTATTCTATATCTTGGTATTTATTTATTTATTACATATAAATAATATATTTTCTACTATAAGTATACTGTTGTTAATATTATTTTATGTATTAAAGTTGTATACACCCTTGCCTTTCTTAAATTGAAAATTTTCTATCCATCCTAAGGTTGCCTGGAAGAAATCGCTTCTAAGCGATAAGGCCGCCCATTGTACTTGTTTATGTTAATGTCTATGTGTTTTATTTGTCTTTGTGGTGTACAATAAAGAGTTTTGTATTTTATTGTATTGTTACTTTCGCTCTTATAATATTACTATGAATAAGAAACATATAAGGTAAATTTCCAAAAGTTGGGCGCGATTCTCTTTTTTTTACAACTAAGAACGTTAACGTCTAGAATTGTTCGATTCTGGAGACCTCCTCTAGCTCTTTTCATCCGCAGTTGCGAAGTACAAACTGAACGTGTTTCTCTCGCTTACTTACGAAAAGGTCATTTTCGGATTCGTATTTTATGACTCTGACTTTATAATAAACTTTTACATAAAACCAGTCGTAAGAAGAAAGATTTCTGTGTCAATTCGAATGAAAAATTAACTATCATCATTCCAAAGTGACAGAGCACCTTGACTTCATAAGAAATTTCCATTTTCGTTCAATTAGAGTAACGATCAAACGAAACAATACGAAATTTCAAAATGAAAGTGGCCTGCTTTCATTTTGATATTTCGTATCGTATCCAGTATAAGAAAAACAAAAGAGGATCGCGCTATGTTCCAGTAATTATTATAAATGTCAAAGTTTGTGAGTATAGATGTATAAATAAATATATATAAATAAATAATGCTGGTCAATCCACACAGTATCATCTAACCCCAAACTAAGCAGAGCTTGTGTTATATGTACTAGATGACTGATATATGTAGGTACATAATACAATGCATTAAATAGATAGATACATTTTTATTATACACTAGCTGCTGCCCGCGCCTAAACCCACGTTTTATCGGGGTAAAAAAATATCTATACGTTATTCCAGGTACCAAACTATACCCATAGCAAATTTCAGCCTAATCGGTTCAGTAGTTTTTGCGTGAAAGAGTAACAAATATCTATATGTACATCCATACAAACTTTTACATTTATAATATTATATATTTATAATAGTAGGATAGCAAATACCCAGAACACCCGAAACAAATATTTGCAGATCGTACAAACATTTGTCCCAAGGCGGTAGTCGAACCCGCAACCTCCTGCGTCGCAGGCGGACCTTCGCCCGCTGCGCCACATCGGTCGTCTATATAATGATACAACATACCTGACAACAAATTTTCTTTTTTCATTGGCTAATGCCTTCGCCACTCTTTCTCTTCCTGCAGGGTCTTCTGGCACTAACAGTTCGCCATTGGATCCTAGTTTCTGACTTCTAGGCATCAGATTGTTCTTCAGTGTTTGACGATCGTCTTCATGTGTCAGATTGAAAATGTTTTGGCCAAGAAGATCCATCTATAAAAAAATGTCTCTATAATGGCTGTAGGATTTTTATTGATAAGAAAAAATAAAGCTTTATTTTCGGTATTGAACATTTTTTTTTTATAATTCGGTTATTAAATGTCACTCTCAACGAAAATGTTAGCCCGGAACCAAAATTACATACGATTAAAATTAAAACGCTGAATTAATTAATCCCTGTACCAAATTCAAGAAACTGGCGGAGCAGGAAAATGTACCTAAATCCTCGAGCAACAAAGTGATATATTAGTGATTAGTAGTTATACATAACACAAGCTCTATTTAGCTTGAGGCTAGGTGATACTGTATTTTCCAGCATTTTTTTTATTTAATTTAGTACTTAGGTATATTCAATAGTTCTGTGCTTTCAATAAATGATCTGTCTCTCCTTTTTTAATTTAATTAATCAATAAGTACATTTCCTACTCTACATTATTATATCTAATGTAACAGAGGTGTTATATCTAATGTAACAGAGGTGATAAGCATTCACTTATACAGGGTTATTGGTAATTAAAATTCTAATAATTTGTATGGGTATGTATATATATATTTACAGCTATCTTGTGAAGAGGATGGGTATAGGATTTCGCGTTCATAGAAGCGGGGCAGAGACTCAAGCAACGATCAGGTTTTTGCTTATTATCTATTAATAAGGACATATGTATATGCAAAAATGAGCCGAAGGTTCCTACGGTATTTTTTTATTTCATACGGAGAGGACAATGCAAAAATCTTGTGCTTGATAGTTTCGAAGAAATACGGTAGTAATTAAGAAAATAGATGGAACTTTGCTCAATTATTTCTAATATTCTTTTTTTTTTGTATTTGAAATGTAGGTTCCTTCCCTTGTATTGTATAGTTTTTTTTTCAAAGCTTTTTCGATGCAGATTACGGAAAAAAAGGTTTTAACGTAACCCAATTGACGTCAATTCACATATATCTGGGCCTTCATCATCACGAACACGTTCGTGAAGACGCCAGGTCTTGGGCAGAACCTGCAGATCACGCAGTGTCAGTTAATAGCCAATAAACCTATATTTATATTTTACTAGCTGACCAGACAGACGTTGTCCTGTCATTCAATTCAAACTTCATATTATTTCAAACGTGCTTAGCAAAGAGTATATAACGCTGGGGCTAAGGTTACATCAAAAAAGTTTACAATAAAGGTATTCGTTAAGTTTTCTTAAATTTTCTAAGATACTGCATTTTCTTCAGTATTTTCTTATTTTTTTTTATGTAAGAATATGTTTCAAAATTTTAGAATACATTTCTAAAAAAGATGAACGAAATCGGTCAGCCGTTCTCAAGTTATAGCCAAACCAAAAGAAATAGGAGCTAATTTTCATATATACGTAAGTATGTATATAGATTATTGGAAAGTACGCTAAATTTAAGCGAAAAATATAGCTATAGTTTCTCAATCAGTCTTACCTCATTATATCCAAGCACCTCGTGGACATTCTGGGAGACAACGACAACGAGGCCTTTATAAGTAGTGGTGAGCAGGAATCCATTGAGGAGGCCCAGCAGTGCCTTGGTAGAAGACTCCGAGAACTCCGCATTTTCCGTGGTGGAATCGCCAAATACTACGGAAAAAAGCAAGCTTAGTTACCGTTGTTCTAGGTAAGCAAGAAACGCGAAACAAAGCGATGCAACGCTCACCTTCGAGAAAGCGATACAAGAACTTATCCACTTCATTAAAAGGTACACATTTCAATGATAGTCCGCACCGCTCACGTTAAACTTCGTTTTTGCGCTGTCATTGAAAGGTGAACCTTTCAGTACAGTACTTAAGTAGGTTACGAACCTCTCCCAAACAAAAATGGATTTTCCCATGCGGATTTGTTGTTGTTTCACGTAGAATGAAATGGGGCGCGCTATGAGTGGGAAAGCGCGTCTAACCATCTAATACGAAGCTGTCATGTGGCTATGTGCGCGTGCTTGTTGTTGGCACCATTTTTTGATATTTTTTCGCAGGGACTTTCCGATTCATTTTGAGTAAAAGATTGATTTCAAAATTATTTTTGATTATTTATAATGTTGAATATAGGATGTTTGCAGCGCGACAGATTTCCGAATAAAGGTGTCTGCCTATCATGCATCAAAAATTGCTTGAAGATGACTCGATTTGGTGGTAAAAATTTGTTTCGTCCTCATTTAAATATTATAATTTTTTTCAAAAACTAAACTGCTGCAACCATACTTATTTTTCATCTGATTACGTATGGATTTCAATAAGATCGGGGACATAGTTTCCAAATGAAGCGAAAAGTACGTTTGTATGGGGAATAAGTTTTGCTTTCTCCAAAGTGCGCACCGCGTCGTCGCCTCGCATTTAGTGCTCGACTACGACACTATGTGAGTGAAATGGAATTAAATATAATAAACTTGAACTTTAGTAAAGTTACTTAGAAAACGATTTAAGTATTAATAAGGTTATTTTGTTATAATAGGCAAGCATAAAAGTCTTATTTTACCTAGAAATTAATAAGAGTAGATAATTATGAAATATAAAACCATTCATTTAACTATTACGCGCCTTTTATAAACGACTCTGTATAAACTCGTCTAGTTTAGAATTAAATCATTTTAAAGGCAACGAGGCTGAAACTTCCTATGAAAAATTTTGCACAAAACGAGCACTGGAATGTTTTCCAGGAAAAAGTAGGAACTGCTATTTAATTATGCTAGCTATGTGAGGGAAGAGAAAGAATGCGGAACACGTGCCACTATGGCAGCAAAAGTGTTATAAAATGAAGTTAGAACATGATAACGATGAAAGCAATAGCTTAACAGGCAGGGTCGATATTTTTCATTTGCAACAGAATACAGTATTATTTATTTGCTTCTCATTTTCATGATCACGGGCCATAGTGACCCGGTCCTTTGGGAGCCATGCGTAGAGCCGAGGCCAACAGCACAGTGGCCCTTTATGAGAATTAATCTAAAGGCGAGAGCTACACATAGCGGGTATCATCCTTGGTTGCACAATATGATACACCCGAAGATGATATCCGCCAGGTGTAGAGACTATTGCAAAGGAAAATGAAATTGACAAAAAAAGCCATGTTATTGTGGTGAATGGATGGACTGGGTAATTGGGCTATGGGGGAAACTATGGACGCCTGCCATAAATGTACTCTCAATACTGTTACAAGCGGCAGACGGTGGCTTCCCGAATGCTGGATGGGTTCCTCAAAATGTTGGCGTAAATGCCGGTAAAGGAACAACATCGGTGCAAACGACTAAAGGGTGTCGAGAGGTGCGGCCCCGATTTCACCATCACGAAGACACGTGAGCGGGCTTCCTCGTTATTACGCCATTAGACACTTCCACCCGAGTCTACATCCTAAGATGCATCTCTCGCGACTCCACTCAGACCGGCCAATGAAGGCAAGCAAGAGGTGGGGATCTGGTTCTCTTGGGATACCACTCCGCAAGCGGAGACGAGAACCAGGAACTTCCCCGGGAGTACTCGGTATACCCGTGGTGTCGCTACTCACCAACAGCTCGCCACAAGCTGGTAATTATATAGTATTGTATTTTAATTTTAATATTGACTTATTTGTAAGCCACTTTTACTCGAATATGGACATTTTAATTTTTTTTTTTTGTATTGTAAGTATTTTATTAGGTAATACACCTTAATACATTATAATATACATTAATTTCAAATCGCCCTGGTTTTTGAGATAGCTAAAATATAACTTTATTTTCTTATTTTTATCTTTCATTTGTAATTATTATTTTTTAGATTTTTCTCGATATAAATATACATAGGTACCTATGTCACGTATTCGCACAACTCGTTTGATCAAGGTTCGAAAATATACATTGTATATACAATACATATATAAAACTCCATTGATACGAAACCTAGATGGGTTCCCAACGAGTCACACCAAATCCAGTCACAATGTAATTCGTTGGGATTTTTTCACATCGAGCAACACTGTTACGCAAGTGTAACACGTTGGGAAATTTCTAGAAAAAAAGTTGCAGCGAGTAACAGTGTGTAAACTTATGTGTGCCCTCAATTTTAAGGTACCTAAATAGTTTTCAAAACCTGAACTATAATGATTTAAGCATGTGAAAAAATTTCAAAAAAGATCTGAACCTATCCGGCTCTACCACAACTACCAACTACCCTACCGCTGAGCAGATTTGTTATAGAAAGCGAATTAAGAAATTATTACCTCTTGAGTCCTTGTTTATCAAGGGATACAATATATGTACATTCGATTTTTAGGTTTGTGCGGACTAACTATGACCACCACGTATTCTCGTGCTAGTACAGCAACCGAACATAAATATATATAAATAATGCTGGACAATCCACACAGTATTATCTAACCCCAAGCTAAGCAGAGCTTGTGTTATGTGTACTAGATGACTGATATATTGATTAAGTATAATATATTAAATAGTAATATATTTTTTATTATACATAGAAAATAACCAGAACATCCTAGACAAATATTTGCAGATCATACAAACATTTGTCCCAAGGCTGAAATCGAACCCGCAACCTCCTGCGTAGCAGGCGGACCTTCACCCACCGCGCCACATCGGTCGTCAAACAATCATTAAAGAATTTATTATGATACCAATCATATTTCGTTTTTTTTTTAATTCTTAATTTTTAAGGGACTTTCGTCCGAATACTCAAACGCAACTCAGATTCAAGCGCGTCTCAAGTCTCCATTTTTTGACAGTTTTTAATGAAAATCTGTCAAAAATTCGTCACGTGAGACGTGCTTAAATCTGAGTTGCGTTTGAGTATTCGGGGGTTTGAGTCATTGGAATGACTAAGTCAGCCCCGTATTATATAACAAACAACTAGTTAAAACCAAATTATATCAAAAGCTAATCTAAAATCATATTTCTTAAATAGCAACGTCATGTCCTGTATGTTATAGGTAATGAAGAAAAAAGAAACAAATGTTATTTAATATTAGCCAATAATCAAGTTAGTACAATAACTATAACTAAATCCCTACATATTATAAAACAAAGTCCTCCGCCGCGTTAGTCTGTCTGTCTGACTAAACGGATTTTGATGCGGTATTCACCAACCAATAGAATGATTCATGAGGAAGGGTTAGGTATATAATTTGTCAAGGTTTTGTGTAAATTGGTTGAAATATAACGATAATTGTTGGAAGTGTCGGAAAAAGTCAAGCCGCTTTGGAGCTGTCATCGAAAACGCTGCCTTATCCCTTTGATATAAACAAAACAATTCAAAGTGGGATATTCCTCTTTTATATATCTACAAAAAAGTCCGCAATGGCATATATCTATCTTATAGGATTAGATCACTATACCCATCCTATCATAGTAATATGCTGTACTACCCGTGCGAAGCCGGGGCGCGTTGTAAAGTTAAAATATTTTTATTTGCCAGAACAGATGAGTAATATACAGTAAATAAACCTTAAATAAAAAGAAAAACTGACAAAATTGGACTCCACTCAGCATATGCTATGGTAAAGTAGATCATACCATAACGCTGGTCTCCCGGGGAGACCGTGGAGCATAAGGCGGCCTCATACATACATATGTACTTACAACAAAGAATAAAAATAATATATGAATTTAATTAAAACCTTTATTGACAAAGAAAATAACAATCAAATAATATAAAGAAATTAAACTATAGTATTTACAATTGAAACAATTGAGCTAACTGCAGACTGTTGCAAACAATCTACAGATAGCTCAACTGGTCCATAACAATACCAGTCGGAAGCGTCCCCAAGACGCTGGCTGCATTGCCCCGCTGTATGGCAATGCTAATGCGCTGCGCCAGATACTCACCAGCTCTCGGGCCACGCGTCGCTTTGAACAGGCGCTCAGATAATTTTTTGAAAACCCGGTGAGCCTCGGTACCCCACGGACCTAGGGTCTCGACTCCAAGGGGAGCAAATGCGTAGGCTCTGTCGAGACCTGCATATTTGCGCCTCTTGAGGTCCTCGGCCAAATCTGCCGCCGAACCAGCCCTCACGGATGGCTGATGATTAAAACTAAAACTAAGAAAATGGGTTGCTAGTTTATAATAAAACAATAAATATTCCAAGTAGTACTTAAGTACGGTCTACTAAAACAACAGAATCACAGGTGAACAGTGGGTACTAAGCAGCTCATCCGTGGGCGGGTAGATAGAGCGTGTTTACGTACTCTTAGGTATCTATAACGGATGAGTAATGAGAAGGGAACAAAATAATTTTATCAACAGGATGTATTACTAAACTGAGCCATACTGACCATAACATTTTAACTTAAAACGGGACCTGGGTTTGTACAGGGTGGTAACTGAACGTAAAGCTTCAAGGAGAAGCTAGAATATACCATTTAAGCCATGGTGTAGTATAGGTACGACAAAGTCTGAGTATATATATTTTATTTGATGAATTATTTTGGTTTTTGGGGAGAAAAACCAAAATGCTAATAATGGCCAGTTTTAACAATAAGTGAACTGTTTTTTATTTTGTCGTTATAAAGTAATCTGTAAGCAATCTAACGAAAAATGTCCTATCCTAGGTATCTGTGATTGCAGACATTTTTTTTACAGTAATTAAAGTTTACGCAATTATTCACATTTAAGAAAACAGTTTTTGTTCGCCGAGAATTTCAGAAAATGGTACGATTTTGCCTCCCGGTTCTTTGTTTGGAGACAACGGGACAGGTGACCGAGAAAAGGGACAGTCCCGTTCAAAACGGGCGTATGGTCACTTTATGTATTGCTTGCAAATCTTGCAATCTTCATATCGCAATCGCATCGTATACCTGACTATACCTTTTAACCAAGAGACGGCTATAACTATTTCCGACTAAGATAAATGGCCCATGACGACACTCATTTTTACTTTTAAACAGCATAAGTAGGTACAGTATTCAAACTCGTTCATCTATTGAAATGTTATGCCATTTAGACTGAAATCGTATGTTTCTATTACTTTCTTGCCAATTGGAGTGAGGAAGGTGTGCCAAATCTATTAAACAGTCAGAAAATATAATTTTAATGTTTTGCAGTTAGTTATCAATTAGGTAATTACTCGGAGGTACTTGCTTTCGCAAATGCCAACTCTTCAGAAGTACTCATAGCAACCTAAGTTTTATCGGGGCACATATGTAAGTCAAAGTTGAATACCTAACTGAACTACATATTGTATTTGAAATTTGAATTCAGAAGAAGCATAGGATTCCGACATTCAGTTTGACCAAAAACCTAATACGATGCCAAGTACTTAGGTTACTAAGCGGCCTTGCAATGGAGTTGGGTTGCAGGAATTGGGCTGACCATGAGGACACACTTCAACCCGAAATAATTACGTGCTTACACATACACAGTAGGCAGCCGGTACACAACAAGCAGGCAGTCTAAGGACATGGTTGGCACAAGCAATGGATCCGAAGAAGCCTTTGGTACAGAAATGCGACAACGATATGGGTTAAAAAGGTTGATGAATAACTGCTCATACCTAAAACCAAAAAGAAAATTGTAGTCACATAAATAATAGAGTCAGGCGTTACTTGGTGGATTTCCATTCCAAAATATTAGAATGAAAAAATATTGAATCGTTACAAAATATTTTTCTTTCTAATATTTTGTCGCTTCACATGAAAAAAAAAACTCAGATCGGACTGAAATTCGGCATAGCTAAACTACGCCAGAAAAATCTGTGGTTTAGTAACAAAAAGTCTCACGGAGCAACTATGTAATTCAAATAAGTGTAGCATTCCTGAGCTCATTAGGTTGTTTTATGAATGCACGTTCTAGCTCAGCCCTATATAATAATCTAATATTATAATATATATAATCGTTAATGGAACCTATTTTTCCATAAAAAAGGGAGGATAAGGCAGCCGCGCGATCCCCTACTACAACTTCATCATCATCATTTATATCATTTATTTATTTATTGTGATTTTATGCATACAGGTATTGTTCTTAGGTGTAGGTAGTCTTAGTGCGTACAACTTCTCTTCTGTCTTAGTGCATAAAAACCCTTTCAGGGCGCAACAATTATTATGAATTAAAATAATTAAAAGTAGGTATGCTTGATTATTATAAGTTGAAGTAGTAGCATAGAACTCATCATATCGTGCACAGCTGGACATAGGCCTCCCCCATACTGCAACTTACAGGAAGCAAATATAATTCCTCGCACGTAGAGTAGTGCACGACAAACAACGCTTTACGTATTTACGCAAGATCAGAAAAACGTAAATAGAATGTAATGCTGGATCTGTCACATCAACTTTGATTTCAAGAACATTCTCGATCATTTAAATCATAAACAAGTTGATTACGTGTTCTGGGCGTTTTCTCATCATCATCATCATCATCAGCCCATACACATCCACTGCTGGACATAGGCCTCCCCCGTACGACGCCACACTAGCGATCCCGAGCCGCCTCCATCCATCGACTCTCTGCGACCGCTACGATGTCGTCAGTCCATCGAGTGGATGGTCTCCCATGTAGGGGGGGATTTGCCATAATCACCACGCTTGCCAGGCGGATTGGTGATCGCAGTGTTGGTGTTTAAAAATACTCAGACGGAAGCTGCTGCCCTTCCTCTGGTAGGTTCCCTTAGTCGGCTCTTACGACATCCACGGGTTGAGTTGGAGGGGTCGATATTCGTACGCCGCGGCCCCACGGCAATCTGTTATCTAGTAGGTATCTATTATAACACGATTATAAGACGTGTATGGGCACGTCCACTGCTGGACATAGGCCTCCCCCGTACGACGCCACACTAGCGATCCCGAGCCGCCTCCATCCATCGACTCTCTGCGACCGCTACGATGTCGTCAGTCCATCGAGTGGATGGTCTCCCATGTAGGGGGGGATTTGCCATAATCACCACGCTTGCCAGGCGGATTGGTGATCGCAGTGTTGGTGTTTAAAAATACTCAGACGGAAGCTGCTGCCCTTCCTCTGGTAGGTTCCCTTAGTCGGCTCTTACGACATCCACGGGTTGAGTTGGAGGGGTCGATATTCGTACGCCGCGGCCCCACGGCAATCTGTTATCTAGTAAGTATCTATTATAACACGGCAGCTCGGGCACACACACATAATCTAGCACCAAGCTAATCAGAGCTGCTCTGCTTAGCTCGGGGGTAGATGATGCTGTGTGAATTGTCCAGCATTATTTATTTCTAGCTGCTGCCCGCGCCTTCGCCCGCTTTTTATCGGGATAAAAAATAGCCTATATGTTATCCCAGGTCCCAAACTATACTCATACCAAATTTCAGCCTAATCGGTTCAGTAGTTTTTGCGTGAAAGAGTAACAAATATCCATACATCCAAACATACAAACTTTCACATTTATAATATTAGTAGTAATAAGAGCCGCGTTGTAGCGCTGAGCTCATAACAGACATACGAATCAGCTAAGTTAAGAATAGATTTGCTCTTTGCACTAGTTTAAGGCCGAAGCTAACAAATTGATTATTAAGATTACCTACATACGTATTTCTAATAGGTCTTGAGACATATAAATCAATGTTTGGATAAAAGATATTAACATACTGTAACAATCACTATAATCTACCAAAACTATCGATTATGAAATTATGTTAGACTAGCTGCTCCCCGCGGTTTCACCTGCGTTAGATTCTAATTTCACATTTCTAGAGGGATAAAAAGGTGTTTTCCCTTAAATCTCCCATGATAATTTGATGTTTTACCAGGACAAAAAGCCTATCTTACTCAACATCTTTTCCACTAACTCTATTCCAACTATCAATTGAAATTGATAAAACGATTGGTTGCTAAGTTAGAGCGTGAAGGAAGGACAAACAAACAAACATATTTTCTCATTTATAATATAAGTTAGGATAGCTTCTGCTGGCGGCTTTATACTCGCTATGCGGGATGGTCTATTTATTGCATTCCAGGTGCAGAACTTTACGCGAGCAAAGTTTCAGCACGATCCGTTCAGTAGCGTCGTTTATATTTTTCCGGTATATAGGTATGGTGTATAGGATGGTTTTAGAGATTAGTAAGATGTAAAAAACCCTTACTTTGGAACAGTAAATAATGATCAATAGATGTGGAACAATTGAGCTAACTGCAGACTTTTGCAAACTACAGGTAGCTCACAGGATGTTGTAGATTGTAAAAAGAAGCTCTCTGACCTTTCGTGAGACGCTGCGACTATAGTCTTTTTCACTTAGGAAGCGTTCCGTGACGTTTTGCTTTGACATTTGGTTGACAATCATAGAGATGATCTAAGGTGTGCTCGAAATAATTTAATTCGGTTTTTGGGGACTTTGTAGCAAATTTGATTTTAAACAACTTTGTTTGTAACAATTTTTCGGGTAAAGGTACGTTATAAACGAAGGTGCAATAACCAAAAATTCACCCCCTCTTTTCGGGTATAAGTCATAAAATATCGATCCTGGAAAAAATTGATAGAATCAAAATAACAAAAATGATGAGGTAGTAAGTTACGATTTTTATGTGCAATAATCGATGCAACGATTTTTCCCGATTCGTTTAATTTTTGGTCATCTCTATTACGTTCCGTTTTACGCAAAAGTAATTATCTCTGACTTTATAAAAAAAATGATTTCTTTTTTTTATTACGTGTGGAGGCTATTTATACTTTAGTTTTTGATAATTTGAGTAGCGTACTGAAATTCTATAGGTTTATTAGTATGTTGAAATGGAATAATTAATAATTAAAATAAATATTTCGAAAATTCAAATATTTATTTGACAAAATCCTAGTCAATTGAAATGAAACGCAGTCCATTTTACTGTCAGTGTCACGGAACGCTTCCTAAGTGCAAAATACTATAGGCAACGTCTCACTTGAGACTTTGACAATACTTTTCTTGAGACGTTGCGACTGAGCACGTCTCACGCGAGACGTTGGGTAACCATTAAACTCAAGATTGATTCTCACTTAACACAATCTGAATACTTATTATAGTGTATTAAAGTTGTATACATCCTTGCCTTTCTTAAATTGCAAATTTTCTATCCATCCAAAGATTGGCTGGAAGAAATCGCTCCTAAGCGATAAGGCCGCCCATTGTAGGTACTTGTTCATGTTAATGTCTATGTTTTTTATTTAACTTTGTGGTGTACAATAAAGAGTTTTGTATTGTATTATATTATTTAGGTTTAACATTATTAGATTTCGTATGTTTGTGTCATGTAAGTACAGAAAGAAATAAAAGATTCTAATAAGAGACTAAATAAGAGGATTTTGACGTTGACTGCTGTAGATATATTAACTACACTCATGGATTAGATTTTTTAAAATAAATTCAATCAAAGAGTTTTGTTCTTTAATACTACTTTATATACCTACCTTTTCCTTTGACTGTACTTTATTTCCCTTCAACAATATATTTTTTCGATCGTTTCGAGAGCGGTCCCTTTTGCAGGGAGAAAAATCCGGCGAATGGGACCGCGGTCCCTTTACCTACCTAGTGGTCCCAATCGACGGAAGCCTCGACATATATGTATGTATTGAGGAACACAAAATATAGGTAGAATAATATAAAATGTATTTAGTTTATGAAATAAAATATTCAATGTTGTACCGTGAATCATCTCAGACCAATGTATCATGCATAATATATAATGCAAATGTTTGAGACAATAACAAGTGCGCAATTATTAGGTAACGAGCTCAATACCATATAGGTCCTCAAACAAATCGATTTAATTTATACCAGTCGGTAATAGCACCTAATAACATTTTTGAGCTCTTAAATAAGCTAGCGAAAAGCACTCGTATAAAGAAAACAACATTGTACTTAAGGGTTAAATCTGCGGATATGTTACGCTGCGTATCAAAGTAACGAGTGTTCATATGGCATGGAAAACTGTATGCCATTAACAACTTGATAGTCAATAATAGGTGCGCACCTGCATAGCATCGGATAGCCCGCGTCGCGACCGCTGCCACCCGCTCGAGCCACGCGCAATTCTAAGTCGTCTACGTTACAATTCTGTCCTCTATTCATATGTAATTGGTTTGGGTGGAGCTTGCATACTAGTACAATGTAACAATTACCGTATGGAATGTGGTGAAACTAGAAAATATTAGCAAATTAAACGCAAAATTGAATCACTGATACTAGAACAACTGCGTCGCGGAAAAATTATCTTGGAGACTCTAAAGCTCAAATAGATAGAAAAAAGATAGAAAATGCTTTATAGCACACTTTACAAAACAATTTACAAACAATTTGATACAAAAAATGACACATTTGCGGTCTCTACCAGACAACCTTGGATGGATAGGATCGTTGGATTGAACATGGGGATATGTATATGTATGAATATTGCATCTCCAAGGGTTTAGGTTACCTGAGAGGTTACCTGGCAACAGTTGTACTTTAAGCGATAAGGCCGCGCAAATTGGAATAAGGCACCAGTATGGCAGCACTATAACGTCCCTATAACTTAAAATGGCATGCCATTCATTACCTGATACTCATATATATCAAGTTACGAATAGCATGCCATTTTCTATGCGACATGAAACCTCTTTACCTCCATAAAATACTTGATATCTTAACACTATCAGGGCCCATGACGCAAATGTTGTTCTCCGGCCCCGTCTAACGGCGGCGGCGGCGGCGGCGAGGCTCGCACCTGCGGGTCGATCCGCCGAGGCTGGGCAGTGGACGCGTTAACACGAGGTAAAACAACTTACCATACTGATGAGCACGCAGGTAGTGAGCCGTGAGTCTCAAGACTCCAGTCTTGTCGATCTTGCGACTTGCGGCCACCACCGGTGGCACCATAGAAGCGAGCTCAGCTATGGACTGATTCAGCTTATCCCGTCTCTGCTTCTCAGCTTTGTTGCGAATTTCCCTAGGGTTATCCCTGACAACAAATGTAGTATGTTAATTATTTGTCTGTACGTTACACAAACAAAATAGATGGACTCTAGATTTGACAATACATTGTGTGTATGTACAATTGTGTGTTGGTGACATATTTTAACACATTTTTTTTGTTTTACTTTATTAAGTATATATTATAACTACGTCTGTGATGGGCTTTATCAGCAAGTATACATTAAAATCATTACTTCTTTAAAATATTTATGGTATTAATGTATGGTATGGGTATTTTAGGAATTATACTAATTTTGTAACCTCAGCAGTTTTCGTTATGATCGTCATGATATATCTACATATGCGACGGGCTTGAGGTTGATTTTTAGTTTTACGAGTATCAACACAATCTAATAGAGAGGTAAAAAATAAATAAAATTAATAATGCTGGACAATTCACACATCATTATCTAACCCCAAGCTAAGCAGAGTGTTATGGGTACTAGATAACTGATATACATAATATAATACGATACATAGATAGATATTTTTTATTATACATAGAAAACATCCAGAACACCCTGAACAAATATTTGCAGATCGTACAAACAATTGTCCCGACGCGGGAATCGAACCCGCAACCTCATGCGTTTCAGGCGGACCTTCACCCGCCGCGCCACAGAGGTCGTCAGGAGGATATTTGATTGTTTGGTAAAAATATATATAGAAACGTCCTAAGCGGACCTTCAACCACTACGTCGCAAATCTATACATTGTGATTTACCTAATACGATTCGGTTTAATGCACTCTAATTAGCTACGCCAATATCAGAAATTTTAACTAACTATAATCTAATTTTACTAGGGGATTGATCGTTTACAAAATATTCCTCCCAAACATCCTGCTAGGCGTACTACCTATTTATTACAATGTTACGGGGTTGCTACTAAAGAAGACACGATAATATTACTGCCCAGCCCAGCCTTTGCGGTAAGAACCACAGCGCAGCGGCGGCAGCCCGGCGGCGGCGGGGCAAGGCGCTACACGGGACTGTAGCAGGCATGTGCGTCGAGAATAAATTGGGAATCATCCCCTATACAAGGTGGATTTTTGAGACGGGACAGTAAGGGCAGGTACCTTAACAGTTACATGAAAACATTTTTACGAGATCATCCAAAACTTTTTGAGATATTCTGAACCGCATTCACTGATTTTGGAAAAAATATACAGTCAGCAATACAATTGAAATTTTACACAAAAACTTTTTGGATGCCTATCTTACCTTTTTTTTTCAAAATGTTATACCTAGTAAATTTTTGGTATTCGTTAGGAATAGGACATGTATTACGACAATTAACAAATACCATTGGTATTCGTTTTTGGTATTAAAAAGGAATAGATCGCGCTATTTGAAAAATGATTGCAAGAAAGATTAGGTACATAGGTATGTAGGGATGATGTAGCTTTCTATCAATGAGATAAGGGTTAAAATAGAACCAGCCGTACCAAAAATTAAATCTTATTACTCACACAGCATAAAGAAATAAATTTTAGCTCTTTGTTATACATCATCATCATCATTTTCCTGTCCTTTTTCCACTTATGTAAAGTCGGCACAACTGTAGCAAGCACCACCAAGAAGGTAACTTGTGAAGTTATTGACCTCTGTCATACTCTTCGAATATAGAAGAAAGAACGGGTCCGCTGACAGGAGGAAGAAAATGGTGAAAAGCTGAGTGAGATCCTCTTTTTCGTTGTTTGATATAATATATGTTTGTTCCCCTTTTATCGTGCGAGAACCCTTTTAATTTACTCAGCCCCGCCCTTACACAACTGATTTTCTTCTTCTATTCGCTTCTATCACTCGTCATTTGCAAGAAAAATAATTTTCCAATTAGCGTTTTTTAAGAACGTCATTTTGTGTGAGTATCATTATTATTTTTTGTCTATTTTATACGAATAGTACAAAAACTATGTAATTTTTGTTTGTGTTTAGTGTTGTTCTTTTTTCCAGAGTGTAGCGGTTTAGGCTAAGTGGCCCTGTAGTGTAACATAGAGATATAACATATCTCTATGGTCAAATAACTTATTTTGCATTTGTCATTCATTACGCACTCACTCCTTTCTTACTACTCTTTATAATATTAATATAGACACAATATAGAAGGAACTATTTAAAAAATAATTTAGTACTAAAAGGAACAATAGAAGTAAGTACTTAGATATTACTTATTAGGTACTAGGTGGTACTATAATATTTATTTTTTGATACTGGAAATACTCTAGCTCAAGGCTAATCAAGTTTCGAGGAACTTATAAAGGCCACCGTACACATTGGACCAATGTGCTGGTCAAAAGTATGCATGTTGGGCAAAATATCGGATTTTAACGAATGTGTAAAACATTGGCACACTGATTAATATGCGCTTTCATAAAAATGGATGTGGAATGTGTTTGCAGCCGCGGCAATTTATTTATACAGTATTTTTAATTACGATATAACCTAAATGTGTACCAAATTAGAGTTATTAAAAACAAAAAAGTCTTTCCTTTGATGTGTGCACGGAAAACCGACACTACCAACATATCGGCAAGTAGATTTCTACACGTTGGTCCAACATGGCCCAGCATCTTGACTATTGTGCATAGGTGCTGGGCCAGCATTATTAAAGTAAATAAAATAAATAATGCTGGACGAACCACACAGCTGCATCTAGTACCAAGCTAAGCAGAGCTTGTGTTATGGTTACTAGATGACTGATATACTTAATACAAAATATTACATAGATAGATAAAAAAAAAATCGATACAAATATTTGCAGATCGTACAAACATTTGTCACAAGGCGGGAATCGAACCCGCAACCTCCCGCCCGCCGCGCCATATCGGTCGTCAGTAAATTTTAAGGCCGTTCCACACATTAGTGCACAGTAGTGACCTTAAAAGATTATTGTTACTTATGTTGCCAACCATCAAGTAACACAAGGCCACGTTTGAACGAAGTCTGTAAGATAGTGAACGGTGAGTACAACAATTTCTTTGTTGTTAAAACGTTAAGTTTACTAGACTATTCTGTAGGTAGGCAGACCCTAACGATTATAATTTGATCCTTGTGACACGTTCTTCATAGGTCAAACGAATCACTAACAGCTGTTCTTGACTAAAGTCAAGTCTTTGTAATGATTCTGTCTGTTATATCAATAATGAGGTTGAGTGAAATCAAAACAGATGTTGCGAAAATTGGTTTATATAAAACTAGCTGCTGCCCGCGCTCATATACCCTATGTCCGTCCCCGGGATAGCATCTACCTCCTTGCCGGATTTCATTACGATCCGTTCACCCGTTTAGGCGTTAAAAGGTAACAGACAGATAGACAGAGTTACTTTCAATAATATTAAAAGGATGGCTGACTATAGTCAATAGATTGGTAATAAGGCATCTTTGGAATCATAGAATTTCCGAAACTGTTGTATAGGCGTCACACCTCTACATAATAACCATGTGAGAACGGTATAACCGAGATTCCTGTAGTAAATGGTGTAAGCTACAATCACCTTTTCCCAAACTGTACGATAAGTACATACGATAAGTACAGTGTACTACATAACTATTCCATAAAGGTAACGTAGAGTGCATCGTAGAAAGTCATGCCAAGTTTTAAATTTAGCACACCTCGCTAGCCATTACAGTGTTATTACAACCGATAGCCAAGTCACATGGAAAAAGTGACACTACGTATTTTTTTCTAATGGCGAAGGACAAAATCAATGCATGATTGTATTAAAAAATATTGCTCACCTTCTTTTCTTTTGCGTTAACACCCTCTTGTCTTGTATATACTACAAGAAATTAACGCAATAAAATCGCAGATTTTATCTATTCCTGGTTCTAACTCAGTATTTATTGATTTCATACTAGTGCCCTAGTAGGTAGAACTGGATATTTTTTTTAAAGCTGATACGTTAAAAATGTTATTAAAAATTAAATCTTGCTGATGTTAAAATAATATATTTATCTGAAGGAATGTTGTAAATGGTATCTGAAAATAAACACAATGTGCAAGCTCCGCCTGAATTTGGGGAACATGTCCGAGATTGACGAGCGCAGGATAGTGCATTTTATAAGGCATGCTCTTTGCATAAGTGCCCAGCTTTGTTGTGAGCTATGATGGTTATACAGGGTGTCCCATAATGAGTGGATAACCTTGAAGGTGCCTGTGCAGTAGGGCAAAGCCAAATTGAAACAAAAAAAACGGGACTTATTTAACTTGATTTAAACTTGAAGCAATACGTTTTTGTTCACATTTTTGGCATCGTAACCACAAATTCATAGATTTTGGGGATTTAGTTTTAACGAACACTTATTTTTAAATATTTTGGGTTACCTAAAACATGTTTAAACATAAATATTTTTTCTTACAAGTCTGAGCCAGGGTGGTGTATTTTTTTTAAATCTAAATCTTGGGGTTTTATGTTAAAATCATAACCAATATAAAGACCATTCCGAAATGTTAATAAACTATGATATTTAATAGAATAAATTACTGAGAAAATGCTTCCTATTGGTAAAAAGGCGCTATTCTAACTAAAAATATTTAAATTTAAAACCTGCACCAATTATTATTTTTTATCACTCGCGCTCGAATTCTTAATATAATTAACAATTCAATAATCTAGCCCCAAAGTAAAGAAAGCTTGTGTTATGGGGTAATAGATAACTAACTGTAACCTTTGTGTGCAAAATTTCAGTTTTCGACGAATTAAATTTTAGTTTTCAGTAGTCCTGGTATTGTCTTCGGCCAAACGTCTTCAGAACGGCACAACTTTCGCCTTTAATTATTAGTAGGATGCCATCGTAATGAATTGACTTGGACACCAACTCACTATAGAGATAGTAATGAATTTATTCATTTGCAACACTTACACAAGGATTTATAGGATGGCGAATTTTTGTATCTCTGATAACAGATAAAGTAGCTGTCCTGAAAGAGATATGTATAAACATAAATAACCGGCTAAGTGCGACACTCGCACACGGAGGGTTCCGTACCGTCGTACAAAACTATTAAGCAAACGGAATCCTAAAAAAAAGTTTTTTTCTTTTTTTGATGACGCGGTCACCCATCCAAGTACTGACCGCGAACTACTTAGGTACTTTGATGCTCGACTTGGGTCCTCGGTACTCTACTCAACTTGATATGGACGTTGGACCCCTAAATTATTAGATTTACTTTATTTTTATAATTTGTTCTTATCGGTAATCGTTATACGTAGGTACTCTGTTAAAATTTCAACCATGTACGTAACTACTAGTATTACGTTTCAAGAGATACCTGATACAACCTTGACAAAAGTAGAGAAAAAAACGAGTAATTTTTATGGGAGCCCCCCTTAAATTTAAATATTTTTGTTGTTATAGCAAGAGAAATACACATTCTTTGAAAATTTCAACAGTCTTTTACGGTCCGTGGGATCCAGCCCGCTGACAGAAACACAGCGGAACAGACAGCGGAGGTTTAGTAATAGGGTCCCATTTTCAACCTGCGAGTGCGGAATCCTTAAAATAAGTAGGATATATAGGTAGGAAAGTACATAATAATATTTTTGCTAGAAGTATTTACGACATTTCGAGAAATTCTGTTGATCAATATTTGTTTTTATCTCAATGGATCCAGATATCAAATGTTTGAAATATAAAAAACAAATGCAAATGAAGGCAGAAATTTTAAGGATTTCTTTATCACCACTAAGCCTAAAATGAAGAGCTAACGATAATATTACAATTAAAGCCTGATAGCAAGGTGATCACGAACACATCAAAGAAAACCTCCAGTAGTTACTAGTATAGTAATCGTTCCTATTTTATCCATTGAATTGTCTTGTTGAGGGTCTACCCCGACCCAAATCAGTCTATGGACTGTAAATTGTCTGAAATAAACGAATTAAATTTTATAATTAATAATAAGCTTATGATAGATATCACAAACTGGCCAAGGGATTTTTGAAAATAATTTTGTGCAACGTTATAATACGATAAAATAGGTGACGGCGGCGCTAGTTTGGGTCTGGGAACCGCCGTAAAGTAAAAACAAGATGTAATGTCAATACCTAGTTAATTACGTACTCTTGTCAGTTAACTTGTTGTCTACTATGTTCTAGTTAGCCCCTAATAATATCGTCGTTATAGTTTCATTCTTCTGATTTCGAGCCCATCAGGGCTATTCCAACTCGATCAAAAAAGTTTCCCCGATTCGGAATCTGACACAAATCCGCGCGATATTCAAATATTTTCGCGAGTTTTTTCTGCATTCTACAAGGAATAAAACTACCTAAAAAGTAGTTTTTCATAAATCCCTGAACATTTTATATGAACCCATGTTCTGATGAAGTACGATTAATGGGGCTTTAGGTAATTGTGTTGATTTTTAGTAAAAAATCTCATAAATTATAAATTTCTCCAAATGTCGGGTCGAATCTAAATAAGTTAAAACATGGGCTCATATAAAATGTTTTACGATTAACGGTATGCTACTTTTTTGCTATTGATATTACTTGTAGAGCGCAGAAAATATTAAAAACCGCTAAATTATTTGAATTTCGCGTGGATTTGTGTCAGATTTCGAGTCACGGAAACTTTTCGATCGAGTTAGAATAGCCGTGCATAATTGATTTATGCTTATGAAAAAACGAAAACCGACTTCGAATCCCTTAGTTTTACCTACAGTGTTTTTAAGTTTTGTAGGAAATACCCTTGAGATAACAATTTTCATAGCCCCACTTCGGTATATTTCTCTACCTAATACATTAGCGAAAGAATTTTCAAAATCAGTCCATAATCGGCGGAGCGATCTACGAAATTACTAAAGCATACCTACAACCGAACATAGCATCTCCCCATTTTTTCAAAATCGGTTAGATATAAACAATTTCTTCACGAGGAATGTGTAGCTAATGAGTGTAGGAAAGTTTAGTAGAGTAGTAGGTACGCCAATAAAAAGAAATCTGATACAAAATTATTTATAACATCAACTCCAGCAACGCCCTAGAAATACAAATAATCTAGGATGTCAGCATACCATACAATACAAGTAATACAAGATTGTCCTTATCCATAATATTTGGCACGACTATAACTTAGTGTTATCAATCAATATATTGTACTAGCTAAAACGAGAAACGTTGTTTTGTCATTCAATTCAAACTACAAATTTACTCGTATTTCAAACGTGCTTAGCAAAGAGTATGTACATAATGTACAACGCTACGTTAAGGTTACATTAGAAAAGTTAAAAATAAGGGTAGAAGTTTCTGCGCAATTATCTTGAATTTTTAATTTACCTTCTACCTAGTAATAGAAAAAAAAAGGTGAATGAAATCGGTAAAGCCGTTCTCAAGTTATAGCTGGAGCAGGAGAAATAGGGACCAGGTTAATTTTTATATTATGTATATATATAGATTTTATTGTATTTGGTATTGATTTGTTAGAATGGATTTGCTGATGGAGACTTCTGTGACAAGTATTATCCAGTTTTCATTTATATTGGTATTTGATTTAAATACAATAATATGTAGGTTCCTTCCTAGCGAACTTAGCGGTAAGCAACATAGTTGGAAAGTGTAAAAATAGTAGAAAAAATAGCAACTTAAATAAACGTTTCATCAATTCATACGTGCTGATGACACGTAGAACGCAGCTTAATCTTACTTTGTTTCAAAAAAGAAATCTAACTAAAACGTGGTTTCTCGATCGCATGTTAGACTTATTATTGCTCAAATCGATTTATTACCAACGTCTCACGAGAGACGTCTCTTGTCAAATACGAGGGTTGATTTTAAACAAATTTGGCAAATCATTGACAATCAAGTCTAATCAATCGCTACAGACCGTTCAATATAAGATGTCCCCTGCCTGCCAAGGTTCTAACATCACATCTTATGGTGAACGGTCTGTGAATATGTTTGCATTTTTTTACCCTCAAAGGCTTGTCAAATCATTGTTCAAATTATCGTTCGAGAGACCAGCTCGGTTAGTTCGTACAGCTCAGAGAGTCTCGGTCCATTCATTGCACTAGCTTAATCGTACCGTCATAAAACACCCAATAAAACAAGTTTTACACACCTAATCTAACTTTTCTCACGTAATGGACTTAGAATAACGTTGAGGCACTAGGGGTGAGCAAACAGACTTGATATTAGATTTCCTTTATTCTAAGCATCTTCAGCAGCTTAATGTGTTTTTTACGTAGTTACTAACCTTTAAATAAGTATATATTTAAGTAATGTTGGACAATTCACACAACATTATCTAGCCCCAAGCTAAGCAGAGCTTGTGTTATGGGTACTAGATGACTAGATATGGGTTTATGCCGGGCATTTACAGGGAATATTGAGTAAATGCCCAATTATGTATATATGTATGTCCGATAAATGCCCATTTATCGGTCATAAAAGATTATATTGGGCATTTATTATTATATAAATAGAAAACATCCAGAACACCCGGAACAAATATCTACAGATCGAACAAATATTAGTCCCAAGGCGCAAATCGAACCCGCAACCTCGGACCTTCGCCCGCCGCGCCACATCGGTCGTCAAAACATAGCACGTTTGAATTTTGTTTGTAATCATTTAATGCATTATTTTTAGGGTTAAGAGTTAGAGTAAAATGAGAAATATAATACTACTAGACTACCTTTGCTTTTATTCAATCAATTTATTTAAGACTAGCTGCTGTCTGCGCCTTCGCCCGCCTTTTATCGGGATAAATAGTAACCTATTATGGTATTTCAGGTCTCAAACTATACCTACCCATACCAAAGGAGTTCGAAGATTTTGGCTTAGTCAACGTCCGACATTTTATTATTTTTTTCAAAATGGCGGCGCACGTTAATTCCCACATATATCGCTTGGAGACACTTAAATAAACAAAAAAATCTAAGTCACCATACTCCTAAAGTGTCACGTTACAAAGTTATTTGTAAAAACAGATCAATGGTAATTAAAAAAATTATTTAACTTCGATTTTTTTTGCAGTTAACTCTGAAACGTGACGCTTTAGGACTATAGTGATCATTTATTTTTTTGTTTGTATTAATATTCCTAATCGATCTTGAAAGGCTTAACAAGATTAAGCGGCTATTTTGAAAAAAAAAATCGAAATGGCTGGGGGCAGGATTCGAACAAAAATCTTCAAACCCCTTTCAGCCTAATCAGTTCAATAGTTTTTGCGAGAAAGAGGAACAAATACATCCATTCTCACAATATTTGACATTTATAATATTAGTAGGAAGTAGGATGTTACGGTCGAGCTCTTAAAGGTTATCAGACAGGTTTCGGTGGCATGAAAGAATGAGCTCATTGCCTCATTTGCCAAAAGAGTGGTACGCGAGCATAAAGATTTCCGTTCATACAGCGCATTCGTACTGTCAACCTAGGGCGTTGGCGGGGCGGCGGCTTAGGGCGGCGCTCGCCATGTCCCTTTCACGAAGCGATTCATGTAGAGCTTGCCACTGAACTATGCACTTCGTATCTGAGTAAAAAATGAGGCCATCTGAGTAACTATTTCATCGCTCGGAAAATTATTGTTCAAAATCTATTATATAAAAATCTCGTGTCACAGTGTTTGTAACCAAACTCCTCCGGGCTTGACCGATTTAAATTTTTAATTCAACCCTCAGTGGTCGATGGCAAAACAACGTTTGCTGGGTCAGCTAGTAAATATATAAAACTTTATTGTATAAAGGTTGCTATTAGCTTAATACATACAATAATTGGTGCTTGCTTAATAAATGGGCATCACCTTACTATCTATAATCGATCGGACAAAGTTAAAGTTGACGAGTTGTTTTGACCAAGAAAATTCGAAGAACATGAGGAAGCGAGAATGAAACCACTCGTTTTACAGAGAAATAGTTTATGAGTCGATTTATAAGCACGCGTAATAGTATCTAGTTCGTTGTTAGGGTTCCGTACCTCAAAAGGAAATAATTTACCCTCTTATAAAATCACTTTTTGTCCGTCTGTCTGTCAAGACCTTAGGAGTGATCTCAGGAGTACCTATTTGATGTTAATTTCTATTAACATCAAATAGGCACTCAACTCTGTAACAACTTGGAGCTGTGTAAATCAAACTTCGGCAATCAAAAGTTACACTTATGTTTACACTACTACTACTTTCGTTAAATTACCGGTAAAGAGTGGAACGTACTTTCTGCTTCTGTTTTTGCGATAGAGTAGAATTTCGGAGTCTTCAAATCCCGAGAAACTCGAAAAATAACACCTAACAGGCAAAATTTTTCCTCGACGCTTCTTTACTTTAGTCTACACACCGAAGCGACCGCAATCAAAATATCACTTTATTTCCATCTCAGTGTTAAATTTTCATAATTTGACCTTTTTTAAGTGTACATCTATTGTTTTTACGGAAATAAAGAATTTTTTACTTTTTTGTGAATAAGTTCCTTCTGGGAAAATATGCTCTATCTTGAGTCACATCTTCACTTTCTCAAGTGTGATGGTGGTCAAACGCCTTACCGTTATCAATAAGCTACCAATAAAACTACATACAAACAATACCTATGGGATACTTTCCGTTGACCTAGAATCATGATATTTGGCAAGAAGCAAGGTCTTACAATACGGAACCCTCGGTTCGCAAATCTGACTTGTCCTTGTTATTTATGACAAAGTCGATACCTACAATACGCCATCAACAGCTCTTCTTTCAACTCGTGGCGAAGGTGTTAATCAAAAAACATTCAACAGGGAATAATTGTCATACTGGCTAGGGATCGGTGGCAATAATGGGTAATCTCATGTTCTCGTGTTTACTAGACAAAGGCACAATATAATACAAAACTCTTTATTTTACACCACAAAGACAAATGAAACACATTAACATAAACAAGTACAATGGGCGGCCTTATCGCTTAGAAGAGATTACTTCCAGGCAACCTTTGGAAGGATAGAACATTTTTAATTTAAGAAAGGCAAGGGTGCACCAATAATACATAAAATAAGATTAAACGATAATATAAATAGAGTAGAAAATATATTATTTATATGTAATAAATAAATAAATACCAAGAGATAGAATAGATAGGTACCAATAATTACTTTTCTGACAGATAAAAATCTTTGACGCGAGCTTTAAAAACAGAGATCCAGCTTTCCTAATAGACTCTGGTAGTGCGTAGTAGGCACCTTCTTTACTTGGAAGCTGGGACCAGTACACGCGTGGCGCCGGTGCGGCATAACAACTTCAAAAAGCAACTCTTCACTTCCAATAGTGATATTTACAACTTTTTTAACTAAGTACCGAGAAACTCACGCACTCTGGGGGGGAGAGTCTATTTGACGTTGGTAACGATAACGTCAAATAGACTCACACCCCTGGTTTCCGATTGACCGAAAAAAAACTTTGGTAATGAATTCACTTAATAGTACCATTGATTGTGATTTTATGCGTACAGTTGTTGATATGAATTTTATTAAAACTGTTCTCGGTTTCAATTGATAGAAAATCTCTACCAAGTTTTTCACACGTTTTATTGGCTTCGTTACCTTTTGTCTATACCCGAATTTCAATAACATCAAATCGTCTATAAGTTTAAGCAAGTCTTTTTAGTTGGAGGACATTAATAATATCATCATCATCATCATCATCATCAGCCCATACACGTCCACGGCTGGACATAGGCCTCCCCCGTACGACGCCACAAATAGCGGTCCTGAGCCGCCTCCATCCATCAACTCCCTGCGACCGCTACGATGTCGTCGGTCCATCGAGTGGATAGTCTCCCATGTAGGGGGAACTAAATGAAATGAAATTCATTAATAATATATAAATCAATAATGCTGAACATTTCACACAGCATCATCTAGCCCCAACCTGAGCAGGGTTAGTGTTATCGGTAACTGGAATAATTAATATAATAAATAATAGTTGGTTTTTTATTAGTGTGTAGATTATATTAAAACTATTTAACTTCTCAAATGTTGTGTGTATCATATCAAAATTGAATATTATATTTTATATCTATTTTACTCCTACTAATATTATAAATGTCAAAGTTTGTATGGATATTTGTTACTCTTTCACGCAAAAAACTACTGAACTGATTAGGCTGAAATTTGGTATGGGTATAGTTTGGGACCTGGAATAACATATAGGCTATTTTTTATCCCGATAAAGGGCGAAGGCGCGGGCAGCAGCTAGTACATATATAATTTTACGTCGAAAACTTAAGAGTATCTAAAATTATGACGTTTCGTTTATTCCATAATGTACGAGTATCTCGCAACTTCAGAACAGGGAAATATACCAACTAATCGCAACAAACGGCTCTCAGGCGAAAGCTTTCAATAACTTTTAGAGAACCTAGTGAAGAATTTTATACATTCTCAAATAAGTTTTAAGTTTATTCAAGTAAATATCACAAGTTGCATGTGAAAACAGGCACTTAAAATGACACGCACGCCCCAGTGCGATTTGAACTCTTTGTAGGAAAACTTGGGAGCTAATACGAGTATAAAGAAATCTATTTGAGAGTATGTATTAAAAAAATCATGGATATTATCCATCTCGTTCTTCAAAGCGCAAAAAAATTGGGTACCTATTTTTTAGTTTCTAATTCGATTTACTCTAAATCTACCTGCTTATTTACATATCTCATCATTTTTTAATCGACTTCAAAAGAAGGAGGTTATCAATTCGTCAGTATGTTGTTTTTTTTGTATGTATATTAGCCGCAACGTCCTGCGTTGTGAGAGTTTACATACGATTTTGAACAAAATACCTGAAAGTGGAAACATATAATAAGCCTTCAGCAGCATTTATCATACATACTTCATGCGTGTGAGCTTTAACAAACACCGTATTGTTAGACATACGTTTTCATAGAAGTTATAAAATAATATCTCGGAAGAACACACATACACTACATGCATACTTTTTATCGCGGGCAGAATCTAGTATCACATCCTAATATACTATAATAAATGTGATTGTGTGAATTTTTGTTATCAAGTATCTCCGTAACTAATTTACTTATTAATATGAAATTTGGTATGTAGATAGAATAAGTTCTAGAATAACACAGGCTTTTTTATAACCATATTGGCAAAGAAAATAATAATAAAATAATATAAACATATTAAACTAGTATTTACAATTGAAACAATTGAGCTAACTGTAGTGTAGACTTGCAAACAATCTACAGGTAGCTCAACTGGTCTATATCAATATATATAAAGACCAGTCATCTAATTAAGCTAATCTTATTTTGAATAATGTACCTCTGAGTGGGTTAAAAATGGTGGTAAAGTTTGTATGTAAAATTATTATTCCTTGGTTTGATTCACTCAAAACTCGCTATAAATAAACTACAAAGTAAATAATTAATATTGTAATTTAACTTTTTTTCGAAAATCACCCTTTTAAACAGGGTCGTAAAGTTATAATCAAAGATTTTATTTCTTTGTTCGATTCGCTCAAAACTCGATACGCGGGCGCAGCTAGTATTTATTAAAATCATAACAAGTTCTCTATAATCATATTTTTCAACCAAACAATACATATTTCAAAATCTAACTCTTACCTAAGCGCGTATCAAATTATATTTATCGGATTATCCATTTGAGGTAGCATTGTTATTGTAGCGGGATTAAGTTCAGGGCGAGCTATTACATAGTTGATAAGTCAATTATATTGATATTATTTCCGAAAGTCCGGTAAAATTGAAAAAACTTTTTAGTCCGACTGACTTTCAATCCTTATCTTCTTGGAGCTTATTGTTGTTTTGTTATGTGAATGTTTATTTCTTTCAGGCTTGCGCTCATGTAGCGGAATTAAGTTCAGGGCGAGCTACAACATAGTTGATTAAAAGTCAATTAGCTTGATATTATTTCCGATTGTCTTATCTTAATCATCTGGATTAAAAGTCAGTTGGACTAAAAAGTTTTTACAATTTTACCGGACGATCGGAAATAATATCAAGCTAATTGACTTTAGTGTCTGTGGAGCTTACTGTTGTTTGTTATGTTGAATGTTTATTTCTTTTAGGCTTGCGCTCATAGACAAGTCAAATCCCAATCTTAGACTTAATGACAAGAAATAAAGTATTAATTGATTAATCTTTACGTCAATTAACTTATTATATTAATATTATAAAAGCAAATATAACTCTGTCTTACCTTTTCACGCCTTAAGGGCTGAACAAATCTTTATAAATATAGAGGACTAGCAGCTGCCCGTGGCTTCACACGCGAGCTATTTCTATCCCATGGGAACTCATTTATGGAATAAAACCTAGTAGCCTATGTTTTTTTCAGGTCTAGAACTACATCCATGCGAAATTTGAGCCCAATCCGTTCAGTAGTTATGGCGTGATAAGTAACAAATATCCATCGATCCAAACTTTTACATTTATAATATTGGTGGGATAATAAGTGTGATATTCCGGGGAAGGAAAGAGGTTCGTTGTATCCCAGACAAACACGTGCTAGGCTGCGAGAGGAAGATAGTCAAATAGATCATGTCTTGGACCACATAATTCTGAAAAAAAAAACTTCAATTTGTGGTGGTAGAAATTTTAAAGCATGGCTTGTAGAACCGATAACCGTTCTGGGGAGTAAAGGTTCTCGAGTGACGATCGCGATGCGATACGAAACGGAGTGTGGTAAGACTTCCCAGCCGATTGACCCACGTCATTGTAGCGTTTGCGGGGAGTCGTTGGATGGAGGCGGCTCACGACCGCTATTCGTGGCGGTTTGGGGGAGGCCTATGTTCAGCAGTGGACGTGTACGGGCTGATGATGATGAAATTTTAAAGCGGACCTCATATGGGGAGACAATAGCCAATGAAAGGTATTATCTTGTACATTTCAAGATATTTTTGAGGTATTGAAATGTACAATACAATTGTATTTTTATTTGCTACTAGCTGACCCGACAGACGATGTCCTGTCATTCATGTCAAACAACTGACAGTTATTTCAAACGTGCTTAGTAAAGAGTATACAACTGGGGCTAAGGATACATTAAAAAACGTTTATAATAAACAATTTTCTAAATTTTTGCGCCATTGCCTTAAATTTTTTTAACGTAAGAACCATCTACGACTTGTTATAAAACATTGAAAAAATTATGAATGAAATCGGTAAAGCCGTTCTCAAGTTTTAGCCGGTCCAGGAGAAATAGGGGTTAATTTTTATATATGTACATATATGTATATAGATTTTAGAAAAATCCTGAATCTTCGGTGCGCGAGTCCATCAAGGGTTGGTGCGTGCATACTGTAATCTCATTATAAGTACATATATTTTGATCTAATAAAATTTACGATACTGTGGATGTATGAAATTCGATGAAAAAGTCAAGTTTAAGACGATAAAAGTAGAGTTTCAATACCTGCTTTTTAGGGTTCCATAACCGAAGGTTGATTGCGAGACCCAATTATTAAGCCTCCGCTATCTGTCTGATGAAAATATACATATATGTATGTATATTAAAATTAAAGGGCGCTTCTATATAAAACGCATTTATTTGTATATTTTTGCTTTACTTTTATAAAGGCTGTTGTATCTCTTGAACCGTAATGGCTTGACAGTAGTTGACTGGGTATGTATTGCCACTAAAATAAAAACGTCAAGTGCGAGTTGGACTCGCGCACCGACGCTTCTGTAATTGTAAGACCTTGTTTTTTTCTAAATTTCATGATTCTAGGTCAACGGGATGTAGGTAGGTTCTGATTACATATAAAAGGCAAAAAAAAAAAAAAATATGCCACTCTCAGGGAAATCCAACGGATTGTGTTTTTTTTTATGTGATAAAAAACAACAAAGTTTGAGTGAAGCAAGAAAAAAAGTGATACCTATCACATGACTTTTTATTCTTAAAATGACATAAAACGTAACAAAAATTACTTAAAATCTAGTGTGTCCCTCGGCTTTAGTAACGACATCCATGCGGTCCTTCATTGATCTATGTGACCACTCGTTCTTGAGGAACTTCTCCCGTTCCGCAACGTGACAGCAGCTTCAAGCTATTGAAGAGTGGAAGGAGCATTTCGTTCACGTGCTCTCACTCGCCGTTTGACATCATCCCGCGCTGGCCACTGCATAGCTGGGATGTCGACCTCTTGTAAGTAATCCCGTACAATGATTGCGGTATGGCAACGGGCGTTACCATGCATTAACTTGACCCCATCGCCTACAAAACCAGCATAAGGGACTAAATGCTCTTCCAGGGTCTGATTATGAACCAACTAGGAGTCAGCGACCCTTGTCTGGGACCACCTAGAGCCCGGGAAACGCACACAAGTTCCGTTTTCCCGTGTGAATTCCCGTCGATGGAAAATTTTACGACGACGTATAAGCTTGTGCAGATCGCCCCCTCTTCTTCTGTATACTCTTCTTCGAATTTCGTTAATAAAAAAGGGTCACCCTCCTTTCATCAGAGAAGAGGACGTTCCTCCACTGATCGAGTGACCAATCGCGATAGTCGCGAGCAAACTGCTGTAGGTCTCTGAGATGCTGTGCAGACAGTTTTGGGCCTTTAGCAGGTCTATAGGCTGCGATTGTCTTCTTCCGTAGTCTTCTCCTAACTGTAGAGATGCTCTCTGAAGCTATACGAGCTGATCGAAGCTGCTGTGATTAATTTGGTGTTTTCTATTCATGTTTAATCCCCGCTCTCATTTTTGGTATTTTCAATAGTGATTAATTATAAAACTTCTCACACAAAACACATATATTACAGAAATCGTTAAAATGGTGAAAACAAAATTGGGCAAAATTGGGGAAAACCTCTATAAAGTCTCAGAGCCATTTTCGCGCGAGTTTTTTAAATATCAATTTTTATGTCCTTTGAGTACAAAACACACGCATTGTTTAAAACAAGTAAAAAGGCGATACCATTATAATACGAACAGAAAAAAATTCGTTACCGGTGATCACTTTACATACTATAAACAAACATTATTCTTGAGCTGGCAGATCTAAAGAATTCGCATAAGATTATGAACTCTGAACGTTAGTGTCCAATGGTGCCCAATGAGAGGTATAGTTTATAGTTATGGAGAGTGACACTGGCGAATATCATGATACCCAGCTCATTTGCGAAGGTCGCGTCATGTAAATATTTCTAAGTGCATTGCATACCCTCTGGGAATTGGCGGCACGTAGGGCATGGGTAGGGTGATCGGCGAAATGTGGGTCGGCGAAGTCATCATCAGCGTCAGCGTCGGCGAAGGCGATGAGAAGGATGGCTGGGGCTGCTGCGCCGGCGGCGGGCCCTGTACTGGAAGCGCCTCCTGCTGTTTGTCTTGGTAGTAGGGATCATAATCTGCGTACTGGAATGGGTCGTAGGGAGCTGGCGGCGGCACGGGCAACCATTCGCGATCGAGGAGCGACCAGTCAGCCATGGTAGACGGAGGATTACTGCGCAGCGAGCGTGCTAAACGCGTGCATCGGTGGACGCATCGTGCGCGCACTGACGGACGCCCCGCCCGCGCCCGCCGCCGCCCGCCGCATCATGCCGGTGCAATGCAACGCATAAACAAACTGCAAAATCCTTTATCTGCGGTGCACTCGTCGATGTACGTAGTTAGCCGGCAACTGATAAAGGGCCGTCTTACCACGTTGACACTTAGCTAATTGTTTGATAACGATAGATGAACTTAAGACGTCTCTCAAGAACTCCCTGAAGATAAATAATGCTGAATCTACACAGCATCATCTAGCCCCAAGCTAAGCAGAGCTTGTATTATTGGAAGGTACTATATAACTGATATACCTACTTAATATAATACATTACACAGATATATAATTTTTATTATACATAGAAAACAACTTGAGTGCCTGGGGCAAATATTAAAGATTTAGCAAAGTTGCGTTTAATTGAATAATTGGGGTTTCAAATTGCAATGAGTCCAAAAATCTAGAATACCACCTACATAGGTAGGTTGGTATTGTTAAAATAAGTCTTGGAATCAGAAACCGATTTCCTGTAATTTTGATTACTTTCATTTTAAGCTGCATTATACGATTTCAAAATAATTATTTTAAGTCAGCATAAAAATCGGCAATTTATGCAAACACTCACTAAAACTCATTAATAAAGACTAATGCTAACACCTGTACCTATTATACACATCAATAGGGTATTGTTGCACACAAACAACGCAATTATTGTGCTAAACGATTCTTTTTTTGTCATCGGTTATTCATTCATTATCATCATCAGCCCATACACGTCCACTGCTGGACATAGGCCTCCCCCGTACGACGCCACAAATAACGGTCCTGAGCCGCCTCCATCCATCGACTCCCTGCGACCGCTACGATGTCGTCGGTCCATCGGGTGGATGGTCTCCCATGTAGGGGGGGATTTGCCATAATCACCACGCTTGCCAGGCGTATTGGTGATCGCAGTGTTGGTGTTGAAAAATACTCAGAAGGAAGCTGCTGCCCTTCCTCTGGTAGGTTCCCTCAGTCGGCTCTTACGACATCCACGGGTTGAGTTGGAGGGTCGATATTCGTACGCCGCACATTCATACTCATTTAAGTATAAACAAGAAGCTAATGTTTGTTCCGCGTTTTTCTGGGATAAAAAATAGCTTATTATGTTAGTTCAATCTACCAACTACATCTTTGCAAAAAATTCACCCCTAATCGTTGAGAAATTTTGGTGTGAAGAAACAAACATCCAAACTTTCGCATTTCAGTAGAGCGTCGATTATCCGAACTAATTGGGGACATGGGTGTTCGGAAAACCGTTTTATAAAGATAATCGAAAATTAAACAAAATACATATGTATATATATATTATTTGATTGTTATTTTCTTTGTCACGATTATAATTTTTATACAGAAAAACAAAATACATAGGCAATACATAGGTACATGTATGTAGATACTATGTATTTATGTTTTAAAAAGTAACCCTTAATTTTGGTCTCTGGAAGAAAGCCTACCCGCATACGATGCTAAGTCACGTACTTTTTTCAAGACCTACATATCTGATACTGGTCTTTCATTTTGAACTTCAAAATATCTCATAAGGCCGTGTCTAAGGATGTAAACGCTTCAGAAGCAGATGGCAGACACGAGAGCAGGGGTACGGCGAGCAGGGGAGGTTGCGAGCGAGGAGATCGGTTAAGCGGTCGTTCGGTTGACCGAAGTTCGGATAACCGCCTCTCTACTGTACTTTCATATTAGTGTGATGTTCCCTCGCAAGAACGCAACCGGCCCGTGCTGGTGTTAGCAGCAGTCCTTTTGAATATCAACAATTTGATTGTTTTGGAAAAACTAAAAACTGTCTTCGAATCCCATTATATTTAGAAATAGAAACGTTTATTTGTATGTAACTCGGACACATACAATTATAAAGAAAGGAACAGAAAAAGAAAACAGTTTGCTAGAGTCACAAAACGGTGCTTGTCTCAGCATGGCGTGTACAACCAACGCTGGTCTTCCGACAGAGCCTTTCGTGACGTCACGGAATATAGAAGACAAGTATAAATAAAGATACATTGACAACGGTGTTGATATAAGATATAAACAAAACAATTAAATAAAAAGAGTAGGAATTGCAACAGCTTTGTGCACACATTTGAAAATAAAAACTGGGACCACAAAGACTATTCCTAACTATTTTCAGTGTTCTATTTACCCTTAGGTAAACTAGGGAAATCAACAAAATGATGTACATTTGAGTGGAAACAGTATAAATAATTTACATATAGATGATAATAATTCTACTAACAAATGTGAGAGACGACTTTATAATAAGGTATGGGTATTCGTATATTAAATGATACTTGTATCGTTTCTACGATACTCTTGGATTTTCTGACATTCAATAATTAAATTGCGTAGTTTAAGCTTAAAACCATAAAAACTTTGCACGTTATTTTACACGTTGTTAAGTTTTGCAGGACAAATACAAATCCCTCGTGATCATTTATTTATGGGTCAACCTCAGGATCATTCTTTTCTACGGAAAGAATTTTCAAAATCGATCCATACCTTATTGACGCGGAAATAGAAGCACATACATATATAAAAAATATATAGGTACAGCCGAACATAGAATCTTTTCCTCCTTTTGCTGGTCGGTTAAAAATAATTGATTTCAAGGGAAAATTATGTTTCGTTATTACTTATTTCTCATTTCCATGATCACGGGCCATATAGTGACCCGGTCCTTTGGGAGGCATGCGTGGAGCCGAAGCCAACAGCACAGAGGACCTTTAAGAGAATTAATCTAAAGGCGAGAGCTACACATAGCGGGTATCATCCTTGGTTGCACAATATGATACACCCGAAGATAATATCCACCAGGTATAGAGACTATTGCAAAGAAAAATTAAAATAACAAAAAAAGCCATGTTATTGTGGCGAATGGATGGACTGGGTAATTGGGCTATGGGGGAAACTATGGACGCCTGCCATAAACATACTCTCAATACTGTGGCAGACGGTGGCTTGCCGAATGCTGGATGGGTTCCTCAAAATGTTAGCATAAATGACGGTAAAGGAACAACATCGGTGCAAACAACTAAAGGGTGTCGAGAGGTGCGGCCCCGATTTCACCATCACGAAGACACGTGAGCGGGTTTCCTCGTTATTACGCCATTAGACACTTCCACCTGAGTCTACATCCTAAGATGCATCTCTCGCGACTCCACTCAGACCGGCCAATGAAGGCAAGCAATAGGTGGGGATCTGGTTCTCTTAGGATACCACTCCGCAAGCGGAGACGAGAACCAGGAACTTCCCCCGGGAGCACTCGGTATACCCGTGGGGTAGCTACTCACCAACAGCTCGCCACAAGCTGCCGTGCAGGTTTATTTATTTTCTTATTAACCTACAAATTGAAATGTTTATCCCTAGTTTAAGTAGGTAAGTATGTAATGAATGAGAAAAATCATCCTTCTCAAAAGAAGGAACAATGACCAGAGATGTTCTCTCCATAAATTTTAATATATAGAGTCCAAAAACAGGTATCTTAAGAACGGAACGGATAGCCTTATTCCCCATACAAACGAACTTTTCGCTTCATTTGGAAACTATGTCCCCGACCTTATTGAAATTTTCCATACGTAATCGGATGAAAAAAAAGCTATATTTTCATCGGTTTAGTTTTTGAAAAAACATAATGATATTTAAATGAGAGCGAAACTATTTTTGACCACCAAATCGAATCATCATCAAGCTATTTTTTATGCATGATAGACACCTTTATTCGAAAATCTGTCGCGCTTCAAACATTCTATATACATATATTCATCATTATAAATAATCAAAAATATTTTTTAAATTAATCGTTTACCTACTCAAAATTAATCGGACGTCAACTAAAGAAATCGGACGAAAAAATATCAAATAAAAAAATGCACCAAGCACACGCACACAGCCACATGACAGCTTCGTATTAGATGGTTAGACGCGCTTTCTCATTCATAGCGTGTCCCATTTCATTCTACGTGAAACAACAACTAATCCGCATGAGAAAATCCGTTTTTGTTTGGGACACGACCGTAGCCTTCTTAAATCTTTGAAAAATTTCGTACACTTTAAATGACTTAAATAGTACTAAAAATATGTAATTCGGAAGGATCACGCCCACAAAGTAGTGGAAAAAATATTTATATCTGGGTAAATATCCCTAATTTTTTTGAAAATATAATGTATCCTAGCCTATGCCACCCGAGGATATTTCAGCATCCCAACAGTGAAAGAATTTTTCAAATCGGTTCAGTAGTTTCGGAGCCTATTCAATGCAAACAAACAAACAATCAAATCTTTCCTCTTTATAATATAAGTCTAGAAGTATAGTCAATATGGTATAGATAGATAATGACATTGTATTAATAATTAAAATGAAAAATAATTAATATAAAATCTTTTGTCCTTTATTCATGCACATCGCACATCCTCTGAAAAACTGTCAGAACATAAAAAAAGCAGTTTCGAGAAAAACGCATTTCAATATTTTTTTTACGTTACGTCAACTACTGTCTGGTAATAATAATGAATAATAAGCATATACTGTTATTATTGTATGTGAAATTTATTAATCTTTTCATAGATTATAAAATATATTTAATGACAGCAATAATTTTTAAGCAAAAAAATAAAAACTGAGAACTGTCCGGTGTTATGACCCTTTTTCACATTTAATCTGAACTTAATTTCCAAGTAGTAGAAAAAAAATCAGAGAATAATCAACTCTTTTATTATTATTTGTTTACAAAACTTCAATGTGAACTCACTATTTTGTATAGGAACTATCTTAATCACTTATATGTATTTGCGAGATCACTTATAGAACTTAACATAATCAGACTTTCAGTAGATATGCTTTCTTAATTATAATGTAACTTTAGAATTAAATATACTTAATCAGATTTTCAGCAGATAAGCTTTTTTAACTATCAAAACTTTTTGACTTAATTTTAATTTGCGTGTGTATCACTTTCGCTTACAAGTTTCTGTAGAATGTGCCATAATAGTTTGGAATGTGGTTGCTCTCAACCAAACTCAGAAGATATCTTTTTTTATTTTCTTTTATTTTACGTCTGCACTTGTAAGCTTTTTTGATAGAAATGTTTTGTAAGGAGTTTCTTTTACGCATGATTTCGACTTCGTCTTCTTTATAGGAAAGCTTATAAAAAACTTTCGTTGCTTCTCCTTGTACTACTCTGAACACCTTAATTTCAGAAGTCTTTAAATTTTTGGCATTGAAACCAATCTCGTCAGCCAAATGTTTCATTGAGTTTAAATCCGTGTAACTCAATTCATTTACTTTGTATGGTTTACCTTTCTTTTTGGCATTCCTTATTATCAGTGCATATTGACAAAGATTGGCCCGGATCTGAGGTTCTTTTTGAGTCTTTTCTATTGTTGAATGAACAGCATCCCCTTCGTTCTGTGTATGGTCAGTGATAAGGTATTTGTGAGTAATTGATTTGATTTTTGAGTACTTCATTAAAGCAAACATATACATGGAAAAAACAAATCTATTCTTCTGCTGTCCTCAGCAGTAGTCCGAAAAAAATACTAGCTCTATACCTGGGCCATCGTAATTTGTCATTACTTTGTCGACAAAATCAAGCACGCAGGAGCCAATCTCATCGGCTCCTCGATTAGCTTCACCTTCATGCCACAGGTACCATTCGGTGTGGTCAGATCAAAGTTCACTTATAGTGAAATTGAAGTTGTTCAATTTAGACTTGTAGTAAAATACTGAAACATCTCCTTTTGGACTTTGTAGAACAGCCTGTAAATCGTAAACGGCAACTTTGTAGTCAGGGGATACTTTAGACTTGTCGTTATCTTTCTCTAATCTGGAGAATTTCTTTTCTTCCAAGTGTGTTGTGTACTTTTAGCGTAGTTTCTCTTTTCCGGCATCATCTGCATTTTCATAACTGACACATAACTCACAACGGTCTTTTTTAGGAATAAAGAAGCTTATATTAAATTCATTATGGAAATTTTAGCATACATCTCGAAATGTGCGGCCGGAACCCCTTGCTCCAAACATTGTTTCTTGTAGTCTGCGTGTAGGTCTGATATACATTTACCACCATCGATACAAATACAAATACAAATACAAAACATTTATTTCAAAAATATGTTTGACAATGGTTTTGGTACACTGTCTCCTGTGGTAGCTACAATGTAGCTGTGTTACAGGAGAACAGCTTACAGCTTCTTCCCATAAGTAGTTAACATATGTTAATAATCATAATATTAACTTAACTATTTTTATAAGAGTTGTAGTTTAGTGCACTTAACTTGTCTATACTTAGTTGGTAATATCTTAAGGGGCCAAACGTTTGCTATATATGTAGATAGAGATACTAGTTTTTATTTAAATTTGGCAAACGATTAGTACCTAGTTTATTTTTTATACATAGAGTAGGTATATAAGTCCTAAAATAAGGACTATTTTATACATTATAATAAATGATTTAAAACTAGTACAATTATATGTAGGTAGGTGTAAGTATAAATACAGACATTTGTGTATAAATACTATGTGTGTAAAACGTTTACGAGTTTATTATAAATAAGAAAGATATTTAAATAGGATATTGTTTTTTTTTTTTAGTTTTACTTGATGTTAAATCATTTTACAAAATAGTCGCTCTACACCTTCGTAATCATAAGCTTTGAGCCAGTCAGTGACACATTGTTTAAGCTTTCGTTTAGTTAGGGATTTAATTTTTAATTTTAGATTAATTTTATTATAGAGAGTCGGAGCAAGACGATTATAGTGTCTTCTCGCAATTTCGCAGTGATAACTTGGAACGGGGCACTTGTCTAATCGTTTATTGGAGGGAGGAAGAGTGGGAACAGTTTCTGAGTGGTACCTTTTGATACAGTTATAAACAAATAGTTTTCTAACAGAGAGAACGTCACATTTCTTATACAAATCAGTTGTGGGATATCTATATGGGAGAGACATCGCGACTTTAAGGAGAGCGCGCTGAGCTCGCTCTACTTTTGTCAGATGTGTCTTCGCAGCACCACCCCATGAACAAATACAGTAACTTATTACACATTCTGCCAAGGATTTGTAGGTTTGTATCAGGAGTTTGTGGTCAGTGACCTCCCTAAGCCTTTTGAAAACGATGATAAGTTTTCTGATTCTCTTTGACACCGTGTCAATGTGAGGAGCCCACGTTAGTCTATCGTCGATTGTTACCCCGAGATATTTTATAATTTGTACGCAAGAGAGGGAGTTGCAACTACATGTTTGGGTATTTAAATCTCTTGTTGACCGGTTACACGGGTAGGAGTGGGCCACAATACTAAGAGAGCTAGGAGGAGAGCCAGTTTTAGTTTTTTTGAAACACAGGTATTTGGTTTTCGTCATATTCAGGGACAGTAGATTATCCTCAAGCCATGCGATGACCTTGGATAGACCCCTCTCGGTAGTAACTTTGAGTTTGTTCCATGTTGTTTCATGAAAAAGTAATACGGTGTCGTCGGCAAACATATATACATGCCCGTGCTCTAGCTGGGTTGCACACAGTTCATTAATGTACACCAGAAAGAGTGTGGGACCTAGTGTACTCCCCTGCGGTACACCATAGATACAGGGTGCACTTTCACTCACATGATTTCCAACTCGTACTATTTGGTTTCGATTTGTGAGATAATCTTTAAACCAGCTGTGAACCATCCCACGTACGCCAATTTTATCAAGCCTCACTAGCAGGATAGGTATGGAGACTGTATCGAATGCTTTTTGGAGGTCCAAAAAGACACCGATACATTTCTCCTTACCGTTAAGATGTTTAGTAATGGAAGACGTCAGTGACAGTACTGCATCATCAGTGGACTTCCGTGATCGGAAGCCATACTGATTACAGGCAAGTTTCTTGTGTGTTTCAAGATATGACATAAGTCTTTTATTGACAAGTTTTTCTATTATTTTTGAAATTACTGTGAGTAGCGAAATAGGACGGTAATTAGCTGGAGATGATTTGTCTCCGGTCTTAAAAATAGGCGTTACAAGTGCATTTTTGAGAATTTGTGGGAATGATCCGGTTGAGAAACTAATATTGCATAGGAACGCAATGGGTTCTGCTAATGGTAGTGCACAGGTCTTTATTACAGCAGTCGAGATATTATCCCCACCGAGGCAGGTGTTGGCTTTTAGGTGAGATATAGTAGCCAAAACTTCCTGGGGGTCTGTCAAGAATAATGACATTGAATCAGCAGAGTCTATGCTACAGGTAGGAGAGGGTACATTCGAAGCAAGAATAATATCTGTGGTGCTTAATTTCGCTAAAGTTTCATTTGCAAGTTCGTTTCCTATTGTTGTAAAATATTTATTGACTTCATCTAGTGACTTTTTTGGTGTGTTCTTTATATCAAGGAGCTCAGTTGAAGTTGTTTTATTTTGATTATTATAGTCACAGAGTTCCTTAATCAATTTCCACGTCCCTTTGATGTTACCACGATTGATGTTGAATTTAGCTTCATAGTAATTGTTTTTGAGCGTTTTAATCAATTTGTTGCATTGATGTCTATAGGTTAGGTATTTACTTTTAATCTCTTTATTTTTTGGATCGTTTTTGTGTTGTTTTTGCAGTAAACTCCCGGCTCGATTTTTTTCTTATGTAGTGACTTTCGATGCGTGGTATTGAATTGATGTGATCTCTGATTGCTTGTTTGATCGATTCATCTATTTTGCAATGTTGGCCGTGCTTACCTCTTATCTATTTCAACAAACCCAGCATTTTTCTTTCTTTTGCAATACCGTTCTTATGACGCGATCATTGATATCTAATGTAGCCATGAAAAACTTTTTGCACACCCGTTTATACTCATTGTTGACATTTAAGTAGTATGCATTGATGTAATTTCTTGGTTTTGCTTTCCCAGAGAAACGAAATGCAGGCATAATCGGCTTCGTGAAGTTGCTTATAAAGTTTCTTTGAAGGGTTATATCACCCAATTCCCAATATTTCATAAATATCTTTTTAGGATCCGCTTCGGCTATTTTGGCAGAACAATTTAATTTGCGTATATTTTATTAATACAATAAAATATGCGATGATCAGTTGTTATTATGATCAATTATTGATATTTTTAATTTACTAACGTTACTGTCATCCTTTCATGATGATGATCGGTCTTTCTAAACAGGAATACTTTCCTAACACTAGGTTTTGCAACTGTTGACTTATATATTTGTGTATGACGATTCCCGTCAAAATCTTCGAAGCAGTCAAGGAATTTGTATACTTTGGTCCATCTAAAGTTGCCATGCAAAGTTTAACAGGGTATTCAACAAAAGCAATGTTACACTAACAAAATTACACAACATAGAACATTAATTAACAAAATTATTATGGATGCAGATGACATATCAATAATAATTTAATAAATACGGGTACAAATCCTGGTATAGAACAATGAATGGCGCGGACAATAATGCCACGATAAAAGTTCACTTGAACCAAAATACTGACGATGAATGGAAAATGTCCGTTCCAAGAAAAAAATACGCCGTCCCATAACAGTGAGTGTGGGAAAGGAAATGAAGAACTACAAGCTGTAGAAAGATTATAACAATCAAATAATATAAACAAATTAAACTAGTATTTACAATTGAAACAATTGAGCTAACTGCAGACTGTTGCAAACAATCAGCGGAGCAATGCAGCCAGCAGCGTCTTGGGAACGCTTCCGACTGGTATTGATATGGATCAGTTAAGCTACCTGTAGATTGGTTGCAACAGTCTGTAGATTTGAAGTATATTCAGGTGTAATTGAGCAATCTCAAAATTACTTATATTTTTTTGACAATATACTCGTAACCGTACCTGTGGCAACAGACTCCTAGCAGATTCTGGATGCGGCAAGTAATAAATATATAAATTGAACTGACTTGTGCTCACTTTGAATTAGAAATAAAAACCAGCCAAGTGCGAGTTGACTCATTGTAAGTACATAGCTATTTTGCAAAAAGAACGCCAAAAAGGGGTTTTATCAGCAAAAACTAAAAAAATCTAAAAGCTAGCATCACGCTATCCAAGTAACTACTAAACGCACCCGACGTTGCTTGACTTCGGTCATCGGTACATAACTAAGTATGGACGTTGAATATTAAAATTATTATATTTTTATTATTTGTTATTATAGCGGCAATAGTTATACACACCATGTCAACTGTCTACATATAACGGTTCAAGAGATACCTTGACAAAAGTAGAGCAAAAAGAGCCAGAAATTATCTAATTCTTTCCATGGCAAAGGGTTGTAATTTAAAGGGGGCGGGACTTAAAAAATTATATTTATTTTAATTTTATACTTTGTTTTTACATCCGCACGAGAAAATTACAAGTGGAGGCTTATTAATAGAGTCCCGTTATCACCCTTTGCCTTGCCTAAAATGGTTTCATCATCATCATATCAGCCCATACACGTCCAATGCTGGACATAGGCCTCCCTCATACGACATCTGTCATGAGGGTAAATATGGTATGTTAAAGGCAAAATTGTTTACCCGTGGCACCGGTTTGTATTACATTACTTTTTATCATAAAGATTCGAGGAATACTTTAATATTTGCTTTAATCACTAAGGATGGGAGTTATTGGATATTTTGGCTACCGGTTATTAGTTGGGTATTTTGTTTCAATACCGCTCGTACCAACTAGCCAATAACGTTACAATACTCTATACCTGTCCTGATTTCTACCCAATATATTTCTAACCGATTTGGTTAGAAATACCAAATACTTGTTGCAGCTACATAACTTTACGGGTGAACGGTCCGCTAGTACCTATGCGTAGATGATAGTTAGGTAAGTATAGGTATTGAAGCGTTGGGTAGTTATGGCTCACGGTTAGGCGCGATGCTCGCTTTGCACAGTTATTCCCTAGCGGTATGCGGATTTTACAATAGCGTTATTATTTTAGGACCATGCTAACAGGTACTGAGTTAGTTATTGAATACCGGACTCATCTCTATTAATCACGTAATTCGATTTTATTGTAATGGTTGGTGTATGTACCTACTCATGATGAACATGTCTGAATAAACAAACTTTTAATTTATTTATTTATTACAATATTAATAACATATTCCAAGAATATATACCTACATAGTGGAATGTAAACGAACCTGGAGCGAAAACATCGAAACATAGAGCAATCATAAGTCAAAGAAAAAATTCTTTATTATTTGTAACTAGCTGCTGCCCGCGCCTTCGCCCGCGTTTTATCGGGATGAAAAATAGCCTATATTTTATTCCAGGTCCCAAACTATATATACTCATACCAAATTTCAGCCTAATCGGTTCAGTAGTTTTTGCGTGAAAGGGTAACAAATATCCATACATCCATCCTTACAAACTTTGACGTTTAAAATATTAGTAGAATATATAATATATCAGAATCAGAATCAATAACTTTATATCTTTAGGCTTACAAAATAAGCACTTAGACAAGTCAAATTGTATACTATAAACATAGTTATTATTATCAAATAAGAAATAAGGTGTTATTGATATTCTCTTCACTTCAATTTTTTGTCCACTAGTGGAAAAAGTGAAAAAGAAACCACTAGCACATTATAATATCACTTATGTGTCTAATACATGTTTATTTTGCCTATCTAAATATAAATTTAATGCAATTTAGATACATGTCATATATATTTCCTTAAAGCAAAACAGAACATTGAATATCTTACATACTACTGACAGTACGGAACGGAGCGACACCTGGCCAAGCATTAACATCATTGATGTAATCATCTATGGAGTAAAAGGCCTTCCTGATAAGATTTTGTTTAATGTACTGTTTAAATTTCCGAATAGGGAGTTCAGTTGCTTCAGATGGAAGCATATTATAGAAGCGCACGCAATTGCCCATAAATGATTTCCCTACCTTTCGTAATCTATATGCTGGGATGTGTAATTTGTTCTTGTTTCTTGTATTTCTATTGTGAACATCACACTTTTTCAAAAAGCTATCTCTATTTTTGTGCTTATACATAAGATTTTCATAGATGTAGTGCGATATTACTGTCAAAATATTTATTTCTTTAAATAATTCTCTCAAAGAGTCGCGTGGCTTTAATTTGTAAATTGCGCGTACCGCTCTTTTCTGGAGAACAAAGATAGTCTGGATGTCAGCTGCCTGTCCCCAAAGCAAAATACCATAAGACATAATACTATGAAAGTAACTGAAATAAACCTAATATATAAGTAGGATAAGTAAAACTGCGTTTACTTATAGTTATTATAAAAATCTGGCTTTGGCTGATAATCGAATCCACTACCAAAAAATAACTGTGTACAACTCGTATATGCGTAAAAATAATCAGATATACAATTTATTCATAAAGCCGATTTACATGTGAATCACTTAATGTTTTTAAGTATACTAATTGTATACAAGATTTTGAAAAATTCGAAATACACATAGAGTAAATACAGTAGTAGTAGTTGTAAATAAATAAAAATGAATAAATATTTAAATCATCAAACATTAATTATGTTATCTAAGATAATTTTGAACACCCTGACTGCTCATATAAGTATGAAACAATGAGTAGTAAGATCTTTTTGCAACACATTGGGTGCTTACAACAATATGATGATTCGAACTGCGTAGGTACATCAAATTGCTTTTATGTTTTTCAGATCGTTTTGACTACTATAGACGCTCATATCAATTTGACGATGACTGTACGAGGAAAATCATCGTTTTAGAATTTTTAAAATTACTCGAGTAAATTCAAATTGTAAACTCAAATGGCAATGAATACGCGCTTTTCACTTGGTTCGTTCCGAAACGGTAGAGGGCGAAACCTGATGGCAAAAAGGGAGTTGAAAAAAAAAATTGTTAGACCTATAATGAAAATAAATAATCATAGCTACCGACCGCCTGATAACTCAGAAAAATCAAAAAATAACACGTTATTGCGAAATGGATCTAATACGCCTAAACCGTTGGAAATATGCGGAGAAATTACCAATAGTTTTGTCAACAGAACTACTCAACAGAACAGGTGGGAGTAAACGGAAAACTTTAGTGTTTAGGTATAAGTAGTTATTATTTGTTTATTATAGGCCGTGGGGCCGCGGCGTACGAATATCGACCCCTCCAACTCAACCCGTGGATGTTGTAAGAGCCGACCAAGGGAACCTACCAGAGAAGGGCAGCAGCTTCCGTCTGATTATTTTTAACACCAACACTGCGATCACCAATCCGCCTGCCAAACGTGGTGATTATGGCAAATCCCCCCCTACATGGGAGACCATCCACTCGATGGACCGACGACATCGTAGCGGTCGCAGAGAGTCGATGGATGGAGGCGGCTCAGGACCACTATTTGTGGCGTCGTACGGGGGAGGCCTATGTCCAGCAGTGAACGTGTATGGGCTGATGATGATGATGATTTGTTTATTAGTTGCTTAAAGTATTTTGAAGTTGACTGTTCAATATGTTATGTGATAGGAGGAGGAGGAATTAAATTTAGAATATTACATTATTCCCCGTGGTTTTTATGTTCAGTAGGAGCATCAGGACATGGGTGTCCCGGTGCTCCTACCAGTAGGAGAATTTAGTATGAGCACGAGGAAGAAGCGGGATTTTCATAGTACATTGTACACCTTAGGCGAGAACGTGCCTCATTCCTATCAAGTGTGTCATTTGAGCATTTTGCCTTAAAACACACGAGCTAGGAATCGCACTTTCTGCCGTGTGATACATAGTGCTTCGAGCCACCTTCGAGGAAAATAAAAAGCAGAATAAATATTTTATTTCTGGCGGTGTCATAAAACTTTCACTATGACTCGACGACATTCTGTAGAATTAATAAAATTGCCTACACCAAATTCAATATTAGAAGAACTTCTCGCGCCAGCCTTTATCACTTGGGTTCTTTTTTCAAAATATTGTTCGGAAATCGGAAGAGGACTTGGAGTAAAAACTTTTTGTCGTTTGACCTATAATGAAAATAACCATAGCTACCGGCCGATCTTTTATGAAATAAAAATAACAAGTTAGAAATGGATTTCCATACACTTTTCCCTCCCGCTAAAACGCGTGAGAAATGAAATTCCATAGAGTTTTTCCTCCCAGATCCTGATGATGATTATAGTAATAGGTACGTCTGATATTGAAATTTAGACATTTTGCGCGTAGGATATAGCAGGAGTGCATTTTTGAAAATGTCAAATAATGTCTATAAATTTGATGCGATTTTGGATGTATCGCAATGCTATGAGACAAAAATGTTGGTCGTGGGCTCTCGTACGATACTAAGTCGACTGACCTTGAAGTGGTGGATGAGTCATCGTCCCCGGAAAAGGAGGTAGGTGAGGGTGCTTGTTCTGACTCGGGAGATGCCGGCATAGGTGATATTAAGGCCCGGATGTAATCCCGTGTGCTACGTATCACTCCTGGCGTCGGGCATTGAGCCTCTGCCATCCTCACCATTCCTACAAAATAATGTAACAAAAGACTAACCCCTTATTCATAATGGTCTGCTAACTTAAAACAGCTGCTAAGTTGTGTTATTTCTCCCTCTAACTTATGCCTATAAAAGAAGATAGAGTGAGAATTAGCATTGCTTTAAGTTAGCAGATTATTATGAATATGGGGGAAAGTGTTAAGTAGGTATCTTGAATTGTACTATTCACGGGCAATGAAGTATTTATAATTAGGTACAAAACTTCACGGGTATCAGTACCCCCTAGTGTGGGGGGCACATTCGGCAGCGGGCGTACCTACGTATGCTGATGAGGAGGGCCATCAACATAGGTATGTAGGAGGCTCAGCATGGCCACAACACAGGCTCGCACGCAGCTGCTGTGTTGGATTGGTTGGGGGTTTCGAGACTCTATTTCGATTGGAAGTACCCATTAAATAAGTTCGGATGGAACACTTAGTTTGCAAGTCCGACACGTACTTGGCCAAAATCAGCATCAGCATCCGCTGATGTGTCTAAAAACGTCATCAGCAACAACCCTGGTCCGTAGTATGACTAGTTAAGATACTTACCTAATTTAAGATCTTTAACTGCATGGTGAAGAACTGAATGAACTCTGCACTGCACTCATAGTGTGACCGACAGAATCTGCGAAAATATAATTAAAATAAATACATAAATAACATCATTTAGTAGCCCAAGCTAAGCAGAGCTTTGTGTTATGGGTACTAGACGAGCAGGTTATAATAAATGTTAATATTTAGTGGGGACCAACGGGAAATTTACTTCCCGTTCGTCCCCACCTTTAACGTCGTATCCTCGTACTGGAGACATCGGGTGGGGACGAGCGGGAATAACCCGACTGATATACCTACATTAAGCAATAGGTCCCTAAATACATACATCTATCTTTATGCACATATCAAAATCTCGTACCTATTACTGGTAATATAAAGTCTTTGTTCTGGCAACTCAACCCACAGCCCAAACCACTCATCGTAGAGACGAAAATGATCGCTCAGAAAGGAATTTAGAAAATTTGCATTGATATTTAATATATATAATTAAGTAGGATAAGTAAAATATTAGAATGAAGAAATATTTAGTAACAATTCCGCGTATAACCTTCTCTGATAGTATTCATCAAAGTAAGTTGTCTACTAGTTTCGTCTCTCCACGAGACATCTTCAGGACACCACAATACTCGACCTTGACATTGAGATTGGTAAGCACAGCAACACCGACAGAGTCCCGCCAGTGATGTTGCCTCTCCGAGCTTGGACTTGGCGCGCGGAGCTCGGAGAGGCAACATCACTGGCGGGACTCTGTCGGTGTTGCTGTGCTTACCAATCTCAATGTCAAGGTCGAGTATTGTGGTGTCCTGAAGATGTCTCGTGGAGAGACGAAACTAGTAGACAACTTACTTTGATGAATACTATCAGAGAAGGTTATACGCGGAATTGTTACTAAATATTTCTTCATTCTAATATTGTGCAATGGATTTCCGCAAAGTAACGCCTGAATCTATTATTTAGGATAAGTAAAACTGCATGTAAGTTATTATAAAAATCTGGCTTCGGCTGATAATCGAATCCACTACCAAAAAATAACTGTGTAATATGTGTGTAAAAATAATCAGATATATAAAAATACAATTTATTCATAAAGCCGATTTACATGTGAATCACTTAATGTTTTTAAGTATACAAATCGTATAAACATATAAAAATCTCGTACCTATTACTGGTAATATAAAGTCTTTGTTCTGGTCAACTCAACCCACAGCCCAAACCACTCATCGTAGAGGCGAAAATGATCGCTCAGAAAGGAATTTAGCAAATTTTGCGAATTTTTCAAAATTTTGAAATTTTTTAAAGTTCATTTCTGCTACCGGATATAAAACTTCAAATTTTTACGTGTATATTCCCCTCACCTCAGTTCACAAAACGATCACATATTTATTAGATCGTTTCTTTATCTAAATTAAAAAAATGCTCTTAGAGAGCAGTGAACAAAATCGACATAGGTAGGTATTTATCTTTTATTGTGTTTATTAAAAGTATGAAAATATGAAATCAAATCCCACGTGGACAAAGTCGCGGGTAAAACCTTGTAGATATACTTTCTATTTATTTATAAGTACAAAGAAAATATTCAGAACAAATATTTGCAGATCGTAAAAACATTTGTCCCAAGGCGGGAATCGAACCCGCAACCTAATGCGTCGCAGGAGGGCCTTTGCCCGCCCCACTACATCGGTCGTCAAAATCTGCGAACGAAAGGGATGGTTAAATGCTTAAACCATCGTCCGTTTGCGGCCTCAAATTCGCTCCCGGGTAGTAATTGTTACCATAGCAACGAGTCGACGACGGAGTGCACCGCGCGGCCCATATTTTTACCTACACTGATACGCCGGGGTCATTCACCTCGTGAATGCACCCAACCAAAGTAAACTATGAAATTAAGCTGATTTCTAAGTTGTTTGAAGACAAGTACCTAGTTAAAAACAAGTATCATGATTACCTCAAATTATATAGGTAGGTATAAGTACTAGCTACCTACTCCAAAAACAAAGTAGGTACGAACAGCGTTATTAATCTAAGGTACGAACCATTTCCATTGCTATGCGTATTTAAAACGGTTCATGTTGATTTTTGTAACACTCCAACAGCACAAACACTATCATCACAAATCTAGATTATCTCATAAAATGAAACAAACACTATTAACAGATAATGTCACTTATTCCCATAAATATCATTATTTTAGGAGGAACTGTTCTAAACAATGTTGACGTTGGTAGCCAAATATAAACAATCACTCTCACGCCATCTAAAGCCAAATGTCCTAACTAAATTCCCAGTAGAAGCTCCAGACGAGCTACTGAGTAAAGCTGCGGCGATACTCTATGGCTGCGGCAAAACGCGGAGAATGGCCTCGTTTATCATTTAGTATAAGCGCTTAGCAGTAGATGGCGCTTTTTGCAACATCTATATTAATAATTTCGTACCGGTCTACGGTAGACTCGGAACGAAATGCACATCAAACTGAAGAGCGTCAAAAATTAGTCGATCCGAGTCGACAACTCATATGCGGAAAATTCGGATTATCAAGTATTTTTAATATAAAAATGCGAATAATTTGCTTTCTAATGGCGTTGCGAAGTAAACATGTCAAATGTGTCAGTGTCACACACAGGTGTCATAGGTTCATATTACGTTCTCCATTGTCTTTAGACCCGCAGAGCCATTAACCAAAAAGTTGAAGTTGAAGTCTTTAGACCGGCATAATTTTCTTGCGTCAGGGGCAGTCAGATCCTTCAACTTCTTGATTAATGGCTCTGCGTTTAGATTTGACGCTATTCTACCAGTGTCCGTCCATGGCATCATTGCAAGCTTTATTTTATGGATCGCACATTATCCAATATACAATATATGTATATTAAAAGGACAGTGTTCGTTTGTATGTCCAGCCTTTTCTGCATGACCATCCACTTCCACCCATTTGTGGTTACAGTGATAGAAGGTCCTACATGTGCACTTACAAGTAAGGGAGTTTGGTTGTTGTAGGTGGAAGAGGGGGAATTGGGAGGTATAAATATGTAATGAAATACTTCTATCCTTTTATAACACATTGTACGGCCCATTTATGTTCGGGACAGTGCTGGTAGTATTGAGTAGAAGATATTTCCAGAATGTTCTAGAATAGGTACTTATACTAGGATTATCATCATCATCATATCCGCCCATACACGTCCACTACTGAACATTTTTAAAAATGTTAATGTCATGGAATTCCTAGAATATAATTACATTACCTATTATTATTTAAATTACATTACAATGTGTAAAATGTTCTCAATTGCATTTTAATGTTCTAAAAATTTCTAGAATGATCTAGGAGTTTCAAAAATAATCTACAGTTTTAAAATGATGTAGAATCTTTTATCATCGTCCTGAGAGCTCTTAAACGTTTTACAATAATAATAATAATAATAATAATAACCTGCAGGGCAGCTTGTGGCGAGCTGTTGGTGAGTAGCGATACCACGGGTATACCGAGTGCTCCCGGGGAAGTTCCTGGTTCTCGTCTCCGCTTGCGGAGTGGTACCCCAAGAGAACCAGATCCCCACCTCTTGCTTGCCTTCATTGGCCGGTCTGAGTGGAGTCGCGAGAGATGCATCTTAGGATGTAGACTCGGGGGTGGAAGTGTCTAATGGCGTAATAACGAGGAAGCCCGCTCACGTGTCTTCGTGATGGTGAAATCGGGGCCGCACCTCTCGACACCCCTTAGTCGTTTGCACCGATGTTGTTCCTTTACCGGCATTTAAGCCAACATTTTGAGGAACCCGTCCAGCATTCGGCAAGCCAACGTCTGCCGCTTCTAACAGTATTGAGAGTATGTTTATGGCAGGCGTCCATAGTTTCCCCCATAGCCCAATTACCCAGTCCATCCATTCACCACAATAACATGGCTTTTTTGTTATTTTAATTTTTCTTTGCAATAGTCTCTATACCTGGTGGATATTATCTTCGGGTGTATCATATTGTGCAACCAAGGATGATACCCGCTATGTGTAGCTCTCGCCTTTAGATTAATTCTCATAAAGGGCCTCTGTGCTGTTGGCTTCGGCTCCACGCATGCCTCCCAAAGGACCGGGTCACTATATGGCCCGTGATCATGGAAATGAGAAACAGAGTTATAATAATGTTGGACAATTTACACAGTATTATCTAGCCCCAAGCTAAGCAGAGCTTGTGTTATGGGTACTAGATAACTGATATACATAATACAATATATTATGTATATCAGTTATATACAATGAACTTTAATGTTCTAGAATGTTCGAGATATCGGAAATAATTTTAAAATTTTAAAATGATGTAAGGTAGTCTGTCGTCTAAAATGCTTTCAAATGTTCTAGAATGTTCTTTAATGTTCCAGAACGATCTAGAAATTTCATAAATGTATAATTTTTAAAATTATGTGAGATCGTAATTTTACCCGAGCGAAGCCGGGTTTTCATCTAGTACTACAATAATGTAACATTTCCTAGGTAACATTGCAAAGCTGGCGCAATTGTCTTTCGTTTTTTCATACACTTATCCACGCTGCGCTGATTAGACGTCACAAATCCTTGCCTCCATACGAAAAATAAAAAGGGACCACGAGCTTTTAAAAAATTACCTAGTAATACGACCTTTCTTTGTATATATCCAATACCTACTTACTTTTTATTTTGTGACATGCATAGGTATATTAGTACGAGAACCCACGACCAAAACCATGTATTTTTGGCAATACGGCCGAAACTGTATAAAATCGTCAGAGTTTAAGAACCCGACTAGGTGCGTAGTAACGATCAAAAGTGTCGATACTACGTGGGAGGCTATTTCTGCTGTGTCAAAAAAAATATAGTTAAAAACTAAAACCCGACTACATAAAAGTCTTAAACAAGCGTTCACCTATTGTCCATAGCATTTTCTTTTGATACTTAGGTAGTCGGAGGCCTTTGTTACTAATTGTACCCTAGGTATATGGGGTGGGTGCCTCCGACTACCTAAGTATCAAAAGAAAATGCTATGGACAATAGGTGAACGCTTGTTTAAGACTTTTACATGATAATGCTCGGCAAGAAGGTTTTACAAATTAAGCAAATAGGCTGTGTAAGATGGTAATCGCAACACAGTACAGTTCAAGGTATGCAAAACTCCTTGGTGAAACAATCTCTTTTCTTATAAAATGATAAGAAAACTTTTACTGGAAAAAAAAGAAACTGTGGAAATGGCGGCATTTCATTTCATTTGATTTGTGCGACTGTAATAAACTAAAGTTAAAAGTTAAAACTGTAATAAACAAGTTTAAAGTGGTAGTTCAGTATGTCAAGTACTTCATCAGATGAAGAACTGGTCCGCACGCCTGATTTCTGTCATCTCGAAGCAGAAGATGTTGTACAAAATACAAAATCATTAATAAAAAAATAATTTTTCAAATAAAAATTACATTTTGTCATACCTAAGTATATAAATGTTTTATTTGCCTCGCCATTATGATGTAAAGTAGAATGCTTACCTCGGTTGCAAGTAGCTATTACACCCTCGAATTACATTCTCGGGTTCACTCGATCCATTAGAGCCCTTTGCGAGCGCTCGCAAGTGCGCGAAATTGGATTGAGTGTACCCTCGAACTATATTCGCCCTCGCTTCGCTCGGGCATCTAAATATCTCGGGTGCACTCAATCCAATTTAGGGCCCTTTGCGAGCTGCGCTCGCAATGGCGCCAAATTGGATCTTGTTCTGTAATAGCTCCCTTACTACCCTTGTGTAACAATCTACTATTATGTAGTCGGGTTTTAGTTTTTAACTATATTTTTTTTACACCTTTTTGCTAATAGTTTGAGAATCGTTAACCTCACAAAACTTTGAGAAACGGTTTCGGAAAGTACAAACAAAGACCTTTGCAACGATAACACACACGAGCATATTTACTAACATTGAGATTTTCGACCCTTTCTTAGACCCCCGCTATCTCGTTAGACCCCCATTTTATCTGACGTCACATAGCCTATAACCATCGGGCTATTAAGACGAATCATACGACACCTCATTTGTTGAAATCGGACCAGTAGTTTCAGCGCTACGTGGGAACATAAAAATCGGCTACATACATACATACATAGGGTGTCAAAATCATAACCCTCGTCGTAGTCGGGTAATAACACTGCTTAGCAGCTGTTTCAAGTTAGCAGAGCATTAAAAATAAGAGGGTAAGTGCTTGGGGTTAGTATCATTGATCTATGGCTCGGCAACACGCTCCACCGCTTGCCTGCACAATTTTGATGAGCAAAAATATCGATACTTTTTACCATACATATATCTATACATTTTTTTCATTTGCTCTTCCCAAGATGACCCGTTGCCATGGTAACAAATAAATAGTTTCCATGCCAACAGTTGTACACAAGAGGTCTCCATGGCAACGGGTGTGTCATCCTTCACTCATCACATCAAACTAAATTAGACTCGAACTGTAACTAGATGTCGTCTCTTTCAAAATTTTATCGCGCTATCGAAGTGTTCCAGGTGTAATTTAGACCCAGCTATCTCTTAAGGCCCTCAATTTTGTCGGACACCATATAGCCTATAACCATCGGGGTATTGACACGAATCAATCGATACCTCACTTGTTGAAATCGAAGTAGTAGAAGTAGTAGTTTCAGCGCTACGTGGGAACAAAGAAATCGGCTACATACATACATACATACATAGGGTGCTAAAATCATAACCCTCCGGTAGTCGGGTAAAAAAAAGGCTGTCGGAATTATAGTCGTCAACGTCTGATATTGAAATAGTACATCGATTTTATAATTTTATGGCGTAAAAGTTTGTTTTCAGACATTTTGCGCTTAGCATTATAGCCCGAGCGCATTCTTAAAATGTTTAAAAGCTTTGCCTGTCTGTATGGGTTGTTGACTTTGTTGTACATTTTCCACAAAGTAAATTCGTCACGAAAAAAAGTATGTATAAATTAACCACAATTCTATTTTATTATATTGGTTATTGTAAATTCGTCACATAGCCTTGTCCGTAGAGACAGCAGAAAAATCAAAGAATAAGTAGAATAAAACAAAACAAATGCTTTGTATCATAGCAACCCGGATAATTTTTACTAAGAAATTTTCGATATCGCATTACTATTTACGACCGAAGAGTTTCGGAAAGGAGAAGACGTTTCGGAGTCGCCTGGCAGATGCTTCAGCAGTTGTCAGGTACGCTCCTTTGGCCAGACATTTGTAATTAAACTGTGATTTATGATTAAGTAATACATAATAAAATAAATAATAACAAAAGTAATGAAGATTGATTAAACCTGTTCAATTTGTTGACGTAAAATTATTGTAAATCTAAAACACTCGTATCACTAACTGTGCTCTAAAGACATGGCAAAACCGAGGTTGGTCGATACCGAAGGATTCACCACGCAGGGAATCGAAACCGGGGTAACAAATCGCGGGAACGGCTTTTCGGATTATATGAAGACCAGGGGTGGTTCCAGTTTTCGTGGTTCTCCGGTAACTAGAATTGAGGAACGTTATTTTGGACTACAATACAACATCCGCAACTGTACCTGTTGCTGATGTTGATTTGTATTCCTAAACAACTTTCCTCAATTATGTTTAACATCAATAAATTTAACAGGTTTTTCAATTTTATCCCAGTTTTCTTTTGTGGCATTTATTTCAGTCCTTCAAATTCAGTTTTACGATTACGGGTAAACTCTTTGTTGATCATCATCAAAAATTTAAGGTTCGCAACTTATTCATTGGCTTGTAACTTTGACTTCAATATGCCTGAATACGATTAATAATTTCGGACGGAGTATCAAAACGTTTTTTTGATGAAGAAGGTGCAACACAATTTTTTTCTGATATATTTTTTTTTGACGTCTGTACCCATTATACCACGTTCAACAATTTGCAGACAGATTGCTACGTTACCGATCGGTAAAATACCTACTTACTTACCTAAATATAATATTATTTATTTTTTCTCCTGCTACGTTCCTCGAAAAGCGTAGTATCTTTAAAACCAATCGTATCGCAGAAAAGTGGGAGCTCCATGCCTATAATTGACGTTTGGCAGCCATTTTATGAGCTTAGGCGTCCCATCCATCAACCCATCCCTTAATTGACATTTGATAGCCATTTCACGTCCTGCATAATTTACAATAGTAAGGATAGGACGCAAAAAGCCATGGAAATGACTTTCAAATTTCAATTATAGGACGGGGCTTTTCCGTAATCGCACGCCTGGTTGGTTCTCCTTAGGAGAGCTGCTCTCCCAGGCAGAATCAGTCTGCAGGCATCTGATATGAAATCAATAGGGAGCAAATGGGAATAGATGCCATAGAGGTCCATTATTTAGCATGACATGACATTAGCCTAGTTTTTGCAATTATTGTCATTAGGTACATGACGGATGTTGAATACGGAACTTGACGGTAGATAGGTACATACCAAATTGAAGTTAAAATTAGAAGTGAGTCACTCCTGATCACTCTAGTCTTAATTAGCTTTTTGTCTCAGGAGATTGTGATAATTTGTGTTGCTGTTTACCTAGATACGCAGAACAGTAACCATGTAAATAAACACATCACACAATGTTCGACGTGGCCCGACTATTGTTTAATTTTTTACACTAAATTACCGAAATCAGCCTCGATGATATTAATGGGTGGTTATGATGTGCCAAAGTACCCGAATTTATCTAGCTACTACACTACAGTTTATCAACATTTCTGTAGAAACATTTACCTATATGATTTCACGATGAGCAGGGCCTAACCGGAGTCGTCCACTGTTCAATATAAGATGAAGCCTTGATGAACACAGGCCTTCGTAAAGCGATGCTTGGTTAGCATTTAATTTCATTGACTTAAAAGAACAATGTAACAATTTTAAGTAGTCGTCGTTTTAGTATAAATTCCATCTACGTGATCAATCAAAATTTTCCAAGAACAGCAGTTTATCGTAACGGCTGACCTTCGCGATGATCTGGTGGTAACGGCGGAGTAGTTAGTTGATTTCTAGTGCCATAATCGCCAACAGTGTCGTTGGATCAGGAAAAAAATTAAACTACGTAAAATAGAAGAACTCTCAGTCGATTGATATGAAAATGTAGCTTATAGTAGCTGTCCAGGAAGAGGTCGCCCGCCCACGACCGGTGGCAGTAAGGTTGCAAGGCTTTGACCGAAGGCATACATATAAGCCGGACCCTGACACAATAAATCTGCACGCTGTCTCTGTCGTAATAGTCTGAAGTGCCAGCTTGTTGAATCGCCTTGAGTATAGGTACTCATATGAGTACACATGCATAAATTGCACTATAGAGATAATATACATAAAACAATTGAATTAATTTCAATAATTAACTGCAAACGAACAATATTTAAACTAATACTTGAACTGTGAACAATGACAAAATAATCTTTATGAAAAAACCTCCAAACCCGGGTCAGACGCCATTTTGTAGCTTTAAGGTACATATTTTGAAGTGGGTATTATTTTAATAATACCCACGATAATACTAACACCATTATATATCTATATATATAGTTAGTAAGTACATAATATTCTTATTGTTTTCAGCTACAAATAATGTATCTTATCTAAATAAATTGCAAGTTCTTATGGGGAAGGTACACATGCGTCCAATATCAAAGTCATTTTCTATAGTTGTATGAAGTTAGATATGCACGAATAATTGTTTTAAAAGCATATTAAACTACCTTGGACTATTTAAGAAGCTTTACATTTGAAACAATACAAACACCTATGTAAATAAAATTACCTGCCTTCCTTCGTTTTTTTTTAGTTTTATTGTGTAGTCAGTAAACCAATAAACATAATATAATATCAAAAGCTAAAATTATTTCGTTCATGCGCGGATCCAAATAACCATTCATTCTATTTTACCACACAGAAAACCGGATAATTCAATGAAAAAAGTTTATTGACAATTGACAACAAAAATTCCGGATGCCATTAAATCCGACGATAAGTACACCGTTACCAATAATTATTCATGAAAAATCTATGATCTTATTAATGGGCGATAAGGCCGCCAATAACATTACCGTATATAGTATTAATTAAGCTTAGTTAAGAGCAAACTATTTAAATAAGTATTTTAAATAAATAATAAAATTGTCTATCTATCATCAACCTAAGAAACCTATTATAATCTCGTATTGAGAGAGTGAAAAGTAGAGCACTCTCCTCTTGGAAAAAGAACTCACTACAGCATCTATGAACACAGAAATCTAAATAATTAGATTTCTGTGCCTAATACACTGCTTTATCTTGGCTAATAATCTACTGTTATACTCATAGATTACTAGCTACTGCCCTAGCCTTCACCCGCGTTTTATCGGGATAATAAATAGCCTATATGTTATTCCAGGTCTCAAATTATACCCATACCAAATTTTAGCCTAATCGGTTTAGTAGTTTTTGCGTGAAAGAGTAACAAATATCTTACAAATTTTGATATTTATTTATAACATTAGTAGGATAGAAAAATCTGTAAAGAAAGCTTCTCTGAGATAGCCGGGCGGTCATAGCTCTGGTCGCCACCGGTTGTAAATATCACTGGTCGCCACCGGCGCGGCCCGCGGCGGGCGGGGCGGGGCGGGGCGGCGCGGCGCGGCGGCGTGGCAGGGCGGCTGTCACCCTGTCTAGGAGACGCATAAGGCGTTTAGTGCAGCATAGCCTCTGCCCAAACAGATCCACAACAAGAATTAGGGACATGCGCCTCGTGTGTGTGTGTGTGGGCACTGAAAGTGGAATACAGGGTAGAATAAACGAAATTTAACCTGGAGCACAAGTATTACCTGTTATAAATAATGTAAATATTAATTGGGTGAATCAACTTAATTACCGAGACATCCGTGCTCCTGTCATGAAAAAATTATAAAAACGATATGGTAGTGTCACAGTTTTTTATATAGTTTATAGCAAAAATTTTGATTTTCCTCTGGTCAACCGAACATAGGAAAAAAACATGTGTCCCCAGGATTCTCCACCTTTGTATGTGTCCGCTGTTAGCAAAAATCCCGCTATAAAATACAAAAAAATATGAAACTAGCATGTTAGTAGAGAATCTAAGTGTACGTCAAAACAATCATATTTTAAACCGAAATACAGATTTTATAGTTTTTTCCATGACAGGGACACAAAAGGGTCGATAAAAAAGTTGATTCACCCTTTTCATAACCTGGAGGGCTTATAACCGGAATACTCAATAAGCAAATTTTACTAAATTTAAGCAATTCTTTGTTTTTTTAAGTAAATAAACAATATTCATAGAATAAAGAAAACTGTGATTCAGACGAGATCGAAAAAAAATACCTTTTATTTTTCTAACCCCGATTAATATAGAGCGGTTTACCCTGATCAGAAATGTAAAAGAATAATGGCTTTCAAAATTTTAAAATAAAAAATGGTGTTTGGATATCTACATGCTGTATTATAAAGTTCTTCGAATAAAAATAAATCCAAACTGTAGGTAAAAACAATCCACTGCTATTGGGAACGACCGTTTGCTCCTACTCTCGACTTGATGGATTTGTCGTATAATCTCGAAACACACTTAATTCACCATTCCACCCTTCCCATGTCATTCATAACATAATGTAGGAAATACATTTTCTATTTGGAACGCAATTAAGGGTTAAAAGTGAAAAGGTGATCAATCGAATTGATTGATTTTCAACCGACTTCAAAGAGGAGGTTCTCAATTCGATGTGAATGTTTTTTTTGTATGTTACGCGATATTTCCGCCAATTATGGACCGATTTTGAAAATTCACTAGGTATTGTATAGAAAATGATCCCGAGATGTTTTTTTTAATGTTCCTAGGGGATTAATATTTATCCCGCAAAACTTAAAACCAATGTAATTTGAAGTCGGTTTATGGTTTTTTGGAGCCGTGGGGTCACGGCGTACGAATATCGACCCCTCCAACTCAACCCGTGGATGTCGTAAAAGCCGACTAAGGGAACCTACCAGAGGAAGGGCAGCAGCTTCCTTCTGAGTATTTTTAAACACCAACACTGCGATCACCAATCCGCCTGCCAAGCGTGGTGATTATGGCAAATCCCCCCCTACATGGGAGACCATCCACTCGATGGACCGACGACATCGTAGCGGTCGCAGGGAGTCGATGGATGGAGGCGGCTCAGGACCGCTATTTGTGGCGTCGTACGGGAGAGGCCTATGTCCAGCAGTGGACGTGTATGGGCTGATGATGATGATGATGATGATAATTATGGTTTTTTAAATCACGCCAAAGTGTCACTTTTAGACGTAGACATAATTTACATACCTACATACATATGTATATTTACATACCTACATATGTATATTTGCTGGTCGCTTTGAGTACGTTAATCAACTCAGATGGAATCAATTTCATTATTTTATATTTATATTATGCAACTTATCAAACTAAATTAAAATACCCAGGCTAGATTATTTTATCTAAGCAGGTAACCAATTAAACTTTACCTACCTGATTAGATAAACAACATATGAGATATGTTCTGTTCAATAAAGTTTTCATAATACGTTTCCGGTAGTTATACTCTAGTAGAGAAACTGTGTAAGTTTCTATTTTCAAGGATGTGAGGATATCTTACAAGCTTCAGGCCCAGACTCCACCAAAGCGGAGATGCGCGGAGATGTCCGTAGCGGATACAAGAAGAAACATTTTTCAGCTAAGGAGTCTCTACCGAAGCTGTGCGGAGATGCATACTGGCTAGACTGGAGCGGAGATGTGTGCTGGTTAAAGCGGAGATGTGGGCTGGCTAGAGCGGCTGAGCTGCGCACGGCGACCGTCGGATGTTTGTTGAGATTAATGAACTAGCAAGGCACAGCTCACATCTCCGCTCATCTCTTCTCGTCTCCTCTGCGTGACGTCGTTGCCAGCTTTGCGGGGCACAGCTCAGGTCTCCACTTCGATCTTACTCTGTTTGTTCGCATACAAGTATCTCCACTCGGAGGTCTCCACTGAAGTTGAGCGGAGAGTGTGAAAAACGACGTTTTATTGGTTGTTTAAATCACATCTCTTCTCCGCTCATCTGAGCTCAGCTTTGGTGGAGTCTGGCCCTAACACAACGTGCATTTTGAATGTGGTTCAGTAACTGAGAACCTAATAAACGTAATTCTCATGATAATGGCTGATATGATAAAAAATCTATCGAAAATATGTCCAATGGAAACAAACAGTTGGGAAAACATTTACCGTAGTATGGCCACAGATTAGGTCATATTACATGTAAAGTACGGCTATACACAGAAAAGTGTACAAACAAGCATATTTTTTTTAAAAAACCACTGAAAAAAAATTCCCAATCGGGATCATCAGTCTAAACAAACGTGCGACGTTGCTAATGGCCCCAAAAATATTTTTAAAATCAATAGTCTCTCGCAGTCTCTTTCCGACACTGTTTTTAACCATAACTGACTTACTCGTAGCCTTAGCCTGGATGTGCACTGTGCACCGTAATGTTTTTGCGTGCATGACTCGTTTTTTATAAGATAAAACCTCGCCCCAGTAATCAGTGGACACGACACGACTCGTCCTCCGACGCCATGCTCTGCGCCTGCGCTCACGACTATTACATTGCACTTGACATTGATTTAATTCAGAAGACAACGTCGATGCAGTACCTAACTGCAGTTTGCGTTAAACTAATGGAACAAGTCAAATACTAAGAATATCAACTTGTAAAAATTTATGGTTTTCTTGTCACTAAGGTTATTAAATGAGTTATCAAATGATGATAGTTAACAATGTGGCTAGGCTGCGTGTTAGCGGGACTGCTGCTTGTTACTACACAAATGCACATATTCGCCTTGATCTGCTTGCCCTGACATGAGACAAGGAGGACAAGGTTACTTTTTTCAGTACCTATCTAAAGCCACAATTGATCGTAATCTGAATTTATTTAGTTAGTTGTAGATTAATTTAACTTTCGTAATTTGGTGTAACGCCAAAGGCCAATTTTAATTGTGGATAAATCATTTAGATCCGGTCTAAGTAGTTCTAATAAGGTTCTTCTTTAGTTCAATGCGGGAAGGAAGTAGGAATTGTGTGTTAAGATGAACATTTTAATACCTGGTTTGTTAAATCAACAACAATAATGTAGGTAAGGTACTACGTTATATGTAGGTAGGTCTGGCCTGGTTGCCTACTGAGAACAAAGAGGCAAAATTTACAAGAGGCATTTGTTGTGCGACTGCGTGTGCGTGTGAGTACAATGAGCTGGCAAAAGTGAATATAGAGATGGACATATTTTATCCAAGTTTATATAGTTTTATTAAAACTGTCAAAGATATCCTCCATTTTAACCGCGGAGGTGACGATGCTCGGTAGAGCATCTTGCCTACTGTAACCATTAATTAGATTTGCATATTGGTTAATTTTTTGTTATATAATAAGTATGTAAAATCCAAACGTAATATTCCTTGTCTCAAACATCCTTCAAAAGTTGTTAAAAGTATAAGTTTGTTTAGAATTATATCTAAGTCCTCTTGACATGTAATTATATTATTTGTTGTGTGCACATAGGTTACGTTTCAAGCCAGATCATATTTAATTTATTTTTCATGTATCCTATTATTGCTTGTTATGTGTTTTGTGTACCTAATAAACTAAAAATAACACAAATACAATAAAATAAGACTCAATTCGTCAACGTACTTTGTAATTTAATTATCCGTAAACTCTTAATATTTTATTTATTAAGTAGTGGTTTTCATTGTTTTAAGCCTTTGTGTTTAAAAGGACCTTCATGATCACAAAGGCATAATCAACTGTCTGTAATTGCTAATAAAAGAGTTGTCTGTAGGAGTGTAGGACACATAGAGTGTAGTTTTACAGGTTGTTCCAATTTAATAGGATCAAACAAATTGAGGTGCTAGGGGCTTCTATCTGCATCAAATGGGTGTGCCATGTTATGCGATGTTTGGCTTATTTTATTCTATGCAGATTGATCACCAGTCATCACTTCGAAATGGACAAGCAAATACCAAAACACCAAGAACCTAGCGGTCCTCCCGTCAATTAAAAATATTCGAAATATTCAGTAGGAGGAGTATCCTATCCTGCTCGCAAAAAAATATCGCTTTTGGTGCTGCGCGGACACGATAAGTTGGTGCAGCATCACGCAAGATGAGAAACTTTTTCAGTGGACAGGAATAGTTGCCATGGGAGCTACAAAAGAAGTCATACAACCATTTCAAAAAAAGCTGCACTCCGAAAATACTGGAAAGGATGTTGAACGTGACATCTCATCAGGAAGAACTTGCTACTGTATTAAATAGCCCAACAAACATTTCAGACATATCGTCGCCTGCCTGACTAAGTGACGTAACCAACATTTTGTCGTATTTGACTTTTTTATGTTGGTTTTTTCTACTTTTGAAGACGAACCGTTCTGTCTAATCGGTGCATCCGTATCTTCTTCCTGGGTCTAGATGTACGTTGACGTATCTACAGTTCTTAAAAATTAAAATGATTTTCATCCATACAAAATTTTGTTCAAACAAGTAATAAGTGCAATTACGTGATTTAGTAAGACACAGAAATTACTATGTTTGCACTTGTATCTGTTAGAGAGTGCAAAGGGGAAGTAGGGCGGGTCTCATTATTGCCGTGAAAGTACCTCTCGAGAGTATTTACACTCAGACTTAGCTATAAAGAGAATGCATGACATGTTCATGAATGACCCGGAGCATTCTTCTTTGACGACTAGCTTATCTACGTACAGGAGAGTTTACAATTCTAAAAAGTTATCTTTTCACCACCCTAAAAAGGATCAATGCAGCATATGCATGATGTATTGCGAAGAGAACGAAGAGGTCAAGGCTAAACTACAAGAAAAGTACGACAGACATCAAGAAGAAAAGAAACTGTTTCGGGAGAAAAGAGCTGAGTGTAAGTAGCAGTCAAAACAAGCTCCGGAAATTGCACAGTGTGCAATGTTCGATCTACAACAGGTAATAAACTTACCTATTTCCAACGAAAATGCGGCATTTTATAAGAGGCGTTTGTCTACTTATAACTTAACAATTTATGATATGACCACAAAAGATTGTTATTGTTTCACTTGGCATGAAGGCCAGGGCAAAAAAGGAGCATCAGAAATGTCTACGGCACTACATATTTTTCTTAAGAAAAGTGATGAAAACGGCTTAAAATTCGTTTATTTGTTTGCGGATGGATGCAGTGGACAGAATCGTAATTCGATTGTAGCTTCAACTTTGATGTATATTATCAACAACTGCAGAAGTGTTGAAGAAATTACGCTACGGTTCTCTGTGCCAAACCACGGTCAAAGCGAAGGGGATTCAGCACACAGTGCAATCAGTTACGCTCTAAAGAAAACTGGAGATGTTTTTGTGCCTGCGCAGCTTCTACCAATATTTAAATTGGCTAGAAGAAGCAAACCATACCATGCCATCGTCCTAGAACACACAGATTTTCTCAATTTTAAAAAGCTGTCAGCAGATTTACGCCTACTCTCAGTGCGAAAAGATGAAGTTGGATCTCGGGTAAACTGGACCAAAATGACAGAATTTTCTGTTCGTAAAACAGATCCCACCACTTTGTACTTCAAAACAAGCCATAAAGAAGCATATTACAGATCTTTGACGTTGAAAAGAAATATGTCCAAATTTCTGCACGCTGGAGTTAGTACTCTCAATGAGACACAACCAAAAATCTCAAAAGAAAAGTACGAAGATTTGATCTCGCTAACAACTGGTGATACGCCAATCATCAGATTGTCAGAGCACGTGAATTTTTATAAATCTCTTCCACATCTTGAATGATGATTTACAAACCGATGTTCATTGATTGAATGATAGATATGTCAATGATTCTTGCATAGAATTATTAACGCAATAATACCCTATTTTTTGTCACTAGATAATAAATAACAATGATCCAGTTGTTATATTTAATTTAAATTAATATGTTTAAGTAAGACTGATTGCACAATTATTAAACAAACACCTAGTCTACGAACGTGTTACCTAATTATCATTATTATTTTTTAAAGCCTTTATTGTCTTAGACATAACTGTTTGTATAGGTATTTTGTTGATAAGAAGTTCATGTTAATATTCTATTCTTCCTACTATATAAAAATAGAAACTAATTAATTAAGTACCTACTGAACGATTATCTTCGATAGATCTCATTTCGATTTATAATAAAAAGATGTTCCTTTAGTAATATTACTAAGTAAGTTATAACGTACCAAGTACGCCTTTGTGATTTATTGTAACCTACCTTTAATTGTTCGATTAAACTGTAATTGATTTAAAATTAACGAATTTTAATCAAAAATACCCAGTCCTATCTGAAATTTGAAGCCGAAAATTTCAATATGAAGTTCTGACGTAGTGACGTATCTACTTTAAATTAATTTATTGAAGAAACCTATTATTAATATAATAGCCAAACCACGTTATCATAAAGGCCTTATTTTGAAGTATAATAGTGTGCATTTTCATTTGAATCGATTCATAGATATGCGTTTTACAATCACAATTGCATGCAACTCTTAACAAAAAAGCTTATACTGTAAAATGACCATTATGTCAGTTACGTCAGTTAGTCAGATTAGCAACGATATACGAGTAAGGACAAGTTACGTACGACATTAATCGTGTTAGAGTTGCGAGAACTACTTTTACGTGACGATTTTCTATGAGTGGTAATTTGCACTTTTATACTATTTTAAGTAAATTTGGACACGTTTGTTCTAAATAATTTTATTATAGGAAAACAATTTTAATGTATGTAAGTCGTTAAAATAAACAGAAATAGCTGGTAAAATATAAAAAGTGCTGCTTTTAAAAGAAAATTTAAAAACCTATACCTATTGCGCTTCTTAGTTCCAATTTTATTGAATCGAATATTTCTACACGACGACAAGTGAACTGTAAAAAAACTAGAGTTGTTTCCGTACAAAGTTTAATTTTGAACTCAGGAGATTTGTGTTTGGTTCAAAGTGGGTCGTAATGATGTGCTCAAAGCACAAAAATGGTTCAAGTATTTATTTGGTAGCACTTATTCATACTCCATACACATACAAAAATCACTATGGATGGTTTTATTTATAACTATTTAACCTCAATTTAATCACAAGTAATCATCAATCATAATCTTTGACAATACCTATCTATTTAGATAATTAAGTAGATTTTCTCGGTAACATGGGCAAAATTTAATTAAAGTATAACAATCATAAACTTTAACAATAGCAACCCTTTTTACAGTTATTATTTAACGTAGGTTGTCTGTGTCTTATTGATTTCCATTAAATCACCATGATTGTTATTGTATTTGACCACTAATACACACAAAAAATCATTAACACAAATCACTAGTTTAATTACTTATTAAACTAGTGATTTGTGTTGCGTTGAACTGAATCCGAATTTCGTTAAATTGGCAGATATCAAAAGAAGGTCACATAGTGAAAAGTCGTTAAGAAATTGTATTACGGTCATGTCTGATTAGTCGTATCATAGTATACGAAAACAGGTATGCTCTTCCGAGACACGATGGTCACGTGGGTGTCTCCAGGCTACGTTATCGACGCCATCGGCGAATGAGAAGACGAATCTGTTTCAGAATCAGAATCAATAACTTTATTTCTTTAGGCTTACAAAATAAGCACTTAGACAAGTCAAATTGTATACTATAAACATAGTTATTATTATCAAATAAGAAATAAGGTGTTATTGATATTCTCTTCACTTACATTTTTTGTCCACTAGTGGAAGAAGTGAAAAAGAAACCACTAGCACATTATAATATTACTTATGTGTCTAATATATGTTTATTTTGCCTATCTAAATCTAAATTTAATGCAATTTAGATACATGTCAATATTTCTTTAAAGCTAAACAACGTTGAATTTCTTACATACTACTGACAGTGCGGAACGGAGCGACATCTGGCCAAGCATTAAAATCATTGATGTAATCATCTATGGAGTAAAAGGCCTTCCTGATAAGATTTTGTTTAATGTACTGTTTAAATTTACGAATAGGGAGTTCAGTTGCTTCAGATGGAAGCTTATTATAGAAGCGCACGCAATTGCCCATAAATGATTTCCCTACCTTTCGTAATCTATATGCTGGGATGTGTAATTTGTTCTTGTTTCTTGTATTTCTATTGTGAACATCACACTTTTTCAAAAAGCTATCTCTATTTTTGTGCGTATACATAAGATTTTCATAGATGTAATGCAATATTACTGTCAAAATATTTATTTCTTTAAATAATTCCCTCAAAGAGTCGCGTGACTTTTGTAAATTGCGCGTACCGCTCTTTTCTGGAGAACAAAGATAGTCTGGATGTCAGCTGCCTATCCCCAAAGCAAAATACCATAAGACATAATACTATGAAAGTAACTGAAATAAACTAACCTAGCTGTATCTTCATCGGTAATATATCTAATTGTTCGAACTGCATAGGCTGCTGAACTAAATCTGCCTGCGAGAGCATCAATTTGCGGTTTCCATTGAAGAGTGGAATCAATATGTAACCCTAAGAAAACAGTAGAGTCTACAAAGTCAACAATCTCATTCTTTAGCATTATCTTCGTTGGAAATTCTCTTACATTAGGTAACATGAATTTAATGCATTTGGTTTTTTTAGCATTGAGTAAGAGGTTATTGGCGGTGAAACAATCTAGTACGTGTGAAAGCGCATCATTTACATCGTCATAATTAAATTTATTTCTGTCAACTTTAAAAATCAGTGAAGTATCATCAGCAAATAAGACTATATCACACAGATCTTTTGCTAAAAAGGGGAGATCATTTACGTATACTAAAAATAAGAAAGGACCTCTTATTGATCCTAATAAAATTTTTGAGCCCCTAGATCTTTCTTTACCAATATCTACTTTTTGAACTCTCTCAGATAAATATGATTGCATAAGGTCCAGTGCCTTGTTTTGAATTCCATACTGTTTCAATTTTCCAATTAATGTAGCATGATCTACACAATCAAAAGCCTTAGAATGGTCACAGAATATACCAATAGCGTTTTTTGCTTTATCCCAGACATCCAATATATGCTTGAGTAAAACTGTATCAGCATCGGTTGTTGATCTACCCTTGGTGAAGCCAAATTTATTTTTATGGAGTAGCCTATTAAGGTTGAAATGAGAGGACAACTGAGTGAGAATATTTTTATCAAAAATTTTACTTATTGCTGGAAGTATTGAAATTGGTCTGTAGTTAGCCGGATCAGTGTGATTTCCAGATTTAAAAAGAGGAACCAGTTTACTATATTTCATGAGATCAGGAAAAACTCCTGCGTCGACACAACTATTGAAAATAAAGGCCAAACAAGGAGCCACTTCCTTTATAATTGAACTTAGTACTTTGGTTGAGATACCCCAGAGATTCTCAGTATTTTTGATGTTAATAGACTTAAACGTTTTGACTATATAATTGGCATTTACATGAGTAAATATAAAGACCTCTTTACATTTTTCAACAGATGATTCTAATAATTCAACCGCCATCGAAGGGGAGGAGTTTAGAGTCCGGGTAACAACTTTAGGGATATCGGAGAAGAATGCATCAAAAGCATCGGCAATATCCTTTTCATGTATAAGAATTGAATTATTAATTTTTAACCTTAGTTCTCTGTTACGTGGCTTTGATTTACTAGTTTCGTTATTTAAACCATGTTGCTTTTATTTTATTAGATGAGTTTACAATTTTTTTCCTCAAGAATAGGCACTTTGCTGTGTTGCAGACTTTCTTAAATGTTTTCGAGTAGTTGGTTACATACAAGAGAAACACAGGATCATGTAACATAGCTTCTCTAGCACCATACAGATCGTATAGTCTATTCCTACTTCTATAAATGCCGGGAGTGGCCCAATTAGTAAACCCGACCCTGTCTCTAACTGTGCATGTTTTAAGTTTGAATATTTCACTGTGTTCTCTGTTTATAACATTAAAAAGATTGGTAAATAGAACATTAGGGTCATCAGAACAAGATATATTAGATACTGCTAGTTCCACTTTACTTTGAAAATTCTTAATACGGCTCTCTGTAATAGGCCTGTATAGGTATATTCCTCAACATTGTTTCTATCATTCCAATTATAACTAAAGTTAACACTCTGACCATAATGGTCTGATTTGAAATGCTTGATTAATGTTTTGCCGGTTGGAGATTCACTACAGTAAATATTATCTAAACAAGTGGGAGATGTTAGGGTAACCCTAGTTGGGTCAATAAAAGTATGTTGTAAACTAAAACATTTGAATAAATTAAGCAATCTATCGGCAAGAGGATTCGCTAAAATATCTATATTAAAGTCGCCACAAATAATGAGATTCTTTTTACATGTAAATACTTTCAGCAAAACTTCTTCCATAGTACTTTCAAAAGCTACCTGATTTGCATCGGGGGGGCGGTACACACACACTATGATATGCCGCTCCAGTTCCAGACATGAAAGTTCAATAGTCCTCTCGATAGTGAGGTTTACAATATCTTTCCGTTCTTTACATTTAAGACTATTTTTACCACGTATGTCATCGGAGGCAAGGCAGGCTTTGAAGGATTGATCGTCCAAATTGTCATGTGTGTTATTTAATACATAAAATCCTGGAGATTATTAAACAACTTTTCTTGAAACTTCTACCACTTAATGTCAAACTTTCACGCAAATACGTATGCTGGTCCCTCAGTTCACATGCACATTACTGCGTATTGTGAAGGAATCCACACAATGACACCATACAGACGTCGACAAAAGAGAACTAAAAATGTTGCCAAACATTTCATAACAATAAAAAATATAATGGCATCATTTTAGTGCTGTCAAATTCGATCAGTTTTGCCCAAAGAATGGACACCAATATGTACTTTAACAAACAAAACTAGCTGCCATACTAATGTATCTTTTAAAGTGTACAATTTAAACGCTTCTTCATCAAAATTCCGAGTGAGTTGCAAAAATGATCAGTGAAAAAATTACAAATTGTCGAAACCTTTCTGTGCAAAAAGGTGTATATACTAAAAAATATTAGCTTATCTAGCTAGTGGACAAAAAATCTTAGGATCGGATTTGCTCTACCTAGCAAAATTAACAACTAACAGTCTAAAGGTTTTTTCGTCACTTCTATGCATTAGTCTACTTATAAAAGCGACAGAAATAAAAAATATTACTTTGTTTCCACGACAGTGTTTAATTTTAAGAATTTGACCTGTCGAAGTGTAACAGTGATTGTACTCAGTATGGAAATAAAGAGTTTGATTCTTCTTGATACGGAAATCGACGAAACACTGTTTCAATCTGACGAATCTGTGGCGCAGAGGGTGAAGGTCCGCCTTCACAAAAACAATATGCATATAATAATATAACAATACATGTTTGTAAGATCTACAGATATTTGTTTAGGGTGTTCTGGGTGTTTTTGATGTTATAAAATATCTATGTAGTATAATAAATAAATATTCTTGGACAGTCCATACAGCTTCATCTAGCCCCAAGCTAACTAGTGATCAAGGTTTTTTTTAGAAATTTAGCACGTTTCAAGCGTTAGGGCTCATTCACATAATATTTTCCTGTGATAGCGTATGTAGCTGGTAGGAGCGAGTTCACACACCTGACAGTATTCCAGATCTAGTAATTGATTGTTGCCGGACTGTTTTTTACGGATTTTTAGCTACTGGAAAATAATATCGTGAGGTACTGGCAAGTTGCCTGTACTTTACGATTATTATTTCAGATGTTTTAATGGCCCCGGAACTTCAACGAGTAGCAATCTAATTGGACTTGGGTTATTATGCTCCATCATCAAAATGTACAATGTTTAAAAAGTTCAATAATTAGTAGTTTTTATAATGAAAAAATTAAAAATTTTATCAACGTGTTAAAATCCACAAGGTTTGAAATGTATCGAAGCGATACCTACTACGAAATGTACAATAAAGGAAATGGAGTTTTTGTAAATAAAATTCAAAACCAAACTCCGTTATTGTCATAGACAATACATTTTAGGGCTCATTCACACAACATTCCTTTTATAGGATCTGTTTATTTTCCCGCGATGTCGTATATATTATAGATGTAGGAGCAAGTTCACACACCTGACAGTAATTCGGATAAAATTGTTTCCAGTTGCAAAGAATCCGTAAAATACGGTCCATTAAAAACGGATGTGCTGTGTGAATGCGCCCTCAGGTGTGTGAACTCCTCCTAAGCCATAAGGAAAAATAAACGGATCCTGTAAAACGGATGCTGTGTGAATGAGCCCCTACCATTCACGAAAAATGTGAATTGCTAGCCTAGCTAACAAGCAAATATTATACATAAACTTTCACCAATCGGAAGTAAAAGAAAAACTTATTATAAAATCAAAGAACAACATAAATATCAAAGTTATTTCATAAAAATATGACCCAAGGAAAAGGAATTACCTACAGTGTAAAAGCTTCCACCTTATCACTGTAACTAAATCCAATTGAATTCATTTAGGCCCAGGTTAAAGGTTAGGTATGTAACAAAAAATCATTTCATTGCATTAGATTATATTTTATTATTATTGTGTATTATAAATGTAATTTTATGAGTCATGTACAGAATCAGAATCAATAACTTTATTTATTTAGGCTTACAAAATAAGCACTTAGACAAGTCAAATTTTATACTATAAACATAGTTATTATTATCAAATAAGAAATAAGGTGTTATTGATATTCTCTTCACTTCAATTTTTTGTCCACTAGTGGAAGAAGTGAAAAAGAAACCAACTTGAAATAAACAATTCTTATTATTTGTTTTTGTTTATTTAAAAAAAGAATAAAACCTATAAATTAAATGAAATTTAAAATGATCTTATTCTATTATCTGAAGGCTTTCAAAATATAACAGAAGCATGGCAAAAGTGCATTGACACGTCCTAAAAGAGAAAAAATTATAACTATAGATAGAATTATTGATGATACTCACTCAGCCCAGTTATCGGCTAGCTACCCTAATCTACTTCATGTTTTAGTTGGGCCTTCTAGTTGCATGTTTTTCTTTTTATTCTCTATGTATATAACGTATATGTGGATAGCGCTGTGGGCTACATTGTTAATATAATTCATCTTTACACAGTAAAGAACTAACATAAATGTATAATAATGGGAAATTAAGGAACGACTACATTAAATAGTGCATTTTTAAACAGCAGCAATGAACTAATGCCAATAGTTCAGTAGTACTTTATTGATAACAAGATGTTACATGTCTGATAACAAACTTGGCTAAACAATTATATTATAAATTTTAGCTAAGCGTAGGTACATAATGTAAAATAACATTTAATAATATATCATTTAATCATATATCTATAAGATAAAAAGACTTATAAATAATACAAATAATATACAATTAAGAAAAAATAAATTTAAATCAGATTCAAATGTCATTTGGAGTTTATAAACTCGTCAAAGCTATAAAAAGTTTTCTCGATAAGCCAGCGTTTTAGGCGGCGCTTAAATATAGTATTATTTGCAGCCTCCTTTATCAAATCTGGTAACCTGTTGTACACCTGTGGGCCCATAATATGAGTCAGCTTCGATGACTTCGTCAGGGACCGCGCCAGTGACACCAGTTTGTGCTGGTTACGAGTGCGGTATGCGAAGTCACCGTGCGTCGCGTACGAGCTAAGGTTGCTCCTCACATACAGCGCTACCTACGAGATGACAATGCAGGGTAGTGTGAGAATACCTAGGTTATTAAAGTGTGGTCTGGCAGAGAGAAGGAAAAATAACCATTGATCTCTACATTGCACTTTTAACAATGTAATTTAATCTCAACAAAAGCGCAACAATATTAATGTTTTAATATTTTTTAATTAGCAGCTTTTATTCAATAATTCAATCTAAAATGAGGTAACGTCGTTTTCTTTGGTAGTTCCTATGGCCTCCCTCCGGGCTCCGGCTGTATCATCAAGACCTTGGTCATCATCAAGGACTAAAAATAAATAAATTAATAATGCTGGACAATTCACAACATCATTTAGCCTCAAGCGCATGGGAAGACAAATCCAACGAACCCAAATACGACGGGTTTACGTTTATAACTTTTTTGTAGTTAGATTTTGTTGGCAATGAAATTAAGAAATATTATGTAGAAAAAAATTGGGGACGTGACTGCTCCAATCAACGGCATTTAACGCGACACTATGTCCAATCAAACTGAAGGACTCGGGACTAAAAAGTTATTGCAAAATCCAAAAGTTTGGCTTTTCTAATTGATCTTATCGATCTTTCTAATTTAAAACTGTTTTTAAAAGAGACCGATTACTTAGAGTGTCTTCTTAGGGCGGTTGTATGCGTCAAACTAGCGCCGCTGCTTTTTCATTCTTATAATAAGGTTAACCAAAGAAATTTAAAAAATCCTTTGTACAGTTTACCTATCGTAAGCTTTTTTTTAATGCCCATTGAAATGTTTTCTTATATTTCCTTTATGCAGAATAGCCAAGTTACTCTTTGTGGCCACTGAACTCTGTTTTCGCTTCTCTGTTTTAATTATACGAAACTAAACTATTTCAGAAAGATCAAAATAGCATAGGATAGTTATCACAAACTGGAAGGAGGTACATTAGATATTTGATAATTATAAGTAAAACTGGTGGCACTAGTGTGCGGCATGTTTTGGTCTATTTTCATAACTAGCTACATACAACCGCAATTAATAAGGAAATTTTGAAAACTACTTCGATTGCATTACCTCGTGTCTATAGAGTCAACAATACTAATAGGCAGAACCGACCAAGCATGGAAAATGGAAGAGGAAGAGACTCGCGGCGAAGAAAGTGCGCCGAAGGCAACAGCAGAAGGCACGGCGACAAGGACTGGCGGCGCTATGTTGGATAACGGTAGCATAGGTAATGGTGGGGGGGCCATAGAAGCACCTTAAGCGCAAACTGGTACCGCGGCAGCAGGTAAGCAGTCTGTTCATCTTGGTTTAAAGGGAACCAGAGACAAAGAAAAGAAAGGAGACTGAAAGCCTCCGCATTAATTCATTAGGTGCTGACTGAAAGCGTTGAGGGGTACGAATGGAACCTGCTGACCTATCGGCCATAGCGCCGCCGGTGGTCAGCACGATTGTAAACCTCTCGTCGAATACACCTACTCCCCCCCCCCCCCCCCCCCCCCACTAGGTTTATCTCACTGTTGTCATTTCCGAAATAATTTAGTGAAATGGATGCCAAACTAATTGTGATATCAAGCGAAAGAAATAATAAAATTGTGTTAAAAAACAGACATCGATATAACTTCGGACAAAAAAGTTGTAATGAGACAATATGGTAGCGATGCCAAAATAGAAATGCATGTAAAGGCAGTTTAACCGCGTCTGATACGCAGATTCGAATATATAGTCCTAATAAATAAATAATATTTGTTTATTTCAGACAATTTACAGTCCATATAGTGTTAATAGCAAATAAAAACAAGTAGAATTAACCTAGTTATTAGTATTAAAAATAAGTATTTCCTCTCTACATTGCATTCCGGATAAGGCTTACCCAGAATGAAGAAGAACATCTATCAGATAAAGTCCTCAGGATGCTGCGACTGTATAAATAAAAAGTTCTATGTCCATGGAAAGGGCTTTTTCGATCCACTGTGTACCGCCGCTGCGACGACGATACTGCGAAGTGCTTATTAGTTTAGTTTTAGATTACAAGTTAAAACATGCCTTAAAAACTTATGCAAGGCAGAGTGATACCGCACCAGGCATCATTATTTTATTAGAAATTAATTGGCTGTAATACCTTCCAGTAGCACAAGTTCGATCTCAAATAAAAACGCCCTTCGGCAAATGATCAAGAGAGCTAGAAACAAAAATATTCCAAAGGAACCTATTATAAGCTTAAGCGAAGAGGAGAATATATCAAATGAATATAAAGAAATAAATGGCACAAGATTTCTTGGTAAAGTGTTGCACTTGGGGAAGACGATGGGCGCTTATTATATTATTTGATACGGATGAATCTACGGAAGTGAACCGCCAGTTTGGTTAGTGGATGGGATATTCCAAACTAGTCCCTTAATTTTTAAGCAAATATTTTCTGTTCATGGAATTGTTGGGTTTGGAAATTGTAAACGGAAATTGCCCCTCGTGTACGGATTTCTTCATGACGGTTGACGGAAAAATACCATGTAAAATTTTTTCACCAATTGAAAGAATACGCTTCTGAATTCAGTATTGATTTACATCCGGAACGAATAATGGCCGATTTCGAATTAGCTATAATAAATGCAGTCAGAATAGTATTTCCTACCGCCATCCATTCTGGTTGCTTATTCCATCTGGGGCAAATAATAGGAGAAAGATACAAGCAAGTGAACTCAGTGATAGATAAAGCAGAGACAGTGAATTCGCGTTACAAATGCGCTCACAATATGTAGCTATGGCTTACTTGTGTCCGGAAGAAATACCTGGTGTATTTAGACCGCCGAAGGAGAGCGTTTTTCCAGAGGAATCTTCAGCTGTCACCCAGTATTTCGAAGAATATTACGTTCTGGGGCAATTGAAATATCGAATGTCTGATAACGAAATGGTAACATCACGAATGAAACCGACGTTTCCACCTGGATTGTGGTCCGTTGAAAAATACAATTATTTCATCTTCCGCGAACCCAAAACAGTGTGGAAGCATGGCACCGGGCGATAGAAAGGAAACTTGGTTTATACGCCTGCCTAATGAAACTCATTGATGAGCGGAAAAGTACTAAACATAAAATTAAGAGAATTTTGGGTAAGATCCCACAGACTCCACCATCGAAAAAAATGAAAACGAAAGAAAATATAATAGAATCTATTTTAAATAAGAAACGCGTGAGTTTTTTGGAATTTATAAGAGCTTTAGCTCTAAATACTCGCCTATACTGAGGGTACTACTTTTAAATCTATAGGGTACTTCCCGTTGACCTAGAATCATAAACCTCCTCCGTTTCCGACTCCGAAAGTCTGGACTGTAAAGTATCAACTCTACAAAATATCGGACTTTATTCTACGAAGTAGTAGTGAGTGTCGAATCAACGAACCATTTTTTAAACAGTTTTTATATGTACAGTTAACGAGTTAACCATTTTCCTTTTACCACAAAACTAGTTGATTTTATCAACTGGTTAATTAATTCAACTACATTAACAGTTAAAGGTCAACTGTCATCCAGGTGGAAACAACGGATGCATTCGTTATCTAAAATAATAAAAATCGTTTACAAAATTAAGGACCCTTTTTAGGATATACAAAAATTCATGAACGAAAATACACACAAATTTTGAAAATACACAGAATAAAATTTTAACCACAATTGAAATATTGTGTAAGTGCGTGCCCAGCGCATACTGCCCAATTTTTGAGTGTGTCCAGCATATAATGACGCGGCCCGGTACCGCGTCATTATGTGCTGGACACACTCGAAAATTGGGCTATTGTGCTTCCACACTGTTTTGGGCTCAAAACGTAAACGTAAACAGCTACGTTTATATTAAAGCTTGATTTAGATTTGTAGATAATTTCATGTAAGTTAGTAGTATAAATTCTGTATATATGTATGTATGTAGTTCATTTTGAGAGTGGTTGGAAAATTTTCATTGTATGGTGAGTTCCTTCTTTTGTTTTTTGTGTTCCATTTTGATGGACCAAGATGGATGTCCCTTTGGACTCATGGCAACTAGAGTTTGAATTGGATCTGCCTCCTGGGATTATTTTGGCCTCTCTGACAAGCATTATACTTCAAGCCGATTTACCAAACCACATTACCATTGACATGATTAATACAATTTCTATAATATAACTCTTGTAAATATTGTCAAGAATGGAGGATGTAGTCCTCCAGTAGAACAGTAGAAGTGTAGTTCAGCATAAGGCTGAACTGCATTATATTTTTAATCTTCATAAGCCATTCATCTCCTTCTTTATCCATATCTACATCTCCATCTATAGTTGTTGTAGGTACATTTATCTGTATAGTCGTCTTAGTTTTATATTTGTAATATACCTATTTACTCATAAAACCCAGATGAGTTGGTCAATCTTATGTAAGTTTTCTAATCTTTAAAATTTAAACTAGTACGTGATGTTGGCAAAAGTTTTCTCTAAACTCCAGAGGAATAAAATTGGCACAATAAAATAACTATCTTTTTATTTCTATGGTGGTAGTATTATGTGTATCAGGAAAGATACCAATCTCTACTAATAATTAGTATTCACTATTACTGTGTAAAAATTGGTAATAATGTTAATAAATTATTTTAAGACTGAATATTTGTTTATAATTTTTAAATTTTCAATCATAACTTCATAATAATTACAAAGAAGTTAAATAAACCACTGCTACTGTAAGCTAATTATTACTAAGCTGGAAAGGGGTAATTCTGGATCCACAGGCTAAACTTTTGTTGTAGGTACAATATTTTAAAATATTATTATACCATTTTCAGGGTTCTGTACCCCAATAGAAAAAAGGAACCTTTATGGGATCACTTTTATTTGATTGAGATTAACATCAAATACTGAGATCTGTAACTACGAAACTTCCAAGTCTCGTATTACGGCTATATATATATATATATAAGTATATCACGGCTCCAAGAGATTACGGACCTGAGTATATGATGTTAATTTCAACTCAATAGGTTCATGTGTTTCTGAGAAAAGGGGGTTGATAGACGGACAAATGGACAGACAGACAAACAGACGGACAACAAAGTGATCCTATTCTGTTTTTTCTTTTTAGGTACGGAGCCCTCATAAGGCAAGATCTGTTTTTTTACAACCATAGGAAGACCACATCTTTATGATATTTTCAGATATCATGAAGATGTGGTCTTCGTACCGGACTATGATGAATCTCCCGAAGATATCAGTTAGATACTAGCTTGGTAAAATAATCGGAGAGAGAACCTCCCATGCGCGTCCACCAATGGCTGATCTTTGCCCACAAAAGGGCCCTGAACGACACCATGACCGACAACGTCATTATTTTCGGGATTCCGGTTGAGAAACTCTTGGCGTTGGCGGCCAGGAAGCACAAGCTAAAATATAGACTGGCCATCTGCACATGACCAAAGCGTCGGATGTTAAACCCCGATTGTAGGCGCCCCGGAGACACCCTGCGCTAGCGGGGGCTTGTTCGGTACTGTAAGCAGCGCCACCATGGAGATCGACGCCGACCTTTATATACACCCTTAGATACAGCTGAGATACTGCTTTTACTGCCTTAGATATTTACTCCGCCAGCTAACAATAAGACAAGTACGCTTATATACGTACATACATACGTTTTGGCCCCTATGTAACACTATTCCTATCTATTTTCTTCATGTATAAATATGTAGTATGTTTCTTGTACTTTCCCACTGTCTGTAATGTGTCGTGTTGTATGTGTGTTATGTAGGCATGGCCAAATACATATATTTTCTTTCTTTCTTTCTTTACCTAAAAATAAGAAGGCTTCACTAGCACCGAACGACCAATGACCTTCTAATATTTCTTTTTTATTTCTCACTCACAGTAACGCAACAGAAGACATACTTATTACAAATAAAAAACTATAGATAGGTACATCAAATGTAGCAAAAGTTAGTGTAAAACCAAATTTACATGGCCCCTAATACACGCCTTATTAAGTGGTCCCTAAAAAACCATGAGACAAATTCAACAAGATCAAATTGATTAATATTGATATAATGATTAAACTTACCTTAATCGTCGACAATATTTACTTATTTTAACTTTACAACAGCTAATTACGTATGCAACAAGTTATTTTAAACACAATTTATCCGTTCTCGTGAAGATATTTTTTATTTATTATCTTGAACGAACGTGTCTATTTCCATGAGATGAGAAATCAGACATTTTTCGTCTACTTTATTAGAAGGCACTCGAAGAGTTTTTAATGAATTTTGCAGCAGGGTTAAAAACCAACAAGGAATTGTTTATAAGAAACTAAAAACCGACTAAAAACTCCACGATTACACTGTTTTTAAAGTTTAACGGGACAAATAATAATCCCTTGGGAATATGTTTGTGTCGAAATCGTTCCACACTTGACTTAGAAATCGGTGACCATAAAAACATACTATGAGTGCATTTTAATTTTTTACCACCAACCTAACTGTAGATCTCAGTCAGTAGATACTCCTTATATTAAAAGTAGGAAAACTTATACAAGATAATTTTTTACTGACAGTTTGTGGCTGCCATTCATTGTGAAGAGGTTCTGGCCGCGCTTTAAATAAACCATTAAATTATTTTAATTGAAGTTCGCCCATTTTCTTCCACAAACTTTGTTGTTCGACGGATGGTCGTTGGACCTTGTGAGGCTAACACACGTTCGTTCTTGCTCTGTGGTTTTTATTCCTTTATATGAGTATTAAGTGATTTTTTGCTTACAAAAGTTACACCAGTACAATCGTTATAACACTTGCCAACCAACAGTGTAAAAATAAAATAGTTTTGATAAGAAACCGTGGTGATATCAGTGTAAATACAACGTTTTAAAACGTCAAAAAGTGCAAATTCACTGTACAGTTGACGTTGCATCGTAGCCGGACAATAGAGAACTAGACAATAGAAGCCGGTTTTCTGTTCTGCGTTGTTGCCTGCTGCGATTACGCTCACAATATTCGACCATCTTGTCATCAACCGTGGTAGCCCGGCGCGTTCGGCGTCTTGTTGAACGGTTCCGCATGAAAAGTTACTGGGTTCGAATCTATACTTTTTTGTATTTTTATTTCTATTTTCGATCGCAAAATGGACTATAATAAAACTAAATGTAAGGGGTGTAAGCAGCCGATAACAGCAAGAGATTATCTAAAATGTTCATTCTGCTCTGGTTTTTACGACCTGGAATGCGCTAATGTTCAACGCACCTTCAGCTCTATGAAGCCGGCCATAAAGGATACCTGGAAGTGTGCAGAGTGCCGAAATAAAGAGAAAAAGACGGATAACTCCAACACTCCTGTGCGCTCAGCCTCCCAACAAGTAGGTGGTTCAGCCTCCCATGTGGAAAAAGATGGTGGAGATGCGAATGTTACCCAGCGGAAGCCTACAGCGTCATTAGGTACAAATGTATCACAAAGTCTTCCAGTTGATCAGGAGGATGGAGCCATGCTAACCAGGGCAAATCTGAGGAGCCTAATAAAGGAAGAGATAAGCAAGGCCGTAGCGGAGTCGGTGGGTCACATAGTAAGAGAGCAGCTCGGATCCATGAATGAAATTCTCGGGGGTTTTCGTGCTTCTCTATCGTCTATCGACACTCAGCTTGAAAACCTGAAATCTGCGCTAGAAGAAAAGACTAAAACTATAGTCAAGCTGAAGGAAGAAAATGGAAACCTCAGGCAATGTATACAGCGCCTTGAAGAGCAAATGAATGAGTCGGAGCAACAATCATTAGCCAACTATGTAGATATCGTGGGAGTGCCTGAGGCCAAAGGGGAAGCGGTTGTTCACGTTGTGCTGACACTTGCACGGCAGCTTGGAGTGACATTAAGCGAGAACGATGTTGTCAGCGCCGATCGAATCGGTGTCACACGGGACGAGACAACGGGAAGAGGAGGTCGCGCGCGGCCTATAGCCGTGAAGCTAGTACGCCGCGCAGATCTGTTACGAGCTGCGCGTGTACGACGGGGTGTCACTACCAAGGACGCTGGCCTGACTGGCGAACCTAGACGGTTTTACGTGAACGAAAGGCTCACGAAGAAAAATAGGAGCCTTTTCTTGAAGGCACGAGAGATCGGAGTTCGTCTCAAGTGGAGGTTCGTTTGGACCAAGGATGGCCGAGTGTTCGCCCGCCAGCGACAGGGCGAGGATTCACCTCGTCATAGATTGCGCTCTGAGAGTGACTTAGAACGGGTTTTTGGACCCGGTGTGGTTGGACCCTTGGATTAGTCATGATAAGTAGTTTACGAGATTTGTGTAGGTCTGATTGTCTTTTTTGTGTTCGTTTCTTGCTTACTTTTTTAGTGTTTTTATCTTACTTGATTACTCTTTTAATGTCTTTAATGTATCCTAATTTGTTTTTGATGTTAATATCTTACTTAAATAATAAGTTAACAAATATTTTGTTTTATATAATTGTTTTTAACAACCACTTTCCGCTTAGCTTGCTAATTGAAGATTCATTCTCAATTAATGTCACAGCAGTAATGAGTCAAATTCATAAACTGCCGTTCCAGTGTGGTCACGACGCCGACTGTAAGACATCAAACACCACATTTATTATCATAGTTTTCTATATATTATATTTATTTGTAGTATATTGCTATTTTCTAATAATGAATTTAATTCAGAATGTAACTAAAACATTAATGACATCTTATAAACAGTCACGTTTAATATTTTCACGAGTTAACTCGGTGCCACTGTTATTCACACTCTGTCAATTATCTACCTTTTATAATGCGTCCCAAAACTAAGATTTGTTTTAAACTAGGTTTGTATAACCCAGGCTCTTTAGGGACAGGTCAAAATGATTTTCTTATTGCAATGGATAACCTCAAATGTGACATTGTAGCCATTAACGAAACTTGGATCAAAAAAGGTGAAGAGGCACGTGCGCCGAAGGTTCCTGGCTATGGCTTTCGTAATACCCCACGCCCAGAGAGCATGGGTCGCAGTAGAGGAGGAGGCGTTGGTTTTTATGTAAGGCGCGGTATCAATGCTCAAAAAATTGCTCATCCCGATGCGAAGATCGAACAAATGTGGTTATCCGTTACTATTAATAAGTTAAGATTAGCAATTGGTACTGCCTATCGTCCAGAATGGGTAAACGTGGATAACTTTTTTGATGCACTGACTGAATCGGTTGCTTATTTTGGTGCTCATGACCATGTAATAGTTCTAGGAGATTTTAACGTTAACTGCATGAGTCCTTCTGACCCCAAGTACTTAAAGTTGGAGCAATTCTTAGATTGCACAGGTCTATCTCAAGTGGTGACGTCATCACCGACTCACTATACGGATCACAGCCAAACTCTTATCGATGTTGTTTGCACGGATTGTAATGTTCAAGATATATCTGTCGTCGATATTAAAGGTAAATGTGGCCATTCTTTTGTAACAGCTTCGTTAAATATTAAAAGAGAAAAGATCCCCCCTAGAACTATAGTATGTCGATCGCTCAAGAACATTGATCATAAAAAGTTAGATGAGGATATACTGGCTTTAGATTGGAGCATTGTTACGCAGGCACGTACTGTAGAAACAATGGTAGACGTTTTCACCTCTCTAGTCACAGCCTTATTAGATATACACGCGCCTGTAAAAACAATTAAAATTAAAGACAAATGCACACCTTGGATCACAGATGTCATAAAAACTATGATCAAATGCCGAAATGAAGCACATGACAAGTTTCGTACTACAAAACTAGAAATCCATAAAAACCACTATAAGGAACTGAAGTCATTTGTATCCCAAAGTATATATAACGAAACCCGTGCGTACTACGACTTTCGCATTAATTCAGAAATTAACAATGAAAAAAGACTATGGAAAAATTTAAAAGAAGATGTATTACACGAGTCTAAAATTTTCATACCTGATTTTTTTGATCAGCCAGAAGCTATAAATAATCATTTTCTAAATGTTCCCGGCTCGACTGATATCCCGACCTCCAACCGCTCATTTTTTGAATCAAATAAGTTTCATAATGAAACCTTCTCGTTACATGAAGTAGACGACCAGGAAGTAGCCAAAATTCTCTTGAATATTAAAACAAACGCCCGAGGAGTGGACGATCTATCCATGGATATGATTCTGTTGACACTACCCCATACACTATCATTGATAACAGGAATAGTCAACAGATCCATAACTACGTCTACTTTTCCCAGTCAATGGAAAATTGCTAAAATAAACCCCATACCTAAAATCCCCCACCCAACTGACATAAAAGACTTGAGACCTATCAGCATTCTTCCAGTTCTCTCGAAAGTTTTGGAGAAAGTGGTTTATAACCAACTCAGCGAATTCATTGAACGCAATAAGATCTTGCCAGACGTCCAATCGGGTTTCCGTGGAGGAAGAGGTACTACTACGGCATTACTTGATGTTGTTGATAACATTCTTGCTGAACAAGATCAGGGACTAGCGACAATTTTAGTACTTCTAGATTTCTCTCGCGCGTTTGACTCGATAAGTATCCCGTTGCTTATATCAAAACTTTCATATTATGGAGTCGATGCTGCGGCGATTGGATGGTTTGATAGCTACCTGAGTAATCGGTCTCAGTTTGTGCAGATTACTAAGCAAGATGGAACACAACTGACATCATCTTGTAAATCAGTTCTTCGTGGTGTGCCGCAGGGGTCAATTCTTGGTCCACTGCTGTTCATTATTTACAGTGCTGATATCTGCTGGCAGATCAAACATTGCAAATACCATTTATATGCCGATGACGTTCAGCTGTACTTGCCAGTGGATCCGGGGAATGTTCTCTGCGGTACTGCCAAACTGAATGACGACCTGGGCCGAATAGCTGACTGGTCTCATCATAATGCTCTTCTTCTCAATCCCTTAAAATCTAAATTTATGATTCTTGGTTCACCGCGCTTGATAGGAGGCATTTCAAGCCATTCACCAAATATTAATATTCATGGCCAAAGTATTGAACGTGCACGTGAGGCTAGAAATCTCGGTATCTTATTTGATGATACTCTTCGCTTTGAGAACCACATAAAGAGCATTGCAAGAAACTGCCTGTATAGACTTAAGCTACTGTATAAAATAAAGAACTTTCTAAGAAAAGAAATCCGCGTAAAAGTCTGCGAGTCGATAGTTCTATCGAAGCTTAACTATGGTGACTTGGTTTATGGCCCGCGTTTACTGTCAAGAACGGCGCGCCTTGTTCAGAGGGTGCAAAATGCATGCTGTAGGTTTTGTTATGATATCCCACCGCGAACACACGTCACCCCATACATTAACAACTCATCGACGCTCAACATGGCTTCGCGGAGGCATTTGCACCTAGCAGTTTTGGTACATGGCGTCGTAAAGTTCGAGTCTCCAGAATACTTATTCTCAAAACTAAGTAGTTACAAAAGCAAATACAGTTTAAGGCCTACTAGAAATTTGTTGCACTATAGCAAATATAAAACCGTAGCGTTTAGGGGAAGCTTTCGATATCAGGCAACCAAATGTTGGAACAATATCCCTCCACCATTGCGACTGTTAAAATCAAAGTTCACTTTTAAAAACCGTTTTAAGTCTTATTTAATAGATCACCAAAATATAGGGTTGCCTGGAGCCATGACTCGTTATGGTGCACCATTTTCTTGTTAGGTTTCGCAGCATGGAGTTGCTAGTTTACTGGGCTATTAATTCATTTATTTTATTTTGTTTAATTATCTATTATTTATTACTAATCAACAAGTTTATATCCGTTTCACACAGTCAGACACGGACCAGTTATATAATATTATTATTTGTATTGAAGTATATTATTTACTATTTATACACACATAACACTAATTACTCTAATCGTAAGCCTCACAAGGTCTTGTGATCATAATGGTTTCGGCAGAATACCAGCGCCTATCTACTCCTGAGTGGTAAGGCATTCATGCTGAGTCGAGACCTTTTTGCTGCTGTAACAGTCTTCCTTTTTAAGAAAGGAAAAAAAAAATATTTTGTGCAATTGTTTTTCCTGTACTATAAATTACTATGTTATGTTTAAAATGTATTTTTATGTCTGTTTTTGTACTGCAGCAGCAAATAAATGAATGTCTATGTCTATGTCTATGTCTATGTTCGATGAATTTGTTTGTAGATACTACATGAATCGTAAAAGATTTTGATTCATCTAGCCGTGTAAAAAAAAATATTCGTATAATTTTATTGTATTGGGTTCCGTTAAGGATTGGCATATTTGTAAAGCCAACCATCTCCTATTGCATTTTGAGTAAAATATGCCAAGGCGCATTTTTTTTTTGTAATATTTAATGCTTTGTCTATAATCTTAACTTCTGATCAGAAGGCGGTAAAAACAAGTGCCGCGAACGTTTGTGACGTGTCCAAGAGTCTTGTAAGGTCTAAAGATCTTTATATGATTTTTGGGTAAATAAATTCTCTCTCTTGACGAAATAAAACACTTTGATATATAAAATACGTTACCAAACTTTTACTATTTACTCGCAGAAAGTGTGAAAAGTAGAGTATTTTATTATAAGGCTTTCTTTGTCTTGGACGTGGTTAAATCCCTTTAATACTCAGAATTCTATTATTTCCTCTCTTTGCTCGTGAGTAATAAATCTAGAATCCTGAGTTGCGCTCCGGATTTTATGACACCTGTGACATAAGACACTGCTTTACGCACTCGGTGCGTACTCTACTATAAATACTATCGAGGATGCACACATATAATACCGACAATGATTCGTTTATCGGTCCACCTGGTGAGAATTATATAACGCATGGTTTTTGGTCATTATATCAGTTACGTGCAGCCTTGACTTTCACCTTCGACATTGGTAGACAGAACGAAACGTTGACCACACGACGACGTGCTTAGAGGTTGTGAGCGAGCCTTGACTTTAACCTCGGGTGGGTGCAGTAGACGCGGCCGTCCGGTCTATCTTGCATCGTGTAATACCCCAACAATAATACCCTAATAATACGTACGGTATTCTATTTATATTATATTCTCAAGTGTGATGGTGGTCAACAAAAAACCAATAAAAAATGGTAATATGGTTCGGTGGATGGTGTAAAAACTATGAAACTGTTTTGTTAGTTATATTGGTCATCCAATCTCTTTCGACGATGTGGCGAGGCAGGCGATGGTCCGCCTGCGACGCGCGCAGTAGGTTCCGGGTTCGATTCCCGCTTTGGCAAACATGTTTGTATCATCTGCAAATATTTGTAGGGGGTGTTCTGGCTATTTTCTATATAATATCTACATACCTTTGTATTATGTAAATCAACATCAAGTACCCATAAAGAAGCTCTGTTTAGCTCGGGGCTAGATGATGCTGTGTGAATTGTCCTCTATAGCTAAGATTTTTGTTTAGGCTCATTCTATTTATTATTCTATTTTTACCTACCCCACGAAGATGTATCACTAAAAATAGACACCAGAAAAAGCCAAATGATCCACAACGAACTTTGAATCGAAAACAAAAGAAAACATAGGTTCATATAAAATAGTTAAGGCATAGACTCCAGGAGTTCCACTCACATCTCTTCTCGTCTCCGCTGCGTGACGTAGTTGCCAGCTTGCGAGGCACAGCTCACAATTCCGCTTCGATCGCGCCTTACAAATATGATACATCTCCGCTCTGTGGTATCACTGCATATGAGCGGAGACGAGATCTATCAATAACGACATTCTATGGGTTAAGAAATATCTCGCCTCGTCTCGAGTCTGGGCCCAACTATTGTAACATAATTTCTCGGCTTATTACTTGTAGGATGAATAAAATTTTAAAACAGCAATATAAATTGGAATTTCCCTTCATCGCGATTCGAACCATCATAACAATTAGGAACATTGTTTTTTTTACCAATTATTTTCTTATTCGAAACAATTAAATGAGTAAGTATTAAATTCAATGTAGGTAATTGCTGAAATGTTGGGTTGAATTGTACTTTTTTTAAATGGATGTACTGAGCTGATGAGGTCAATTATTATTTATGTCGTTAACTGTACCTACCTCGGCAGTTTTCTAATAAATGTAACCTTAAGTCGTATAGTGCGGCTTTATTTTACTTTCCTGTTTTAATAAGGAGTAAACCGGTAGCGCAAGCCAGCTGTTTCCTGGCCGCTCACGTTTGCCCATTGCTTGGGTCAAGGCGACGTTCAACTTCATTGTTAAATTACAGCAATCTAATTATCTCATTTGCTTTTTTAGAATCGATCGCAATTACGCTTAATAAGGTTATAAATAATCGATCTCGCCTAGACATTGACGCTTGTGATGCTTTTAAGAAGGAAGTTATTGATGCAGTGTAGTTTCTTAAAGCTAGCCTTACTTAACTAACAATAAGACGCTACAGATTTTTATAAACATTACATCTTCATCGTATTCTTCATTACTGGAGGTCGTGCCAGTTTTGAAAAGTCTTCGTCATGGAGTTGACTAGCAGCTTACACGCCACACTATCACCTAACACCACTACAAGCCTCGTTTCATGTATAATATACAGGTTTATTGCTAATTCACTGGCTGTGAACTGCAGTTTCTGCCCATCATCACGATCTAAGTATAGAAAAATATTTTTATGTAAATACCTCTTTTACAAAATAATACCCAAAACTCAATAATTTACTGAAGACTGATCTCCCACTCCGATTTAAATCCCCTATTTTACATCTACGTAAGATGATTTAAGTCGCATCAGTCTGGCTAGGAGTTAGCTGAGCACACACATACACACACAAACACACCCCTACTGATAATTCAGGTCCGAGCCGTTTTTAAGTGAACGATTTTATTGAATGGAGGGATACCTCCTAATATTACTTCTCTCCCAATTTCAAGATGTGGTGTCTTCACGAACGTATTTGTGATGATGGGTAGAACCACAAAAAATTAAATAATATTATTTAGATTTAGTTCATTACAGTTCACGCAGTCTCAGTGAATTACCAATAACACTGTATAGTTATTCTATGACTGTATTCAACACCAAATGGCAAAGCAGATAATTTGTGCCTTTTTCAGTCTTTTGAAACTCGAAGAAAGTCAGTTGTTGAAAGATATGTGTGTCGTTGCAGAGGCGATTGATGCCCGCCAAACAATAATTTTTAACAATAAAAGACAGCAATCACAGTTATGTTGACGGGCGACCAATCAATCCTTCGTGAACCAATCTGCCGGTGATTAGGTTGGCCATCGCCATGCGCCGTCAGTTCGAATAATTATGAATCAAGTTGAAACTCGAAGAAGCTGCACCATCATAAGTAGCCTCGTCTCATAAAATACCTTACAATAGAATTATGATTGCAGCAGTATTGTATAAACTCTGAGATAATTATTACAGTAACATCGTAATATTCTCATCTTACATAATGATAGATCATTAGACGCTATGTTAATACAACGCTATGCCACTAAGGGCACTGGTTACTTGTATTTAGCACAGAAGTAATCCACCGTTTCCTCCCGTAAGTGCAATGGCTATGAGGAATTGAGTAGATAGGTACTAGGTGATTATGTTTTAAATAAATTAGTTAAAGTATCCAATCCACTCTATCAAAGAGAAACCTTAACTTCAGCAAAGCAACACATTGTTGGGAGCCATAACGACTGTGTAGGTGGTCGTATCTCGCATACGTATACTGTACCTATAACCGACCAGGATAATCAAAAAAGTCGATTATGTACTTCTGTGTAAAGATGTTTTTTTTATTTGCTACCTACAAGATTACACAAAGGAAGAAATACAACACAAAAGAAAAAAATACATGTGCCGCAGTCACCTTTGCTTGTATTGTAAGTAGTTTATCGACCGTGCGGAAGGCGTTATATGGTACGGTATAATTAAAATCCAAATTATTTTAATTAGGATCTACTTGGACTGCCTTTTAATAGTATCTTATTTTATCATACAATACAGTTTCATAGAAGAATGGCGAACCTTTTGCTTACTTACCTATATAAATAGACGACGTGCTCGTGATCACGTAGCGTTCCGGAACGGGTTAAATTAACACTTTATTAATCCAAAGACAGTACCTACTGCTAACAAAAAACCATGTCATTGCGGATCAAGGCTAAGACCTTCTAAGCTTGTACATAACGATATTTGGATCACTGAAAAAATAACATCCGGTCGGGAAAAAAGACGAATTACAATAAGGATGAATTCTTATTGTATATACTTACGCTACTGCAGTGCAGTGACATGCTTCAAATAGGTATCCTTAGTATGCATACTATTTCAATCTAAAACACTGTCTGTTTTAGGTTGAGTCAGGATAAATAAGCTTCGGCAAATATTACCATGGCAAAACTAATAAACAGCATATCTGTGAAACAGATCACCCTTTGTTGTCAGTTAATCGTAATAAATCGCTTGCGGTTTTGTCGGAAATAGCAATATCTACCTACTGCGTCGTGACCGGAAGGCGTCGAGTCCTTGCACCCCAGCCTAGTTCGCCAATATCCGACTTTGATACAATATTACTCGACACTACCTGTCACATGAGCAAAACCACTTCAAAACTTCCGTATTCGATAAATATAATGAAGCGTTTTGTTGATATACGTAGTTATGAATACATACCTACCTAATGAAAATACGAAAAACCCACAACCTTAGAAGGCTAGGCCCACCGGACACAGACACACCAAGCAAACACCCTCAGACCCAGAACCATGGCACAAGTAAACATGGTTCCCGGTAAGACGACTTGGGCTAAGGACAGCCATCACCATAATGTACATCAAGAACTGGATGGATTGTCACGCATCTGGAGGAGAGCAGTCAGACGAGGGACATATCTATAACAGGACCCACTTTCGAATTTATATACAGGGAGTCCCCCGAATATCAATGCAGCAATGCCCAAAAGAGGTAAAAAAAGATCAAATAAATAAAAAATGTTCGATGATATTATGTTTGAAAAGTAGCCAGAAGCTCTTCGTCACTAAATAAGAAAAAGAGGCAGACAGTTGAAATTTTGCTTTCGACGAGTTATATCCCTTCAAGAATAATCTATAATAAATGTGAAAGTAATTCGATAGGCTTGTTAATAATTTCGTAATTCAGTAGATTTTTAAAAAGATGTAGGTACAGTATAAAATGACTTTTATAATGAAGCTCTCAAGAAGTTTCTCAAGGTATATATTAGTCTTGCGTGCGTATCTTGTACACTAAATAGCTCGCAAAATTGGAAAATACTTTGTATGAGTACATATATTTCAATTATCTTTATTTGTATTTATATGAAACATTCAAACACATTCATAAAATTAAATACGGCATCTTTAAGACCGTTAGTGAAATCAAACTGGTGGAGTCTGTTCGGATTCGGACCGACTTCTTGTTCATCGATGATGAGAGCGAGGAACGCATTTTAGGATTTGCCAGTTTGCCACCCAAATAGGCCGAGAAGCTAAACGTACGTCAGGTAGGTCCTCTTTCGCAGATGGTACCTTTGATATGAGTTATGTTATAGGCCGACCGCTTAGTTGGCGTATCTCCTGCGCGGTAAGAAGGGAGCGGGGGCGGGTAGCGCTACACACGGAGTCAATAATCCCAAGACATACCTCGAGATAGGCATTGTTGGCAAAGTTGGCAAATTTTACAATTACTTTAACTGTTATTAAAGGGTTTTCTTAGGTACGAAATAATAAAACAACTATTAACTCCTTTTATGAAATATTCTAATGGTGAAATATTTTTTCAAATCGGTTCAGTAGTTTCGGAGCCTATTCAATGCAAACAGACAAACAAACAATGAAATCTTTCCTCTTCATAATATTAGTATAGATTTAACCACAGATAAAAGTTATTAAAGTTATGTAGGACTAATCGTCACTAATATCCATATCGCTTGAATCGTCTTCACTGTCTGTGCAGCTTGAGTCAGAATCTTGCAAATTAATTATAAATCGGTCCATCTCTTCATCAACGATGCGATCGTGCTGACAGTATTCATTTTCAACAGTTTGAACATGCTTATCGCAGTTAACTCATTTTTCTACAGAAAATTCGGCGAACAACTGTTCCAGTGTATTTTTCTTTTTGTCTAAATTTGCATCAATTTAAATTTTTGCGAGCTGCCCTTTGATATCGCCCCAGACCAATTCGATGGGGTTCAAGTCTGGGTGATATGGAGGCAGTCTTAAGACTTCATGACCTGCCGCCTTCAAAATTTCATATTGTATATTTGGTGTGATATAGGTTTCAATGTTGGATGACAACTAAACCGTTCATAGTGTCTAGATTTATATCCGTCTATCAATATTCACATATTTATTTTCAACTTGCCTATGAAACGATTAAATTACCCTTATTATTATACCGTATCGCTGTTTATATTATCCAATCCAAGCCATAGCAACAATATGTAGGCACGAAGGGCGTGACTCGTACACACATAACTAACTACCTGCTGAATTAATATGCATCATGTTATCGAATGCATCCTGTATGATAACAAAGTATAAAATAAGTAGTTCCGTGTCCGTCTACATGATTTTATTAAAGTTTAAATAAGCTTTAGTTCATTTCCTCGTAAAAATTCTGCAAATCCAACGTCAACCGGATATCAGAGTGAAAGGTGCATAAACAATATGGGTTACCTACTACTTTAATTACATTTATATTCAATGTTATAAATTCGTTATTAGGACTAATTACGCTCCTTAAAAGCCTTCGTAAAAACATATTCATACACTATACCTACTTGATATAAACTACGTATATTGGTATTTCTCCATATTTTTTTTCAATACATATTAAAGTTCTTGCACGAATCTCCGGAAGCTGTTAAAATTAATTTTACCGGGAAAAAAAACATGAAAGTGAATAAAGAAAAAATATTATTAAAAAAATGATATTTAAGTATGTGTTGAAAATATTATTATATGTATAAAGGTGGAAAGTGCATTTGAAATCTATACAACAACATTGAGGCAATTTGAGTCTTTGCAGAGCTTATACTGAAGAGATCCAGGTCCGGTTTTAAGCACGGATGATTAATGAAGCTTTGATACAAAGTGAACGCCCAGACCCAATCAGTGACATGCTATGACCAAAGTCTACGTATATTCATATGTTTTATTCATATTGGCCTATGAGTATGAAACATTGACAGCCAAAACAATTTATCGATATTAAAGGAGTGCCTTTGGCATCGAGGGTTCCGTATTCCTCACCACCTCTACAGTCGACTGAGAAAATTGCTTTCTTTGTGTGTGCTTAGATAAAAAGCTCTATCATAAACCGATGGTACAGAATTAATGATTTTTTAGTCCTGGATATTTTGATGGTTTTATTTATTTGCCCCGGATACGGACACAAACACTTATGACATAAAGTCTTCCAATTTAACCAGTTTTTTTTGGCTCATGATAATTTATGGATTTCCTTAAACGTTATACACAGAGAATTCCCTAACAAGTCAAACAGATCATTTGGTTTTTACTACCCTAGTGGACAAGTTTAGAGGAACGCAAAAATTTGTTAGAACGACATAAAACATTTTATTGTTAATAAGTCTATGATTTTTCGTAATGCTACACGATACCGACAGACTAGAGAATATATCAGACGTATATGACAAGCTCGCAAAAGAGTAAAAATAGATCGTTTGCATCCTTACATCATCGCGAGTGACACTGGCAATCGGCCATGTACATATGTGTGTATGTAACTAGTGTAAGGTAGACTAGTAAGAAGACATTAAATCCGAATTGCAACCAGCAAGGTCGGACCACCTGGCATTGACTTATCTATTTGCAGTGTTACAGTTATCAACTTAATTGCTGGTCTCAGAGTAGTTTTTGTAATTTATATGATGTTCTCAAATAAGCTAGGCCTAAATAATGAAATACAATCATGGACAAATTTAACGGTACGCAAAAAATGGAGGCAAATCTCTCCACTATAAGGCTCTCTTCCAACAATGTTACAATGAGCGTATCTTTCTCCCGATCGTGACGATACTTTGGTCCTAACATCAACTGCCTTCTGACAGAATCTGGAGTTTTTAGTAAAGAGTACTTCTGTCCAATCATCATCAGCTAAAAAGATGCGAATGAGCAAAGTTGGATCGAGCTACTAGATGACCTGTGGTGAACAATGGGCTTCTGGCCGGCAAGTACTTATGCCCCTAGACTAGCTGCCATAACTCTTATTCTTATAGTTTTGATGGAAACTGTAACACTTGTCGAACTTCATGTAACTTTTTTCGTACCTCGGAACAAAAGCGAAAACTGCTTACAATAAATCTGCTGTCCCTTTTTTGTTTTTACTCTTTTGCGAGCTTGTCCTATACGTCTGATATATTCTCTAGTCTGTCGGTATTGCGAAAAATAACAGACTTGGGAACACGAAAAAATTATATGTCGTTCTACCTTATTTTCGCTTTCCTCTTTTGAAATTACTGTAACCGTAAGTTTAATTTTAATTTTGTGACGTGTCCAAGAGTCCTGTAAGGTCTAAATGAAATAAAGTACTTTGAGTTTTGAGTTTTGCATACTAATCTTAGTAGAACATAATTGAAACCAGAATATCATGACTTTTATATCTTTATTGACAAAAAAAATAACAATCAAATTATATAAACAAATTAAACTAGTATTTACAATTGAAACAATTGAGCTAACTGCAGACTGTTGCAAACATAAAAATATTATTAACATTTGCGGGGTTCGTACGCCTGAAACTATTGATTGTACAAAAAAGTTCTTCATTCATAAATATTTAGTCTAATTTTATATAAAAAAAATATCGTAAACTGAGTCGAAAAGGAGATATTGTCAAAAATCTTCTATTAGGTGCTATATTTCCAAAATAGCATGGCGGCGCGGCGCGAGCGGCAAATATACCTACGAAGCAAAGTTGAAATTCGGAAAGAGCACATCGAAATCTATAAAATAACCAAACTCCCAGAATTCTTTCCAGATGACCACAAGACTGGACTATTAATCTATTCCATAAATCAATTACCTTATTTTGGTAATGTTTTCTAGAATTTAGTTTTTTTTTTAACTCATGTTTGCATACAGTTTGTGCAATACAAAAAAAGATTAAGTACTCATAGTTTCCGTAGGAAACTAAATACTCACTATACAATTATAATGGCGTAAAAAAAGGAATAGAAGAGGTAAGCAAAAAGCGGAAGTAAAAATATACTGTCAAAACTCGGAAAACAGCATCCGGCCAGTAAATTTCCCGGCAACAAACAAGGTTATATTCAACAAGGCGTAACTCAACAAACTAGATCGAGTAATTAGCAAACGGTTGTTTAACGTTATCGGAATTCGCGCAATAAAAGCTAATAAATCAGTTACAGTCATAAAAGTTGAGCCTAATGATTACCACTGACTGTTCGTCCTTGCTATAGTCGTCGGGTCGAACCTCGCAGAGATATTTATTTATTTATTTATTGGTATTTAAAACAGAAAACAATCGAAAAATGATATCTAGTAAAAAATATAACTAAGTTTCTCATACTTGATTAAATTCTTAAATATGTATAATAAATAGGTACATAATATCTGCGCATTCAGGGCCCGTACTGGTAAAAAAGTAATTATGCAAGTGATATAGGAGTATTATTATGTAGCGATTTTTATAAATTACTTGCACCATTGTATGGTGATTTTTTACAAAAACTAATTACTTCTAATTCCTGAATATTAATGTCTGTTCAGTAGAAGGTGTCATAGGCATAGATAGGGTAACAGGTGTAACCATGTTAAAATGCTTGGCGGCTTTCTGGCCCTTAAAAACATCTCGGCTATTTATAAGACTTTTCGATGTGAAAATCAAAATTTGAGAGTTCGACTTTGAATTTAAACTCTCAGGTTTTAATTTTTCTTTTCCACACTTTGCATGTTCATAGCTTTTTTATCAAACATTATCTCACGTAAAGGTTCTCGATGCAACGTGAAACGGAGTGTTGGAAGATTATCAACTCGAAGGATCAACGATATCGGTGCGGTGGCAGGGAGCCCAAGATTCATTTGAGGGTTAAAAAGTCATCCACCTACCCCATATTACTCTACAACACACGTTCTGCAGAACAACCTGTATAAATTCGTACCACCATTACATGCTATCTAATACTTTTCATATTAAGGACGACTTTATTTATATTTTTTTTTAAGTTAGCTAGAAACTAATATAAAGGTATTCGACAACAATATACAAGTAATGGCGAATGCAAATACTTATAGGTGGTACAAAATGATATCTAATCAAAACAAAAAACCGCGGAAATCGAAGGTAGACATATAAAAATTTACATATGGAGCAGCTCTAGATTGTCAAAAATAAACAGCATTCGAACTAGTTTTGTTATATTATTTTCAAAAACACAAGGTTATATCTTTGTGGAACTTTATTCGTATGTTACCCACACAAACAAGTAAATTTCATATTATTTATTAAATTTACTTGATTGTGTAGCTAACAAGACTATTATATATATATATATAATATATATGTATATATTATATATGTATACATATATAATATATATGTATATAAATACATACTAATTTTTAAATTGACAAACCTATTCTAATGCACTACATAAACATTGTTGTATTTATTTCGGATCTGTATCTGACGACGACTGTACGATTATGTACGTCACGTGGTTAGCGGTCCCAATTGCCGGAAGAAAAATAATAAAATTAAGGTGTTTCGGGTTGGCGAGAGTTTTAAGTTTTTTTTGTAGATTTTTTTATTCTGCTTTCTTCGACGAATAATTCTAGCGGAAAAGTAAGTTAGCGCAAATTGTAAACCATTTTCTATTTACTTATGAAAAAAGAAACTTCGACTCATTGGTAGTATTGGAGCATTTGAGAAAATAAGAGATTTTGGGTTAAAAATCAACATTTTCCCAAATGTTCCCAAAATAAAATACTATTGAAGTTGGTTTTATAATAGGTTCATAGAAAATAGTTCACGATTTGCGCCAAATTACTTTTCCGTTAAATTTATTCTTCGTCAAACGCAGAAAAAATTTAAAATCACAAAAGAATTTGAATCTCGCGCGAACCCATCCGGCAAGTGGGACCGCAGTCCCACTGCATAGTGGTCCCAGTCGTCGGAAGCCTATGCTATCCGGCAACCTTATTTTTTATTACTCTTATAATTACAACATGAGTGTGCACAGTGAATTAAGGTGCTGCTCCGCCTTACTATAGCGCCGCCATCCCACCTATTTTCTCATTTTTTTTTTCTTTATTTTAAATAAATAAAAACAAAAATCCATTGGTCAGTTTCTGATACTTATCATATTTGACGACCGATGTGGCGCAGCGAAGGTCCACCTGCGACGCAGAAGGTTGCGGGTTCGATTCCCGCCTTAGGACAAAGTTTGTACGATCTGCAAGTATTTGGCTCGGGTGTTCTGGGTATTTTCTATATAGAATAAAAATATCTATCTATGTAATATATATCATCATGATCATTATCAGCCCGTATACGTCCACTGCTGAACATAGGCCTCCCTCAAACGACGCTACGATGTTGTCTTCCATCGAGTGGGAGGTCTTGTCACACTCCGTTTCGCATTGCATCGCGGTCGCCACTTGAGAACCTTTACTCCCCAACGGTTATCGGTTCTACGAGTTTGGCCTGCCCATCGCCACTTCAGCCTGCTAATTCTGAGAGCTATGTCGGTAACTTTAGTTCATCTACGAATTTCCGTATTCCGGATCCTATCGCGTATGTAATATATAACAATCAAATAATATAAACAACTTAAACTAGTATTTACAATTAATATATTATATTATGTATATCAGTCATCTAGTACCCATAACACAAGCTCTGCGTAGCTTGGGGCTAGATGATGTTGTGTGCACTGTCCAACACTATTTATTTTTATTTATATTTATTTATCACTGTAGTAACTCTGATATTTGATGATCATAATGCCTGTGTAGTAGAAACATAATTTTATTGACGCGAAGTTCCTCTTGGTCCAAAATATTCTTTTCGCTGTCTGAACTATTCAAATAAAATTAAATATAACATTAAAATTCCCATTAAAAAAGCTAAGTACACAGAAGTATTATCAGAGTTTCAAAAATGATAAGTATAACAAATAGCCAAGTGATTTTTTTTTTTTAACGTACTACTCAGAAGATTTGTATTATTATTGGTAACTTAAAAATAACAATTGCTTGTACGAGTCATAACAGCTCAATGGATATTTGAAAATTCCTTTAAAATAAGTATAAATGGATGGTACCGCTTGTGTGACTCAAAATATAAATAAGTAGTATATATTCAAGCTGCAGGCACTGAGCTTTTATTGACAAAGAAAATAACAATCAAATACATAATATAAACAAATTAAACTAGTATTTACAATAATAATTGAAACAATTGAGCTAACTGCAGCCTGTTGCAAACAATCTACAGATAGCTCAACTGGTCCATATCAATACCAGTCGGAAGCGTACCCAAGACGCTGGCTGCATTGCCTCGCTGTATGGCATGCTAATGCGCTTTTGAGCTATAGATCATTATAACTATATAGCATATAACATGCATATAATAATAATTTCATACCGGTCTACGGTAGACTCGAACGAAAAGCACATCAAATTGAAGAGCGTAAAAAATTAGTCGATCCGAGTCGACAACTTATATGCGGAAAATTCGGATTATCGAGTATTTTTAATATAAAAATGCAGCCAGCGTCTTGGGGACGCTTCCGACTGGTATTGATATGGACCAGTTGAGCTATCTGTAGATTGTTTGCAACAGTCTGCAGTTAGCTCAATTGTTGCAATTGTAAATACTAGTTTAATTTCTTTATATTATTTGATTGTTATTTTCTTTGTCAATAAAGTTTAATTTGATTTTTGTCTAAAAAAAATGCAAATAATTTGCTTTCTAATGGCGTTGCGAAGTAAACATGTCAAATATCATCAATCTGTCAGTGTCACACACAGATGTCATAGGTTCGTATTGTCTATAAACCAGCTTGCGTCCGGGGCAGTCAGATCCTTCAACTTCAACTTCTTGATTAATGTTTCTGTGTTTGGATTGACGCAATTCTATCAGTGTCTGTCTCATGGCAGCATCGCAAGTTCTAGCACATTACTTACAATCGTAGACTGAACATAGAGCATAAACCCTCAATCTACGTTTACAAAAAACATTAATGTAAATTTTGGCGCAGATTTCACGGAAACTTTTCATTAGAGTTGATAGAATTTGTAGGCCCACTAAGTACTTACTATATTATTGGTTAAGAACCGATGACTACAGAAGTATCATTAACATTATATAAAAAAAAATATGGAATATTATTATCCATTTAACCTTATGCATGTATCTAGTTAGTACGCACTAAGATAATCGAAGAGAGAGAATTATGGCAATCTATAGGTTTAAATCCTACGAATATGAATGTCAAAGTTTCTAAGGATAGATTTATCGATGTATGGATATTTGTTACTCTTTCACGCAAAAACAACTGAACCGATTAGGCTGAAATTTGGTATGGATATTAGTTTGGGACCTGGAATAACATATAGGCTATTTCTTATCCCAATAAAACGCGGGCGAAGGCACGGGCAGCAAATTACATTTAAATCGGTTCAGTAGTTTTATCTTGAAAACGTGACAGACAGACAGAGTTACTTTCGCATTTATAATATTAGTTAGGATTTAATTTGTACCTCCTATACTATTTTTTTTGTATGTTTTTCTTAAATTTCGTAAATTCCTAGCTTATTGCTTCTTATTTAAATACGAATGTCTGGTGTTGTGCCAAATAAACATATTCATTGCATTTTATTTCAATCAGTAGTTTTGGCTTTATCTTCGGCCAAGCATCTTCACAACGCGGTGCAACAGCACAAACATTCGCCAATAAAATATTAAGTAGAATTACTACAGTGCATAAAACTTATATATGTAGGTAATATTATTTCGTAGTGTTGCACAACATTGGCTCAATGTGTTTCAGTAATTATTTTCAAATCCCAATGGAAATTCGAAGACGTAATTAAATTTTTGAATAATACGGAAATAAAACTGAATAATTACAAACTATTAGATACATTATGTTACAATTTTACATAATACAACGATAAAATTATTTAATTTATAACTTAGCTTTAACGAAGCATCTTCTATTTTAACCAACTTCAAAAAGGAGAAGGTTCGATTTTAGGTTTCATATATCTTTTATTTTTAAGTATGTATGTTCGTCGATTTCTCGGTCAATAATTGACGAAGGATTTTCAAAACCGGTTCATAATTATTATGAACCTTTTTGAAAATCCTTCCGCTACCGTATCAAGTAAGTTCCCGAGGTGGTTCTATAAAAAAAATTATGTATTCCACGGGATAAGTATTTGTATCAAAAAACTTAAAACAGTGAAAAATAAAGGGATTTGACGTAAGTTTTACTTTTTAAAATAATTAAATTAAATTATTATTAGTATTTATTTCCGCCGTCATACAGTGAAAACTCGTACGGAGGAAAGTCACTTGAGCTTTTCAGGCCTTGCCATTTTACAACTTACCTTCCCTAATCAACATAATTAGGACCTTACTGTTAATTAATCGTAACTACATAGTCTAAGTTTTTCTAAGTTAGTTTTAAATAGAATTGGTTGTGTTATTAGTTACGTAAGTCCGTAAAAAGTTAATTTCAATTGAAAATAAACATTTCATTTCATTTCAGTATTTGGATGGTGGTTGGTGTCTGGTGAGGTTTGTTTATTCAATTTAGGTTTGTTTCTTCCATAACGATAAATATTTTTTTTTATTACTAATAAACTTTATTGACAAAGAAAATAACAATCAAACCATACAAACAAATTAAACCAGTATTTACAACCGAAACAATTGAGCCGACTGCAGACTGTTGAAAACAATCCACAGATAGCTCAACTGGTCCATATCAATCCCAGTCGGAAGCGTCCCCTAGACGCTGGCTGAATTGCCTCGCTGTATGGTAATGCTTATGCGCTGCGCCAGATACTCACTAGCTCTCGGGTCACGCGTCGCTTCGACCAGGCGCTCAGATAATTTTATGAAAACCCGGAGAGCCTTGGTACCCCACGGACCTAGGGTCTCGACTCCAAGGGGAGCAAATGCGTAGGCTCTGTCGAGACCTGCATATTTGCGCCTCTTGAGATCCTCGGCCAAATCTGCCGCCGAACCAGCCCTCACGGATGTCCTTGAAAGATTGGAAGGCGCAAGTGTATCGACACATGTAGCGTCCCATACAATAAGCCTCCCAGCTCACAAGGGACTAATGTCATGCCCTCGGGCCTCTTGCCATCGTCACGCAACATACCATTCGGTTCGAGAATAGCTGGTACCTTAGCGGTGACAAAGGCCAGCCAGATGATGTCGGTTAGGCTGGCATGGCGAGATATCCGACCGGCAGCCCTAGTACACGATAATCCGTGATGACCACGCTGTTCGACAACAGTACCGCACTGGCATTGATGAGGCGCGCAACACCTTGCATCCAACCGAAGACATGTTGCTGTATGGAAAGTTACGGGATCCAATAAAATGATATAATATATTAATGATGTTATATATTAATATGGTATTTTGCTTTGGGGGCAGACAGTTGACATCCAAACTTTTTTTCCAAACCAGTACGCGCAGTTTATAAATTGAAGCCACATGAATCTTAGGGATTTGGTTTTCCAAAGAAATAAATGTTTTTTTTTTAGTTTTTACAAAATTTAGTTTATAATATATATAAAAAAATATTAAAGCATAGTCTTAACATAGAAAACAACAGTGGAAATTAAGGGATTCGATGAAGGTTTAAGCATGACCCAAGAAAACTTGTTTTCTTATACAATGGCTCGTATTTGAATGGTGGTACTGTAAGTAAAGAGATGGACACAGTTTTTGATGATCTAAAAATCGGTGCCTGTTCGTGGTCTAGTACCTTCATAGCTACATGGTTGTAACAGGGCCATATTTTTCTTTCTGTCGTCCACCTCATGCTAACTGGGTGCTCTTTTTTCATTGGTTCACCTAAGTTCCCTGTTTGTGACAGCGGTATTTTTACTTTCCCTGGTCCGCCTTATGGGCATACAATTTTATACAAATTTTTTTCGTACTTGCAGACAATTCCACACATCATGGTGAATCATACATTATTTGTCTGTTTTCTATTCTATTTAATTTCGTATATTTTAAAGTAATTTATATAACGGAAGAAAATGAGTTGCGAAGAAGATAATTTTTACTATTTTATAATATTATATTAGACATTTAACTTAAAGAAAAGAGAGGTCCTACTACATAAAGGTTTTAAATTGTACAAGGTAAAACGTTTTAAAAATAATCATATTTGTGGCGATGTTTCACATATAAAAAAGATAATTGCATAGGAAACATTGCTAACTTGATGTAGGTACTTATGTATTTAATAATTATCAACAATTACGGTAGGACGGTAACGCATAGTAAATATTTTTTTAACATCTGCCAATATCAGTCGAGCGCGTCGAAATAAATTGAATTATAATCCTTATTGCCATAAGCAACAAACATTGAAAATAGTAGGCATAGGTCGTGTATCAGTTTCTCTTGACTATACCTACCCAAGTACAAAAAATTACCTGTACGTAAGTTAATTTTAGTTGAGGTTAGAAAAAAAATACCTAGGTAATTTAAAGGTAATTTTTTAATACATATAAACTTTCTTTGACGACCGATGTGGTGCGGCGGGCGAAAGTCCGCCTGCGACGCAGAAGGTTGCGGGTTCGATTCCCGCCTTGGGAAAAATGTTTGTACGATCAGCAAATATTGGTCTCGGGTGTTCTGGGTATTTTCTATGTATAATAAAAAAATATCTATCTATGTAATATATTATATTATGTATATCAGTTATCTAGTACCCATAATACAAGCTCTGCTTAGCTTGGGGCTAGATGATGCTGTGTGCACTGTCCAACATTATTTATTTAATTATTTTTTTTAGGATAAACTTATGATGAAATGAATTGGGTCACCACCCAATTTAGGTAAAAACCTTATTATAAAAGAACTTGAACAATTAAAGGACAAAGTTGATGATGATATTGACCTGGGTGACCAAACTTTATAATGAATTGTTGGCAAAAATTCAAACAAGCCGTTTCGATATGATAGCCAATGTACCTCGTGCAAATTTCCAATATATACTGTATCTATAAAAATTTCTAAACTATGGACTATTTGGCCTAGAGACTCATGAGAATAAAAAATATGATTATTCAAAAAATTCCCGGCCAAAAAAATTACAAATCGCTAGTTAATAAATAATAATAAATAAATAAATAATGCTGGACAATCCACTCAGCAATCACAGCATCATCTAGCCCCAAAGCTAAGCAAAGTTTGTGTTATGGGTGCAAGATGACTGATGTACAAAATAGAAGCCATACATAGCAAGACATTTTTTATCATATGTTACATAGAAAATACCCAGAACAAATATTTGCAGATCGTACAAACATTTGTTCCAAGGCAGATATCGAACTCACGACCCCCTGCGACGCAGACGAACCTTCTTCGCCCGCTTTTGCGTTTAATATGCAACCAAGGTGTACCTATTTAGATCCAACCAACTCCTTTATCTGCTTGAGAAGTATCGTTCATTAAAGATAACGATTTTAGCGACCACTTTGTCTTTATTGACCATGTCGATAATACTAAGTTGACAACATTTTACCAAGGGTTTCAGATTCCCCGTCATTTTTTTGTTCCCGGGAATTGGAAATATATTCACAATTTCCCAGAAACCCCGGGAAACCCGGGAAATTTTATAAAGTACTTAAACTTTAAGTTCTTAATTTAGTTTTTTTATTCTACAAAAGTCAAGAAAAACACATTATTGATTAAATAAGCTACTGATTTGTCTCGGAAAAATGCCCAATTCTATTCTCGTGGTTTTTAAGATTTCTCTAAAACTCTAATATGTATGTAGTAATGAAACTAATCATGAAATTGATCAATATTTGATCTACACATTCTACACGTTAAATTATTTAATTTTTAATATAAATATAAATATTGTTTTAAATTAATATTAGATTCGATAAAATAATAATATAACCCCAAAAAATACTTTTTTGTAAAGCGCCTTGAAAAAAATGAGATCAGATTTTAAAAAATCTAAACAATTTCAACCTTATTGGTCATATTTTAATATGATGTTGGGTATATCTAATGATTTGTTTTGTTACTTATATTATATTCGTTTTAGAGAAATATTTTAAACGGTACGAACATAATTGGGAAATTTTTCAAACATGCAAAATAAAACATACAATATTAAAATTTTCAATAAACATAACGTAAAATAATATTTTTAGCTTCGATCTTAAATTATTTTATAAAGTAATACTTGTGAAATACGAATGAGCTAAGTTGTTAATTGATTATAATAGGGATGAATGAAACAAAGAGATCTAGGTAGGCGTTACCAAGGCTTTTATAACAGTTCACTAAAGACAAGACACAACCAACTTTTTTCGAAAAATCACGACTCTTTACTTATCTGCAAAGAAGACTGGCGCCTGGCAGGCCGTGGTTCATTTTTTTTTCACGACACAACGGTTGGGATAATTCCGGGAATTCCCGATTCCCGGGACCCGGAAACCAAACCCTAATTTTACCTGTGATCGACTAATGCCCGCAGGGTAACGCACCCATTAGTTAACAATTCTGAGAACAAAAACAGAGTCTCTAAAAACGTATTGCAAATCAACGATATTGAAGAAATTTCATTGCTTTAGTTTCCTGGTGGCCTTCTGCCCCTATGAAATAAAAAAGAGCGAATAAACAAAGGCGCAAAGTCTTGTCTGATAAAACAACGTACGTACAAACAAACAAAACAAAACTATGATGAAAATGGAAAACAATTCGTCCAACACGGCCGTAATCATTCAAATACATCATGTTCGTAGGAGCTGGCAAGAAGTAGTGTGTCGGTTGTTTCAACAGGTACTTACCAATAGCTTCATTAAAAGATAATTGAGGTAAAGTGATTTTTTTCTTTAATTTTATCATATAAGTTCGTAAAAAAAGACATCATCATGTGAGTCATATCTTTTTTGTAATATCAATATGTGAAACAAACTTGCTTGCTTAATATAAAGGGAAGATAGGTGTTATAAATTTCACCTCACAATACAGTGAGTGGTAATGGCCTCTGTTCATTTGAATTAACGCGTTATTGAAGAAAAGATATCATTAATGCTCACTATCACACTCAAAAAGTCTTGAAGAAGAAGAATATCGAATGCTTTAAAAGACCTCGATGATTTTCAATCTATGGTAGGTACTGGCCTTTACCCAGTAGATGAAAAGAATTAGCAGAAAAACTAAACAATCCACCGGAGTCTATTAAACTGGTTCGAAACAAGTAAGCACACAAAAAAAATCACGAACATCTACCCTCTACCTACGTCCATGTATTCTACATCTCCCCCCAAGAGCAGGACGAACATACCGAATGGCAGTGTAACTACGCAGTCACGTCGTCGAGTGCAGTACTGAAAACCCATAGCGCTGCAGCAGTGACTCGCTAGCCAAAATATATTATTGGAGCCGCGCAGGCTTGTGCAACTAAATCTAGCTTGGGTCGTCTTATAAACCTCTTGTTTACAGTGTCTTTATCTTCATTAGAAGTATTGTAATCATCATCATCAGCACGTACACGTCCACTACTGAACATAGGCCTCCCCCAAACAACGCCACGAATAGCGGTCCTGAGCCGCCTCCATCCAATTACTCCCTGCGACTGCTACGATGTCGTCGGTCCATCGAGTGGGAGACTAGGAGTATGGGGAGTATTGTAATAGCACCTGCTAATACAGGTAAAGATAAGAGAAGTAATTCCTACTGCTCAAACAAATAAAGGTAATTGATCAAAAAATATATTATTTAAACGTATACATATTAATAATAGTGGTAATAAAATTAATTGCCTTTGTCTTTAAGTATTTCTTAAAGACACTCTAAAGAAATACTATTCTTGGTTTGTTTAGTGTCGGTGGTTACAGCGAACATAAGACGAATAAAGCTAGGTTTTGTTGCACAAGCCTGCGCTCCAATATATTTTGACTGTTGAAGTTCTTGATAAATAAAGAATACAAAACAATGAAAATTAAACGAATGATGATAGCACCTATCGAAAGATGCTTCCGTTAATAATCCTAGTTTTTACATACATCTTGTTTTGTCAGACACATGCGTTATGCCTAGCCTTGCCTAGCCGTTTACAAACGGACTGATTCAATAATCATTGAATTAGCCCGTACACACCAATGCTCGATAATTCGATCGTTGCCAGACTGTCGGTGTTTTACAAGTACCACTTTTGTGACTGTGCCCAGGATTTACATGACCTCCCCCTTCTTTCACGGGACAAGCAGACGCACTGGTAAATACCACCCATACCTAGTCGACATACCACCGTCTCGAACCAAACGTTTTAGCTCTACTTTGATTATAAGTACCGATAAAGAGTGGAACGAACTTCCTGCTTCTGTTCTTCCAGTGGAGTACAATCAAATCCCGAGTGAATAAGTTCCTTCTGGGAAACCGTGCTCCATCTTAGGCCACATCTTCACTTCCCGAGTGAGATGGTGGACAAACGCTTAAAAATAATAAAAAAAAAATTGTTGATGTTGCTCGAATTCACAATGTTCATTGATTCGTATTAGGTCTCTGATATAACCGAAGCTTCTGACAGAAATATTTAAAATCGAAATATCGACGCTAGCATTCTACCACCAAGTGAAAGCGTGCTATTTCTGCGGGCAAACACACTATATTATGATGATATATTATTAAACTTTATTTATTTTAAATCTCGCCATAATACATTTTTTACTATAGAAAATACAATAACATATAAAACAAATCTACAGTATAAAATATATCAAAAAGGTGGATCACCGGCCGCGAAGCTAGGCTCAAGCGGCCGCCGCCGGTGACTAGGGCTACAGAGGGAGGAACTTATACTTATGTACTATTTAGATGTATGTAATATATTCTGTTTTTTTAGATTCTTTATCCTCTAACATGATCAGAGACGTTATGTCATAAATAAATTTATTATAAATTGTACTTGTTGCGTCGGGCAATGGATAACGTGATTTAGCCCAATTAAAATATAAATAACTAAGAACCCGCCCCGGTTTCGCACGGATGCAATGCTGATTCTAAATTATACATAAAAATATTCCTATTGAATCACTCTATCTATAAAAAAACCGTATCAAAATCCGTTGCGTAGTTTTAAAGACGTAAGCATATATAGGGACAGACAGACAGACAGCGGGAAGCGACTTTGTTTTATACTATGTAGTGATAGTGATGATGAGCATATTTGAAGTATTTTGAAGTGTATTTTTATAAACCTTCGCTACATGTTACATGCCAAAGCCACGATGGTTAGTCATAGTCGCTTATCGAGCGTACCTGTAGACTTGTAGAGGAACATGAGCATGAGCTTCATAAAACGAGCGTCTGGCCGTCACGGGCTTTTGCTCTACCACTATCATCGCCAAACTTAGACAACATCGATACAGCAAATCAGGAGAACTTGAAAGTAGTTTCAAAAAGACAATTAAAGAGCAAACAATAGAATTATTAATTTCGTGATAAATACGGGGCGTGTCAATTGTATTATATTTTTTAGAAATTTGTCCTGTTCGTGACTTATTGTTACCTTGGAGATGTGGCGAAGGCGATCTTCTTAATATACCTTAATTGTTTTTTAAAGTCCAGTATAATTGGTCACTCAATTAAGTATGTAGGTATGTACATAAATAATTACGCGTAAAGAACCGAGAGATACAGTGCAATTCGAACACGCACGTGGACGATCCATATATAGAAGATAAGTTATTTAGTAGTTTAGATAGGTTAACGGCCTAATACTCAAACGCAACTCAGATGTAAGCACGTCTTATGACGCAATATTTTGACAGTTTTCAATGAAAATCTGTCAAGAAATCGTCACTTGAGTCGTGCTTAAATCTGAGATTCGTTTGAGTATTCGGGGCTAAATTTGTTTTTTTTTTGGAAATCTAAGTAAACTCGCAAACTCGCTCGCTATATTTGTCGGCAAAAAGCGAGCCTACCTATTTTATGAAGCCTTTTTCTGTCAAATTATTAACATCCCCATATTATAATATAATGCATTTTGACGCAAAATGGCTTACCATCACCAATTTCGACTAATTTCTCAAGATTTTACATAAATCTGACTATGAATTTTTTTTTAACGTAGAGCACGTTGGCATATTGGTGAAATTTTCATAATTAACCTTTGTTTACGTAGGTCGTACTCTTTTTATTGTTGCTATATTCTAAGGATGGGAGTTATTGGATATTTTGGCAACCGGTTATTAGTTGGGTATTTCGTACCAATACCGCTAATACCAACTTGTACCCAATAATGTTACAATACTCTATACCTGTCCTGATTTCTACCCAATATATTTCTAACCGATTTGGTTAGAAATACCAAATACTTGTTGCAACTACATAACTTTACTGGTGAACGGTCCGCTAGTACCTATGCGTAGATATTGAAGCGTTGGGTAGTTATGGCTGGCGATCGGTTAGGCGCGATGCTCGCTTTGCATAGTTATTCCCTAGCGGTGTGTAGATTTTACAATAACGTTAAGATAGTTTAGGACCATGCTAACAGGTACTGAGTTAGTTATTGAATACCGGACTCATCTCTACTAGATTCCACATATGTACTAGAATCAAGTTCAATAATCGCCAATTCAAAGACGGCAAAAAAGGAATGAAATGGTTGGTATCTTATCTATTTGTAGAATAATCTAGGTTTTGTAGGTCTAACTCTAATTCAAGCTGGGGGAATAGAGATCTGCACTGACATCTCCCATGGGAGTGTATTGTGCATTATCCCCCTGCCTAAACAGGCCCTAACCAGCCCAACTCCTTGAAGTAGGTGGTATTGTAGGTATCTCGATATTTATTAATCCATATTGCAATAGCAGGCAATACAGCAGGGGAGTAATGCAGCCATGGTCTAGGTACATTTGCGATTGGTATTGATTTGGATCAGTTGAGGTACCTACCTCTAAATATCATATTATGTTATCTGAAATAAAATATTTTTATTTTATTTTAAATTCCTCTTAATTGTTTGCAGTTAGCACAACTGTTTCAATAAAAAATTAGTTAGTGATTTGTTGTGTAGGGTTAAACTAAGATAAATCCAGCACATAAAGACTTCGACATGCAATAGTAGGTACCAACTAACTAGTAAAAGTTATATTCATGTAGCTTTTGGAAAGTAAACATGCATGTACTTATTAAGTATTATTTGGTGTTACTCACGCTTTCCATTGAATGCACTTCCTACTCAACAGATAGCTCTCATGCCGGTTATTGACCCACATAGCTCTGCAAAACATAATAACACATAACATAACATTACACTTAAGCATAAAATATACGGTGTAACATGAGGGGTGGATCATCGGTGGCTGGGGGGTAAGGGACCTCGGTACCCAATGATTTAATCTCCATGTATATTCTACGATATTCAGTGGTTCAAAGGTTATTTGAACTTTGGTAAAATTTTAGTCAAAATCAGATTTCAGCTTGAATTTCGCATTACAGCCAAACCATTAGGTCTGCGATCCTGCCTTTTTGTTTTAAACAAGATCAACAGATAGGTTGTACATTTTCTTTTCAAAACCTAATATCCTACATTTAGGTTTCTATGGTCCTAAAAATATATATTTCATATATTATTTTTTCTACAACCTATCTTAAAAACAACTGGCTTTCATGAAGAATAAGCCCTGAAAATTTCATTTGGATAGTACTCAGACATCATGTTGAAATCTAAGTGCCATAAATCCATACTTTCATTTCATATCAAACTCAACAAAAACATGACTTACTTAATTTAATTTTGACTAGCGTGCGCAGTGTGTAGTGTAGTAGAATAACAGACTAGTAAACGAATAGGCAGGAAAGAGTCCAGTGAAAACTTTAAAATGCACCGTTAAAAATATTATCTATTATTTTGACCAAAATTTTAACAAAGCTGAAATAAATATTGAATTTCTGAATATCACAGAATATACGTGAGGGTTAAATCGATAGCTATTGAGGTCCCCCACCCCCCAGCCACCGATGATCCACCCCTCATGTTACACCGTGTATACGTAGCTACTCAGTAAGAATCGCGGTATCAAGACAGCATGACAGACAAACCTGCCAATGCCCTGTAACTTAGAAGCTATGAAGGCTAAACGAATTGTTGCAATTTTGCTTGTCTATAGAATTTTGAGAAGACCAAGAATCCAAAACCTCACATGACAACCAATACACAGACTTTTTTACAAAAACGTAGGGCCAGTCTAATATTTTTTGCATTGGTCTCGTACAAACAGTTATTGGTCCTTCACTTTCGTTGATAGAAAACATCATACTTTTTTATTATTTATAATGGTAAAACGTTTGACCACCAACCATCGCACTTGAGAAAGTGAAGACGTGGCCTAAGATGGACCACGCTTAGCCAGAAGGAACTTATTCACTCAGGATTTGAAGACTCCCAGATAGATATTAGAATCATTTATGACTGTTTTGCATGAGAACCGAATCCCTATAGGTATATTACTAAAAACCGGTTATTTACAAGTGTGAGTTTCTTAACGAAGTATTGTTATGAAAAGATAGGAATTTTACCATCGAGTTCTCATGTAAAAATGGACTTCCCTTTTTACGAGATCCAAACAAAGGCCGTATGTTAAGATACAAATAAAAATAAACAATGATTCATAACCAATGTCTACATTTAAGTACTAATATACATCAATAATTCATGACCGTAGAAATATACGGTACATAAACGGCAATAATCTTTTAATCGTTTTATGATCTATATTTCATACGAACCTCGATCAAGTTGGAACTGTTGCCTTGTGCTGAAGTAATTATAGCCATAATATTATATTAATCCTTTTAGTGCAAAAAACTACTGATTGTCCGAGTAGGTAATACAAAAATACCTAACAAAGCAAATTTCGATAGACTTGATCAAAATGGTATATAAATACCTTATTGTTGATTTCAAATAAATAATGCTGGATAATTCACACAGCATTATCTAGCCCCAAGCTAAGCAGAGCTTGTGTTAAGGGTACTAGATAATTGATATATGTACATACAGAAATCTACCTAAACGTTGATTTTAATCAGCCTTCACATCACGGCTGCATTATTGCTGGAGAATTATAAAATATTTTCTTGGTGCTAATGTATGTTGGCGATTCATAATCGTATTTTGTAAAAACCTTTCTGGTTTTGGAATATTTTATTTCCAATCCTTAGCTAATATTTTTTTACTGATTATAATATGTACATAATATATTAAGCTTGTTCTCCAGAAGCAGTTGTATTGTTATGAAACATTTGATGTTTTTACAAATACCTGCTATAATAAAAACCTTTCAAACTTCTTTTTTAATTTACGGGCTAACAGTAGTAAATCCACAATCGGTTTTTTTTATGGGATGATCTCGGTATCAAGTTCTATAAAAACGCGAAAGAATATCCAAAATCACATAAAATGGCGAAGATCCGAACAAACATTCGGATTGATCGAGAACCTCCTCCTTTTTTTTTAGTTTGTTGTCCAAGTGGGAGAGTCCGTTTTATTCTTGTTTTGGGTTCCAGCTTCCAAGCCCTCCTCACGGTTTCTTTTTCAATTTAATTTCACCTGGCATTGCCCTCATCATGACTTGTAAGATTGCAAATAAGTACGTTTTATTTTTTCTGTACAAAAAGTTCCTTCCACGCTTTTATTTTCATTGACACTCGATTTCTTTGACTTTTTGAGTAAAAGAATGCAACAGTTCGTAGACTGTTTTCTTTTTTAAATTGATGCCCTTCTGTCTTCTTGAAAAATTTCGGAACTAACGAGAGCTTCGGTATTTTTATCGAGCTGACAGATTACATCAAGATCCGAAAATATACGCGTGGACGGAGAGGCATCATTATCTCTTTTGTGTTGAACAAAATGATTTTGGAATTATTCTGTTCTAAGTAGGTTGGATCCAAAGTCAAAACCGATAGAGTTTTTAAATATTCGTGTTTCTAGGCCTTTTAAACATATTTGTCAGATTGGCCTTGCTCAGTGACTTAAGGGGGGACCCCGCCCTAATCAGAGCCGCCACCTATTTTATCGTTAAGATAAAATAAAGATATTTTTATTTCATAAATTACAAGATAGACGTACTTTTTTTCGTGACGAATTTACTTTGTGGCAAATGTACAACAACCCGTACCTAATTACTGCTATTTATTCAACCATATAAGTACATGTATCATATGTTATCTTAGTACTATGTAATTAAGTAGGCATACGGACTTGCAAGTACTACGTCTTGCAAGTCCGCCTACCTCAGGGCTTTCATTTGTTGTATGAATCATACCTTCCGTGTTAGTAACAATACTGTGTTACGGTAATATTAGGATATACAAAGGAATTTTCAAAAACCCTTGGCCAGTTTGTAAAAACTTTTTTAATGCGTTTGTAATCGTTTTATTTTGTACTAGCTGACACGTGCCCACTTCGTTGGGCGGTAAAAATTTTTAGTTGTTATATATATATATATATATATATATAGCCTGCAATACTCACAAATAACGTGGTTATTATATTAATAATAGGAAAAAGAATTTTTTAAATCGGCTAAGTAGATTCATAGATTACCCCGTACAACCTCACAAACCTTACTTATTTTTAATAATGTATAATAGTATAGTATAGATTTACATATACCTAGATTTTATTGACTGGACGTCACACAGCTCCACATTAACCTAGGTATATGATGCGCTTCAAAAGATTTTGGTAGTACCTACTGGAGAATAGGGCACTACACATCTATTGTCCAGTTCTAAAACTGGAAGGAAGAATCACCACTCGTAGTAAATCTTCACAATTTCTATCTTGATTCATGGCGTCTCGCACATCTACATAATTCTCAGCGCGCAGTCTTCTCTCATGTGTTCTATTCTGATGTTTACCAAACGCTTCGTTTTTATTTTGGCGTAAGCGTACACCAGAAAACGGTTGAACAAACCTTGAAACCTTTGCAGGTGAGCAAGCGAACTTCTCTCGTTGGTAAAATGTATCTAGGCATAGAATTGCATTTGCGGAAACTTTTTTAGTGTCGACAGTCTCGTCAGTTGTCGGATTCCCATGTCAAAGATCAAAGTTGTATCAGTCTTCGCCACGACAGTAGGTATATAAGCGAGTACTGAAGAGCTGAAGAGCATCAAATGCCTGTTGCGTTTCGCTAATGCGTTGCAAGCGGTCATCCCGGGTACGCAGCACAATGTCCCGCCTGTCACAGTGCTGATTTACCAGGACAACGGCAGCATCATTGGCAGCGAGAGCTTTGTACTGACCGGATGCTGTCCAGTAGGTCGTTTATCGGCGCTAGTAACAATTTTGTAATCATTTTGTTGGCATGGGTATGGACTCGTATTTTATGTCCTTCCTCGAAGTATGAACTCAATTCATGCTAAGTTTCATTTCAATCCATTCAGTAGTTTAAGCGCTATTGCCGAGAAATTTCACTTCCATCCCCACTCCCAAGGGGAACCCTAACGAATTCCAGGATAAAAAGTATTACATGTCTTTCGTAGTATGAACTTAATCAGTTTCATTTGAATATATTCAGTTGTTTCAGCGCTATGCGCAGGGGGGCCACTACGGGGGACTACTGGGGGTCCCACTGCGGGGAAATGTGGGGGGCCCACTGCGGGGGCCCTCACTTCCGGGCCCCACTGTTGGGGCCCCACTGCCGGGACCCCACTGCCAGTGCCCCCACTGTGGGGGGCTACTGCGGGTCCCACTGCGGGGCGATGTGGGGGCCCCACTGCCGGGGCTCCACTGCCGGTGCCCCCACTGTGGGGGCTACTGAGGTCCCACTGCGGGGCAATGTGGGGCCCCCACTGCCGGTGCCCTCCACTGTGGGGAGCTACTGAGTGGGTCCCACTGAGGGGCAATGTAGAACTCAAATTGTGCCAAGATTCATTTCAATACATTCAGTATTTTCGGCAATATACGAGGCCGAGAAATTTCACTTCCATCCCCTCTCCCAAGGGAACCCTGATGAATTTCGGGATACAAAGTATTTTATGCTCTTTTTTGTAATATGAACTTAAATCATGCTAAGTTTCATTAGAATACATTCAGTAGTTTCGGCGCTACGCGCAGCCAAGTAATTTTACTTTCATCCCCTCTCCCATGGGAACCCTATTAAAATTCGGGATGAAAAGTATTCTATGTCCTTTCTCAAAGTATAAGCTCAAATCCTGCCAAGTTTCATTTGAATACATTTAATAGTTTCGGCACTATGCGCAGCCAACAAATTTTACTTTCATCCCCTCTCCCAAGGGAACCCTATTGAAATCCGGGATAAAAAGTACCCTATGTCCTTCCTCGTAGTATGAACTGAAAATTCTGCCAGTTTCATTTCAATACGTTCAATAATTTCGGAGTTATGCGCGGCCAAGATACAGATAGACAGACAGACAGACAGACAGACAGACAGACAGACAGACAGAAAGAAAGACAGACAGACAGACATGATAGAAAAAAAATCATTTTTGGCATCATTATCGTTAATAGATATGGAGTTCACTTGCAACTAAAACAACAAAAAATAAAATAAATAATGAAATTAAAAGGGGATCCAATACAAAAAAATTCTTTGGCTATTTTTACTCTACTTTTGTCAGGGCTGTATCTCTGGAACCGTAATAAGTAAACAGTTAAAAATTTCACACAGTGTTTATAACTATTGCCACTATAACAAAAATAAAATAAATGTCATAATAAAAGGAGTCTAACGTCCATACCAAGTTGTACCGATCTCCGAAGCTAATCAAAGTTGGACGCGGTCAGTACTTGGATGGGTGGCCGACCGCGTATGTTGGCTTGCTATTAAATTTTATATTTAAAAAAATTAAGGGTTCCTTTTGCCAAATAGATGTGCACGATGGTGCGGAACCCCCGTGTGCGACTCAACGCACACTTGGTCATTTTTATTTTACACACTAAAACGAGCATTTTTATGCCTAGAAAAGCCTTTGGGCGTGTGTTGTAACGGATGTAGCGGACCAGATAGTTTTAACAAACGGCGCTTTACCAAAGCACGCGCTTCAAAACGCCTAATGTGTATTTGCTCTAATCCTGAAAAGCCTAAATTTTCACTCCTATCGTTGTTATACATACACCCGCTCATTCTAGTACAATGAGATACCATTCATCATATCAATTTGTGTGTGTATATGGATTCTAAATCTGAGAATAAATGAGTTAATAATAAATAATATCCGCAGGGTGGAAAAGGCAACGGAGGCTAAGAAACCTGAAGACGAAGTGAACGACTACCTGATGAAGGCTATCGACGCACGGTCCATAGACCGCCTTCGCAAGGAGCACTGTTACCCGCTGCTGCTGCTTTTCCGGGACTGGGACATCGAGTGCAAGGTACTGCTCAAACCCACGAGTTCCCCTGACTAGTAACTACACCAGCGAGGCCTGTGCAAGGATCACTGCTACCCGTTGCTGCTGCTCTTCTGGGACTGGGGAAAAAAAATCATTTTTGGCATCATTATCGTTAATAGAGTGCCCTCCAAAAAAATTTTCTAAATCTCTTCAATGTACAGAATTGGACCTGTTACAGTTTTATTATAAGTATAGATAGTTTAAGGAAGAGATGCAAAGTTGCACTTTCTGGCCACCAAGCTCGGTTTTCGCATCTCCTCCTAAGCTATACAAAATAAAAAAATTACAGAGGCATTAAAAAAGCTTATGATAGATATCACAAAGTGGCCAAGGGCTTTTAGAAAATTCCTTTGTTTAACGTACATATTATAATACGATAAAATAGATAGGGGCGCTAGTTTGGGTCTGGGAACCGCCTTAAGACGTTAGTTTAAATCCAAAGAAACACATAGAATTTGTAACTGGTACACTCTGCTTACGTATGGCCATGACGAGTGATTGAATTAAAATTTTTTTTTTTTACATATACTTAAAACTGGCTTCAAATTCCTGAATATTTATTATACAGTTATTTTAAGTTTTACACGACAAAAGTTATCTCTCGGGAATGATGTGACCTTTTACGTGACCATGTCGCGTTCATTTTCTTTACAGAAAATGTCATCAAAATCGGATATGAAACAGCCGAATTATGAAACTACTTATTTTATGAAGTCAGTTGTAAACACTACTACGAATCGTAATCTCATAATATACCGCTATGAACTCTTTCGACATTTTATTTGACGTATAGCATCGATAGGTCAAGTTTGTTTTGTAACGTGCATACAAGTGAGTCACGTTGTGACGTACATGCTGACTTGCTCTGGCTTAGACAGGTACACCACGCTTGGAGGGATTCCCCAAGCGTCCATTCGACTTTCTGTTTTCTGGTTGTGTTTGAAACGGTAAGCGTTAATTACTAGGAAATACCGCGGCCGACGGCGATTCTCTGGTTTATTCCTATCGTAAGTATCGAATACCAAAGTGAGGAAATGCGTTGAAGATTAGTGCCTTATTTTCCTACAGGTGTTTTCCTTATTTACGCAATAATAAATACGCGGGGTATAAATTAAAACCAGTTGTTTCGAAATTACACAAGGAAAAATATAACTTTCCTTCTTTTCGTTATGTACGTACTACAATAGGTTACATAATACATAAATACACACATAAGCATACGTATGAACTGTGTGATGACTATCCAGAAACTGTATGTAAGTAAATGGTTCCTAGAGGAGATAGGTAATCGAAAACGTAACTCGAAATATCACCTTAAATGTATTTATATTTAATTCATACGCCAACTAAATGTTTCTCGACCAAGGACGACTTGCTCTGTGAGCACTGCACGTGCCAAAGCTACGGGAGACAGCTTTAAAAACTTATTGCAGCATGTACTTAAGTTATCGGCATAAATATTGAGCATGGCCCAAGGTAGATCAGGCGTTTGTAAAAAAAACTCCGTCATTATTTATTCCCTTCGGGGAATCTAATAAATACGTCACTAAACTGTAGTGACGGAGAGGAAAATGACAAGAATTATATTTTTTATTGATACCTTTATTCATAGCTTAGTGATTATTTATTCACATTTAATTAACTGGTTTTTGGAATTTTATGTCGGTTTATGTTTTTTACCAGTCATCAACATTGACAGTCAACTTGTGCGGTTGCTGTCATCACAAGTCGGGTAGAGTAATTTGATGACAAATAGGAATGAGTCCTGTATGAGTATGCCCCATTCGTAATAAATTTTTCTAGAAAAGGTAAAGCCAAGCTACAATATTATTTACATTTTCTGCCTTCAAGTAAGTAGATATTCAAAGGTTCATCATCATCATCATATCAGCCCATACACGTCCACTGCTGGACCTAGGCCTCCCCCATACGCCGCCTCAAATAGCGGCCTGAGCTACAATGAGGGGTATTGCCATAATTACCACGTTCGCAGGCGGATTGGTGATCGCAGTGTTGGTGTTGAAAAATACTCAGAAGAAAGGTGCTGCCCTTCCTCTGGTAGATTGCAACGTAACAATTGTGAACTTTGGCGAATGGTGATTCTGGGCCCCAAGTGAAGGCTAACTCATGGTATAAGAAAACAAGGTATGCTCTTCCGGGAGTGTCGCCAGGTGACGTAACTGTCCAGTTGCCACTTCATTTCAACAAAATGTAGAAGTTGGGAAACAAATGTGATAAGAGGCAATTGAAAAATCAATAAAAAAATCTTTAATTATATTTGTTAGATCAGTCAAAACAGCGTTAGTTAAACACGAGTCAATGTGATAAATAATTGGTGTTCTCATTTCCATGATCACGGGCCGTATAGTGACCCGGTCCTTTGGGAGGCATGCGTGGTGCCGGAGCCAACAGCACAGAGGTCCTTTATGAGAATTAATCTAAAGGCGAGAGCTACACATAGCGGGTATCTTCCTTGGTTGCAGAATATGATACACCGAAGATGATATCCGCCAGGTGTAGAGACTATTGGAAAGGAAAATGAAAATAACAAAAAAAGACATGTTATTGTGGTGAATGGATGGACTGGGTAATTGGACTATGGGGGAAACTATGGACGGCTGCCATAAACATACTCTCAATACTGTTACTTTGAATTTATACTTTATTATTAAACAGCTGGTTCTTCGTACTCTTGCTCTTTTAACTTCATACAGATAAAATCTGCATGAGATCTATGAGGATCTATTCATATTGTTAGAATATTTTCCGTGCTTAATATTACCAACAAGGTATATTCAATAAAAATACACTGTACCAGTAAACTGATAATTAGATCTACATGTAACTTACACTAATCTGGCTTATTAAAGCAGCATATAATTCATTAAACCTTAATTAGGCGCCTAAGAACATTAACACTTCGTTGAAACTACATACCTACAGGAAGAGGATAATAAAACTATGCCAGATTGAATTCTAGATATACATAGTTGAAAAAATGCGTGATTGTGTTTTGCCTTTTCATACTCACCCACGCTGACACAGATTGGGTATATGGGTATGTCACTTCACGCTGATGTTATAAATCCGCTGATGGTATAAGTAAAACAAAAGGGGATCGCGCCAGCTTTAATAATTTACTTGATAGGCGTGTACTTCTTAAACAAAATTTTTAGACGAGTTATGTAGGTGTTGTGCCTTGGACATGAATGAGATAAAGGAAATAGAAATATAAATAAATAATGCTCGACATTTCACACAGCATCAGCTAGTCCCAAGCTAAGCAGAGCTTGTGTTATGGGTACTAGATGACTAATATACTTAATACGATAAATTACAAAGATATATATTTTACTACACATAGAAAACACCAAGAAAATAAATACACACCCTTCCACACACACTACCCTTGGTTAATATCCAGTAAATTAACCATAAGGAGATATTGTAGAGTCTTACATTACGGGCGCCAAACTCTACATTATCCCCCTACATGATCCCGAACGATCCTACCTTACTCAGTATTCCAGAGTTACCTTACTAAGGAAGGAAGGAACTAGAAGCCTGAGTCTACAGAGAGCAAGACGTATGAACGCCCAAGACGAAGACTTTATCCAAGAGGAGAAGACTTTTGCTCTACTTTTCACAATCATCGTCAGAGACCGTTGTAGGCTTTCTTAAACTTTATGGCCTACAGATACAAATTTTTGTCCGTCTCTATACAATACTTAATCCTGGTGATCCAGAATCACCCCACTTTGGGCTTAGTACATCCATATCGTGGCTTATCGTGACTTATATAAGAAACGGCTTGATGATATGGGGGCATTTGTATTCTCCCAGTAAAATTTAAGTGCTTTGGAGATTTATGTACCAACCAACTTATATGAGATGGAAATAAACGCGTTAGTTTATGAAAATATTTATTTTCTTTTACTTTTTTATCTAAGCCGCAATGTTCACACGAACCATTCGAAAATCGTAAAACTGTAATGAGTAAACCACAAACAAACCTAATCTTTTTATTTAAACTGAATTTAATGATCAATTTAAATTTCTTATAGTCGGGTTTTTTTTAGTGACGATTAACCTAATCATTTGGTTATTGAGAACCTATCCCATTTCTGCACGAGTTTTCGTATTAGCAAGGTGGGAATGGGTATCATACCTATGTACATATATAAACCATGACCTGGGCTAAGACTGGTCTGACATCCACGAGAATGAAGTCGGGGATGATGCTGGTGAAGTAGAAATTCCTGAATGGGTAGGTCTCACATAAGTGCTACCTTCATAGATATCGTGGAATAATACTCAAGTTCATTTGCCCAATTTAGGATGACGATTTACTATGTTTTAAATGTTTAATGAGAAGGTGAGATCTTCTTTGCATTATTTATAGAATGATACAGATAAGGATATAATACTCGAAGTTACCAAACTCACAAGTACCTAAATCATAGGTCTACGAATGGACTAATTATTTTTGAATTTTACATAAATTGAGGTATTTGAAATGGATGAGGGTGCTCCAAATGACAGCAAAAGGGGTTGATTGAGGGTTAGGAGGTGCACGATCAGAGGTAGAGGGCGCGAGGGGCGCGCGCGGCGCGGCTGATGACGCATGCGCGACGAAAGGCGCTGCGGGGTGGGAGGCGCGCGCCTAACACTATTTAAACTGTTCTTGCGAACGGTCATCATGCATTGGTCTGTTTGCAATCCAAAGTTTAGTTAGCTCAAGTAATCCGACTGCTCGAGTCGCAGACAGACAGGCACAAGCCAGTGGTCGTGACCGAAAGCTCTCGCAGACATACGCTAGCTAAACGCGCAGTGAACCCTTAGTTCAGGCCCCATCGTAACCAGTGAAGTGATTTGAGAAGAAATGGCCGTCGCTGCAGCCCAGAAGAACCGCGAAATGTTCGCCATCAAGAAGTCCTACAGCATCGAGGTGAGGCGCTCTCACCTTCCGCAGCAGGACACGGGCCCACCCGCGTCCTGCTGACTCCATGCTTCATCATAACAGGATCATCATCACGTCATTTTCGTGGCCGGTCATTTGGAATATTTTTACATTAAAAGTGCATAAATCAAAAAGCCGAGTTAGTAATTAAACCCACACAAACGCAAACAAAGTGACCGATCATGAAAACAAAAGTTCATTCAAAGTGTTTGCAGTCCCACTCAGTTAAACCCTGAGAAAATTATTTTTGTTTCCCAAGGTCTATAATAAAAAGTTGAAAACGCTAAATAACTCATAATAATTTATTTAAGTTGTAGGCTCAGCAAGGCACAAAGGTAAACATTCCAGTAACCCATGTCTCTCATCATACTATGGAAGAACATCTTTAGATTGGGATTTAATAGAATATATATTATATAGGTACTGATGTGATACAAACGAATAAAAAAGGGATGGTAATATTGCAATACATGTGCTTTATGTTATTGTTGGAATATACAATAAATACTATAAAATAAAGTCAGATACAGTTCCAATAATAGGGACATTTGATGATTTTTATATAATACATTTTTCAAGTACCTAATTTATGTCCTCCATGTGATTTGTTACCGCAAATCTGCAAATCGATTATGATAGTTTTCGTGATCTGTTTCGATATCTATCTGTTTGGGACGAAAACAGCGAACATATAATATATCAGAAACATATAATATAATATCTGCGACCACTCAATTTTAAACACGATAATAGGTAGTAGTTTATGTACAATTTAAAAAAATACATATAAAAGGTACGTTAACTACCAAATTTAGAATCATTTTATGAAAACCTTTACATAATTAAACGATGGATTTTAATTTGTGGTCGTAATAATACTAAACGTAATAATAGTCGAAAAAGACTAATAATATGTATTAGCATATATATGTATGTATATTGCCTGTGAGGTGTTTTGGTTTTCATAAAATTAATAAATTATTTGCATAGCATTTGTTAAGTACTATTAAGACATCTTTTTTCTGACTATAAATTACCATATACAACGTCTTAGAGTAGTGTAGAGTTTATATAGAAGAAAATATGGAAATCCTATGCAAGCTATGCATGTTAAGTAATATTTATTAACAAATGCTCAATCCTCAATCTAGGCATAATTTTGACAGTACAGCATTTTTAAACAAATAACTATCAAACTCAAATGCCTTCAGGCGAAACCATTGTAAGATTTCGTTTTGGTACTGATAACGAGTATAAGTAAACGAAAGAAAACATTCGATAATGTCAAAGAAATCTTGTGAAAGTATGTTTCCTATCGAAATTAAATAAAAAACAAAACATAAAGTAAGCAAAGTACTTTTCGGCAAACATTAATGAATGCAAAAACATAATTTTGCGGTATAATCACCTACATACGACAACAGGAATTCCGTTTTCGTCAATATTTAATTTACCCAAGTTATAATTAAAACTCCAAAAGGTAAACTTTCTCAACGAAATTGTATCATATCGTGTGACATATTACATAAACGGATAAATTAACAATTAGCCATTGTAGAGGCATATTACCGTCGAATAAGAAATCATAGCATGATTCCCGCAGACACTGACCTTTTAAAGTAGGTAATATAATGACTATTACGTCGTAAAAAACTCATCATTGTTTCAAAGAAGATTATTAGCATTGTCAATATTCAAGGCGTCCCTCGTAATCATTACTTCATGGTTCCAATTCCTTTGCAATTATCTAACGCTTGGTTATATCGTAGATTCTTTCACAAAATTGTTTGTTCTTTACAATGGTATACAGGTAAAGTATTTTTGTAGGTAGCATTGCGAAATTTTTATAATGAAATCTATAATAGGTTCCACAAAAAGGCTGTTTTAAGATAAAATATTATGTAAACTAATTCTAACCCAATAGAGCTAATCTGCTTAATGCTTATCTTAGCGATGCGACCATGTAATATATACGATTAAGTAGCTCATACGCTGTGCGATACCCGGGCCTATTACAAACAGTTATAAATTACCGTGTGTTTTTAATTGGCTTCTGATTGTATTTCCTTGACCATCGAAGGTCGGAATGCAAGGCAGCACGCTCACCGCGTCCACTGCAATTTGCAAAGATCTCGTCTCACATGACAGTATAGCCCTTCAATTTGGAACCTAACCTAAAAACTAACAATTACAACTGAAATTCTTAAATCCAAGGAATACGACACAGTAGGCCTTCTTTGTTGTTTCTAGTGTCAATAAAATGTGTTTATTTTTTATTGCTACGTCAATAAGTACTGCACCTCGCAAGATTATCAGAATTAATTGAATTAATCATGAGTGGTGGAACTGGTCTAGTTTTTGAAGGTTATTGTTCAAATTACTTTTTATATTCGTTGACATGATGGAGTAGGTAATAAAAGTAGCTCTTACCACTTCCGTTTGCCCTTAGGCGTAGGTGTCCAAAACAGCATGCATTTAAATACAATCAGGTAGTGGGATTAATTGGTTTACATCAATACGATTGCACATTAAAATGAAATAATGCTAAGCAAGTTATGATGAAAAATAAGACTTTGCGGTCTAAATCAGATTGCTTATTCAACGATGGTACAATTGGCATTTGATGCAAACAAGAGAGCGCATGGAGGGACGAACATGACGGCCAGCAATCAGTGCTCGGCCTAATTGCCGCGCGGATTGGAATGGTAAAGTGGCCACTCGGGCACACCAAGGCTATACTAACCGGATTCCGAATCTACCCGCTCCAGTTAGGCGAACCTTTAACTCTAGTTTCCGCAATCCTGCCACTATACCTATTCAATGCGTAATGCGAACACGTGTTACAATAAAACAATAAGTAGACTACAGCAATCCAATAAAAACCAAACAATAGAATAGAATAGCCTAGATTTATTTCAAAGAGCAATTATCTGAGATGTTTGAGGTAGTTTTAGGTCGAACGATTACCTTCTTAGTGCATTTCAGGAGCTCGTTAACAATGGAGTGCGATTAGCTTAACCCTTGACATACATAGTTAGGCCCGCGCGGCCACTCTAGTGGAAAATGCTAGGTCTCGCCGCGCCGCGTGCGCTCCTTAGCGCTAGGCGACGGAAATTACGCTGGTAATGACATAGGCAAGGCGTGGCAAACTCATACGCGCCGGCGGCAAAACCCGTAATTTACTACTTCAAACTATGCTCTAAATTCGCTTTGCCGGTCTGTGCATAAATGCGTTATGCACAAATCGAGTTTTCCAGAAAGATGGAATATATAAAATGCGTCTCATTATTCATACAAGCCTCACGAATTAATTCATTTTTAAGGAACTTTAAAGAAACTAGTTTTGGGAGTACATTTTTGAGTTTTGGTTGTTCGAATTCGACTTTGACTTTTACATAAGCGCCTTTAAATACATCGTAAATGTAAGGTACGAGTATATCGGTATTAAGCTTATTGCGTAATATTATGGTAACTTCCGAATTACTTATGTTACACTAATAACATTTTCAGTCATGGAAGGAGTGTTTGAAAGTAAATGACAAAGACTTCAACGTGCAAGATTAATTACGTACTTTAGTAAGTACTCTGGGCAATTGTGAATTGTTCGCAAAGTGCGCGTCAGTTGTAATAATTGGCTCCTTTCGAGCTCAGCGGTTCAGAAAGTTCAGTTCCTCGAGATCCTTAAGATCCTTTTAAGGGATTTCAATCGTATAGCGTAGTTTCCGGCGGGTGTGAAGCCGGGAATATAATGGCAGCACTTACCCCCGGACACGCGCAGGAAATAAGCTTAGGAACTCCTTAAAAGCAATTCTCACTCTCGTATGAAATATAATGCGATTTGACCGCTCTATATTTATAAGGATTTAGAAGAAGAAAACTATTTTTAGCGTTCTTTGATCCTAAGCTGATCGATTTTGTTCAGAGATTTAAAGTTTTTACTGTCAGGGGGATTCAAAATGAGAATTATTATTATGCGGCATAAGTCAAATTATTTTCCTGCATTAAATAAATAGTCTCTGTTATGGTACTTAAATATGGACTAGATCAATGATGATCACGTTCATTCGTTTCAGTAACCTAGGAAACCAGAAATAAATGTTAATCAGTTAACCGTGTTGGTACAGAGAGCATCAGCAACTGGTAAACCTCTAGCCTTAGAAGTGTAAACGTTAAAGGGGTTAACCAAATGATGCTGCCCTCCGTACCTTACAAGGTTAATAGCAATAATTTGATTTAACTAACAACTGGTATTTATTTATTATTTTTAATTCGATGTCTGGAATCTTTAAACGAACAAATTCTTGTATATCTATAATCTGAATCTCAGAAACGGCTCCAACGATTTCATGAAATTTAGTATACAGGGTGTTCTGGGGGCGATAAATCGATCTTGAGTCTTTTTAACTCACGTGTTAAATATAATTTCTAAAGAACACAATCTCAATTTCTAAAATAATATCGAGCAAAGCTCGGTCGTCCAGGTACTGAATGCTTATGGAGTAAAATGATTTTTGTCACACGCGTTTTCAATTTTTTATTATCTTTGCATATAGAAAGAGTCTAATCATTGATGAAACACCCTTAAGAAGGTATATTTAATGCTTTTTACGAATAACCTATGTTTTTTTATTACAGAATGGTTATCCATCACGCCGTCGATCACTTGTAGACGACGCCCGTTTCGAGACCCTGGTTGTCAAACAGACCAAGCAAAGTGTGCTCGAAGAGGCTCGCGCCCGTGCCAATGGTAGGTCATGCATTTTATGGAACCTAGCATAAAAGAATTTGCTCTTTTATCGGGAAGAAATAGGCTCATTAATTTATTCTTTAGTTTGCTTCTTTTTCATATTGTTTTGTTGTTTTATGGTTTTTTTTGTTCAATTTTCGTTTTTGTTTTAATTACATTTTTTTACTCTCAAAGACTCTGGCTTGGAATCCGATTACATCCAAGATGATATGCTCATTGGCAACGGAGATAACTCCCCGACTGTTGAAGACGGCACTCAACAGGATGAAACCAAGAATGGACACCTGGGTAATTTTTTCTTTTATTTTCTTCTTTCAACGCCTATTTTGTTTGGTTGATTTTGTTGTATTGAGTTTTATTTTATGTTTTATGTTTATATATTTTTCTTTGTAGCCGATGCAGATATAGGGGATGACGCCGGGAAAACCAATGATGGTTAGTATTTTATAGAGATATATTGCTATATTTAAGAAGAAAAACAAATTATTATTCTATTGTTAATTGTAATTATTTTAATAGTAAGTATATACTTTAAAGGTTCTTGGAAAAGCGTTTGGTTTAATAGATAAATGAATTCCAGATTATACTTTGACGGAAGAGGAGGTGATCCTGCAAAATGCTGCCGCCGAATCGGCTGAGGCCGAGCAGGAGGTGCAGCAGGCGATCCTGCTCCTCCGCATGCGCGACGGGATGGGATCCCTCGCTCGTATTCTCAAGACCATCGAGAACTACAAAGGCTGCGTGCTCCACCTCGAAACCCGCCCCTCCCAAGTCGAAGGCATTCAATTTGACGCACTCGTCAAAGTGAGCATGTCTCGCGTCAACCTTCTTCAACTCATAAGATCACTCCGTCAGTCGACCTCCTTCGCTGGAGTAAACCTCCTCACCGAAAACAACGTTTCCAGCAAGACCCCCTGGTTCCCCCGCCACGCCTCAGACCTCGACAACTGCAACCATCTCATGATAATGTACGAGCCGGAGCTGGATATGAACCATCCCGGTTTCGCGGACAAGGTTTACAGAGAGCGCAGGAAGCAGATAGCCGAAGTGGCATTCGCTTACAAATACGGAGACCCAATCCCCCCGATGTCTTACACCGAGAGCGAGAACTCGACTTGGCAGCGAGTATTCAACTCCGTGGTAGAGCTGATGCCCAAGCACGCTTGCAAGGAGTACAAGGATGCATTCAGCAAGCTGCAGGAGGCTAACATTTTCGTCCCGCACTGCATTCCCCAGCTCGAGTCAGTTAGCAACTTCCTTCGCCAGCACACCGGTTTCTCCCTGCGGCCGGCCGCGGGCCTGCTCACGGCTCGCGATTTTCTGGCCTCGCTCGCTTTCCGCGTATTCCAGTCCACACAGTACATCCGCCACGCCAACTCTCCCTTCCACACACCTGAACCGTGAGTAACTACTTCCTTATAACTATATTTTTTAGAATTCACCGATTGTGAAGAACACCAAGGTTCACTGAATTTTTTTTAACACATTGTCAAGGACTTTAGTCACGCGTTGCCTTGTAAAAATCGTGTTAATTGTTAAATGTAAAGCAAGTACAAATCTTGTGAGTTAATTAACAACGCTGCGGTGAAGCGAGTTTTTTATACCCTTGAGGTTATACTAAGTCCGGAAATAATATATGTTTTCCCGGATTATTAATGCCAGTCACTATGATAATAAAATATTAGTAATAATAAGACATTCAAAATAAAACTATGATAACTAAATCAGAAATCTCAAAGACGATAAGCTACTCGGGAAGGTAAAATAATTGCCACAAAGAGCTCTACGCTGCGCAACTAATGGAACTATAATTAGGTTAAATGTCATCCCTCCATACCTAATTGAGTTGAACTGAAGCAACTTCCTAAACAAGTTTTCAATGTCCATGTTGGTGGACGATCATAATTTCATCAGCCTCGACTGGGTCGATAGCAAAATAATGGATTTCGAGCCACTAATCTATCTGTAGTCAAATTGCGTAGTTTCCTCGGTGAAAGCCTTGAAGATTGATAATATATATATTAATCTTACCTTTATTTTGATTGAAGCGATTGCATCCACGAGCTTCTCGGTCACATCCCTCTGCTGGCTGATCCGAGCTTCGCACAATTCTCTCAGGAAATCGGCTTGGCTTCACTCGGTGCATCTGATCCGGAAATCGAAAAGCTCTCTACTGTAAGTTTTGTTTAATAACATTATTTTATGCGAATTTCTCTTTAAAATTACGGGCCCATGCCATGGCGAGATTTAATAGATCGAATAAAATGCTCAGCTAGCTCTAGGTATCTAGTAAAGTGGTTTGATAAAGGATTGTTTGTGCAGGTGTACTGGTTCACCGTTGAATTCGGCCTGTGCAAAGAGGACAACCAAGTAAAGGCATACGGCGCTGCACTTTTGTCTTCTATTGGCGAGCTCTTGCACGCTCTGAGCGATAAGCCAGAGCTGAGACCTTTCGAGCCGGCCACCACATCGATACAGCCTTACCAGGACCAGGAGTATCAGCCCGTTTACTACGTAGCCGAGAGTTTTGAAGATGCCAAAGGAAAATTCAGGTACTTAGAGGGTCGATTGTGAATCGGAGTAGTGATTTACCCTGTTAAATGTGCACGCTGGTTACGAATGTGTTGTTTTTCCAGGAGCTGGGTGTCGACCATGTCGCGACCATTTGAAGTGCGCTTCAACCCACACACGGAGCGTGTCGAGGTGCTCGACTCCGTGGATAAGCTGGAGACGCTCGTGTGGCAGCTCAACACTGAGATGCTGCACCTTACCAACGCCCTCAAGAAGCTCAAGGGCTCTCACTTCGAGTGAATACCCTACCCCGCATTACACATCTATGGTTCAGTGCACGCGGCCTCGCTCGCCGCATTCTGTATAGCTAGTGATATTGTGTACATGTAAGACTGTTAGCGTGTGGAGCGTGTGAGTGTGTGAACATCATCGATGATGGTCCTTCTTTAAATTCTTTTTGTATTATTTATTATGCCGAGCTCATTGCCCGGGCCTCGGAAACCGTACGGAGCTCCTCATTGCCCATTAAAGGAGGTCGTGCGCGTTTGCGAGTCCTAAACTATTATTAGTATTATAATTTATAATTTAAACAAATACACAAATAAAAAATGGAGCACCAAAAATATTTAAAAACAAACAATATAACATAATATGTTTGAATGAATACCGTTGTTTTACTTATTTATTGCCGATATTAAGTATCCTTGCCGCCCAAGACCGGTGTATAAGTCAGACAACCGGCCGACACAAAGCCATGCTTAGTACGAGTAATTTGCACGTATCAGACAGACACATAATTGAGACTCTCGAAGCATAAAGGAAGGTCCAAGATTTTAAGGATTAAAGGGGTACACGACCCTGTGAATCAACAACACTTCACCAATTTTGCAGACATGAGAACCAAAACAAACACAATGGGATCATTCGTACAAAACTTATAAAAATAACTCTACCTAACTAAAATTCAAAACTTGTTACACGATGAACTGGGTCAAAACTTTTTGCGAAAAATTTAAATATTGTATGTAATTAATTACCAACCTTGAATGAAATAAAATTATCTAAATAAGCTTTGACGTAGGCATATAACTGGTTAGGTAAGTTCACATCGTAGAACAAAAAAGGTAAAATAAATTAAAAACGTGGAATGCTGAACAGAAACATATCGATCGCGAATCATGATTGCTACTCAGTCAGGTCGCACCTGTAGGTAATAAGATTTTCTCTCGTCCCCGAAGGGTACCATGATCACTTTGAACGTAATCTGATTTGAAGATTGTGAAAATGACTTTATTGGTTACCCTAGGGACATTAAATTGAGAAAAGAAATGAATATGCCTTTTGCCTTCTTCTCGGAAAAATCAACGACAGTTAGGGCCGCCACTACCGGTTACGATTTCGATTGGTACTTTATTATTAATTCAGAACGATACCATACTTTTTTGAGACAATGAAAATGCAGCACTGACCTAACTCCTGAAAACTTGGCGTTTGTAGGGTTCGTATCGTTAGGGTTTACACGTACACTATGTTTGCGTAGATATCAAATTGGTTACTAAAGAGATAGAGAGAGAGATAATTTATTTAGCCATAAAGAAAATATAGATAACTTATGAACTACTATCTAAATACTACTCCCATACAGTCATTTTAGTCGCGGTTACGACTCAAGTCTTTTTAAATTTTTACATTTTATTGGTTTTCATTTGGCCGCTATGCCGCCGACACCTGATGGTAAGTGATGAATGTGATGATGATACGGCCGAGGTTGTAGTACGCTTCCCTAGAAGAATCTTGTTCAGCCTTAGCCTTGAAAAGTCACAATAAGTGTCGACTTGTGTCGTAACCGCGACTAAAATGGCTGTATGGGCTGTTTACTACAACAATCGAAAGGACCTAGTAAATTATTTTTCGTATGACCTTATATTCTGATGTCAATCGCTATACCATATTGGGATAAAAAAAAAAACATTATTTTGACTTTAATCAAGACATAGGAGCCGTATTTATTATTATCTTCTCAAAGTAACAAATCGATATTTTCACGCTTGCTTGAAAACGGTGACTTTGCAAGTTAAATCAGCAAAATATTTTTTTGAATACATGTGGTTATTAGTTGTATTCAAAAAGAGTGCAAACTTGTTTTTTTGCTGTCGTGCCGATATTAATTCTAACAAAGCAGTCAAGGGCTTCCCGAGTGGCTCTACAATCGACTGCTGAGCTAGTTCGGTATTAACAAGGCTTGAAACTGAAAAAACATTTGGTCTAGTATGATATATAAATTTTAATTTCTAACAAGAATATTTGTTTATGTTTATGAAATAAAAAATCACCGTTTTCGAGCAAGCTTGATGAAATAACCAGTATCAACATAATACGAGTATATTTACGAAAATCGGCGCAGGTATATTGTGCAAAAAGACACCATTTCGTGCGATATTTGTCAAAAAGATATATCCACATTATAAAGTCCAAGAAATATGGTAATATACAGAAAATAATGTCTAAGAAAAGGAGAAGATTGTTGCTCGTAAACGCTTTTAAGCAGAGGTCTAGCTAGTAGAGTGCACTTTGATACTTTGGCCACAACTTTGGCCGAGTGGCGAGCGAAAGTTAAAGTGCGCTCTATTGGTTTGGTTAAATGGGTATTCCACGACGTAATAAATTTCATGAAATTCTAAAAATAATTAAGCGTATGGCAACTTGAGCCACCAAATAACTGAAATTCGGTAAAATTTGATGCCTTATTTTACCGAATTACAGTTTTAATTTGTCCCAGACATTACAACGTTAGCTTTGAAATGCACGACAAGAACTTAGGATCAGGGGTCTACTCGGAAAAGAAAAATCAAAGTTTTTATTCGTTATCAACCAAAACCTACTCTCTTGTCACCTACATAAGATAGTGTTTGCGCAAAAGATAATCAAAAACTTCAATTTTTATTTTTGCAAGTAGACCCCCAGAAGTAGTTATTTCTCTTTCCGGATTCCTTCGTATCGACATACTGGGTATGAAGAGTGGAATAACCTACGAATAGCATACGAAGACCGGGGACTGTGCAGACGGCTTGGACTTTTGAGAAATTTATTCGGGTCGAAATTGGAACAGTTTTCCGACATGGAAGCTTATCTCTTGAAGATTAGTGAATTGGATCAAAAACTACGAGTTATAGATGCTCCATTAGAAGATGTTTTCAATCACGTGAATGTTTTCAAATTTATGGATCGTCTCCTAAAAGCGTTTTCCAGTAAAAATTTTTTAAATTTTTGCGGGATAAAAACTTATTCCTCCGGAATACATTTTTATAGGGCCACCTCGGGCGGGATCATTCTATAAACAACTGCAAAAGTATAATAAATAACGGAGAAAACGACGAATATACAAAAAAAACGTACTTACAGCCGAACATAAAACTTCCTTATTTTGGAAGTCGCGTCGGTTAAAAACCAATAATATCCATATTTTATAGTCTTTATGCGAAAGTACCTAACTGTTTCTCTGTATCCTTTTCAAACCTCAACCAAACGACTGAACGAATCGCAGTGAAATTTTGGCAATCGGATAGCCATCTATAAAATTGCCTTGCTAAATTTCATAAATATCAGGTATCTCAAGTATTCAAGTATTTATTTATCAATCCTAATACCACATACATACAATGTGAGAGATATCTCGTGGTAGGACATCTACTACGACGGCTATTTAAAATGCGTGAAAAGCCGTGGAAGAAGATTACTCCTACTAATATTATAAAGCACATCACAGACTTAGCTATAATATATAGTAATATACCATGCTATAAAGCAAACAATGACAGTATAGCTTGGTGACGTCATAGAAAATAAATTATAGCTGCGTATACGGTCACTCAAAATTTGTATAGAAAATTTGTATAGAAAATATGTATATCGCGCTATGCCTTGCTTAGATTTATATTACTACTCGTATGTATTATAGATACGTCTGTAAATGTCAAAGTTTGTGAGTATGAATGATGAATTGAATCAATACAGTAGTTTTTGCTTTCACGCCAAACTACTGAACTGTATGGGTTGAAATTTGGTATAGGCATAGTTGGAGACCTGGAATAACATAAAGGCTATTTTTATCCCAATAAAAAGCGGGCTAAGGCGCGGGCAGCAGCCACATGTTCTAAGGCAAGCCAGAACACCGTAATATTATAGAACTCTATAATAAGCCATACCTTACCGGTGTTACATTGACATTAAACGCAAAAGTTACATAGTAAGTGCGTTTCGGTAATACAAATTACGACATAATGACCCCACCGATTTGCAAAGGATAAACGGTTCATTTTTCTTACATCAAAATGGTCTCGTTATTTTTTTAATAAGGTGTGTGGCCTTCAGAAATTATTGTTACATGAACAAGGAACTGTGAGGTGTGTGGGTTTCTTTTGGGGAATTAGATGACAGAATAAGACGGAAATTTGAAGCCTAATTGCATGATATAAGCAGCGGAGTGAAAATTACTTCGTTTCATCTCATGCTGTCTCACTCATATGATCATTTGATCAAATATGATTTGCGAGACAGCATGATACATGCGGTCATTTTCAATCACAATCTTTAATACGAGACTTAGATAGTTAGATATAACTAAATTGTATACCACCAAAACTTACACTTAAACTTAATGAGCATAATAAATAAGGCCACGTGAATCGTAGCCATTCCGAATCATTATTCAGAAGGGCTATGATTCAAGTGGTTATTCTATATTATATTAATTTCATTAAATTAGGTATCGGATTTTTAATTTAGCTAACAACAACATATTTTGAGCACTTCAAAGTTGTTTGTAAAGTACAATAAGACGAAATTCGACTTAAGACATATTAGGAATGTCCCAGAGTATGGGAAAATCAATATTTTCGTTTCTTTTGATAATATGGGATTAAAGGCGTAAATACGTATAAATTTGGGATAAACCAAAATACCTTTAGATCAAGACTCATGGTTACTGATGCTCATACAAGTGGCGTTTGGCACAAAACGAATGGACTCACAGTGTAACAGTCTAGCCCGGATCAACAGGCAATAAAGAAATAAAAAAAAATACTGGACAATTCACACAGCATTATCTAGCCCTAGCTAGCCCTAGATAGCTTAATATGTAGAAAAGAAACAGAGGCGGACCAACTGCTCGGTGGACAGATTAATTATATTATGATACGATTATATTAGAAATCTCTCAAGGACCTTTGGCTTAAGGCGTTCTTGATAACATGACTTTCAAACTATCATTGTGGTAGTTTTTTAAGTTTCATCTGAATAATTTGTGCAAACTAAGAAGTAAACTTGGATACGGAACATTGCCGTTGCCATTTCATAAATGTTTTTTCGTACCCACTTAATACGTATTACGTTATTACTGAGAGGATGAGATATACATACTAGAGATCAATATATGTATGACAGCAACTCAGCAACCGTTGCAGAACAAACAACACATATTATACAGACTGTACCGAAATCCCAAACTTAGATAAAAGCTAGGTAGGGTAGGAAAGGTAAAAAAGCTTTAAAAATTAAAGTGGTGATGGTTAGCGTCAATTAAAACACTTTTAGCATAGCCAATGTTAAATACTACACAGAATCAGAATCAATAATTTTTTTGTCCACTAGTGGAAGAAGGACACAAAACTGTCTTTCAGTACAAATAAATGCTATTAACACGTCCAATACATTTTTCTACGAGAGAGCAGTCGCGCCGTTGGGTCACCCGATCGTATTTTTATCATTTCATCTATTTGTGTTTGATAATTATTATTATATAAAACACATGCAATGATGGTTAGTTACATGTTTTAGGGTTATTCCGTCATTTTAGGGTCATTCTATCATTTTCTGTCAATTAGGTTAATCAAGTTTGGTCTCATGTGAAAAGAATATTTGAGTAAGAGTACATTTTCCAAGTTATTATTATTTCTAGCGTATATAGTTTTTTTTATTAATATCATTGTTTTAATATGCACCGAAGTTAGATATTTCAGTGCATACTCGGTACATTCATTTTAGAAGACCCACGAAATCGTATATCCTACTTACGAATCTCTACCAAACGAGAGCTCTTGTAGGCTTGATCGAGCAGTCATTTATTTTATTTTGCACCACGAATTCGTACTTACACATTGTTCTACAACAAACTTACCTAACCTTTTTGACCGTTCCAGATTATGAAGAAAGCAAAAAACAAAAAGACTTCCATTTTAAAACTTTTTGTTGATTTTTCTAATACATTTTTGCGCCTTTACCTCTTGGAATTTCAAACCGTCATACATAAGTCATAACTAACTCCGGAAATATTCCAGACAGACGCCCGTTATTGGGTCTTAAGAACTCAGAAGAATGAAACTAAAACGATCACGACGATATTGATAGGGGGCTAACTACCATAGACTACACATATTAGTCTATGCTACTACTATACTATGTTGCGATACTGGAAATTATATACATTGGCAAGTAAGTTGAGAGGCACGGCCTCAGTCGGGCAAGGGCGCCAATCAAACAAAGCACACTAGTAGACATTACGTGCACGTAATATCGAGCGCTGCTTACAAATTCACACCATTTTAGGTAAATGGTTAACCAGTATCCTTGTTTAAACGTCACTTGTTTCTGCCCGTGACCTCGCACGCGTTGTTTCCGGGATAAAAATAGCATAGGTGTGTGATTATATATTTATTCCAGGAGTAGACTTAGATGATTATGCTAAATTTCAGACTGATCCGTTCGGAAGTTGTGGCGTAAAGAACTTACAGACATACTTCTACTTAAGTTGGTATATAAAAATGCATCACTAAATGTTTCTATGCGCAAAACTTGAGAGCGGCTGGTCCAAAATATAATAGAAGAATTATTATTATGAAGAGCAAAATTTTAAAAGGCCCGGAAAAACGTAAATATTACACACACACCTACACAGTGGTTGACGATATTTCGTTTAGTTAGAATATAAAAGTGAAAATATTGTACATTGCTTAAATAAATGAAGTTAAAGGAATTCATTTTAATTATATTACTCATTCGATGACTATTTCCTTACAACCAACTTCAAAAGGAGGAGGTTCTCAATTCGTCTGTATGTTTTTTATTTTTGAACATACATACATATGTATGTTATCGCGATATCTCCGCCAATTATGGACCGATTTTGAAAATTATTTCACTGTTGTATAGAAAATGATCCCGACGACTTTTTTACACGCCATATTATTTGTCTATTATATCCTAGACAACGAGTGCTGGGCATAATCTCAGGTTTCATTCATAGCGTCTCTGTAAGATTTTATAAGAGAACACTAGCTTTTGCGATGATGCACGTGTGTGGGTCGGGGTTTGAATTACTAGATAAATATGTAGGTTTAAATGGATAAAATCGACGAGAGTCTATAATTAACATAAATTTAAAAGCCCCGACAATTTTACTTGAATTTAACCATCATAACTTAAGAATGGTTTCATCACTCAAAGTCTATCCTACGATGAAACAGAGCAGCTATTAAATGTTGTCAAGTAAATTATATTTTTATATATTAAGATAATCTAGTTAGAATAGTTATTAATTTAGTTATACTCAATATGTATAAGCTAAGTTCCTTAATAATACCATCATCATCATCATCAGCCCATACACGTCCACTGCTGAACATAGGCCTCCCCAGTACGACGCAACATATAGCGGTTCTGAGCCCGCCTCCATCCATCGACTCCCTGCGACCGCTACGATGTCGTCGGTCCATCGAGTGGATGGTCTCCCATGTAGGGGGGGATTTGCCATAATCACCACGCTTGGCAGGCGGATTGGTGATCGCAGTGTTAGTGTTGAAAAATACTCAGAAGGAAGCTGCTGCCCTTCCTCTGGTAGGTTCCCTTAGTCGGCTCTTACGACATCCACGGGTTGAGTTGGAGGGGTCGATATTCGTACGCCGCGGCCCCACGGCTAATACCATGAACCGTTTGTAAAATAAACAACATTGTTATACTATTATATGCCTTTATCGTAATATTAAGAGATTATTTTATTTAATAACTAGCTGCTGCCCGCGCCTTCATCTATGTTTTATCGGGATAAAAAAGCCTATATGTTATTCCAGGTCCCAAACTATACCCATACCAAATTTCATCCCAATCAGTTCAGAAGTTTTTGCGTGAAAGAGGAACAAACATCCATACGCCCATACTTACAAACTTTGACATTTATAATATTAGTAGGATTAGCACTCTTGGCGCCTGAAACACAGTATTACCTAGTTCAGGCAAAATTGTTACACTTAGCTTATATTTATTGACTAACTACACTGATGTTTTTTATATGTACGAGTTTCTTTGAATAAATTTTATTTATTTTATTTATAGCTTTACGCCAAAAGAAGAAGAATCCCAAACGTAATAGTCCAGTCATCTTAGTAAGTTCACAATTTGAGATACCCAGCTATAAACTTGTCTTTTGACATCCTATAAGTTGTCTCAAAAGCTACATAACGTAGGATGTACGCGACTATTAAAATCTAATTACAAATCTCAAAATATCAATTTTGTAATCAAATATCTCGTTTCCTATGGGTTTTTCGCTAATTGTAAATATTATCAATATTGTAGAAGATTAAATTTCCTACCTACTACTTTTGTCAGGGTCCACTCTGTATCTAGAAAACGATTCAATTTAACGTAAGTCGCGTCGCGCACTAAAAGCGCGCGGTTAATTTTATTAAAAAAATCCACAGACAATAAAAAAGGAAAGAAAGAAATCCTTTTTTTTAAATTTAGTTTTTCATACTTACGCGATCAGGAAACTTGTATGTATAACGAAAGATATATATTCACGGGTATTAATCCCGTTAATTTACCAATTTTTCCTGACCTTTCAACAGGTTTACACTGTGTTGTGGTCACGAGATGAATAATAAACACAGTAAATACCCATGAATATTTACTAAGTAAAATGTTTTATCGGCTCAACGGCTAAGAAGATAAATCGTAACATACGTCTACACTACACAAACAACCTAAACTCATATTATCTAGGTTCCATAGGATAAAAAAAATTGGCCTACATATATTTATGTATATTAAACTTTTTAACTGATCAAAATCTTTCATTAATGTAGGTAGTCGTAAAATTTATTCAAAATTTATGTAAGTTACCAAAAATACTTATCAAACAAAACCTTTTTATTAAAATATGTTTGTTTATTCTTGGACGATATGGTCCTCGACCTCATCCGGCAGGGCACCGGAGTAGCAATGCTTCAGGAATGTTACCTGCCCCTGCAAACCGCGAAGCCGAGCCTCCACCAGTCCAAAGTTTTCTCTCAATGTGAGTATTTGTATTTGCATTCTTTTACGTATCTGGAACAAGATTGAAAATGGCGAAAAATGCAATATAAAAATAATTTTCCATATAAAATTATAAATAAGAAATAAGTGTGGTTGTAACATCAAAATAACAGCTGATTACTGCCTATGATATTTAATAAAAGACCAGTTTTTTTTATTTCCATCCTTTTGGAAATTTACCATAACAAACGGGCCTTTGTTATGTCCAGAGATCGGAAAAGGTCGAGTATATTTACCTACACATCGAAAGTGTAAGTAAACATAGAGTTCACAATTCATGTTTGATTAATTGCATAATTTGTCCCCCGTTGTAGATGAAGAAACCCTCCTTACTGCTTATCATGGCCTAATTGCCTCCGGACTCTGTATTGGTCAAACTAGACAACAAAGAAAAGAAGGTGTGATCTGTAACCCAAAACCAACGCAAAGCAAATAGTTTAAACTGGAAAGGCAGATCTTACGGGCGGCGATAGTACATCAGGTACGATTTAATATTTTGGAGGAACTCTACCGACGTCAAAATAGTGCTCAAAATCCAAAAACGGTGTATCAGAGACATGTTAAAGTAACAGATTCATGTAAACCCTTATAAATTTGAACATAAGTATGGTTTTGAGCTTAATCTGAAACATTGAGGTAGGCAGTTCTCTTATCAAGAGCGGAATTCTGTTATAGGTCGATAGTTCCATAACAAAAAAACTTTTGTGCAACAACTCTTTCTTATATTTCATGGTGCAGAGCTTAAACTGATCTCGTCTATTACGTTGTATGGCATGGAATTGCCGACAAAGCAGTTGCGGATTTGTCTACCTAATAACATAACCGTTTGTAAAATGTTATTAATACAATTAAAAAATTTACAAATGATAAGAATGTTTATTTATTTACAAAATTTACAATATTTACAATATTTCTATAATTTATTTTTATTATTTTTTATATATTTTTTAGTTTTTTGGATGTTGCCAAACAACCAAATTAATTCATATATTTTATTGACTAACCTACTTTATCTATATTTTTTTCATGTTTATTTCTATATTTTTTCATTGTGCTCCTTATTAATTCCCGTATTGTTATTATTATTTTAAAGTGTTTATTGATATTTGGTTTAATGCATGTAATATAGACTGTTATTTGCACGCCCATATGGGGCAAATTACATTGCTATGCTACATTATTATTTCACTCTACCATCTTTTTAACATGTAATTATGCAATAAATATACTTTACTTTACTTTACTCTTCTCTACTTTACTTTACTTTAAATGATTTTAGAAGAGGTATTATTCCACTCTATGTTATTACGACCTTTGAACCTACCTTTGAATTGTAAGTAAATATACTCTACCATAGGATACATTGAGGCGGCTCAAGACCGCTATTCGTGGCGTCTTTTGAGGAACTTTTGAGGCCTATATTCAGCGGTGGACGTATACGGGCTGATGATGATGATGGTACTCTACATACCTAATCCAATCTCTGTAATGTCTAGTCTCCGAAGCGGCTGGTCCGATTTTGACGGGGTTTATATAACCAGATTGTTATACTTTATTTTGATTTAGTTGTTATTGTTGTTGTTATAGTTTATTTTTATTTTAGAAATATTAAAGGGTTCCGTGCAAATATATTAAAACCCATGAAATCGTGAATTCTACGCGGGGGAAGTCACGTGTTTAGTTCGGTCATTCTAATCTGTACAAGTAGGGTTACGAACGACATCATTGCAACCTTATACCCTGCCTCTTTTATTAACAAACCACCTTGATTTTCAGGTTCCTTGTACACTTTGTTGTTTTACGCATCAATACCCAAATTACACAGGGTAAGGACTGGTCTGATCAGACTATAATTGGAAATTTTGAAGGTCGACGATTGTGATTCGCATACAAAAATAATATCTGGTTATTTTAAGACTAAAATGGGAGGTTTATTTACAAGTTTTCAGCTTATTTAGTGCAGCTATAATACATCACTTAGAAACCTACTCAGTTACGACTTCAAAGTATAAATAACTACTTAGATACGAACGTGGAAGGACATGCCATTCAGAATTGACCTAAGACTAAGAGACAAATTACCTGTCTGCTACCAGCAATAGCAGCAATTTCAGTTTTCATAGAACTTGTCATATAATCATAATCTTCATCTACCTACCTAATATTATAACAATGGATAAATTGCCGCATCAAGTCAGAAATATGTATGTCAATCGTCGGAAGCGAAAATCATAATTCAACTTGATGACCCTGTGAACTTCGTATCGCCTACAAATGTTTTTCCAAATGGTTTTTCTTTGACACTATCCTTAGAGATAAAAATACAATTTTTTTTATTCAAAACGTTCAACCCATTTTTAAGCTTTGAGGTTGATCTTTATGTAGTACGAAAACTTAGTTTTTTACATTACCTATTTAGGCTATTAGTTACAAAGTTACGTAGTTTCGGTCAATGACATTACTTGCATGTCGAGCTACTGCGCGAAAATACAGTACCTACCTAATACAACAAAACACAATCATCTCATCAGCATATCAGCATACGACCTCTGTGGCTAAATACCACATAAATAATTATGACAGACTGCCTTTTGGGACAGTCCATGATCACGAAGCCAATAAAGGCATTTTCACTTTGTTGATAATGGTCGACGATGGACGACCGATATGGCGCGGTGGGCGAAGGTCCGCCTGCGACGCAGGAGGTTGCGGGTTCGATTCCCGCCTCGGGACAAATATTTGTACGATCTGCAACAAATATTTGTTCAGGGTGTTCTGGTCGTTTTTCTATGTATAATAAAATATATCTATCTATGTTATATGTATATTGTATTATGTGTATCAGTTATCTAGTACCCATAACACAAGCTCTGCTTAGGTTGGGGCTAGATAATGCTGTGTGAACATGTATGTATATTTTCTTGTACCAATAAATGAATCTAAATCTGAATTGTCCAGAATTATTAAAAAAAAATGGTGGGTGCAGTAGATATGAAATAAAACACACTGCAAACAAAACACACATACAATACATCTAATCTCTTATATAAATCCTACTTATCTCTTATATAAATTCTAAGTTGGGGAACTGGGATCTGCTCTGACATATCGCATGGGAGTGTATTGTGCATTGTCCCCCTGCCTAACCAGGCCCTAACCAGCCCAACCGCTTGAAGTACCGGAGCAGGATTTTTGGTGATTGACAGATTCGTTTCAGCTTTTCTGTAGGTGCGGCTTCCGCTTATCAAATTATTTAAGTTAGATAGGAAATTTTATAATGACTTTCTTAGAAAAAAATACATCTAAATTACGTGACATCAGCATTCAGCAGCAAATAGTTTAGGAGCACGCAGGTACAATTCGATACCTACGTAAGTACCTAAGACAAGGGGAGAGATGAAAAATTAACTATAGAGCGTGCCATGGTCGGTATCTTCTCTAGCGCATACGCATACCCAACGTGAGAATAAGACGCATGAACGAACGGAAATAAGCAGGTCACTTGGCTTGACGGAAAAACTAAAAAGACAGTAATTATAGAATGGTGATGCAGTGACGCAAACGACAGAGGAAGAAACTCACTGATAGTCCGACATCGTTAAAATAGCCAGGATAGAGTGGATGAGGTTGGCACAGGACCTACGGCCTGGATTCTGCAGTGGGTGATCCCAGACAGAGGATACAGTGTTATTGATCAATTCACTGACACTGCGTGAACTACAGGTTCTGCCCATCATCACGAACAGGTTTGTGAAGACGCCAGGTATATAGTTATTTTTCCAATACTTGAATATTCGGAAAACAACAAATACGTAAGCGTACTGAACAACACAAACCAAGTTTTTATCATCCGGATATGATAACCTTCTACACCACAAATATGTTTTTCTTTTATTAGGCCACTTAGGTCGCAAACAGGCAAGTGGCCCGGCTAATGGTATACGATTATGGACGCCTGTAATATTAGAGATAGGCGCGTTGATAAGCGCGACCCCTTCAATAATTTAGAACGGCTTTTATAAAAACCTCATTATAGTCTTGATTAGTCGTTAAAGATTGACAGCCTTACCTTCCTTGCTACTCTATACTCCATAAGTTGTATATAGGTAAGTAAAGATGTGATTTTAGGACCCTTCCTAAAATGACATCAATTAAACGGTCTCTCAAAATGATGGAATCTCAGTGTCTCTATGGTCAGTCAAAAATACTAACACATTTTCTAAGGAAATAGAATAAACATTTATTGAACTTAGTTCTACATCACATCAGATGTAATGAATGTTATATTTCATTTATTTACTTACATGTACAATTATACAGCTTAGATCTAGGTAGTATATAGCTTACGTCAATAGATATATGCACCCTGTAAGGGCACTTCAAAAGAGTTCTTGTCTAATTAAAAGATAAAAATAAAAGCAGTTAGTAAACATAATAAAAAAATCGAAATTCGTGCAATATAATACAATTTATAAATGATATTGTCAACGAATTATAAATAATCATGTCATTTAGCCAGAAGCAAATTGGACAACGGAGTAAAATCATTTTTCAAAAAAATTATTGAGGTTTTTTACAAATTAGCGTTTTATAAAAATAAGTGGTCATTTTTATTGTACCTACTTATTCCCACATTTCCTACGGCTAAAACGAAAATTGTACCTATATTTTAAATCTACATCATTTTGGCCGATTATAAAGGATATTACAAAGGCAACCGAATAATAATTTTCAGCAAAATAAAAAACAATCATGGGATGACTTGGGACTTTGGTTACCTACAGATTAAAGCTTTGTTGTTTTAGTACTTGGTGCACTAGTAGCCACGAACTAAAAGAAAGAAACTGACATAAAATATAAAGCTCATGCCATGAGCTTGATAGCACCTTAAACATATTCCCCATATGTAGATCCAGCTGCTAGGAAACAATCTCCAAGTAACCAACTCTGAATTACCAACAAACTGAGGATCTACTGAAATCTCAAAACTAATCTTTTAAACGATAACCCCACACCAACTTGCATTCCGTATCCTAATCTCAAAGACAGATCGCAGTTACAAGTAGGTATTCACATTCTCTTCCCTCCAAATTAGATACTCGTACATGCTCACTTATGCACAAGAAGGTGATATGTTATATACGATCGGAACATAATATACACACACAATCTGAGCGCATGCACCTACCAATACCACCAATACCGACCACACTGGGTTCTCCTGATGCCCAGTCTCTTACGAGACTGGTGTCCATAGTAGTACCCCCCACACAATCATCACACTTAACATAACATAACACAAACAATCACCCACTCTATGCCAGACATACAGGTACAATAAGTACCCCCCACACAATCATCACACTTAACATAACACAAACAATCACCTGTACCTAAGCCAGACATACAGGTACAATATTATCTTTAAGCATTTTTAAGTTATTTTTGTTTATGTATTAACTGTAATAATCTTTTTTTTATATTTTAGCGCACAGAGTGGAACTGGTGACCAGTAATACAGGTTCTTGTGAACCTAAAACAGGCACCAGTCTCTCACAAGTGAGTATGTGTATTATACTACTTGTGTATACTAGCAATAAGCTGCTTTGTGAGAGAAAATAAATGTATTTGAAAATACATAATTCGATTTGTTATTAGGTACAATTACTACAAAGGAACCGAAAATATAATAATTTCTGTATACGAGCGATCTTTTAAAGGTGCAACACCACGGTTGCTACTATCACTTCCGAAACTCAATGGCCAAGGCAAATAACCTCGTCACATAACATGCAAAATGATTGATATGATACCGTATTGTATTGATTTTTTGTTGCCTATAAAGACAGAGAAGATAAGAACGATTTTTTGGAATCATCATCTAAATATGTAATGTTTTTTGGTGGTAGGAATACGATAAAAAGAATGAAACTTATGAACTAATGACGCGATCAGTACAGAAGCAATCACCAGAATGGGTCCAAATTAATCCAACTACCTATAGTAGTTGGATTAATTTGGACTATGGATTAATTCTGCAAAAGAAGTGATGCCAACACTAGATCAGTATGGGATAAACATAGAACAAAAACAAATCAAAATAAAAAACAATATTACTCCTTGCACCGTGCTGCGTGCACCGTTTACCGAAACAAAATTTGACGTAGTGTTAAAATAAAGTTGTGAAGGTATTTCAATAATATTTTTGTTTCCGTTGTGAGACAACGGGATTTTTTAAAACGTTCATCAGTAGGGGAAACAGGAATAAAAATATAGAAAAAAGAGCGCGAAAATAGAGAATACATCCTGGTTCAAAAATATAAAAAAGAAGAACGAGGAAGAGACTTCGCGTTCCACTGAACACTACTAAAGAGCTGACAAAATAATAGCTTCTTACACTCTTGAAATAATAAAATAGCTTTAGTGTAGTGTAGAGATAGGGGTGACCCGTTCGTGGCTGTGTGTTTTTAATCTAATTAAAATCTGTTATCATAAATTAACATCTGTGCAGAGGAAAATAGTAAAAGAGCAGCCTCTTCATCAATTCATGGTTTTTTAAACATTTACCATCACTATCGATGGTAACACTGGACATCTGTGACTATAGTATACGATAGTATAATCAATCAATACTCCATACCAATGTTAGAAATACGGAATTTACTCTTGTGTCTTTGTGCTTAACCTTTACATTTAATTGCTGAACGGATCGTAATGAAATTTGGCTAGGAGATAAACTTAACCCTGGAGAATGTGTCTACTCTTATTGGATAAAAGAGGATAAAAAGGTTGCAAAAAGAAGCCGGGGCAAATAAAATGCTTCGATTTGAAAACCGTCATATACCTCCTTCTCTTCCCTGCATCTGCTGTTACGCTCAATTTAAAAACCATCTATTTATTCTACAAGATCTCATAAACACTCACGTCATCTCGTTCCTTTTGATAGGCTCTACACTGAGCACGACATGCAATCATCTGCCTCTCGAGCCCCGCTATCTGTGATTGCAGGTAATGCCTCGTGGATTCAAATCTTTCTTTTGTTCTACTAAGCGTTCTGACGCTCTCCTGTCTCAAATCTTCCAAGTTTCTAGCTAAGTTAGTATATTCGGCCATTTTTTCTTGTTGTCTCGTCTCATCTTGTGACAGTTTTTCTTCCAGTCTTAGAATAAGGCATCTGTAAAGAAAGCTTAGTAGTGAAAAGGTGATATTTATTTTGGTAGAGAATTCACACATTTATCACGTTTAAACGTAAAAAGTTTGAATGCCATGTGTGTAGTTATGATTACAGTTACACGTCATAGGTACCTACCTTTTTGGATACGAATTAGATAATTTAATATATTTATTTGGATAATTTTGAAAAAACTAAATGCTGACTTCGAATGCCTTAGTTTGAAACTGTTTTTAAAGTTTTGGGGGATAAATACCATTCCCTTTTATGGGACTATCTCGCTATCATTCTCTATACAACTGCAAAATGATGATCCAAATCGGTCCATGAATAAAACTACTAAAACGATTATGTATTTAAGTATTAGTAAAACTATTAATTAATGTTTTTGATTTTTAATAAACGTTATTATTAAATAAACAATAAATAAATGACGAACATATGAACTTATACAAACATACAGCCGAATATAGAACCTCCTACTTTTTTCGAAGTTGGTTAAAAATAAGCATAGGAGCAGGTCAAAGCTTGATGTGCCTTCATTATGCGAACTAAAGTCCATACCCTTGCTATTGTTACTTACATGCCTATTTACAGATATAAAATAATTTGGCGTTGTTTAAAAAACTATAAACCGACTTCAAATTCTCTTACTTTTATACTGTTTTTAAGTTTTGCGAGATAAATACTAATTTCCTAGGGATAACATTTTTATGGTACCACCTCGGGATTATTTTCTATACAATAGGGAATTAATTTTCAAAATCAGTTCATAATTGGAGGAAATATCGCGTAACATACATAAAAAACCTTCAGTCGAATTGAGAACCTCTTCATTTTTTGAAGTGGGTTAATAACAATAATTTCTTTTTTTTTAATTTTTAAAAGGTTGTATATCTTGCAAAGTAATAAATCTTGCAAAGATGATTGCTCATACAAAATTCTTAAAATTGCAAAATGTGCAGTTTTCCTTGTTAGTGGAACAGGCTGAGTAAGTCTGGTTTTGAGATGGTTTGCAGACCGTCGTCGGGTGTTCCCACATAATTCAAAGCATTACAAATCCAGGAAAACCGATCTATTAAATCCAAGGTGAGTTTTCTGCCTTCCACAACTTGTGGATAATGAGTATTACTTTTTGTTTTTACAGACGTTTTTGTTTAGTTTCCATGGAATGATTTATATTGGGCCTTGCGGATAAAAAGTTAGTTGATTAGTCGTGCGACACGAATCGATGTACATAGTTCCCATCAGCCGACGACGTTGCGGTTTGTACTAAGGAAGGTATTAAGAAATCTGTGCGCTTTTGGGGCCCTACTGAAAACCAGCGCAGTATTGGACAATTATTTGCCCAATATTGCATAACGCTGAGATAGGGACCCTTTTTACCCCTTTTTTTAATAATTGTTAGTTTATAGAATTCTATGTATATATGTCTCTTATGTTAATTTTAGGCTGTCTATTTGTTGTTCTTGTTATTTAATTTTGTGGGTATTTTATCTTTTGTAAACTACATACATTTTTTGCAGGTGATAGCAACAAATACCAACAAAAAAATTGTTACAGCTAGTACCACTAATTTAAGTTAAAATAAAGCAATTTGTAATTTGTTTAACTTTTCACTTATATTTGTAAACTTTTTATTTATTTATTTAAGCTTTTTATTCCTAAAAATTTCCGATAGCAGAGTTTCACTTTGCATATTAAATTTCTTTATATTTTAAGCGTGCCCTGTGACACATACGTCTCTTGCAGCCCCTTCCATTGTTCTCTGCTGCGTTTTGTAAACTTGGTAACAAAAAAACACGGGAATTTCTATCCACCCCTTCTATGGTTTTAGCCGTATACATAACAACATTAACAACTTATACAGTCGAAATTCAGAAATCCAATTACTCACCAGATTAAATTTTATTACCGTAAGGTAAAACCAAAATAAATATGGGAAACGCCAGTAGGTATACGTTTTGTATTTATCGCATCAGATCTTCCTGTACATCTTAATCTTTTAAAGATGTACAGAATAACAATGTCCAATTTCACATAAGGTAAAATTTTATTAGCTTATTCAGTTAGTACCCAGGTAGGTCTTCCCCGTTAGAGGTTTTAACAGCTGGTAATTAAATACGTAGGTGTGCACACCCACAAGGTATTGGATTAACACCATTTTATAGATTTATACCTACTCTTATCTATCTCGGATACGCTGACTTCGTTTACGTTTGAATGCATAGTTATAAATGCGAAAATAACTCTTGATTTTCTGTCTGTTACTTGTCAAAGGACCGGACGATGACATTTAAAAATTACATGGCGATGAATTATATTCCGAGAATGGAAATAGTGAATTTATTTAGGAAAAGCGCGTGTTTTTGCCTCCTACAGAAAATAATTTGGATAATGCCAAGATACATTATGACTAGTCTAATGAGCGAGAAAAATGCTATTACCATACGCAGGAATAAACCATGAAATATAATCCTAAATGCAATTTCTATAACATAACATTACACTTTATTGCACAGCAAGAAAATTTATAAATATACAGAAAATATAGATAACATAGTTGCACAATGGGCGGCCTTACGCTAAGAGCGATCTCTTCCAGACAACCTTGGGATGGACAAAAAGCATCTACTAATGCTACTAATTCTATGTAATTATTAAATAATGTTCACTGGTAAGCACATCCTACAATAAAGGTTGGACCGATTTTCTAAAATAAGTAACGCTAACGGAAAACGATTATGTTTAAAATTAGGGAAAAGTTTATTCGCGAAAAAACTGAACCCGTGGGCTGAGTACACCCTGTAGCGATAGCGAGTGGTCAACTGAACCCGTGGGCTGAGTTGGCCAGACAGATGGGATGAGTCACCCACAAAAAAAACCGTAAGGGGCTAATGCGCCCGCGGGAAGATTTTTCTGTGGGCCCAGTTGCCCACAGAATAAATTGAAGATACTTTTCTTATGGTGTCTCTGGACCTATTTAAACCTTACTATTACAGGAAGGCAAACAGGGGATTCTTCAAGACAATAAATTAATGCATAGCAATAAATTCGTTTAGCTTGCGAAAGATACATAACTTAAATCAAGATAAAGGTACTTTATTAGTGAGTTGCGATCTCGATCTACATTTAATGACGTATTAATTGAGAACAATATTTAAAGTATGCTAAACAATTCAAATTGATAATTATGGTTCCACCAGCTGGTATGAGATAATGAATAATAAACAGGATTTAATAAATACAAATATTTGACAAGAAGTAAATAGGCGTTAAATATCTGTCGTGTTGGTTAAGTTGATATAAAATGACGTAAGCAAGTGTAAGTCACTCGTGTGCTATGGCCCTAAAATTATGTGTCTATAGTTATGGAATGAAACCCGAGGACAGGATACCTAAATAAACCGGACAATTGCGAGTCAACTCGCATACGAATGGTTCCGTACCATTCTTGATGATACTTTCGGAAAAGGAACAAGATAAATAAACCCTAAAAACTGAATTATTGATTGATCGCAAAAAAAGAAAGCCAACATGACGCGGTTACCGATCCAAGTACTGACTCCGTGATCGTTGTTCAACTTGGTATAGGCGTTGTAATTATTTTATATTTATTATTTGTTGTAATAGTAATGCGAACTCTGTAAAATATTCAACTGTTTTCCTTTTACGGTTCAAGAGATACAGCCTTGACAAACATGGAGCAAAAATAGCCAAAATATCACGTTTATATGCAAGAGATCCCTATATACCAAGAACCTTTTAAGAAATGAAATTTTTATATATATTTTATTTTTATTATTTGTTGTTATAGCGGCACGAGAAATACACTCTCCGGTAGACGGTTGAATTCAACCGTCTACCTTTCGGTTCATGAGAGACAGCCCGCTGACAGACGGACGGACAGACAGACTGACAGCGAGTAATAGGGTCCCGCTTTCACCCTTCGTGTACGGAAGACTGACAAAAATGAACGAAAAGCTTGGGATAACTTTTTATTACATCAATTAGCTAGCCTTTAGGTACAACTCTACAGCTGTACATAGGCCTCCTCTGTTAAGCTGTTTATTGGCTTTTATGGCGTAACGCCTATGCTGGGGCATGCGGTTTGGGAATCGTAGTTCTGTGGTGGATATTTTCTGCAGGAGGCATTACTGCTGCCCGCCCCCCGGTGGAAGGTCTTTCGCCTCTTACGACACCCGCGGAAAGAGTTGGGGTTGCGCATAAAACCGACACCTTCGATTTCAAGGACGAAGTTCTCAATTCGTCTGTATGCTTTTTTTGTATGAGTGTTACGCGTTAATTCCGCTAATTATGGACCGATTTTGAAAATTATTTCACTGTTGTATAGAAAAAGATTAAGAAAAAATTTTTACTCCAGGGGGATTAATAACAATCGACTTATCACAATGACCGGTAACAAATAGTTTCCATGGCAACTTTGGCTACATGGCGTACTTTGCAAGAGAGCTCTTGCAAAGTAGACGCCAGTTGCCGCCAGTAGACGTTGGCGCGTTTAAAACACGCCAAACTATTCATATAGAAAGTTGACGAATGAGAGGTTGTGTCAGAAACCATCATTGGTTACCATATATTATATCAGCCCATACACGTCCACTGCTGAACATAGGCCTCCCCCATACGGCGGCACAAACAGCGGTCCTGAGCCGCCTCCATCCATCGACTCCCTGCGACCGCTACGATGTCGTTGATCCATCGAGAGGATGGTCTCAAGTAGGGGGGTTTTGCCATAATCACCACGCTTGGTTACCATACCACACTCAATTTATGCTTCTATGAAAATTATTGTCACTTACAGACAATGCCAGTCGCCAAAGCAACTGAACGGATCGGGGAGACATTTAGCAAGCAATCAGTTTTGCGCCTGAAATAACATTGTTATAGTCTACAGTTTATCCCAGAAAAACACGCGTGAAGCAGGGGGCAGTAGCTATTATGCATTTATTTAAAATAATAATCATACTTTTGACTGTCGTTCTCTTTGCATTTCTCGTCTAATTCACGTTGTTTTTCATCTAGAGAGCATTTTTGTGCAACATTTTCTTCCAGTAGCTTCTTGTTTCCCGCTTTTTCGTGGTTCAAACTATTAACTGACACCACAAGCTGAAATAAATTTAGCAGGTATCCTGTAGATTTATCTTACAACTATTTTAGGGGACTATAACTATTGCAAAAATGCTGTGTTCCTTGCTTTAATTGTTATATCTTGTGTTATCCTTTATACCTTGGGGTCATTATCAGTTTAACCGCTCTATGATGTTTTATACATTTATGATACTAGCTGTGCCCGCGACTTCGTCCGCGTGCAAAAGTGATAGTGTGATTTTCATACAAACTTTCATCCCCTATTCCCTTTGATATTTTACCCCCTTGAGAGTAAAATTTGTAGAAAGTTTAAATGACATTTTTGTTTATATCTGATAAACAGTCTAAATTTAAAATTCTTAGCTTTTAGCTTTAAAAATGACGATACTTCTATACAACCTTTCAAACCCTTAAAACCCTTTTATCGCATTAAAAAGTATCCTATGTCCTTTCTCAGGCTCTAAATTTCATTTAAATTGGTTCAGTTGTTTTGGCGTGAAAACGTGACAGACAGACAGAGTTACTTTCGCATTTATAATATTAGTAAGGATGTATAAAACATCATAGAGCGCAGTCTGCGGGTACTACGCCAATTAAAATGCTTGCCCTACACAGTCACCAGAGCCGAAATCAGCTGTCTATCGCCCCCTCCCTTCAAACCATTATCAGATACATCATTATCAACAACTTAATTTTTTTAGGCTTACAAAATATTTAATTTTATTTATTCGGAGTAACAAACAATTACCTCTTAGTCTAATTAGATTGATAGGTACTTATTCTATGGTGATGTTCTATAAGTAAATAAGCACTTATACTTTATAACATATTCTCCTCTTCTCTAATATGTCCAGCGCTATGCACATGACTGTAGGCTAGACTGGCCACCGTGGCCGAAATTCTGATAAGATGACATCATTATCATCACATTTTCGGGATATACAGGATAATGTTTGAAGAAAAAAACGATATCTGGAGTCTAATAAAAAATGGATCTATAATAGCTTCTGCCCACGGCTTCGCATGCGCATTTTAAGCATCCTAGCTCCGTCCTCGGGATGTTGTTCACCTCCCTTCCAAATTTCATTAACATCCGTTCAGTCGTTTATGCGTGAAAAGGTACTGACAGAGTTACTTTCGCTTTTACAATATTATGATAAGAATATTTTTATTGGTTCATAAGACACAAGAAAATACAATAACAAAAAAGGATGAAAGAGAGAAAAAACAGTGTGAGATCAAAAAGCTGCCACTCAGCGTGTCCTGCAGGAGCTCGGGGAGCAACTGCAGCGCTAGTCTTCCGTAGCACCTTAGCGTAGGCGTAGAGCGCGTCACTGGCTTTGAGCACACTACAATAATAGGTTGTTACTAAGTTAAACTTTATATAAAAACAAAAAATTAACAAAACATTGCAAAACATGTGCGAGGGGTCAGTGTGGGGTGATGAACTAAAACAGATTTTTGACCATTTTTTTACAAGATACAAGTTGAGTCACGTATCGTCGTGTCTTCATGACACAACTTCTGTCTACATATTACTCGGGAATTGTGTAGGAATTTCTAACTAAACAAAACATAAAAATGTAACCAATGTAATGTCAATTATTGCGGAGTTATACAAACTTTAAAAATGTTGTATATTATTTTTTGGTGTAGATTTCAGCCTAAGAAAATATTCCTTTAATGGGTACTGTAGGTAATTGTACTCTGTTATGCTAAAGCTTACTGAATATAAAGACGACATTAGGTAGTGTTTGAAACGCACTAAATTAGTTACAATTTGAATATTTAGGAGTAAATTTAAATATCTTCGAATAGCTGTTCTTTACTACGATTCTGCCACATTTAGATAGTTTTACGGGCGTTTACGGATCGTGACTTGACGTTTCTAATATAGAGAAAATGTTGCAAACCGGTCTCTGACTCTAGCATACTAGGAATAGCCCGGCTACACCCTCAAACATCTGTGCAAACATGCATGCACAAACAGTGTTTGTGCATGCATGTTTGCCGGCCACACGCTCTATCTTGCTTGCGGAAACTGTGTTTGTCAAACACAGTTTCCGCAAGCAAGATAGAGCGTGTGGCCGGGCTCATCTTGCTTGCGCAAACTGGTTTGTGCAATCATGCATGCACAAATGTTTGAGCGTGTAGCCGGGCTATAAGATCCAAAAAATATTGGTATATTTATTCCACTCTCTTACTTGCTCTTTGGTAGTTCGACTGAAAATCAAATAGACATTTCCTAATGCCGATTACTGATTCGATTTTTTATGTCAATCGATTTTGTTTATGAAGAATATGTAATCGATTTGATATGTAATCGAGTTTGTGTTTGCTTAACATCTTACCTATATTATTTTACAGACTCAGGCATCTAAATTACTTTATTTTTGAAATCAGAATATTCAGTTGAATAAAATAGTATTATCATCATCATCATATCAGCCCATACACGTCCACTGCCGGATATGGCCTCCCCCATACGACGCCACAAATAGCGGTCCTGAGTCGCCTCCATCCATCGACTCCCTGCGACCTCTACGATGTCGTCGGTCCATCGAGTGGATGGTCTTCCATGTAGGGGGGTTTTGCCATAATCACCACGCTTGGCAGGAGGATTGGTGATGGCAGTGTTGGTGTTGAAAAATAATCATAAGGAAGCTGCTGCACTTCCTCTGGTAGGTTCCCTTAGTCGGCTCGTCACGACATCCACGGGTTGAGTTGGAGGGGTCGATATTCGTACGCCGTATACGTAAATAGTATTATTTTAGTTGTTTAATTTGCTACTTGGCTCTTCCCGCCGGCAAAACACGCGTTTTACCGTGTAAAAAGTAAGACAGGTTGAGTTACTGTGGTAAACTATAATTATTCTACTATTTTCATTACGATAACATGGAAAAATCATTTAAACTAATATTCGTTACATACTATGTTGGCTCGTTAAAATTCGAAACATGAAAGTTTCCATTTATTTTGCGAGTCAACTGATTCGCATCTCTATCTGTCAAAAGTATGTATTCATAGACATAGAACAGTTGTGTCTATGAAATACTTCATTCTGTGATTCAGTCTTCATTCACTCACCTGTCAACAAATTAGGGAACTTCATACTCGTGTATGTAAGAAACAGCAAGACTAGATACATAGTCATTTTTATTAAACACTAGTTGCTGCCCGCGCCTTCGCCCGCGCTTTATCGGGATAAAAAATTGCCTTCATCATTCCAGGTAAAATTTGTAGAAACTTTAAACGACATTTTTATTTATATCTATAATGAACAGCCTAAAAAATTAATTCTAAGCTTTCAGCTTTAAAAATGACGTTACTTCTATACAACCTTCCAATCCCTCTTTCAGCCCTTTTTCGCATTAAAAAGTAGCCTATGTCCTTTCTCAGGCTCTAGAGCAGGGTTTCTTAAAGTGGGGTCCATGGACCCCCATGTGGTCCGTAATATGTGTGCCAGGGGTCCATTAAGCAGCTCAATTAAGTCATAAGATTAATCAAAAAATTGCAGTAAACTAACACTTCATTTGCTTGACCCACGAAGAAGATACAAAGAGGAGGTGTTGTAATTGTATTTCCTTAAGGAACAACGCGTGACAATTTGCGGGGTGGGTTTGGGGGGTGTTAGATCCCGCCCACTTTTATATTTTACATCTACCGGTCAATAGCAAAACTGCTCGCTTCATTCTGTATCGTTACTACGTAGTTGAACTACCTCACACTAGATTCTAGTAATTGAAGACTAGTAGTAGAAAGAAACTAAAGAAGTGTTGAGAGCTGAATTTCATGCAAAACGTATTGGCGAATTTTGGTGTTTTGAGTCAAGCTTATCCTCTTCTTGTCAGACGAGCTATGTCCGTTCTGATATCTTTTGCTACAACGTATCTTCGTCAAAGATGACATGTGCCTTGCTTTATCGAAGACAATCCCACAATTTAAAATTCTCATTGAGGCCAAACAACAGCATCCATATCATACTATTTAAGAATTTTAATTTATTAAGTTAAGCATTACTAAGTGTGACTAAATTACCAACAAAAGTGATTTTTAAAATTAGTTTTATCACAATATTCTGTGACGGAGGGGGGGTCTACTTAGATTAGGTCTACTAGACTTACTGCTCATTAGGGGTCATCCATAAAGTTCGTCACACTAATTTCGTGATTTCGTCGGAATTATTATACCTACAACATAACCTTGACTGAATAAGTTCTTGCTAAGGAACTGTTGTTTTAATTTAATACTTTCGAGATGTAAAATTGTAAATATGTGACATCACACTAGGCAGGGGGGAGGTCTCACAAATGTGATCAACTGTGACAGTGACGGGGAGGGGTCAAAAAATCACGAAATTAGTGTCACGTACTTTATGGATGACCCCTTATGCAGGGGCATAAATGGGGTAACAAAATTCACGGGGTCATCTAGTCCATAACGTATATAAATATTTAGATACCTTCTCTTTTACTCGATGCAGTTCGTTAGATATCTCTTCAGAATTATCTTCAGCTAATTTTTGTAGTTGCTGAGCCTCTTGTAGCTGGATTTGAGCTCCCTTCAGCAAGTCCGGTAGCGGAGCCAGTTCTAGAAGTTTCTCTTGAAACTGCATCTGACATTGTCATACAGGTTACTGGTAATTCACTGACACTGCATGAAATGCGGGTTATTCTTATCATCACGCATACGTTCGTGAAGAATCCACCTCCCATACAAAATGTGAATAAACGTTTGTCTAGAACCCAATTATTTCTGAAGACCGATCTCCCACTCCCATTGTGATTCAGGGCAGAGCAGAACGATTATTGAATAATGGGAATCTGGCATCTTCACAAAAGTTTTCGTGATGATGGGCTGAACCTGCAGTTCACTTCACGCAGTACCGTGAATTACTAGGGAGGTCAGCTCAAAGCGGGCATAGGAAGCAAAACGGCCATGCATAATTACTCAGTCATGCTAAATAATACCGCGACGTGGCCACTCTGAGCGCATAGCATAGGCAATCTCTCGCCCCGCACCGGGACACCACCGGCCGAGCGAAGTAGGACCGAGCATGATGCCGCGTTTTGGAGATGATACTAAAAATATGCAAGGTAATTTTTTGTTGATTTGGTTAAATATCACAATATTTCGGTGTTTTTCTTTTATTTTTCTCATTGTTTCTCTATTTGCGCGTGCTAGTGTGATATTTGTTTCTATCATCATCATCATCAGCCCATACACGTCCACTGCTGGACACAGGCCTCCTCCGTACGACGCCACAAACAGCGGTCCCGAGCCGCCTCCATCCATCGACTCCCTGCGACCGCTACGATGTCGTCGGTCCATCGAGTGGATGGTCTCCCATGTAGGGGGGGATTTGCCATAATCACCACGCTTGGCAGGCGGATTGGTGATCGCAGTGTTGGTGTTTAAAAATACTCAGAAGGAAGCGGCTGCCCTTCCTCTGGTAGGTTCCCTTAGTCATGGGACCAAAAAGTTCTGGCACGGGCAACAGACGCGATACGGCAAAAGAAAGGTTATTTAATATCCATTGCCTTCAAATACAGTAGGTATTCCTCTAATTATAAGACATGCTGAAACAGAGACTGTTTATTTATAATGTGAGATTGATATGAAACTGTTAATTTTAATGTGAGATTGATATGAAACTGTTAATTTTAATGTGAGATTGATATGAAACTGTTAATTTTAATGTGAGATTGATATGAAACTGTTAATTTTAATGTGAGATTGATATGAAACTGTTAATTTTGATGTGAGATTGATATGAAACTGTTAATTATAATGTGAGATTGATATGAAACTGTTAATTTTAATGTGAGATTGATATGAAACTGTTAATTTTGATGTGAGATTGAAATGAAACTGTTAATTTTAATGTGAGATTGATATGAAACTGTTAATTTTGATGTGAGATTGATATGAAACTGTTAATTTTAATGTGAGATTGATATGAAACTGTTAATTTTATTGTAAGATTATTTTAAATAGATAGTTTTATCTGTTTTAAGTCTAGCAAATAATTACAAAACTTCATAGAATAAATAGGTACCTACCTAAATGAAAAATATAAGTTTGTATATTTTTGGATTTTATTGGTATAATATAGTCATCTTAAGTCCTATTTATACCTACAGACAAAAAAAGTGCTGGCCACTTTGCCCGTCATGGCCCCTTTAGGCGACCACTTGGGAAAAACGGTATTTTTAATAACATTTTCAAATTTAAAATTTGCTTTTCTAATAACATATTATTATACTGGTATATTAACTAACGTTGTACTTTAACTAGAAGGTGGTACCAAAAATATTAATTTATCTAAAAACGCCAATAGATAATTTTATATTAGAGAGGTGTAACTACAATACTAAGACCCGCTTGCAAGAGACAAGCATGTTATATGCAGGTCTCGACAGACCCTACGCATTTGCTCCCCTTGGAGTCGAGACCCTAGGTCCGTGGGATACCGAGGCTCCCCGGGTTTTCAAAAAATGTTTTGAGCGCCTGGTCGAAGCGACGCGTGACCCGAGAGCTGGGGAGTATCCGGCGCAGCGCATTAGCATTGCCATACAGCGAGGCAATGCAGCCAGCGTCTTGGGGACGCTTCCGACTGGTATTGATATGGACCGGTTGAGCTATCTGTAGATTGTTTACAACAGTCTGCATTAAACTCAATTGTTTCAATTGTAAATACTAGTTTAATTTGATTATATTATTTGTTTGTTATTTTCTTTGTCATTAAAGTAGCCTTTGCAATGAAAAAAGCATGTCATGAAAATACAATAAATTCTTAATCCATTGGACTAAAATACTCTTAAGATTTAATTCGTTCTGTCATCTATTTCGACAGTCAAAATTAAGGTGTCCGCTTTGAGCTGACCTCCCCTTCCTCCTTAGACTAGTTATCTATGTAGATATCTAGTATTGTATCAGAAATTTTTGGAAACGTATACCTACGTCCTTGCCTCACAAAAGTTAGCGATTGGCTGCTCCGAGACTGATGAGAAAAAGACGACGATAATTGTATAGGGCCGTAGAACAACGGGACCAAGAAACTAGGTAAAAGCGACGTAGGCAATAAATAATCAAAAAAAAAATGATTCCTAAACTACCTACGAAATATATTGAAATTCTAATCGATAATTTTTTTAAGTATTATATTTGCCCACCCTATTAACCATAATTTAACTGTTATAAGTAGCTAAGGGTCATAATATGCTAAAGGCTCAATAGCTAGGGGTCATAATATGCAATATTTTCTTCCCAATCTCAAAACTTTTCTTCAAGTCTATGTCTAAGCGACATCTATGACCAACCGAAGGAACAATATTATGCCCCAAATCTCTTCAACTTTTGCCTCGCATCGCCTGGTTTACACAATATTCTTCGTTACAAAATTATATTTTAGCGACATCTATGATAAACTACAGGAACTATATGCCCCAAACCTCTACTCCCGCCGAGCATCGCGTGATTTACTAAACGCAAACAGGTAATGCAAAACGTGTTTAGTACAATTACTAAGTACTTATCTAGATACATCAATCTATAATAGATGGACCTGTACACCATTTCCGATTGTTTGCATTTTCTCACGATCCCATGGTATATTCCGTTGTTTTATTACCGTTTAATTTAAAAGTAAATACAGGTAAAACAATTACCAGTAGGTACAAAAATCTATACTCATGTTTCTCTATTGTGATAAAATTAACTGATTCGCTTGCCATCTAGTGAAAACTTCCTGAACTTTAACAAAACTATCTTCTGCCTGAAGACTCGCTCACGTGTTTTCTACGAAACAAAAATTATAGGAAATTTGTATCTTATAAAAACCATGTACTTAAAACTATAATATTGTACTTATAATATTAGTACCTGGGGATGACCGAGCTTCGCTCGGTTTTTTTTGGTAACAATGTTGTGTTTTTTAAAATTATATTTAACACGTGAGTTAAAAAGACAAATAATATAAATAAACAATTGATTTTCTTGGTCTAACCCCAAACCAAACACTCATTGGCTTAGTGTTGCTAAACAACGCCATTCGCCAATAGATGTCAGGAAGAGTCATATTTTTCAGTTTATGTTACGGCTGGTTATCAACGAACAAAAATAATGTAGCTTATGTCTATGGGTTCATCTATCTTAGCGTCTTAGCTGACAACTTTCCTCCCCCATTGTAACGTCATATCCGAGATTAGGCAGTAAATTAAAAAAAAAGCTGTCATACATAATAGATGAAGGCTTTTTAGCGTCGAAATCTTGTCTATGAAAGTGCCTTAACGATAAAGTTGATTATTGAAAACACGAATAAAACTACATTTTCTAAAAATGAATCCAAGCTAGATCGATTTATCGCCCCCGAAACCCTCTGTATACAAAATTTCATCAAAATCGTTGGAGCCGTTTCCGAGATTCACATTATATATTATATTTATATATATACAAGAACTGCTCGTTTAAAGGTATAAGATAAAACAAAACTTACGAAAAGGTAAAAACATTCCAACAATGTTGTATACGCAAATTTGCGGTAGTTTAATATTTTTTAGCATAAAAGTAATTATGTAAATTTTGAGTAGAGTAAGCAATAAAATAAATTTAATATGAAACAACAATACCTTAGTTATGTAATTTATATTTATTTAATATAATAATAATACTTATGTTGCTAATTTCCATGATCATGGGCCATATAGTTATGTTGTAACAGTATTGAGAGTAGGTATGTTTATGGCAGGCGTCGATAGTCTCCCCCATAGCCCAATTATCCAGTCCATCCATTCACCACAATAACATGGCTTTTTTTGTTCTTTTCATTTTCCTTTGCAATAGTCTCTACACCTGGCAGATATCATCTTCGGGTGTATCATTTTGTGCAACCGAGGATGATGCTCGCTATGTGTAGCTCTCGCCTTTAGATTAGTTCTCATAAAGGGCCTCTGTGCTGTTGGCTTCGGCTCCACGCATGCCTCCCAAACACAGATTACCCCCAAGGACCAGGTCACTATATGGCCCGTGATCATGGAAATATGATACTTATGTAATATCTCCTACCTTTTTTCTATTTTTCCTGTTATTTAACTTTAACCTATTAATTAATATTAGACAGTTAAATCATTCAAATAGGTACTTACTTTCATAACAAGAAAGGGTGAATTTTTAATAGGTGAACTAGCCATGAGTACAAGAGCGGGACTCCCTGCCGTCATACAGTGAAAATACGTACGGAGAAAAGTCACTTAAGCTTTTCAGGCCTTGTAATTTTACAACTTACCTACCCTAATGAACATAATTATAACCTTACTGATCACTAATTGTAACTAGTCTAAGTTTTTAAGTTTGATTTAAACTTATTTAACTTACTAGTTACGTAAGTAAGTAAAGTTAATTTTAATTGAAATAAATATTTCATTACATTTAATAAAACTAAAGAACAAAGAAAAAATCACAGCTTCAGATTAAAAGTTTTCTTAAAACACAAATATTAAGTAATACTCTACGATAAAATAAGTTACGAATAAATAATCAGAATCTCTTATAATTAAAGTAAATAAACAATTAAAAAATCACAGCTTCGCAGCATCAGAAAGTTTTTTATAACTAAGAATATAAATCAGAACACAACATAATAATATTTATTTTTAAATCATTTGTCGTTTGATTTAAATTGCAATTACCTGTGCGATCATTGAGTATTACTTTTTAATTGTTGATTGAATAAGGCTTTCGATTGTTTAGTTGACGATACTTTTGCTGATACAAAGCTTCTTCTTTAAGTTTAAATAAGAGCTCCAATAATCGCGGTTTCTTTGGTAACTCTTTATTGAGCCCATGATGCCATTTTACTTAGTTCTTTGTTCGGTGTCTTTCTCCTGAACAGTTCCAAATTTCTGTGTGTTTATTTCTATTGTTTAAACATTGATCATTAGGTAAACTTGGAAATATTTTCACAAAGTCCGGTGCGTAAGCGCAATGACTTGAGCGCTATATAGTGCGAAATAACCTTGAGCATTTTTGACAAACGAGATGAATACACGTAAAAAAATATTAACCATATTTCTACTTCTATAGAATATAAACAATTTATGGTTTTATGCTGACTCTATCTTTTTTATTTTGGAGCGTTCAAAAATATTTGGTTAATTATACTTTATAATTTTTAAATAATTTGGGTAATAAATCTTTAATCTCGGGGGAATGCATTATTGGAGCGCGGTAGAACTACCCATACTAAGTAGGTACTAGAGGTGTGTAGATCCGGAGTCAAACGGACCCTGGAGTCGTGTCTGCTCCTGGATCCGTGTGGTTCCGCTCCGGACTGGCGTTCTTGGCGTGTCCGCGGACACATTAGCCTAGCCGTGCCGCGTCGGTCTCGTACATCAATACATTATTTTACGTAAAATTATAATGTGTCAAGGATTTTATAATTTTACTGATCTTACTATCCTACAATGACAAATAAACATAATTTTACCTTCATTTTTTGAAGTTCTATCTGGATTTGTTCAGAAGAATGTTTTGTATCATATTCCATAACATCCAATTGTCGCTTCAACTCATCGGCTTGCTGTTGTGCTTGCAAGTACTGTTGAACGTAATTTTAATATTTACAAATTTACTAAGGAATGCCGGAAAACCTAAATAACTAAATAAATAACATTTATTGATAATGAGTGGTTACCTTCACTCGATATTCTTGAACCTGTACCGTAGTCTCTTCAAGGTTTAACTTTAATTCTTCTTTTTCCTCCTTTACATTGCGAATCTGTGTTTTCAGGGAAACTACCTCTTCAGAAAGCTTTTGTGATTCCTGTAAGGAGAAATCGTTAAAACGATGAGGTCCTCTTATAGCATCTGGCGACAGCCCAAGCCGAGGCCCGCATCTAAGTGGTGGCCCTTGTGCGTGTTGCCCCAACTTAACTTTACCGGAAAAGCGCTCTCTGCGCCCGCCAAAAGTCCGGTAATGCTGTCATGGCCATCAGCGGTCAAACTGCTTTTAAATTTTATCACGCATTCACGCCTAAGAAAAATCACTTCCGGAATTCGGAAGAGTTTTGATACCATATCATCAAAATCATCTTCGTGTCCCTGGCAAAGAAAAAAATGCGTACCTTGGAGTCAGTGTTACTACCGGCGATGACTTTAATTTTCAATTCCAAGTCTTTCAGTTTTCCCTCATATTTCAGCCTTTGTGATCTTTCCTCATCAGCATAATTTTTGGCTCGGATCAACTCTTCGCGAAGCCGAGAGGACTGCAAAATCCATATAAAAACGCGAAAGAAACTCTAGTCTAAGTATTTGTTATGGCGTCTAGCAAAACATCAAAGTAGGCTAGCCTACACAGACGAGCGACTTAGGCCCAGACTTCACCAAAGCGGAGATGTCCGAAGCGGAGACGAGAAGAGACGTTTTTCAGCTAATGTGTATCCACCAAAGCTATGCGGTTGCATACTGGCTAGACTGAAGCGGAGATGTGTGCTGGCTTAAGGCGGATCCTTGACCCAACTAGCGACGCCACCTTTTTTATCGTATTATTACGTTAAACAAAGGTATTATCAAAAATCCCTTGGCCAGTTTGTGATACCTATCTTAAGCTTATTTTTAATGCCTCTGTCTTCACGTCATCTCTTCCTAAACATTACAAAATAAAACTATTACAGAGACTTTAATATGTATAATATATAATCCTACTAATATTATAAATGTCAAAGTCTGTATGCATCTATGGATATTTGTTACTCTTTAACGAAAAACTACTGAACTGATTGGGCTGAAATTTGGTATAGGTATAGTTTGGAACAGGAATAACATAATATATGCTATTTTTTATCCCGATAAACGATAGCCGCAGCTAGTAATACGATAAAATAGATGGCGTCGTCGCCATCGCGCCAGCTTGCGAGGCACACACAGCTCACATCTCGTTTTGATCACTCCATACAATTATGACACATCTCCGCTCGGTGGTATCCACTGAAAATGAGCGGAGACGATATGCAGATGTGTGAATACCGACGTTCTATAGACTATTTATAACACATCTCTTCTCCGTTCGTCTCAGAATGTCGCTAAAAGTTGCCACGATACGCGATACGGGTTCACGTCGCGACATGATTATCTAAATTTTAGATATATTTTAGAGTCCAAAATAATACTTCCGACACCAGCCGCCGGACTGTAGATGTATCTAGGTATTTTATTATTCTGGGATTTAGAAAGTTAAAAATCGTAAAATCTTTGATTAGTAGGCACCTCTTCATCTTCTCTATCTCTTTTTTTACCATGCACCATGTGAATCGAAGCACTGTATATCGTTGAATCCTTAAACTCATCTGGCTCCTGAAACAAATATTTTTTTTTTGTTGTCGAGTTTTTTTTTAATGCCTTCTCCTTTGGTCTCTCCTGGAAATCCATTCAAAATTTCGTTTTTGGATGAGGTTCGAACGACTTGGCATACTGCTTGCCATCAGGGCTGCTCCTCCAAAATCTCGTAAGTCTCAACGGCAATGGGATGGGCCATTGTGTGAGCTGACATGGAAATGTTTTTTACAAACGCACCTACTCCAGCTCTGCAGATCGCGCCCGTCTCCTGGCCGTTTCTAAATAGGTGTTAGGACATTTGTTGCAAGCACAAGCACTTCCTTCATATAATACTGACACTTTATTGTACCTAGTTTTAAAGATCTAAGCATACATAGGGACAGACAGACAACGGGTATACTATTTATTATTTATAATTAAAACCTTACCACGGTTTCGTCGAAATCTATGTGGCGTCAGCTAGAAGTAATGATAGCAAGCACATTGAAATACCTAAATATTTCTTTCAAGAGTCCTTCTCGGGCCCCTCGCTCTCGGTTAAGAGTCCGCTCGTGGAGCGCGCGAGGCGTGTGCCACCACCGCTACCGCCGGGCAGTAAATGCGTTAAATACTGGATCACTATTATATGCTTCGGGCACTGGATTTTAAAGCACAGATAATTGGCACAGCTGAATCCGCTTCTTCCTCGTACTCCTACTAAATTCTCCTACTGGTAGGAGCACCGGGACGAGTCCTGATGCTCCTACTGAAAAAGGAAAAACCACCATATTCCATGGTGTGGATTCGAAAAATCAAATAATAATATGGCGTGTGTTAAAAAAATATAAACCGACTTCAAATTCCCTTACTTTTACACTTATTGTAAGTTTCGCGGGATAAATACTAATCCCCTAGGGATAAAATAATAAAATAAGATATGGGACGCCTTCGCGATCGTTTTATTATTTAACTCCTTTCTCTTGAAAGTCGGTTAAAAAGGCGAGTGATTACGGCGGCGGTAAACGGCCTAGCAGGAACAGGCCTGTTCTGTTGACCACCTCACTGAGTTGATCTGGTTTGGCAGCGGGATACTAATCATTCTCACCCAGTGATGTCAGGATGATTAGAATTTTAATTTAGTAATACTTTTGAGGGTGGCCTATGTCTAGCATAGAACGTTGGTAAGTCACTGAGGTAATTTGAAAACTTACTGCAAAGCGAACTACACCAGGTTTTCTTGGAACAGGTTCAGGTCGATTACGCCTTATTTGTTCCAGTTCCATTTGAATTTCTTTTACTTCACCCTCCATATCTCCAAGTTGTTTTTGCTGAAATTAAAGCAAGATCCGTCAAGTGCGGCAATTTATTATATCAGTCTATGTTTCTATTGTTAAAAGTGCTTTGGATTGTGTTATGTAACTCAAGTAGCTTCATTTGCTAGAAGAACACTGATACATAATGCTGGCAGTGAAAAATTTTAAAGTGATGATGGAAGTTTTTAGTACTTACCAGCATGACTGATTCACTGAAATCCACATCTTCTGATTGAACTGCTTTTGGACTTGAGAATGGCCAAAAGTCTGACTGCGGCATTAATCTACTTCTTTTAATCTCTGTGTATTTTTGTAGTTGGAAAATTACAAATCAATGATGGCACATAAGTCATGTTTGTCATAGATTTGGTCAAAAGAGAATGTAACGCTACGCTTTGGTGATTTAGCTTGATAATGCAAATCTTTATAACCTTTTTAACTAAACAAAGAGGCTTTAATTATATACAAGACAAGCTGTTCCCCGCGGTTTCACCGGAGTTAAATGCGTAAGAAGTATTATCCGTAAATCTCTACAATTAATGTTGGGCCATTCTCAAAAATTCAAGAACCAGTTTTAAATGGACATCATTTACTAATAAATAAATCATTTAAAAACCAATCAGACAAGCTATAAAAACAAGGTCCCAGACAGTCCCAGTTTTAAATAGACTACCTACTCTCAAAAGCTACAGAACAAAACATCTCACAAGAAATAACCAAATTTCAATAACATTATTTATTTATGCTTACAAAATAAGCACTTAGATTTTATCTATACTTATAATAAAACTGTAACAGGACCAATTCTGTAATTCTGCCCCCGCATTGCCCCGCAGTAGGACCTCAGTAGTCTTAGTGGGGGCACCGGCAGCGGGGCCCCGGCACTGGAGTTCCGGCAGTGGGGTCCTGGCAGTGGGCCTCCCAGCAGTGGAGCTCCCGGCAGTGGGCCCCCTACATTGCTCCGCAGTGGGGCCGATAAACGACCTACTGGACAACATCCGAGCGATACAAAGCTCTCGCTACCAATGCTGCCGTCGTCCTGGTATGTTGATGGTTGAGGAGATCAGCACTGTGACAGGCGGAACATTGTGCTGCGTATCCGGGATGACCGCTTGCAACGCATTAGCGAAATGCACCAGGCATTTGATGCTCTTGCTCTCTCTCTGTCGTGGCGAAGACGGATACAACTTTGATCTTCGACATGTGAATCCGACATCTGACGAGACTGACAAAGTTTTCGCAATGCTACGCATGGATACATTTTACCAATAAGAGAAGGTCGCATTGCTCATCTGCAAAGGTTTCGAGGTTTGTTCAATCGTTTTCTAGTGGACGCTTACGCCAAAATTAAAACGGAGCGTTTGGCATACATCAGAACGGAACAAATGAGACAATGCGCGCTGAGAATTATGTAGATCTGCGAGACGCCATGAATCAAGATAGAAATTGTGAAGATTTAGGTCGACTGGTGATTCTTCCTTCCAGTTTTAGAACTGGACAATAGATGTGTAGCAAAAGTTTTGAAGCGCATAATATACCTAGGTAAATGTGGAGCTGTGTGACGTCCAGTCAATAAAATCTAGGTATATGTAAATCTATACTATACTACATTAATAAAAATAAGTAAGGTTTGTGAGGTTGTAGGGGGTAGGTTATCTCTGAATCTACTGAGCCGATTTTGAAAATTACACACAAGTACATAAGTACAACAGTGTTTTTTTTTCAGTAATAGCGTAATTAAATAGCTATACAATCTTTATACATAAAAACACTGACGATTTATAAGAAAATTACACGAAACTTGCATTTGAAAAATCGTTCGCAACGTCCCCCACAACTCACAAGCCCCCACAGTACAGTTTTTGCACAATTATAGGTAGTCCTGACAGGATCGCTACAACAACCGAATGGTTTGTTCGGCACTTCTCTCTGATTGGTTCGAACTCATTAATATTTGAACTACCTATTATATATATATTACTAGCTGACCCGTGCCCACTTCGTTGGGCGGTAAACATTTTTAGTGAACCGAACCGAACCGTGAGACCGAGTCGAATATCAAAGTTGTATCCGTCTTCGCCACGACAGTAGGAAGGTTTACATATAAGCGAGTAGAGACTGAAGAGTATCAAATGCCTGGTGCGTTTTGCCAATGCATTGCAAGCGGTCATCCCGGGTACGCAGCACAATGTCCCGCCTGTCACAGTGCTGATCTACCAGGACAACGGCAACATTATTGGTAGCGAGAGCTTTGTACAAACCGGATGCTGTCCAGTAGGTCGTTTATCGGCACTAATAACAATTTTGTAATCATTTTGTTGGCTTTGGGGTATGGACTCGTATTTTATGTCCTTCCTGGTAGTATGAACTCAAATCATGCTAAGTATCATTCGAATCCATTCAGTAGTTTTTTAGGCAGAGAAATGTCACTTCCATCCCCACTCCCAAAAGAACCTTAAAGAATTCCAGGATAAAAAGTATTACATGATCTTCCTCGTAGTATGAACTTGAATCATGCTAAGTATCATTCGAATCCATTCAGTAGTTTTTGCGCTATTTTAGGCCGAGAAATGTCACTTCCATCCCCACTCCCAAGGGAACCTTGACGAATTCCAGGATAAAAAGTATTACATGACCTTCCTCGTAGTATGAACTTAAATCATGCCAAGTTTCATTTGAATACATTCAGTAGTTTCAGCGCTATGCGCATCCAAGAAATTTTACCCTACTGCGGGGGGGCCACTACGAGGGGCTACTGAGTGGGTCCTAATCCGGGGGGCACTGCGAGGGGCTACTGGGGGACCCACTGCGGGGCAATGTGAGGGGCCCACTTCGGGGGGCCATCTGCCGGCGGCCACCACTTCCGGGGCGCCACTGCCGGTGCCCCCCACTGTGGGGGCTACTGAGGTCCCACTGCGGGGCAATGTGGGGGCCCCACTGCGGGGCTACTGGGAGGGTCCGGTTGCGTGAGGGGCTCCACTGCTGGGGTTCCCACTTCTGGGGCCCCCACTACCTGGGGCCCCACTGCCAGTGCCCCCCACAGTGGGGGGCTATCGCTCTCTACCGCCCTTGCCCCGCGCGCCAACTTGCAACGCGCAAAATTTCACTTCCATCCTCTCTCATAAGGGAACCCTTGTGAATTCCGGGACAAAAAGTATTTTATGCCCTTTCTTGTAATATGAACTTAAATCATGCTAAATTTCATTTGAATACCTTCAGTAGTTTCGGCGCCATGCGCAGCCAAGAAATTTTACTTTCATCCCCTCTCCCAAAGGAACCCTATTGAAATCCGGGATGAAAAGTATCCGATGCCCTTTCTCGTAATATGAACTTGAATCATGCTAAGTTTTATTTGAATACCTTCAGTAGTTTTGGCGCTATGCGCAGCCAAGTAGTTTTACTTTTATCCCCTCTATCAAGGGAACCCTATTGAAGTCCGGGATAAAAAGTACCCTATGTCCTTCTTCATAGTATGAACTCAAATTCTGCCAAGTTTCATTTGAATACATTTAGTAGTTTCGGCGCTACGCGCAGTCAAAAAATTTTACTTTCATCCCCTCTCCCAAGGGAACCCTATTGAAATCTGGGATAAAAAGTATCCTATGTCCTTCCTCGTAGTATGAACTCAAATCCTGCCAAGTTTCATTTCAATACGTTTAGTAGTTTCGGAGCTATGCGCGGCCAAGATACAGACAGACAGACAGACATGATGGGAAAAAAATACATTTTTGGCATCAGTACAATCGACAATAGAGTGCCCTCCAAAAAAATGTTCAAAATATCTTCAATGGACAGAATTTGACCTGCTACAGTTTTATTATAAGTATAGATAAATGTGCTAGTGGATTCTTTTTCTGTTTTTTTTTAACCTGTAATGTTCTAATATGTTGAATTGCAGTGATACACATTCACAGAACAGTTATAACGCGGAAAATGGCGCTATAACTTATCAGGACTTATCCTAAAATACTCCGTTGGTAACGGTCTCTTTTTAAAACGTAATAATATTATAATACTGATTGTACAAAACAGCTTCAATGTTTTGATGTTGTCCGTAACGTCAGCAAATATATTATTAAAAATTAAAGGGTCCGTTTGGACAGTGTCCGAAGATATTGTGTCCAAAACGTCAGCAAGCCAATTTTACCTACCTATTTACTGCGAAGCGGGCGATGATCTCTAGCAGCCACGAATAGGTCACGGGAGGTATTAGGTAACAAATAGCAATGAATTTTTATACTAGTTAGTATAAAAATTCCTTGGGTAATAGCTTAGGCGTAGCTCTACGATGTCTGTGGTAATAGCACAGCCTACCTATATGGTAATAGGTTGCAAGTTGGATCAACCTGCACAAAGTCATCGATATACTCCTTGGAGAACCTTATTGTATCAGCGAGGATACACAACGAGTCTTGCCTGCACGACCGACCCAGGGCTTTTAGGTATGATAGCGTGGGCCTGTAGTAAGGTAATTGACCCGTGTGCGGCACATACACTAGTAAGGCCGGCGGTTTAAAAATCATGCTTCGTGGGGCGTCGTTCAATAGAATCAGAATCTATAACTTTATTTCTTTAGGGTTACAAAATAAGCACTTAGACAAGTCAAATTTTATACTATAAACATAGTTATTATTATTAAATAAGAATTATGGTGTTATTGAGATTCTCTTCACCATCTCTTCGCTTCAATTTTTTGTTCACTAGTGGAAGAAGTGAAAAAGAAACCACTAGCACATTATAATATCACTTATGTGTCTAATACATGTACATCGCCGTATATTCCATACCCAATATAGAAAACCGTATCCGAATCGGTCGAGCCGTTTCGGACTGCTTTATTAGGATTAGATACAGTACCATAGGTAGTTTAGTAGGGTAGACTTTTCTAGGTTGAAACACTTTCAAGTGTACATATGTGGCGTAGTGCCTTGCCTATTGCATTGTTTTTTTTTGCTTTGGCGTTTTGGCAGTTTTCCAGTCAAGTCGAGTCAAAGGTAACTAAACCATGATCAAAAAGTAACCTTATATAATGTTCTTTCCCGAAATTGAATGCGTGAAACCACCGGTTTTCACCTGATTTTACTCTCTTTCTTGTAATATATATGTAACTTTCCCCTATCTCTCCCACTTCCTTCCACATAACGTGAAACATACTTTAGCGTAGAACTTCGTAGCACGTTCTACGATGCTACGAGGGATGGGCGTAGCATACAAAAGACTTCAACGCGCACGCACCTCCTTACTTAAACAAAATGTTACTTCGTAGACCATCGTAGCAAGCGCTTTTTTCACACAAGTGTCCATACCTCAACTCTCCTCTATCACTCGTCATCTTCGAATTTACTTCTTTCACACTCATATTTTCCTTGACACAATCCATCCATCTTTACTTCGGCCTTTCTCTACCCACCCTCATATCTAACACTCTTCTTGTGAAATGTTTTTCTCCTCTCCTCATAACATGCCTATACCACGCTTATCTACATCAGCTCTTTTTTCTGTCACCGGTACTAGTCCAGTGCCTACTTTGTACATCGGCGCTTGCGTCTCTAACTCTAGCGTCATTCACTTTTGTTGTTCTTACTTTTTTATTTCATTATTCGTATCTTAGCTTATCATTAAACATCATCGTTTATACTTCTAATTTTCTTTGTTAACATCTCATCATAAATTACATCATAAAATTTTCCTGAGGTGAATTGCAGCGTATATAATTTACGCAATTTTTTTTTTGCTTCGAAAAATTATGAATCAAATATATCTTTAGGTAGCAAATAGGTAGTAAATACTTACATTATCAACGTACCTCATACAATGGTCAAACGCATGAGCATGTGGAGGTGGTCCAGCCGACCTAACGTCAGGATGGCTGACAACTTTATTTTGTTGATATATGTACTTCTTAATACAGAGGAAGCTAATATTTCGTTAAAGGTAGTAAGTAGTGCACATAGTTTCACGTCCATATCTCGTTTGGTCCAGCCATTCTGACGATCACCCTCGAAGATCACCCAGTTATAGAGAAAAACGCGTTTTAACCATGACACGGTTCAAACGTCCTCACTTTACACTACTGGCCTTATGCCGGCACAAATCATGCTACATATATGTAGCACGGAATGGGAGAGTATTTTGCTATTGTTAGGAGTTCCCGATCGTTTAGTATCAAGATATTGTTGTTTTGGTCCATATTCTCAGTAAAGCATCGTTGGTATATGTTGGATTGACTTGGTCGTTGCTTGGTTGGACTACAACATGGCTACTGGTCGTCCGTTGCAGCACGTTCCTCGCCGCGCTCGCTAGCGAACGGTCGCAGCCGCCGCCGTGGGCGATCGCTAGCAGCCACGAGTGGACCACGGGAGGGATTATATAAATTTTGAAGACCCCTGATCTTTCTTTACCAATATCTACTTTTCTAACTCTTATCAGATAGATATGATTGCATACGGTAGGAACACTATGGAATTAAAAACAGTGCCTTGTTTTTAATTTCATAGCGTTTCAATTTTCTAATTAATGTACCATGACCTACACAGTGAAAAACCTTAGAAAGGTCACATAATATACCAATAGCGTTTTCGTCTTATCCAGTATCTAATATACTATGCTTATATAGAACACTATCACATAATATACCAATAGCGTTTTCGCTTTATCCAGTATCCAAATATTATGTACTATGCTTATAATACATTTTGTAGATAGATTTTATGATACCTACATAGAAAATATGCAGAACACCCGGAACAAACATTTGCAGATTATACATATATTTGAGATAAGGCGGGAATCGAACCCGCAACCTCCTACGTCCCAGGCGAATCTTAGCTTGACGCACTAGAGTTTGACACATGTAGTTGTTTATCTCATCTCACTTTAATTGCCATCCTGCTTCTGCAGTTTTCATAATTTAGGCTGTTTTAGTGTCACGCTGATCATCGACGCTGAGAGTTCGGCGCGTAGCTGGTCAGCGCCGACCGTCAGTGTGAATCGTTTTAGTGTCGTGCTGATAAGAAAGAACATACGAAATTGCGACTCGTCATGATTGTACTTACCTCGCCGGAGCGTGCGCACAGCGCTACCCCAGTCAGCGCTGAACGATGATCGGCGTTATTCTAAAAGGTTTCTATAGCGTCCATACGGATTGCTACGCGCCGAGCTCTCAGCGCCAAAGTCAAAGTCAAAGTTTCTTTATTTCCGTAAATAGAATAAATGTACACTTAGAAAAGATGGCCGATGGTCAGCGTGACACTAAAATCAGCATTATTGGATATTTCCTATATTTCTTCCTTTCCACTGACAATTTGTTGATTCAACCCACCGCAGCTAGTATCATGTCTGGGATTCAGACCTTATGCTTATGTTTTGAAAAAATGATAAGTCTATAGATTCAATAGATTGATTTCCGTTGGTTGAAAAGATTTCTCAAAATCTATTAATATATTAGAAGCTTATCTTTAATACAAACATACATTAAAACTAACATATAAAAATACACTTCCTTTGTAAGGCCTATTATAAGATATATTAAGACTTAAGATGTTAATGCCTACTTCAACAACATGTACCTATACTTCAACAAAATCAAAATCAATGTACTGATGTTTATCATTAATTTGGATTACTCATCAATTGCATATAAAAACGTAAGGGCCTTATATGAATAAATTTACATATAGCCAATTGAGTAAAAAATGCTAGTCTATATATAATGTTATATGTAGGTAAGTAAATATTATAAAGATGAAGTTAGGTGTGAACTGGCAACTGGTTAGATATTGGCTAATTGACTATAAATAACCAAGCCAACCAATAACAGAACATAAATGATGAATTGTTTTTATATCTACAAGAATTCATCGCACCAATCTTTCAAACAATGGTAACAATCTTCAGACTGTTTAGAGTTAGCATTGCAAGTTTCTGTGATCCACTCTTGGAATAACATCTGGTTCATTTTCAGAACGAGATATTGACCCAGCACTACATAGGCCTGGAAAAAACAGAAAAATTATGTAAAAAACATGTAAAAATATAAGTATAGACAATAGACAGGCAATACATAAATACATTACTCATTATTGTACCTACATATATAGAGATATTGGAGATATTGTAATAAGCATGGGAGCATTTTCAAAGTAAAGTGTACCATGTCCAAATTTACTATAAGATTTTAGATGTGAAATTTTCAATGTATCTTTGTATTGTAATGTTTTTTGAAAACAGTCATAAACAAAAAATTGGTATAATTTTAATTGTCATATTAGTTAATAAGTGTAACCTGGAAACTCAAATGTAAACAAATCGACATAATTATTTGAGCAAAACTCATATTAGCAGGTAAAAGTAAGAACCTTGTCAAATCCTTTCTCGTCTAGTCTCTTTCCCAGGACTACTCCAATTCCTGCTAAATCAGTAACAAGTTTTTCGCCCATAGGCTCGGACACAAAGTTCCGGTGCTTCAGAGATGTGGACATTGGAAGTCAGTTTTTAGTATCACAATTATCAACCAACGTAACTGTGGGCAGTTGAAAGTCTAGCAAGTGGAGCGCAGCGCAGATCACTAGTTTTTCCAGAAAAAGCCAGGCAAATGAAAGAAAAGAAATCCCGAATTTCCCGGTCGGCGGCTGTTGTTTTGCTATGTTGTTTTGTTTGTTTGAATTGATTGGACTTAAAGATGCGCGACTGTGAATGATTTCATTCGAATTATTCGACATGACAAATCATTCGAACGATTCGACTGACTAGAGCAAATTAGTAACTAATTTGGTTAGTAATCGCGCGTCGTTCCGACTGCCCGAGTCGGCCTTCATTTCATTCGTTATTCGACGTGGATTGGTTGGATTATGATCGTTCGACTAACAAAGTCGACTCGGAGCCATGAATGACCCATTCGTAGAGGCATTAGTAATTACTAATTAGTAGTTGTCATACGACTTTGAAGATTAGTATATTACTAATTTTCAAGTCGAATATGGAAATTAGTAGTTGTCGATCATTCGAATAGTCGGATAATTCGCAGTCGCGCATCTTTAGTTGGACTTGACTTCTTTGTTATTGGCGTCAAAGATTTATATCGTTAGATATGCCCTGACACCAAAAACTGTGGCATTGTCTTTGAATGTGTGCGTTAACAAAATGCCGACGCACGCACACTAATGAGTACTAGTTAAAAATAATGTTTTTGCCAGTAAACCTAACCACGGACCTAACTGTTATTATAACCATATTGTGTGCACACACTTTCGTGAAGAAATAAATGTCATCTAAGCCCTGCAATCGAAAATGTCTCAATGTGTGCGTCAAAATGCGACGCACGCACACTACTAAATGAAAAGTTAAAAATAGTGTTTTTGTCAATAAACCGAATTATAATTAATCCCATTTATTGTGCAATCATATTGCACACATTTTTGTGAAAAAATAAAGGTCCTATCATGCCCTGAAATCGAAAAGTGAAACAGTGTGCAGTCTGTAGACGTGTAAGTGTGTAGACGAGCGCGCCGCGCCGGCGCCGAGCCGCTGTTTTCTCACGCCGCCGCCGCCTCTATCAGTCGCGTCGTCGGTGCGACGACCAGCAACCAGACCGTAGAATCTGTTCAAAACTCTCCAATAAACATATCATTTATCCCTCCAGTACTTAAGAATGTAGTCTCTGTTGAGATTAACTCACAATGTTTTATATTTATGTGGAGGTCGAGGAGATGTGCTGCTGCGAATATTCTCCTTTTATTAATCATTTATTGATTTCATGGATCTTGATCTTGTCCGTCTTGATTTTTTGTGTAGAATTGAATGAATGAGTGAGTGAGTGAATGCAAGAGTGAATGGCGATCCATCCAGCAGATATTCGGATATTACTTTTGTTGTTTGCTTAAACAGTCTCCTTCAAGGTTTTCTGTGATTGCGGTTGCTAGAAGAAGCAGAAATCTTCAGCGCACCACTACTATGTTTCTTAGAGAGTTTTGATAAACAGATTATCTATACAGTCTGGTCGCTGGTCGGCGCGTTGACTGATCGACTACACATGGGGCAGCGACGGCGCAGCAGCAGCAGTGGCGCGGCGCGGCAGTGGCGTGGCGCGGCAGTGGATAGTCTCGAAAAAACGCTCGCTCCTTTCGCTGTTATTACTGCGTACCTTACACTAAATACCGACCTATCAAATGAAAACTCTTGTAGCCTAGATCGAGCAGTATTTTTTTTTTGTTTTGAAATATGAATTCGTACATCGCTTTCTACAACAAACTTAGCGAATCTCTTTGACCGTTCATGCAGGAGAAAGTAAAAAACAATAAGAATCCTATTTTTGAATGGTTTATAGATTTTTTATTTTTTTACTCCTTACGTCTTGCAATGGCAATTTCAAACCGTCATAATATGTAGCTCCGGAACATTAAATTTATTGTAAACTATGAGGGTGACATGATCACTCTGATCAAACCTTCTTTATTGAATAAAGATATACATAAAAAATAAACTCGAGACAGACGATTGAAACTAAAACAGTCACGACGTTACGGTTAAGGACTAGTTAATTTTAAATACCTACATAAGAGACAAAAAAATCAAACCACGCCGGCGCCGCCACGCTGACCGTGGAGGTCGGCGCGCCGCCGCCGGCAAATTTAAGGTCGGCTCGCACGCCTAAGTCTGTGTAGCACAGATTAGCTGATAGTTTTACTTTGTTTATAGTCCGGTCGCAATGCTAAAGCAGCGGAAGGAAAAATAATAGTTATTTAATTATATCGCAATCCTAAGAGTGATATGTTACGCCTTTGGATTTATTTGTATTTTAAGAATTTATTGTTTCATTTGCGAAATGCACGCGATGGCATTTTGAGACACTTTTCAACAAAAACTGCGAAAGTTAAACAAGTCCAGCTAGCACCGTGTTTAGATGTACACTGATTCCAAATGAGCGAGCAATTTCGCGTGGCACACAAAACGGCGCGGTCTCACTACGGTAAGGGCCTATCTAACGATTTACATTTTTGATTGGCGTAGGTAGATTGAGGATTTTTGCTTGACTTGACTTGACTTCTTGGTTATTGGCAATATGTGTCTGGTTTGCCACTTTGCTGTCAGTGTCCAGTTCATGGAATTTCTTGGTCATTGGTTGGCCCTCTATGGGTTGGACTATTCCTCGTACGATTCGACTTTGACCAAGGAATTTATATACTAATGTCTGAGACTAATAACGTTAGTATATAAATTCCTTGACTTTGACTCATAGAGTAGGTAAGAGGTAGCCAAAGTCATTTCCGGTTATATATCTATGTATCACCATAGTTGTCATGTATCTTTGTCTATCCCACGGAGCCAACCTATGAGTAAAAGAGGTAGCTGGTGTACGTATAGCTATGCTGCACTGTCAGCGTGAAACGTGTCAGTTGCTGACACAGTAGTTTGCTCTAAAGTTGTGGTCAGACTGATGAACTTTATTGAAATTCTAAGAAAATACTGCGTTTTACTTAAAACTTTGTTGAAAAAGTGAAAATATGTCGTGTTCCGCTGTGTACTGTCCTTCAAGAAGCACAAAAGGTGGAGTAAAATTCTCGGATTTGTCATTACATGCGTAAGTTTTTCACTCAGTATAAATGCTAAAGAAATTATGTTTATTAATAGAAATCCGTAGTAACAACATTTTAACAATCTAGTTCATTTGTTCCTATTAGTTTAGGATACAAATAATCTCCAAAACCTTGAATAATTAGCCGAAATACTTTTAGCATATGTGCAAGTGCACTTATTTTTGGCGAGGATTGTGCGAGGCGCTCAGTGGCTCAAAGACCACGAATGAGGCGGGGCGCAGTGCTGCTGCCGCCAACCTCGCGAAGCTTCGCCCCTTGCTGTAAGTCGTCGCTTTCGTCACCCCTATCACCTCTCGAGATCCAGCACATACGAGAACAAAATGTGCCTCGTGTAGTTGCGTGGGTTCGGACAGCGATATACTCTCAGACATGATACTAGCTGCATTGGATATACTACCAACCCAAAATCAATATTTTTGTATTCATATACATTAATATTTGTACTCGTACATTTTTGTCTTCATTCAATGGCAGAATTTTGGCATAATAAAAATATAACTTTAACCTTGGAGTATCTAGATACTCCAAGACTTTAACAGACTTTAGCAGAATTTAGGCGAACAGCTAGCATAATGTTCAATTTTTAATCTTGTCACACTGGATAGAATACAATACGGACGTCCAGCCCAGCCAGCCAAGTGCTCGTCAGTATTGTATTCTCTTTGGCCAAGTGTTGTATTCTCTTTGGCCAAGTGTTCCTCGATGAGAGAAGATATGTACAGATACTAAATGGAAAATAAAACGAGAACTCACAAATAAATCATAGAATTGAGTAAAATATTCAACTCACATGTAGCTATCAGTTTAAAAATTTATATTGAACGAAAGATTACTTTGTAAACACGGAATTTATTACATTCAAACCAGTGAAAATATTGCGTTCATCGTGCAGTTTCGTAAACACAATTTTTGTAACAAATCAGGTGATAATAATAATATCTTACTATCGTCCTAAGATAAATCTGATTCTTTGAGAACGTGGAAACTGTAAGTCTCATTCATTTATGTAAAGTCTACTACTAAGTAGGTACCTTATTATTCCTTTACTCTCAAATTGCAACAATATTTGACTAAGTATTACATACTTGGTGCAAGAATGTAAGTTTTCCTACAATAGATACCTTCTTACCCAGAATCGCTAGACATGAACTCAACTTGACCTACCAGTTGTAATACCTGATTACTTACCTAATTACCTATCTATTTCGCATCACACTTATTTAGACAGTGCAATAGATGATAGAAAATTATCCATCTTGCTTTTCAGGGCTTAGCATTTTCTGCGCCTCTATGTAATTGATATTAAATTAACAAAATGAACCTAGCAAATCTAGAAGCACACCTTGAGATGAATGAAGATGAAAATGACACCATTCCAGAAAGTATTTTGAACAAGCGCCACCAACCAACTGACTGTACTATAGCCTTGACTGATATTGGAACTTCACACAGAAAATTCATTAGGGTAATGTTTTTATAGGTACTCAAAATATAATTAGTATGCAAAAAATAAAATATTAATTTTGATCACGCACTTAAATGTGATATAGGTAAATCAATCTTAGTTTGATTAACAGCCTTCCAAGAATAAGATGCAGTATTATCTAGGAGAAGGCTGTATAATCAAGGTAGAACATATCTTCAACTAAATCGGCTTAATCATTTATTAATTTTAACTTGTCAGTAAAATAAATGTGTCTAATCTAGACTTCTTATTTGCAGCGATGGAATCGTCTATCCAGACTCCAGCGTTCTATTTTATATTCAGTGCTGATCTTAACAGTGACAGTACTGATAATTTTTTATGCTGCAAAGACAAATGAACATCAAATAGCAAATAATATAGCTAAGAATAGTGAATTGGCAGAGGTATGAATATTCAATGGCTTAGTTCTTGTGCTTTCTCATATAACTTGCAATAGATTTTGTTTTGCTATCCAAACTTAGTATCAAGTTACTAACTTATTAATAACTAGCGACCCGCCCCAGGCTACCAGGGTGCAACGCTGATAGTAAATTATACATATAAACTTTTGTCTTGAAACAATCTATATATTTAAAAAACCACTTCAAAATCCGTTCTAACGATCTAATGATACATAGTGACAGACAGCGGGGAGCGACTTAGTTTTATTTTATGTAGTGAGACCTATAAGATTGAAGTATTGAATAAGTCTAATCACTTGTTGATTTAGATTAATACAACATTGTCAAAGTATAAAACTCGGAAATAATACAAATAGCATAATATAATTTGTAAAAAGTATATTTTGTTCTTTTTAGGCAGTACTGAAAAATGCATCTCTAGTCAATGAGCCATTGGAACCAGGATCCGCTGGCTTAGATGCACCTATACCCACAAAGGCTCCTTCCGAAGTTGGGGTAGACAAAGATCCTAAAGAACCTGTCATATTCACAGGTAAGTACATACTTTCATATTTTTAATTTTAAGGGTTCCAAAAGCTCTTACTTCACATTAGACCAACTTCTTCACTCCTGCTGACTTTGTACCTGGACAAAACTAGCTAAACTTAAGTTACTCAGAGATACTGTTGCTTTCTATGAAAGAATTTTCATAATTAAACCTGTAATTTCCAGAGTTTACACCACTCTTCATTACAGGACACGGTTGATAGATGAGGTTCCAAAGTTTTGTGAAATACATACTTGTACCTTATAATTGAAGCAAAAAAAAATTATGAGTATAAAACAAACCAACAACACTTGCTATGTGTAAATAAATCAACTGCAGCCAGCGTCTTGGGGACGCTTCCGACTGGTATTGATATGGACCAGTAGAGCTATCTGTAGATTGTTTGCAACAGTCTGCAGTTAGCTCAATTGTTTCAATTGTAAATACTAGTTTAATTTCTTTATATTATTTGATTGTTATTTTCTTTGTCAATAAATCAACTATACTCATGAACAAATTTAGCGGAACACAAAAAATGGAGGAAAATCTCTCCACTATAAGGCTCTCTTCCAACAATGTTACACTGAGCGTATCTTTCTCCGGGCCGTCTCCATACTTTGGTCCTTCAATCAACTGCCTACTGACAGAATCTGGAGTCATTAATTAGTAAAGAGTACTTCACCCCAATCATCATCATCGAACTGCCAGTAACTTTTTTCGTACCACGGAATGAAAACTGCTTACAAAAAATCTGCCGTCCCAGTCTGTTGTTACTCTTTTGCGAGCTCGTCCTGTACGTCTGATTTACTCTCTATTCTATCGGTATCGTTTATTGCGAAAAAACATAGACTTGGGAACAAGACAATATTTTATGTCGTTCTACCTTATTTTAGTGTTCCTCAAAATTTTTCTCTGAGTGTAGTTAGATAGGTAGAAAAACTATTTTCTGTCATTCTTTAACATTTAAAAATAATATAACTTAAGTAACAGTTGGTGGTCATATCGCTCAAGAGTGATCTCAAAGTACCTACCATCTAATCAGTCAAAATCATACCTTACTCATACTCTTTCGTCATTATAGTAGAAAAATTATGAACATCTATTTTATCTATTTCATAATCTAACAAAAAATTTGATTATGAGTCATTATTATTTTCTTGGAAGGATTAAATGTTCTGAATTCAAACTCATTCAATATTTGTACTGCAAAAAAAAAGAGTTAAGTTTGTGAGTTATACAGTGTGTCCCCTGGAATGCCTGCAGTTCCCAATGTAGGTAAAACTAGATCGAAAATGATCAACGTACATATATATTTGAACAACCTATAGGCCAGAACCTTGTCCTTACCAAATGACCATTTGAGAATGAGATTTGACGAGATTTTGCTTTTTATAATCTGTGTATGTAATTCATCATAATCTCATAAAGTATAAGTCCTTATGTACACAGCTTATTTTTTCACATCTTGGGAATATTGTCTATTGATCATCAAGAAGAAATTATGAAATAAAATAGTTAAACCATTGCAAAAAACAGACAGTAACAAAACTAGAAGATATAAATTACAAGTAGTATTTACAATTGAAACAGCTCAACTGTTACTAACTGCAGATTGTTGCAAAGAATCTGGATGTAACACAACTGATCCAAAATACCAATCGAAAAAGTCCTCAATAAGCATGCTGCATTGCCCCACTGTATGAGAATACTTACCTATACGCTGCGCCAGATACCTCACCAGCTTTCGGGTCTCGCGTTGCTTCGACTAGATGCTCTGATAAAATTACCCATATATCATAAATCTTGTTGAATTATGGTTTCCTTCCTCAGGGCCAACAAATGACAGGCAACAGGCTGTGGTCAACAGCTTCAAGTTTGCTTGGAAAGGATACAAGGAGCATGCATGGGGCCGTGACAATCTGAAGCCAGTTTCCGGCATGGCCTATGACTGGTTCTCACTCGGACTGACTATTGTCGATGGACTTGATACCGCCTATATTATGGGACTGAAAGAAGGTATGTGAAGCCTATCAACTAAAAAGTCTTTGTTAAACGAACATAGACTTGTGGTTTTTTAGTATATTTTAGTGTGTCGCTGCCAGCTAGTATGAGGAAATCAATTATTGCAGATGTCGATGTAGAATAGACACTTGGCGTTAATTGATTCTAATTCAGCTTTTTGATTGTTTTAGAATTTGAAGACGGGAGAGACTGGATAAAAAATGAGCTAATTTTCACAAAAAATAAGGACGTAAATTTCTTTGAAGTCACCATAAGAGTTCTTGGTGGTTTACTGAGCCTTTACCATTTTACTATTGATGAAATGTTCCTGAACAAAGCTGTGAGTACATATATTTTATTTGGAATAATTAACAGTTTAAATTCTTAATTACAAGACCAAGTCTTATGTCGCGAGCTCCTTTTCTATGCACGAACAAGTATTGAAGTGGAATGTTATAGTTTGAAAATTTACTTCATCAAATGTCAAGTTCTCAGATGTGTTTGATGAAAATTTTTGCAGTCATTCTGTTGTTATGATGGTATTCATCCAGCCTACGGAACCCGAGTTTCAAAGTACACACAAGCTATTAAAGATAGCCATATCCTATTTATGAGCTCGACATTATCCTCCAAAAACCTCGAGAGTTCACATTCTTTTTTATGTTTTACGAGATAAATAGTAAGCCATTTTATGAGATCACCTCGAGAGTCTGCACTTGTCGGAGAAATCGGTAGACATAACATACATAAAAAATAAATACGGTCAAATATAGCACCTTCTTTCGACCGCGGTGTCTCAAAGGAGGCTAGCCAATGTGCACATGTCTTGAGCAAGCACAGGCACTCTCTGTCTATTCAATCAATTATTATACCTCTTTTTAATACCACAGGTGGATCTCGGTGACCGGCTAATGTCGGCGTTTGCATCTCCGTCCGGCATCCCGTACTCGGACGTGAATCTAGGACAGCGGACGGCGCATGCGCCGGAGTGGTCGCACTACAGCACCACGGCAGAGGTCACCACTGTGCAGCTTGAGTTTAGGGCGCTATCGAGGGCTAGTCGGAACCCTGCTTTCGAGGTAAATCACATACTTAAAATATATACCCACCTGAGATTACTCCTGCCTGAGTCTCCTGAGTTGAGAAATTGTAAACTCATAAGTAATTGTAAGGACTCAAATTGTACTACAACTGGCAGTAGAAAAAATTGTAATGTGAAAGAAAAATAGCATCTCATTTTTGTTTTGTAGAAACTTTTACTATACTTCTAACGGACACAATTATGGAATGATATTTTGGGAATTATGAACAAAACAAGCCACAGTTTACAGAATAGCGTTGTAACAATACATTACGCATCTTTGATCGATTGTAAATAACGCAATTACTTCGTGCGTTCATTCACAATCGGTAAAAATCGGTACCAATCGACTGATGAAGAAAAAATCCAAATGCTCAGCATAAAGATAAGTATTATAGAATAAGAATTCGCAGCACAGTACTGTGTTTGTTGAATGTCAAAGAAAAATTTCGTCGTGTTAAATAAGTTAATTCCTTTAAATCGATACATCATACGCACAAAACAAAAATCGTTCGACAGCATACCAAGAAATTAGCTGTTGTTTCACTTTATACCACTGTCAAAATCGTGACCAATTGAAACCACCAGCATACTTATCTAACTAATAACATATTATGTATAGGTCGCGTTATGTAAAAAGAACGCTGGTTTCAGGCTGCGCATTAGGCGATTTATCGGATTATCAATCTTTCGGGCGCGAGTGTAACCATGCGCAAACATACCCCCCCTCCCCACATTCTCCAGCGTTCTTTTTATGTGACGCGACCTATATACTTATATCTATAGTATTATAAAATCTATGACTATATGTATTTTATTTGTATAAATTACCCATAGTACATAATACATATATGTATGTATATACTAGCTAACCCGGCAAAAGTGGTTTTGCAATCGACCAGAGGTTTTAAAAAATGAGGACCGACCAGAGGTTTTAAAAAATGAGGTTTAGTGTGAGAAAAATTAAAATTGAGGGTTATTTATATTTTTTCATGACTAAGACCTGCGAAAACTTACCTATTTTCAAGTATTTTTATAGTATTGGTTATACCAGGCTTCTGTCCTTATTTTATAGAATATCATAGCAACTTTTGGTTATCGAGTCACAATACTCCATGTTCAGCAGGTGAACGTATGTATAATTATGTGCTGATAAAAAGGGTACTCTCTTGTCTTCAAGAGGGCTCCATAATGTGCGAGTTTGTGTTGCAGTAGGTATAACCACTCCGACCAAAGGCTCAGAATCTACTTTCACAGCGTTATTCATTAGTTATGATAATTTTTCAGGACGCCGCAGCGGCCGTATCTGAGAAAATTCATCTGTTGCCAAAGAAACACGGACTGGTTCCTATATTCATCAACCCCAACACTGGACATTTCCTGCCATACGCAACGATAACGCTCGGCGCGCGAGGGGACAGCTACTACGAATATCTTCTTAAACAGTGGCTGCAAACTGGAAAGACTGTTAACTTGTAAGTACATCCTAAGTGCCAAATAAGGTGGCAATACAAGTCGTTCACCTCCTCCACGAAATCGCAAAATATTACATGTAAATTGTCGTTATTCTGTCCCTTTCAATACAAACCTCAAGCGATAACAGTGTCGCTAGAGTATCGTGGCACAAACGTTCTAGGAAGCAAAAGACAATCCAAAAAAAAGAAACGAAATCGGGAATAATTACTGACTTTTTACTTTTTCAATTTATTCACGTATGAAAATGTTCTAAAATACCAGAATAGTTTTAAACCGGTGATATTTGGATTAATTATCGAGTAATATTATGGTTAAGAATACTACTACATAAACATAACTTAAAAAATATATGTATTGTGTTCAAAATTTAAATTTATGAAATACAACTTCATCTTGAATCACCCTATCTATTAAAAATAACTGCATCAAAATCCGTTGCGTAGTTTTAAAGATTAGGGACAGACATACAGCGGGAAGCGACTTTGTTTTATACTATGTAGTGATGCTATAACTTGTTTACAGTTTGCTCGACGATTATCTGACGGCTATAGAGGGCGTTCGTGAATTCCTTGCCAAGCGGTCTATGCCAAATAAACGACTCTTTATTGGAGAACTATCTGCTGGTTCCGAGGTAAATGTTGGTTAGCTGGCACCCAAAATAATAACACGTGGAGGTAAACATCGTACATTATATCACACTAATAATATAATTGCGAAAGTTTGGATGGATATATACATGAAAAGATATATGGAGCATGATCCGTTCAGTAGTTCGCGAACACTCAGGTTGTGGAATGATCTCCCTGCTGAGGTTTTCCCACTGGACTATAGTATCAGGTCTTTCAAACAGGGCATTCTAAAGTATTTACGAGGTCGGCAGCGCGCGTGTAACGTCCCTAACGTTGCAGGTGTCCGTAGGCTGCGGTAACTGTTTCCCATCAGGTGGACCGCACGCTTGACTGCTACATTTGTGGTATTTAAAAAAAATTGTTATGGCGTGAAGAGGTAACCAATATCCTAACTTTCGCATTAATAATATTAGTGTGATAAGATTAAATATTTTTTATCGACATTTACTGCCTGCCGATGGTGGTGTTCTTCGATAGATAATCAGACAGAGATTGATATTTGATATATTTGAATCGTTGGGTCATCTTTTAGGAGAACACTTGCCTTAGACAACAGAGCCCTGATTTCAGTTTGACGATAGTATCAAGATATCGTCGTGACATCGTCTCATTGCATATAATACAGCGCCTCTTATCATGTACGTAAATCCCGTAAAAGAGACATCATGATGACTTCTCGATAATATCATCAACCGAAATGAGGGCTCTGGTATGTCATGAACAGAGTGAGCAAAGCGAATGAAGATCTCGGTGGCAGCTTGCGTGATTTGGCTGTATGGTGTAATAGTTATTTCGAGCATAACTGTCCAACCATTGCGCTGATCCGATTTGCGTGAAATTTTAAAGGTGGAGCTGATAAGATTAGTAATATATGCTTGTAACTTGGTGCTACCAAATCCGTCGAGGGGTGTTTGAGATAAGGGGGTCCAAAGCGGGGTAACATCAATTAATTATTTGCTCCCCGACTCAAAGGGGAGCAAATCCGTCTGTGAGGTACCGAGGTTCTCCGGGTTTTAAAAAAATGATCTGAACGCCTGCCTGGTCGATGCAACGTGTCACCCGAGAGCTGGTGAGTATGGCACAGCGCATTAGCATTGCCATACAGCGAGGAATGCAGCCAGCGTTTTGGGGACGCTTTCGACTAGAATTGATATGGACCAGTTGGGCTACCTGTAGATTATTTGCAACAGTCTGCAATTAGCTCAATTGTTTCAATTGTAAATACTAGTTTAATTTGTTTATATTATTTTATTGTTATTTTCTTCAACAATATGAATTCATTTACAAGTCACTCAACCATATTCTCGAATGAAATTAATTTGGTATTTCCAATAATCAGCGTTCGTTTTGCAATCGACCTAGCTATTCTGACGACCTCAGCCATTCTGGCGCGGCAGGCGAAAATCCGCCTGTGCCGCATGAGGTTGCGGCTTCGATTACCGCATTGGAACTGTTTTTACGATCCTCAGATATTTGTTCTGGGTGTTCTGGATGCTTGTTATGTATAATAATAAGAAATATCTATCTGAATTGTGTATTATACGAAGTATATCAGATATCTAGTATATATAAAGCAGTGTAATTTCTTTTATATTCTTAGGGTCTAACTACTAGTTTATTTATTTATTCTAAGGGCGGGCTGATTCTACTATCCGGCGGCGGCATATACAGAAGTCTTGTTTACAAAATAAACATTTTCTTATTATTCTTAATTCCAGGCGTTCAGTCCTAAAATGGACCACCTGACTTGTTTCCTGCCGGGCACGCTCGCACTCGGGCACGCTAACGGGTTACCAGACTGGCACATGCGCATGGCTGAGGACCTGATGCAGACCTGCTACCTGACCTACGCCGCCCACCCGACTTTCCTCGCACCAGAGATTACTCACTTCAACTTGGTAACTATTTCATTTTTTTTATTGATAATGGTAAAGCGTTTGACCACCTTCTCACTCGGGAAAGTGAAGATGTGGCCTAAGATGGAGCACGCTTTCCCAGAAGGAACTTCTTCAGTCTGGATTTGAAGACTCCTAGATTGTACTCTACTGGAAAAACAGAAGCAGGAAGTTTCTTCCATTCTTAACCGGTACTTATAACGAAATTAGAGAGAAAGCGTTTGGTTCGACACGGTGGTATGTCATATCTCTTTACTAGTTTCTGCCTGCGGCTTCGCACTGATACACGACGAGGTGATGGAATCTTTAAAAAAAGCAGTTAATCGAATCTGTTTATTTAGGACATTCAAAAATAGATTTACGTATAAAAATTGACGATCGAACAGCCGCCACAGAATTCTAATAGGGAAGCAGAATAAACATTTCTAAAACTATTTGTGCCCATTACACCTACATACAAATATCACGTACACATGGACAATCTATGGGCCGAACTCAGGGATAAGGGGGCGGGGGCATTACAAATGTGGCATTATAATCAATTCCGATAAATATACTGCCACATTTACAAATAAATAAACACAGGTTGTATGTTCTTTATTTTTAAACAAAATACTTGTTTTATGATTTCTTTCCGTTGAATTGTTTTGCTTAGCATTAAGTTTTATTCTTAAATCTACATAAAATTTTACAATAGCCTAAATCAATAAATGCAAATGATCAAAATCGTGTTCGTCACTGGTCTTAAAATCACAAAAATAAATAATTAGATTATTAAGCTCATCACACTAATAAAGTGTATTTCCTTTAATCTGTTCTTCTTTTTCCAATTTATTCAGTTAATGTTTACCAACCAAGTATTCGTTTGGTTTTCATGCTGTGGAAACCTGAAAAATGTTAATATTGTTAAATCAATATATTATTCAGTCTATTTGATACCTATCAAAGGGTTTCTCAAGAATGGATACTAAACCATAAAACTGCAAATAAAACTTCGTCACACACACTTCTAAAACAGCTACCAGGCTGGACCTAGATGCGGCCCTTGAAAATCATACAAGTATAAGAAAAGTCAAAATAAAGCAAAAAAGTTTTAAAAAACTGACTGATATTATTACAGGACTATTTATAAGCGACCTTAGTACATGTTTGACGAGATCCTGGACATAGAACAGAATGACAAGTAAGAATTATGTCATACATAGTAGATAAGTTGATAGATAGTTAATGCTCTATTCAGTAAAACAATAACTTATAATTAAACAGTAGTAAGGGGTGGTAAGGATATGCATACATAAAATATATAAGGGTAACAGCACGCGTTGTTTCTATGGAAACATTTAAAGGTTATTTCTATCCCATGGGACCTTATTTATGGGTAGCCCATATTTTATACTATACAATACAAAAATTCTTTTCACTTCTCTTGCTCAAAAAGTGTATCATTATAGTGTAGCTTAGCGGGCCTAAAACTCGAGTTTAATACCTCGGGCTAAAAAGTATTTTTTCTTTTTAATTTTTGTCTAAAATCATCAGCCCGTACAAAGCATTCGTTGTCTTACATAAAAACTCGACTTCTTGGTGCTCCGTCAATCTTTTTTTTTGAAAATAGAACTTTCTTTGTGATGTTTTATGAAGGTTGATTCTTCCCTTCACGGTAGAATGCGAACTGTTTCGTTGCGGGTTAAATAAAAAAAGATGGTATTGGCGCTAAATCTCTAGAATTTTCTTCATTCCAAATCACAAACTTTTACGTTTAACTTCCTGACTTTTACTTCCAAATTGTGAACGTGAAAAATGTCATCAAGTGATAGTGAAGATGCTAATATGCAAATGGAAGAAAAGGGCAAAGAAATAATTACGAATCTGTTGCCGACAAAATCACGTGGAATATATTTAAAGAGTTACGAAAATTTTATGAAATGGAGATATGAGAAACGTGTGGATTCTTTTACAGAAGTCTTCAGTTCTTTTCTCACTTATTTTGATGAATTATCGAAATAATTCAAATCGTCGACTCTTTGGAGCACATATTCAATGTTAAGAATGACCTTACAAACGAAACACGACGTCGATATGTAAATTTAACGGCTTTACTGAAGAAATTGTCCACTGGATACAAGGCAAAAAAATCTAAAGTCTTGACGACACAAGAAATCGAAACATTTTTAAATAACGCTCCAAATAAACAATACTTGGCAACAAAGGTAACCTACTTATGTACTCTACTCAAACTAAATAAATAGATACCTACCTACATACCTAAATTATGTACCTAGGTTATTACGATTATTAACACACTCATTTTTTTGTTCAACAGGTTGCTTTAATTTATGGAATCAGCGGTGCATGCAGAGGAATCGAGCTTGCCAATATAACGCTAGAAGACGTAGAAACGGATACAAACCTACAAGCTGTGAGTCTGCCGAACACGAAAACAAACAAAGAGCGTAAATTTGTCATCAGTGGAGAATACCTTAATATAGTTAAAGCCTATCAGGAGTTACGTCCCACTAATGTTTCAACGAGAAGATTTTTTCTAAATTATCAAAATGGTAAATGCACAAGGCAAGTCATAGGCAAAAATAAATTTGGTAACATGCCCAAAGATATTGCCACTTATCTAAATTTACCAAATCCGGAACTCTACACGGCCCATTGTTTCCGCAGAACATCCGCGACTCCGTTGGCGGACTCTGGTGCGAATATAACGACATTAAAACGGCACGGTGGATGGAGGTCCGATCAAGTGGCTGAAGGTTATATAGAGAACTCTATACAAAACAAGTATCCTCACGCAGCGGATTACGGAAGGCATCAATATTCTACCAAACATTACAGAACCCCAAGCATCTACATCGCGGGATTGGATGAATATGTCAACTCAGCTGAAGCGCACTCAGATCTTAATAATGCAGGAAACTCAAGCATGAGTCGAGTCTCTCCAACTTTTACTCCACAACAATCAACTCAAAATATTATCACATCCCAATCACAGAGAACCGAAATAAAATAGCCCGGGAAAAACATATCACTAAACATTCAAAATTGCTCTAACTGCACATTTAATTTTTAATAAAATTTCTGAAAATTGTCTAATTTTGAATTGTTTTATTTTCTCGCAATCGAAGTGAAAAGTAGAGTGTTTTATTCGGGCCAAAACCACCCATTATAACTCAGTCTTGTCATCCTCCCTCGCTACGCTCGGGAGTATAACAACCTCGTATATAATGGTTTGGTGGCGGACTTTAGATGGTTTAGTCCCTTGTAAAACAATCTACTATTATTGTACACCACAAAAACCACATTACAGAGAGATGTTACATAGGACAAGTACAATGGGCGGCCTTATCGCTTCGAAGCGATCTCTTCCAGGCAACCTTTGGATGGAAAGAATTGTGAATCTAAGAAAGGCAGGGGGTGTACCAAAGACGATTTAAGATAAATATTAACATAACATTATAAATACCTAATAATAATAATAATACATAAATAAGTATAATAAATTGAAATATAAACCTACTAAAATATATTCAATATACTAAAATAAAATTTATTTTATTCCAGGGTTATACCTATATCTATGCAAATTTGAGTACGACCCGTTCAAACGTTTTCGTGTGAAGAATATAACAAAGATCTATCCATCGATCTTTATTAATGCAAGCGTTTGCTTGCATTAATAAATATTAGTGTGATTCCATTATTTACTACTATTATTTGTACCGTAAAAAAAAACATGATTTTGCGGTTATGACGCTCTGCTCTGTCCCGTTCCTATGAACGCGAAGTTCTATGCTTATCTTTTTCACACAATGGCGAGGTATATCTAAATTTGACAATCGTAAGGATTATAATCGTTACGATTGTAATTACATACATTCTACATAGAATAGGGTGAAAGATTTTCAGGCTACCTGGCCGTGACGTGGCGTGGAGCGAGACAACGGCGCAGGGAGGCATTTCCATTGGTCCACTGAAACATAGCGAAGATATTATGCAACTCCATTGGTTATTATTGCATAAATCTTTCCGCATAAATAGCTCCGCTGCTGCCTCGCACTATGTCTATGGACAAGCTGCAGCAATTTAGGGTACCTTCCTACCAAATAAATATTCATTAGGTAAATTATATCTAACTAAATATAATGAAATGTACCTAAGCCCTGTTCTTCTGACAATAAAGGATTTATGTATTTTATTAGTGAATGCCTTGACAGTTTGTCCATTTGTTTTCAGGCTAGTACAACGGACGATATGTACACGAAAGCGGCGGACGCCCACAGTCTGCTGCGGCCGGAGTTTGTCGAGAGCCTCTGGTATCTGTACCAGATCACCGGGAATACCACCTACCAGGACTGGGGGTGGCAGATTTACCAGGTTGGTGCAATCACTCACTGCACAAAGAGATTTTCAACTATTACTTTCGACGTATTCAATCAGAAACTTGAATGGTTTCTGTATGAAAAACCTTATGAATAATTAATTACATTATTATTATTCTGTTTCTCATTTCCATGATCACGGGCCATATAGTAACCCGGTCCTTTGGGAGGCATGCGTGGAGCCGAAGCCAACAGCACAGAGGACCGTTATGAGAATTAATTTAAAGGCGAGAGTTACACATAGCGAGTATCATCCTTGGTTGCACAATATGATACACCCGAAGATGATATCCGCCAGGTGTAGAGACTATTACAATGAAAGTAATAAAAAAGCCATGTGATGAATGAATGGACTAGGTAATCGGGCTATGGGGGATGTACGGTTTGCATACCATACAGTGTCACATGTTCCCGCGGGTCAGCGGGTCAGCAGTTTACGTTATGACGTGTTTCTACGGCTAATTAGAGCCAGTCATAAACAACTGTCCTTAGGCCAACACGTCACGGCGACCATCAACATAACGTTAAACTTACGTACGATTAAACCGTGAAACTTAACAATCTCTTTAACTCACTACCGACAAATCATAGGATTGTAGGGGGCACACTACGCACCCGACAGGGGAGACTACGGACGCCTGCCATAAACATACTCTCAATACTGTTACAAGCGGCAGACGATGGCTTGACGGTTTCTTTTTTATTCCTCAGGGTTTCGAGAAATACGCAAAAGCTCAACACGGTTACTCATCGCTCGCCAACGTCAAATCCGAGAACCCAGTGCAACGAGATCAGATGGAATCGTTCTTTCTATCAGAAACTCTTAAGTATCTATACTTACTGTTCAGTGACGACCGTCACCTTATAGACCTCGGCAAGTACGTAATTAACACTGAAGCGCACCCGCTTCCAGTTTATCTCAACTAAGAATCTGCTAACATGCCAAAAAACAGATTATAGGCAAAATATAGCGTCTAGTTGTAGTATTTAATATAAATATAAATTTTATACGTCGTATAGTACAATTTATAAAAGACACCAGGAACCACTTAGGAAATCTGTTTTTTAATTTACGGTGCGCATGACTTAACAACTGCCCTGCCTACCTGAACTGTCAGTTTGTTTTGTTCTCTCAGACCTATTGGAACTGAACAAGCATCCTGTATAGTTTTCGATCGTGTCAAAACTCTGTAGAATAAAGAACAATTCATACGTACCACAACCACATCACATCGCAGCCACAAAACATGGTGAAACAGTGGTTACTTATGAATAGTGTCGCTGCAGTTTTTTGCAGTTGCGTTGTAGTAAATACAAAATGTAGATGTGGTTGCGTTGACGCTAGTAGCGGCTAGTGCGCAAGTGGTTGCGAAATGGTCGGTACCGACCATACTGTTGAATTAGATGGAAAAATGTGGTCAGTGTAAATAAAACTATTTGTTTTCGTACAAATTATAACCGGACCACGACCAAGTGTCGTTGTCGTGTGGTTGTGGTGTGAAGGTGCTATGTGTGAATTGTCCCTTATTATACATATTGTTAAGAAACTTGATAAAATGTCATACTCTCTAGAAATTATTATTTATGCTATATAAAACAAAACTTTCACCAATTCGTATTATGTTTTTTTTTTATTTATTATATAGGTAGCGTCGTTATTAATTAATTCAATAGCATCACAATAAAAACGCGTTTCATAGTTGTTATAGAAAAATTGAAAACGTTTCTCTTATTGTCTCTGAATTCTCTAATAATTAGCTGAGTCAGTAGTCTCTAATAGAAAAATGATTTTGATAACAATACCAAAAGCCATAAACTTCGGTTTTATACAAGTATTTATAATGATTGAATTTTTGAGACTAGCACAAATGTTTAGACTTAAGAATACTTTTCTTATGCAAGTCAATTTTTAAATAGGTATTTATCACCTATAACCATAATCTTCCATTCCCTTTATAGTACCTATGATTATTTTATAATTGAGTTTTCTTTTGGTGCTAGGAATTGTGTTGTTTTATTTATAACATACATTATGTATGTATGTTTCGTGTCATCATTATTTGTTATATTAGCAATCATATTTAATTAGTTCTTTATATTTTAGTTAGCAAATGACTCTAAATGTCCATTATAAATTCACTTCGCGATATTCGAGGCTGGCTCCTATATTATACTAGCAATTCCCCGCGGTTTCACCTGCATTAAATTCTAATTTCAGTTTTCTAGGGGGCTAAAAAGGTTTTTTTTCCCGTAAATCTCCCATGGGAATTTGATGTTTTACCAGGACAAAAAGTAGCCTATGTTAATTTCCATCCTTTCACCTTACTCTATGCCTAAAATCAAGTCGATTGGTTTCTTAGTTAGAGCATGAAGGAAGGACAAACAAACACACTTTCGCATTTACATATATTATTAGTTAGGTTAGGTTAGTTGGATGAGTCATATCCAGTGGTTATAGCAAGGGGCTGCATGTCTTGTTGGTGACGTTTTTATAAGTCGCTTAGCTAATTGTCAATCGAACCTTTGTTGTTTTATTTGATATTATGAGTTCAGTATCCTGGTAACCAAGGACTGTACGTACAGGGTACATAATCGTCATAAACGTTTTTTTAACTAGTAGAGCGCTTGTAAACGTCCGTTCTTTTCGCCGGACACCGGACCGAAAATAAACGTAGATCCTTGTAGTGTGTGCACAACGGAACGTTTATTTTGCCGGACTCGCAGTGTTGTTTGGCTTATAATGAGTGTGTACAGGCACCGGACGCCTGCATGGGCGTAGCCACGGTGGGGCAGGATGGGGCGCTTTCCCCACCCTGGCTCTGACCTGTAAGGTAAAAGGTACCTAAACCAAAACTAAAAAACTAAAAAAAAAGGTCTAGGTACTAACTACAATATTAAATATCCGTATACAAGGAAAAAATAAAATAGCTGAGGCTTCTATGCAACGTAGGAGTTTGGTGACAGAAAAAGTAGTGTAGTACTATCTATCATTTAAAATGGTCCATTCCATTTACACAGACTTGGTTACTATATTTCATGGTAAAAAGAAATTAATACAAGAAATTATTGTATTTATAGAAAGCTAAAATAAGTATATAATATAGTAGCCCCAACCATATTTGATGGTTGTGACTACTATATTATTATAGAACGGAATATCATTTTTTTTTATAATTACTACATCCATGTAGTATAGAAGACTCAACTGTTTACTTTGTTCGGTATACATACATACACCCTATAGGGTGTATGTATGTGTAACCTTTAAGTATGAAAAAATTAAACGGGGTAAGACCGCGAGTAAAGTTTGCTAGTTACGTACATATTATTTTACAGTTCTGCCCCACCCTGAGCCCATGGCTGGCTACGCCCATGGACGCCTGTCCGGCGGCAAATCAAAATATCTTATACGTATATAAGGATCTTCGTTTATTTTCGGTGCGTTGTCCGTCGGAAAAAACGGACGTCTACAAGCGAGCTTAGCGTGCCTAAATTCAAGTTAATACATTTAAAAAAAAAAAAATCTTATCAGCAGTTATTTTCGAAGATTTTTTAATATCTCTGGAAGTATACCAACTCCATTATTAAATTTATTATAATTATAAAGTGTACTGTGTACTCTGTTGTAAATCTAAAAACATATCCTTCTAACGGGGCGTCCTACGTGATAACGTGAGCGATCTGGATGCGAACACGAAGCGGTGCGTCGCGAATTGAAGCGAACGCGATTAGTTGGTTTGATATGTACGCGCGAACTGACAAACGTTCAATCTCAACTGAACGGCGGCGTGCGGGCGGCGCGGCGGCGGCGGTGTGTGGTGGTGGTGATTCGCGCGCATGCAGGACAGAGTCACCGCGTCGCACCGCATCGCATTGAATTCGCGTGTCACCGCTTCGGATCGCCTCGCAATCGCGTTCGCTTTGAATCGCCCACCCAGGACGCCGCATAGGCATAGACTGACCTGAGAAGTCTATTTAGATTTGCAAGTTACTAAGAAGTGTGAGGGATTCACTATAAAGAAGATATTGTTTTGTATTTATAAACATTTGATTATGTATGTATGTAAAATTTTGATCATGCCAAAAATATGTTTGTTTTGCGTTGTTTTTAATATATTTTTATATAATTATAAGTTAAAACTCATGGCACGTAGGTACGTGACTTTGATGTGCCACTAAATGAACGTTAGTTAATAGCTATTGATTGAAATATACATAAATTTTCAAGAATTAAGAAGCTAAAAACTCTATGGAGCTAAGGCTACATACAAACATAGTTACCAAAAACTAGTTTGGCAATTTTATTATTTTTTATTTAGGAAAATGCAAATTTTAGATAGTATAATTAAGATTTACTATTATAGTGTCATTTAATTTTAAATTGTGAGCGTAATTATAGTCTGTCCCTATTATATAGAATTACAGCAACATTTTTATAATTGCTAAAAAATGACACTATGTTTACGTCAGCGGAATTATTAATAAACCCGGAATCGAACTCGCACACGAAAAGTTCCGTATATGTGGTATAAATAAAGGATGGGATTGAAAATGAGAGCGGGGCAGCATGCTGTCCGTTTTAATTACCTACGTTAATGTAGTCGTCGTTACGTATGTACGCACGGATCCGTTAAAATGAAAACAGAGTGATTATTTTTTGTTTGAAAAACTAGTGGAGATTTATTATTAATTAGCATTTATTTACAATATAATGCCTATAGTCAGGAACAGAAAGAAATGATTGTTTATTATTGCTAGAACCATACCTACTGTTGAAATGGGATGTGTTGTAGCAAGTCGCATATCAGTTTGCTTCCGTAGCAACTGGACAGATTCTCAACTGGACAGAATACATTTAGGAATCCTATGGTAAGATACACCATAGCTGTGTTTTGGCGTTATCTATAATATCTAGTAGACAGTATCATTGTGAAGTTGATATATAACCCAAATAATGTTTCTATAGCTCGCTATGTCGACATCGTGTTTAATTTTATTTGATTTATCTATTTATATAAATGTAATCTTTGATCATTATTAATGTAGTTAAGTGCTGCTCTGTATCAACTAAGTAATAAAAAAAAATGTGTTTTCATTATTTTCCTTGATATTCTACTTATCCTTACTTATACTGAACTGGAGTTGTTTATACTGGTTGTAAGAAATATACCATCTTAATGCAGAAATTTTTTGCTTATTCTTTTATCACTCCATGGCCTATTTCCTACTTAGAAAAGTAAAACCAACATTTATCTTCAACTTTTATTGTTTAAAAAAAGAAACCTATGTTCGAGCTTAGGCGTATATAAATATAAACTCGCTTGTAAATCTGATTTAGTTATTTCAGAACAATATAAATCAGTCTATTTCATGTTACGTTCCTAAATCAAATGGGTAGTCAATGAGACTGGATGTGGGCAGAATTTTACAATCAAGTGAGCAGAACCGGGTTTACAAGATTTACTTAAAAATGTCTTAAAATTGAAGCACCAAGCTATAAAATCCAAAAGTTACTAAAATATATTGTTGGACGACATGACAGTCGAAACAAGGTTTTCTAAAATATCTTTGTATATTATAAAAAGTTTTTGAACACAGCTAATTCATCAGACTCATTTAAAATATCACGACTACAGTATGTATTGTAATAAGAATGTTAAGCAAATATCACATATAGTAAAATACTAGCAACTACAGGGGAATGTATTATATTCCTTAATAATGGACATAATAATCTAGATTTCGTTATAAACAACGCGATCATGAAGTGGAACCACCTGAACAGACTCAGTGGGATGTTATTGAGGAGATTTACATTAGGTACTTGTCAAAATTATGGTCAATTCATTTTATAACTCCTACATTAGTATTGCAATAATTTAGGACACATGAATTTAAATTGAATATTACTAATTTTAGCGATTAAATTCACACTTAACCTAGAAAATATATGAAGCTTACAAAAAATAGTTTATTTAGATCATCTTAAACTAAAACATTTCAATATCAATAATCATCAATCAAGAAGTACATTTTTATTGAATATAATATTATTGCCAATAATTACATACCAAACAAAGGTAAATTATTTTTATGAAGGCCTTAAAAGGGCAGTACATATCTATAAAGAATTGTGGCACATAGTTCTTATCACATTTGGACCATTTTATTTAACTACCCTTGTCTTTTTTACAGTCGTTTCATACACTGAGATTGCATAGAGAAAGATCATTGAAAAATAATTTAGCCCTATGAACATTTGTTTACAACAAGCAGAGCAGACATTAGAAAATTAATTAATAAGGGTATTTAAACGCAAATTCACCGAAAAATACATAAATATGTGTAAAAAATATGAGTTTCGCTATGTACTCAGTGTATATATTTTTTTGTGTGAGTGAATTGGTTTCTCAATACCTAGTTGAACTTGGTTTCCCCATTATCTAAGGGACCAAGACACAAGGTAGTTCTGTAGTGGTTTACATAAGAACGCAGTCACAACATTGCAGAGTGTAATAGAGACATTTGATGACACAATCTTCCTCCTCTGGTGTTGAGGCAGTCGAGCGAGGTGGGATTTTAAGCCCGGAGTTTACAAACATGCTATCAACTTTATCTTCAGATAATACTTTCTTCTCATCAGGGTTGCTTGCTAAGGAATCCTTGTTTTCCAAGTAGCTTTCATCTTCACTGGTTGCATCACCAGCTGCCTCCTGAAAAATATTTTTATAGGAATCATACTCATCATAATCGAAGGCCCCAACATATGCTTTGCATGCTGTGCAAGCTGCTGTAAACTGCAGCTTTATGGCCAGTGCAGCAGGATTATTTTGGCTTAAGGGACAAATCTGTGCTCATTGGACATAGATATAAATGAGCTAGAATTCCCAATTCTGCACGAGATTGTCGGTTAGAGCTACAGTCCTGGATGTCGACTTAATTAACCCAACACCAATAATAAGATATTATGGTTACGAAATAGTGTATTCAGATAGGTACCTTGCTATCAGCGATGACGCGCTTTTTTAGTTTTATTTCTTTTTCTGGGAGCACTTCAGCTTGGGCTACAGCACCAGCAATGGTACCCTGTAGTCTATCGGGTAAAACAAAGGCTGATTCCTCTTCTTTCTTCTTGTGTAACTCTGAAGAATCACCTGACATGCTGAAATTTTATAGCACTTAATATTCTATAACATATTCAAACTATATTAAATATTCTAGTCTAGAAACAACCTTGGTGAACTGATTGCAGTAAACTTCAGCATTTGTAACAAACTATGGTTGTATACCATGATCACAATCGGATCTCAACTGCGACAACACAGCAGCAGTTCACAAAAAACAATAGGTAGTTAGGAAATACGAAACTATAAATCGAATAACAGCAGTATGTAAATTGAATAATCAAATCACAAACCTAACAGAAACACTCTCGGTTTGTTCCCCCGACATTCGACGCCAAGTTCTGATTATTGTCTCAAAATTATTGTTTTCTTGCATGATGGAGTGATGATTGACAAAGGTGAAAATGTAAACAAAAAGTTTCTCTTCAAGACCAAAGCGAGGCAGGCAAAGAGAATATAATACTAAAGTATGGGGCTCAACCTCATAGAGCCATACGTAAGGTCTAGGTATATTTGCAAATTTATCAATGAAACTGAGTGTTAGATTATTTATCGCGTTTCTCTTAAAACACATAGAATTTTAATATAAATAAACAAAAAACAACAAAGAGCGTTATGTAGTGTTTTCAGACCTTTTTGTGCAACTTCAAACTTTATGATTTTGTTTTGTTGTCAAAGGAGAAACTAGAGATGAGTCCGGTATTCAATAACTAACTCAGTACCTGTTAGCATGCTCCTAAAATATCTAACGTTATTCAAAAATCCACACACCGCTAGGGAATAACTATGCAAAGCGAGCATCGCGCCTAACCGACCGTCAGCCATAACTACCCATCGCTTCAATACCTATACTTACCTAACTATCATCTACGCATAGGTACTAGCGGACCGTTCACCAGTAAAGTTATGTAGTTGCATCAAGTATTTGGTATTTCTAATCAAATCGGTTAGAAATATATTGGGTAGAAATCAGGACAGGTATAGAGTATTGTAACGTTATTGGGTACAAGTTGGTATTAGCGGTATTGGTACAAAATACCCAACTAATAACCGGTAGCCAAAATATCCAATAACTCCCATCCTTAGAGGAAACCGTCATATTTTGTTAGAGTACTCGAAGTGGTTATTATGTTATTGGTAAGATCTATTTGACCGGTTGTCTCCGTCGTCGCCGCTTGCGTCGCGACTAACTCGCGACACATAGACCAGTAAGTATACTTCGCGACACCATGCTCGCGACCGAGAGGCGAGAGCAACAGGGTTGCCAGATGCCGAAAGCTTTTTCTCGTACCAGGGACAGCAAATATCACGTACTTTAAGAACTTACAAGTTGTACATGGATGGAGCCCTGTTGCTTTGCTTTTCATAGTTAATGGAACTATAAGCCGAATCCTTCTTTTTGTTCCGGTTCTTGGTTGGTATCCATATTACTTGGAAATTATATTTTCCAGGTTTATGTGCAAAAGATGCTGTTTCATAAGTTTTCTTAGGTGGTCCGGAGAGACCGCTACTCGATGCACTACTTCCGAAGATAGGTGTCTTGCTTGAGATTTCAGCTTTGGAGGTTTTGTTAGATGATCCAAATGTGCTGGATTTACTAATTGAGGAACCAAACGATGACTTAGCAGGCATCTTGCCCAGGCTGGCCCCACTCCTGACCTTGGGACCCGCCGAACTTTTAGGAACGGGAGCCAGTTTGCCGACCTGTATATAAAAATATTTAATTATTCCAAGTCTCGCAATGCCATGCCAGGAAATTAGATAGGACTCGCTGACCGGCAAACGTTGTTTTGCCATCGACCACTGAGGGTTTTAAAAATGGGGGTTAGTGTTTGAAAAGTGAAAATTTAGGGCTATAGGAATTTTTATTACCATCTACTAAAAAAAATTATTCGGCGTGGTCTACCTACCTATCACTTACGGGTATAAAAAATAGATAACATCCTATTCTCAGACCTACCAAATATACACATGAAGCGCCGCGGGCATGCCCCGTCCCGGGGAGCGGGCGCGTGCACAACCCGCCGGCATGATTATCACAAAATAAGCCCGGCGGGTGAAGCCGGCGGGTTTGGTATGTAGAGGCGTAGATAGTATCATGTCTGTGGTACGGTCTCAGGTAGGGAAGGCAGGTAACTACCTACTATATTAGGTACCTCATTCACATAATTTTTATTTTGACACCTAAGTGCCTAAGTAATTACCTACCTTCTTACCTAAACCTAGACAATGTAACTTTTTTCTATAAATACGTACTAAATGTGAAAAAATTTACCTACGTACCTACGTGGAAACTCTACACCGGATGAAAATTCTTGGCCATATTCTATCTAGGTACCTATTTAATGATAACCTTTTGATTACGTTCATGAACTGGGTAATAGTAATACTGGTATTGAATGGGTTTAGTTAGTATTAGTAGGTTATAAGGAGCCACACAAAATGTACCCATCTAGGTATTTAGAGGTACCTACCTACTATTAGATTTAGGCAAGATAGGTAGGCACGTTCTCGGTAGGTACTCATATACCTATATATAGGTAGTACCTGCAGTCTTAACCTGTTCTTTCTTTCTAATAGTAGCTAAATATAGTACCTATACCTGCCTACCTAGGTTTGCAAGAGCATGCAACAAGTTGTCTACGTAATAATGTTTTTCTTGATTACTTATGTATACCTAAGTAATAAAATTATAAAGCTTACCTTTACAAATCAATCCATAGTAATATTTATAAATAAATAATGAACCTACCTAATTTAACACTGTTTACGCCTATAGTTTCACGGGTAACGGTATTGAGATTTCTCTTCTAAATCATACGTGGCTTATTATAACGGAATATGTAGCACACACACTGCGCTCGCGCAAGCCACCGCGGTCAATTCTATACTGATGAGGTTGCATTGCACAACGAGCGCTGCCGCTGCCCCCCGCCTCGCATAATTTATATCTCAGCACTTATGAATCACTAGGTCATACTTATGTGCTAAAATACCTACAACTGCATGAAAATACTTCCTACCTATTATGGAGGTGTTCGAGGTAGAGTTCATTTTAATAACTCAAAGAACTGACAAGCCCGGATTAAGGGTTTCAGGACCCAGGCTCTTTGTATTTGAGGTCCCCCCTGCCTTACAATATTTTCTATATACGGAGTGTATAGAAATATTGCACCACCACTGTGCGTCAGTTGACTTGACATTTCGTGTTAAAGTTCAAAATTCTAATTTCGTTAATAGTGGGAGATCTTATCATCAGCCTTCTAAAAATATATGTATAAGAACAGGGACGAGGGAATGTATAAGAACAATCGATTTTCCGGAGGACACAACGCCCAGCCCAAACCACTGAAGCTAGAAAGCTGAAATTTAGTGGTTAATTTTTACTACATAAAGAAGCAGCTTGTAGAGATTGTAGCACTGCCTAGGTTTCGTCTGAATCAAAGGCTTTCTCGTAGTTCACAAACAAGCTAGACTGCTGAAGCTGCTGCCATTCTTCTGGTAGGTTCCCTTAGTCGGCTCTTACGAGATCCACGGGTTGAGATGGAGGGGTCAAGATTTTACGCCTAAGGTGATATTGTGCACTTCTCATCACATCTTAGGAACCTGGTCTTATCCACAAATTAGTTGTATTGTTTACGAGTCAGTAAGCAACTTATTGCTGTGGCTCAGTAACAGATATCAGAAACTTTATTTCTACCAACTTCAACTTCTTCAACCCAAAGTGGATCACTGTTTCTGAGAAAAGTCATCTCCATGCATCTCCAAGATTGCAAACAGATGCTGGATGCGGCAGGCTGTAGACAGGGCGCTATGCAAGGTTGTCTGGTAGAGATCGCTCGTGAGCGATAAGACCGCCAATTGTCACATTTTTTTTGTTCAAATTGTTTGTAAACTGTTTTGTTAAGTGTGCAATAAAGTATTTTCTATCTATCTATTTATGCGCTATGGCGCTCGTTAAGGGAGGCCTATAACCAGCTCTGGACTAATCTAGGCTGAGGATGACGATTAACCATCTCTTGCTCATCTTTCTGAGAATCATTACATTCATTACAGATACACACTCATACCACACAAACACGCACATGGTCTCCCGTTGGGCCGTTTCCCACTCTTATGAGACTGGCGCCTCGGGAGAATCATTACATTCATTACTCACACACACTCACACACACTCATACCACACAACACGCACATGGTCTCCCGTTGGGCCGTTTTCCTCTCTTATGAGACTGGTGCCTCGGGAGAATCATTACTCACACACACTCATACCACACAACACGCACATGGTCTCCAGTTGCCTAGACTCTTATGAGACTGGTGCTTCGGGAGAATTATTGCTAACATGCAAATACAAATACAAATCGTTTATTTGAACAAGTACAAGTATAACAGGTTACAGGATGAACGAAGAGACGACAAAAGTTAAAACTGCGGCGTAGTTAGTCTCTTCGCCCGCTTCCTGACACGACATCAAAGTAGAGCTTAAGGTAAAAAGTTATTATTATTAGGTTAGTTACTAACATATTTGTTGGTAATTTTAACTACTACTAAATTAAATCTAGGTATTATTCTGTATTAGATATATTTTTATACAAGACAAATTTTGCATTCAGTCTTTCCAAGAAATGTGGTATGTTTGAGTGGGTATGTGTATGAGTGTGTGTTTGAGGTTGGGTGCTCCTGAGGACACTGGTCTCTTGAGAGTCCAGGCAACAGGGGCTACCAGGGTGTGATTGTTTGTGTAGGTGAGTGTATGCACATCCCATGCACGCACAACATACCTACATAACATCGCAAAACACCTACGAACAACAGATTGATGGCGGGATGGAGGTGCCATCAATCTAGTTAGTATGTATATAAAGGTATGTTTATTATATGTATATATAACTTTAGTACCTAAATGTATATATTTTTTTCTTTATTTTTATTCTATAACACTGTGTACTTGACCATAAATGCAAATGCTCATTGTTAACTTGATTGTTTGTCTGATTGTTTCCTTTTTCAATTTTAATTTTATTATCTCTTTTACTGTGTCCCGCTTTCACCTAAACCTCTCGGTGACCAGCTACCCGAGGGAAGTAAATTGAAAAACAGCACTACATGCATATTTATTACATGTAGCAAAAGCTGAATTTACTCCTTTTGCCTTATTTTTAATTTAATTTAATCTTTAAGTACGTGGAATTGTAATTAGTATTTACATATAAGGCAATAAATGTTTTTTCTATTCTATTCTATTTCTTGCTGTTACCTAGCGTAGAATTCGCGGAGATCAACTCCAACTTCAACAATCCAGCGTTACCTTACCTGGGATGAGACGGCTGGTCGGAACGGAAAGGTGTGAATGTACACTTACTGTGTTATTACTTTAGTAGCATAATAGTATTGGCTGATTTTTCCGGTAAAATCTTGAATCGGTATTCGAAGCTTCCATTAAAGAATTGGCTTATTCCACTAATCCCCGTTGAGAATCCACGTCAACGGGGATAAGTGAACTTTTTGTTCATTATTCCTCGTTAACGCCGATGCGAACTCGTAATGGGGATTAGTGAACTAAAAAGTTCTTTAATCCCCATTGCGTCAAAAATAAAATACTAATACCTATAAGAATCATGTTTTTATTTATAAGGTAAGAACTCGCTTATTGTCTATTGTAATCTTATTAAATTTGACACCGATTCATTAATCTTTTTAATAAAATCCGATTTATACCTACTTATTTTTTATATAATTTATTTTGCTTATGTAGGTACTACATCTAGGTATTTATAGCTTATGTCAAAGGTATATGTACCCTGTAAGGGCGGTGCAAAAGAGTTCTTGTCTAATTAAATGATAGTCAATAAACATACCTAAAAAAAATCTATATTCAAGAGATGTATGTACCTAATACAATTTAAAATGATAGAGTCAACGAATTATAAATGTCATATAAATATATAATTAATCATGTCAGTTTGTCAGAAGCAAATTGGTCAACGCAATAATAGCATTTTTCTAATAAAAATAATTGAAGTGTTTTACAATATAGCTTTTTTTCCTCGTTTTTATGCATTCTGGTTATTTATAAATTTTATTATATACATACGAAACACTTTTTCAAAAAGCGGTTGTCATCGGAAGACTTGGAAGGTCATCAACGCCCGTGGCAATTGACGCTGAATGTGCGGTAGGTAATTGGTATTTATTAACCGGTCACGACCACTGGTGATTGTGACGACATCGACATCGTATGGTCATCGGCAAATATAACACATTACTTAACCGACTTCGAAAAAAGGAGGATATGTTTGGAATCTATATCTATACCATACAAAAGAGAAAACTGGGTGACTTATCAAGAGATCTCTGAAACTACAAGCGCTACGAAGCTGATGGAGGTTCCTTTTAGGATGTAAGCACCTGATAAGACGGATTTTTGGAAATTCGTATTCTAAGGTACCTAGTTAAAATTGGGTCAAATGTCATTTTTATAATAACATCAGGAATCGTTTAGGGGAAGGGGGCATAATGGGGACGCTAAGGAAAAACCTTGAAATAGGTAGGATAAAAAAATTCTATTAAAAGAAAAAGCATATTTAAGGTTGCGTCTCATCCTTTTGGCCAATTTATTCTTCTTGCATTTGGCATATTCTTTGTAAACAATAACATCTAAATAGTTGTTTGTTTTTTGTTAATTAACTAAAACCTTACGAAGACCCTACTCTGCCCCGGGGTAGGGGAACAACGGGGTACTAAAAATGGGGCAAAGGGGTAAAGGGTAATGAGCTATTTATTGTCACAATATAGGCAAATATGAATTTCTTCAGCGTCAGCATCAACAAGGCCATGTGGGAACAACGTCTGCACATCTGGTAACCGACCCAATCCTCTGTCGATTGCAAAAATTAACGTCCACACAGTAAAGTCATAGAGTGCTTTCTTGCTCCTTTCGTGGTTTAGAAGAAGTTTTCTCTGTATTTTCTTCTTTTTAACCGAGGATCATTCGGCTCCACACTCTTTTGGTCTTGGTTTAGAGCCTCTACCTCATTTCAAAAGGCGTTGAGGTAAGCACAACAGTCTTTTCACGAAATTTTTCCTACTTTGGGATCTCGTGGCAACAGATGGGATAGGCAAGATATTTTTTGGAGACGCTTTCTTCCTTACACAATATATATAATTAAATTCAATTAAACGTTAGATAAATATACCTAACATAATAGATGGGCATAATGGAGACGGGGCATGATGGGGTACTCCTTTATGCACCATACCTACGTCCCCGTTATGCCCTGATCTTTACTTTTCTAATTATACATCAATAAAAATATTATATGAATAGATGGAATATTTTCGTCTACAACTTGACAACAACAAAGAACTCAAGAAAGCAACGGACTGAATTCATATAATTATCAATAAAACTTATCCCGTTACAAGCCATTTGGTCACAACACAAAATTCCATGAAGGGGGATAAAAATAGTGAATATTTAAAAAAAAAATTACGCCTGCTCTCTCTGCGCTGTCACTTACGTGCTGAGCGCTGAAGCAAAATGGGCGCCTATCAGTGAATGCAGCATGCGGCCAGCGTTTAAGGTTGCGTCTACAGGTCGAAAGCCCGTTCTGCCCCGGGTCCCCATTATGCCCCCCCTTCCCCTATCTGTTACTAAATTATAAAACAAAGTCCTCTGTGAATCCGAGAATAAACTGTGACCCGTGACTTCGTCCACGTGGGATTTGATACGAAAATGAAATGTTTATTTTCAATTGAAATTAATTATATTGAGTTAATTTCAATTGAAAATTTCTTGGCTGCGCATAGCGCCGAAACTACAGAATGTATTCAAATAAAACTAAGCATGATTTGAGTTCATACAATGAGGAAGGACATGTCATACTTTTTATCCCAGAATTCATTAGAGTTCCCATGGAAGAAGGAATGGAAGTGAAATTTCTCAGCCTCGCATAGCGCTGAAACTACTGAATAAATTCAAATAAGGCAAATCACACACAAATCGAGTTCATACTACTATAAAGCACACAGGATACTTTTCATCCCGGAATTCAGTGGGGTTCCATTGGGAGAGGGGATGGTAGTAAAATTTCTTGGCTGCACATAGTGCTGAAACTACCTACTGAATGTATTCAAATGAAGCTTGGCATGATTTAAGTTCATACTACGAGGAAGGACATAAAATATGAGTATTACAAAATTGTTATTAGCGCCGATAAACGACCTACTGGACAGCATCAGGTCGGTACAAAGCTCTCGTTACCAATGATGTTGCCGTCGTCCTGGTATATCGGCACTGTGACAGGCGGGGCATTGTGCTGACTACTCGGGATGACCGCTTGCAACGCATTAGCGAAACGCACCAGGCATTTGATGCTCTTCAGTACTCGCTTTATACCTTCTGTCGTGGTGAAGACGGATACACTTTGATCTTCAACATGTGAATCCGACAACTGACGAGACTGTCGACACAAAAAGTTTCCGCAATGCAATTCTACAACTAGATACATTTTACCAATAAGAGAAGGTTGCATTGCTCACCTGCAAAGGTTTCGAGGTTTGTTCAACCGTTTTCGGTGGACACTTACGCCAAATTTAAAACAAGGTATACGTCAGAACAGAACTAATAATGAGAGAAGACTGCGCGCTGAGAATTATGTAAATCTGCGAGACGCCATGAATCAAGACAGAAATTGTGAAGATTTAGGACAACTGGTGATTCTTCCTTCCAGTTTTAGAACTGGACAATAGATGTGTAGTGCCCTATTCTCCAGTAGGTCAAAAGTTTTTGCAGCGCATAATACCTATACCTAGGAAAATGTGGCACGTCGTCCAGTCAATAAAATATGTAAATCTATACCTACTATATTATATTAATAAAAATAAGTAATGTTTGTGAGGTTGTAGGGAGATCTCTGAACTTCAAAAACGGCTGATTTTGAAAAATTTTTTACCAATTGAAAACCACGTTATTTCTGAGTGTTTATAGGCTATATATATATTAACAACTAAAAATGTTTACCGCCCAACGAAGTGGGCTCGGGTCAGCTAGTAATATTATAAATGCGAAAGTAACTCTGTCTGTCTGTCACGTTTTCACGCCAAAACTACTGAACCGATTTAAATGAATTATGGTACACAGATACTTTAGAGCCTGAGAAAGGACATATGGTACTTTTTAATGCGAAAAAAGGGTTGTAAGGTGTTGAAAGCTTGTATAGAAGTATCATCATTTTTAAAGCTAAATATCAAAGGGAATAGGGGATGAAAGATTGCATGAAAATCACACTGTCACTTTTCTACACGGACGAAGTCGCGAGCACAGCTAGTAATATTATAATTATGTTAACCAACGATAGCTGCTGTTGATAACCCGATAGGTATCTTTTTATCAACAAGTGGTAGGTATAAAAATAAAACACTGGTCAGTACTATGTAAGTATGTATACTGTATTTGAGACATCAATATCCGAACTTAAAGTACTACAAAACATCTAGATACAAAATAATAATAAAGTCAGTCAATTCATACAATATCTCAGTAAAAATAGCCTATTTTCTAATGTGGTATAAGGTAGTTTAAATTGATGTCTAAAACTAGATTACAATGAAACGATCATCTCGATGCAGCCATTTACAGATATGTATAGTCCAGCATTACATTATTAGTGGTGAAATAACGCGTAGGTGCTCCCTTCCTCCCACTTTCGTAGGTACAAACATAATGTTTTACCCGTAATGAACAGGAAAAAGCTGCAAATCTTTGGTATCCAAATCAAGTAAGGTATGGCACCGGATACCATTTTGAGTAGGAGTGTAGGATAAATTTGCATCAAAATCGATAATAAGCATCATTTTGTGATTCGATGTTACGTACAATTTAAATAACTCAATTACCTACATACACTGAACTGATACAGATGCTTATGCCTAAATAAGTTATATTTTACTATAATTTCTTTAAATAATAAGTTAAAAAATTGCGTACCTACCTGGGTCCACAACATAATTAATCGCCTCGCCATCCAATGGTATCATCTCAGTATAACACATTTTGTAATTTTACCTTTGATGAAAGAAACTGCAGATGGAGGGACGCGTGTCAAAAGTGCCAAGGTTAAATTAAATTAAATTAAAAATGTATTTATTTCAAATTATGTACATTACAATTATTGTGCCCTAATTGCCAAACTAAGTTTGTGAAAAACTTGTATTTTGCCAAGTAGTGCTCTTCCTTTGTGTTTGAAAGCATTCTATCAACGTCTCCGTGCAAATAGCATCACACGCACTATCTAGAGCACGGAATTTATATACTAACGTTTAGTAAGTATATAAATTCCTTGGTCTAGAGTTTCTTTCATCTATGAACGACTCTGCGACGATAGGTAACATTGTCATTGTAAGTAAAGCGATTGGTTAAAATATTATAGAAGAAATCGGCATTGGTTATTATATTCATAAAATAACCTGTTGAAAAATAATGTAGATATTTAAAATTGTTCTTTTGTTAGGTTGATGAGGTAGTAAGTTAAGTACCTATAGTTACGAGAGAACAAGAAAAAACTAGTTAAGTAATGACAGTTATTTGGTTGCTGTATACAATACATGTACCTATTTAACTTAAACTATACTCTATCTTAAACTTAAGTTCTTTACGTATAAAAAAACATTGCATTAAGTACGAATACAACTCACCTCTATCGTGGAATAAATAAACACGAAAGTGCCGAGTTTAGTGTGATCATCATCTAGGTTGTTTAAAATAGTCTGCGGAAAGCTCAACTGTTGAGATTTCGTAAATACTAGTTCTAACTATACAAACAAATAAGAAAATTGACATTTGTCAATTTTCTTGTTAAGGGTAAACTAGGGTAAAGGCGTCTTACGGCGCTAATAATCTTAAGCCACCCTTAGCAAACAAATCCCCATTTTAAAGATTTAAAAAAAAAATAAGTGGGTACGGTCAATAATGGCTAATGCGTCGTTTTGAACTTATTCGAAAACTGTTCAATACCGTTCATCTACACTATAATAATGTAGATTAAACATTTTTCGCATAAGTCTTTTGAACTTATTTGATGTTCATGTACAATTATTATTGTATTGTACATGAACAGTTTCTGAATAAGTTCAAAACTACGCATTAGCCATTATTGACCAAACCCACAATTTTTTTTTAAAAATTTTTAAAATGGGGTTTAATTGCTAAGGGTCTCTTTTGTGTCACTGCCGCCATGGTAGGCCTATTGTGATCGCCGTAAATGGGGATGAAAATTTATAATAGTCTCCCAACAGCATTTTCCTGCAGATACAACCTGTATTCTTTAATTGTTATTTTCTATGTTACATAATAAAGATTTTATTTACCTACACCTAGCTAGATGTAGCCCCTTTTGTTTGAAGGAGGCACGTTCAACAGTGGACGGTTCACACGTTCAAAGGTTCGCCTGCGACGCAGAAGGTCGTTATGTTTTGTATTAAGTTTATCATCTAGTACCCAACACAAGCTCCGCTCAACTTGGGGCTTGATGATGTTGTGTGGATTGTCCAGTATTATTTATTTGTTATTTAATTTGTTTATTACTAGCGGCCCGTCCCGTCTTCGCTCGGGTGGACATTTATTTTTTAAACAAATAAGCATAAACCTTCAGTAAATGCAGGACATAGCCTATATTATTATATTTTATATATATTTTTTTGTATGTTTCTTGTAATTCTCGATATCTAGCACTACCTTAAATTGTTGTTGACACTACCCAAAAGTTAGCAGGTAGAAAATGCTATCCAGCATTATGTTAGCCTTTGTACAACTTTTGTGCAATAAAGTATATTCTATCTATCTATCTATCTATATTAATCAGTGATAATGTAGGATTCAAAGTGTGAAAGAATTTTTTAAATCGGGCCAGTACTTTTTGAGAGTTACAAACAAATACATACATACAAATCTTTCCTCTTTATAATATTAGTATAGATTATATGGACTCCACACCCACTATAGATACCTTCGTATTACAACCAAGTGCAGAAGTGCAAGAACAATTCTTATTAACTGCAGGATTTAGAAAACACAGCAGTAAAAACTTACCCTCTGCCCTCTAACATCCAAACCTCTTACCAACACGTTTTTATCAGAAAGGCTTCTGATAGTTAGATATACATAGGTACCTACTATAGTATTTCTTTTTACCTTGGTTAAAGGTTTTACCAATGTATTTCTCCTACTTACCATAAGTAGATTAACATCACTGTTATTCCACATATTTCTTCTAAGTACCATAACATGAGTGTTATTCTATGTATTTCTCCTACTTATCATTAGAAGATCACTAGTTCTTCCGTATTCTATTTTTCGCATGAGATTCTGAGATCAGATCATTGAAATGCATACAAGGATGTTTCCACAGCATTTATTTGATTGACGATAGAGCGACAGTGAGAAATCCACCAAAAAATCCTTCGTCAACTTGTCAGCAATCGACAGATTTACGGGGGAACTCTAGCGTTCATTACCATCCTTTGTAATATATTTTCTTTCAGTCTTCATTACTTAGTTTGCGGACAATCCGAATTATCCGGCCCTATAAATAATATAGAGATGCAAACAACACTAGTTTTCCTCCTTATCTCAATTCCTTATCCATTATAATTAAAAGTTTGCTCTGAATAGTGTTATCGGTCAACTCTACCAATTTCGGTAGTTTTACCTGTTCAGCAACCGCCACATATGACGTTTATTAACATGCGGGATATAAACTATTGACAAATGAGAACAAAACAAGTTTTTTTCCACGAAAAGGACCATAAATTACTTTTGTTAAAGTTTCTGTTTTATCTGATTTAATACGTTGTTAGTCTAGATGGCTTCGAACACTCTTGTTTGAATTAATAAGTGGAAGTTCCAGGTTTCTACACACTCTCGATTATGACACGCTATACCAAATACAACCAAATTTCATTCAAAGTTTAGGTTTGAGAAAAATACCTGACATTCAGAGGGAAAGGAGTAGAGGCCTCTTTTTTATTATATCGTCGATCATTTTTGATCTAGTTTCACCCATTTTGTGAATCGCAGGTAGGGGGACATGCTTATAACGAGTACCTACTCAACAGTCGCTCAAACAATTCCAACTGACCTCATTTTTGTAAAACATCCGCCGCATCCGCATCAAATGAACTATTACCTCCTACCCTCATTATCTATAACGATATTTAAACCTTAAAGTAAAGTATGTTTGTTCGCTAGCGTCTTTCTTCTAAATCGGAATGGTATGAAGCGTCGTTTCTTCTTGGCACCCAGTTGCAGCAGCAGGTGCTTCGCCTCGGCGAGGGTGGCGGCGTCCGCGTCCTCCACGCCAGATACGAAGCCGCTCTCGGGCCGCGACAGCGCAGGAGTCGTCGGCAGGAGGGAAAACCACCGGTCTATTTTAGCGCTTGATGACAACTGATGATGTGAAAAAACAAATATGTAATATACATTGGCCATAAGGAAACTGTTCAAATGATATTTTATGATGATTATAATTTATTTATTTATTGATCACCAACATAGTGTAGGTAAACACAAAATAACAGTTCCTTTAAAAAAAAATTAAAAATAACAGTGTTATTCAGTTTTAAATTCCATCACCTTTATATTTATTGATAGAGTTCCCATGCAACAAGTCAATCGTCGTCCCCGCACCAAGCCACCAGAGAACTCACAAAAGGTCAGAATCAATTCAAAGAGCGATATCCTAATAAAGTAACTCCAGTCTAGGCTAAGAAGACATTATCACCATCTTTCGATCTATACTTTTTTCTGAACTAGTGTTTGTTCGCTCACTTATGCGGAAAATATAATACCTCTAGTTATCTACCTAACCTATAAGTAAGTAAATAGCTAAGGTAGGTTTGTTACTTACGTATGTACCTAATCATTTTATAAAAAACAGTACCTATTTACTACAACTACATCGACGTCCTGTTTAAACGAAAAATAAAAGCTTATTTCTTCCTCCGCATAAGAAAATAAGATTTTGTTTAATTCCTAAAAGCTCCATCATGAATAATTATGTTCGCAATAAGAGTAAAACGCAACTGAAACATATTTTCCGACTTTTACTAAGATTTATTATTTACTATGGATTTTTTAATATATTTTAGAGATAAGGCAAAATAAGAAACAAATCTTTTATTTTACTTTTATTTTCATCCTGTTTAATCTGATCGGTTGGAGATCTACCTATAACAAGTAAATAAGTACTATTGGAAACATCGACAATTAATTATGCTGAGGCAAGATGCATATATGCATATGTATTTTATAAATAAGTATATCTTTTTTATGTATGTATAGTGACTAATTCTGATAAAACTTATTTGCCATATGTGTCTGCATTAACAACTTTTCTCTTTCCTGATTTATAATAATAATTGGAAGCTGGTATACATACAAAGGCAGAATGGATGTTTGAGGAATTAAGATGGTTATTTAAATAAGTAAACAATAATTAATAAATCTAATAGTAGCCCCACTTGCTTATGAATTTGACGTACATAGGTTTTTTATAAGAGACAATGCACTAAACTTAGTTAGCCTTATTTGTCAATCTTTAAACAAGCAGGACATTTTTAATGATATCGACAAACGGTTGGTGATGGCACAGAATAATTCATCAAATATGTAGATTAATTATTACAATTAAATTATTACAATACTAGCGACCCGCCCCGGCTTCGCACGGGTGCAATGCTGATACTAAATTATACATAGTAATAAAGAGAATCAGAATCAATAACTTTATTTCTTCAGGCTTACAAAATAAGCACTTAGACAAGTCAAATTTTATACTATAAACATTGTTATTATTATCAAATAAGAAATAAGGTTATTGATATTCTCTTCACTTAAATTTTTTGGCCACAAGTGGAAGAAGACTTCATTTGAATCACTATAGCTATTAAAAAAAAATTGCATCAAAATCCGTTGCGTAGTTTTAAAGATTTAAGCCTATTCTTCGATCTGTGTCTATTTGAATTATGTATCTAGGTAATATGTAGCTTTTTGTTTCACACACGTCTTAGCGCCAAAATTTGTGGACTATTTTTTACGGTGGAAACACTTATTGGTTTGTGTATTATTTTTAAGTCTCTATTGTAATCTATAATAATATAACTGTTTGTTTCCTAAATAAATAAAAACATAAGCATACATAGACAGACAGCGGGAAGCGACTTCGTTTTATACTTCTACCTATATTTGTAGTGACAAATATGTATCTTCAATTTATTTATTGCTAGAAAGTAGACTTCGTCTTGCAAATCTACCTTAAAATACGTAAGTGTGAAGTGAATTTATATAATTCAATATTTTATTTATAAAATATAGCTCTATTAACTACATTATGAGAATGACATAAAATGCAGTCGTATTTTTTTTTATCTATCTACATATTGATTTACCTATAAACAATAATAATTCTAATCACTAATTCGATACTATAGAGTAGGTAAGCGCAACGCAGTAGGTAGGTACGCGTAATCCTTATTATAACGTAAGCTACATTATTATTAGGATTGATAAGTTGCTAAAGGAAAATTTTTGTTTTGGCCAGTTAATGATTTTGGTCCACATCGAAATTTTAGTTTGGCACTAATGGGTTATTTTAGCAAAACCTTATAGATATACATACCTACTGTATTATTTTATTTTTATAATGTGTAATTTAAAGTTATAATAATTTAATTTTAAGAATGTGTTATGGATATTAATCCGAAATCGATGAATAATTAATTAAATCGATAATCGTATAGGAAACGAACAAGAAACCATTTAGTCGGTAAATGGTACCTAGGTAATAGATATATTTTTAATTAAATTGCAGTTAATATATATGCAGTTATTGTTAGCAGTTATAAACGATTGAAAGTATTATGTCTTAGAGATACTTCCAGTATCTACAAGAAAATCGTTGGTATCGATATACGTTCGATTTAAATAAAACGTCAAGTGAGAGTCAGACTAGCACACCGAGGATTCCGTAACTTCCGTATAATTATAACGTAGCTGTCGGTCCATTGCGAAAAAAAAAAAAAACTGTTCTAAATTACAAATTTGCGGTTACAATTCCTTTTACTTGTGCTATAAGATCTTGCTTCTTGTCAAATTTCATGAATGTAGGTCAACGGGAAGTACCCTAAAGTATTTTTGTGCGTGTGAAAATTGAAATTTCATAATATGCGGACATAAACGGCTGTACCTTCTGATTGCGTTGACTTAGAAGTTTTATTATATCACGGCTTTAAGGGATTACAGATCTTAATTTCAACTCGATACCTGTACGTACTCCTGAGAAAAGATGGTTGATAGACTGACAGACGGACGGACGGAATCAAGTGATTTTATAAGGGTTCATTTTTGCCTATTGAGGTACGGTACATTAAAAACAACGTAATGAAAACCGCCGACGAAAGTTGAAATATTAGATCAGCTTCACTGGTAAACATATTAATAGCGCATGACACTGACAATCAAACTTTAAACAAAAATACTAAATTAAGAACGGTTTATTCGTTTGAGAACGATATTTCTACCTATCTTTTTTGGTTGGAAACAAGAAAAGTAATGATCAATATTAGGTAATAAGTACTTAAGTATTTAAAACTCTGTCAAAAAGAAGCTTATCCTAAAATTTCTTTACAATACAGCTATCTATCACAATGACTAGATCATATTTAACACAGAAAGCACTATTTCTCTTGAAGACTTCAATGTGATACATAATAATGATATTATTAGATTTTTATAGCTCATCCAAAGCATAAATATAACGGCTGCCTCCTTTTTATAACCATTACATCGAACTATAAAAGTGAACGATATTATAAAGTCGATATGATAAAAGATATGTCAGTCACTATGATATCTACAACACGTATTTATCTCGACTTTATAATAATGTGATTTAAAACAGTGTAGCTGAATATTGTCACAATTTTTCTAGCCTAAATTTATTCATATCCTTGAGACCACATTTTTATCCTATGCTGTTATGAGGTCTACCCCGATAACGTCCAGATATTTTTTTTTTATATAATTGTGACATTCTTACATACATATATAGGTACGTATATGTGTACTTACACATTTCTAACTAAACTTAACAAAAAGTTCCGTTGAATTACTTTTGATATTTCAATTAATCTATAAATGGTGGTAGGTAAATGTTACTAAATTCAATGAAGTACGATAACCTATTTCCGTGCCTATTTACTCTGGTATATATATACTATAGTCTATTCATCCGAGCAAAAGAAATAACGTAAACAAACCTCTACAAACATTTACAAACTGGATAAGAAGAGAGATGCAGCGCTTACTCTATCTATATTTGGTCAAAATATTTCGTGCGAGGATCGCCAATCAAGGTCTTTTGGAATATATGCGGTTGAATGTGCCTGCAGAGTAAGTGCACCGACGGCGACGGCCCGCCCTATTGGCTGTACCAAGAGGAAGGACCGACCTCCTGAATAAAGCACATCTTACGCGCTGCATCCATATTCTCAATCACGTCTGAGAGAGTCAATCTTGATCATTGCCCCTAACCGAATTTCAAAGGACTCTGTTATTTATTCTATACTATTATAATCAGGCTTGACATTGTATAATTTTTTTAACTATCGAGGGATGAATAGTTGTACATAATTTTCAAATTATAATTTTATTTTTAAATTTTTTAGGTCTGATTTATACATGTGTCTTTTTTGTTATTGCGTATTTGAATAATCGATTGATTTGAAGCAAATTTTAATTCTATGAAATTTTAGTATTATATGTGTTGAGATATTTTCATGGAATAATGATAAATATTAATAAGACAAGGTAGGTACACAATTGCATTGTGTGCCCCTGTAAAAATTGTCGTTATTTTTATGAATTAATAAAAATAAATATATAATAATGTCTTCATATATTTTTTATTACTTTTATACTACGTAACTAATATAATTTTTTACTCATTTAAGCCGTTTCAGGTAAATTTAAAATTAATAAGTTGATTTAATAAATATATATTTTATGACAGCATGATGATTATACCAAAAAGAACCTAAAAATACAGCGATAATCAAACTTTCGTTGCATTTATAACCCTACTAATAATGTACAATTTACATGGTGCTTTTATTTTGGTCGGTTTCACAAGCACCATCTTTCTTATTTTGGTTTACCGTACCTACTGATGAGTTTTAACCGTTGACGGTTTTGATGTCAAGTTTTGTTAATTTTCACGGTTATGACGTAAAAAGTTTCCAAAATATCTATACTTAGGTATACTTCTACACTAATATTTTAAATAGGAAAAGATAAGATAATACATACTTGCTAATAAAAGATATAGGTAAATCCAAAAACGAATACATCTTTACATAAAAAGTTTGAGAATCATTGAATATTTGTTTAAGTTATTTATTTTGCTCCGGTGAATACTACAGCGTTTGTTTTATACTAGGTGGTATTACGAGAGCAACTGGCTAGTTACTCTAGTATATATTACCAGAGTAACTAGGTAATCTATCTACACAAACAACGTCATAGAATATTCTTTTATTCCGTATTTTTAACATTGAAAGCTCGAGTCAACGACGACGATAATAATAATACTCATTTGGACGCACTTATAAAATTAGAACTATCAACTTAGCGTCTTTATTACAAAGACTAGTATAGTGATTTCATGGGTCTTAGAAGTTCTACATATGTACATAACAATTAGGTAGTATTTTCAAAGTACAGATCATGGATTTGATTTATGATCCGTTGGTTTACTTGGTGGTATGCCGGGTCCACTGTTGGCGCATGGCGGCCATCAACTCGCTGCGATGTGGTACCTTCTCGCTAGTAGAGCGAGTGATGGGACCGCCCACCTCTGGCACCGTCAGCGTGTGTCCCGCGACCCCACCTGCCGCCTCCCCCACCGCCGATACACTTTCTGATGGGCTAACCGGCACAATCAACCGCACTCTCCCATCCTCTCCGGTCGCGGTCAAAGTCCCGTTGTGCGACAACGGCTTTATAAAAGGAATTTCTTCCTCCGAGCTGCTGTCACTGGAATCTTTGGAAGAATCGGCACTTTCCGGTTCCTCCGGAGTGCAGATTGAGTTGTCGGAGTGTCCAACGCTCATGGCCTGAGCCGCGTTGCCGTCGCGCGTGTTGTGCGCCAGCAGACTCTGCAGGTCGGCATCGCTGTAGTGACTGACGAGCGGCGGGATGTTGGGAAACGCCTGGCAGTTCTGGAAGAACTGCTGGTTCGCGTTAAAAGGGCTCTTCGCCTTGTTTGAGTGGTTGGGGAAGCCGCCCATTTCTTCGAATCTGGCTATGAGATAGTCTTGTATATCGTTGTTGGTGAGATTGTCGAAGCAGGGCGAGGCCGCGGCGACGCCAGGTGACGCGGGTGCGGGGTGCGGGGAGCGCGCGCCGTTCTCCAGCTTCGAGTTGTTGTTCGGCGAGAAGAGGTCGATGAGTTCTTCGCTGCCTGCTCGGTTGCCATTGCAAAAGATGTCCTGGTGAACCCATCCGGCAGCATTAACAAAAATGTTTAGTGAGATACATTGTAACTAAATTGCGGCTCTAGCTCGTTATTGGCTTACCATCAGAAAAGTTAATTGGCAATCAAAACGAGCATTCGAGCGATACATTAAAAGCGTTATTCAAAATATATGACATTCTGGCTTTGTTATTACTCACCATAAAATAACAAGCTGATAACTCCGCTAAAAGTTAGGCAACGTCCAATATTGATCACACTGTACACTTTGCGCTACATAAAACATGCTCTATAGGTAAGTGTTTTGATGAGCAAAACCTTTATAAACCTAAAGACACTTATTACGGGTAACCTTTAGATATTTATAGTGAATAAAAAATACTGATTGTGAGCGAGCAACACAAGCATCACATAGTTAGAGCAATGATGGAGTACTTTCTTTATGTAGGTAGGTATAATCTGTGTTCTAATATTGAGTAGGACAGGGACTAAAATAACCATATAAACTACCTATAAACGAGCGAACAAGGCAAGACAAGAAAAAAGTTTAATATCTAAAAAAATAAACGTTCTGAGAAGAATCTAGCAATGAAGATGATGATAATGTCCAGTGGAATGAAATAATGATAACGACAAAGCGCAAAATAACGTACGAAATGATGAAGTGCAATCAAGCAACGATCTTCTGAATGCACTCTGAATAACATAACTACAAGCAGTGCATCAAGAAGGCTACGATCTACGCCAAATCGGTGCCTTTAACAGTAAGGAGCTCTAGTCGGTTATTTAAATGTTAAATATTATATAAGCCTCCCATTCCCTTGTAGACAAAATCTCACGCGACACGTCTCACCCGACAAGTCTGGCAACATTACACGGCCTTTTCCATTCCATGTCGCGTTTTTTATTATTTTTGGCATTACATACAATAGCAAAGCCGCAGTTAGCAATATTACGGGGCGGACGAGAATGTCGCGTCGCGAAACAGGATGTTTGACCACGTTGGTGACATTTCCCAACTTACCCCGCGAGTGTCGCGGAACATTTGACCGCAAGCAGTAAGTATACAAGGTTCATCTTTTATGGCGGCGGTATTCAATCGCCGAGACACCCCGAGAGTAGTGTGAGAGCATGAGTGTGTACATGGTGGGCTAGTCTTGCCTCGGGGTTCCTCGTAGGCTCTCGTTGAGAAAACGAGCGCCCAAGACGGCACGAGACGTTTGACGTGACGTTTCGTTTCTGCGAGAGTGTACAGCCGCCATTAGATTAAATTATTTGTTTTTTTGTTAAAATATTGTCTTATTGATATCATTCACGACAGGTCAATCCTTACTAATAAGGAGCAGTAAGGCTACAAGCGATCACCAATCCGCCTGCCAAGCGTGGTGATTATGGCAAAACCCCACTACATGGGAGACCATCCACTCGATGGACCGACGACATCGTAGCGGTCGCAGGGAGTCGATGGTTGGAGGAGGGTCAGGACCGCTAATTGTGGCATCGTATGGGGGAGGCCTATGTCCAGCAGTGGACGTGTATGGGCTGATATGATAATGATGTTGAAGGCTACAAGCATAGAATGATAAAATAAATGCAACAGGTAGGTAGGTAGGTAGGCTTGTTGGAGGCAAGAGATCCATCTACTACTGAATTGTAGCTCAGTACCCATCACAAGCAATGGGTATTTCGAGACAAAAATGCGTTGAACAAGGTAAGGTAAGAATGAGGGGTTTTCGAGTGGCGTGTCAAATAGTCTCTCTTTGATTTATTAATATATCTAAATAGAGCTTCGCGGTGCAACAAAAACCATAAAAACAGGTTAACTTTAATGTGCTGGCTGGAGCGACATCCAGGTTATAAAGTCGCGCTACGCATTACCTTAATGGCATAATGATACCAGTTGTAAAGAAACTCCCATGCATGAGAGATAGTGGTTATTTACCTCCTCTACTGCCTCGAGTTGGACGCTATTTTTTCAACGCTTTTATGGCGTTGATTAGATATATTAATAAACAAAGTAGCCTGGATAGATGACACTTAATGGCCATAAAACCTGAACACCAAATTATGTAGTTCGCATGGCCCATTGAAAATTAATTCTCCTTAAATCAAAGGTCTGCATTTCAAAGGGTGGATCACAGATTCAGTGGCTATTCTATGCTATCTATCGAGTTACTTGGAAGGAATAGACATAGATTATTTAATGCCGGCAGTATACACTCGCCAAGACATCTCATGGAAGAAAGCCTGCCTGCGAACCCACTCGTGCTCGAGGGCTCGAGGAGCATCGGTGAGTCTAGGTATACTGCCGGCATTATTGTTAAACGCCAAATTGAAAACTCCTCATTAGATTGTGACGTAGTGTTTGGGCGGATGCGGCAGTAGAAGACCTATTGGTACAAGTATACCTGGGGTAAGAGAGTCAACGTTTGCGCGTTGATGGTGCGACGTGGGGAGGTTCCCTTCTCACGCTCCTGCAGGTGCGTGACCAGCGCGCCGATGTGCTCCAGCAGCTCCTTGTTATGCACGAGGAGCTGGTGCGTGCGAGCCTGCAACACCACGCAAAGGCTAGAAAAATCCAGACATGGAACAAAAATATCTGCAGAGGTTTTAGTCATTCCCACGTCTCGCGTGAGACGTGCTCAGTCTCACGAAAACTACTCTCAACGTCTCACGAAAATGCATCCAGTAGTAAAGTCTCACGAAAAGTATTCCTAACGTCTCACGAAAGTCAGAGCGTCGTGATTTACAATCTACATCATCTAGTATTTTTGAAAGTATTATGCAATGCATCCCTCAAGTTCCAGTCCAAAGTTCGATAAGTCGATAGTATACTATCGACGACGAGGCATTCCATTTATACACCGTTTTACACCTGCGCAGAACCCCCCTACACTTTTGTCTAGCACTGTTAAACCGTGACGAGACGACCGTGACGAGACGTGTACTAGTAGTTGGTGTTTATAGGATCAGAGACTGACCTGTCTTTGTGTTATTCTAGGGTAAGAACTATGTGCGTAATTGCATTCATATCCGTTCAGAAGTTTGTAGACTATACGTTCGCTTCGGGACCAACCTCATTCATTCCGCACGTCCTCATTCATTCGAAGTGGTATCAACAGGGTGTCAACTGTTTATCTATTGACTAAAGAAATAAAATCTACTCACCTGTGCCTCGCAACGCGCCGCCTGCTCCGCCGCCAATTGGTCACGCAACAGCAACAGTTGTGCCACAGCCGCGCGTGTCTGTTGCGTCTGCTGGTCAAGGCGTTCGCGCAACAGTTGCAACTGGTGTTGCGCGCTCAACGGAGTATTAGGGTCTGGCGCTTCGTCAGTCGGCTCTAATTTGGTGATGCACTCCGGAAGGTCTGGCAGGTTGATGCTTGGCGTGGGAATCGTGCGCTGAAATATGCGGGAGGACTTTTCAAGACAATTTTAAAGTCAGCTTTCGCTGGCGATCTTTAATTGTGAGAGTATATTTTATATTTTTAGTATATTTTTAACCCATTTCGAAAAAAGGTTTCTATGTTTGGGTGTGTGTATGAGTTTTTTTAAGTATGTCCGTCGATTTCTCCATGATTTATGGACCGATTTGGATGATTCTTGCAGTTGCCTATTATAGTTGTATAAGCTATCGCATGTACATAGGTACATGCAGTAGGTATATTCGAACAAAGGGATTCGAAGTCAGTTTTTAGTTTTTCTAATTATTTCATCAAATTATTTATTTAAGAAGTACCTAGTACCTAGTTGAAACGGCAGAGATTCACTCACTCGAATAGACTTTGTTTTTATAATGCTCGAAAGTGCCAACCAACAGAATAGGATTAAAAAACTACGTAAACATTGGAGTATGGTGATTTATTTATCTTACTTGATATATAAGCAAAAAATATATTTTTTCAAAACAAAACACACTGATAGCATGATATGATTTTTTATTCAGATTCAAGACTGAAGTACTTACCTAGGTACCTTCTCAGCAGGTAGACACTCCAAATTGCATAAAATGCCTTTAAAATTGCATAATACCCTTGGTAGGTTCTCAAATAATACGAGAATATTTTCCTATACTTATCTTGTAAATTTATTCTTCACGTTTTGCTCATGTTTATTACAAGGGTAACAAGATAATTGATTCCCAATTTTCATCCTCGCTGTCTAAAATTAAAAGCGATCTCGCTTATGGAAATAAGAGGGCGTTTTAATTAAAAAAAAAATTGTAGGTTATTTGTGGAGTGGAGCCCTTAATAAAACAATGAAGTACAATACAAAACTCTTCATTGTACACCACAAAGTTAAATAAAAGATATAGACATGAACAAGTAAAAGACATAGACATGAACAAGTAAAATGGGCGGCCTTATCGCTTAGAAGCGTATTATTTCTAAGTATGTACGGTCTTGGCTATTTAGGCTATACATAAAATTACTCAAAAATTTTTATTTTAATAAAAAAAATTGAAACACTTTATGAGGGCACGCTCACTAATACTCTAACTACTCAAGTCCTAAAAAGCTATATCGTCCTACACGACAGCACCCTCAAAATCGCCGTGATTTTCTGTCTTTGGTGTCTATGTAGCGTAGGAACATTGCATGCCAGTCACTAGTAGAGTAATAGTATATTATTACAAAGGCCGAGAAATAGGCAATTGTAGGTCGAGTATGAGTTTAAAGCCCGAACCGTAGGCGGGACTTCACTAATACGAAACAGGCAATTGCCATTTCCACCGAGGCATATAATTATAGTGCTTTTCTCAGAAGAATGCAGGGAAATAAAACATACAAATGTTTTAAGTTAATTCCGTTTTTTACGTGAAATGTGCATTTCAGCAAGGAATAAATTGCCCATAATATAGGCTTTTTAGTTTTAGCAATCTCATTAAAATACGCCAAAAATACTGTTTTGGAGAAAATGTTTTCTAATTTTTACCACTCATAAAATTTTTCATAAACTTACATGTATGTTTTTTTTTGAATTCGCTGGAAGCAGGTTTTCCATTGCCAATTTGGCTTCTGATTTTAAATTGGGTGGAGAACAATCAATCTCCATTTTACTCTGTATTAGTGAAGTCCTCGCCTAAGCCTTCAAACTCATATGATACTCGACCTGCAATTGCCTATTTCTCGGCCTTTGCAATAATGTACTATTAATCTATACTAATATTATAATATAAAGAGGATAGTTTTGATTGTTTGTTTGCATTTAATAGGCTCCAAAACTACTGAACCGATTAGAAAAAATATTTCACTGGTGGGAAGCTAAACTATCCAAGCCACAAGGTGAAATATATTTAAAAAAAAATTAGGGATCTTGAAATTTTTTTGAAATACAACCCTGCGAAGCCAGTGTGGTCCGCTAGTTTAAAATATTTTAAAAGAAGAGAAGCTGCGCAGTGCAGTCTGCAATTCATACAGCGAATATATTTTTTATTTTGAAAGTTGCTTACTGAATCTTCGCACGAAAGCTAGTCACGTCCTCTGTGTAAAAGGTGCGAGAGAAGGTAGTGTAACAAAATACTGGCTGTTGTATGAGACGGACCTTTGTGGTGTAGTGGGTGAAGATCTGCTTGCGATGCATGAGCTTGAGTTGAAATCCCTGTTTGTACGATCTGCAGATTTGTTCTCAGTTTTTTCTACGTACATGAATACTGCGCCCCTAACAATATCGTCGTGACCGTTTTAGTTTCTACGGTGGCCTGTCTCAGTGGTTCCGGAGATATGACGGTTTAAAATTGTACCCAAGTTGTAGAGCTTCTTCTGCTGATCATCCCATACAATGAGTCTATCGAATTCGGAGATATTGCGTGGAGTTTATTTTTTGGCTTATAATTATATGTTTTTGCAAGGGAGTAGGTATGGTGTCCTTAATCGGAAAAAAGTATGAAGATAGGTAATACACAATAAACTCGTTTTTTTCAGTAATCTAAATAATCGATAAAAAAATACGCCTTTTGTAACGTGGAACCCTAAACAAATCAATGACTTATTCAGAATATCGTCGAAAAGCTAAGCTTGGACAATAATTGGGTGGATAATATATTAAATATATATATAATAATAAAATTAGACGTAATGGCAAAAAAATATTAGAAAAATCTATAAAAAAATTAAGTGGAATACTTATTGTTTTTTTTATTTTATTTCCCCTTATTCTGGAACGGTCAGAGAGGTTAGGTAAGATTTATTGTGGAATGCGATTCATCTAAACTAATATTATAAAGAGGAAAAATTAGATTTTTTGTTTGTTTCCATTGAATAGGTTCCGAAACTACTGAACCGATTTGAATAATTCTTTCGTTGTTGGAAAGCTACACAATACCCAATTTTTGTTAGCCTATGTCACAAATTGTCAAAAATTTGGGTCTTGGGGTTTGATCTTGAAATTTTTGTTAAATACCCGTGGGAAGCCGGGCAAGCCGCTAGTATTTCATAACAAAATCATGACAACCTTAGACAATGTAACCCGCTGATGTCAAAGGAGTTCATGAATACTAAGTTCACATTACCTAATCTGTGCTTCGGTGCATACTCGATGCATTCTTTAGGAAAGACCTCCGATGTTATAGAATCTCTACCAAATGAGCACTCTTGTAGCTCCTACTTCGTAATTATTTATAAAGCTCCATAAAACTTAAGACGCTAGATAAAAAATTATAACCATTTTGTTCTCATCATCAAAATTCAAAAATTATTTATTTCCGTAAATATAATTAATGTAGGTACACTTAGAAACGATAAAATTCTAAAATTAAAGAATGACATGGAAAAAAAGTGATATTTTGATTTCGGTCGCTTCGTTATGCAGACTAAAGTAAAGAAGCGACGAAGAAACCTTTAGCCTGTTAGGTGTTATTTTTCGAGTTGGAGCAAAATCTGTCCTAAGCTTTTTTATCTTCTAGATAGTATGATATTTTGTAATAAGCCTTTTTACAAAGGATATGTTTGACCATTTGTTTGAATTTATTGAATATTTTTGCAACTCCCTAGAGCGGAGTTTTGTTGCATTGTAGCATTCATATTGATTGATTTTATGCCCCTTGGGTGGCGTCCATTAATTACGTGAGGCGTTTAGGAGGGGGTCGAGCCAAATCTCACCCAATCGTATTTTTTTCCAACTATTGTAGCAGTTCCTACTTATCGGTTGTTGGTTTCGTGTTGGTGCGAGACTAAAATTTGTAATAGAAAAAACTTTACGATTTGCGGCAAATTACATTTCCGTTAGTTTTATTCCTTGTAGAACACAGAAAATCATAAAAATTACAAAAAAAAAAAACTCGCGCGAGCCCGCATTGAATGGTCGAAAAATCGCTAACAACAACCCATCTACTAAAAAAGAGCTTACCTAGGTTAGGTATTATAAATCTGTTGAAAAACACAAAACACCGCCTAGCCTGCCAAAAAATATCAGTTAGCTGGCAACGGCTAAGCGGTGTTTTGTATTTTTTACCAAATAATATTATATGTTAGAAGTTTACCCTCCTACTAAGTTTGTTATTAATATTTTTGATTTACATATCTAGGGTATCAAATAATTTTACTTGTACCCAATAAAACCTTGTAGGGTACAATAACTAAGCATGTCGATCCTCTGTCTGAACTGTACCAGTGCATAATACACGTTTTTGAACTTTGGTACCGCGACCTCAGGCTTCAAATGACTTTTACGTAAACTCAACGTTTCCAACATTCAAGTTGAATTTATTTGAAATCTGTCTTTGTTGTCTGCACAACTCAATGTCATGGATGGTAACTTTCGCAATATACAACTTGGAAGTAAAGTATTCAATCATCTCTTGGTAATTTCAGTTATTATGGGAATTGCTTTTAAGAAGCCGCGAATAGAAACTAGTTACGACCATTAGTTATTTGATTGTTAAGTGGTGTTCTGGTCTTTGACAGAAGTGTTCATACACGTTAACAAATAAGTCATATAGAAGCTGAAATGATGCCTCTGAGAGTCCAATGTCATATTGAACATAACCCGGTGAAGTACTTACACTAAAGTACCTATATAATTTGTTCCTCATGAATCACTCTATCGATTGGTGAAAACCGCATGAAAATTTTTGAGTTTATCGCGAACAGACAGACAGACGCGGCGGAGAACTTTGTTTTATTATATGTAGTGATGATATGCCAGTCATCTATGATGTCCTGCAAGCCTTGTGTACGGAACAAATAGATTAGTGAAATGAACCTCGGCATTCAACAAGTGTTTCAACAGAACAAATTAGAATTTTTCAAGGTATTAAAGTGCCTTAGGAAATCTCGGTGGACCTATCATCATCATCATATCAGCCCATACACGTCCACTGTTGGACATAGGCCTCCCCCATACGACGCCACAAATAGCGGTCCTGAGCCGCCTCCATCCATCGACTCCCTGCGACCGCTACGATGTCGTCGGTCCATCGAGTGGATAGTCTCCCATGTAGTATTTGGGGGTTTGCTATAATCACCACGCTTGGCAGGCGGATTGGTGAACGAACAGTGTTGGTGTTGAAAAATACTCAGAAGGAAGCTGCTGCCCTTCCTCTGGTAGGTTCCCTTAGTCGTCTCCTACGACATCCACGGGTTGAGTTGGAGGGGTCGATATTCGTACGCCGTGGCCCCACTAATTATACATTTGAGTACCAATATAATTTGTTCCTCATGAATCACTCTCGATTGGTGAAAACCTGGTAACTTTAGGTGGACCTAAGTGGCGATCAAATGAATTTAGACTTTACTCAAAGTAATTCATGAAGTTACTGTGGTTTTACAACAGACCACACATACAGCTGTAATATTCTCACCTCTATTAGATCTTATAAAAGCCAGAGTGGTAACCATCGGGTTAGTTGAGGACGTATAAACAAGTGCATGCACAATAAACTGGCAGTCATCACATTACAATGAAACATGAAACAACATAACTACGTCTTATTTAATACCAACTGTTGCATATTCTATTGAAACATGAAGACTTTCAGATTCCGATGATATTATTATGGACGTGATTTATTGTGTAGCTTCTCTGTTTCGATGTGGGGGAGCGATTATCGTGAGTACTTCACTATTTCTGTTTTCAGATTATTATTGTGTTTCCGTCTATTCTTACACCGTTGTCTATTCTTGCAACGTTTGGTAACTACGACTAAGGCTTATGTAAATAAATTGCAGTTATTGATTCAATAGAATGAATCTACAGAATATTTGAGTCGTTCGTCTACACTGAAAGCGAAAATTTCGTACCCATTGGTACTAGTGAACCAATCTTAAGATAAAACCTACTTCTGCACCTACTTTTAGGAGTAATTATTGTTTTTTCCCATTAGAGAAAATAAAAAACTTTGTCCTTCGAGCCGGATAAGAATCACGCTAATAGAATATCGATAGACAGAAAATTCTCAATTGTACACATAATGTGTGACTGTATTGTTTATGAGGACAATTTTAAATTAGACAACTATGTGACGATTGGCGGTCTTATCGCTCAAGAGCAATATCTATATTAATAAAAGAGAAAACTGGGTAACTCATCAAGAGATCTTTGAAAACTACAAGAGCTTCGAAGCTGAAATTTTCAATGGAGGGTCCTTTTAGGACGTAGGTAACCGCTAAGAATGGACTATTGGAAATTCGTATTCTAATGGTAATTTTTATAATTACTTCAGGACAGTAACTATTGGTCCGTCAAAATTTGTAGCGTAGAAAGATGACTTAAAATAAACAGACACGTGTTTCAGGGTTTTTTAGAATTCACACCCTAAAGGTCAATGGTGTGGAATCAAAATTAGGCAATTCACTGATGTATCACGAAATCTCAGGAACTAGAAGAGCTACGAGACTGAAGTTTTGCATGGAGGTTGCTTTTTAGACGTAAGCACCCGGTAAGAACGGATTTTTGGAAATTCGTCGGGGTCAAAAGTAAAGTAATTTTTATGATAACTTCGGAACCAGCCTGTCAAAATTTGTTGCGTACGAAGATGACTCAATACGTACACGTATTTCAGGGTTTATTGAAATTTGTACCCACATTAATTGGGGTATTACAAGTCCACGCGAATGAAATTGCGAGCTGGTCAGCTAGTATAATATACATATGTACATACAATCTTGTTATTTTCTTACCGTTCGTTTTCCTTCCTTCCTTGGCGGCGGCGGGAGAAGATCCAGCTTGGTCGGACGAGCTGGTTCCTCTTTAGTAGCAGGCGGATCCTCCACCTTGACGGCCGACGTAGCTATCTCGGATGCGCCGCAGTCAGATGCTGCTTCTGAAAGATGCAATTCTATCACCACTGAGGCTCACGGGGACTTAAACTATAGTATTGAATTTCAAAAACAAAAGTTTATACCTATACTATCAAGTTACATAAAAATGTAATAAAAGATCGTTGCGAAGCTCTGTGAACTCCCAATAGGGTAACATTCTTCAATACTACCCTAAAATATACCTATTTTTTCTCTTATTTACGTAGATACAATTTCGTACAGTCACCAGGGAGTACCATCAACGCAAATTGTATTTGATGTCGCTTGTCATGTAATGTTTCTAAGTAAACATGGATATTCGCCGAGCTGGCCTGGCTGTTTACAAATGAAGCCGTTTGGGCTATGCGCTGTGTTAACAAGATACTGAGTGCACGATTGTATTTGCAACACAGAAATACAAAAATACTTAGAACGACTAGGACTTAGACTCACGAACACAGGCTTCACATCATCGAGGAGATCCAGCACTTCGAAAACGCGGACACAGTGAGACTGAAGAACAAAAACCTTTTGAGTTAGTGTAGGTATGTGCATGAGTGAGTGCTTTCTTAGATAACTCATGAACCAAATATATAGAGACTACAAGAGACGATAACAAAAGTGCCAAAGGATACGTTCTAAGTAATAATAATGTTTTTATTAAAATAAGTTAAAACTTTTAATAAAACATTGATAGTTATAATTGGTTTTATTAAAATAAGTCAAACGAATTAAAATACCCACTTGCCAATTCTATGGCTAGATAGGCTACTCTAGTGTATTTAACATTAATATAAAATGTGTATAAAAAATCTATGAAAAAAAGCCTGCCTTTACAGTGAGAAAGCTGCGAGTTTTTCGTAAGACTGAATAATAAAACCATTTATTAATTGAGATTTAGAGTAGATTGAGATTTTTTATCGGGTATTTATCGCATACCTTTTGTTATATTTTCTCCTATGTTTCAAATCATCTTTAATCTCTCGGTTTTCAACTAATTCTCTGAGCGTCTGGTCGAAGCGACGACGCGTGACTTTAGAGCTGGTGTGTATTTGGCGCAGCGCATTAACATTGGCTTACAGTGCAGCAGGACAATGCAGCCAGGGTATAAGGTACCCTGGCTAAGGTTAGTAGTCACGACTTGCTCCCTGCGATGAAGCTAAGAGGAACCCATGAGGTCGTGCCAACGCAGACGGCGACACGGCCGGCCCCGAGACCGACTGCTCCTCTGGGTCTTGCCCTCTAAGCCTAGTTGGAGCGGTAGTTAGTTGCGGTGTCGTTTGGGAAGCACCGCAACTGAGGCGGCTGTGCTGTATGGGCGACATGGCCACAGAGAGGTGGAGGCCGCGGCGGGAGAGGAATGCCGGTATTGAGGTGCGCCGCTCTCCCTGCCATCCGCCGCCTTGGCGGGGCCGCCACCGTTTGATGGTGGATGCGGTGGGGTCACAGGGTATGAGTTGTGTCGGTATTGCGAGGGCCGCTCTCCCTATCCTCTGTGACCGTGTGGCAGGCAGCGGGGCCACTCGACTGACCCATTGCAAGGGGACCTAGGGGCGTTTGGACACGGGGTCGTCTGGCGCCCATTTGGCAAGGTAAGTTCCCCGAGGTGGTCGCGCCGCATCATTTGTTTCTGGCGCGTCGTGAAGGGGGTGCTCTACACCCGAGAGGGGTAGGTTCGTGAGGGGTCCGATGTCGGGTTCGCGGAACAGAAAACGTTCTCACGGTGTTCCGCTTCTGCCGCTTGTGGTTGCAACCACAAGCGGCAGAAGCGGAACACCCTAAGGGTTTGAGTGGATTAAAGTCCCACATAATCGTACTGTCTCCCCGTGGCAGTACGATTTACGTGCGCATTTCCCTCGGGATAATAAAAAAAGGGTCTTAGGTATGCTTTCGACTGGTATTGATATGGACCAGTTGAACTACCTGTAGATTGTTTGCAACTGTCAGCAGTTAACTCAATAGTAATTACTAGTTCTAATTTGTTTCTATTATTTGATTGTAATTTTCTTTTTTACTAGAGTAAATAATCTTCAATGTTAATATATCACGAAGGTTAAAAAGTTTTATACCTAGAGTAAATTGGTTTATTGATAAATCTAATCAATTAATAGACGTGCCGTACGTTGGCTGTTATACCATGAAAAGTACATAAAGTAGGTATATACATATTCCAACCTCATGTGTTTTCTACAGTTTTATGGCTTTATAATCATAAAGCAATCATCTAGTCTAGTAGGTAATCAAACTATCGTTTTTTATTTCATCTAGAAAATATACACGATACAATTTTAAAGAACCTCTGACTGCCCTGCCCTAGTCGGCAAGTCTTTGCCAACACTTACTTTTGAACGAGACTTCAAAATTAAAATAATTCTTTGTAATGTATATAGGTACTGGCTATTGAAACACAAAGCTTGTAATCTTTTCAAAGTGTTTTATAAGAAAACACCGGTGGAAATACGTAGAATATCTCATTCCCAAAACTCTCTTGATCTTCTTGTTAATCCGATTAAATTTCAGTTGTTTCTTCCAAAAATGTTTTCGTAACTTTTTATTTGGAATGTATACCGTACCAAAACGTATATTATGCTTATTTTATATACTTGAGTTTATAAAGATGCCTTCTAGGTAGATACGTATTGATCGCGTATTAGATTTTTTATTTTCATGTTTATGATACATGTAGCTTTTTTGAAGTCAACGATGTGTGGCATCCCTCATCTGTTAGAATGTAGGGTCGGGCTGATGTCGTACTCTGAAATTCATGAGCAAGGGCCGCCGGGAATAGTTTGCACGCTGATATATTGCATATTATTTTCGTCAAGATCTTGAAGGGCTATACAGAAGACTTCTTGTAGAAAGTTGATGTTACTTTTGTGATGTCAATTATGAGATATTTTTACGTTTATATAACTAAGAATCAGAGGCATCCGGAACATTAACTCGTCGAAAGTTAATGTGATATTTATTGAGGATATTTAAGCGTTTGACCTCCTTAATCTCTTGAGCATTTTAGTCGGCACACCCCGTAGTTACGAAATAGGTATCTCGTATTAGCTGCCATATGTGTAAAACTTTCATGTTTTCAGTTTTTGTTCAACTCTCACACCACACTGTCACGCAAGCAATCATACAAAGATTCTCTGTCACCCAGTGCCTACAACAGGTGTAAGAATTTGTCCCCACATTCATAGTAATGCCTAATTAGTACCATTGAGTACCACGAAGTGAGCAGCTATTAATCATCCACTAAACATTTGGCGTACGAAGTACTTACTAGGGCTTTATTCCGAAATATCCACTTTATGTTTAGCTAGTCACTGGAATTGTTTGTATTATGCGGTGTAGCTCAAAGGTGAAATTGAGATCACCCAGTGTTTAGAAAATATGCATAAAAGGTGCATTGTGTACGGTTTACAAGGACAACCCGTGGCGCCGCGCCGTGGACAAAATAACCATCTTGTTTTATATCAGTATCAGCCAGTACTTAGGTAACGTACACGTCGGTTAGGTTTTCTTTCAGTTTCAGCATCTGATATTTTTGCTGAAACTTGTTTCATCACTTGTTGTTCTCTTGAGAACACGATTTTTTTTTTGTAACAAGAACCTTTATATTTGTATGATTGAGTACTAGCTTTTAAAGAATTCCTTTTCCGTCTCCGATACCGTTTACGTCCCTGCCAAATTTCATTAAGATTCGTTCAGCCGTGTAGGCGTGAAAATGTAACGGATAGCTTTCGCTTTTATAATCATCATCATTATGATCAATGTCCTTTACATCCACGAAAGATAGTTTATATAGAGTTCGTTTATCTTTTTGTAATAGCATAGCATGGATATCCTTTGTGAATTTTACGGCTAGAATTGGGCTTTTTCTATTATTGCATACTGTACCATAGTAAAGAAAATAACGTTGGACAATTCACACAGCATCATCTAGTCCTAAGCTAAATAGAGCTTGTGTTATGGGTACTAGATGACTGATATACAATACACACATATGTATGTAGATAGATATTTTTTGTTATACATAGAAAATACCCAGAACACCCGGGACAAATATTTGCAGATTGTACAAACATTGTCACAAGGCGGGAATTGAACCAGCAACCTCTTACGTCGCAGGCGGACCTTCGTCCGCCGCGCAGTACATCGGCCGTCATATATATTAAAAAAAAACAAAAATACAAATGTTTTTCACTATCGTATACTGAAAAACATATCTTTTTTTTGTTTCATAACATTATTTTGATGAAGATTGTAAATCACGACGCTCTGACTTTCGTGAGACTTTGGGAATACTTTTCGTGAGACGTTGAGAATACTTTTCGTGAGACGTGGCCATAGGTGCGTTTTCGTGAGATGTTGTGACGACTGAGCACTTCTCACGAGAGACGTTGGGAATAACTCGTTTTGAGTACCTAACCTACCAAATAAAAATAAACAAAGGTCTCTACCACGGCATTTTATTGTTCTGTCTGCGACAGTTCTAGGTAGTGCAGGCAGTTACCCAGGTAGCCATTTGGCACAGCAATGGCACGTTCCAAGTTTATGAGTTTCCGCCCAATGATGTCTAGTAGTGTATGTGCTGGCGATAGCTTCATTTAGGCGACTTCAATGGTGAAGCACAACTATGGACGCAGTTGCGTGTTCGATTTTCCCTGTGGGACAAATGTTTGTACGATCTGCAGATTTTTGTTCTAGGTCTGGGTGTTTTATATGTATAATAATAATATCTATATTATTGTATTCAGCATATCGGTTCTATATATCTACATAATTATTATGTAGTTCCCACACTTAAAACAATCTCAGCTTACTTTGGGGATAGATCAAAAACTTGTGGTTAAATTGTCCTAGGGATAGATTGTATGAATATACATATGATGAATTCTGTGCGGATTATCAAGTATTATTTATATAGATAGGTTTTCTGTAGAACCCTTTTCTCAGCTTCCTTGAACCTATCGTTGGCAGTCAGAAGTTCCAGAATATTAAATACGCAAAAGACACAAAAGTATTTAACTGAACCGTGGAGCTTACACTGTGTAAGCTCCGGGCCAGACTAACACCTTCGCTGCCCCCACAGATGATAATGCATTTCATTAAACTCCTTGTTTTATAACACCAAAGCAACTTTGTCGATATTTTTATATCTAATTTATATAGAGTTTTTGCAGCTTTACAACTGTAAAGTTTATTAATAAAAATAAAACAATCTCTTAGTAATGACATTCACTATAGTCGGAAAAATCGGTTTAAAAATGTTAACATATCCTACTAATATTGTAAATGTGAAAGTTTGTATGGATGAATGTATGGATATTTGTTACTCTTTCATGCAAAAAGTACTCCGATTACCAAATTTCAGCCGAACCGATTAGGCCGAAATTTGGTATGGATATAGTTGGTGACCTGGAATAACATATAGACAATTTTTTATCCTGATAAAACGCGGGCAGTAGCTAGCTTCCAATAAAAACAAAAAAAAATACTTATAATGAGATAGTACAAAATTTAATAGAAAATAATGCTTTAGCTAATATTATATTATGCTGTTACTCCGGGCCGGTAGGCGGTATATACATATGTAGTAGTATCTAGTATAATTTTACTACATTAGAACGCTCATGGTATAAGAAAACTGGTATGCTCTTCCGAGACACGATGCTTACGTGGGTGTCTCCAGGCTACGTCATCGACGCCATCAGCGAATGAGAAGACGAATCTGTTTCCTAGAGTTACCAGTTACTAGCGTAAAATCGTAACTCCCCTTACTCCTTTATGAATCTGATAAAACTATGTGGTTTTGTATTTACCAATTATTTATCACATTGACTCGTATTTAAGTAACCCTGACTGATTTAACAAACATAATTGACGAATATAATTTTTGTATTGATTTTTCAACCGACCCTTATCCTGTTTGTTTCCCAACTTCTACATTTTGTTGAAATAAAGTGGAAACTGGATAGTGACGTCACCTGAAGACGCTCCCGAAAGAGCAGACCTATTTCCTTAGGTCATGAGAATGCTAAGAATGAGCCACTTCTTCTAACATAGTAGTTTATATGCGATTTCTAAACTCGTAATATGTATAGACAACAGCGTGGTTAGTTTAAACGGGGACATCATTGATAGAAATGGTGAAGTGAAATAGATAACTCTTCGGTTTATATCGATGTTTAGGCTATAAAAGTATTTTTAAATTTTGTCTGGACCTGCCTATGCTAGAACATTCTTTGGCTAAATCTTCTTGAGTATAGTAGTAAAACTGTCCAAGTTTCTCAGTCGTCTCGGGAAAGTCGTTAACAGAGTCACCGTCAGCAGTAAACTCAACGTGTGAAACTGAATTTACTATGAGTACCTTTAACCTACTAACAAACGTACGAGACATTAAACAGAATAGTATTTTTATGAAAAAAAAAAACGTGCGGTTTCGTTGCTGCTCTAAAAGGGTAAATTTTCCACCGATGAATAACACAAGGAGGCGGTTCTCAATTCCGCTATATGTTTTTGTATCTTACTCGATATCTTCGTCATTTTGGTGTCCAATTTTGATAATTATTTTGCTTTCATATAAGTATGTGATTAACACACTGCCACGCACCACGCTGCGTGTTGCGTCTTCTAAAGTTGCTTGTAAGTATCTCCGTTTGTATAGAAAACACGCACAGTCCAACACACAGAAAACGCATCCACGCGCATTCATGCGGATCACGCGCTCAAGCGCGGAGAAACATGTACTCACGCGCGTTGGTGCGGAGCGAGACGCAAGGTATGACACACCGCGTCCCGCAGTACCGTGCGGGATTTTGGAAGGGCTTTCCAGAGCCGCCGTGAATCCACAGAATGCAACTACGCGCGTGAATGCGTTAAATCTTCGTCGGTTTTTAATAACAACTTGATAAACTTGAAAAGGAATCAGACTGTCAGCAGTCTAGCCAAGCGAGCGTTTCAACAGTGTGGCAGTTAAGATGGACGTTTAATCAAGATCCAACGTAGAAGGAAAATAGTGGACATAAAACAGATCGCCCGAACCATCCCCAAAATATTTTAAGGGCTATAAAGCTTTATTGAACTACTCTCACGGCCAAAACCTTATCGTAGGTGTAAGATTTACGAGGAAATACTTTATATTACAGTGAGGTCTTGTAAGCAGAGTGTTGATCATTCATGGTTGTTGTAGGGATTAATAAAATTATATCATTTATTTGGACGATTATTAAATCACATACTTGACTTCTGAAACAAGTTTATAATAGTTTAAATTATTATTGCTATTATCAGGGCATAGTATACTAAACTTCTAGTTTTAATTATTGTAGACTACTCTATGATGTGCGATTAAAATGCTGCGTCAGCAACCTCTATCCAATGGCTATGGCAGATACTAATATTATAAATGTCAAAGTTCGTATGGATGGATGTATGGATATTTGTTATTCTTTATCGCAAAAACTACCGAACCAATTAGGCTGAATTTTGGTATGGATATAGTTTGGGACCTGGAATACACTATCTGCAAAAAAGATCAACAATACATACATATAGGCTATTTTTTAGTGTTGTGAAAATGTGAGTGAAGGCGCTGGCAGCAACTAGTACTTAATATAAAATACCAAGGGACGCTATAGTGTCAGTAAATTGTTTACAAAGGATGAATAGGAAGGCAATATTAGATGGTTATATGGTAGAAGCTTACACAGCATGTAGGTTCCTATATTTCAACCTTGCGACTTAACCCCTTACTCATATCTTTCGATCGAAGTATGTAACTATAATTCGGTTCGGTTATACCATTCGATATTTCCATGACGTAAAATGATACTGTCCTATCGAACGATATAGGCCACTTAGGTCGTGGGGCCGCGGCGTACGAATATCGACCCCTCCAACTCAACCCGTGGATGTCGTAAGAGCCGACTAAGGGAACCTACCAGAGGAAGTGCAGCAGCTTCCTTCTGAGTATTTTTAAACATCAACACTGCGATCACCAGTCCGCCTGCCAAGCGTGGTGATTATGGCAAATCCCCCCTTACATGGGAGACCATCCACTCGATGGACCGACGACATCGTGGTGGTCTCGGGGAGTCGATGGATGGAGGCGGCTTGGGACCGCTATTTGTGGCGTCGTGCGGGGGAGGCCTGTGTCCAGCAGTGGGCGTGTGTGGGCTGATGATGAAATATCCCACCGATTTTGCCGGACATACCGCCTCAGAAGTAACAAGATGTATATATTTTTCGGATTACTAACAATTTATAATCTAGCGCAGCGCATTAGCATTGCCATACAGCGAGGCAATGCACCCAGCGTCTTGGGGACGCTTCCAGTTGGATACCAGTTGGTATTGATATGGACCAGTTGAGCTATCTGTAGATTGTTTGCAACAGTCTGCAGTTAGCTCAATTGTTTCAATTGTAAATGTAGGTAGCGATCGCAAGAGAAAGATGTTTGCAAAGTATTTGGTCGTTTATTGACTTTCAAACCTACTAAATTGTTATATTTATTTTAGATTTTTTACCAGTTAACTTTTCTTCAGGTATTTTTCTTTCTTGTCGCTTTATGACATTTTTCTTTTATTTTTTCGTTTCAAAAAAGTTTGTACGCCTGTTGGCTCCGCCACAGTAAATACTAGTTTAATTTGTTTATATTATTAGATTGTTATTTTCTTTGTAAATAAACATTTATTATTACCGTTTATCAACTACGGGTAGGTAGAAATTAAATATCAGTATCAAAGAGTTTGATTTCAGTTACTCATCTAATTCCAATTTTTGCACTTCATTTTCAGAATAGATATAAAATTGTAAAAAAAAAATGAACTTAGTAACAAAAATACAGATTTTATAAAAGCATTTTCAAATTCGCTCAAAAACGCTACAATACTCGTGGCGGCTATCTATGACATCATAGATGCACGAACATCTGATAATACAGAATGATCATAATATTTTCAAGAGAAGCTTTACCAGCTATTCTTTGCTTTTACATTACATATTGTGACGGTTGACGTCACAGTTATGTATTATCTGATTGGTGTTCAACGTGCCATGGCGGATTGCTGTATTTTGTAGTTTTACTTTATCAAAATAATAATTAATCTCGATCAAAACATTAAATATAATACTTGTTTTGTAATCTATGGCTCCGGTATAATTCAGTAAATACATAATTTTTGTAATTTTTAGTTACTGTCGTCATCCCTATTATTACTGGAGTGGAAATACTATTCTGATACAATTTCATACACTAAGATACCTACCACCCACCTCCCCAGTTATGAAACAGGGATAAATCCCAGGGTAACAATGTCCCAGGGGCATTGTGCACAGTGGCAGTGAGCAGAAATCATGGTAAATGAGCACCGAGAGATATTCAAAATTTGCAGACATTGCATTGCCATGCCATGCTCATGTGGCAATACTGGCAATACCATGTCTGCAAACGCTACGCCATGGTATAAGAAAATAAGCTATGATCTTCCGGAAGTTTCGCCAGGTGAAATCACTGTCCACTTTCAACAAAATGTAGAAGTTGGGAAACAAATGTGACAAGAGTTATTGAAAAATCAATAAAAAAATCAATTCTCAATTATATTTGTTAGATCAGTCAAAACAGCGTTAGTTAAATACGAGTCATTGTGATAAATAATTGGTAAATAGTTCATAGTTTTATCAGATTCATAGGAATTCTGGGAGTTACGATTGTACACTACTGGTAACACCAGGAAACAGAGTCGTCTTCTCATTGGCCGATGGCGACGATGACATAGCCTGGCGACACCCACGTGACCATCGTGTCTCGGAAGAGCATACCTGTTTTCTTATACCATGCGCTACGCTAAGCGCATTAGGAAGGTAGGTTAGGGTTATTCGTGAAAAAAAAAGTTTAGTTTAGTTTACTTCCTATCCATGTTATTAGAGTTTTGGTGAAATCTTGCAAGTCATTCCCTACAACTTACAACTGTGGAATATATATATTGCATGCTCGTTCAGTTCCGATGATAATGGGTACACAATAATATAGCGTCTTTTAAAAAACGATAAACCGACTTCAAATTCCCTTACCTACTAAATTGGATTGTATTAAACAATACGAATACATACAATACAGGTATGTATGTATATGTCAATTATTATTATACTAGCTGCTGCCCGCGCCTTCACCCGCCTTTTATCGGGTAATAAATAGCCTATAAATGTTATTCCAGGTCCCAAACTACAGCCTAATCTGTTCAGTACCTAGTTTTTGAGTGAAAGAGTAACAAATATCCATACATCCATGCATCCATCCATACAAACTTTGGCATTTATAATATTATATATATATATTAGTAGGACTATGTGTGTACGGGAGGTCTATGTCCAATTGTGGACGTAGTTCGGCTGATATGATGATGATGTACAAAATACGTATACAAAAATACGAAAAAATATATTCAGAATAAGGTACCATTAAATACATAACATAAGTTACAAATGAACGATGAGGCAGCAAAAGTTAAAAACTGTTCAGCAGCCTCATCGCCTGCCTCCTTGGCAAATAAATTAGATTATAGGTGCATGTTTCTTGATGTGTAACGAATACTCGACTTTTTAACTATCTGCAAAAAAGATCAAGAATCAGCATTTATTACAATATTTAGCTTGGGGCTAGATAATGCTGTGTGTTTTTTTTTTTTATTTTTATTTAACCTACACCTCTATCCTTCAAGACTGATTAAAAACAAGACTTCAAGACTGATTAAAAACACACTCATACAAAACTACTTAATCATTATATAAGTACATAAAATAAAAGCCATTATCGAAAAAATAGCATCAAACGACTGCTGCTGTATCAAATCATGAATAATTATGAGCTTGCACACGTAGCACACACCCATAAATATTTGATTGCGTGAGGCTGACCTGCTGAAATATGTTTAAATCAACGTAGATTTAATACAGCCATATTTAATATACCTACATATGTGTGTTTAATTTAATCGGAGCAAGCGGAGGACTGGCGTGAAACTGCACAGGACAGGAAAAAATAGCGTCTTCTCTTATCAAAAGGCCAAGATACACTCCAAATCGCTGGGAAGTAATTAAAGTCATGGAAATTTTTACTTCAGTGTTAGGGCACAGATTAGATAATGTTACATCGGTTGGGGCCCAAGAAAATATTATGTCCTTCAGATTTAGAGCAAATAGTTCGCCGAGCACATATATCTGCACTAGTCGAGACAAAAGAAAAACTTATCATGCGAGAAACGGGAAATAACCGCACGAATGAATCCAGCGGCACGATTACAGACGTCTAGGGACAACCATCCTTAGTGAGCAATTGGCTCGGTTTAAAATGGACGTACAGAAAAGCGCAGATTAGACCCTAGTGTGAAGGAAATGTAGATGTAGAGATAGAGATTCAGGGACCAATATCTCTGCAGACTCATGATCCCTCGATGCAACGGGATTTATTTATTTACTGACGGATTACAGAACTAATCCGTAACATCTAGGAGGTTTGTTGCCTTCACAGACCATTTGTAGGTCTGTTTGTACATTATGTATAGAGAACTCTAGCTATGTATAAAAAGGCTCCTTCCCATCTCGTAACCATTTTAACACAACTGAAGAAAAGTTTTACGTGGCATACCTTTACCTATACATTTGATTGCGTTTGGAAACTTTTTCAATAAATAGTGTCTTTTGAATACAGTCACGTCACGTAGAAAGATAGCTATCTAAGAGATCATTGTCCTACTGTATACCGATCCCATTATAAGATCATGCAGATCTGAAAATTTAGTCTTGAATAAGAGGAAGCTTGTAGGAGAAACCTTGTCCTGGACCTCTATTACGAGTACCTACGTGTTTTCTTTAGGTGTGTACTTGACAGCGTTGCTATCATTCTGGCCTCCGTTGAAAGACGATATTTCGGTAATTTGCGCAATTTATTCATAATCTGTTTGAGGTGAACAATGGTTTTAAAGTAATATTTGTTTACAATGGTAGCAAGACGTAACGCTAGGTAACATTAGAGATTAAAAAGCTGTTTTGAGAGTAAATCTGTACTAGTTTGTTATAGTATATTGTACTTGTTGCTTCTGATGCTAAAAGAGTATTTATTGTACATTTGCCTTTAGTACATATTGGAAATATATCTAATACTAGTATTATTATCCGTAGGTAAAGGTAAATGTACTAAAGTACCTTTCGTAATTTACGATTGCAAGCACAACTCGTACTAGAACTAAAAGATCAGCTAAAGAGTGATCACGTGATTATTGCTTCAAATTATTCTACTGATCTGTCAAAGCAGGAACTAATGAGAGTTCACACTAGTGTCGATAAAAAGGTACCGACTAGTCAGTAAATCATGCGTGACGTCATTGTTAGAGCAGTCTCGTATTCCTTGTTATGCGGCGCGATTTATTTTATATCAGCCACTGAGATATTTTTATTTTTATCCATATTGTTTATTTTCAAATTTAATTTAAACTGAAGACAGTTCAAAGTCAATGTCAAGAAGTTAGACCAGTAATTTATCTCCGATGCCGAATACACTAAGAATTCATTCATTAATCTGAATATGTCAATTAAAATGTGAACGCAACTCAAAGCTTGTCTCCTGCCGCCTTGAAATTTACGACTCTAATAAAATACACAAAATGAAATTTATAACTGTAAGCATTGAATAATAAAAAGAGATATTATTCGCTGTGCTAGCTCGGCCGTATCTAATAAGACATAAATGAACATTCGCAAAGCAGTTTATAGCACAGGTAATATGATTTATTCTATTTATTTGCAGATTACAACGGATTATTTCTGTAAGTATACAATCTAATTCTTAAAATGTCAGTGAAATAAAGTGATATTTCTGATTTCTGTCGCTTCGATATATATGTATGTAGGTTAAGTTGTGTGTTATTTTTTGAGTTTGAGAAGAACCCGTCCCAAGCTTTTTTATCCTATACTAGGTGACCCGGCAAATGTCGATTCGCCTTAGAACAGTTTGTATGGGAAAATGGAATTGTTGTTTTTACTATCTTCCTTGCAATCCATATTTTATCACCGTTTAAATCTTCGCTGGATGGACTACGACAAACATTTAAAAACCAAAATCAGCTTAATCGATTTTTATATACATATGTATATATAGAAAATTGATGATATTTTAAGAAAGCCAGACAAAGGTTTGACAATTTGTTCAAATTAATAAATTCTAACAAATTGTCATGATTCTGATAATAATTAATGCAACTCACTTGGAGTTTTGTTATCGTCCATTTAGGTACTGCCAGGCATAAAGTTCTTTAAATCTAGAAATACAATAATCGTGTTTCAGTATTTTAAGAAGTTTATTATCAATAAGACCTTTGAAGTGCCTTCTACTTGTAAGTACCACACAAGCTATGGAGCCCGATATTCCATTTAGCTATAACTCTTCACGTCTCAGACCCAGGTGTAAAGGGAATTGGAAACGTGCTCAATTTTCAGCTGCAGGTATCATGCACTGATTAATATGTTCGGCTCCAGCAGCTTACCGAGCTTGCGATCCAATTAGCTTTTAGAACTCAATTTACGGAGGCGACGTGATTAATATTCTGTTCCACGTGATTATAGTCTCCGAAATTGGAGGTCATTGTCAAAATATCACTATCGGGATTTTCAGGCGTACTAACAAAAGGTGATATAATCAACCATGAAGAGTAGAATATTAGGATATTATAACTAACACATATGGTAGGCAGGAATTAATGAGCTGTAAGCCAAGTGATTCGACCTAAAAGTAAGTACTGAGAATTTAGAAACTTATAGCGACCATGTGTGCCATGGTGGAAGAATTGAGCCACCTATTGAACATAATAAAAAGAAAAGGAGATGTCTTGCATGAACTTATTAGGCACGTCAGTACATCCTTCTATGAGTCTTGTACTACAGCAACAGGTAAGAAGTAGTGACGTCACTGAGAGCCTAGCCCTAGGAATAAATAACACCTCATCTAACGATAGAAGTTGCTATTGGTCACAACTTATAGTGATGTCCTCCTAGCTGAATTTCGGCCATGGCTCGGCGGTGGCGACCAATCTCAACGGACACTAGTCATGTGTGCAGGCCATATTATTATGGTGCACACTAGGGAGCGTACAGGTGCACTCTCTTTTGCCTCACTCCCATAACCCGATGGGACGGCAGATCGACACGACCTGGGAGAAACCAGGCGCAGTACCAACGACTTAACTTGCTGTCCGAGACACGCTGTACTGCCGTTAAAAAAAGACGTTTCTACCTAAACTCCAAAACGGAGAAAAAAAATCTTTCTTAAACATGTACCCTAATAGGTACCTAACTATAACTTTTTATCAAAGTTGGTAGAGATAAACCATTCTAAAAATGTATGCCGGTTGTATGACATTTAGTGGAAGGAGTGTGCATTTTTAGATTGGTTAATCTATACCAACTTTGATAAAAAATTATAGTTAGGTACCTATTAGTTTACATGTTTCAGAAATAATTTATTTTATGTTGAAAAAGCACCGCCTAGAAGTTTGAGGTTGGGGGAGAAGTTGATCTCTACCTACGTATTCATTCTTATTCTAAATAATTATCACAGTTTGGAAACTACTCACAATTTTATGTTGGAAAGGTGTGGTTGAACATCTCTGGTTTTTCCAACATAAAACTCTAAGCTTTTTAGGAAAAAAACGTTTGTATTAATTCTAATTGGTAATGGTTATCACAACTTAAGTAGCATTATAAAATCAGTCTTTATAAACTTGAGTAAGGTCGACATTATTTTATTAGTAGGTAAATTATACCAAAATGATTTTCTGTTGTCTGGCATTCACTTCAGTTCCTTCTTACATTTTCTGATATTACCTTTTTTGTGAGATTTTTCGGTGTGTCTTCGTCATTTTAACTTGGACTCGGGGGTAGATTCATTATTCTGTTGTGAGTTGAGAATAGAATACGTAGGAGTATCTAAACTTGAAGGAAATAACCCTTATCGAAAACGGAATCATCAGAATCTAAATCTAGGGTGCTGAATGAGTTTTTATGAAGATCCGTATGGTTTAAAGAGTTATTTAAATCAGCTAAAACCAACTCGTCAAAATTAGTTCCTGCCTGTTCTTGTTCTTGTAGTTGATCCTGAGAAGAACTGGTCGATGGTACCAACGAAATTATTGTTGAGCATCGATTCGACGATAACCTGATAACACGACGTATAACTAAGTGTTATCAATACATACATATATTGTATTGAAGTGTATTAATTACGTCTGTTTTCGTACAACAAAAAACTGATGATGATGATGAAATGATACTCAATAATAGTACCTAATGTATAATATTCATTTATGTATACTAAATAAATAATGCTGAACAATTCACACACAGCATCATCTAGCCTTATGCTAAGCAAAGCTTGTGTTATAGGTACTAGATGACTGATATACTTAATACAATATATTAAATAGAAATATATTTTTTATTTTATATATTTATTGATAGCGTTATAAGTATTCCCTATTCTGTTTTTACTTGATAATATAACTAAATACCTATAGTTCTAATTAAATAAAAATAAATGATTAAATCACGTACTTGTGCAGAAAACCTCGCAAAACATAGGCAATACTCTTAATAAAACATAAATAAATTGCAAACCAAAAAAAATAAAGGTACCTAGGCGTACTTAAACTAAAAAATCATTAACCGCTACGAATCAGCATGGTGCATGCTATTCAGACCCTTTTCACAAAGGCAAATAAACTAAAAAATATAGCTATCATCACGTTTGCATAATCGTGTATGTTACTAATAGTACTACGTGTGTATACATTGATACACATAAAATAATATTACTTACAATTTCGTCGCGGCTGTATTTTGGAGAGCCGCGCACGCGTACCTGCCTGGGCGCAACTGATCGTAAAGCTCCGACCGTGAAGCCCTCTTCACCACTCAAGACTAGCAATACTTTGTAGAAAAGACGCTACTAACACTTGCGACTGGCAATTTATACTAAGATGAAAAGGCACAACTAAGCAGAACCGTCTTTTCTTCTTACTACTAGTGGTACTAAGCAGTAATGCCTTTTCATTTTATGACAAATTACATATATTGCAAATAAAGAAGACGGTTCTACCTAAATGCGTTTTTTCAACTTAGTATACTCTGGAAATGACCGGTATCAAATGCGTCTTATTTGTTAGTAAGATTTATAGGATTGTGTTCGTTTTAGGCAAAGAAAAAAAATACTGGCACATGCGCTTTTTTTACTGATTCCGATTATGTATATAACTCAATTTTGAAAAAAAAATGTCAGATACGTTTTTTTTCCTTATGACGGCAGTGTATATCCGTGTCTCGGAATGTACGTATTGTACACCGCTAACTTCACCGAATCCGAGCTATATTATGTTTTTTGTAAGAAGAACTCTTTGTATTCTCGAGGACGAGGAGTCAAACCTTTGGAAGCAGCTGCATCGCTGCAGCTTGGCGCGGGCTCGTCGACGGCAGACGAGGTGGACGGCGCCGGATCGCCGGGAGAGTTCACCTGCATCTTATGGCAGACCTCGAAGGCTTGCCCCACGGTGCGCACGATGCGCATGGCTTGGCTCTGCAACAATAAATCACATTAGCCATGGTCTTGTCAGTTGTGATTAAGAAAAATTTGTGTAAATACGCTACGTCAAATAACAATTGGCAGCGCTAGTCAATAAATTAGCTTTGCATTTCTAAGTGCTCAGTAATGAAATAGTCTATTAAATTTCATTCAACCGATGTCGCTACTCTAATGAGCTCCACGGTTCGTAACTAATTAAGTAACCCATTTACGAAGCCCCTTACACACTGGAGTAAATAAGACAGGTTATATATACTCGTATTTACTTAGCTGGATCAATAAGAAGCCATTCCTAACTAGATGCTTTAATTATCTGGTTTGGCGTAATAAACGACACGACCGCATCAAAGCCCCGTAATGTCATGTGTTCAGGTAGAACAAGAGCACCAACGAAGTTGAATTAATTTGTGCATTGAATTGGTTGAAGCGTGAGTCTTTTGAACTATGTAGTATGAAAAGGTTGACCCTGCTGAAAAGCGACAGACAATGGAAACAGGGGTTACAACGAAATATATATTTCACAAAAGGGGCTGAAACGAGCGTGGGAGATGACATATGTTTAATTAATGTTTCTACCATTCGAGCTGGAACGGACACGAGGAGATTATTTAGGGTTCTTTAACATTCATTTTAAATCAACTGTTTTCTGCCGCTTTTCATAGGCGTTGTTCAATGTTCATGTTCAGGTTTACTCAGGCAAGCGGCTTCAACCTCCATTCAATGCAGCAATTACGACACTATAAACGTCCATAGATTAGATACCATTAGGTTATGTCAATTTGCTTCAAATTTTCCATAGTATATGCGCATTAAACTGAGGACGCAAAATCAGAAAACCAGGAAACTAGACATAATCGATCATTTAATAAATAGAACACAAGAATATGTGGAGTGGATCGTTGAGTTCATTGCTGGGTTGGACAGGCGCCAGAGATCGAAATGATATTAAGATACTCGCGCGTTCGAGAAAAAGACACGACGCGACGCGTACGTGCCTTTGCTTATGTGACACTAATGTGACAAAATGTGAGGGTCAAAAGACTGAAAGAGATGAAAATGAACACGTGAGAGCAGTATGTGCACTTTATGTTATACTTAAATCCATAATGTGTGATAAATGAGTTTGTTCTAAAATATATGACTGTGTTCTGGCCAATGATACCTTATTTCGTTTTTTTTCTATCCTTCCATTCATAAATCCGCGACTGTATTTTTGGCCAATGACTAGCAAATTTTATTTTAATTTTTTATCCTAGCCTGCCATTCATTTTCAGTATAGGTAAAGGTCAAGTGTTTGAAGTGTCTTTTACATCAAAAGCTGTGGATCCGTTGCGTTGGTGGAATTATATCCATGTCATTCATCGTGGCAATAGCTAAAAATATATTTATTGTTTTTATTTCTATCAACAGGCAGAGGATCGGGTTCAAACGTTGCGACCGAAAAAAATTGGTCAAGAAAAAGACAATGACCTTTCCGCAGATCATATTTTACTACTACCTTAAAAATACGCTATCTATTTTGGTTGGCACCGTCTCACAGAGTGAGGTCGTAGAAATGCGGTAGGTATTAGATAAAAGCTTTTGTACGTGGCTGGTGGAATATTTAATGGTAAACAAAACGTAGCATTACCTCATTTTTTGTGGATATTATCACCTTGCTAATATTTTCTAGATCTAGAATGTTTTGTTTACATGTAGTACGTGGGTTCGTCGCCAAAAATGGATTTGAGAATATATTTTGTGTTTATGTATTTTTTTATTTGCCCGGATTAATTGTTTCAATTCTGTTCACACAGTGACACGTGATAGTAGGAGCTTTATAAAATTAAAAGCTTTATATTATGAAGGCGAAAGTTAGAGAAATGTAAGGTTTTAGAGATAGTTCTATAGGATTTAGTTGTTTATTTTATTTTTCTAATTAGTACCTTATTAGATGCACACATATTAGCCCCATGTATATCCAATGATCCTATCCATACCAGATTGTCTGGCAGAGATCGCTCTAGAGCGATAAGACCGCCCATTGTCACTTGTATTGTTTTGTCTCATTTGTAAACTGTTTTCTAGTTTTAAGTGTGCAATAAAGTATTTTCTATCTATCTATCTATATATATCTGGAAACAACATTATATACTTTTCATCCTAGTTAAAAATGTGCGACACCGCAGGCAGAAGCTAGTGTTTAGTAAAGTTTTTTTAGTGTTACTTACATTATAACTATTATAAGAGGTTGGTTTTAATAATTTATTACTTAGGTACCTTTGAATCGAGCGTTTAAATAAGGCCATAACGATTCGAAGATAATTTCTTAACCTACCAAAATTTTATCGAGCCAATCTTTTCCCCTAGACTGTTTTGATTTAATTTCGACTGTGTACACTTAATTTCAGTCCATTAGCAGTCGATTGTTGATTTAAGACGTAAACTCCCGTGATTTAATGATAGTATGTTTTCGTAATAGCTCCAGTGCGTAATTCTCACGTAGGTTGGCGGTGGTGCGACAGTTCCAAAATAACGCGGACAAACATAGCCAGTTTGCGAAAGTTTTCTAAACGACGCGACGGAAGCATCGCCCTTGACGCAGAAGCTCGTCGGAATATGTCAATGGTGAGTGCTATCAAAAAGAATCATTTCCGCGTACGTAGATCATTGGACGGCGACCACGACGAGGGAAGTCAAAATAAACATGAAACAATTCGCCAGATATATATACGTCCGCCGCCGCGCCGGTCCATGCTCATATATCACCTTTACCACATCACTCCTCGGAGATTTCTTGGCTTTCATGTTTAGGACTTGGAACCACTCCGGGTTGACGTAATATATCGTACAAGCAAACCACATTTTACTATTTAAAACAGTGCTAAGTCATTTTCATTTCATGATGGCGTAGGACCGCTTATAATAATCGCCTTGACAAACTTTTATTGCTTTCTATTAAAATTTAACGGTGCAGGCGAGGTTACAGTCAATTAAATAATTAGCGAACATGAAATTGTTACAATGAAAGGAGGTGAATACCTAGTACCTAAATACTTACGACATACATACTTATATTAGAAGAGATGTTATATTTTTTTCTATTGTGTGCACTGTATTTTTTTGTTGTGATTTGTGTCGCATTAAAGGGATTTTATTTTATTATTGATTGACCACATAAATGATTTATTTATAAAAGGTATCATCCTACCGGAGGCCACGATGCAAGTTAATTAAGTAGAATTATATATGAGTTTACATGTGAAATGGAGGCTGTAGGTATAAAGTAAATATATAATTTAAAACATGGTCTAGCCCGCGACTTCGCATATGTTTTTCCGAAATAAAAGATTACTTTATCTGATTACTCCAAATCTTACGACACCCTAAACAGGCGACTGATAAAAGCAGTTGATGACGATGGATGAATATCTACAGGAAAATCTACGCAAAAAATTTCAGCTCAATCTGCTAAGCAGTTATGCGTTTGCGGCGCACAAAAAAGTTTGTGCGTTTGTCAAAAATTCATCTTCACAAACTTTCGCTATTTATAACAGGTTTTATAATTTTACACGTTAGTCAAAAAACATACCAAGCATACTTACTTCTAAATCTATTTCTAGGCCTTCTAAACTGGAACTAAATGTGTCACTTTTTATCGATGTCCGATTCGGTTTTCTAGTTAAACTATTGACCCCCATATGTTTGTTAGAACGCCCTATGGTTGAAACACCACCACGGTCACTTGATATTATAATTTCCGGTTCCCTAAAAGACAGTTTTTTTCTGGGTCTTTCATTATTTTCTTGCATCGGGACATCTTGATTATTCAGTCTTTCTATGGCAGGAACAAAGAGACGAGGCTGCACGCAAATCTCTTCTGTAGAATCTGCATGTCTTTGCATCGGTGACGCATCTCTTGGAAAACTTCCACATCGGAAATTTTCTAAATCTTTATCATAATATTTGGACCCACCGACCGACATCGGTCTTTGACGCGCTGCTGCACCGTTGTTGTACTCGCGTGTACTACTTTCCTCTATTCGACTTTTGTGTTTTTTGCGAATTTCACTGAATTCTGGTTCGGAGCGACTGCTCTTTAATCTCTCCTGCGGTCTTTTCTCTTTAACTTTTTCTTGTTTGGGTTGTTTTTCTTTTTCGTGATCATGTTTATGTTTTAGCGCTCCGCCAAGTGAGAATAGGGTGCTTCTGGCCTTTAGCAGCACCTCGCTTGGTAAATTTTTGAGAGAGTGATGTTCGTTTCGCCTCGGTTTGCTGTGATCTCTGGACATAGCGGTTTCGTTTTCGAGAGCATGTATTCGCGAAAGTGCAGAGCGGCGAGCGTACGCGCGCTAGCGGTGCGCTCCACAAACAACTGAAATGGCGGCATGCTGTGCGCGTGCGTCGCGATTCCCCAACTGCAAATAAACATTCGCATGTTTCAGCAGCATTGCTTCTTTGCAGACTGATCAAGTCAACATTGTAAGTGATGATAACAGTAGTTTACTTCTGAGATTAAGCAGCTGATGAGTTGTGAATGGCATATTATATTTAGCTCGGTGAGTTGTGGTTTTACTCTGTGTTTAGATAGTTCATTATTGTCCAAAGTGCATTAGCGTACCCTTTGCGGGAACCCTATTGGTTAAAGTTGTAGATGACCAAAGTTGTTAAACCACGACCCCTGTCCTTACATTGTTTAATTAAAGGGCGGACCCTTTCGAGCAATCGTGTAATGCAATGTGTTTTATTGTAATTAGGTATAATTAAACAAGTTGTGAGACATTACTTTTTGTAATTTATCGACTCGCTGTAAAACAAATCAATTAGTTTACCTTTGAAGTCGCTATATTTTGGCATCAAAGTTAGATAAGTATGCTTTTTGGTACACCTGCTTTGTTTCATCACTAACATGCAAATAAGAAACGACATAATCGGTCTTAATTTCGACACCAGATCGTATTTTTTTCATGTGTAGAGCAGATCGTTATGTGGTTATTCTCGATTCGTATGAAGCCATGAAAGTCCCTTATTACAGCAAAAAAATCCAATCGGACTATCCTTAGGGATTAGACGAGTGAGGTCTGTGGTATTATAACATACGCATGAACGATGAATCAGTGCCCTGCGCTTGTGTTTAGGTAGGCATGTTAAATATGAAAAAATCTATAATCACGGAAATAATAGTTCTTGCTGACTTAAAAGAACACATGCCATGGTTAACATAATGATTATGGCATTAATAAAATCATTCAAAAGCACTTGATGCCAAACATCTTCAACAATCTTATATAGATAAATAATATACAATACTTTACAGCCCTCACCAATATTAATTAGGAGCTATTTATTACCCATTGGTTAGACACCCTGCTTCTTCTCTGCCTTTAGTTATTTTTTTGTATAAAGACAACGACAAACTTAACTTGTACAGCCATCAAAACTTAATTATCCAGTAACTAACCACTCAAAGCGCAACCCTAACTTGCTTACCTTGGTAACAATGGGAAAGGGAAGTTATTAATCGATTTACACAATCAAACCATAGCAGATTTCAAACTTTCTTGCAGAATAGAAAGCGCCTTATATTACTGATGCTTATTTAATATTTTGAGGTTGTAATTCCGTTAGTAAAAATTTTAATTGCTTAGGAGATTGCACCCAATTCGCTAACACTGCCGATTCAACCAGGCGGGTTGGATTTTGGCGGCTTGGTTGATGAATCAACACACCAAAGCCACCGGTTGTATCGTCGGATTGGTAAACAAAGTCGGCGACACGAAATCAGCAACTTTTACGATCGTGGGGTGTCGCAGACATGCCACCGACATCAGTCGTGGACATGTTGACAAAACTCAGTAGGCACTGTCGTCGACTTGAATCATGTCGGCAACATTGCCGACTTCGATGTATAAATTCAATTAAATTGGCACAGCTTGCGCTTTTTTATAACTTCACTTCTTTTAATTTGACAGTATATAGATTATAAATAAACCTGTTTTACTAAACCATTAAAATTAACTCATGCCCGATTAAACCACAAAGCTTTCTTGTTACACGTGCTTTTGCGTTTCCAGCTTTTTAATGACAGTATTATCGTTTTGCCGGCAATAATAAAATACTCGTCGATCAATTGGCGTAATTAAAATGGTAGCGCAAACGATTCTACGCAAAGAACTCGGCTACTTCTTGAATATTTATGGCATTCGGGAACGATAGATCGGCGACTGTAATTGATTATAAAAGTCGAGTTGGTTGCGGACGGGGAGATTTATTATGTACTCTGTAAACAGGAGGTGTGTTTGCAAACGAGGAAAGCTACTTTGCGGCGCTCCCTTCAGTTCACAGAATAGAAGAAAAAATACTTGGAAAGTCTCACAAAGATACATTTACGATCGTTGAGAAACGAATTTGAATTCAGGCATTGAATTCTAAGTATAGTTAATTGTATAGGAATCCAATCAGTCGCTAGGACGACGATTTCATTAAATGAAACCGGGACTTTTTCGGTGTTTTACGTTACAATCTACAAAAGAGCTACTTTCTACGGGGTTGAAATAATAGAGTAGGTAACTTACAGGAAGGTTAATAGAGTATTTAATTGTCTTTATAACCATACCTACTTAATATTGGGTTTAAATCAGAAAAACGTTTAACCAGATAAATAATTTTATCAGTAACTGTATTTTAAGGTAAATTATTGCCATTATGCAGGCCACCATTGAGACCGATCACCATCGTGCGAAATCTAGGAACAAATAGAGAGAACACACACACCACCCCCACATTACATCATACACACCCCCCCACACACACACTTCCAGATTGCATACCATAATGTTGGGGTGAGCAACATACACACAGGCAGGCATAAAACACACACACACACATACACACACAGGCAGAGATAGAAACAGAGAGAGAGAGACAGAAACAGAGAGAATAGAGGCTAGGCATGCTAAAGCTATATCAATCCAACTTAACTTAACACTGTCCAGCATTCCAAAGTCCGAACCTTCCTTGTCCTGGTGCCAATTGACTTTCAGAGCAGTTAGAACCTAGCTTATGAGAAAACTTAATAAAATTATTAAATAAATTTCAAGTTTGGGAAAATGAAAGCGCTCATTGTAACTCTAAACAATAATAAATAGAGAGGTGATTTAAACTCGTGACTTTATGAATTTTGTTAATAACAAGCAGCTTTGAAATTGTATTACATTTCCTTGTTTCTTGTATATTAGGCATAAAGTGCTTTTTGGTAAATGAACGCGAAAATAAATATACATTAAAACCTTATTAGGTACCTAAGTTTGCCATACTTTGCAATCAACATCACCCAGCAATAAGTATTCGTACTATTAAAAACCTACGAGTCGTTGCTTTTGCAATGTTTCAAAAACCACCTCCATTTATGAATCTTTGCAAATTGTATCTCCAACAATGCGCGTTCATTCCTGTTTTCTTATTAGTGCAGATGATGTGTGACTGGGAAATGGCTCATAGGTTTCACATCGTCGTAGTAAAAATAGAGCGGTGGGTAAAAGGTATGATATCGATTTGACCTGCTTGACCAGCCATTCATAGCCACGTCAGCATTATGGTTGAAAAAACAAATGTTTCAACTCAATGCTCGTGTTGTGAGTTGCCTATGTAGGTTACATAAAATCAAAGATAGAAAACAGTTACCTACCAGTATAAAGCTTTTAAAAATCCCTAAGTTTGTTTCAAGCAATATATTATGAATTTCACGGTCTATGCCGTACAGTATTTTCCCAAAAATAGCTTCTGCGTGGGTGAACTTTCTATGTTAAAAGTTTCCATATTCGTTTCACTTAGCCGTCTAAATTGTATTACGTGTAGAGTACGCGCAAATCTTTATGAGCTCTGTGAAGTTGGCTTCAACGGCTGCGCATTGAGAGGGGATCAGTCTGTCAAATTAGGGTTGCCAGCAAGAATTCTGGCGTATTTTTATTTTGTCTAGCTCATTTTTTCTACAATTTTTTTTCCAATCCTATATTTAAAGAATATATAAAAAACATCATACACTCTATGACGGATTTTTTTAGCCCAAAATGTTAGAATAAATTAAACTTTTTATCTAACGCAATTAACCCAAGTTTGAAAATAAAATAATTTCTATGTAGCAAATTTATTTATAATCTAGTGGGCAATAAATACTGTCTGACGCAGCAAAGTCTTTGACGCTCGTCCAGTGTTCGTTTCGTTGATATGATAGCTTGTTCTTACGATTTTGTGTTGTATTCCCTGTTAATAGCTGTTTCTCTTAAACGTTAAATATGCCTCGCATGCTGTTTAACGTACTGCGTCGTCAAACATGGAAAATGGTGTTCGATATCATGATTTTATGACAAAAGAAGACAATGAAGGTCTTAATTTAAACTCAAAATGGTACTTAAGCGGACTGCAGGTGCAACAGGTGTGTCTATCAGCACCATAAAAAGGATTTCTAGCCGAAGCCCGGGTGGGTCGCTAGTTAATAAATATCACTTTTCTATTTGATTGTACTTGCGCAGTTTTGCTTCCGTGCCTAAGTTCACAGAGCTCATTAAGTTTTGCGATCACTCTACCTTTACTTTTATTCAGATTAAAAAGTACCTACAATCGCACAGAATAACTACGGGTATGTATAGTAGGTATATATATAGATACTAAACGTGATCATGGTCTGTCCACCCACAGGTTGGGCAAATTCTCGCAATACTTCTTTTATATTACAGACTAGCTGACCCGTGCCCACTTCGTTGGGCGGTAAACATTTTTAGTAATCTATAAAACTCGCAAATAACGTGGTTTAAACGATGCGTGTTTAAACAAATACAATAGGTAAAAGATTTTTCAAAATTGGCTCAGTGATTCAGAGATTACCCCCTACAACCACACAAACCTTACTTATTTTTATTAGTGTAGCATAGTATAGATTAAAATATACCTAGATTTTATTGACTGGACGTCACACAGCTCCACATTTACCTAGGTATATTATGCGCTTCAAAAGCTTTTGATAGTACCTACTGGAGAATAGGGCACTACACATCTATTGTCCAGTTCTAAAACTGGAAGGAAGAATCACCAGTCGTCCTAAATCTTCACAATTTCTATCTTGATTCATAGCGTCTCGCAGATCTACATAATTCTCAGAACAGAACTAATGAGAGAAGACTGCGCTTCTCTCATTAGTTCTGTTCTGATGTATACCAAACGCTTCGTTTTAATTTTGGCGTAAGTTTCCACCAGCCATTTAAATTTTGGCGTAAGTGTCGACCAGAAAACGGTTAAACAAACCTCAAAACCTTTGCAGGTGAGCAATGCAACCTTCTCTTATTGGTAAAATGTATCTAGGCGTAGAATTGCATTGCAGAAACTTTTTAGTGTCCAGTCTCTTCAGTTTTCATTTGAACAAATTCTGCCAAGTTTCATTTGAATATATTCATTAGTTCCGGCGCTATGCGCAGCCAACAAATTTTACTTTCATCCCCTCTCGCAAGGGAACCCTATTGAAATCCGGGATAAAAAGTATTCTATGTCCTTTCTCGTAGTATGACCTCAAATCTTGCCAAGTTTCATTTGAATACGTTCAGTAGTTTCGGCGCTACGCGCAGCCAAACAATTTTACTTTCATCCCCTCTCCCAAGAGAACCCTATTGAAATCTGGAATAAAAAGTATTCTATGTCCTACATCATAGTATGGTCTCAAATTCTGTCAAGTTTCATTTGAATACATTCAGTAGTTCCAGCGCTATGCGCAGCCAACAAATTTTACTTTCATCCCCTCTCCCAAGGGAATCCTATTGAAATCTGGGATAAAAAGTATCCTATGTCCTACATCATAGTATGGTCTCAAATACTGCCAAGTTTCATTTGAATACATTTAGTAGTTCCGGCGCTATGCGCAGCCAACAAATTTAGCTTTCATCCCCTCTCCCAAGGGAACCCTATTGAAATCCGGGATAAAAAGTATCCTATGTCCTTCCTCGCAGTATGAGCTCAAATCCTGCCAAGTTTTATTTCAATACGTTCAGTAGTTTCGGAGTTATGCGCGGCCAAGATACAGACAGACAGACAGACATGATGGAAAAAAATTACATTTTTAGCATCAGTACCGATAATAGAGTGCGCTCAAAAAAAAAAATCAAAATATCTTCAATGTACAGAATTGGACCTGTTACAGTTTTATTATAAGTATAGATTTGACAGTATGTACATTACATGTACAAAATCTCAGTGGTGTTTTTTAATTTATCGTTGATATTATTATTGTAATCTCGCTTTCATTCGATGACTATGTTTCCATAAACTGGATACTGGTAGAAAAGTGGCAAACCAGACCATATCGCCAATAACAAATAAGTCAAGTCAAACCTAAGCTTGTCAACATAAGGACAGAACATGATAATCTGATGCCAGCAGTGGGTAAGTACACAGTAGCCGCGATACTCCGAGACAGGTCGAGCACGAGTGTGTACTTGGTGCGCTGGTCTCGCCTCGGCCATTCGGGGTCTCTTATAGGCTCTCATCTTATCTAGGCCACAGTTCTAGTGAGACAACGAGTGTGTATGTAATTACCTACATGGTGCTGCTCGTTGCGAGGACGAGAGATCGAGACATTCGAGGAGAAGTCTCGGTGAGAGTGTACTGCCGGTATTACATCATACAAGCAGGAGCAGAAGAGCTTTCTTGGAGTTAAGAGCTGTAAAGTATGAAAAATCTACCTTCTACCTAGATACTTGGTTACGTGGACGCACAACGTCCATATAGCGATAGACGAAATTTATTGTTTTAAGCAAGAGTAACACAATAAACGAGGGATTTGTACATCTGCACAGCTATTCTAACTCGATCGAAGAGTTACCGTGACTCGAAATCTGGCACAAATCCGCGCGATATTCAAATATTTTAGCGGTTTTTATTATTTTCTGCTTTCTACAAGCAATATCAATAGCAGAAAAGTAGTTTACCGTAAATCGTAAAACATTTTCTATGAACCCATGTTTTAACTAATTTCGATTCGACTCGACTTTAGGAGAAATTAATAATTTATGAGATGTCTTTCTAAAAATCAACATCATTACCAAAAGCCCCATTAATCGTACTTCATTGGAACATAGATTCATAGAAAATGGTTAGCGATTTATGAAAAACTACTTTTTAGGTAATTTTATTCCTTGCAGAACGCAGAAAATATTAAAAATCGCTAAAATATTTGAATTTCGCGCGAATTATTTGAATTTCGCGCGGATTTGTGTCAGATTTCGAGTCACGGAAACTTTTCCATCGAGTTAGAATAGCCGTGCAGGTTTGCAAAAGGAGCAGTTTGACCATGCCTCGCTTAATGTGGCTTTCCTCTCGGGGAAGCCTCGGAAGAGTGCGCAACACGGTGTTGTTTTTAGAGACCCTTCTGTTTAATCTGCTTGTGGATTGCAAATCCCATATGAAAGGGTATTAACATCCTGCCTGGCAAAACATAATCTTACGTTATTTGCTGAGCTCATACTTACCTAACTTTCTTTGACTTGACCAATTGAATTATATAGTATATTACTATGCCAATTTCTTAAAACTTTGTAGATTCAAGCAAAAATTTTACTTTAAGAATGTGTTTCAGTTTTTCGATTTCAATAACTTTCTTTACATACATAGGTTTACAAAATAAGTACTTAGACAAATCAAATTTTATACATACTATACTCGTAACAGCTTTATATGTATATGTATGTATAGTATTAACTAGCTGACACGGTAAACGTTGTTTCACCATCGACCACTGAGGGTATTAAAAAATGGGGATTGGTGCTAGAAAGGTGAAAATTTAGGATTATAGGTATTTTTTATAACCAACTCATAAAATATTAAACAAATATTTTTATCCAAATAACAAAATTTTTTGGGTGGACCTCCCTTATCACTTAGGGGCAATGAGTTTTTACAAATAGAGACGTGATACTCATTATAAAGAAATAATAACGTGGCAATATTTTACTATAGCTACCTACATAGGACCTATGGAACTTTATTTCTATCACTTAGGGAGGATAAAAGATCACTTAGCAGGATAAAAGATCACCGAGATATATAGGACCCCGTTGTCAGAAAGAGATAAACATACGTTCACAGTTACATGAGCGGCTGACGGCCAATGACAGCCTATGACATCGCATAGGCTAGCAGCTAGAGTGAACTGGGGTAAAAAGGGACCTAGCATGCAGCATGAACAAAAAAAACATGTCTTTAAAAGTTTGCGAAAACAAAATTCGTAACGTACTTTTCACTTTCCACAAAGTGTTGAGAAGAAATTTTTGAGTATGTTGTTGGGATCCATTCATCTTCTCGTCTATCTATGTTCTTGTCTACTCGCGCACAAGAACATAGGTAGAGCGACTTACGCCCCGCACCGGCTCAAGGTCGCAAACAAAATACTCAGCCCGACTGGGATAGACTGAGTATTCTGTTTTAATAGCCCGGCTACACGCTCAAATATTTGTGCATGCTTGATTGCACAAACCAGTGTAGCGATACTTCCTACATCCTAATCTGTACATACTCATATGACATGTCATAGGTTATGCATAGTTACTATTATTAAGCTCACTCATGTAACGTAAACACTACGAGACATTTGGCCCAAACAAACACAAATTGCCAAACCAGTTTACGCAAGCAAGATCCCGGCCACACGCTCCATCTTGCTTGCGCAAACTGGTTTGAGTCCGGCCACACGCTCCATCTTGCTTACGCAAACTGTGTTTGTGCATGCATGGTTGCACAAATGTTTGAGCGTGTAGCCGGATTTTAACGTCTAGCCGCGACTTTGAACCGGTCCCGGGTGGAAGTTTCCGCTCTACTTATGTTCTTGTTTACTCATATGTTACTTGTATCCATTTTTAATTAATAAGTTCATCTTTAGGAAATCTAAAATAAAATGAAGTTAATGTTGATAGTCAAATGTTAAAAAAATCTTATATTTACTACTATAGATAAAAATACGTATTGGATACCAGTGGTGAAAAATATTATTGTAACAAGCTAGGAAGGTCGATGTGCAATATCAAACCAACCTCCTCTGCGTCGTTCGAACTGACAACATCGCGCGCCCATTATCTCCTTCTCTCTGTCATTCACAAATGCAACGCACTATCTTGTCTCGTTCGTGTAGGTGGCAGAGCGGCAACAGCGCGGGAGTGATTTTTGAATAAAATTTATGATTTTTAATTTTAAATAGACTAAACGCTACTAAATAATGAAAAAAATGAAAAGAAAAATCTTACCTGCTTTTTACAGCCGTCCCAATATAAGTTCTACACTTCCTGAACTCCCAACATGGCATTTTGTTATTTTGTTCGCACTCCAAAAGCCCGCAAGGCATGTCCGTGTCGCAGCCGGACGCAGGGCCGACTGAGTTAACTCAAGCTAATTAGCTTGAGTTTATATTGCCACGCAGACCTCGGTAAAACGTATCTACTTCAGTTTATATGGAATATCATTGCTTAGGGGTATAAAAATAGATATTATCCTATTCTCAGACCTATCAAATATACACACAAAATTTCATAAAAATCGGTCAAGTCGTTTCGGAGGAGTTTGGTTACAAACACTAATTGTAATTCAAGTCAAACAACTGACTGTTATTTCAAACGTGCTTAGCAAAGAGTATATCGCCGGGGTTGAGGTTACATTAAAAAAGTTTATAAAGACGTAAAGTTTTCTTAAATTTTCAAAGTTACCGCGCAATTTTCTTAATTTTTTTAATGTAAGAAACTTTTACGATATATCAGTTAAAATAAAAAAATTATGAATGAAATCGGTAAAGCCATTCTCAAGTTATAGCCGGACCAAGAGAAATAGGGGTTCATTTTTATATACGTATAATATATATAGATAGATTTTCTTAAGAAACCAGAATCAATAACTTTATTTCTTTAGGCTTACAAAATAAGCACTTAGACAAGTCAAATTTTATACTATAAACATAGTTATTATTATCAAATAAGAAAAAAGGTGTTATTGATATTCTCTTCACTTCAATTTTTTGTCCACTAGTGGAAGAAGCCTCTATGTTTCTAGTTCCAATCTCTGGTCTTTCTACTTCCTATAAGAGATGATATCTAAGAAAATATTCTTCTAATATTTGAGTACTCAAATCATAAAAATCCTCTTACAATATTCCGTAGTTAGCTGTTAAGCCTGACAAAGACAGGTAAATTATGATTCCCAGTGAGATATTTACAAAGCGACTTCTTAAGGGGAACACTGCGTATAAAATATGTCGAGCTATAAATCTTGTGTGATTACCGTACAAGCGGCGCTTTTGCGAACAAATTGTGTGTTTACTGTTTATCCGTCTTGTTAGATTTATTAATTTTTCGCGACCATTCTTGTTACAGATTTTGGAAACCGAAACTAGCATAAAGCTTAATTTTGAAATTTGTTAATGAATGAATTAATACCGTTACATAAAATGTACTTTGATATTTTGAGAACCTTACTTCTTTGTACCTTCCTTGTGTTCTAGTTGACCTTAGAAGGTACCGTAGGGTACTTTGCCTTGCTCATCGATAATACCCCTTCACCCACGAGTCCTATTATTTCTTTGAGAATGACGCACTGAACATCGTCATATGTTGAGACCTTTTTGTGGCACACAATTCTTAATAAATAAATCATTTATTTCAGGCAACACAGGTAATCAAGCACAGGATGTAAAATACTTAAAAACTACGGCCCATATAATAATATATACCTTAGTCTAACATACATAAAATAAGCTTATTAACTAGCACTATTATTACTATTATTAAAGTTATGCAAATGATGCGGCTGCAGTCAATGACACGTCATGAACGATAAGCGTGCGACCACCTTTACTTCCTAAAGAAAGATAAGAACCTTTGAAAATTCCCGTTTATCTTCGCCGGTAAGCAAAAGCACAAAGTCAAGACATTTATTTTTTCCTTTTTCAAAAGACCTTTTATCTCTCCAGCCAGCCCACTAAACTCTCTCTCACTAAACATTAGGCATCTATTTATGAAAGAAGTTTTTTATATTGTTGAATAAATAATTTGCAGAAACTCAATATTAAGCATAAGAGAGATATGACCCCAGAGATAGTAGAACTGAGGAACTGCACTTACTTTTTCACTGCCATAATGTATATCAAAATGTAATAATCATGTATTAAGACACTAAGAAACATTACCTTTCTGTTGCTCTTAAAGACGTTACACTTGAAGCCATTGGTAGCTCCATCTCTAGCGATGTACGAGAATATCTTGAGGTCCGAGCTATCGTGGGACACGTAGAAGATGCGATAGATGGGATGGTGCATCACCTCCACGTTCTCGATGATGGTAGTTGTTTTGCGACCGAAGAAGGTGGTCTTTTTTCTCTGTGAAAAACAAGTTGAAAATTAAAAATAGGTGCCTAAGGACCGGCAGCAACGGTTTTCCTTGGCTTTTCTTCTTTACTCATAGTGAATTAAGAAAGAAACTATTTTTACTTAATCAGCGACTATGGTCACAGCAAATCTTTGATAAAAAGAAACATTCTTGGAAGATGTCACGTAACCGCACGACACAGTACTCAGGATACAATGAGCTCTGACCGTTGAGGTATATAAGAAATAGCACTGTAATAGCCTGAGCTCGTCTCGACATAATTACAAGCCATCGCGGCGGATAACTCTCCGGGGATTAGAACTAATACCTCGACATAGGGAGGGAATGGCGATCCGCTGTATTTTTGTGGATTATTGTCTGATAGGATCACAAGTATAACAGTGCTAAGACTTTCTTATTGAAACGTTCTGGAAAAGGTTACTATTTATTCTGATAAATTGTATCTACCTTTTCGTAGAGCAAGGCAGTCAAGTGATCTCAGCCTACGTTTAGAGAATCACTAAACACTTTCATATTAGTTGAGCGCGGTTGAAGCCTGAACCATTTCTCGACTTTCTTTTACAATCCTTAAAACTTAAATTTAAAGATCTTTGTAACGATTTACTCCTTTGTAAATTTTTACAAAAGTCTTTAAATTTATATACTTTAGAATGTTCTGAAAGCTTATAATATTGTGGTTCTACGTCGCGCTATTTAGCTATTAATTGTTAAGCAAGTTCACCCCGTCAAACTAATTAATTCGATAAATTATATAATGAAAACTAGTCATGTGATGGGGCCCACAGTGTACAATCGCCTGCCAGTAAAAATTGTGAATGCGCCATCGACACAATCCTATAAATATAAGATAAAAAAGTGGCTTGTAGAAAAATCCGTTAATGCTTCCACGAATTCATGGATATTAAATGTTAATTTACGATTAATGCCGTGGGGCCGCGGCATAGTGCCGTGGGGCCGCGGCATAGAATATCGACCCCTCCAACTCAACCCGTGGATGTCGTAAGAGCCGACTAAGGGAACCTACCAGAGGAAGGGCAGCAGCTTCCTACTGTGTATTACTAACATCTTACTGCGATCACCAATCCGCCTGCCAAGCGTGGTGATTATGGCAAACCCCCCCCTAATATGATGGCAACAAATAGAAAACGGCCCCCAGTCCCCGGCAGCTCCGCTATTCCTGGTCACGGTAGCGGCCATGGTAACGGCGGGGCAGGGGGTGCTAGGAATCTCCGGCAGAGATTGAGCTACCAATCCCAACACCGACGACCCTTGCACCTGGTAGCATACAACGCACGAACATTGAGGACCGACGAGAAGGTAATCGAGCTGGAAGAAGCGGTAGACAAGTTGCGCTGGGACATTATAGGGCTATCGGAAGTCCGAAGAGAGGGAGAGGACACGATAACCCTTAATTCCGGCAACTTGTTTTACTACCGGGAGGGCGACCAGCTGTCCCAACACGGTATCGGGTTTCTCGTCCACAAGTCCCTCGTCAACAACATTGTAAAGATCGAGAGCGTCTCGAGCAGGGTGGCGTACCTTATACTCAGAATCACCAAACGGTATTCGCTGAAGGTCATACAGGTATATGCCCCGCACTCGGGACGCTCTGACGATGAAGTGGAGATCATGTACGACGACATCTCCAAAGTCATGCATGCCTCGAAAACACACTACACTGTTGTGATGGGGGATTTAAACGCGCGGATAGGCGCAAAGAGCGGCAACGAACTGAGAGTGGGCCAGTTTGGATTTGGACAGCGAAACCAAAGGGGTCAGCGACTGGCCGACTTCATGGAAAAGGAGGGACTCTTTGCGATGAACTCCTTTTTCGAGAAGCGGCCGTCCAGAAAATGGACCTGGCTACACCCCGGCGGCTATAAGCATGAGATAGACTTCATCATGACGACCCACAGGCACATATTCAATGACGTCTCTGTGATCAACAGGGTTAAAACCGGCAGCGATCACCGTATGGTAAGAGCGGCATTGAATATCAATGTAAAGCTAGAAAGATATCGTCTGATAAGGTCTACTCTACGCCCAAACCCTGTCCAGATACAAAATCCCGAGAGCTTTCAGTTGGAGTTACAGAACCGCTTTGAATGCCTCGCGGAATGCGTAACAGTGGACGAACTAAATAACGGGCTGGTGGAAACTGTCCGTGCGGTCGGGTCGGACATCTTTAGGACCCGCCGCAGAAATAAAACACAGAGACTCTCGGGTCACACACTGGAGTTAATGGCCGAGAGGAGTGAAATGAGGCTGCAGTCTTCGGCAGACATGTCGACATACGGTGCGCTCAACAAACAGATCTCGAAGTCTATGCGACACGATTTGCGCTCATACAATACCAATTGTATTATGAGCGCAATAGAGCGGAACAAGGGCTCCAAAGTGTTCGCAAGAGATCTGTCGCTTGGGCAGAGCCAGTTGACGAAGCTGAAGACCGATAGCGGCAGCATCATTTCCTCCAAGCCTGAGATCTTGAGAGAGCTTGAAAAGTTTTATGGGCAGCTCTACACCTCATCGCAATGCCCTGCAAATAGCACGGCAGGCGATGCAAGAGCCCGTTTAACCCGACACTATACCGAAGATATCCCAGACGTCAGCCTCTACGAGATAAGGACGGCTCTCAAACAGCTTAAAAACAACAAGGCACCCGGGGATGACGGAATAACGACAGAGCTTCTGAAAGCGGGTGGATCACCAGTACTTAAAGTCCTTCAGAGGCTATTCAACTCCGTCATTCTCGAGGGACAAACGCCAGAGGCGTGGAACAGAAGTGTGGTGGTACTGTTCCATAAGAAGGGTGACAAAGCCCTTCTAAAGAACTATAGGCCCATCTCACTGCTGAGCCACGTCTATAAGCTGTTTTCGAGAGTAATCACCAACCGTCTCGCTCGAAAGTTTGACGACTTCCAGCCGCCCGAACAAGCCGGGTTCCGAAAAGGCTTTAGTACCGTAGACCACATACATACGCTCCGGCAGATTATACAGAAAACAGAAGAGTATAACCGGCCGTTATGTCTAGCGTTTGTGGACTACGAGAAAGCCTTTGATTCAGTCGAAACCTGGGCAGTCCTGCAGTCTCTCCAGCGGTGCCAAATCGACTACCGGTATATCCAAGTGTTGAAGTGTTTGTACAGCAAGGCCACTATGTCAATTCGTCTCCAGGATCAAACTACAAATCCGATCCCACTGCAAAAAGGGGTGAGACAGGGAGACGTCATTTCTCCGAAACTATTCACCTCTGCATTGGAGGATATTTTTAAGCTTATGGACTGGGACGGATATGGCATCAATATCAATGGCGATTACATCACTCACCTTCGGTTTGCCGACGATATAGTCATTATGGCAGAATCACTGGAAGACCTTAGCAGGATGCTCAGAGACCTCAACACCGTTTCCCGCCAAGTGGGTCTTAAAATGAACATGGGTAAGACAAATATCATGTCTAATGCCCATGTCGCACCCTTACCGGTCAATGTGGGGAACGATGTTATCGAAGTTGTTGATCATTATGTCTACCTAGGCCAAATGGTCCAACTAGGTAAATCCAACTTCGATAAAGAGGTCAGCCGACGAATCCAACTCGGATGGGCAGCGTTCGGGAAACTGCGCAATATCTTCTCGTCACAGATACCGCAGAGCCTCAAGACTAAAGTCTTTAACCAATGTGTGCTACCAGTGATGACTTACGGATCCGAGACGTGGTCGCTCACTATAGGCCTTGTGCATAAGCTCAAAGTCACCCAGCGAGCTATGGAGAGAGCTATGCTCAGAGTTTCTCTACGCGATAGGGTCTGGAATACGGAAATTCGTAGAAGAACCAAAGTTACCGACATAGCTCTCAGAATCAGCAGGCTGAAATGGCGATGGGCAGGCCATATAGCTCGTAGAACCGATAACCGCTGGGGAGTAAAGGTTCTCGAGTGGCGACCGCGATGCAATGCGAAACGGAGTGTGGGAAGACCTCCCACTCGATGGACCGACGACATCGTAGCGGTCGCAGGGAGTCGTTGGATGGAGGCGGCTCAGGACCGCTATTCGTGGCGTCGTTTGGGGGAGGCCTATGTTCAGCAGTGGACGTGTACGGGCTGATGATGATGATTACGATTAATTATTCATTCGAAATAATGTATCTATCATAATATCAAATAATATAAAGAAATTAAACTAGTATTTACAATTGAAACAATTATTTGATTGTTATTTTCTGTGTCAATAAAATTCATAATATCATATCAGCCCATACCCTGCCAAAAATAGCGGTCCTGAGCCGCCTTCTATGCCAAGGTCCTATACTTATCAATTATTATTACTTCATTTAAATTTAATTTTATTAATTCAATCTATGCAGTGTCATAGAAATGTTTCTATTTTAATCCTTATGTGTAAGGTACCTATGTATTTCACCTGTAACTTGTAATGTTATGAATAAATACTATAAACCCATAAAATCTTGAAAAAGCTAATAATTTATAAAATATTTACACGCGGTTCCCTGCTTAAGCTCGAACTCATTGTTCTTAGCTTAAGTCCAACAAAACCCAGGGTAATTCTTCAAAATCGTCCAAGCGGGTTGAAGTGTCGGGGATTATTCCGTGCGAATCGCTAACAATGGGGAGTACAACAATCGCGTCACGCGTAGAAAACACCAGGTTGACAGGCCCCTAGGGACATGATTAACGATCCCGCAGAAAATTGACTTCACCTGCTCCTTTGTAATTTTTGGATGGAAGCGCTCTTTATGATAGGAAGGACACTTTTAAACTTAAAAGGATTTGAGGAGAGGATTTATAGCCCGGCTACACGCTCAAACATTTGTGCATGCAGATTGCACAAACACAGTTTACGCAAGCAAGATGAGCCGTCCATACGCTCCATCTTGCTTGCGCAAACTGATTTGAGCCTGGCCACACGCTACTTCTTGCTTGCGCAAACTGTGTTTGTGCAATCATGCATGCACAAATGTTTGAGCGTGTACCCGGGCTAATAGTAAGATCAAAAACGCTGCTTATATCTATTACCATTTTATTGTGATGCTTAAAGTTATTAGTAAAGCAACGCTATAGAATACCGATTCTGTGAGTCACTGTATGGGATGACCCGCGGGTCTGACGGGGGCGAAGGTTTTTTATACGGGCATCTCAGATTTGCTATGACTATAATATCATATCGTCAAAGAAGTGTAAACACGTACCTAGATAAAACTGGGAGTAACTTCTACTCACGAATGCATCGTTGCAGCGTTGGTAGAAGTTAATCCGACTTAGTTTTAATTCAAACTTACTTTTACCAGAGTAACTTGTCTAAGAGACCTATCTAAGAGTTGAAAATGTAAATCCTTACCTGAAGCAATAACTGCAGCATAAAATATATTAGAGTTATTAGAAATTATTTTCCGAATCACATTTCTAGTTTTGTTTATACAATAGTTCTTTAAGGCGCTACCCCGACCCAATCAGAACCGCCACCTATTTTATCGTATTTTTTATTACGATATACAAAGGAATTTTCAAAAATCCTTTGGCTTGTTTCTAATACGTATCATAAGCTTATGCTTCAATGCCTCTGTAATAGTTTTATATTGTATAGCTTAGGAGGAGATGCGAAAACCGAGTTTGGTGGCCAAAAAGTGCAACTTCGCATCTCTTCCTAAACTATACAAAATAAAACTATTACAGAGGCATTAAAAAAAAGCTTATGATAGGTACCAAAAACTGGCCAAGGGATTTCTTAAAATTCCTTTGTTCAACGTAATAATACGATAAAATGGCGCTAAATTCGGTCTGGGAACCGCCTTAAGGTATTAATTTCAAGTCATTTTTTTTTATTATTACGACTTCAGTGGCGTTGCCACTGTTTGGCAAGTTGCGGGTTCGATTCCCGCAAAATGTTTGTGCCATCATAAGTCTTATTGTTACAAATGGCGTGATGTGTTTAACATACGAGTATACCAGAACTCGTAGGGATTCTGTGAAGTTTTCAATCTAACTTTGGATTGTGTTTGAGATTTGTTCACAGTTCATGAACGGAATACTTTACAATCGATACATTCTGTTTACTAGTAAGGAAGGTCCCTATGTTTTTTAACTGTCTGATTTTTAACCGACTTCGAAAGGAGGAGGTTCTATGTTCGGCTGTAGGGTAAACCCTGGGTAGGTGCCTCGTTAAGGGCATCTTTCCATATCGAAAAGGATAGATGCCTCAATTTTCCGCGGTATAGATGCCCTTAGTACATAATAATGTCAGCGTGTTTTTGATGTTTTTTTATGTTCTCTCACTATGTTTATTGCTATTTATTTCCAGCTCGACCTAAATATATATCATTATCTTAAGAATCATGATTTTCTGAATTTTTTAATAATAAAAAATTTTTCATCACGATATTGAATGTAAAAACTCATGTATTCTATAGATAGTAGGGCATCTATCCATATAGGTAGGTATCTATCCCCAAAAAAGTATCTATAAAAACTCAATTCCTAAACTATCAGTAATTGTTAGGTCAATAAAAACTAGTCAGTAATGGGAGATAAAAGATTGAATGATCTATATTCATTGAAATTACTCGTGACGAATTAATAATTTTAAACAGTAGTATAATATATAGTAACTATATATATAAACAAAAATTGAGGCATCCTAGTGTTTATAAAATAATATGTATGTTTTATAAGCATGTCCGTCGATTTGTCCGTCATATATAAACCAATTTCGACGATTATTTTTCAGTTCTAGAGAGATGATCCCGGCGTCCCATATAAATTTTATTCTTGAGGGATAAGTTTTTACGTAGAAAACTTAAAAAAAATTGAGATATAAGCTAGCACATAGATCGGTAAACCGCAGCCGACCAAAATGCAATATTTGCTGAAATCTGTGGATATGCACGGGTAATAAAGAGGAGCATTACCTTGCCCACAGCCTTACTCCTGGTGGTGACACGGACGCCGTCGATTGACACATCCACGGTAACCTTGCGTTTCTTCACTCCTCTCGCCTTGAACTCGTACTGGAAGAAAATATTAATATATTAAATCATTATGCTGTCATGCTGCGAAAGAAAAACAGATAATTGCCTCCGGAGGTTTGAGCTAGAATCTGAATCATGTGTATTCTTTATTATATTTGGTTTTACAATTTATTATAGTGGTTATTATAGTATAATGGTCCTGTTTGTCTTGACTCAAACACTCACAGACAGGAATTTTTTGAATGGAGCTTCGGGTATGTCCCAATTTATTATGTAGGTATTTCAGTGATAATGACCATAATATTTAATTTAAGCTATGAGTAAGTAAGAGCTTGTGTTATGTGTACTAGATGACTGATATACAATGATTTTATCTAAACAGCGAGCTTATCATTGATCAGCAAACGTCTCTATTTTTTTTAAATACCTAATAAGTCACCTTCCTACTAAGTAATAGAGGTAAAACATAATACAGGTTTTTTTCAATTACGTACCTACAAATTAAATTTTATTAAATTGGGTATTGGGTGAAGGCCTCCACCATCCATGTGAAGTGACTTTCTTGTCCAAAATTAACCAGTACCTTGTATAGTATTATTATATCTGTACCAGCACATTTCTTACAAGATACATATACATATATCCAATCGAATAACTCTATTTATCAAATAATATGTTCCGGAGTCTTATGATATTCTTCTTAACGAGAGAGACAGCCCGGTTGGCTCCTTTTTATTGCATATGTTCATAAATTATATAGTTGCGTTAACATTATCCTGTTATTTTTATTTCAAATGCGTTGTTGCTGTTGAATTTTATATTTTGCTCTTTATTTAGTTTATTCAATTTGAGTACCTACATTTTATAAGGTCTTTAATATTAATGATGATATAATAGACCGAGTTTCCGATTCATGTACACATGAATCGAACTTACCTAGACATGTTACATGTACCTGTGCAGTTCAAATCAAAATATAAAAAAATATTAGGTAAAAGCTTTACGACCATCAACATAATTCTTAGGGCAGCACGTCATAACATAAGACATAAAGACCGCCTCTTAAGGCATTGTTATAAAAAAAGTAAGTGAAATGGAAAGGAACATCTTATGAGGTAATAAAGGGAGAGCATTTATACCGAAATCGTATAAAGTTAACGGTCAATTATATTAAAGGGGCTGTTATTTAGAGAATAAAGTTTTTGTAACCAACCATTCTGGAAATCGTTTTCACTGGATCATGGATGGTTTGTGGCACAACCCCGATTATCACTTATTTTATGAGTAATGTTGATGTAGAAAAAATTAAGTAACGAAATACTACTGAAACTATAATTACAAGTAAACGGCTGCACGGATTCAGTATTTAGCACTAAGGGTTCCTCCTCGAAAGGGGGGTTCGGAAAAATCACGAAATATGTGAAATCTCGAAGGAAGTGCTGTGTATAATCGTCTTCCACCTGCGATCATCAGTGCTTCTTCAACGCAATCCTTCAAAAGCAAACTAAAGTTCTGGCTTATTTAACAATGTTATTATAAATTTAATGAATTATTTGATTGAATTTCATTCTCAATTTTTATTTATATTCTAATGTTATAAATTCATAGACGATTAATCAATTTAATTTATTTTATTGTAATACCTATGTATGAATGTATACAAGGTAATTGTAAATTAATAAAAAAAACATATTTAAGATATGACCTGTAACCCAAAACTTTATGAATAAACAAACTGAACTGAACTGAAGTGAGAGTGAGAGTGAGATATCACATGTATATTTTATTTCTCAGACATCACAGCGCTTTTTTCCAAAATTAATTTAGATTAAACTAGTATATCGATTTTTTGATACATTGTTGTATCGTATAGTCTGAAACCTCACCACTTATCAACATGTGGGTGTTAAAAAACACGCTAAAAGTTCAAATTCAAATTATTTATTTATTACAAAACACCATAACATTGTACGAGCTTAAATAGTCAAAGTAATAAAAGTTGAAACAAGACTATTTATACACTGCTCTCACAAAACTGCAGGCATACTCTTTCAATCATCTCCCAGCCATCCGCGAATACCTCAAACTAAGGATGGTTGGTGATGAGCGAAAATTCGCTGAGCACGGGAGATGGGAGACTGCTGACGATGCAGATACGCGCACGAAGGGGCTAGAAAAGGCGTGGTTTTGTGGGACACAGCCTACTTCCTTCGGTCAACACAGTAGGGCAATCAGTTTTGCCACGCAAAATACGGCAGAGATTTAAAAGCTGGTCATTTAGGCGCCTGGTTTCTAAGGAATTGAATCCTAGTGTACCCTGTAGATATTTGGTAGGATACATGAAGGATGATAACCATGACATATTTTGTACAAGAATCTAAGGAATCTCTTTTGTACCTTTTCAATTATAAGCGAGTAAGATACTTTGTACGGCCGCACTAGCCTCAACTTTAGAACGGATCAGTGAAGTGTATAAAGTTCTTATGGCGTTTATATTTAAAGTAGTAGTAAAATCTTAACACGTGCGGGACACAAAACCTAGGCTTTTGAAACACGTAGCAGTAAGAGAGCGGATATGGTTATGGAGATTAAGTTGTGTGTCACTGAAGGTTCAAAACCACCTTTGGTTTCTATATTAGAAAATTGGTTCCAAAAAGCCCGGGGATTTGAAGTACGTAACGGATTTGAAAAGCATCACGTGATGAACGGCCTTAATTTGAAGCTAACCGTATAGGAACAATAATTTCTTACCGCATCATATCATCATTGTATAAATTCAAATCCAGCTTAGACAGGCTTGTTTTAAATATTTGAATTTTTGTTGTGTAATTTATGAAACGGAAATTTAAGCAATCTACTTTTTTACCATAACTTTGTAAAATGTAATATCTAACGCTTTATGGAAATACGATTGGCGCAATTGAATTTGAAGTATCGTAATATCAAAACGAATTTCGTTCCTTTCGTATAGACTTGCAAATATCTGAGGCGAAGTTCGGGAAAAAGCTTTTAAGACCATTTGCCTGTAATACGTCCTCGCTTTTAAATAATCTGATGACTGATTTTGAGGAACTATTCCGAGATGTTTTTAGACATCTACTAAATATAAAATAAAAGATATATCTGCAAAAAAAAGGATTTTGAAGGTATAATTCTTTTTTAAGATGCTAATTAAATTTTGCTCTAAATTGTAACGTATAGTTAGTGGCGTCTATGACGTCGCCGATTCACAAGGCAGTGTTTTATTGTACTAAATCTCTATCAATTATATAATTATTATATAATTTATGGTGTATTTTTGTAGTTTTATTTTGTCAAAATAACTAATAATTAATCTAGTTAAAATTAAAAAAATATAATACGTGTTTCTGATTCGTGATCTATCATCATCAGCCCATACACGTCCACTGCTGGACATAGGCCTCCCCCGTACGACACCAAAAATAGCGGTCCTGAGCTGCCTCCATCCATCGACTCCCTGCGACCGCTACGATGTCGTCGGTCCAGGTCGAGTGGATGGTCTCCCATGTATTGGGGGATTTGCCATAATCACCACGCTTGGCAAGCGGATTGGTGATCGCAGTGTTGGTGTTTAAAAATACTCAGACGGAAGCTGCTGCCCTTCCTCTGGTAGGTTCCTTAGTTGGCTCTTACGACATCCACGGGTTGAGTTGGAGCGGTCGATATTCGTACGCCGCGGCCCCACGGCATGTAATCTATAGCTCAGATATAATTCGGTAAATACATAAATTCTCGTTATGTTTATTTACTCTCATCATCCCTAAGATGTAGGACAGGGGAAAAAAAGACGCATATTATTGTGACTATGAATATAGACTCTATGACGTGGTGATGGAAGCACCAGTAATAGACACGTTTTGTGGGTTAGTAGAGCTACCTATAAACAGTATAGCATCCATTTCGTTGTTTTATCGGACAAAAACGAACCATTAAGGCTGGGTTACCCGGATTTAGGGATTTTTAACTGTCCATACCTCAATAACTAGAAGGCCTATTGTTTTGAAATTCAAAAATATTATAGTTGAGGATATTTTCTAATGCATCACTAGACAAAAACACGATTGGTGACATTTCACACGATCAAAAAAAAAATCCTAAATGAAACTTTAAATGATCACTGTGAATAGAAAAATGAATAAAATGACACAAATTGTATACCAAAACATTGCAAACGTTATTACTTAGTACATCACTAGAAAATATTTTTATATGTCATACAAATATTTTTCAAAGCACCTAAATAACTACAAAATCGTGCTCGGTTGTCTGCGCACCGTCTTGCTTCTTGCTTGCGTCTAGCAAGTGCTGGGCTCACCTCGCCTATGAATTAAATCTGGCGATTTTTACATCTAAAATTACAATCATTAAAAATGCCAGCATCTGCACATCATTAGGTTTGAAAAGATTTTCTTTTCTTCTCACCGACATGCGAATATAGGGCAATGCGATTCATTCGTGTTCCTGGTTGCTTGCTATATTCAACGACTCATATTTATCCATATTCGTCAACTTAGTTTTCGAACAGCCTTGTCTCCAATATTAAAATCGAGCCTGATTCGCTAGGGTTGAACAAGCTGTCTCTTATCAAACAAAACAAACGAATTTTGTGATTAAATTAAGTACCTATTAACCTTCATCATCATCATCAGCCCGTGTACGTCCACTGCTGAACATAGGCCTCCCCCAAACGACGACGGCACGAATAGCGGTCCTGAGCCTCCATCCAACGACTCACACACTCCGTTTCGCATGTATAGCTATTAACCTACTAGTATATAAAATACAGTACACTCCTGCTTTCCCAAACGAGGGGAGTTCAGTATGACCACGATTGGCAGGATTGGAGATTACAGTGGAATAGGTTTTAAAAATACACAGGATGAAGCTATTGCCTTTCCTCTGGTATAGGTTCCCACATTCGGCTCTTAGGTCATCCACGAACTGAGGTGGAGGTGTCAATTCTAACGCCGCGACCGCTACAGCCCAAGAAGATACCTACTATTATTTATTATACATATCTAGCAGATGAAACTCTCTGTATTTTGTGTATGACTTGACACCACATCATTTCCACTATCTTACGTTTTATACTATTTTAAGTTTTCTGTTATGTATGTATTCTGTGTTCACACTGAATAAAAAAAGCTATAGGTACTTACGCGAACACGCCGCATCGCCGCAACGATTTCGACGCGGCTCGTAGGTCGCGGCACATCCATTGTACCGATGTACTGGAACAAACAAACGATAAAATAAAAACAAACGGAGAGATAAAAAACGTTTTAATTACATATCGATTGATGTGCTTCCCATTGTGCTGATAAGGTAGAGTTGAGTTGTAGCCTCAGTGGTGGCCCGCACACCACACATGAAATGCCCCACTGCCATTAAACATAATTTCCAAAAACAATTTAATAACAGGCTAACACATTGTGAAATTAAATATGTATAGGCTAAATATTAAGCTTAGTTTTTAGGCTACATTTTTTATTAATCCCCTATCAAAACTTGATTATGATTTTCAGATCGATTTGTTGGCAATGGGGAGTATCCCTTTGGAGGATAATCCGGACTTTACCACCTGCTGTTCAATACCGAATTCAAAAAAGTAGGACGTTCTCAATTCGGTTCCATGTCTTAAGAACGGAACGGATAGCCTTACCCCCGTACAAATGTACTTTCCGCTTCATTTGGAAACTATGTCCCCGATCTTATTGAAAATTTCCATACGTAATCGGATGAAAAATAGCTATGTTTGTAGCTATTTAGTTTTTAAAAAAACACAATCATCTTTAAATGAGAGAGAAACTAATTTTGACTACCAAATTGAGTAATTTTCAAGCTATTTTTTATACATGATAGACACCTTTATTCGAAAATCTGTCGCGTTACAAACATCTTAAATATATTTAACATTATAAATGATCAAAAATATTTCTGAAATCAATCTTTTATTCAGAATTAATCGGAGAGTACGAAAAAATATCAAAAAATGGTGCCGATACCGAGCACACGCACAAAGCCACATTTTATTCGACGTGAAACAACAACAAATCCGCGTGTGTCGATCCGTTTTCGTTTGGGAGAGGTTCGTAGCCTTCTTAAGTAAAGCGTTCTCGCAGCATACTTACCCGATGATCGGAATTCTGACACTGAAGATGAGACTCGCACTCAACCTACAACCAACTTAAGCTATGTTGGTGTAGAAGAGAAAACATAGTAGTGGAACTTATCTGGTTGATAAAATCATGATAACGAGATTAGAGAAAGGTTTGATAATGATTATAACAAAAATGAAATTTGAGTAACCTTATTCTCTAAGTTTACTGCACCTCGTCGAAGTCCTCCTTCATCTTTAGTAGTAGTCTAGTAGTAGATAGAAAATAATGAAATTTATAGAATGCGGTAAATATAAGTAGGTATATAGTCGCAGCAAAATCTTCTGCAGAGCATTAAGCAAAGTTTATTAGGTACCTATAGGTATACTTTATAACATTCACTGCAACTTTGGGGCTTCACAGATCCGTCAATAAATTTATTGGTTTCAGTGGTCAAACAACATAAATGAGAGGAAATCTTGGTTTGTAAAATGAGCATCACTATATAGTATAAAACAAAGTCGCTTCCCGCTGTCTGTCCCTATGTGTGCCTAGATCTTTAAAATTACGCGGGTTTTGATGCGGATTTTAATAGATAGAGTTATTCAAGTGGAAGGTTTATACATAATTTAGTATCGGCATTGCACCCGTCCGAAGCTGGAGCGGGTCGCTAGTTAGTACTAATTCTCAATTTATCAAAGTAATACTTCGAAGATACGCTACAAGTTTCACATGGTCGGGCACCCTCAGGGTACCGCTTATATCTTCACGTTATATGGCTCTCTCGTCACGTACAGAAGCACCCGTGTGCTACGAGCATCATAATCAGATTATATCAATGTCAAAGACCCAAAGGCAATATTTAAAAGAGGAAGAGCGTTAAATTAGTATGCAATACGGATATAATAAAGATTAAATTTTGTTGTGTCGAAAATAGACTGGGTTTTTACAACGGGCTGCACGTTTCCTCGAATAGTTTTACTATAATTTTCGTGTTTCATAATTTCGGTAAACCACTATGTATTTATGATTCTTAAAGGATAAAATCATTCTGAAATAAAGCCGTTGGGGAATTATGGACAACTTTTTGTTGTTTTCTGTTTATAACAATGGTTGCTGTATTTTTCCTGAATAATTGAATACTCCTGAAATGAAAGGAGTTAGGCACAATTTGAGACATTAATACGCTTTTCACGTAACACGTAAAATATTCAAGGGTGTTACACGATTACCCTCCATAATTAATCAGAAGTAGGATCAAAGCCGCTCACTACGATTAAAATTTATGTATTTCCTTAGATGCGCTTATTTTGTGTCCTTTTGTGAAACAGATATAGAAAGTAGGGTAGGTTAAATCAGGTCTTTTCTCAAATAGCTCGATAAGGGTTATCTTTGATGCAGTGTTAATTAATAAAGCTAGGTACTGATGAGAGAAATGTGTGTTGTTAACTTTCTAATTGCCAATAAAATAAATAAAAACTTTATTGGATGAGAGTTTTCAAGGTCTTAGTACATAAGAAGTACTTAATATGTTCTTTATCCTGCAAATGCCCGTCTATGCAGAGGATAGGAATCCTTTACAAATATTTCTACCTGGCGACCATGTTACGAGTGACCTATCTGCTACCTACGTATAAGGTAGTTTGTTGTAGGTATTGTTTGTAGTAGTTGGGCTAGGCCATAGTCATTCAGGGAGTCTATAGTCGGAAAGCAGAGCCTGATAGTGATTTAACAGAAGTTTTTAAAAAGAAACATTCACTCCTTATTTTTAGAAGGTAGTGTAGGAAACGTTTTTGAGACTATAATTCAATCACGTTTTTCAAAATAAGCACTTTTATTTTTTGTGGTAGCTCGATATGGACTTTAGGAATATCGCGTTTAAATAAGCCAATTTTGAGAAACGCAACCAAAAATTGTTAATTCACCTACTTTAGTGTCTGTGTACTGTCTCTAAAGTCAGTGAAATTGTCAATTTTTGCCCCTGTTGTTTCTACAACTACGAGTTTTGTACCTACTGACTTTATTCTGCAATTACCCTTCGGCTTGGCCGGCTGTTTATTGGACTTGGCACCGATCGTTGTCAATGTTTCTTAATCAAACTGTCTCATTTTTTTATGTATCCACACATTTATTTTTAACCTGTCATAACAATGTTATAAAGCGATCTGGTAGGTACATCTCGTTCTCTACCAATTAAATTGATAAAAATTGAATATCAGTGACTGAATCTGAGAATTCCAATATACAGGATGGCATTTGAGATGAGAGTGGATGACTAAATCTGAAACCATTCGAATTAGAAAAAAATCGTGATAGTAAAGAATTTTCCTCGATTTCTAAGAAAACAAAAACTGCATGTTATTTAGATCTTCACGAGTTTTTACTCTATGGATCTAATATATATTAGCAGGAAATCGAACCGATTGATTTGTCAAAAAATATGTACCCTGTACTTTTGCACAAACGGATCGATTGCTGGATAAGGATTAATCATTGCAAAGAAATGCATAATTGAAAATGTTTGAATAACAACTAATTATGCATCAATATGTTTTTTTTTATACTAATTGACAACTGGTATGCTTGCCGCTAGCCAGGATACTTAGCTTATATTTTAATGGGTTTATCCCCAAAAACATCTATTCATAAAGAATAATATAAAAAAATAAGGTATACAGTTTTTAATGTTAACTAATATAATAAATGAGAAAGTGTGTTTGTTTGGCCTTCCTTCACGCCGCCGGCGGCGCGCGCTTTAACTAAGCAACCAATCGACTTGATTTTTGGCATGTTGAAAGGATGGAGAGTAACATACAACTTTTTGTCTGGTAAAACATCAAATTCTCATGGTATATTTACGGAAATAAGACCTTTTAATCCCTTTAGAAAAATTATATTCGGATTTAACGCGGGTGAAGCCGCGAGGAACGGCTAGTTTCTCATAAATTGAACCTTCCTTTCCGCCAACTTTCACGGTTTCGGATTTGGCCATGAACTCCCATCTCAAAATGCTACCCTTTAAAAAAGTCGCTAAATTCTTGATAAACAAAATAAACCTAGCTACTGACAGATAAGTATATCTACTACCTATTGAATTGGGCTTATCAACTTGTAACAAGGTGTAAATGCTCAAAGTTTACAAATCTTATGGAAGTTGAGCACAATGAGCATACCCGGTATCGTAATTGGGGCGTCAGTGTTCCCCTCGTTTCGAACGTTCTCATTAATCTATGCTAATTATTTAAATGGAGCCATTTGTTTTTGCGCTTTCCTTTTCTTTAATACGGCTCCAGGCTCGGGTATTGATAAGAAAGAGAACAAAATCTAGTATAGGTACAACAGAAAATATAAATAGGTCAAAGAGAATGAAAGAAAAACGAACCGTTAATTAACAAAGAAAATGACAATCCAATAATAGAAACAAACCTAACAAAGTTAGTAAGTACCTACCTTCAAAAATATTTGAAACTAAGATATCCCCCAAGCATATAATCTCCTCCTTTTTTCGAAGTTGGTTACAAATACTATTACTTCCAGGCTAGGCCATGCAATCTACATCAATAAAAATACGTTTGTGATTTTCATCACGTCTACAAAAGCAAGCAGTGCAAAAGAGGATTTTTTTCACATCCTGTGTGAACTTTATAGCAATGAAACCCATCTCAGTCGGCGCTGCTGCTAACACTACACCAGGCGCCAATTTCTAGTTTCAGACACGTATAGTTTTCTCTGACAGAGCGTTCGCAATTTAAATAAGGTCTATTTAAATTCTATACATGTAAATTTTTCTTTGTGTTATACGCAGACAAGTTACGATACAAGAAGGCTTCAAAGGTACCTAAGGAAAGATAGATATTGCAAAGATAGAGAGAGAACTATCTACACAGATAACTCTATTCACCATAAAATTATATAAACAGGTGAAAGTCGCAAACAAAACTGGTAGAGTATTTATAATAAATGGGCACACTAGTAAATATTACATTTGTTGACGCGTTAAGTTTCTCTTGAATTTCCCTATTTTTCGGACTCATCCGCCCCCTCCCCGGTCTCGTGAGGAGAGCTTTGATGCTTTAAATGCACACGTAATAGGTTTTTTTGGAATATTTATGAAAACCGCTACTGAAATTCGTCCATTCCATACCTTAGCATTACCGGAATATTGTAAACATTTTCTAACGAGATGAGACTGGAAAACTGTCGCATTATCTGTGCCACAACTACAAAATTCGCAGATTGCTTTTTAAATTAAAGTATATTTTTGGTTTTGGTCAAGGATAAAATGATTTTGGTATGTTTTTATCAAAGGCGAATAGACGGCGGATTGAGTTGTGAAGTGATTAACATTATAACTCAATATGGTCTCAATGGCCTCGGGAGTGTTCCAAGAACGGGCGTTGTTTACGCCGCATTTTATGAAAATAAAACTTCTAATACAAAGGTCTTTTATTTTGTAAGTCATCACATCATGCTTAAATAGCGTCTTTGTGAAATTAACCAAAATAATTACCGTCCATCTGAATATCACGGAGTTTTTAACACTGGTTTTTGTGAAAGTCACCTCAGTAATACTCAACTCACAAGTATGTAAGGGGTAAGTGGGTAAAAATCAATAAAGATAATATTTAATTTATTGTTATTTTATTAAACTTTTCCATACAGACAGGCTTAGGTCATGGCAAAAAGATATTTCTATGGGGTAATCTTTGATACTTTTTACGAGCAATGATAGTTGCTAAATTATTGTGTTATTACAAAATTTCATCAAAACTTATTCTGTTAATGTAATTTCCATTAACTTACTTATTAAAGTCAAATTATTATCATTATTTAAAATTAGTTCTCCCCAGTGTGTGACGTTGTGTAAATATTGATCACCAGCTCTACGCCCTAGGCGTATGATAGCGTTGCTACCATTCCACTTCAAATGTAATCTAATAAGGTTCCATTCAAACTCATTGAAAAACATGATCAATAAATGTTGTAGATAGATTGTAATAAGAAGATCTGTGAGCTCTCTGAATTTTCGTGAGACGCTGAAACTAGTCTCAGCGTCTCACGAAAAGTCGATTCGTTATCTAGATAACGTCTCACGTGAGGCGTTAGGAATACTTTTCGCGAGACGTTGGGTGTGGTGGTTTGCAATGGCGACCCGTGGTTTGCATGGTATTCATACGAAAATGGGATAAATAGAAAATTTCTGTTTTCATTATGCAATATGAAAATTGTCTGGACGAAAAAACTTACTTATTATCCTACTAATATTATAATTGTCAAAGTTTGTGAGAATGGATGTAGGTGGATGTTTGTTCTTATTTCACGCGAAAACTACTGAACTGGTTGAGCTGAAATTTGGTATGGGTAGGTATAGTTGACCCGGGACCTGAATTAACATATTGGTTATTTTTTAACCCGATAAAACGCGTGCAAATGCGCGGGCAGCAGCTAGTCAATCATAATCATAATTATCATGTACACCCATTAACATTAATAGGAAATAAAAACCAGCCAAGTGCGAGTCTACTCGCACACAGAGGGTTCCGTACCATCAACTATTTCGCAAATGGAACCCTAAAAACTATTTGTTTTAAATCCAAAAACACATAAAAGCGCCAAGATTGTTTTTATACACTACCTGTCGAAATTTCAACTGTCTACCTATTATGATTCAAGGGAGCCTTGAAAATTTTGTAAGATCTTTATGTAACAACATGACATATGCAATAAATAACATGAATTTGAAAAAGGTCGAGCAAAAATTGCCATAAAAACTGGAAACAGAGTTCCAACTTTATTTGTATACTTTATTTTTCACTTCTTCCACTAGTGGACAAAAAATTGAAGTGAAGAGAATATCAATAACACCTTATTTCTTATTTGATAATAATAACTATGTTTATAGTATAAAATTTGACTTGTCTAAGTGCTTATTTTGTAAGCCTAAAGAAATAAAGTTATTGATTCTGATTCTGATTCTGTAACAAATATTTTAAAAATAAACGATTTTGTATTTATACGTCTCGTCACGGTTTAATAGCGCTCGGCGGATTATAAGCGTGGAAGGGGGTTCTGCGCAGGTGTAAAACGGTGTAAAAATCTAAAAATCGTCTTCTGCGCATCAACAACGTCAGCGCAAGGTCAGCGCTATTAAACCCTGACGTGACCTGTAATTTCTATGCTATGAAACATACACATTTATAATCTGGAGATGTTCGAATTTTAACATTTTACTACTGTGGTGTGTGTGTGTGTGCATACCTAATACTTAATCGGTTATTGGGACGCACCCTTAGAAGTGCTTTTGGGCTGTAATATTGTTATTATTGCAATTAGAAGACTCAGTACACACAGTTTTAATGGGATTTTAGCTCAGTCGTGCCCTCCTCTGGCCACAAAACCACAAACGTCACAAACCAGACGCTGCAATAAAAATTACTTTGCTTTGTAATATTCCGCCGTACATTTATTCTCTATGTCATCGCTTTTTAAGTTTGATTTGAACATACCCCAATTAATTTTATAACAATCTTAAGAATACTAATTTCCAAACTAATTGCCCAAATGACCTAGGAACGGAACTAGGAACCCAAATGAACAGGAAAACTGGTATGAGAAACCAACTCAAATCTCATATTATTTTGGGTGGCAGTACTTAACACTGAAACCGTTTTTCATGAGGATCAAAAGAAACATGTTTTATTCAGAGTACGCGAGCTTTAGTAGGCTCGCACCAACGACCGCAACAATTGTGAAATAAAAAAGCTTCGGTATGAGTGTGATCCTATCCAAAAAAAGGACCATCCAATATTAATAATAGTGAAATATTTCCTCAAGGAAAAACCAAACAAAGAATATATTAATCTAAATTGGAATAGGAAAGCAAGCAAGAATTAATTAAAAAGAAAATACCAATACATAATAAGATAACCGTGACTCATCTTACATCCAAGCCAAATATTTATTGATCTCATAAGTCATAGTAAATACTACTTGAAAAGATACCTATAGATTGTTTGCAACAGTCTGCAGGTAGCCCAATAATAAATGCGAGTTCTAATTTGTTTCTATTATTTGAATGTAATTTTCTTTGTTAATAAAGTTTACTTGAAAAGTAAAAGAAATATCTTCTTAGTCGTGCACTCTTGGTAGAGTGGTCCTGATGAACGTCTGCCCGTGCACTTCGCCGCCATCGTTACCTATTGGTTGCGTTGTGGGGCAGTCGGTCATGGTGGATTGTGTTAGGGAGGTGATGAGGTCCGAATATCTCGTTGGAGAACGACCACGGGACCTTTTTCAATGAAATATACATATGTAGGTACATATTGAATTTTTATGGAAAATTGGTTTTGTTTTTCCCAGTTAATGAGTTTACTTCAGTAACTATAATCCAACATTGGTATATATCTGTAGCCAGATATGTAGAGTACATAAGGGTTGGGGTTGATGACACTAACTCTTACTTTTATCGTTTTGTAGGTACCTACAGTTTTTAACATTTTTAAGGATATGGTAAAGGAACACAATTTGTCCTGCTGTCACTGAACACTCGTTCATATCCTTGTAAGTAGATAATAGGTATACTATATTTGTATTTATAGGTATTAGGTATTTTGATTTATATATTTATATTTGACCGTTATTTGTGGCGTCGTATGGGGGAGGCCTTGTCCAGCAGTGGACGTGTATTGGATGATATGATGATATTAATATTTGAAAGTATGTGTACATATTTTTGTTATTGTAGGTATACAATGTAATTGCTTATTTTTCAAGTAGTACCATATTAGATGCACAGATCTTACTTCATGTACATAAATCTAATGATCCAATCCATATCAGGTTATCTGGCAGAGATCGCTCTTCAGCGAAAAGACCGCCAATTGTCATTTCTGTTGTTATTGTTTCATTTGTAAATTGTTTCCTAGTTGTAAGTTTGCAATAAAAGTATTTTCTATCAACTATAGTGAGGATGATACTTTACTTATGTCAGGAAATTATGTCAAAAGACATGTAAAGCTGACGTGCCTAGTCAGCACTTTGTGGCTGAGGCGGATTTGAGAGAAATCAGTGTTCAGTAAAACCCTCGTAATTAACGAGGCCGCGAAAGCTGACGCCTGAGAACCGCCCTATTACCGCTCACAAAGGCTGAAATGAGTGACGTCACTTAGACTAACAACTTCTGAACTGATTTATCTTTTATATACATATGTATATAAAAATCTCGTGTCACAGTGTTTGTAACCAAACTCCTCCGAAACGGCTTGAACGATTTTATGAACTTTATGATTATTATACTTGGATAGGATTTATGTAATCCTATCCCAGTAATAATTATAAATTTTGTGCGTATATTTGGTAGGTCTGAGTATAGGTTGTTAACTATTTTTAACCAACTTCAAAAGAAGGAAGCTATGAATTCGTCTGTATGTTTTTTTGTATGTATGTGATATTTCATCATAAAGAATTTTCAAAATCTGTCCATAATTGCCAATTATGGACAGATTTTGGAAATTCATTCACTATTTTATAGAAAACAATCCCGAAGGGGTCTCATAAAATTTGTATACCCAGGGGATTAGTATTTATCCCACAAAACTTAAAATAAGTGTAAAAATAAGGGAATTTGAAGTCAGTGTATCGTTTTTTAAAACACGCCATATTATTTTTTTATACCCCAAGTGATAAGGGTGGACCAACCCATTTTTTTTCGTGGAGTTTTTTATTATTGCCATTAAAAATACCTACAAATAAAGCTCAATCTTCATCTTTCTAACACCAAACTCCTTTTTTTAATAGCGATATTAGTACTGTAATAATCTTCAACCCTCAGTGGTCCAGGGCAAAACGATGTTTGCTGGGTCAGCTAGTTATAAAAATACCGGACAAGTGTGAGTCTGACTCGCACAGTGAGGGTTCCGTACAAAATAAATACTTAGTCTAATTTGGATTGAAGGGCAAACATATTCACTGTGAAAATGTTCGCTTATGCGCCTATGCTCTTAGTCGGAAGCACCGATGTTTGAAAACAGTTTTTGGGATCATCATCATCAGCCCGTACACGTCCACTGCTGAACATAGGCCTCCCCCAAACGACGCCACGAATAGCGGTTCCGAGCCGCCTCCATCCAACGACCCCCTGCGACCGCTACGATGTCGTCGGTCCATCGAGTGGGAGGTCTTCCCACACTCCGTTTCGCATTGCATCGCGGTCGCCACTCGAGAACCTTTACTCTCCAGCGGTTATCGGTTCTACGAGCTATATGGCCTGCCCATCGCCATTTCAGCCTGCTGATTCTGAGAGCTATGTCGGTAACTTTGGTTCTTCTACGAATTTCCGTATTCCGGACCCTATCGCGTAGAGAAACTCCGAGCATAGCTCTCTCCATAGCTCGCTGGGTGACTTTGAGCCTATGCACAAGGCCTATAGTGAGCGACCACGTCTCGGATCCGTAAGTCATCACTGGTAGCACACATTGGTTAAAGACTTTCGTCTTGAGGCTCTGCGGTATCGGTGACGAGAAGATATTGCGAAGTTTCCCGAACGCTGCCCATCCGAGTTGGATTCGTCGGCTGACCTCTTTATCGAAATTGGATTTACCTAGTTGGACCATTTGGCCTAGGTAGACATAATGATCAACAACTTCGATAATATCGTTCTCCACATAGACCGGTAAGGGTGCGCCATGGGCATTAGACATGATATTTGTCTTACCCATGTTCATTTTAAGACCCACTTGGCGGGAAACGGTGTTGAGGTCTCTGAGCATCTGCTAAGGTCTTCCAGTGATTCTGCCATAATGACTATATCGTCGGCAAACCGAAGGTGAGTGATGTAATCGCCGTTGATATTGATGCCATATCCGTCCCAGTCCACAAGCTTAAAAATATCCTCCAATGCAGAGGTGAACAGTTTCGGGAAAATGACGTCTCCCTGTCTCATCCCTTTTTGCAGTGGGATCGGATTTGTGCTTTGGTCCTGGAGACGAATTGACATAGTGGCCTTGCTGTACAAACACTTCAACACTTGGATATACCGGTAGTCAATTTGGCACTACTGGAGAGACTGCAGGACTGCCCAGGTTTCGACTGAATCAAAGGCTTTCTCGTAGTCCACAAACGCTAGACATAACGGCCGGTTATACTCTTCTGTTTTCTGTATAATCTGCCGGAGCGTATGTATGTGGTCTACGGTACTAAAGCCTTTTCGGAACCCGACTTGTTCGGGCGGCTGGAAGTCGTCAAACCTTCGAGCGAGACGTTTGGTGATTACTCTCGAAAACAGCTTATAGACGTGGCTCAGCAGTGAGATGGGCCTATAGTTCTTTAGAAGGGCTTTGTCACCCTTCTTATGGAACAGTACCACCACACTTCTGTTCCACGCCTCTGGCGTTTGTCCCTCGAGAATGACGGAGTTGAATAGCCTCTGAAGAACTTTAAGTACTGGTGATCCACCCGCTTTCAGAAGCTCTATCGTTATTCCGTCATCCTCGGTTGCCTTGTTGTTTTTAAGCTGTTTGAGAGCCGTCCTAATCTCTTAGAGGCTGACGTCCGGGATATCTTCGGTATAGTGTCGGGTTAAACGGGATTTTGCATCGCCTGCCGTGCTATTTGCAGGGCATTGCGATGAGGTGTAGAACTACCCATAAAACTTTTCAAGCTCTCTCAAGATCTCAGGCTTCGAGGAAATGATGCTGCCGCTATCGGTCTTCAGCTTCGTCAAATGGCTCTGCCCAAGCGACAGATCTCTTGCAAACACTTTGGAGCCCTTGTTCCGCTCTATTGCGCTCATAGTACAATTGGTATTGTATGAGCGCAAATCGTATCGCATAGACTTCGAGATCTGTTTGTTGAGCGCACCGTATGTCGACATGTCTGCTGAAGACTACAGCCTCATTTTACTCCTCTCTGCCCTTAACTGCAGAGTGTGACCCGAGAGTCTCTGTGTTTTATTTCTGCAGGGGGTCCCAAAGAAGTCCGACCCGACCGCACGAACAGTTTCCACCAGCCCGTTATTTAGTTCGTCTACTGTTACGCATTCCGCGAGGCATTCAAAGCGGTTCTGTAACTCCAACTGAAAGCTCTCGGGATTTTGTATCTGGACAGGGTTTGGGCGTAGAGTAGACCTTATCAGACGATACCTTTCTAGCTTTACATTGATATTCAATGCCGCTCTTACCATACGGTGATCGCTGCCGGTTTTAACCCTGTTGATCACAGAGACGTCATTGAATATGTGCCTGTGCGTCGTCATGATGAAGTCTATCTCATGCTTATAGCCGCCGGGGTGTAGCCAGGTCCATTTTCTGGACGGCCGCTTCTCGAAAAAGGAGTTCATCGCAAAGAGTCCCTACTTTTTCATGAAGTCGGCCAGTCGCTGACCCCTTTGGTTTCGCTGTCCAAATCCAAACTGGCCCACTCTCAGTTCGTTGCCGCTCTTTGCGCCTAACCGCGCGTTTAAATCCCCCATCACAACAGTGTAGTGTGTTTTCGAGGCATGCATGACTTTGGAGATATCCTCATACATGATCTCCACTTCATCGTCAGGGCGTCCCGAGTGCGGGGCATATACCTGTATGACCTTCAGCGAATACCGTTTGGTGATTCTGAGTATAAGGTACTTGCTGCCATAATCACCACGCTTGGCAGGTGGATTGGTGATCGCAGTAAGATGTTAGTAATACACAGTAGGAAGCTGCTGCCCTTCCTCTGGTAGGTTCCCTTAGTCGGCTCTTACGACATCCACGGCTTGAGTTGGAGGGGTCGATATTCTATGCCGCGGCCCCACGGCTTGTTTTTGGGATATACATTTACTCATTATGTGACAATGAGACATTGCTTTTTTAATTAAACTAGCACCTTGATTTTTATGCAGCTCTAAAGGACAATAGAGCACTCAAATATTTTGTACTTATTCCTAAATTTAAATTGTTTACAACATTTTAAAAATGCTTTACAACATTTTTTAAGGAGGTGCAAAAGTTATATCGTTATTTCTTATTTATGGTCATGGCTGGAAAACACCTCCAATAATGCGTACCTAAGTGTAGAAAGCTCATCATCATCGGCATGAACCATCTTCGCCCCCTTTTTGCAGAACAAAAAGTAAAAACTATGTAATAGGCCAATATAGAAATAAAAAATATAATACAAAATTTGCTCGATCCGTTCGGTATTTTTGGCAATATTATCGAACAAACACAAATCTTTAAATTATTATTTGGATATGATTACAAACAGGGTTAAAGTAATTTAAACAGTCCATCCTGTGTATTTAACCGAACCAAGCTGCGGTCACAAGTTGGTTCTAATCTGTACTCCAAACTTTAGCTCTATGTTAGTTTAATATAGGGTCAGCTGGGAAGGCAGGCTCGCTGGCCGCAACTCATTTCTCAACCTTGCTCGGGTCATACAGGCGTGATATTGGTTGCATCTTAAATTTAATGATATATTATTTACTAGCTGCTGCAAGCGCATTCACCCGCGTTTTATGGGGAAAAATTAATATTTAATAGAAACTTAGGTATTTTAGACCAAATACCGACAAGTATTAACCTAAAATTAACTTTTTGTTGTATATTTTAAGTACAATTCTAAATATTTTTTGTTATTTAATAATATAATTTAATAATATCCCAAAAATTTACGACTCCGGCGGCACTTGAACCCGCGACCGTCCCCTGAATACGAGGATGCGCTAACCAACTGCGCCACGGAGGCAAGTACCCGACCTGTCGAAAATCTTTGGGATATTATTAAATTCTTTAAGATTACCCAAAGTGCGGGCATAAGCACTATAATAACAAAAAGCCTTAGAGATTAGCAACAGCGATACCTCTCCTCAAACGATCTAAATGTAACTTTAGACTTTGAGCAGGTTTAGATACTAATATTATAAATGTGAAACTTTGTATGGATGGATGTGTATGAATATTTGTTACTCTTTCACGCAAAAACTACTGAACGGATTAAGCTGAAATTTGGTATGGGTATAGTTTGGGACCTAGAATAACATATAGGCTATTTTTATTGCGAAAAAACGCGGGCGAAACAGCGGGCAGCAGCTAGTTTACGTATATTTTTAATCTTTTAATCGAGTGGAATGCTAGTTAGTACATTTCAAAAACGTTTTAAATATTTATTAATGTATCCATCTGATATTTATGAATCGTAGATATTGAATACATAGGGAATTCTCTTACAGATACGTATATATACTTTTTCTTTAAGTAATTGTCAAAGTACGAACCCTCGGCGCGCGAGTCGCACTTGACGGATCGTTCTTTAACTTTGTTTAATTTTTGTCACTTGTTTATAATTTTCTTTGTCTAATGGTTATTAAAACAAAGCTCAGGTTCAGCAGTATCTCTAGATTGATATACTTTATCGGATATTGTTAACGACTTAGTAATTTTCTACATCTGCGAGCAGCTGGGTCAGACTCACTTAAACTTTCAAGCTTCATAACACGATTCTATTTAGAAAAGTGGCAAGATATCTGAAGAGCCAAATGTACTTTTGGCTGACACAGACAAAAGTTAATTGTGCTTTAAATTTGTGGTATAATTGATGCAAAAAACATAACTCGAGCGGCATCAAACGCGTTTTTTTTTTTGGAACAAAACCTATAATATTTTATTTTATTCCAACTCTAGAACTACATCTTTGTAAGATTTCGGCCTGATCCGTTCAGGAGTTTTGCGTGAAGCGGTAACAAACATTCGAACAACTAAACCTCTATCGGTTTTACTTCTACAGAATTATTGGTAATTATACTTTACTAATTTTAATAACAATGAAATCAAAAGGTAGGGTTAGGTACTTCCGTATACAGTTGCAAGTGAATTACAATGCAATCAAAACCTATAGGGTACTTGCCATAGACCTAGAATCATGAAATGTGGTAAGGAGTAAGGTCTTATAGACACAAAAGAAAACATCACAAAACCGTAAATTTTGAGTTGAATATTTCATGTAAGAATGTCATTTACATCACACTAATCTATATTAGTGTACACTAATCTATATTAGTGTGATGTGAATTGTGATGACATAGGAAATACAGAACGGTTGTTTTTTGTGTCTTTTCTTACTCTTCGCATTGTTTGTATTATTACAATATTCGCGCTCAAAGCTCGCAGGTGGATTTTTCTTGTATAAGAAAATAGCGGAAGGGATAAGAATGTTTTAGTACCTAGCCAGTTAATCCGGTCCTCAAAACCTTTCTATATTAAGGTAAAACTTGTCTTTCACAAATCAGGCTCAAAAACGGTGACTTTGCTGCTCAAAAACAGTGAAAAAAGAATATTATTCAACTTTTTGAAAAAAGTAATTTGAATTCAGAATGCTTTGAAAAAAGAGAATTCTCTAAATTCCGATGGTGTTATAATATAACTGTTATAAGTTATTGATCTGATACTGGTCGGCGCCGAAAAAATAAGAAACTACGCGATACGCGGAGGTCAACTTCATCAAGGAAGGCAGCGCTGTTTTGATGTGTACCTTGACAATAATATATATTATATACTAGCGGGCCGCCCCGGCTTCACATGGGTATTTAACGAAAATTTCAAAACCCTTATTTTTTTGAAAATATATTATAGCTTATGTCACCCGGGGATAGTTTAGCTTCCCAACAATGAAATAATTTTTCAAAACGGTTTAGTCGTTTCGGAGCCAATGCAAACAAAAAACAATCAAATCATTCCGCTTTATAATATCTGTCTATACTAATACTACAACTCTCATACATATGGATTGTATTGCCCGTTTGAGCTGCACTCATTTTAGCTTATCGAATGGAAGCGTTCAATCTTCATAGAAAGAGATTTACAGCACTCTAACCCTCAATGGTTGTTGACCAAATCGAGTTTCTGACATTCGTTCGAACTCTTTTATAAATTACAAAATATTTTATGGTTAGTCGCGGTTAAAAGTTGTATGTTTAACTCGAGGGCAAATATTATCCTTTTTGTTTCGTGCCTTTTTAATCCATCGCTAGCTCGGCACTCTACTTTAGAGTCAAATATATGAAGAACGGGTTGGTCCGCACTAAGCCCTGAGATAATGAACGTAAAAATAACAAATGCCTCTTTTTAAGATACCCGTAGATAACAAAGTAATTAGCCGAATTTGTGTTAGTAACTTACGAATGGCTAATTTTATTATAATTTAGTAGGTTGTATGAATTATCCCAGATTTCATATTTTTTTATAAATAATTAATAAGTTTTCTGGATAATTTTTAGCTTTCATTGAAACCCTGCAGCTTCAGCGAACAAGGTATTTCACTACAGTGTTTTTGTTAGATTTATTTGGTATTTTAAGAAATAAATCCTACTAGTATTATAAGTTTCAAAGTTTGTATGGATATTTGTTACACTCTCACGCAAAAACTAATGAACCGATTAGGCAGTTTGTTATGGGTAAAGTTTGGGACCTGGAATAAAATATAGGCTATTTTTTATCCCGATAAAACGCGGGCGAAGGCGCGGGCAGCAGCTAGCCGTTTATATATAGGCTTCAAACACAGTTCTAAATCACTGTTTAAATATTTCCCTTGGGGTTCCTAAGCCTTGGCTGAAATAAATTATGTTACATAATTCAGTTGGGATTCCGATTCAGGTAGCTTTGATTTCGACAGCGGTGAGGTACTAAGTTTACGATTTGCTCCAAATAGCAACCTCTGAATCTTTTTCATCCTCATTATGTCAATAAACTATTCAGCCGATAGAATAAAATCTGTATGGCTAGTATAAATAAAGTTTATTTATCCTCTTCACAAAGATTTCAGCTTATTATCTAGTGATATATATGCTTAGGTTGGGGCTAGATAATGCTGTGTGAATTGTCCAGTACTATTTATTTATTTACTAGCTGCAGCCCGGGACTTCACCCGCGTTTTATCGGGATAAAAAGTGACCTATATGTTATTCCAGGGCCCAAACTATACCCATACCAAATTTCAGCCCAATCAGATCAGTAGTTTTTGCGTGAAAGAGTAACAAATATCCATACATCCATCCTTACAAACTTTGACATTTATAATATTAGTAGGATAGGATATAAAAGTCTAATCTATGAGATAACGGTATTGTGAGAGGCTGGAACCTGCTTTATGGTTTTCCAAAAACCTGGTAGTATAGGGTAATATGAGTTTGTAAAGCAATAACAAAATTAAAAAAGTTATCGATCAAGTTCAAAGTTTTCAAAGATGTTATCTTTCGATAACTTAAATATGCACTGAAAGATCGAACCCTAAAGAATCGGAAATAAGAGCCCTAGCATCTTCATACAAGTTTAACTTAGTAAGAGCTAAGTATCATTATCCTCTGAACTCAAGGTTAAATCGAAGCTCCTATACACTGTAGCCTACCACCTATATAAACTACATTACGATAAAATTATGCGTTAAATTTAATTAATTTAAGGAAACTATGTAATATAAGCTTTGTAACCTTATCTGAAATTAAACTTATTTTATTTTTTTATTTTTTAACTATTGAGTTAGTATGAAACTACTGGATCGCTGTATAACGACAGTATAACTTTATAAAATAGTTCCTCTCTATCCGGTAGGGGCGCTGCAAGGTAAATTATGCACAACCATACGAAAGACTATGAATACTAAGACCTCTAAACTTGTCAATGCAGGTTAATAAGATCTTTGGTCATACTATAATTAGTGTAAAAATAATTAAAAATAAATTTAAATAATTAATTCCAAAATATTTTAATAAGTATTATATGTATTATTATATTTATAGTTATATTAGAGATGCTCGTTGCATGTGGTTGGGAACGTATGAAAGTTGTGGTGGGTGGAATGTAGTGGGTTTTTTCGTGTTCACTGAAATTATTTGTCTATTATCTTTTACTAGCCGTTCTCCACGTTAAGAAGGCTACGAACCTCTCCCAGACAAAAACGGAATTAGCCATGTGGATTTGTTTTGTTTCACGTAGAATGAAATGGGGCGCGCTATGAGTGAGAAAGCGCGTCTAACCATCTAATAAGAAGCTGTCATGTGACTGTGTACGTGTGCTTGGTGTTGGCACCATTTTTTGATATTTTTTCATTAATATAATTTTTGATACTTTTCGATTAATTTTGAGTGAACGATCAATTTCAAAAATATTTTTGATTATTTATAATGTTGAATATATTAAGAATGTTTGCAGTGCGACAGATTTCCGAATAAAGGCGTCTATCATGGATAAAAAATCGCTTGAAGATGACTCGATTTGGTGGTCAAAATTAGTTTCGCTCTCATTTAAATATCATTATGTTTTTTCATAAACTAAACCACTGCAAACATATCTATTTTTCATCCGATTACGTATGGAAAATTTCAATAAGATCGGGAACATAGTTTCCAAATGTAGCGGAAAGTACGTTTGTATGGGGAATAAGGCTATCCGTTCCGTTCTTAAGTTCGTATTATAAATTTCTAGGGGGATGAAAATCTCCCAGGGAATTTGATGTTCTACTAGGGCAAAAAGTAGTCTATGTTACTCTCCATCCTTTCAACTAACTATGCCAACAATCAAATCGATTGGTTGCTTAGTTAGGGAGTGAATGACGGACAAACAAAGAGATAAACACACTTTCGCGTTTAAAATATTAGTTAGTATTATCAATCTCTTTTTTCCTAAGATGTTAACATAGTAAAAATATAGCCTCCTACTTTTATTTTCTACTATGTTCTCTCTAATAAAAATATGTCTACTTACATTTGGTAAGTAATCGAGTTTTTGTTACGAAAGGAATTTTAAATGGCTTTTGCTAATCTTGATGTCGAAATGTTACAAAGAAAAACCCGGAGGAGATGAATTCTAAGCACCTTAAAGTATTCGGTAGCATTTTTATGCCTTTTAACTCGTGCTGGTTTGGTTTGGATTAAATTGGATAATGAAGGAGGCATACACCAAGCCGAGGGGAAGGTAATACCTACGGGCTGATGATGAATGATAAGATAAACACAAAAACAACTGAACGGATTTTCATGCAGTTTTAACCATTACATAGAGTGGTTTAAGAATATAATTTGTCAAGTTTTGTGTAAATTATTTGAAATATACCAATTACTGTTGTAAGTGTCGAAAAAATCAAGCCGCACGGGAGCTTTCATTGAAAACGCTGCCTAAGCCCTTTGAGATGAAACAAAACAATGCATGGTGGGAAATTCCTCTTGTATAGATTTACAAAAAAGCGTTGGCGTATAGGTATATCTATTTAATCTTTTTTATATCTTTATTCTAAACATAGTCCACGCGGGCTTATCCGCGGGCGGGTCGGCTAGTTTAGTATAAATCTCGTCTTTTTGAGTTTCACCAACAGCCGGTAGTAGCTTTAGGTTTGGTGGCGAATGATAATAAACATAGATCTGAACTTTCGCTTTTGATTACAACATAACTTAGACATCCCTGAATCTGTTCCTAACTTGGGAATAGATTCAGGGATGTCAGGGGGCGAAGTTTCTTGACAATGATTAATTATTACTGTACACTTCAGTGAACGAAATAAGTACATTTATACAAAAGCATCTGATGTACTACAAAAGCTGTTACTAATACTAAATCTGGGAAAATATTTAGGTACCTACTGTGTGAATTCGCTAGACAACAAAAATAATAAATAATAGTAATTGCAAGGCAGAAAGAGACGCGCTATGCAATTAAAAATAAAACAAAATAGTCTTTCGACATGCATTATCTGCGTTACTAAGCACGTGGAGGTCAGATACAACTTTTTTAAAGTTCATCGTCATCCTATAATAGTCCACAGTTGGACATAGGCCTTCCTTAACGAGCGCCATAGCGCCCTGTCTGTCTTCAGCTTGCTGCATCCAGCATCTGCCTGCAGGCGTTCACAATTCGTCATCCCCTATGCGGAGGTAGTCTTACAATACGTTTGCCGAGTAGTGGTCTCCACATGTGAACACGTTTATCCCCAGTTGTTGGTCCTTCGCGAGATATGGCCGTTCCACTGCCACTTTAGCTTGAAATTTATGAGCTATGTCGATATCTTTGGTTCTCTGTCGGATTTATTCATTAAATTCTATTCTTCAGAGAAACTCTACATAGCTTTTTCCATAGATCACTGAGCGACTTTGAGCTGCTGTGGACCAAACATACCGTGAGTGTCCAAGTCTCAGTTCCGTAGGTCATGACGGTAGGGATAGATTGGTGCAGACACTGGCAACCGAGCGCGATTCCTTTAAAAAAAGCCACTAGAAAACCTTGGGTAGACATTTGCCTAACAATGGGATGGTACAGGACATAAATATAACTCGCCTAACGCAGCTCTTTAATGGACCTAAGTAAATAAATAAATAATATAAGAAAAGCTTGTGACGTAAGTGTTAGTCTACACGTCTTCATCAAAACCCACGAGAACTCTCCTGACGCGTAAACGGATTACGAGGGATCCTGGCCCTTGTTAAAATTAGAGTGTTGACTGCAAACCTAATGGATGTCAGAGACCAGTAGAGACCCACTAATGTCACACCCGAAAATATAGACTTCTAGCTTCTGTCTGCGGCTTCGCACGAAATTTTCGGTTAAAGTGACCTAATGTTAGATCTAATACTACATGTACGCCAGCATCAATTTAATCTTAATTTGTTCAGTTTCTTCACCAATTTGACTACTAAACTATTTGTGTAAATAGATGTACATATTTAGATACCTAGATATCCAATCTGTAGGATCTTATAATAATGTTTGCCCTTTCAAGTAATTACCAAACACAACGCTTAACAAGTAGAATAGTAATAAGTTTGTAAACAGCAATGAGCCAAGAATTTAATAATGAACGAGCGTAAATGACTGATGAGGAGTCTTTGATAAATATCCAACATTCCAGCCGTTGGGTACTTCGAGTTCACAGCAAGATAACGAAAAACTGAAGATAGCATACAGTAAGAACAGCTTTTGGTAAATAAATTGGCTAAAGCTGAGCCGGTGACCTATTTGTGTTATTTTAAAATTTATATTAGTTAATACTTACTTACTTACTCCTATGGCTCAGTGACCCTAAGTGTGTCTTGGCCTCCGATAAAAGAAGACGCCATTTTTCCCTGTCCAGCGCAGTTTCCGGCCAGTCCTCCGCTTGTAGCTCTCGCAGGTCCGCTTCCACCACATCTTTCCAGCGGTATCACGGGCGTCCCACGGGTCGTCGACCGACGGGGCAACCGAGATAGGCGTTGTAGACGTTCCGGTCCTCATCCATCCTCTCTAAGTGGCCGAGCCAGCGAAGGCGATGTGCCTTCGTTTCGCCAATGATGTTGGGTACGTTCACTAGCTCTTCGATTTCCAGGTTTTTCCGGACTCTCCAGCTTCCATCCTCTCTGTAGGTAGGTCCCAGGATCTTGCGTAGGATCTTCCGCTCTGCCACCAGGAGCTTATTCTCCTCCTTTAATGTTAGTGTCCAAGTTTCACAGCCGTACATCAATATCGGTCTGATGACGGTTTTGTAGATCCTAATCTTGGTTTTTCTACCAACAATCTTGGACACCAACACTTTGTGAAGTGCTGCACTGCATCTAAGAGCGTTTTGTATGCGAAGGTCAATTTCTTCCTGCCTCGTGTAGGTGTCGGTGACAGTGCAGCCTAGGTACTTAAACTGTACTACGCCCCTGTATGCTATGTCTCCAACCTGGAGGTCATCACGTGGTCGCCTGACGTTTTTATAGCGCTTCATATGGAGATACTCTGACTTCTCGTGGTTAATTTTGAGACCTACTTTCTTAGTTTCTGATTCCAAGGTTTTAGCGAGCGCTGCTACCTCTTTCTTGCTTTGACCTAGAAGTGCTAGATCATCCGCGTAGCCAATCACCTTATGCTGTTCGTTGAGTTGGATACCGGCGTCTACTGTCATGACTTTTCAGATCGTGTATTCCAGGACTAGATTGAATGGGAGATAATGCGTGTCCCTGCTTGAGGCCGGTATCTACATCAAAGTCTTCAGATAATTCGGTTCCAACTTTGACACGCATTTTGATTTGGTTTGTAGCTGCTCGTATGATCCTAACTAGTTTGCTCGGTATTCCAAAGTTGAGCTGAATGTTATAAACGGAGTTTCTGTCCACGCTATCATAAGCCTTGGTGAAGTCAACAACAGGGTATGGATGCTCTGGGCGTACTCCCATCTCTTTTCTATGAGTTGTTTCAGCAGAAAAACTTAGTCGATTGTACTACGATTGCGTCTAAATCCGCCTTGGTAGTCGCCTATGAGCCTTTCCGCGTGCGGTTCGAGTCTATCCGTAAGTATATAAGAGAGGACTTTGTACGCTGTCGGCAAAAGCGCTATACCCCGGTAGTTTGCACACTTCTTCTTACGACCTTTTTTGTGCACGGGGCATAAAACTGCTACGTTCCATTCTTGAGGTTGTTGTTCGGAGTCCCAAATTTTACACATCACATCGTAGAACATCGAGAGCGTAGCTTAACCGCAATGTTTCCCATCAATTCCCGGTGCTTTGTTATTCTTGAGCTTGGTGATGGCCTTATGAAAGTCTTGGAAGGTAGGAGGCTCTACTTCTGCATCGTTTAATTCGGACGTTAATTCACCGATAGACTCTGGAGGTCTGGGGCAATTCAGTAGCTGCTGGAAATAATTTCGCCACCTGCTTTTGATGTTCTCTAGGTCAGTCACAAAACTGCCATCGTCATCTTGAAGAATCTGTGTTGTAGGTTGATAGCCCTTTTAAGCGACCTTATTTCTCGATAAAAATCTCTTGAAATGTTAGCCTTTGCTAGGGACTCAATTTCCTGTACAAGATTTTCAAAATGCTGTCTTTTAGCATTCTTGATGACCCTTTTTTGTTCATGTTGGAGTTCCGCAAATCTTTCCTTCCAAACGGTATTCTGCTCTGCCAGCATCCGATATTTGCGCTTTTTACGCAGGATTTTGTCGCATTCCGCTGTCCACCATTTTTTCCTCTTCTTCCGTTTTCTAACACCTAGGACTTTATAACCCATATCTTTAACTGTGACTTTCAAAGTATGCTACCCCTCATCTATGCTTTCGTCAACTGTCAGTTCCTTGAATTTATTATTCAGTTGAAAGATTCAAGATTCATATTCAAGTTGAAATTGTTTTTTAACTATAGGATCTTTAAGTCTATCTGTGTCCATCGTGTTTGGGCTACATTGTTTAACTACTTTAATTCGAATTCTAATATTAATTCCCAAATATAGTGGTCGCTGTCACAGTCCGCTCCTCTCAGTGTTTTTATGTCAGTAATGATATTTTTATGCCGGTTATCAATTAGCACGTGGTCAATCTGGTTCACGGTCCGGCCCTCGGGGGATTTCCAGGTTCCTTTATGTATGTTTTTATGTGGAAACATAGTACTCCTCACTACCAACGCTTTAGACGTTGCAAAGCTTATTAACCTAACGCCATTTTCGTTGGAGACCTGGTGTTTACTATATTTGCCTATCGTGGGGAGAAAGCTGTCTTCACAGCCAATCTTGGCATTGAAGTCACCCAACAATATCTTGACATCGTAATCAGGGATATTCTCGAAGGCCAGGTCAAGTTCCTCATAGAATATGTCTTTCAGATCGTCTTCGGCCATCTCAGTAGGTGCATATGCGTTTATGAAAGTAATGTTATAGAATTTCGTTCTCATTCTGAGTAGGTATAGTCTGTCTGAGATTGCTTCAAATCTTATGACGTTATTCATGAAGTCATTATTGATTATGAAACCCGTCCCGTTGCTATGGCGTCCTGCTTCAGCGCCGCTATAGAATAAAATTGCTTTATTATCTACGTTACACTCGCCTTTGCCTGGCCATCTTACTTCTTGCAAGGCTGCCAGGCCCACTTTATACCGCTGCAGCTCATTCATTACCTGGTACATGGAGCCTGGTCTGTATAAGCTGCGTACATTCCATGAAGCTATTCGGAAGTCCATTGTTCGTAGCCAGTGGTTGTAGGGTTTGGGGTCGGATCGTATTTCTTCTCTTATCGGTTTCATAACAAGGTTTGAAAGTAACGCTGGAGGACCACGCCATCGTCGGTCAGCGAGTCCATCGGACTTAGCCGATAGCGTAGCTATGCTGTGCCGCCGACCGTTCCCCCATCCACCACCCGGGGGACGCTCCCCTACCCCGTGAGGGCCAGGGCGGGGCCCAATATTAGTTAATAAGCAATTTATTATGTTATCTACTATGTTTTTTCGTGACACAAATACATATTTTCTATGTTTTTCTATTTCTAATTCTCTGTCCGCTGTAACACCGCTTGGACAGACCGCAGAGAATATTTAAAACTGCTGAACAACCACACCCAGGTTAGTTTTTAATAGAACGGTAAGGGGATGATGACAGTGTCATATTTGCCATGGGCCATTCCAAACCCATAGTCGGACCTTAGTTCGATCCGACCTGTCATACCTCTCTTGACAGAGGTTATAACTTTTGTTAATTTCTATCCAATTTTGTCCGTCAAACTCAAGTGTTATGACGGTACTGACGGTTTTGGGTAACAATAAAATTGCCGTATTCAGGATAATACAGGATGTCCCCGAATGTCTGTACACCCGAGTGAGTTGAGTGGTTAAAACTAAATCAAAATATTTGATTTGAAAAAGTGGCCAGAACCTCTTCCTCACTAAATGGCAGCCGTTTAGCGTAGCGCGGTAGCTTTCCATGAGTGCTCGTACTTAATTCGTCTTAGGTAAAGATTATAGTTTAGCGCGCCGAGTTAAGATTAAACTTAATTGACTTAAGTGTAATAAAATCGTTTTTCCATGGGTATCCCTGTTCTGAGGTGTTTACTTTAGTTCAACTGTTTTTATATTACTTAAGCCTTACGTGTCTCGCTGAAAAATTGCCCTGTATCGCCAAATTGTCTTAAGCTTATTTAAGTACATTACCGTATGTTAAAAAACCAATTCACATGTAATCTTTGCCTACCTATCTACCTACGATACGAGCATAGCCTCCTTTAGACGTCAGATAAAAAGAAAACTTTTCCAAGCCCAATCCTAGTGAAATAAGGTAAACAAAATGTTCTTTTACCGCCTCCGAGCTATTTGAATGAAAGTAATAAATGGGCCTTGGCGTCAGATAGGTTCACGAGGATTGGATTTTGAATTGAAGTGACAGGATGATGAAGAGTAGGGATTCCTTCATCTATAGATAGCTAAGTACGAGTATAATAGCTACAACTTACCTACTTACCCATAAATTATGGTTGAGTATGCGTACCTATCTTATATTGAGGTTTATGTACTTATACAAGCTTAATAATGCAGAGATTTCCTGCAGAGGCAATTGTAAGTGTTTCTGACTACGCTGTAGTTAGCATTAGTCAGTTATTAGAATTCAGTGTCTCCTCCTTTGGTACCTCCTAAGCTAAAACTTTTAACGACGGCTAAGGGAATCCGCTCGCTCGTTTATATCAATCGTCTAATAAATCTAAAGCTCGGATGAACTATGTAGTTTAAAATAAAATGAACAGATGGTTCATTTGCGAGAGAAGCTGAGAGAAAATGACTCTACATCCAGCTCGGTTCGACGTAAATCTTAGAGCATTTAATTCGTAAATGCTAATCTTGGACCTAAAACTGCTATCTCAGTGTGTGTGGGTGTGTGTGTTGATCTTCACGCAGAATTGTTACTAAATATTTTTTCATCCTAATATTTTGCAATGGATTTCCACAAAGTAACGACTAAGTATTATTTAACTGTATGAGAGTGTTCAAAAACAAGAAATATTTCACAATGAACATTTATGTATATATTATATTACAAAATTACTAGCTGTTGCCCGCGCCTTCGCCCGCGATTTATCGGGATAAAAAAATAGCCTATATATTATTCCAGGTCCCAAACAATACCCATACCAAATTTCAGCCTAATCGGTTCAGTAGTTTTTGCGTGAAAGATTAACAAATATCCATACATCCATCCATACAAACTTTGACGTTTATAATATTAGTAGGATTTAATTGTGAGTAAACAATGCTCTGAACCCTTGGAATTAATTTCATTAAAATAGATAGGAGCTTGGAGAGCAAAGTGCAGTCTGCTTCCAGCTTCTCGGAATCATACCTTTATTTACCTATTCGAGGACGTGACTGTTCTGAATTAGCATAAAATTCATTTAGACAGAAGCTGAGTTACATCTAAGATTACAGTAGGTAGCTTTACTTTATTGGCTTTATAAAAGCATCATCATCAGCCCGTATACGTCCACTGCTGAACATAGGCTTTATAGAGTACACTGAAATATTTGATTCACATTTTGTTAGTTTTCGACGAAAGTTGTTGGCTGTATCGTAGATGATCATTCATGGCAACCTGGAGTGAACGTCTTCTTCCGCAAAATTTAGAATGGAACAACAAACAGAAGAACATTATATATATTACTAGCGACCTGCCCCGGCATCGCACGGGTTCAATGCTAATACTAAATTATACATATAAACATTACTCTTGAATTACCCTATCTATTAAAAAAACTGCATCAAAATCCGTTGCGTAAATGTCAAGATGCGTGTATGTCAAAATGCGTATTGCACATATTGTGTAAATGTCAAGATGCGTATTAAAAATTACTCAAAAAGCGTGTTGGTCATTATGCGTCACAAGGGTTTTAAAGATCTAAGCATACATAGGGACAGACAGACAACGGGAAGCGACTTTGTTTTGTACTATGTAGTGATACTTTTTACAGCTAGTACGGACCTCGGCCTCGGCTTTTAATGAAGCGGGAGGAGTGCGAATAATATGCAATGCAATAATTTTATAAGCAGAATAATTATCACAAATAAACGGGGTCTGGCAAGTACATACATTGTTCCTTGAATTGAAAATAAAACAGATGCCTTGGAAGAATAATGTTGGATATCTGCGTAGATTACGTCAAACCCTTGCTTTGACTATTCTACATTTCTGTGAACGTGCAATGTTGATCCAACAACACGGTATTAGAGGAAAAATAGATAAGGATAAAAATGTTTATTTCGTCTTATGTAACACATTAATTACAATACTACATTTAACAAATTTGGTCTTAAAATTTAGAGATGGTGTGTCAAAAGGCCTCGCTAACGAGATCCTCGCTCTTGTTAAATGCTCATATACACGAGCGGCAAAGTGCCAACGGCAGAGGTAACTGTAGCCGTCGTCGCGTGGACGGCTGCTGTCGATAGTCGACGGCTGCCGTTAACTGCCGATGGCTGCCGCCGACCGGTGTCGACGGCTACAGTTACCTCAGCCGTTGGCACTTTGCCGCTCGTGTATATGAGCACTAAGTCGAAACTTGTGTTAAGAAGCGAGGGCTCCTGCTCAGGCTTTCAGCATCTTAGGTATTATCTCGTACTGGTGAACAAGATATACTATGTTAAATACCTACATTGGTTGCGTCATTCCCATGGCCTTCCGAAGCAGCTTCGTGTTGTGAATAGCACGTAAGGAATAATAAGTTAGCATATCGTGAATCGGCCGGCCTTGTAGAAAGGAAGTCGAAGGAAGAGGTCTCAATATACGAGACTTAAAAATATTTTGTCCTTGTGGCATAACTATTGTTGACTAGCTGACCCGACAGACGTTGTCCTGTCATTCAAGTCAAACAATTGACAGTTATTTCAAACGTGCTTAGCAAAGAGTATAATTATAACGCCTGGGGCTAAGGTTACATTGAAAAAGTTTATAATAAAGGTAGTCATCAGGGACGAGGGAGAATATTTTACCTCATCCCTGGTAGTCATTAAGTTTTCTTTAATTTCTAAGTTTCTGTGCTATTTTCATATTTTTTTTAATGTAAGGACGTTCTAGGAATTTTTAGAAAACATTTTAAAGACGAATGAAATTGGTAAAGTTCTCAAGTTATAGGTGGTGCAGGAGAAATAAAGGTTCATTTTTATTTTACTATAAAAATATACTATAGGAACGAGCGCGACGCGAACCGCACTCACCCTGAAGAAGTCCCTCGTTAAGGGATAAAACGTAGGTGTTCTTCCAACACAAACTAGGTTCGTAGTTGTTATATTTATAGATTTAGTTGAATACATAGTAGGCTTTGCATTAACCACTTTAGTAAGTATAATACTTTATTGGCATGGCCAGTAGTGACAGCCATGCAGGGCCTTGACTAGATTTCTACCCAATATAATTCTACTAATATTAATAAATGTCAAAGTTTGTATGGATGTATGTATGGATATTTGTTACTCTTTCACGCAAACAATACTGAGCTGATTGGGCTGAAATTTGGTATGGGTATCATTAAGGACCTGGAATACCATATAGACTTTTTATCTCGATAAAACGCGGGCGAAGGCGCGGGTTAGTCTTAGATAAACATGACATCGGATCGTTATTCGATGAGTAAAATATTTTAATTCCATTGCGTTAACTTGAATCATCTAGTTACCTTCGCATTGTAGCAGGCAGTATTGTCGCAGGTATGTTACACTGTAGCAAAAGTAATTTGCCTCAAATTGTAAACCTTATGAACCATACGAGTTTCTTAGTAAAATGGTCAAAGAGTTGTAAATGTAAGATTAACAATTATAAAACACCCAGAATACTCTTTACAAATAACGATGCAAAATCCAATATACAAAAACAACTTGACTACATAACAATACAGTTATTTCGTACCTTCACTACATACTCGTACATAGGTATAACAAAACAAAGTCCTCCGCCGCGTCTGTCTGTCTGTTCGCAATAAACTGATAAACTACAAATTTTCATGCGGTTTTTACCAATAGATAGAGTGATTCACGAGGGAAGGTTTATGTATATAAATTGACAAGGTTAAATTAGTTGATATATTACGATAATTGTTGGAAGTGTGGGAAAAATTCAAGCCTAATCCCTTTGAGATATACATATGCTCTACTACACTTGCGAAGCTGGGGCGGGTTTCTAGTCCTACTAATATTATAAATGTGAAAGTTTGTATGGATGGATGTAAGGATGTAAGGATGTAAGGATATATGGATATTTGTTACACTTTCACGCAAAAACTACTGACGCGATTAGGATGAAATTTGGTATGGGTATAGTTTGGGACCTGGAATAACATATAGGCTATTTTTTATCCCGATAAAACGCGGGTGAAGGCGCGGGCAGCAGCTAGTATACATATAAAAATCGATTTGAGATTATGTATAATGGTTTACTATAAGTATTTGTGTATTCTCATGTTCGTAATAATGTTGTGAGCTCCAGGGTAACCTTTCATATAATATTATATACCATAACCGCAACGTTCCGACGGGACGACTTAACGCTTCAGAAAAGTTCAGATAAATAATAAAGGAGTCATGCGAGGCTTAGACGTAGCCGGAGACACTGGCGCCAGTCCTCAGACAAACCTGCGCTGGCCTGGTACGTGTTGTTTAGATGAGGCCAACTGAATTTATTTTATTCCTGGATTATTATTGTGGTGAGAACACGTATTGTTACGGATATTCGCCAGTAACTGGCGCGATGCGTCTAGACGCGCCCTCACACACCGGCGCGGGGGTTGCGTTGCGGGGCACGCGGGCGGAGGTCACTAGCTTGAAAAATAAGCCGGCGCTTTATTCCCGCTAGTGTTGGCAGCCAGTGCTGGCATGTCTTGAAAAACTGTTTATACGAGGCCAATATTAAACCAGCGCTGGCTTCGTCTAAACCTAGCTTAATATCTGCAGAATGCTGTTGGCACTTCTCTAATATTGTAGACATGGAGATTGCCTTTGTACACATACAGGCTCACGCGCGTTGATCCCGTATTGCATGTTAGTTATTATTGACGACCTCTGTGGCACGGTGGGCGAAAGTCCACCTGCGACGCAGCAGGTGGCGGGTTCGATTCCCGCCTCGGGACAAATATTTATACGATCTGCAAATATTTGTTCAGGGTGTTCTGGTCGTTATCTATGTATAATAAAAGTATCTATATTATGTAATATATTGTATTACGTATATAAGTTATCTAGTACCCATAAAACAAGCTTGGTGAATTGTCCAGCATTATTTATTTATTCCTATACAAATACAAAACTCTTTATTGTACACCACCAAGAGAAATAAAACACATGGATATTAAAATAAATAAGTACAAAGGGCGGCATTATCGCTCAGAAGTGATTTCTTTCAGGCAACCTTTGGATGGACCTATAGCTTAGGGTCTGTCTGTTTTATCTCTTACTTATATTTGTAGGTACTCTTGTATAAAAATTTACTATGTATAAAAGTTCCCAAAATTTGTCGACTTCGACGGGACTTGAACCCACAACCCTCCCTCAGTACGGGATGCGCTGCCAAATTGCGCCACGGGGTCATGTGACGTGGAATTCGAGTCCCGTCGAAGTCGAAAAATGTTGGGAACTTAATAAAATTTCTTAGAAATCATTATGTTTTATGTAATGTATTAAGTATCGTGGGTACCCATAACACAAACTCTGCTTACTTAGAAACGCTAGAAGATGCTGCGTGGATTGTCCGGTATTATTTATTTATTTATTGATTCTAATAATTATAACGGTGATGTTTGTTAACAACTTCTGTTGACACGGTTATATGAACAATATGACTCCTCTTCGTTCATTGAGGTATTTTTGCCATATTAGCATTCAAGCATTTCAATAAAACGAATGGTTTCCTCATCCAGGTGTTCAGTATTGCTAATACTAAAGAACGCGACGTGCTATAGCGAGCAAATAAGGTTGTAAGAATTCATTTCCCATATGCATCATCAACGCTATTAAGTATATAGCAATTTATACATAAACTAGATGCTGCCCGCGCCTTCGCCCGCGTTTTATCGTGATAAAAAATAGCTTGTATGTTATTCCAGGTCACAAACTATCATCATCATCATATCAGCCCATACACGTCCACTGCTGGACATAGGCCTCCCCCATACGACGCCACAAATAACGGTCTTGAGTCGCCTCCATCCATCGACGAAGAGAGTGTATTTATTCATCGAACGCACGAATTCTAAACAATCGAAAAGCGGCGTGAAAGCTTGAGTCGCCGTGGCCAGGTAACGATTCCCCCGCCCGCCCGCCGCGACAACCGCAAGATTATACTTTCCTGTAGAAACTTTGTACATACTAAAAAAAGACACGTGATTTTGGGTAGGGTAGGGAGGGTTAGTCTTAAACCTCACCACGTATCACCAAGAGGGAGGGGGGAGGGATTAAAAAAAACGCTAAAAACATCACGTGATTAATGGATATAATGGCGTTCAATTAGTCAAATCAATACCTTTGCCCTTTGACTCATCAAAAGCCTTTGTATAATAACATTATCAACAAAGTTCGGTCAAGTTCCTGAATCAATAAAGGTACGAAGTCTAAATAAGAATCTGGCTGGAAACCTCTCTTGTTTCTTTACTTTTTAATGACGTTGAGATACTTGTGAGCCCGTTCACTTGGATCATCTTCAAATTCAAATGAACAGTTATTGGACATTCACTAGCTAAGTAAACAAGCAGTCGTTTATCTTTTATATATGACACAAACGGTTTATAAGTTATTATTTAAGTTATTTATAAAGTGTGTAAAACTGTTTGGTCTCTGAATAAAATAAATAAAATATATAATATAAAATAAAAATAAAATATGTAAAATATACTGAGTACACAACCATTTAAAAGCAAACTCGATTAAAGTTTACGGAAGAAATAAAAATTGGTTTACAATATAAAATAAACGAATTGCACTGCCAACAGTTATCGAAACATGTTCAATGTGAATTTCACCTTTAATGAAATGTAAGTGGAATGTCACAATGGAAATCAACACAGATTATATTAACAGACAATTTGACAGGTTTCAAAGCGTGGATTTAAAATGAAAAAAGCCATTTTCAGATAAATGTTTTATCTAGGATTAAAATTGATAAATTATTCAAATAGCATCCGTGTACGGAGAGGCACATGCATTGACTCTGGTAAAAAAATCATGCTTGCATTGCATGCATCATTCAATCATAAAATGATAATTATTTACAAAAAATGAGTGTGGTGTAATGATAAAGTTAAAAAATTTATTACGAAATAAACCTAGCCAGAAGCGTCTGCAGCAAAAATTGTCGTAGGTACATAAACCGGATAAGGAAAACTAATTCAATGTTATCGCAACTTTTTACGTCATCTAATATTAAAGTTTCTAAGAAAAGGCAAAGTGAAAAACTACCACGCTGGAGCGAATGGAATTTTTCGCGAGAACCATCGACGGAAGTAGCAAGTGAAACTTACGCCACACTTACACTTTATTCGACGAATGCTATAGGCACTTTCCTAAAATTGCCGTCCCTGAGGGCCAGCGCAAACGGGCGACCAGCGACCACTTCTCTTGTGAGTTAATGTAAAACACCTTAAACCATTGTAAGCCATCTAAAACGTATATCAAACGTTTTATTTGTTACTCGTTTGAACATCAACCAAACAACTTTGAAAGTGTAACAGAGTTAAAATTGTCAACTGAAAAGTGGCAAATCTGCAGCTATCATGGTATAGGCCACACGTAATTCGCTTGCTCTGGTTCTGAAATATACCTTTACTTTTAGTATATTTTCCGTATGAAGGTGAATGAAGGAGAAAATGAAAAAACTAAAGCTTTGGAATTTCTTTATGAAACGCATCATCATAATAGATTATCCGGAACAACGCTGGCATAGAACTTAACCATGTGAAAGTAGCCTCTGCAAATGCTCAGTGGCAGTTATTTTAATAATGTTTTATTATAAGACTCTAAACTAACCAACGAGTGTCACTGTTATTGTCTAGAGTTGCATCGTTAACGTCATCTACTAGGTATATCTTTTATCTATTCTATCTATAGATAGAACATTGATGATCTATACGCATTGTAATGAGCTAGAGTCACCGCGGTGAGTCAGACTATACTAAGTTTTTATCTAAAAGGTGGTAATGACGCAAACGCAACGGGCTGTGCTGAGGTGCCGCTACGTTAGGGACATTGACTGCATTTTACGGCAAATTAGGTATGCGCTGGCATTTCAAACAATGAAGTAGGTGGCTAAGGAGAAGAGTATGTGGCTTATTTTCATGAAGAGGAATGGATGTATTTGAAAATTTACAGTTAGTATAATCAACATTAAACATTATATGTATATTGACACCCAACATAATACAAGTTTACTTATGTAAGTCAACTCTTGAACTAACTAATTAACTGCTGCGGATGTTCAAACTGCTGTAACTCAAGTGTTCGCAACTACACGCCACGCACCCAGGCAAATATCCAAGTCGCGAGGGAATTTAATTCATGTCAAATTACTAAGTGGGTAAGACAGGCGCAAGGTTAGAAATATCTTTGTTTAAATCGTTTTCCAATAATGTTTGCAGGCACATTGTGGACACAAACTAAAAGCGTGATTTGAAAGCGATCTTGTCGATCATGTTGGACAAATTGCCCCATCCGTCACTGAGCTTTTTCGATTTCGCGATATGTGGGCGCGCGCTGGTGAAGCAAATCGTTGCGGTTCGCGGCTTATTGTTAGTTTAGCTCGATTCGTAGATTCCGCAAAATCTAAATACATGACTATTCTCTACGATTTGTAGGCGACGCAAGCACCAGAGCGAGTCAAGGCCGATTGACGATTCGTATTTTTATTTACGAGACAACTATAAAGTATTTGCACGATCCCTCTTTGAAGTCATTTACTCCAACATCAACTTGGGAGGTAACTACTTTGTTTCAGCATAAACAACCCTTGGACGGTGAGTGTGTCCGTGACTCGCATTCAAGTGAAATGCTCTCTTTCTTTTCAAGTATCTTTTAATGTGTCGTTCAGCTGAATTCACCGGCGTAAAAGCTTTTAGGTCGTCTATAAGCAAACGAAGTTACTAATTCTCTCTGATCTTGGTTCGAAACTTGCAGTTTCATTTTTTTCTAACCTTGGGACTCTACTACACGGTGCCTATATTATGTTTTAAATTTAAATCCCAAAGGCTATTTTCATGATTATTCATAGTTAAGTATTTCTATTGTGTTTTGTACATATATCATGTGTGTCGCTATAAATAAATTCTTTATTCTTCATAATAATATATGACATTTGCCACAGTAGGCACCAATCTCCATCAAAAATAAATGACGTTGAACTATGAGGCTCAATAGACCCTTGGTGGGGTAGAATAGGGCGCTAGTGAATTCCCGCAGTAAAACATTCATAAAGCTCTAAGTATATCGGGGCTCAGTTTCGCATAGTCCCGTCCGGTGTGTAGTGAGCCCAAATCTATGAATAGGTCCTTTGTGACCACGTTATTGTGCACCCTCACTTCAATAGAGGCCAGATACCCAACCTCTTTACACAGGACCAATTTTTATTACTTTCGAAGCGAGGGAGTGTGGAGAGTAATTGGGTGAAAATACGCCCTTTTATTCTTTCAGTCAATTAAGATCATCTTGGACGACGAAGAGACTTACAGATGATAATTGGTGGCAGAATTTCGTAGGGTCAATCTTTGGTTTTAAGATTAATATGATAGTTTTAGCGTCTTAGGGTCGCTTCCGACTGGTATTGATATGGACCAGTTGAGCTACCTGTAGATTGTTTTCAACAGTCTGTAGTTAGCTCAATTGTTTAAATTGTAAATAATAGTTTAATTTGTTTATATTATTTCGATTTAGGCGGATGTGTAGTTTTTAGAAATATTATGTACTAGCTTGCAACAAGTCTGTAGTTAATAGGTACTAGTTCTAATTTGTTTATATTCTTTGATTGTTATTTTCTTTATTAATAAAGATAACAGTAAAGTAGGTACATAATGTCTATGTAATATTTGCCTCAACTGTAAGTTGTTAAGAATGGCCTCTTCCGTTCTTTTCCGCAAAAGTCGCTGTAGACATCGGCTTACTCTGTCTGACAACAGTGTTTATCACATGCGCAAATCGCTGTCCCGTGAAATTCTACCTTTTTGGTCTCTCTATAGACACCTTTTGTCGAGTTATCGAGAACACGTATCTTGAACTGTATAGAGCCTGTTTTATCCAGGCTTACAAGTCTTTCCGGGCTTCCCGAGTGAACAATATAATAGGAGCTACTCTGCTTGGAATATACAACAATTCATCGTTATTATCTACTCACTTCAATGGTCTCGATTGCTTTATATTGGTAAAAAAACAAAATATTGAACAGATTTTAATTGCTACAAAATTTTATGAGGAAATTGCTAAACGGTTCGACGCTCAAATTTTGCTCAAATTTCAATAATTGCATGAATAGACTGAAGCATAAAGTGAGTATGTGATAAATATTAGTTTTATCTTCAATTCTACCTTCGTCATCATCAGCCCATACACGTCCACTGCTGGACATAGGCCTCCCCCGTACGACGCCACAAATAGCGGTCCTGAGCCGCCTCCATCCATCGACTCCCTGCCTTTACTTTGGTAAATTATTTTCTTTATCATGATATTCACAATTTCAAACTACTCCGAAATTTTAAACGGTTGTTACCTTTTTACTTCAAAATGACTGAATAGGTCAGACTGAAATTTTGCAAAAACCTTGTTCTAGATCTGGATTATATCTGAAACTGCGGACAGAAGCAGTATTAAATAATTGTTATCCTTACTAATATTAAAATTCGAAAGTATGTTTGTTTGTTTATTAACCTTCCTTCACGCCCTAACTAAGCAACCAATCGACTTGATTTTTGGCATAGAGTTAGTTGAAAGGATGGAGTGTAACATAGGCTTGGTCCTGGTAAAACATCAAATTGCTGGCTTTTTGCGGGGCAATTGATTAATATTTTTTTATCCCCCTAGAAATGTGAAATGTAAAATTCGAATTTAACGCGGGTGAAACCGCGAGGAACAGCTAGTTTGATGATAATTTATTATAACTAAGGTCTGTTACTTTATTTTTGTTTATTGGATGGATTACATTACAAATGTCTCACGAGAGACATTGAGAGTAACCCAAAGTCTAATCCGTCTAACAAAAAGAATAATATTTAAATCAACGTTGGATCACAATTTCATTGAATTCGAAATTGTTAGAATAACGGGGTGACTTTTACGTTTTCACCCCATTCAGCCGCCGAATTGAAACTTTGAATAGAAACCTCTTCGTGGAATATCAAAGTTTTCGAATATTTTGCTAAGGCGCATAGTGATGTGAAACTAGCGCGCACCACCCTTAATTATTTCTTGTATTAACGTTATAGAAAAAAATTACCAAAAGTTCTCGACGTCAATGGATAATACCTTGTATTAGATATTTTTTAATACCACTGTAAGAGTTTTGTTTTATTTCGGTTAAACAGAAATAGTAGATTGTTACACAAGGGTTGTAAGGGAGCTATTACAGAGCAAGATCCAATTTGGCCGCCAGTGCGAGCTCAGCTCGCAAAGGGCCCTAAATTGGATTGAGTGCACCCGAGATATTTAGACGCCCGAGCGAAGCGAGGGCGAATATAGTTCGAGGGTGCACTCAATACAATTTCGCGCCCTTGCGAGCGCTCGCAAAGGGCGCTAATGGATCGAGTGCACCCGAGAACATAGTTCGAGGGTGTAATAGCTAATTGCAACCGAGGTAAGCATTCTACTTTACATCATAATGGCGAGGCAAATAAAACATTTATATACTTCATCATCATCATCATCATCAGCCTATACACGTCCACTGCTGGACATAGGCCTCCCCCGTACGACGCCACAAATAGCGGTCCTGAGCCGCCTCCATCCATATATGTATATACTTAGGTATAACAAAATGTAATTTTTATTAGAAAAATTAATTATTTAATAAAAGATTTTGTACAACATCTTCTGCTTCGAGATGACAGAAATCAGGCGTGCGGACCAGTTCTTCATCTGATGAAGTACTTGACATACTTAACTACCCCTTTAAACGTGTTTATTACAGTTTTAACTTTTAACTTCAGTTTATTACAGTCGCACAAATCAAATCAAATGAAAGGCCGCCATTTCCACAGTTTTTTTTTCAGTAAAAAGTTTTCTTATCATTTTATAAGAAAAGAGATTGTTTCACCAAGGAGTTTTGCATAGCTTGAACTGTAAAGTCTTTACAATTCAAACAAAGTGTGACGTAAAGAGATTTGAAAACGGAATTCCTATATAAAATGTACAGTGTTGCAAATACCATCTTACACAGTCTCTTTGCTTAGTTTGTAAAACCTTCTTGCCGAGCATTATGATGTAAATGGGTTTTAACTTTGGTGGCCACTAAACGCAAAAAACCATTTTCTGCTAATATTAAATAAAAAACTATTACCGAGGTAGGTATCGAAAAATAGTTTATACTGGGTATTATCCATTGGCGTCGAGAACTTTTGGTAATTCTTTTCCATAACTAAGTATATTACAAGAAAAAATTATGAGTGGCGCTAGTGTCACATCACTATGCGCCTTAACTCGCGAAGCGAAGCTAGTAGCTCTTTGGTTAACTCTGATTGGTTATACAATAGAAATTTACAATTCTGGATAATTATTTTCCTAATGATATCTTTGACAAATTATGTCACTTCGTCTTCAAAACAAGAGCGAATAGGTGTCTTCTAGACCTTCATGATACACCGTTTGCCACATCGTCACTTTCAATCAGCAGGGCTATTCTAACTCGATCAAAAAGGTTCCGAATCTGACACATATCCGCGCGAAATTCAAATATTTTAGCGATTTTTAATATTTTCTGCGTTCTACAATGAATAAAACTACCTAAAAAGTCGTTTTTCATAAATCGCTGACCATTTTCTATGAACCCATGTTCTAATGAAGTACGATTAATAGGGTTTTTGGTAATAATGTTGATTTTAGTAATAAATCTCATAAATTATTAATTTCTCCAAAAGTAGAGTCGAATGAAAATTTGTTAAAACTTGGGTTCATAGAAAATGTTTTACAATTTACGGTAAGCTACTTTTCTGCTATTTATATTGCTTGTAGAATGTAGAAAATATTAAAAACCTAAAAACCGCTAAAATATAAGTATTTCACGCAAATTTGTGTCAGATTTCGAGTCACGGAATCTTTTTGGTCGAGTTAGAAGAGCCGTGCTTGTGAAATCGAGATTGTGCTTGATTGTCAAAGGTAGGACTATCGATTTAAAAAAAACGACAGTAAATATCGAAGCGATGTCTTGAGTTAGCATTATGTCTTAGATTGACCAAATAAACGACAATTTTAAACTTTCTGAAATTTTCGCAAGGCAGGGCTTAATCAGTATACCTATTTATTTCGATTATATTTCAAGTACGGTTTTTAAATCAAAAACATTTTGCACTGCAGTAAGATGATAAGTTAAAATAGAACCTACCTTAGCCTCAAACGTGATTCCGTACGTGAAAGCTTCGTCCGGATGCAGCGGGATCCTGGTGTCATATTCGTCGTTCGTCACCAGGTCATACTCCTGGTCCTTCGAAGACATCTTCTTCTTCCACTTTAGCAACTTCATCGGCGCTTTCTTCCACGCTCTTGCTTTTAGAATAACCCGAATGTAACGAGCTTTGTAGGTTTTCTTAAACATTGGCACTCATTTTCAGTATCACGCGATAGAAATGTATCCGGTCTTCTCTTGGTAGAGTTACCTGCGGACAAAGAATATAATCTTAGATGTGAACTGTCTGGAAATAAAATTTTTTTATGTTATAAAGCTAGCAGTTACCCTTGCGGTCCACCTGATGGGAAGCGGTTACCGCAGCCTATGGACACCTGCAACTTCAGAGACGTTACACGCGCGCTGCCGACATCGTAAATACTTTAGAATGCCCTGTTCCAAAGACCTCATACTATAGTCCAGTGGGTAAACCTCAGTAGGGAGATCATTCCACAACCTGTAAGCTCTTTGAAATGCTAGATTTGACTTTCTGCACAAGCCTAGGTTAGCAATGGCTCGGCCAAAATGTAGATAGAACATAGATGTATTGTTTATGTATTTTTTGTATCAATGTGACGGTGGTCTGTAGACTAATGTATAACTACATTACTGTGGTCTACAGACCACCGTCTACTACTGTAGGCCGAAGTAAGTAGGACAAACACGGAATAACACAAAGCAATATACCACGATCATCATTTCAGTAATTATCTAAAGAGCTGATAAATTATAATTTTCCTAAGCTTATATTTTTTCATACCCAGCGTTGTGATTATGGTGTCGTATTACCAACTAATTATAAGAGTCAATAAAGCATTTATAAAGGATAGCAGTGGTCTGTTTAATAATGTTGTTGATGATTATCTTAAAATTAAATTAAAGCAATGTTCCATAAAGCTACCACAAAGGCAAGCCCAGCAGCACTCTGTAATTCCCTCTGTGCACGCTCCGATCCTTTTCACTAAGCAATTCAATAAGGGTAAGCCAGATGCTTCTAGCAATTATTTTATGCAATAATTTGTTGGTTTACAAAAATCGAAAAACTGGCTATACTGATTTTGAAATTCTACAACTATTTAATTTAAAATTTAACTTGTCTATGAGCTGATTTTGTAATCGTAAGTAACAGTTTAAATTTAAAAAAAAAATTGTGATCCTTCTATCGTTTATAAAACTTTTATAGGACCACCTTAGGAACATTCTTTATACTATACAGAAGCGAAAGAATCATCATAATGTATTAACTACGCGACAACGATTAATAAATTTACATTAAAAAATCTAATTAATTACCGAGTCTGTTGAGTATAATCCCACTAATAATTATAAACGTCAAAGTTTGTGAGAATGAATGAATGGATGTATGGATGTTAATGAAAGAAAACCTACACTTACAATTTAAGAAATAAAAACTGACAAACTATGGGAAAAGAAACATCCTGTATGTGCGCAGATTTATAATAACATAAGTGATAATATGAAAAACTGCTTATCGCCAAGGCGCGGGCAGCAGCTAGTATAGTATATTCAAACAAATACAGAAAAAGATTGTGATGTTTATACATGAATTAAATACCTATCTCGTAGAGACGAGCGGATTTATGAAAAATAAGCGGGATAAACTCATCTACGAGGATGTAATGTGGTTGTACAAACAAATACCAAGCAATATCAGCCATTTACACCAAATATCTTTCATCTAATATGAGGGTTAAATATAATAAAATGATTTTTTTTCAACTCTGGAGAGTTTAAACGTTACAATTAAAAATCAACAATCATAATATAAACCATACGTTCGATGCATACTATGTCAACGAACAGGCATATCGTAACTGCATCCATTAAGGTCAATGGGACTAGAGAGCGAGCCAATCAATGAGAACTGATGGCTGAGGGAACAGAACACTTAAAACTCCAATTCCAGTTCAGTCCCATCAATTACACGTAGCATTCATATGTGTGGTCAACTGTACGTACGTGTGTCGGGAAACCGGTGGTTTATACTGGCAATCGACGAACAATATAATTGGAGCTGACAATATGAGCCCTTAAAATGTATTCCGCAATAATGACCCATGCTTTTATAGGAAGTGGGCGTTGTAGTCAACGAATAGTTACTAAGTTGTGGCAAACGGGGAAATGCACCGACATTCTATGATCTTTCCCTGATCTAATCTTTGTTTGCCGAGAGGAATTCGTTTTTGAAGGTGAATTCCATTACCTTCTTTAGAAAATTCAACTTACAGGGAAACCTACCCAACGTGTTACCACCCGAATCGGATGAATCTTGGTGTATACCAAGATTCCTTAACACTTGGTTAGGATCCTTAAAAGTGAACTAGGGCCGCTAAAAACACATGGCTAATATTTTTCAATGTTCTACTTGTATAAGTAGGTAGAACATTGAAAAATATTAGACACGTGTTTTTTTTAGCAGCCCTAGTTCACTTTTAAGGATAAATACTACACCAGCAATCTATCGAACCACAAGTCAACCCACCTAAGCCTGGGAACAGGAGTTTAATCGCTTATTTTTCTTTAAATGAGTTAACACCACACCAAAATCTTTATCTCATGTAACCACCCAATTAATTACCCCCCTAACCCCTGAAAATCCCCCCTACCAAACCACAATCAGGCTTACTCTCCTAACCCTGGGAACCGCGAGTTTAGTGGCTCATTTTTTACTAACATAATTGATTACACACTTCCAACCACCACAAACCACCCACCCTCTAACCCACCTTACCCCTAAATACTACCAGTACCAAACCACAAGCATGTTAACCCACCTAACCCTTGGAACTTGGTGGTTTTGCAGGGGTAGTTTCCTTAGACTCTAGTTCACGTTTATCCTTAAACGTGAACTAGGGTCTCATCCAACTCGGGCGGTCACACTTGGGGTAGGTTTACTTGTTAGTAAAGAATATAAAACAATTTGTTCTTTACTAACAAGTAAACCTATTTTGTTAAAAAAAGAAATAATTATCTATCTATCTATATCATCCTCTCAGTTTATTCGGTTGCATAACAAATACATCTTGATTTATACGTGGATTGCGATGCGATCAATAAAGGTTTATGGGAGAGAAAACAAAACAATACCATTTAGGATCACGAGGTTTTGGAAGCTAAATGTTCTTGGGTGCACATCGACTGTAACATAAAATGCCCTTACAGCGAAACGTCATCATTTTAAATGGTTTTTGAAGCTAAATGGCCTTTCCAATAGTTGGTCCTCTAGTCGTAATGTTTTATACCTAGACTAGGATCCACTAAATTCGGGATATTGACCAGCTCTGTATTTTGACTGTTGTCGCTGCTCCAAGATAAAAGGTACTGTTAACAGTACCTATATAAATACATATATTATCTTTAAGCACCAACATACCTACTAACTTATACCTAAAGAAGTGTGACTAGAACAACAGCCACAGAGTGACAGAACTAAGGAAATAAACGAACCGTTTAACCCTCGGTCGTCGCTCTGAACGCCGGGTAGCTTAACCGATGTCCGATACGCATTCAGGCCTTTAGTGCAGTGATCCGTGTCACTCGTCACTTCACCAGAATAATGCAGTCCAATTTGCCTGACATAACGCAAAGGCGTAGTCAACGTCACAGTCAACCACCAGCGTAATTGGTCAGGGAAACTCCAATTTCATGCAAATATTACCGAGCAAATGGAAACCATGGAAACCTCTAGAGGAAACTAAACTTAAAGACAAATTATGCCCACGTTATAGGCACTATTCCTACACTAACTAAATTGAATGCCTAAAGTTCCTGTAGCAAAACTATTCAGCAGTAAGGTCCTTAGTTTCAAATTACCCAGTAATATTGACTCAGTAAACAGCCATGTTAATACGGGTAGTCGTAGTCGCGAAGGGCAAACAATTTCCTGTCATTATTTGTACCTACTGGTATTTTCAGGACGAAATCTCATTACAGCCTTTGTAGGAGGAATTAAGTTTCTTCCTTTTTTGTATTATTACTTCAGACTAATCAAAGTTTTATAAAATATATAACGACCGATTTGGCGTGCAGGGCGAAGGCCCGCCTGCGACGCATGGGGTTGCAAGTGCGATTACCGCCTTGGGACAAATGTTTGTACAATCTGCAAATATTTGTTGCGGGTGGCGATTGTTTTGGATATTTTCTATGTATAATAGAACAATCTATCTATTTATGTAGTGTAGATATAATGTATTTCAGTCATGATGTAGAACCCATAATACAAGCTCTGCATAGCTTTGGGCTAGTTGATGCTGTGTGGATTATCCAACATTATTATATTTAAATTCAGAAATCAAGATGTTTCTGAATTTAATATAGGTTCCATAATATAAATTGTATAGTTGGACTTTAATTTTTTACAATATGTGAGCACTAGTGCGGCGAGGGAGCTTCATACATATCCCGTCAGATTACCTACATGGGCAGATAGAAAATTGACCCTTACGGCGGCGGGTTTCTTAAATATTGCTCTCATCCCAGAATAGAGACTGATCTCATGCGTCATTATCATGCAAGCCTTAATATAATTTAAAAACTCAGCCTGAATCTAAGGCGGTGTCTGGCGAAATTTATCCTGAGAGAACTTCCGAATCTAACAACTTAGACCAATTGATAAGTCACAGCGAGTCTCCTAATCAACTTCCACGAATATTAATTGGTTTCCCTTTGGAAGCGTACCAAAGGATTCATTGGTAATTTATGTATCTAAACTTATGTTAGTATAGTAACTTTGAGATCTCTCGCTTTTGGCTAATTAGATTGTTTAACTATAATATGTACGTAACCATTCCGGGCTAGCAGAAAAAGTTAATTTAAGGATAAAACACACGAGCCTTTCCCCCCGTGCTAGCTTGTCTACATTCCTAGTGCAAATTAAGAAAAACTCGTCTAAAAGGCTTCATAGCTTAAATTATTTTATGAATATCTATTAATCCAAAATAAAAATATGATGTAAATACGAGAACTATCTCAAGAAAAGCCAATACCTTCTCGCCATCCACCCTCACAAGGATTGAACGTTACAAAACTAAAAATATACGAACTCTGCAACGACTTTTACTCGGATGGATAATCTAATAAAACTTTCAATACATTGAATTCCCAGTAAACAACATCAATAGACATGCTTCTTGCTTAGTCGGGTAAAAAGAAATTTGTTACACAACCTTCAAAGGCAGAGCTCAGTGAACTAAAAGTCGTGAATTAGTCAATTACAAGGCAAGTGCGAAGTACAGAGAGAAGGCAAAATGGGGCTGTAGCTGTCTTTGTTTAAATTTACTTGCAAAAAAGCGGGTATAGATTGGCTTCTCAGCAAAGTTGGAACCCCCTCTGATATCCGCTCGCTTAAATAATTATAATCGTAGATCGCAGAAAATATTGTTCCCGGAAATGTCAGGAAAAATAATTATTATTACTCATTGATTGATTTGGCTAAAATATTCAATAGATTATGCACTGAGGGCATAAAGCAGTATCTTACCTGGGCGTCGTCGTGTCCAGGATTCTACAGATAGAATAAAAGACACACGAGCGAAGCGAGGGAGTTACTAGAATCCTGAGTGGGAGAGGAGATTTAACGCCTACGACGAGGATAATACTCTACTTTTCACACTTTCTGTGAGAAAATAGTAAACGATTAGTAACTTGCTTCGCATTGTATGCTTGCAAAATGCTTCGGCTTCGCAGGTGAGTTTTTCTAGAATTCTGACTTGCGCTTCGAATTCAAAGCGCAAGTCAGATGACGCCCGTGACGCAAGATACTACTTTATGCCCTCGGTGCATAATCTATTATTTCGTCTTTCACATGGTCTTTCACCTACAGAGTACAGATGGGTAGGCATAGGTACGTTACCAGAACAACAATATAAAGAATTCAATAGGTTATCATAAATATTGTGGAAATTATTTTTAATTCTTTATTGCACAATAAAATATACATATGTATGTACATCTAAAAACATTAAAAAACAAAATTTATGGCAAAGGCGAGCTTAACCCTAAAAATAGTTATCTACCAGCAAACCTTATTGGGAGAGAGAGAAAAAGTTATAAAAGTAAATACTAGAATGAAAAGTAAGCAATAACTTCGATTCAATGCTTATGGGTAGATTGAATTCCAAGAATTCTGAAATCGTAGAAGTCCGATTCCGTAGAAATTCTTATCTAGGACATGAAGGGGCAGGGGTTAGTTACTATGTAGTACTCGTAGGTACTAAATACTTATATGTATATTTATTCTGTGCCGTTACGGTTAATCAAGTTATTGGTCGTTGCACTTAAAAATATTATTGACTAGCTGTGCCCGCGACTTCGTCCGCGTGGAATAGTGACAGTGTGATTTTCATACAAACTTTAATGCCCTTGATATTTTACACCCTTGCGGGTAAAATTTGTAGAAACTTGAAATGAAATTTTTATTTATATCCTTAAAATTATTATTATTATATTAATTTACAGCCTTAAAAATAAGTTCCATGATTTTAGCTTTAAAAATGACGATACTTCTGTACAACATTTCAACCCCTCTTTCAACCTCTTACAACCCTTTATTCGCATTAAAAAGTACCCTATGTCCTTTCTCAGGCTCTAAAGTATCTGTGTACCATTTCATTTAAATCGGTTCAGTAGTTTTGGCGTGAGAACGTGACAGACAGACAGAGTTACTTTCGCATTTATATATTAGTAAGGATTATTGAAGTCGATTGCTTCTGTTCTTTTTTCTAAAGCCAACTATTACTTATTACTTGAACCAAAATAAGCACCGCGCCGATCTAAGCATTGACACTCTATTTTAACGAAAAACCACATTTTCCACGTAACTTTTTTGGTGAACATTACCTTTGTTTATAAGAAAATATTGTTTTCAAGAAGTTTTTCAATTTTCTCAAGTTAAATTGTTTTTATTACTAAGCGATGTTGGTCCTATTTATGGGGCCGCTTTTGCGAAACAATTACTGAAACAAAATCCTGCTTATTTATTATCTATCATACTAATATTATAAAGTTTGTTTGGATGACTGGATGGATGTGTGTCATATTTTTAAGCCAAAACTACTGCTCGGATCAGGACGAACTCCGTTGCGTAGTGCCTAAAGATCTGCGTGCGTTTCAGAGAATATATTTTGTTCAAATCATATTGAATAAATCTAAATATTTTATAACTAACTTTAATTAAACAGCATAATAAACATAACTAGTGAACGCTTTAACTAACAACCCTGTCATGTCGGTACTTCTGTACAGATCAAAATCAGTAAAAGTACCCGTATCAAAAAAAGTACTAAAATAAAACTATACTATAGTTATAGTTTTATTATTAAAATAAGTACTAAAATATAACTATAGCATAGTTTTATTTTAGTACTTTTTTTTTGATACGGTAACTTTTACTGGTTTTGATCTGTACAAAAGTACCGACATGACAGGGTTGTTAGTTAAAGCGTTCACTAGTTATGTTTATTATGCTGTTTAATTAAAGTTAGTTAAAGCCAATTATGTGGTACGTTGATGTGGATGTGAGGTACTGATTAGAGTGCAATGATTAGTATAGCATAAAAGTTCGTCTAGTTCTAACAGACTATAATCTGTATGTGTTATAGAATAACACATGATAGGGATACAGAATTACACACATACACATACAGAATTACGCTAGAATTCCCCCCCCCCCCCCCCCCTACATGGGAGACCATCCACTCGATGGACCGACGACATCGTAGCGGTCGCAGGGAGTCGATGGATGGAGGCGGCTCAGGACCGCTATTTGTGGCGTCGTACGGGGGAGGCCTATGTCCAGCAGTGGACGTGTATGGGCTGATGATGATGATGATGATTACATACAGAATTTAATTATTTGTTCTATAATGTTGTTACCTAGAACGAGGATAGAGCGAAGTGGAGGAAATCAATTAGGAAAGCTGACCGCTCTACCATATGGGGTAACTAGCTGGGAAGAGAGAGAGTTGTTTACCTAGAATGTTGTCGAATATTAGTTAAACGAAAAAGCAATAAAATTACAGAAAACTGTTCTCGGCGTATAAAGCATGAACAAGCTTCAAAAAGACGTTACTTCATAAAGGACACGACGAACTCTAGAATTGTATCAGTCCACTATATCTCGTCTGTAAAAATTTGTCGAATAAATATAAAATTGCGTTTTGTATTTTCGTAAAGTATTCTTTCTCTATTTCATAAAACCTTATTAAATTCGATTAACTTTATTTACAATGTAAACAGATGAGTAAATGCCAATAACTATAATGGAAAATTACTTTAACTCTAATAAAAAATTGCTTTGACTCTAATAAGTAAGTTACATTACATTTTTCTGAAAATATAGAGAAGGTCCCTTGGTATCTATTTTTATTTTTGTACAAGTATGTTGCGAAGTTTCTACGTTGGTATACATTTGGACTAAATATAATATTTGTATAGTAATTTTTGTTTGACGTGCATAAATTTTTGTTGCCTCTAAAACGATAAATGATACAATGTCATGTAGATTGATTTTATCAACAAATTGTATTTCTATTTCTGATATTTGGCGGTATTAAATGTTTTCACTTTTGACTGTCCACCTTATAATAAATGCTTATAATAAAACTGTAACAGGTCCGATTCAGTACATTGAAAATATTTAGAAAAATTTTTTTGGAGGGCAGTCTAATCGCCAAAAATCTTTTTTTTACATCTTGTTTGTCAGTCTGTATCTTGGCCGCGCATAACTTTGAAACTACTGAATGTATTGAAATGAAACTTGGCAGGATTTGAATTCATACTACGAGGATGGACATAGAATACTTTTTATCCCGGATTTCAATAGGTTCCCTTGGGAGAGGTGATTAGAGTAAAATTTATTGGCTGCGTATAGCGCCGAAAGTACCCATAGTATCAATATAATCAATGCATATCCTTCCTTCAATATCTCAAGATTCAGAAACAAATCAAGTTCAGGCTAAGCCGGCTGACCTGTTTGACTCTTTTCGATGACCATTTTGATGCCCCCGACCGTCTCTATAAGGTCATATCGGCGGCAGACAGTTTTGAGTAGCCTTGGTTGGAACCAAAATAGCAAGCCAGTATACCGGTTATTTAGATTTTATGTAGGCCTTTAGGCTAAAGTAAAATTTGACTTGTTAAATGAGGAGTTAATTCAGTAAGTCATGATGAATGGGATGTAAGCTTCTTTCTATCCTAGTAATCCTACTAATAATAGTGTAAAAGTTTGTAAGTATGGATGTTTGTTCCTCTTTCATGCAAAAACTACTGAACTGAAATTTGGTATGGGTATAGTTTGAGACCGATAAAACGCGGGCGAAGGCGGGAGCAGCTGCTAGTTTTACATAAAATATTTATAAGATACGTAGGTGCAGGGAACTTATAAGTATTCGTATATTATATTTTATAACATACCGGGTGGCTAAAAGGTATTAAAATACTCAAAAGGTGCTGCCCTAATTATTGTTGTTTATTTTTTCCATTATGTCACTGTACTATAGCTTCTTAGAATAGTACATAGTGCATCGAAGTGAGAATAAAAAAAAATAACACTTTTGAAAAGGATTGCATACAATTTTATGTCCCACTAAACACGTGAGAAATGAAATTCTATAGAGTTTTGCGTCCCGCATTTTAGTATGCCTGCTATGTACTTTCTACCTCGTGTTTGAAAGAGGAGTAATGCTATTTACGAGCAGGGGTAGTATAAAAATAATAAATACTGCCGTAGCTGAGGATCTTAAGTATAATATTATTATACTTCAGGGTAACGATGATAGTGTATCCGAATATTCCGAATCATCGGTCGATATATAGATAGCCGAATCATCGGCCACGGCGCACCCAGTCTCAAAGAAGACTAGCCATTAAGGGTAAGTATTAATTTAAAGATCTCCCACTGCGCCAATATTTTACAAATATAGGCAATACACTACATAAAATATAGAATGAACAAAAGTTGTTTATGTTTTATATCCAGGAAATAAATGACTTACCACCTACATACCAACATTTTTATGAAGCAAAATAATAAAAACCCCAGCACTGTAAGGTGTACCTATTTTTTCCAGCCTGAACAAGCTTCCTAACGTTATATTCTAGAGTATACATTGTCTTTGACAACACGATATTGCAGCTTTTTCATTTCGTTCTTTGATACTTGGCCGCTTTATTTGTTTATGAATATTTTGATTACAATTTAGGTGATGATTTCAAAATACTAATATGAGAATGAATTTTTTTGCCTGCTATACCTACTCCAATTCAAGAACCTAGATATTTTTTGTATACAAAGGGGTCACAACACCCAAGTAGATAATATTAGTGGTAAATATTTAACGATATTGGTATCATCGAAGCACAGAAGCTCGAAACAATTTTTGTTTTTGACAGCTTTCATTCATTTACTAATTGTTCTCTACGTTTTCGAATTCAAATATATTTTGCCACATATATGAGATTATGCGTTGTTGAAGTTTGTGTTTTAGTTTTTAGTGATGACTTTGCTGTTGCGTTGTTGTTTTCTGTTATTGTTATCAGTGGTGAATTCCAATCTGGGTCTCTTGAAGACAAGAGTGAACAGGTGTCTTCTAGACCTTCGTGATACAACGTCGGGCACATCATCACTTTCCATCAGGTGAGAGAGAGAGATCATTGTGGTCAAACGAAGGTCTATATACTATAAAAAAAAACAGTTTTTGTTAGGTTTTCATTCTTAAATGTCTTTGTGTAGATAAAATATCTTGGATTCGGATTGAATAAATCGGAGTATTCGAACTCACTGCTTTCGCTATCTACTCGTAACACTAACCTAAAACCAAAGTAGAAAATCCCTACTCAGTATGACATCATCTTTACCTCCTTTTCATCTCACCTTTTAAACATGGACAACGAAAAAAATACGGAAGGAATTCTGTTATTTTAATATTGTTTTATTTTTGAGATAACTGATACATCAAGCCATTGCGTCTTTCAAAACACTGAGATTGGAACAATAACTTTTAGTATATTTGACTAAGTTTTTTTATTTTATTGTTTTAGATAATTTCCTGTACTGTGATTTACACATATTTCCTGTAATAAAGCTAATATTTATTTATTTATAGTTTTATTTACTTATTTATTAGCCCATACCTGTTGATGAGAAGTTTTACAACTTGATCAACATTTTTAAGTTTGTTCTATGAGCAGCACGGCATTAAAATCTGGATAGCCATGCAGTCGCGGGTGAATAACCTCACAGAATAAATAATAGTAACAACACAGCTGAAGGTCAGACATGAAAGGTTGTATCACCTACACTGAACATGAATCGGCGTTTAAAAACGGGTACAACTCGTCTAGGTAGACCTCACTTTCGTTAACGAACATGAGTTTTTCTTTTATCCGTGGGTTCTGGTATAAATTGTATAACACAATTATTACCTTACTAGTTTCTGCCCGCAGCTTTGCACGCGTTATTTTATGTTCATAATCATCAACATCATATCAGCCCGTCCACGTCCACGTCCACTGCTGGATATAGGCCTCCCCATACGACGAAGCCACGAATAGCGGTCCTGAGCCGCCTTCATCCATCGACTCCCTCCGAGCGCTACGATGTCGTCGGTCCATCGATTGAATGGGCCCATGTAGGGGGGGGGGGGTGCCATAATCCCCATGCTTGGCAGGCGGATTGGCGATCGCAGTGTTGGTGTTGAACAATACTCAGAAGGAAGCTGCTGCCCTTCTTCTGGTAGGTTCCCTTAGTCGGCTTTTACGACATCCACGGGTTGAGTTGGGAGGGGTCGATATTCGTACGCCGCGGCCCCACGGCTGTTTTATTTCAATTTTTCAATTTTCAATTTAATTTATTTAATTAGAACGATGTAATACAATAAAAATACAAATATCGCATAAAGTCAAATTAAATCTAGATTAAGTCAATGCAAATTAAAATAAAAAGAATTCAATATAAAATAATACAATTTAAAATTTAAAATAAGTATTCAACAATAGTAGGTACAATAAATAATGTCAAATCACATATTATCATACGTCGATCTCACAAAATCGCATACATTCACTAATAAAGTCTTTCCATGCATCATGTATGTTATAGAAAGGTTATTTATTATGGGGGAACTGATTTATGAGATAAAAAGCCTATATGTTATTCTAGGTCCCAAATTATACCCATACCAAATTTCAGCCTAATGGGTTTAGTAGTTTTTGCGTGAAAGAGTAACATATATCCATACATCCATCCATACAAACTTTGTCATTTATAATATTAGTAGGATATTGAAATTAAAATTATAATAAAAATGCATTAATAAAAAATTCAAAATAGGACGTTACAGGTTATTTGTAAAATAAAAAAGTGATCCCGTGAGCTCTTGCTTTTCCACCGTACAAATGGTGCAATACTAAATTGAACGAGTATTAATTGTCACATCTTCCCGCCCACGTAGCTAAGTTGATAATTTCCATTATCCCGCCTGGTGAAAATTTTGGGAAAATTTAAAGATAAAATTACTTGCGAACAAATTAATTAATGATGCACCAAGGAACAACCCCATAACAAAGGATAACACTGTTAACGACGTTAAGAACACCTAAAAATCGCCGTCTTGCGGGAGTGAATTTTCGGAAGAGGAATACAAAAGATGACCTATTCTTAGTATATTTTATAGTGTAAGTGAGTGGACTGACATAGCTTGTTGCAAATTACAGGATTGAAGGTTAGAAGAAGCTATTGTATCCACCACATGTTTACATCAGGCAGTGTTTTGAGTTACCGGTGACAATCACCAAGACAACATGTGATGGCTATACATCATACTCGAGTTGAAATACGTACTGTTTACATTATGTCAGTGAGACACTTTCGTATTTTTTGTAGGAAGCATAGAGTTATTTTAGTACAAAGGTAGTAGGAATTAGATCTCAAAGCCGGAGAATTATGTGTAAAGTTGAAACGCGATGGGTAAACAAACAGACAAAATGACGATGTTAAATAGATTGCAAGCAGTGACTGGACCATAGCTGTCTAAAACCAGAAGAAATTGTAGAAAAAGGTAAGGAAAAAACTTTAAATTACTTACTTACTCGTACACCTAGTTAGTTTGTTGATCAAGGCTCAGTGGAAGAAGAAAAGGACCTTCGAAGGAAGTCATCCGACTGACACAAAAACCTTCTGGTCGCAATCCTACTAACATTATAAATGTCAAAGTTTGTAAGGATGGATCTATGGATATTTGTCTTTCACACAAAAACTACTGAACTGATTGGGCTGAAATTTGGTATGGGTATAGTTTGGGACCTGGAATAATACATAGGCTGCTTTTTATCCCGATAAAACGCGGGCAAAGTGGCGGGCAGCAGCTAGTGTATTCTTAGAGTAGAGTACATACATTTCTCAGGCAAGAGATGCTGAACAATGCCGCGCATCTTATCGACATCTCAGCGGAAATGACGTCTTAAAAGGGAAATGAAAAAACTGACCTTCATAACTTAAATAACTTTGATATCCAATGGCTTGTGAATAACTTGTGATAAGAAAATTCATCACTGCCTTGAGAAATTAAAAATAAATAATCGAATTCATATGAAACAGTAATGGTGCTTCCATATCCTACCAACATTTTACAATAGCGTTCATTCGAGTAATATAAATTAGGGTTTAATAGGCCATCTTTTAAAAGTTTTAGTTTAGAGCAATACTAGGTGCCAGATAGCTTGGCAATACCGGACGTTGACCTATCTCCTTCACGAAATCATAAAAGGGGCAGAACTTAAAACTTTGCTTGGTTTAGGGTTGTACAATTCTTTGGAAACTTATTATTATTACGCTTATAATTGAGGCACTACGTTATTTTGCATTTATAAACGTTTTCGATACTTACATTCTAACGTTACAAATTATTCATTTATTTTTCAGTCATGTTAAATTTGGTATTCCTAACCATAATATCGATCATTAATGAAATGACATATCACCGGTTTAGATTACTCTGGTATTTTAATACATGAATTCATAGAAAACTACAAAGTTTGTATTGATACTCAATTTCGAAATTTTTTGGTTGTGTTGTCTGTTGGTTCCTAGTAAGCTTGTACTACGATACTCTAGCGACACCGGTATTGCTATAGGTTTGTATGGAAAACGACAGAATAGTGATAACTTTACCATTTTGCGATTCCGTGGACGAGGTGAACGACCTGTATTGTCACCTTAGTTGGCATTTAGTATACCTGTACCTTTTGGAATTAAAAATAGTCCCATTCAATCAAACCAAATTGCTTGTCTAGACATTCTAACCCAATCCAACCTCTCCAATTCCAGGGACAAAATGGAAACGTGTAAATTAATAGCTACGAGAAGGAGCATTACCCAGATTGAAGCCCTACATGAGCACAGAGATTGCGATCACGTACGCGGCATAAAAATATCGTGAGATTTCTCGGATGTGCCTTCCCGCGTCTATCAGGACTGATGCTGAGAAAAATAAATATATTAGGCATAATACCTACTCTGATTCAGACATCGTGGACTCTCCAGCATACCAATGGAACATGTTCTATGTATACGTATATATTTTAACCTACAATTAACTTGAATAACAAGCTGTTGCTTGTTTATACATGTCCAAAGCGTTAGGTAGAGCTGTAGTATTGTTTTGTAGATATTTAAATAGAGTAAAATTTTGTATAGGAAGGGCAAACAAAAATCTTTGTTTCAGAACTTCTTGTCTAAAACCCCGATGACCTCAGAGTTGACCACATAATCCTAAGTCTACTTCCTCGTGGCGAGCGTCATAAGCCGTTGCATAATAGCGGCATTAGCGGAGCTGGTAACCGCTGTTAGCTGCCAAGAGGCGATAAAGCACGAAGAGCCTTCGAACAGGCTGGTCACAAAGCAAGCAGTGCCACTCACCTCGTGCCTCATAGGGTAAGGTAAGTATAGCTTTTTCAGGAATATGGAAACAGAACAAGTATTAAGGAAACAAACATCGTCTCGCAAGTCAAATATACTACGAACGTACGCTATTATGCATAACAATTGCAATCATAGAGCTAATGCGTGTTCCTATCCTTATAAATTGTCTAGCATTATCCTAAATCGTGTAGAAATCAGTGTTAAAATGCTTTTACCAACACCTAATAATATCTTCCAAAATACAAAAATGCGTAATGACAACAAAACACTCTATTCTCCATTTTGCTGTAGAAGTGGAAAAGGCAACCTTGCCTTTTCAGTTTGACTCTATAATTCCACCTGCATACGGCCTCTAAGCCTGTCATTGAACCGTAGGCATAAGGAAACGTCCTATTAATTCGAACCCTTGATATACGATACTTTTAAATAATTAATTTAAAAGAATAGGCTTAAGCATAATGACTACGGGAGTCCTTATTATGCTCAGCGCGTAGAGTAGCGAGTACTGTTTTGGAATAACATATTTTATTACTATGCAAAATGAGGACCGGCTTGTGAAGGCGGCTGCATACGAACTACGAGATTGTACCATGTCAAAACGATAAAGAAAAATAGAACGAACAAGCTGAACAAATCAAAATCCTTAGTAGACTTTATAGCAACGATTAATTATTGGAGATCTGTTTAAGAATACCGTTGTGCATTTGCAATAAAATACAATAACGTGGGCGGTTTTATGACAGACTTGGTACTTAATTTAAAATTGAGGCGATCATGTTCTCGATTGCTCCTTGTAGGATAGTAATAATAAAGGTAGCAGCAATAAGTTAATAACTTTAATAATTTTTTGATAGGTAGTAAAATATACTTTGTTCTTTCTTACCCTTCAAACATTTGTTTTCAAACAATTACAGATCTCATAAAACCAAAAATAGCAATCTGAACCTTCGCCTTCGAGACAGAGTGTGACTTTCCCATTTTCTCATATTGCTTAAGGTCGATTTTCACTGACACCACACTGATTTCACGTCACTTATCTGGCGTTAGAAGCTGATCTTATATATTACGTGACTAAGTTCTTATAGTCAGTTTCGCATTCTCCAATCTCATGTAAGTTATGAGAAGCCTAAGTGGCATTGGCACCGAAGTCGGTATCAATAGGGATTGGTGTGCAATGTGCATGTATAACCAAATAGCCCGTACCCTTATAAGAACCCTTAGATAATCCAAAGCTGAATCCAAGACAAAAGTTTTGCCAATTAATCGTTACGTACTTGTGTTTGTGGATGCTAAAACCATGAAAAAAATTAATCAATTCTAAAGGAACGGCGTGTATAAAATTGAAAGTTTGAGTTCTCTTTTTATAAAATAGCTTAAAAGTTTTTTTTCTAATTCTGGCACGTCGAATGAGATTTATTGAAACTTTCGTGTTTCAAAACCCAAGCTTCGAAAGTGGAGCAGGAAGAAATATTATAAACTTTAACTAACAAGCAGAGTTATCTGCAATTTCTAAGCGATCTTTTTTTACAAAATTTATTCTTTTGTTAAAACAGAAACGTGTCTGATTCTTCCTAACAATTAAAAAATATATATTAATGTATGTGTCGTTTAAACTCTCGTTAGCGTCATATTTAAGCTTGAAAGGATAAAGATTGCATTAGTTAGAACATTTTCACAGACAGTAGAAAACAAAATTTAACGAATGGTTCAAAGAGTGGCAAAAGCCCCATTTCAATATCTAAATGAAATCACCCAGTAACTAGGTAAATGAATAGAAGCCAGATGGAATGCGCACCTATCCTGTCATTTCAAATGTAAATAGTTCCCCAAAGCCACTATACATTCAGGAAATCAAAGGAAATTGAAAGCAGTTATATGAAAAGCGAGTGAATCCGCGAGGTCAGCTGGTGACCTAAAGAAAGCACGAGTCACGATCAAGGAAAGTTTCAACGTAATCAGAGAAATACTAATTTTAATTCAACTCTGAATTCAAAAAAACAAAAAATCTATTAAAAAATTCCCGAAATGGACCATCCGGCAACGCGGGCTGCCCTACTTCACCTTTCAGTTTGGTAACAATTCGACATACACCAAAAACTTGCTGTTGAAAAAGCTCATCAAAAGTAGCGCTTCCGAACTAGATTAGATAGGTATAGGTATGTGATGTGCTATGCTGAGCTTCCGAGGATGCTTTAAAACGATTTGGCAGATCCAGATTAATTACTTAGAGCACTGCCGGTTAAAGGGAAAATGACCTAAATTTTTAAAAAATTTAAATTGTTCACGTATGCATGCCTATTTGTTGTTGACTGTACAAACTTCTATGAAGCTATAAAGTTATCGAAGCTGTATTGAGAATAAAACATCAAGGCCAAAGCTATTGACTGTTGTATTGTTTGATGTTTTCACTGGCTTAAACAAGAAACTGATTCAATATTTGTTATATAAAATCTTATTTCAAAGGAACCTCGGAAAGCAAGACTATTTACTATTGCAAAATCAATCAGTTGAAAGCACCTTTTTTTATAGAGAAATGCCAGAGTTTCTTTTTCTTTGCCAAAACATGATGAATTTTATCCGATGCCCCAGATTTTGAGTAATCAATATTCGAAGTAATAACTTGACATTCACCACACTTCTTCGAAGTTCATTACAATCTTTATCTCAGCGTCATTAAATCCCGTTACTGTTTAAAGGGTAGGCTGGTGGCTGGGGCGGAGAGCGCTAAGGGCACAAGTCATAAAAACTCAGCTAAGATCAATCACCTTCGGCCATCGCCCTGAATAAAAAGCCAAGAGCCGCTCGCGATCGACTGACTTGCTTCCGTCCATGTCTGGAGGCGTTCCCCCACTCGTGCCCGCTCTTGGCCCATGACTTAATACACCAGCTTGGTGCACGTGCACTCAGAACCGGTCCACGCAGCAAGTTACTGCGGCTATATGATCGTCGACGAAAACAATGTTAGTAGTTGGTTGGTATGCTACAAAGTAAATTAGGTACCATTGACGCGTGTATGTGGCGTCGTATGGGGGAGGCCTATGTCCAGCAGTGGACGTGTATGGGCTGATATGATGATAACGCTGAATGTTCCTAAGCAGATTTGTTTAAAAGATTGCAGTAGGTACTAGTTTCAGGAAAACTGGAACATCACGACACACGCTCGCTAAACTTTGAAGCGAAACTTAGACGACGCTATTTTAAAATTTGTTTTAGAATAATAAAGTCACCTCACATAAAATCACGATTGAACCATTCATTTCATAAAATATTACATATAACGTAAATATTAACAAACAATCCTATTAAACAAACTCTCAGTTGTACTCTTGAAGTCCTTGGAAGTTGCGCAGACAAGATACAGATGATAACCGACCAGTCCCACACCGCATTCATGACTAAGCTTTCAATGAGCTCGAAATTCCAGTCGCTTTTTCTAAGAATGTTCATTTATTTTCTTTTTCTGCTTACTAACGGTAAACTGGGAGGGCCTTTGTAATGGAAAGCTAGTCCTTCCTTAGCTTCCTTAGATAAACGTACGCCTGAGTTAAAACAAAACCAACCAAGTGCGTCGAGCCACGTAACAGGGTGGCTGTGGTTCCGCGTCACAACTAATAATTAATGCTTTGAGGAGTAGTATCCTCAGTATTTAATTTATGAACCTTTATTTTTTTATGTTTTTATCTGTTTTAAGGATGACAATAAACAATTCTGAATCTGATAAAGAGGAGGTCTTCTAAACGTAACAGTGAGTGAATGTAGTCCAATATAAGAATTGCAAATTATTTTTCTAAAATTTGGCCCTGCATCATACTTACTATTTTTATAAATTATAACGTTTTTGAGAAAAATACAGTATTTCCCAATATTTACTAAGTTACCAGTCCAGTCACCTACCTACTACGAGTATTTTGATGGTTACACTAACATAAGCCTTCTATTCTGAAACTCAAAGGCTTTTTCCCTTTGAGTTTCAGAATTTCGCTGCTACAGGCAGCTTTTCTGAAAAGCTGCCTAGTAGCAGCGTAGTCTACTTATCGAACAAAAACTACCCGTCAACTCTACTCCAAAACTACCAATTTTACTTAGTCACGGCTACCGCCTCCACCGTCCTGTTTTGTTTCTTTTATGCACTACTTTACATACCTTTTATGCAGAGGCTTCACGTACTCATTGCTACTGACGTCAAATCGTCGTACCTAAGGCTTTTGTTTCTCTTGAATACTCATAAAAGATTCCTTTATGCACTGAGTAGGTACTTAGTACCTAAGGAGTTATCGGCATGGCAGCATTCGATAGGCAGTTTGAGCGAACGCAGCTCATAAGTTTTGAGCTAGATATGTCTTTTTCAGACTGGTGACACATTTCATTGGCATTGTATTAGTAGCATGAAATCATACTGAAGGTAACTTCGGCTTTAACAAGCTTAAAGTTTGTCTAAAGGAGTTTTCCCAATGGGTCACGAAAGTATTCCCAATGTCTCACGAGAGACGCACCTATTACTACACTCTCACGAAATGAATTTTCTGCGACTAGTTAGATATGATGACTGTAGCTGTAACCTCAACAAAGAAACGCTGATCGCATTTAAAGAGTTCGGAAAAAACGGGCCATAATAGCTCTCCCTGGACCAAATAAGTAATAATGTATGTAGGTCCTATCACAAAAGTGCTAGGTAATCAAGTTAGTGGTAATCCGGATTCTCGAGAAAAAGGCCGCTGCGACGAATTTCCCCGAACAAATTAGTTTATTGGTTACAAATTAATGTACTTAGTAGTACAGTGGTAGAAGAAAATAAACACGACATAATCCTACTAATATTATAAATGTGAAAGTAACCTATCTGTCTGTCCGTCTGTTACCTTTTCACGCATAAACGGCTTAACAGATCTTAATGAAATTTGGCAGGGAGATAGATGGTATCGGACATAGGGTACATGAAAAGCGCGTTCGAAGCTGCGGGCAGCAGCTAGTTTTTCTTAAAGCGAAATCAGCTTCTTCTATTACGAAGGCGACGGTGCTAATCAAGACGTACAAAACCCTCGGACAGTAAACTAGGTAACAAGTTTCAAGTTCATGAATTATGCTCACATCTCTGAGTAACGAAAACTCAAGATTACCTTTGTTCCACAAAGGACTGGCATCCAGCTTTCTGGTGACTTATTAATGAAACCGACTTGTGGGACGCGCAAGGTAATTAATTACTTAACCAGACATTTCGGCAGAGGAGACTGCTCCTCTGCCGAAATGTCTGGTTCTGACTGACAACAGTTTTAGGTCTTAAGCCGGGTACCAGTACCCGGCCTTAACACGTTATATTATGCCTCGTAACGGCCAGCCGTAACGAGGCATAATATAACGTGTTAAGGTCCGTTTATATCTACAGACTTTGAGCATGCCAGACAGGTGCCGTGGCAGACAAATAATATTAGTCTGTACGGTGTGCTTTAACGTATTTATATCTATCGTAACACGGCCGCACAGACACGGGTCGTGCCTAGGCAGTATTGTCGGAAATAATATTTTGTCTGTGCGGTTCATGTTTCAAGGTGTCTGTGGCTACATGTCGGGCAGTATGAATAGAGCAACGGAACAGTGACAGACGAAATTTGTTTAATTTTTGTCTGACTCGGCACACTTCTGTCACGTTAGATATTAATAAACTGTGTCTGTTGGTGTGGCAGACACACATGCCACGGCACGTGTCTCGCACGCTCTATGTCGGTTGATATAAACGGACCTTTACACAGCAAGCGTTCGTGCAGTCAGTATGGGGAAAGAAGGCGCTCGCAACGAGATGGATTTTCGCATATGGCGGCGTAACGTATCATGCTCGCCGTAAAGGCACACTACGCCCCGAAACACTGGTCTGTACCTGGCTTTAGACTTTCTGACACAACTTTTTCAAATGGTCTAAGCTAAGGTCTGGGTGTGGCCTCTATCTCGTAAGCGCCTAGTGCCACTACCTAATTGTATAAAGAATTGATTGGAATCAAAGGGAAACATAATAGCAAATATATTTGTTTCTAGTTTGAATTAGATAATAAAGTAGATATACCTAATAAAGTTAAAAAGGTTGACGCTACCTGCACAGATTCAGTGCATGATAAAAGCCTTGGACACCAATGGACAAAAAAAAAATGTGGGTTCGCAAACTCCGTTTCTATATTAAGAACAATGCTTTGCCAAGATTAACCTTATAACATAGCAGTCACGGCGTTTTATTGCATGCTCTATCTACCCTACCCCAAACAAGAACGGATAACGACACCAACTTTGGAGGGACAAGAAACTACTTTTAATTTAGACACTTACGAATTTATTTGTTTGAGGGTGCCCTGTTAATACTACATTCTATTAAACTAGACTCATCGTCGGACTTTGGGGCTGTTGAAACATTTCAAAAGGAACAATACAAATATTCTTGGAATATCTTGTCTGCGTATTCACGATATGCTGATAAAATTATTGGTTAACAGCTCCAGAGCTTACCGTATGGAATTGCGGATTCACATAAACACTGTATCCAAGCCAAGACCTCCCGGATTATCATCATCATCACCTGCAACCTGACTTCACCCACTTCCGGAGGCCTTTATAGACCTCTAAACTTTTATGCCATGTGGATTATCATATTACTCCAAAATCCATCAATTCAAATTTAAACTTAAAGTTAACATGTACTTAACTTAACCAACTCTACTTATTTTGTCTTGGAAGCGAGATATACGCTTAGGTACGCTGATATTTTCTTAACTTAAAAAGGACATTACGTTTTTGTACGATAAGGTAAGAACATTTTTGTATTATGTATCATCAGATTACAGTTTGCTTGCCAAAGGAAAGCAAAAGCACTCGTGAAACAATAGATATATAGATTATTACTTGGGTATAGGCCTCCAAACTTTTGTGTATAGAACTTGGGTGAGTATATCAAATTTCATATAAGAGACATCAACGCACGCCCATTTTGCCGGTCCGCTCAACCGCTAGGAAGTATGTTGCTGTATTATTTTTTATAGCCAGTCTTGCCTCTATGGAGGCTAGGAATAACGTAAGGAACGGAAACTCTTTCATAACCAGACATATTGTATAGATAGGATGTATAGTTACTCTGTAAAAATGCTTCAAGGGTGAATATTACACTGTAATATTCAATTCACCCTCCAGCACACCTGCCCCCCCTAGCATGGGGATTATTCTCTAGGGTAGAATAGACCCGGCTGCGCAGGCGGTTGCGTGCGTGTTCGATTCCCACCTTGGGACAAATATTTGTACAATCTGCAAATATTTGTTCTGGGTGTAATGAGTATATCTACATAATTTATAATAAAAATATATATATATCTATGTAATGTATTGTAATATGTTTATCAGTCCTCTAGCACCCATAATGTAAAACATACTTAGCTTGGGGCTAGATGATGTTGTGCGGATTGTCCAGCATTATTTATATATACTTCATCCCTGCTTAAATCTTCCTCATGAATCACTTTATCGATTGGTGAAAACTGCATGAAAATCAGTTCAGTAGTTTTTGAGTTTATCGCGAACAGGACTGTGTTTTATAATATGTTAGTGATTTCTGTCTTACAGCCTTATTTTCTAACATTTAGACGAGCATGGCCCAAATAGTGGAGGCATACCCTACTTGACCAATTATCGATGCACGTATGCTGGCTAGCCGGTCCACTCACAAATGCACTGTTCGCTGGCCCTTCACATTAGAGAGTAAATAAAAAGCCCTAACAGCTGAGTCATGCGAGTAGCGTTCGTTCTATTTGAAAACAATGGTTGAATACACAGAACAGTGAACACAGTGAACACAGTGAACACAGTGAACACAGTGAACAAGCAATTTAATATAAAGATTAGTGGCGAGTAGAGAATACTAAAAATAGAGCGAAGACTTGAATCGGATGAATACCTACCGTAAGGGTTTATACCTACAAATACAATAAAATAAAAATTGTATAATGCTCATACAAATTTTTCTTTTAACCTTTTTTAACAAAGAAAATTATAATCAAATAATAGAAACAAATTAGAACTAGTTTGCAATAATTGAAATAATTGAGCTATCTACAGGCTGTTGCAAATAATCTACAGGTAGCTCAACTGGTACATATCAATACCAGTCGGAAGCGTCCCTAAGACGCTGGCTGCAATAATATTGCTAATTAGAAATTCGAAAATAACTGTCTGTTTGACAGTTACCAACGTCCATGCCTTTTTGCCATTTTTTAAACCATGCCAACGTTTAAAAAAACATTGGTGATAACCATCCGATTGTATTAAATACTAGCTGATGCCCGTGGCATCTTACCCATTTTTCAAGTAGGCTATGTCGGTCCCCGGGATACTATTTAGCTCCCTGCCAAACTACATGAAGATCCGTTCAGCCGTTGCAACAGCTAGTATTTAATACAATCGGATGGTTATCAACAATGTCTCTTTTTTTTAATTGTACACACTTTATTCCTAATACTGACAAAATAATTGATATTGAATACCTACTAGTTGTAAATACTATTCATATTTTTTTCTGAACCCTACGGGGAAAAGTTGGACACAGTTTTTCATGATCTGAGAAAGAAACATTGTGAAGAGAAATAAAGAAATATCTAAAAATCACCACATATGAATTCGACAAATAGGTTTGGAATGAAATTTTTCAAGTTGCGAGCTTTTTATTGACGCCTTGGTTCATCAATTCTTGACGAGTCTTTCAGTAATTTGTAGATGAGAAAATTCAAAACTTGAACAAAACTTCGCAGAGACTTCTCAAAAATTAATATATATATAATAATATAATTGGCTTTTACAATTCAGTTTTTGCCTGTATGTACTACCTAAATTTATTTATATTATTTGATTGGATTTTTGTTTGTTAATAAATGCTATATTTATTAATTTTTTAATAAAAAGCTCGTCAACGTCCATTTGTAGCTCAAACATCTCATAACAATTTACATTTTAGTAATATTGTACATTACGTACGCCGTTTTATTTGAACAACGGTACCCCAATTTATATGCTAAGTGATTCCCCGCCTTGAAGAAATGAGCTACTTATTGTTCAGAACTGGTGAGCCATTTTATACTTAATTGCACTCACACTATCATCAGAAGTAGTTTCAAGTAGGTTATATAATAAAACAAAAGAAAACTTTGAATCGAAGAAAAAGCATTCATCATCATATCAGCCCACATACGTCCACTGCTGCACATAGGCCTCCCCCATACGACGCCACAAATAGCGGTCCTGACCCGCCTCCATCCATCGACTCCCTGCGACCGCTATGATGTCGTCGATCCATCGAGTGGATAGTCTCCCATGACAAAGGTAATAAGTTAAAGAAATTAGTTCAAATCTATCTTTAAAAAACATAGTCGTGTTAATTACACACTATAACTCGAGAACGGCACACTATTTATTTATTGTCTAACACGTCGACCAAAGTGCTTGGGAAGACAAATTCAACGTGGTTAAATCGTTTCGTTTACGAGTTCCAATGGCCACCTTCGGTCGACATCATCAGATCAGCTCGATGGTACCATGACATTATCATCGAACTTAAATAAATATGTCAAATTTAAGCTCAATCGATTGAGAAGGTTGACATCTAAAATTCTGTTGCAAGATTTGTCCCACGAACTAACAGGGCAAGTATAATAAAAGCTTGTAAAAGGGCATTTCTAAAAAATATTATCCAATTTAGCACAGGTAGCGCAACGCAGGTAAAGATGCAGGTATTGAATCATTTTGAACTCATTCAAAGAATTTGAGGATGAAACATCCTCCCAATATGGTCTCAGTAAAAAAAAATACGATCCATCGTGGTGGAAGGATATCGAGGTATTGTCGAAAATATCATGATTGATGGGTGTGGTAGAGAGTTTATCAAAATAAAAAGTGACTTAGAAAGGACACATAGCCAGCAAAACTAATGTACATACATTATAGATAGAGCCGCCAAGTGCTAAGTTTGCGCCCCGGTTTTGGAGAAAGTTCTGCATGCAATTTTGTTCTCAAAGTATGTCAAATATATTTTAATGAACTTGTTTCCACCAAAATACTTTGCGCTATTGCTGCACTTTGCCTTTAATTTGGAAGGCTATAGTTGGACGTTAATAATTTGGTCAAAACCTCAAATTATATAGGTACATAGGGTTATTTTTATTGCTCTACACTCTACCTTTTCCAGAAAAAGGTTTTTTACCCAAAATAGGTTTTTAAAGATAGCTCAACCGTTTTGGTTTTATTAATTACTGTTTTGGACTTTGAAAAAACTCGAGACCATCTTTTTAGAGATCACTGAAAGTCTATAAAAAGACCTACCTACATAACGTTTCATGAAACTGCAATAAATCATCATTAAAATTGGCGGATGATGATGAAAGTTGAAATTTCAATCAACTTTTTGAGAACCCGACTCACAACAAAAAATCATCAATATAAAATTTCGTGTCATTAAAAAGATATTTCTTGAAACTAAGGGATACGTAATTACTGTTTTTGTTATCCTGTTACCAGCTTTAAATGTTTGTTTGAACAGTTTTATATTGAAACGGCTTACAGTGCCAATATTGAACCTGATAAGTTTGCAAAGTTTGCCTTCATTTGATTTAGAAAGCTTTCTTAGTAGTAATTAACCTAGTAAGGTATATCTCCGCTGTGTTATAATATCGTAGATACACAGGAATCTCAGAGATATATACAAAAAGACTAATAGCATTATTACATACGTTAAATAAAGAAAAAATATAATTCATGCTATACCACCATTACCTACATACAGCAAGCCTGCGATACGGATTAGGTATAATAATTATTATTTACGTAAAATGATTTTTATTTTTAAATTTAAACATAATTATGCTCTACTAGAACCTCTAATTCAAAAACTTGAATGTTATTGTATACAAAGGGGTTACAAAGCCCAAGGAATATACATAGGTGGAGAATATTTCACACATTTGTTTTATCGAAGCAAAGCACAGAAGCTCGAAACAATTTTTATTAGTTTTGAAAACTCTCAATTTAATCGATCTATCTCTCCTTTGTTTTCGAAAATAAGTTTGTTTTTTTTAATTTTTAGTGATAACCTTGCTGTTACCTTGTTGTTTTCTGTTATTGTTAAGTTTTCATACAAAAATGTTTTTTTTACATAAAATATCTTGGATTCTAATTCGGAATATATGTAGATCATTATTATTTCACCTTGAGTGATTATAATTTAAACTTACCTTATAATAACTTAAATAATTTAGCATATAACTTTGACTGTTGCGATCGCAAGGAGTCGATGGATGGATGCGGCTCAAGACCGCTATTCGTGGCGTCGTTTGGGGGAGGCCTATGTTCAGCTGTGGACGTATACGGTTTGATGATGATTATGATATAATTTTAAAAAACATTCCGTGAAAAAGATCCGATAGAAGTACTTCGGTCGTGCTATATTTCGTTTGAAAGTAAAAACGAAGGCACTTAGAGTAAGATTTGCACGAAAACGAAAAAGAAACTTCGCTTTTTGGCTTGTAGAGTATATATGAAAAAAATAAAAACGACAATTGCGAGTTCACTCGCGCACCGAGGGTTCCATAATTATAAGACCTTGTTTCTTGCCAAATTTCATGTTTCTAGGTCAACGGGATGTCGGTTACCCTATAGGTTTTATTCGCTTACAAAAACCAAAAATATGTGGATAGACTACAAATTTATGGTTTTTGGGTTTATCACTTTATTTGTGTTATAAGGCCTTGCTCCTTGCCAAATTTCATGAGTCTAGGTCAATGGGAAGTACCCTATAGGTTTTGTGTACATGTGATTCCATTGGAAATTTCAAAAACATTGGGCATAAACGTCTGTAACTTTTGGTTGCGTTGACTTAGAAGTTTGATTTATATCACGGCTCCAAGAGGTTACCTGCATATTTGATGCTAATTTCCACTCGATAGTCCAAGCGTTTCTGAGAAAAGAGGTTTGACAGACGGAAGGATGGACAACAAAGTGAACCTATAAGGGTTCCGTTTTTCCTTTTTAGGTACGTAACCCTAAAAATGGCCCATAAGAAACAGGATCAATTGGCATTAAAAAAGTTTTAGTATAAAATGCCTATTTTCTTGGCTGATTGTAATTGTTTTTTAAATGTGTGAATGGGTTTGAATATTCTCTCAAAATTACGGATAGTTTCCTGTACTACACCGATTAAGGTAAGTACCTCTCTTTACTGCCCCTTCAATACATTTCCACCCTGATTATGGTAAATAAAATAAATACATCTAAAAAACGTACGGTATAAATGAATACTTAATATGCTGTGATCCTTTGGTATCAGGTGGATTTCCATGCAATCCTTTAGCAAGTCATCTGACTGCCGATCGTTATTCAAAAGCCCACCGCTCGACTCGATTATACCTCTCCACTTCAATCGTAAATCCCAGGTACCGTTTCACTAAAACCTCCAACGGATGGATTTGAAAAAGAGCTTTTTCAGCTGAAAATAGCACCGAATCCATTTTGTGTTTATATTTTTCAATAATTTATGGCGTTATCTGTCGTATTTGTAAATTTGTTTACAGTTTGTGATGCAAATTAATAGTTCTTAATACTTTGTTCCATCATAAAACGTTGTCTTGATGATTGAATATGGTGTAATAAGAGATGATGATGGTAAATATGTATGTATAAACTTATGGCCAGTATCAAATACGTGTTGTAATCAAGTTAGTAAACTAATCAGAGCTGAGCAAAACCACAACAAACAGTTTAGCGTCTTCTAATGAAAGAGCTGCGGTAATGTCATTCGTCGCCTCTTCGCTAACGGGAACTAAGAGAAATTGATCGCTTGGGCGGACGATATGTTCGAATTTGGAAATAAAATTGACATAGTTCAGTATTCTTTCGATCCATAAAAATAATCATCAAGAGCACCACTCGAGTAAGGAGCTTGTCAAATTCAATTACTTAAGTAAATCAATTAAACGCCTTCAACCTAACAAATTCATTAAAGTAAGGTCATGGCGGTAAATCTCAAGCGAGATTTTTCGATTGAGTTTACTATTCATTGCAGATTGATAAATTAATGTTATCCTGCAGAGGCCCGACTCCACCCGCTAATAAATCGAGGGTTGCCCGTGCCATAAATTTAATTGGTACGGCATAACCGGCATATTTTGAAACTCAACGTCCAACCATTGAACCATGTTATTGTGCGTTATTTACCGTAAAATGTAGGGTCTCAGCTTAGCATTTGCATAGAAAACGTTGACCATGTGTGTGAAAGGAGTGTTATATTAAAACAAAGTATTTGACGACCAATGTGGCGAGGCGGCTGCGGGTCCGCCTGTGACGCAGGAGGTTGCGGGTTCGATTCCCGCATTTGGACAAATATTTGTAGGTACGATCAGCAAATATTGGTCTCGGGTGTTCTGGGTATTTTCTATGTAAAGTAAAAAAAAAATAACTATCTATTTACCTAATAATATTGTATTATGTATATCAGTCATCTAGTACCCATAACATTAGCTCTGCTTAACTTGGGGCTAGATGATGCTGTGTCCAGCATTATTTATTTTATTTATATTTTAAAGATTGTAGTAACCTATGTTTCGTCTTAGACAAATAATGCCTCCATTAAAATACCCGGAAATACACTTTGGGCATTCGGGACTTAAATATTTTTTTATACAATTATTCTAGATTATAGAACTGTTTACAGAATTCAAATAGCGGCAGTAGTTTTAGAGATATCCGAATTTATATACAACAATATGGCGTGTTTTAAAAAACGATAAACCGACTTCAAATTTCCTTACCTTTACACTTATTTTAAGTTTTGCGGGATAAATACTAATCCCCTGGGGATAAACATTTTATGGGACCTCTTCGGGATCATTTCCTATAGGTACAATAGTGAAAGAATTTACAAAATCGGTCTATAATTGGCGGAGATATCGCGTAAAATATAAAAAAAAATCTTTTGATGTCGGTTAAAAAACGGGAGCGGCGTTGCGAACAAATACTTCAGAGACGTGAGGGAAAAGGACATGTTTTAAAAAAAAATCTTAAGGGTTAAATAAAGCGTATGGTTGTTAATAAATTCCCATAAGTATTTCTATTCAGACGGTTGCTCACACTATTTAATTTTATGGGCCATGTCAAATATTACCTATTCGGATTAAGGTCATTTCATGAAACGACTTAAAGGTGCTTTTTCGCGATATGTATGCCCACAGGCAAATCATGGCAATACCACGTTCTGGCTGTGATTTTAACACGGAAAGGTACTGTCAGCTTCACTAATATTATACACGAAACCTACCTTATCACTAATAAAATTCCTACGAGTTATGTTACATAATATGTAAATCAAAAGGTAAATAATGTATTGTACCTATTGTACTATTATTGATTTTTTATGTTTTATTCTTGTATGTTTTTATTTGTGTTTTATTTTTATATTGTTTGTTTATGTGTGCGTTGCGCAGCCACACGCGCTTCATTCTAGAGGCCTACCCTGAAAACGAAAATCAAAGATTCTGGTTCGTATTCTTTCAAAACAATCTCGTATGTCGCTTGCATAAATAAGCGTCTGCACAAAAACAAATCAGAAAATTCTCTCTTCTACTTCGTCGATATCTGGTATTCGGAGTGTCCCACTCACGACACCAAAATAATCAGCATAGATGATCTTAGCACCACTGCGGACCACTGTCGGCTCCAATACAAGAGATTTGGATTTACTGAAATTATGGAGCTAATAATAATTTGGTGGTTTTGAAAAAAGTAAAAACCGACTTTGAAGCCCTTAGTTTTGCACTGTTTTTAAGTTTTGCGGTACAAACACTAATCCCTCGGGAGTATAACTTTTATGGGACCACCTCGGGATCATTTTCTATACTACTGCGAATTATTCAAAATCGGTCCATTATAATTTGACGCAGAGATCGATGAATATACATGCAGCCGAACATAGCATAGAACGGGTTAGAAGTTTAAGACTACATCTTGATGTGACTAGATATCAGTTATGACTAAATCGCTTTCTGTCTAAATCTCGATATGACAACATAGCCTTAGGACTATATAGCAACATATAGGACTATATATGCATAAGATCTGTTATTAGATTGACTGAATATCGATAAGACGTACAATGGTATCCAAAAGTGGTAATCAGTTGATACTCACACTTCAGCATAGGTATTTTTTGTAAATGTCAAATCACATGGTATAGAGTTCCGGATTTTTACAAGAATATCGGTTTAAAATGAGCAAAGATACATTCAAAAACTATTGCCTGGTGCCTGTCTATTACATTGCATTGTACCTTTCTATAATACCTGTTTGATCGATATCTGCTAAATGAATTAGGTCTTCTCCGATCGTGGAATTAAAATGGCAGAGCCGTCTAGCGCTTTATTTATTGCCATATCTAACAAGGCTTAGGGGAAAAATTCAATAATCTTCAGAGCTTAGCTGAAATGTACATCGTAAGCTTCAAGTTTTTGTTATAGATTTCTTAAATAAGAACAAGCAAGTTCCCTTTCTATTGCAGATACTTATGTGATAAAACCAAAATTATGAGGACATTTTAAACGAAATAAACAAGTACCACCTATGTAGGTTCTGTTCTGTGGACACGGACACAGAACCTCACAGACCTAATGGCATACCTACGTTAAATATGCTGTTGATCTTTGTGCAGTCCGCCGTACGATACGAACCTACGAAAAATTCAACACCTGGGAAGTGATTTTAGAAAGATTAGATTTGAGAACAACTTATTAATTTTCAAAAGACAATAATATCCATATGTACTGTCTATCCATATTCGTGGAAACCATATTAGTTACTTTGATTTGTATTGTAATTTGCTATGTCAATGGAGATGGTGCTGGATTCACAAGCTACCCTCTAAGAAAATTTTGAAACCAACAATAATCCTACTAATAATATAAATGTCAAAGTTTGTGAGTATGGATGTGTATAAGTATGTATATTTGTTCCTCTTTCACGCAAAAAATACTGAACTGATTGGGCTGTAATTTGGTATGGGTATAGTTTGGGACCTAGAATAACATATAGGCTATTATAGGCTTTTTATCCCGATAAAATGCGGGCGAAGGCGCGGGCTGCAGCTAGTAAAATATAATAGCCCTCATCTCTCGGGGACCACCTAGCCGAGGGGAGTATATTTAAAATCAGCGCCGCATGTTTCTTGCATGCAGCAAATGCTGAATCTTTGCCTGTTATTTGTGATTTATTTCTATGTATTTTTCTAGTTTAGGTTAAGTTTAAAGGCAATAATTGTTTTTATTGTTATTTTATATTATTTCTAGCTGTTCCTAGCCGTTTTACCCACGTTAAATTCGAATTTCACATTTCTAGGGTCTAAAAAGTTATTTTTATCCGTAAATCTCCTTTGGGGATTTTATTTTTCCAGGACAAGTACAAGTATCCAATTAAAAAAAAAGCTCATAAAATTTGTATATAATATACCACCAAATTGAGAACGTCACGCCTTGGCATGAAAATGAAAATATGTATTAGATCTTATAAAACGGTGGAACTTGATTCCTTTCTCGATTCCGAGACTAGATTGTGGTGACTAATCCCATGTACTAGATTGTAAAGGACTGCGCAACCTTTTTACCTAGCTTTGTTTGCAAGAACATAATAGGTAACCTATAATAGGTAACCTATAATAGGTAACCTTAGTAAGAACCTACTCGAACACTTCGAACCGGCACTTAGATCGCTCTCAACTGCTTGATATATTATACTAGGATTATCTTTGTTCACTCGAGGACGGTGTTTATGATTAACTACTCTGATATTGTTGTTACCGGAGTTCATTTTAATTTCAAGAACAATTAACGTGGTCTTCGATCGTGCATTGAATTTTTATGATTATTATTTTTATATATTTTCTTTATATGTATAGTTTATATTGATTTCATGCATACGGGTGTTTTTCTTTGGTGTAGATAGTCTTGATGCATACACAATGCATCAAACCCCTGTTAAGTTATTTACGCAACAATTATTTTGAATTATAATATGTATTTTTTAAATACATATTATAATTCAAAATAATTGTTGTGTTGTAGGTATGCTTAATTATATAAGTTAAAGTAGTAGTTAACAAGTAATAATAGTTAAGTACCTAAGCAAAGTTGTCAATGATATTAATTCCTTCTTGCCCTATTAAAGCCGAGTATCTCCACTTGTGGGCGCAAATGAAATGTAGTGTATGTACTATGTATGTAACAATAAAATAAGCACAGGTCCTAATTGGTCCTATTTATAATAAGAAATAAGCTGAAGACAGGGCACTATGGCGCTCATAATAGTCACGCTCATTAGACCTGGAGACATATGTCCAGCAGTGGACTGATAAAGGCTGATGATCATGATAATAAGAAATTATTTCAACAGTTCGTATGATGATAGCCAGTTAGACCAGTTATTACGATTATCATTCAATCCCACGCAAGCAATATAACACCGACTCATGCGACTTACGTACGATTCCAAGAAAACGTTAACAACTGACAATGCAGATGCATCAATAAACACTGCCACTTCGAAGAATATAGCGCATCTAAACAAACAGGCCCTTGTAATTACTGTACGTTACTTCCTTGCCTTTGTAGGTACTCCACGATCTGCATGCTGGCTGACTCAACCGACCAAATCAAATGCCCCGTGCATGGACCACTAATTAAGTCCAAATAGACCAGCTTTTAAAAGCACATTCCACAAACGCGATGAATGCCCGTGAATCATTCCGCGTGCACCAACAACTTTTGGCTGGATTCAAATAAGTTTCCAGTAAAGTCCGTTTTACTTACCGGTTCAAAGAGGACTCTGTCCAGTCATGTCTCGTTGTAGGAACACACGCACACCGCAAGCTTAAAAACAAACTTTTAAAAGTTTTAAAATCCACAAACGCGAGTTAAAAGTACACAAAAGTGTCACAGAGTTCATGCGTGGGGTTCGGGAGTAGAATCTCCAGCCTGATATGTTGTAATAGAACTTTTTTGTAGTCAGAACAGGTTTTTGTCGGCGGAATGTAAGTTTATCGCGGGATTGGCGCGCGGGGGAGCCGCGTGGACGCTCGGCGTAAGGTCCCGCGCGTTGTGAGCACGGACGGAGGGCCGCTCGGCGCTCACTCGCCGCCGCCTCCGACCGGGAACGCGCCCCGCCCCGCGCCTACCGCGCTGCTCCTACCGCGGGCCCACCCGTCATCGCTCCATCATTCAGTTATCTAACATTTTCAAAACATATACTAGATCTCAGCTTATAACCACAAAACCTTCAGGTGCTAGCCGACGCGCCCCAGCGAAGCTCTACGTTCCTTAACTTTGGACTTAAGGAGCTTTAAGTGCTTGAAACTTTTCAAAGTTAATGGAATTTTAGCATAAGTTTACGATAGGGAATATCAAATCAGGCAACCCAAAAACTTTAAGTGCCCGGTTACAGCCGGGTTGTTTGTTTAACTTCGTAGCAGTCGGTGACGTAGATTTAAGGAGGTATTGCGTTTCGATGTTGATATTGTTTTGTTTGCTGAAGGGCTTTTGGGTGTATAAAAGCTTATATCGGTAAAACAAAGTCAGAACCTCATACTTGCAAGGCTGATGTATGTGGGACGATGACCATCGCTGAGGTTGTCATGTAGATGTAGGCTAAACAAGCTCACGATGTCACTTTTCGTGCCCACGAGGCGTATGAATGCCCATAGCCCAAGTTCCGGTGAGTCACGCATGCATACTGATTACCGATCGTTGCTGGCATATTGGACGGCCGCCTGCCAATATTAAGAACTGATAAAGAATACAAACTACCACCAAACCACATTGAGATGGTCACCATTATACTCACCGTGACATTCGAAGTTTCGGAAGGCATTTCAAACTCAGCTATGATGATTGATGACAGGTCGTCTGTCTCCCATACATACAGGAATTGGAAATTCTCTAGCTCACTAAACCGATTGAAACACTAACTGAAGCAAATGACTATAAACTTAAGCGTATATAATATGTAACGTGTTGTTCACGCACTCATCACAATATATTTTTTTTGTTAATAACTTGCATTGCATTAAAGTCCAAAAAGTGGGCTTAATGCTGAGGCATTTTCTACCTGCGAACCAAATATATCCAAACTTCATTAACCATTAATTCATATAATTATTAATTCGTCACTTATTTGCGTAGGGTGTGGTTTAACTTCGTGACAAACAACACGATATTCGGTATAAAAAATTTGGCTGTACTTCCGAATAGCTGTTACCTCCGATTTGGTTCAAATTTGATACAGACCTCCTCTTTCACGATACAAGCAAGTGTGAAAAGAAAAATATACTATCAATATTTTTTTAGAAATCGCATTGGTTTTTTTCCTTTTATGAAGAGCGATGCTAGGTCCATCCCAAAAAAAAAATTAAGAATTACCCCGACACGGAGCAGCCCGACTAGAGTTTATGAGTGACGGGTCCGACACAGAGCACTCTGTCTTCACGTGGTCTTGTGCGTGGCGAACCTAGAATGTTTTTTTTATAAGCCAGAGGCGAAAAGGGAGTGCCAGTGCCTCGCCTACCTCTTGTTACGGCTGGCGGAGGCTGCACGGCCAGCAGTGCCGGAGTCAAATAAAAAAAAATTGTTTCCAAATTTGATATCTCGACAAATATTGAGATGCAAAACATCCCTTGGCACATTTGCTTGTATTGTCAAAAAGAAGGAAAAAAATAAATCAAATTTGAACCAAATCGGAGGTAAAAGCTATTCGGAAGTTTATCCAAAAATTTGACAAGTCAATTTGTAGTCTTTGATGTCCCTTTCGTCCTACTGCCTATTTTGATGGGACATACGGGATATAATTTCAATTCAGACTATTATTGTCCCATTCGTCCCACAGGTGGGACGAAGCTGGTGGGACGAATGGGATATCATGGCGAAGATGGTGAGAAGAACGGGATATCACGGATTCCTTACTTGTGTGTTTATCAGCAAGAAAAAGGATCATTTAATCTCTGGACATTCTCGACTCTAGCAAGAGAATCTACAGGCAGATTATAACCAAACAATTACTCGATATTTATACCAAAACGAAGAGCATTGACCATCGGTTCTAAGTAGATAAACCAAGCCTTGATAACCGTAACCATATTTAGGTACGGTAAAGTCAGCGTCAAATTGATATGAGCATCTAGAGTAGTCAAAATGATCTGATAAACATAAAAGCAATTTTATATACGCAGTTCGAATCATATTGTTGTAAGCACCCAAGGTGTTCAAAATATCTATTGTTATGAAACAATAGATATTTTGAACAACAACAAGATGATTCGAACTGCGTATATCAAATTGCTTTGTTTTTCAGATCATTTTGACTACTCTAGACGCTCATATCAATTTGACGCTGACTGTACCATAATTAGATCCTATAAATCACATTATTATTTTGGTCTGAGCTGAGCTAAATCCTATCCTAAGCTCAGTAACATACAATACTTTACCCATTTTCTAGTCGAGACACCAACAAAGAACGGGCGGAATCTCAAAAAACCTGATACCTTGACTTTAATTTCAGCTAAAGTGAAATCGACTGAAGTGTACACGCTTTCGCTCTTATTCCCGCGTCCCTTCTGAAGAAAAAACAGACGTTAATACTTATATTATTAGAGTCACTTTTAGGACTTGTTGCAATGTGTAAGGTGAGCGTAGATACGTATTTAAAGGATGACTTCATATTTTTAGCCATGATGTGTAATATTTCTAAATCAGCATATTATTTAACAATTGTTGGCTCTCTTATATAATAAAGCTTAAAGATTTATTGATATATAATTTCTATGTTCAGTACTAGTCATTCAAATAATAGAACCAAATTAGAAATAGTATTTACAATCGTAACAATTGAGTTAACTGCAGTCTGTTGCAAACAACAAGTAGACATTGTGTGTTGATGACCAGTATTTTCCATTTTCTACTCTTCTCGGTGAAAAGTGGTTTTAAATCTATAAATCATTCTGGACAATCCACAAAGCATCATCAAATTAAGTGGAGCTTGAGTTATGGTTATTAGACGACTGATTAGGTATATACGGAAAGAAGATATACGGATAGACTGATTACATGGAAAGATATTATTATTATATATAGAAAATACCTACAGCACCGGGAACTAACATTTGTCCCAAGGTGGGAATCGAACCCGCAACCTCCTGCGTCGCTGGCGGACCTTGGGCCGCCGCGCCACAACGGTTGTCAAATCCTACCAGCCAACCATCTACATACTAAAGTCAAATTTCACCGTTTGTTAAACTAAGTTCAGCTTGAACCGGATCAAAGTGCGCTATGCGCTGAACTCCAAAGCGCTAAACTGCGTTTATTCTCTGTTGATCGCTTTCAATTGCCACGGTGGAATTGGACCTTAGCCAGACAGACAAAACAAAATGATCCTAAAAAGCTTCAGCGTTAACCGATTTCGGAAGAGAACTCTAAAATATCTCATTCACTTGGCAGGTGGCAATAAAAGGACCTTTAGTGCGGTTAAACAAACCGCCGCAGGGCCAAAGAAAGAAACAAATAGTTCGAGATTTTACCCGAATTCCTTTGTTTGGAATCTTCGCGATTCTTGCTGTGTTTGTAAAATATAACCTTTGAACAAGAACGATTACCGTTTGAAGTATATTTGGTACTGTTATGAAATATGGTGTTTTTGCCAAGGTACGTCTCTACCTCACAATTTTTAAAACATGCATGAATTCTTTAACCATTACCTAGTTAAAAGTACCTAAGAAAATTACAATCAAATAATAGAACTAAATTAGAACTATTATTTACAATTGCAACTGCAGACTTTTGCAAACAATCTACAGGTAGCTCAACTAGTCCATATCAATACCAGTCGGAAGCGTCCCCAAGACGCTGGCTGCATTGCTCAGCTGTATGACAATGCTAATGCGCTGCGCCAGATATTCACCAGCTCTCGGGTCACGCGTCGCTTCGACCAGGCGCTAATAGAATTTTTTGCAAACCCGGAGAGCCTCGGTACTCCTCGGACCTAGGGTCTCGACTCCAAGGGGAACAAATGCGTAGGCACTCTCGAGACCTGCATAATTGCATATATGCTCCTCTTGAGATCCTCGGCCAAAACTGCCGCTGAACTAGCCCTCACGATGTCCTCGAATGAATGGAAAGGCGCAAGTGTGTCGAATGCAGCGTCCCACAAGATGGGCCACGCCAGCTCCCAAGTAACATTAGTAACTTTGTTATTCAGTAAATTATTTCTCTGTGTTTAAAAACTTTTTTCTGTTCTCGGTCTGTATTTTAAAGGACAGGTGTCAATTCAGGAGTTACCAAAACTAAACTGAACTTATTTGACAGCATTAAAAATGATGCCGTCCCTTTTATAACGATCGAAATAAAAAGTATGGCATCGTATCTTTTTCATCCCATCTATTCGAAAAAGACGACTTTGTTCGCCTTTATGTGCACCCAAAGGTGGTATTTTCTTTAAGGAACTTTTAGCGGGTAGAAAAGAACTTTTATTCCTCTTTATAAATTCATAATTCAAAAAGTGCGCGGAAAAGTGTATTGCCGCGCAGTTATTGAATTCGGAACGTCTTAGTTTTCAGCGCCAGCAAAATCGAACGGAAATATTGTTTGAATAAATACTGGCTAGTAAGACCCGATGGACCATATTTCGACGCCGCGGCAGCGCCGGCTGGATGAAAAAAATAGAAATGAAATTAAAAACGCGCGAACTACAGCCCGCGTTTTCGTAAATTTTCACGGATTCGGTTTTGTTTTGAAAAATAAGTTCAAGTGACAGTGAAATAATAATATTAGAATAAAATATGAGGCACCTTTTATTTTCTCATAGAGGGTGATGAAAAGTAGAGTGTATCACTCGGGCGCAAAATATATTTTTGGCTCGGGTGACATACTTTGAATCCTTCTACGTTCAGGATTCTACTAAAGAATCCCTCGCTCGCTCGGGATTCTACTGTAGAATCCCTCACTTCGCTCTGGATTCAAAAAAGCGCCCTCGCCGTAAAAATATTATTTTGCTCCCTTATGATACAATCTACTATTAATACCTACTAATAAGTTTAAGACGACATCTGAATTAACACCACTGTTGGAAAAATAATAACACAAGTCATAAATAAAAGGATTAGTGATTAGTGGCATCTCTCTCGTGACCTGTCACATCCGAGCAAAATAAAATGATTATGTAAATGCATACCCTAATACAAAATACAAAAACGTTTAAAAATTATGTTTGACAATTTGGTGTTGTAACACTGCCTCCTGTGGTAGCTACAATGTAGCTGTGTTACAGGAGAACAGCTTCTTCCCAAAAGTAGTTAACATATCATTAATCTTAATATTAACTTAACTATTATTATAAGAAGCCGTAGGGTCGCGGCGTACGAATATCGACCCTCCAACTCAACCCGTGGATGTCGTAAAAGCCGACTAAGGGAACCTACCAGAGGAAGGGCAGCAGCTTCCTTCTGTACTCTCTCCTTCTTCAGTATTTTTAAACACCAACACTGCGATCACCAATCCGCCTGCCAAGCGTGGTGATTATGGCAAATCCTACATGGGAGACCATCCACTCGATGGACCGACGACATCGTAGCGGTCGCAGGGAGTCGATGGATGGAGGCGGCTCAGGACCGCTATTTGTGGCGTCGTACGGGGGAGGCCTATGTCCAGCAGTGGACGTGTATGGGCTGATGATTATTATAAGAGTTGTAGTTTCGTGCACTTTACTTATCTATACTTAGTTAAGTGTTAAAGGGCCAAACGTTTGCTATATATGTAGGTATAGATAGTAGTTTTTATTTATATTTGGCAAACGATTAGTTCCTTCCTAATAATGTCTTCCTATAGCCGAATTTCTACCACGGCGGCCATTCTCAACGGAGACTAACCAGATTCCTAGGACATATGACTATATTACACAAGCTTGTGCACAAACACAGGTGCACTCTCTATTCCCTCACTCTCATAATCCTACGGTAGACCGACACGACCGGATAGAGGTCAGGCGTAGGACCGACGGTTTAACGTTATTTCCGAGGCACGGGGGTGTAACACCGCCAACTTCCTGACTCCGGGCTGCTATTGTGAATTTTTCTTTGTAGAAAAACCCCGAATAACAACTGTTGGCCTGACCCGGGATTTGAACCGAGGACCACATTATCAGCGGTTGAACAAGCTGACCGGTAGACAACGAGACAATCGATGCCATCATAATAATTATACTAATTTGGGTATACATAAGTATTATGTTATAAGATATACACCTGTTGAAATAAAAAGGATAGGAGGTATCAGTATGTCATAAAATGAAACTGGGCTGGCGCCGCCGAAACAAACTCACCGGCTCCCAAATATGTGTTTGTTTTTATATTTACAAACAGTTTTACCAAGCTGTACTTTACGGCGTCCAGTATTTATTTCAGTAACAACTTTTTACGCAGACTGCTTTTGTTACTTTCTTGAAAGAAAAACTATAAGTACTTTTTTAATTCAGAGGAAAGATCTGAAACTTTCTATTCAGTCAGGGTCAAGGTATCAGTTTGTACATTTGTGTATGTACATATGTATGTTGGTGTAGCCTCGAATCGCCCACGATTTCGCCCCATTAATGGGGGGAACGGTGCTTCCAAAAATGACTAGCCTCGTTTCGCCCATTAACGAACATTTTCACGATACATTGCTGGTTTTGTAAAATCAAAATGTTTTGCTTATTTCGAAGTTGAATTACACATTCTAGGTGTGTAGCCGATTTTATGTTCCCACGTAGCGCTGAAACTACTGATCCGATTTCTACAAATGAGGTGTTGTATGATTTGTCTTAATAGCATGGTTATACTAGGCTATGTGACCTCAGATAAAAATGGGAGTCTAACGAGCAGGGGAAAAAAGGGGGGCAAATCGCAATTTTAGTAAATATGCTAGTGTATCAACTATTTTTGTTTGTACTTTCCGAAACCGTTTTTTAAACTTTTGTGAAGTTAACGATTCCCAAGCTATCAGCAAAAAGGTGTTAAAAAATATAGCTAATAACTAAAACCCGACTTCATAAAAGTCTTAAACAGGCGTTTACCTATTGTCCTTATTATTTTCTTTTGATACTTAGGTACCCACCCCATATACCTAGGTTACCTACAAGTAGGAAATAAGGCCTCCGACTACCTAAAGTATCAAAAGAAAATGATAAGGACAATAGGTGAACGCTTGTTTAAGACTTTTATGTAGTCGAATTTTAGTTTTTAACTATATTTTTTTTAATTGTCTAGGTTTCATACTTTTTTAAATACATTGAAATGACTCGAAGAATTTACGAGTAAGTAGGTAGGTACCTGAAATGTAATGTACCATTTTTATTCATTATATAGCGATGTTTCTACTGGTACCGAAAAAGCTTTTTATGTAGGTATTTTTGTCTTGTTCAATTACATTTACAGCAGGTAGGTACTTACAATGGGCCGTGGGGCCGCGGCGTACGAATATCGACCCCTCCAACTCAACCCGTGGATGTCGTAAGAGCCGACTAAGGGAACCTACCAGAGGAAGGGCAGCAGCTTCCTTCGGAGTATTTTTAAACACCAACACTGCGATCACCAATCCGCTTGCCAAGCGTGGTGATTATGGCAAATCCCCCCCTACATGGGAGACCATCCGCTCGATGGACCGACGACATCGTAGCGGTCGCAGGGAGTCGATGGATGGAGGCGGCTCAGGACCGCTATTTGTGGCGTCATGCGGGGGAGGCCTATGTCCAGCAGTGGACGTGTATGGGCTGATGATGATGATGATGATGAGGTACTTACAATAACTTAAATGGCACCCGTTTATATAGACCAATGTTAGTAACATTGGTCTATTTCTATATCAATCTATTGAATTATGTGCAAATCAAAGAAAACGACAAATTACAACTAGTGAAACTACACCTATATAATATCTATACAGAATCGTGTATCGTACAAGGCCGATCCAATTTGTTGAAAATCCTGAATGGCGCGTACTCCAAGCGATCCATAATTCAGTCAAACTCTTGATGGAGATGCAGTGACGAATTTCTTTCTAAATTTTTCTCTTCTTTAGTCTCCCGCCAGACACCGCAATTTTTTTATTTAGATCTTTGATTGGTCTTTTGCCCATTTTATGAGAAATGTGACGCCGAGGATCGTCTCTTACCCTTCTGACCCACAGTACCTCCGACCAGTGGTACCTTAGGTAATTATTTTAAAAACAATACCACCAATTAATAGTTATGATTATATGTATTTTATAGTACTTAGAGAATAGAGTACAGTTAGTATATCATGTACAATAAAAAAAATAACAAAACATGAATTCTTCCTAATTCTGAGAACAAAACGTGACATATTTTCGATAACAGTACACCCCTAATTCTAATTGGGGGAACAGAGATCCATGTCAGTACGACATCTCGCGTGGGAGTGTATTGCGCATTGTCCCTCTGCCTAAACATGCCCTGACCAACCCAACTCCCTGAAGTACGACCACGACTTTTCGTGATTGACACTTCCTTTCAGCTGGTGTGGATGTGGTTGGTGTGTCTCAATATGTCTCTTGCAATTAGTGGTAGAGGTCACTGGGGTCCCATAAATCTTTATATATTATTCTACAAAAATCTCGTGTCACAGTGTTTGTAAACAAACTCCTCAGAAATGGCTTGACCGATTTTTATGAAATTTTGTGTGTATATTTGTTAGGTCTAAGAATATGATGTGATCTATTTTTTATACCCCTAAGTGTTAAGAACCGTAATGGTTCTTTTTAAAAAATATGTTGACTGCCCGGACTCTCTATTGGTCAAACTAGACAAAAAAGAAAAGAAGGTGTGATATGTAACCCAAAACCAACGCAAGGCAAAATTGTTTCAAACTGGTAAGGCAGATCTTACGCCGATGGTACAATATCCTATTCCGGACGGAGACAAATCTAACAAATCATTAAAATCGGTTCAGCTGTTCTCGAGTTATAAGTGGTGTAACTAATACGACTTTGTTTTATATAGATTAGTTACATTTATTACATTTTTATATCTCATAAAATTACAAATATTTTTGAATATCATAAAAGATCTTAAAATAAATAATAAAAATAAATATTTTATTCATAAATATCATTTGAGTTTATTTAATTGTTTTTTCATGTGTTCCCGCTGCTCTTTAGTGCCAGCCGGCCTTCACCCAAAGCCGTTGAAAATTGCTTAGTAACATCAGATACACATCATAACGCACGTGTAAACCTTTTGTGAGAGCTTTAGTCGCAGCTTTGCTGTTTACTCACACGTGAACGACCAGGTATCGTGCTCAGTAAGTTCCTAAAATGTTGACGCGGTGTTTTAGTTTTGATAAAGTATGTAAAGGTCAGCAGTGCACTAATATAAGCTGATGATGATAATGATATACAGGTTTAATTTGCCGATTTTAGGATGATATTCATTATAATAGAAATAATAAAGAGATTTAAAAATAAATGAGAGGTAAAAATTATCGGTCTTTTTGATCAGAAGTTTAACAAATAATTGACTAGCGAATCGCGAAATTTTGCTTCATTATTAAGCGATTCGAGGCTACACCTAAATATTGAGTCAAATAAACTTTCGTTGGCTGTAAAAACCTTGCAGAGAGACAAGATAGTGATAGGTAGAGTAAGGCGCTAAATGAATGGCGTCCTACATTTTTAAACGCGTTGGACATCCAACGGCGTGATGCCCAGACTGTATCACCAAAATCGCGGGGCGAACCTTGAGATTGGTGCACCATGAGATTGGCGCAGGACCGTGGTGGAGTGGCACAAAAGCTTGAAGGTTATAGCATTGCATGAAGTCGGGTTGCGATGATTATGATGATGATGAGCTGTAAAAAACAACGGCGCAGCCACCGCAAATGATATGATAATATTAATTAAGAATCCCTCCACTTTCCGTCAAGGAACTCCTCTCCCTAAAATCCTGGTTTGCAGTTCAGTACAACTACCAAAAGAAGACGATATAATTTAAATGTTTATTTCGGTAGATACAATAAAAATAAATAAGTTCTACCTACACGTGTATACTTATACTTAGCGGTTGAACGTGTCCTAAGAGAATAAACAAAAACCGAAAAGTTTGGTAAATGTAAATTCTTCGAATGAAAACAGGCTCTGTAGCGAATTTGTTTTGTTTATGATCTTCCCTTGAACTTGGTGCCTGCTAGCGCCTGCAAAGTGAAGAACTGTTTTAATGCGTTGAAAATCTTCAAGTAGTACTTTGCCGAACTCACAGATGTAACAGATTTTATTTTCTTGCATCTTATTTTCCTGCCGCCTGAAAATGACAATGGGCTTTTCTTAAAAAAATGAAAAAAATAAAAGAAAATTGAAAAGAGTGTGCATAGAGTGTCTGATATTTACATGTTCTTACCATCTCGTGTCGCATTTCTTCGGCGATTCGTTCGCACAGCTCTGTAGGGATGTCGCTCTCGGTGATATCTTGCAACACGTAATTCAGTTGGGACTTCCTGTAGGAAAGGAACAAATCTTATATTCACTCGGACCTGTCTACACTACAACTCAAACTGCTTGTCACGCTCAGCATTTTAGTTTACAATACGAAGTACTTAAAGCATGCGAATCAGTGCTCATTATGTGGACTGCTGAATTTGCCTGCCCCAAACAAATAAGGGGTTTTTTCCATAATATACACTTGCGAGCTATAAACTGGAATCACTTCATCGCTGGTTTCTGCAGACCATATTTTACAGTTTCCATGGAATAAACTGCAGATTGGTGTATACCATTTGAAAAGAAATTTTGGTAGCTTTCGAATGGTATAAAAATTATTTAAATTTAATTAAGTTTCCTACCTTCATTTAGTGAATTATTACAATAGGTCGAAGTTGTGGATGTTTAAATTAATAAGAAGTAATATGAAAATATCAAATTTTTATTTAAAATCTTTGTTATTTCCCGCTTAATATTTTGTATTGCCCCCTCCTGGTCCTAATGACTGCTTGTAAACGGTTTTTCATTGACCTTATGAGTTTCCTGATGGAATCCTGTGGAATTTCCTGCCACTCTTCGATAAGAGCAGTTTTTAGGTCTTCTATTGACGCCGGAGTTGGAGATCTTCCTCGTACCCGCCTTTTCAGCTCGTCCCACAGGTGTTCGATAGGGTTCATGTCAGGGCTGACGGCTGGCCAGTCTATTGTGGAAATCCCGACTTCTTCCAGGTACTGTCTAGTCGCACGAGCGGTGTGGCAGCGGGCATTGTCGTGCATTAGCAGGAAATTTTCGCCAATAAACCCGGCGTAAGGGAGTACATGGCCCAGCAGAATGTCGTTGATATACCTTTCTGCGGTTAGTCCTCCTCCCCGACCTCCACCGGGTACGAATACCAGCTCCGTTTTAGCTTCATTTGAAATTCCCGCCCACATCATACAAGACCCACCCCCATATGCCACTGTTTCCGCTATTCAGCATTGTGCGCATCGCTCTCCCGGTCTCCTGTAGACTCTCCGTCGACGGTCGCTGCCATGCAGGCACATCCTATTCTCGTCCGCGAACAAATCTCGGCTCCATTGCTATATATCCCAATCTAAGTGATCACGAGCAAACTGAAGTCGGGCTTGTCGGTGGGCTGTAGACAATTTGGGTCCCGTTGCTGGCCTTTTTGGGGTCAAGTTAGCTTCTTTGAGTCTTAGCCTCACCGTCCACTCGCTGACAGTTCTCCCTCGAACTTCTCCGAGCTCCCGCTGGACGTCAACGCCGGTTAGATGTCGATTTCGGAGAGAAGTGCTGACAATAAATCGGTCATCTCTCGCCGAAGTGCATCGCTGTCGTCCAGATCCTAGTCTTCGGACTAAGTTTCCAGTCTCTCTAAACCTCTTGTATACTTTGGAGACACAGGACTGGCTCAGATGAAGCTGTCGAGCGATAGTACGCTGAGAGAACCCTTGCTGGATTAGGGTGACGATTTGAGCGGCTTCTATTGGTGTGGTTTCCATTTTCTTGTAATTCCAGTATTTTGAGTGACGTGGTATATTGGACTGATGACAAAATTGCATAAATTCCCATTTTCAAATTCCCAATTGATGTTTCGTTCCAAAAATTTATGTCTTTTGTTTTCACGTTCCATGACATATGATGAACATTTTTTTCGCTATGATATCGAAAGAGTTTGAAAGCTAATAAAATTGTCTTTAAAATAATATACCACAACCTACAGTTTATTGCATGGAAACTGTAAAATATGGTCTGCAAAAACCAGCGATGAAGTGATTCCAGTTTATAGCTCGCAAGTGTATATACCATGGAATGCGGAATGGGGTGTATGCGGTTTGAAAGTAAATTAAATTAAATTAGACGATATTAGGTCCAATTTGTAAAGCATATTTAGTGTAACGATAAACCAACTTTCTTTTTACAATAAAAGCAAGATAAACGAGGCACATGATGATTATGGACGTATTCATACCTCCGAAGGACAAAAAACGAATTCCTTAACATTCTATAGCGTGGAAAATCGTAGGTTATCTTTTGGATAAATTATTCTAAGAACCTTTTAATATTGTATGGTGAGAGTTTGTGCTGTTGTGACGTTTGGGCGAGGACAACGCTGAAATTACAGAACGGATCGAGCTGAAATTTTGCATGGATATAGTTCTAGATAAGGATAAATACTCATGCTACTATTTATCTTATTGAAATGCGTGCGAAGCCGGTGGCAGTAGCTAGTGCAGGATAAAAGTGCTTACTGTATGTAGATAAGCATATAGGCGCTGGTGGCGCGACGGGCGAGGTAAGGAGCGTGCTCTTCGCCTCCGTAGTTGTAGTCGATGGCCTCTTGCTTGCTGCAACGCGACACCACGTCGTCGTCGAACTTACACCACTGGAGAGCATCAAGATATATTTCAAATACATTTATTTTTATCCTACTAACATCATAAATGCCAAAGTTGGTAAGTATGGATGTTTCTCCATACTTACAAACTTTGACATTTATAATCTCTTTCACGCAAAAACTACTGAACTTATTGTGCTGAAATTTGGTATTATACCCATACCAAGTTTGGGACCTGGAATAACAATATAGGGTATTTTTTATCTCGATAAAATGCAGACGAAAGCGCGGGCAGCAGCTAGTGTATTATATTTATCAAGTCAAGTCAGACCACTCAGCCGCCCTAGGTATTGCTAAATGGATGCCGGTCTCCGCGAACTTGTTTCGAGCTGGGGAGAGACAAGTATGCCTGGAAAAATCCTGTCGGATGCCAAGATCTACTTTGGATCGCTGAGCTACAGGCGTAGGGCTGCCTGTTCATTGATGTGGAAACGAGGCAGCGGAGCAGAACGAGAGAGTAATGCAGAGCAGACTTGCATACGTCCACTGCTGAACATGCCTCTTGCAAACAAATAAGGTTTTGCCATTTCCCTCCCTTTGTAGGAGGATTAGTGATCGCAGTGGAGGTGTTAAAATACGCAAAAGGAGCCAGTATGTCCACATTTGATAATTGTCTTAGTGGGCTCTTATGTCATCCACGGGTTAAGTTGTTTGGAGTTCGAGTAGGGAGACGGGCGGTTACGGTAACCGCCCGTCTGCATATCCACGCCATGGCTCTTAGTATGATAAAGTTATATTTCCAATATTAAGTTGTTGTTGGTACGTGTTAGCGAGGTCAGGTCACACACCAGACATAAACTTGTATTACGACTTTGGGATATTATTTAATTTCTTTGAGATTACCCCAAGTACGGGCTTAAGCACTATAATAACAAAATCCTTTGTATTAGGACAATTATTTGCGCCACATTTCAATAGCGACACATTATCGCTTCCATATATCTGCGCGCAATACCTACTATTTAGATTTAAGTATTGTTTAGTTAATAAAGTTATATTTTATTTTTGGGTAAATAAATTATATCCTCTCTCTCATTCTCTCTCTCAATCACGAAAAACATTTGTATCGGATGCAGTTTGTACGCGGGTTCGGTCGCTACAAGTGGCGAGGTAATGTAGCGTCGAGATAAATGTGGCGCAGCGCCGGAGTGCGGCCTCACTAAGTGACATGGCTCCCTGAATATGGGTATTATAAATATGGATTTTATGCCGCTAAAACGCAGGTAAACGGCAATGTGGTTACATTGCCATCAAAAATTACCTTCCCATCTCCCTTGGGATTGATGAAGACGACATAGTGTCCACCGTGGTTGTCCCCCGAGTGCACGAGTACCGCGTGCAGGGTGTAGTGCGAGGGCGCCTCCCCCACTTCCTGCATATACGGGTCCAGGTTGATCTCCTCGTAGAACTCAAACCTGGAAAGGCAGCGAACGAAAAAGCTTTTGAAACTATCATGGTTATTTACAACACCAAAGTTAATAAAGGAATATTTAATATGATTTGAGTTTTGAGTTCTCAGAACTCAAATCTTGGTAAATATCCCGTTATTAACTTTAGTGTTGCAGCGAATGAACTTGCGAATCAACTCAACTTCCTTACGAATACGCAAAGTGATTCAATTTCAAGGTTTTTTCCACCAGAGCGTAAGAAAATGAATGATTTCTGTTGGATGTATTTACTCTAACTTGCGTACCGTTTAGCTATCTCGTACGTACATACATCTCGGGTATGCAGTGCAGCTGTCGAATAGATTTCTCATTTTATGACGTTTTTAACTGGGCCATTATTCTGATTCAATACCTAAAACCTAACTTGATCCTGCTTATAATGTTATTGTGAAAGCTTTTGAGATGAACTGCCAATGAGCGTCGACGGCCAAAACTGAGCGGATCATAGGCTGCAAATTTTGCGTGCATACATTTCTGGGCCTAGTTTCTTTTTAAACTGGATATAAAATTGCACAGAAGAATCTTGTATCTTGTAACATATACAGCTAAAAACTTCGAACCTGTCGTTGAATTTGATGGAGGCGTCGCTCTGCGGGTCGTATTGGAAGCGCATCAAGTGCAGATGCAGAACTGGCGGGAACTGGTCGAAGCGCACCCCTTGGAAATTGAAAATTGTAAGTGACATTGAACGAAAAAATTCTACTGTATGGGTCGTGTCTATAATGAATTACATTAGATGGTTTTTTTTTCAGTCATAGACCTTCTTTTGATCACAATCTCACCTAACACCTATTCACTCTCGTCTTAAAGAGACCCAGATTTTAATTGTTCGGAAAAATAGGAGCAGGCAGCGAGTTCCATTCTTTAGCTATGCGAATGATGAAGGTGAAAGAAAACCACTTTTTTATAACATAAAGGTAGCAGACAAGCGTTAGGTTCACCTGATGGGGAGCTGATACCGCAGCCTACACCTGCAACGTCAGAGACGTTACACGTGCGCAGCCGACCCCGTAAATTCTTTAGAATGCCTTGTTTGAAAGACCTTATACTATAGTCCATTGGGAAAACCTCAGCAGGGAGATCATTCCACAACCTGAGTGTTCGCGGTAGGAAGTTCCTCTTGAACCTTAAGGTCCGCGAGAGTAACGCCTCCAAGGTATGGGCGTGAAATCTGTGCCGATGGCAAGCGGTGCGATGAAAGAAGGGAGCCGTGGGCACCAAGTCAAAAAGTTCTTCAGAACAACACCCATTTTACAAACGGTAGAACACACACAGAAAAAAGTCCCTCTTGAGACTCGGAGGTTCAATACAGCCTGTGAGAAAGGGATCGTCAACGATTCTTACAGGTCGTCTTTGTCGATACAACATTTGATTGACTCGATAGTCAAGGGGGTAGTAAGAGTTAATTGTATATCCACCAGATAAGGATGGTATTGTGCCGTCTGTCTGCTTGTCCTGGAGTGGAAATGAGAATAATAAGAGTAATACCTTTCTCGGCCTCCTGCAGGCCGTGCTCGCCGGCGTCATACTTGTTGTCGCCGTCTAGTAGCTCTGTGCTTATGTAGTCTTCAAACGACTCGAAAACTGCATGGAATTAACACTTTCGTCATGCTCATGGAACATGCAACAATATGATTACGAGAGTTCTTCCACTCTCAACAATTTTTACTTTTTTTACTTTTTGTTTTTACTCTATACTGGTTCGTCATATGTTTGTTAGTGGCAAAGCTTTGACAGATTTGTAGAACTCTGAGGGGTATTGTCCGCCTGAGACACAGACAGTTGAGGGTCCGCTTCCCACCGCGCGACATCTGTTTGTATAATCTGCGTCTATTGTTCTGAGTCTGGATTAGTTTCCTATGTTTCATACGAATGAACTTAGGTAATTATAAAAAAATTATAGAATGGTTCCTTTCAATACAAATAAAATAAAATGAAAGGAACGTTTAGAGCTAGAGTGGAAGAACTTTATTTAGGATGAATTTCGGAATCACTTTCTACCCACGGAACTGAGAGTTAACAAGGTACCTAGTAAATATCCAATACCAAGCCAACACTTATAAGTAACGAGTATGTTTGTACTACCATAACTAGTTAGATAGGTTTCTTGAAGTTACGCCTGACTCAAAAAGTTTAAGCTAACAAGAGCATTACAACGGCGCATTTACTTTAAGGGTTGAACACCCTAATGGAGTACTATTATTTCATAAAGTCTTGTCCCGAAGTGAATTTCCCAGACCGTGCTCTCCCCTTGTAAGTGCATCAAGTCCAAATATTATATAGAGGAAGGTATAATGTCAAGACAGGCTTTTAAATTGTCTAAATAAGCACTGTTGTAACAGGTAGGTATGTCAGATGTTCAGTATTTTTATGTGTGATTTCGTACCTATGTTATCCAGCTTCTGTGGCTTACAAAAACAAATTACAGGAAACCCTTATTTCATATTATTGATTAATTGTTTGTCTAGTTCTGTTTCAAACTAAATGTCGAACATAAAATTACGTGTGTATAAAACTCGGCAACATTACCTACTGCTTCGTAAAACGGAACTACTCACTGTTCTTCTTTCCCTTCACACTGAGCTGAATGTCATAGAATGTTTCGTTGCGAGAGCTAGTACATGTCACATTTTTGCATTTTATAAACGACGTCATTTTTCCTTCGAACAAATTCGCTACCGTAGCTTCAACAGCAGTTCCCTTCATCTTATTGTCAAGCTTTTCCAACAGCACCTGGAAGTCGCAGTCATAAGTCATTATTTATTTAGAAAACATTCTCGTACCTATCGTCGACTACAATAATTGTTATAACGCCTGTGCTTCAGTTTAATTTAGCAAACATTTTGAAACAATTGGATAGTATTCTTTTCAATTAATTATACTGCAGTAAATTATGATGATACCAGAAGGAGGACAGCTGTTTATTCTTCCCTGTCACCTTCTGTATGTTTTCGATACCTTTGAGCATGGTGTTCTTATTTTTATTTTTAAAATACATTATTTATGAATTAGACAAAAATTATTCAGACACTTGTAAAAATTCTTGTTCAAACAATGCCTCAGCTGACTAAACTAGTCATAGTTTGTTATAAACGCAGTTGTGCTTCCTTACAAGTTTACAATAATAAAATACGACACATTTTATTTTTTTATAAAATTTGCTTATGGTTGTCGTGATTCTAATGTTGTTATAAATATTTGATATTAGAATTACAAAAAATTGCGCATTGTGGATTAATTTAAATAATAAATATTTATTAAAAATAAAAAAGGCGACTGCGAGTTGAAACGCGTACACCGAGGGTTCCGTAATTATAAGACTTTGTTTCTTGCCAAATTTCATGATTGTAGGTCAGCAGGATGTACCTACGTACATATGTACCCAAAAGCTTTTGGTAACTTGCAAAAACCAAAATATTTTTTTTGGTGAATTAACTACAAATTTACCGTTTTCGGGTTTTTCCTTCACTTGTGCTATAGGCCTTGCTTCTTGCCGAATTTCATGATTCTAGTTCAACGAGAAGTACCCTATGTATAGGTTTAGTACGCATGTGATTCTCTCGGAAATTTAAAAAAAATTGGGCATAAACGGCTGTAACTTTTGATTGCGTTGACTTATAAGTTTGATTTATATCGCGGTTCCAAGAAGTTACAGACCTGAGTATTTGATGTTAATTTCAAGTTGATAGCTCCACGCGTTTCTGAGAAATGATGGTTGGCAGACGGACGGACTGACAGACGGACAGCAAAGTGATCCTATAAGGGTTCCTTTTTTCCTTTTAGGTACGGAACCCTAAAAACAAATTCGATCAAGAATTACGTACAGCTACTTACAAATAAATTGAATTGAAATTGACTATGTAAATCTTAAAATAATTACCTAGATAATTAAACATAAATACTTAAAATGTCTCGAAATTAGAACAAATTTTGCGAAAATTTATAAGATATATGTATATAAGATAGGTATATTAATTATTTCATTACAATCAGCAAGTCCTCGGTACTGTAAAACCCCCATTGTTGACAAATTCAGCAATAGACGTATCGTATTGTGTGCTGACGAGTTAGATGATATTAATATAGGGACTGAAAGGTGTTGTTAGTACTGATTAATTGATGAACATACTCGTAAGAATTCTTGGACATCGTGTTGCATGAACGAATCAAGAGTCTCCCATCCAAAGCTTTTAGTAAGTTTTTTCGTTGCCACGGGCTTCTCAGAAAACTCAAGATCGTAGAACACTCTCTGAAGAGCGAAGGCAACTGATCTAGAACTGTCAACACCTACTGTAGGAATTTTGTATACCGCTTTCCGAAAAACATTGGTAAAAAACAGAGTTTGTAGTAGCGAGTTCATATAGCAAGTTGCTCCTTGGTTTTTCAGACCTGAAAACAATTATTTAATGAATAAAATGTCTAACGTGTTATTAGGTAGGTATGCAAAGATCCTTTAAAGGCATGAATGTTTTCTTTTGTACAAGAGTGAGTCAAATTAACAAATCTTAGCAGAATCAAGCGAGTACATACTACATATATCTAAAACGTATAAAAGCACGTAAACGAATACATGTTAGCGTTTGCAAATCTTACCCACATATCCGGTATGTTTCTTGGAGTCCCAGCACACGCCGTGGGGAGCCTCGGCCATGACGTGAGCTTCGATTGTGATGCTGTCGTTGACCACAAAACCGCTGTCTGGTTTCATCAAATTTTCCCATGAAATGAAATGGGCGAAGCCCCAGTCGTTTTCTTTGCTATAAAATTTTACCAGTTAACTCAGGTATCTAGAGCGCAGAGCAGGCCAAAATACCAAATTCTCTTCTTTCTTAACTATGTTACATCACTGCAGACCTTGCACAATGACAGAATGTAGCCAATTTGTTATATTATTATTTGCCTATTATTTATTATATTTAAAGTTCCATTAATTGCTTCTATAGAATGTTGGACAGTGTATCAATAAAACTAAACAATATAATTTTTGTTTAGTTCTGTGGTTTTGTACAATAAACAGCTACTACTACACTACAAGATTTATCTAAACCCTCACCAATGGTACATATGATGCAGCTTTCTACAAAGATTTTCCCCATCAGATTTATGCGTGATGAGCTTCAGCTCTCCCAAGCTATAGCAGGACCAGCCGGGCGAGTCACACTCCCCGTTGCACTGTATGAATATGCCCAAAGACTTCTGTTGTCGGCGTTCCGGGGTAGCTGTGTGGCGGACCAAGACCAGTAACCGCCAGGGGAGGCACCGGACATAGCAGGGGGGCGACACCACTTGCTCTGTGAGTTCGCTGATGTTTTGAACAGTGAATGAGAACGAGGCTTCGGGGCGAGCTATCTCGTCGTCATCAGGTACTTTTGCCTAAAAACAAGGCAACATAGAGAAACTCTCGATATTAAGAACGCTAGTTTAAATATTTATAAAACAACTCACAGGGAGATTCACTTGCAAAGTGGGAGCAGTTTCAACGCCGCCAGGGTCAATCATATTGGTGAAAAGTAAAACTGCAAAGACACCACTAATAAAGCCCCAGTATACAACTCATACAACTTAGAAATTATTATTAATAATATTCATTATTTTGTATACTATGTGTAAACACAGTAATTTTATACACGATATACTTACTTTATCTCCAAATAAATACCGTTTTATAGCAAAATAAAAATCAAGAAAAGTAATTGTTATTGTAAATTTATCAGATACTTGGATACATGACATACGACATCCATCATAACCTTGACTGTCAGTTTGATGTTCATAATTTGAAAATTTAATGAAAACTTTGAAAAGTACAAAAGAACTTTTTCAAAACTTGCTTAACCCACAGACATGATAGTGGCTCAACCATACAAACCATAGAGTAAGGATAGTGCCATAAAAACAAGGTTTTCTTGGAACCAGGATGCACTGGACACGGGGTTGTATTCGTTACATAAAATAGATAGGTATCTTTTTAAATATAAAATAGAAGACAATTTAAAATATAATAGGCGGAACATAGAATAAACTTTTTTTACCTAATACCAAATTGTGCTTGGCCAGTAAAAGCCCAAATAATAGGTTAGCAAACGTTTATAACTAAATCCCCGGCATAATTAAAGACAAAAATAATACATTTATTTAAAGATCTTAAAAACCTGATTACATTGAATGCTCTGAATCTATCTGATAAACTGCTTGACATAAACTTAGATCAATGACCTCGATATACTACCCATACTAGTAGAAAAGAACATACGTAGAGGGGAAACTTCGAAACGAAGGTTGCGGCTACACGTTAAACGGGTTACTCAGACTATCGCAGTTGGGCTGCCGGCGACGCCTGCGATCCCGACTGAGATAAACTGAGTATTTTGTCGCGACCTTGAGCCGGTCCGGGGCCGAAGTTTCCGTGATGTCCTATGATGTCCGATGACCTAACCTAAACCCTATAACTAAGCCTCCGCTGTCTGTCCGTCTGTCAACGGGCTGTATCTTATGAGTCGTAAAATATAGACACTTGCAATTTTCAAAGTATTTCTTTTGCCACTATAACAACAAATAATAAAAATTAAACATTCGCACATTTAACAGTTATTTTGGACAATCCACACAGCATCATATAGCTCCAAGCTAAGCAGAGCTTGTGTTATAGGAACTAGATGACTGATATATAATTAGATATGTTTTATCATACGTATAGTACCCAGAACATCCGAAACAAATATTTGCAGATCCCTCAAAAATTTACCCCAATGCGGGAATTGAACCTGCGACCTCCTTCGCCGCAGGCGGAGTCTTTGTGGTTTTGTATTAATTTCTATGGTACAGCTTCCACTGGATCGGCATATCTGCCGATACCTTGTAAATAACAACGCTGCCTGCGTACGGTGCGTACGCTTCCATGCCGATCCAGTGAACGCCAGATTCTAGACTGCTATAGCACGGAATTCAAAATCGGCACCATTAAATAATCTTGGATCGTGGCTGTAAATGTAGCATAGTTCGTAGCGTACCCGTAGTCAATTCGTAGCAAGTTCGTAACGTTCTTGTAGCGTACTCGTTGCAAGTTGGTAGCATTTTCTTAAAGTACTCGAAGCGAATTCGTAGCAAGTTCGTAGAGCTCTCGTAATGTAGGTACCTACTCGTAACAAATTCGTAGCAAGTTCGTAGCGTTCTCGTAGCAAGTTCGTAGCGTTCTCGTAGCAAGTTCGTAGCGTTCTCGTAGCAAGTTCGTAGTAGACATGTAGTTTATATTTTATAACAAGCTATTGCCCCCGCTTGGGGGGCAATAGCTTACTTGACAGACCTGTATGTTTTTATACCGAAATAGAATATAAAAGACATATTTAATTTGAGGTACAAATCTGGTGTAAATACATTGCTTACCTATAACTAATATAATATCATACGTTTATTTGTTTATGTTGTTGTTTTCCTATTTCAATGTATTACGTAGAATGTACGTTCCTATTACCTACCTATTTTGTAAATACCCACTATGAATACCCAAATAACAATCAAAACCTTCCGAAAAATATTGGGGTTTTATATTTTCATAATGTTTTGTTTTAAGATTTTTATAAGGGGCAGATCTTAAATTAATAAACACCATTCACACTTCAAAAAACTTTTAATTTTAATACTGGACGAGCGAGGGGCATATCCTAGTGCAAATTTGCTGGTTTTCGAACCTGTTAGAATTGCCGCCACAGCCGCTCCACGAGAAGCCTTTACAGATGCGCTCGTTTATATCGTAATACCACCTGAGGAGATATATATTTATTAAATCAGGAAGTTGGCGGTGTTACACCCCCGATCATTGGAAAGCACGTAAAATAGTTGATCCTGCGCCCGACATCTTCTCGGACGTATCAGTTCGCCAATCTCATTGGATTACGAATACGATGGGACAGTAATGTAGAGCGCATCGGTGTTGGCGCCTACACTTGTGCACTTCGTGCGCACATTTGTAGTCTCCGCTAAGACTTGCCGCCATGACTAAAAATTTGGACAGGAGGCCATCATCACATTATTTAAATATATTAAGCACTGCTGCATACGGATGTAGCAAAAAAGCTAAATTTAGTTGTAGGTCAGCACAAGTCAAACATCATAATAGCTACCTGCCTACTATATACATACATATATATATACATACATATATATATATATATATATATAATGTATGTACATATAGTTTTCGTGTCTCAAAAAGCACGTTAAGCTGTTGGTCCTGCGCCAAACCTCTCCCCGGTCGTGTTGGTCGTCTTATCGGATTATGAGAGTAAGATAATAAAAAAGATATATATTTCTATAAAGATTTTTTATTACATTTTACAAACATATTATGGTTATAAAATTTAAGCCCTGACTCCCAAAATAGGGTGTACCTGTATATCAGGAGCCAGATATAAGATAGAAAATACCTGTGTATCAGGAGTATAGAAAATACCTGTGCATAGAAAATTAAGAGTTTAGAGTATATTAAGATAAGATAGAGATAAGAGAAGATAAAGATAGAGATAAGAGAAGATAAAGATAGAGATAAGAGAAGATAAAGATAGAGATAGAGATAAGAGATGATAAAGATAAGAGAAGATAAAATAAGATAATTAAGAGAATATTAAGATTTAGAAAAATGAAGAGTATAGGAAATACCTGTGTATCAGGAGTCAGATATAAGATAGAGAGAGAGTGCACTTGTGTTTGCGCGCACACTTGTGCACTATAATATCCTGCGCACCTGGGTAGTTTTCGTTGAAACTGGCATTATCATCATAAATCACGATTATAGATAAAGTATATTTTATTACGTCTAAATGTGTTTTTTATGTTAATGGTAAACACACGAATTATTAATTATATATACATATATATATTGTATGTTTCTTGTAATTCTCGATATCGAGCACTACCTTAAATTGTTGACGACACTACATAGATAGATAGATAGATAGATAAAATATTTATTTGACACTACAACTACAGCACACAAAACAAAGATCACATTAAATTAGGTACATCAAACATAGTATCATAACATAACACAACACAGAAAAACTAAGAAATTATGGGTGGAGACAAAAAGTCGGTACATGTACATTATGTAGTTACTAAACAATCTAAAATTAGGAACGGATTAGTGAAAATTATGTGTGTGCTGCAGCTTGTCAAAAAGGCAATAACTCAGCTTAAAGCTTTGCTCGAAGAGCAAAACACTGATTTTCAGTATTACCTCTTGAGACGACCAGAAAAACGAAGCACTAACAAAACAAATAATGTGTGATGTGATGATTGCATGTTGTTCTGGATATAATACTATCCAAAAGTTAGCAGGTAGAGAATGCTATCCAGCATTATGTTCGCCTATGTACAACTTTTGTGCAATTAAGTATATTCTATCTATCTATCTAAACACGCGCAAACAAAAATCAAATCGTCAGTGGAAAGGCTACAGCGCCATAATGCTACTTGGTGCTATAGCATTTCTTCATTTCCACTGATGAATTACATATATATTTTAGGTAGGCGCGTATATCTTTTATCTTTCTCCTGAAAGCTTATATAATGTTTTCACAGAGTAATTCCCAGCAAAACAGATACCACCTATTTTGTAATAAAAAAACTAAACACAACATTAGGTATTACTATTAAACAAGACCGGAGGATTACTCCCAGTGATTGTATGTCGATCACCTTATCCGGAGGGTAGACAACGAGTATAGGATGTACAAAAGGGCACATCCTATTTCAAGATCCATCGCCCAAACATTAGTTGATTAAACCACAGATTTAACCTAGTTTTGGCATTGACCACATAATTCTCATATATTTTGTAGATAGAGACATTTCGTTTACTCCAGCATATAAAATAACGATACTCATGTAACTATAATGTTCGTTATTACATATATAACTTAACTAACTTTTGTTTTCCTTTAACTGCTTAAACTAAAATTCGTATTGTACATAGAGGTCTATTCATTCAATGTAGAAGAAAGTCCCATCCTCACTTTTTAAATAAATAGACTTTCTTTTCGGATACAATTTGTTCCATTTTTAGCAAAAATTTGCCGAAATCGTAAATTTGGGGGATATCATTTAATTTCTTTGAGATTACTCTGAGTAGTGCGAGGGATTGAGCACTATAATAATAACACAACCGGTTTTGATGGGATTTTCACGGGCAGATGGTTGATGTTGCGGGTAACTGAAATTTTTCACAGATCTGCACCGCACCGCATAAAAAATGTGCATTCAAACATGTGCTTGAATTCGTAAAATTTAGGTATATTTTACAATGGCAGTACCTACATCTGTAATCTCTCTAATCGAGGCTTAAAGACTTACATGGGATGATATCCATCACACGTCCCGAAGTCTGGCTGCAACCGGCATGAGATTATATTACTCGTATTGAGCTTTATTGGCGCAATGCCACTCTCTGAAAGTAATTACATATTACTAATTTAAAACAAAAACGACAAACCCATCACATCTCTCTGTGGCAGACGACGCGGCGTCATACGTTGGTGATTACTGCTCGCTGCTGACGCATTGTGCACTAATCAAAAATCGTCCACAAGCATGCCACACTTCTAAAACTGCAAGGTTGTAATGACATTACCATCACCAAACATGTCCATCCCAGTGGATCTCAGAGGGGAAATAATTTGTAGGTTCTCTAGAAGAGGTCATCATAATTTGTATAAGTCTTTGGCTTTTAACATCCTACAAGGATTGTTTATGTAGTGGACTAATGATAGACACTTTGTCAGACATTGTAAAAACAACTCAACTTCAGCAGAATCCATGAAGTATGATCTAAAATGTATTAAATAAAATCTAAAATAATTATAGTCACAGCAGAATGCTCAAGATCTAATCCTGGTAATTTGTTGCTCAAAGGTTAATTAAGATTGAACGAGCGAATGCGAATTTTATCCCGTCAAAGAGTGCCTTTAGATTTTGAATTACGAAGAATATTGAGTATCTTATTTTATCAAAATAAAACGCGCGTCAAGCCCCAAGCATAAGAAAGTACAAATAAAAACACGTACCGGCACAATGGTCGTGGCATTCCGATAACGTTATAAAATTGTTGTATTTCGTCGGACACCCGCTGTATGTAAAGGTTTTGCAACCTTCCATCTTAATATCGTAGTAAAATCTGTACAAATAAGTAAAATGTGTCTGTTTGCATTGTCAAAACAGGCGCAGGTCGTGTCACGGTTTAATAGCGCTGACATTGAAGCGCAGAAATCGATTTTACATCTGCGCAGCAACCCTTTCCACTTTCGTCGAACGCTATTAAACCGTGACGAGATGTGTAACAGTTTTTATTGTTAAAGTAGTTGAATAAGTAAATAAATAAATAATGCTGGAAAATTCAAACACTTCAGTAATAACAAAATACCAAATAAAAAATGCTATGTTTGTTTGAGGTAGTACGCAAAACGGCTTGACCGATTTTGACGGGATTTTGACGGGTAGATAATTCAGGTTGCGGTTAAGTTTGTCGCTGATATAATCTGCACCGCTGTCGTACAGCACAAAATGTGCATTCAAATATGTGCTTATATTCGTAACATTCGGGAAGATTTTACAATGACAGTAAATTACAGCAGGGAGCGCGTGGACCACGCGTGCCGCAACCTAGACACTTGTTGGTGGACGTCTTCCATTGCAAGAGTCAAGCTTATGGAGGGTTTTGTTCGTCCAAGGCTTCAAGCGAGTACTAAGATCTAGTAGCCTACGCTCCGAGCGAGTTGCCAGCGAGTTATCACCGCGTAGACATCTTACTTGACGCAAGTTGTATGACCGTGCGTGCAAGGTCTGCTTTGCGATTACAAGAAAACCATCCATCCTATATTGACATGTCAAAACCCTTTGAATGGTTTTCATAATTTAAATATTTGGCATACAATTGTATAGCGCGTCGGCAGCTAGCAGTTATCGTGTGAAAAGTGTGGGGCCAGCACTATTTGAGTTGGAGTGGTGTAGGTGCTATGTTCGAGAGGTGCGGTCTAAGTGTGCTTCATTCTTTATGCATCTTTTATATTGTTAAGAAAACGTTTATACGCAAAAAAAAATTACATATCAAATTCTTCGTCTGTTTGAGCCCGGTTTCAACAAATAAATAAATAATAGATAATACTGGACAATTCACACAGCATTATCTAGCCCAAAGCTAAGCAGAGCATGTGTTATGGGTACTAGTTAACTGATATACATAATAGAATATATTACATAAATATACATTTTTTATTACCTATACATAGAAAACGACCTGAACACCCTGAACAAATAATTGCAGATCGTACAAACATTTGTCCCGAGGCGGGAATCGAACCTGCTGCGTCGCAGGCAGACCTTCGCCCACCGCGCCCTAGAGGTCGTCAAATGATAGGAAATTGTAAATTTTATGAGCTTCATTCGTACAAAGTTCGCGTCAACGAGATTTCAGATTCAGTTTCCGGTGCAGAGCAAATGCTCGCGTTTTATGATGAAATTGTAAGTACATATTTCCATCATATTGTCAATCATTTCTACAGATACCTACAGATATAAAATTAGGTAGTTTGAAGCTATACTCGATGAAAGAATCCAAAATATTTTTTTTGTATTTTTTCAAATATTGGTATACAAAACCAAAGACGAAATGGAGGATTGTTTTAAGGACATGAGAGTCAGCTCATCATTATTAATGGTGCAAATTGCAGTTTGCAACAATTTCGAGACAGATTTCATTCTTCATTTCATTCGTTGTCTGTTTTCGAACTTGAGCCTTTTCGATGCAGGGTTTCTGATTTCCCGACATTTTTTCGTTCCCGAGAACTGGGAATAATATTTTAAATTTCCCGTGAATCCCGGGAAACCGGGAAATTTTATTAAGTTCTTAATTTTGTTTTATTAACCTACAAAAAGTAAAAAAACACATTATTGATTAAATAAGCTACTGATCAGTTGCTGACGCCACTGTCCAGTTGCCACTTTAATTCAACAAAGCGTACATAGAAGTTGGGAAACAAATGTGATAAGGATCAATTGAAAAATCAATAGAAAAAATGCGACTCATCAATAATGTTGTAGATCATTCACAACAGCGTTACTGAAACACTAGTAAATGTGATAAATTATTGGTAAATACAAAACCACATAGTTTTATCAGATTTGTGCAGGTTATACAAGGTGTTCGGGGCTTCGGGGAATTACGATTTTACGATACTGGTAACACCAGGAAACATGTTCGTCTTCTCAATCGCCGATAACGATTAAGACGTAAGCAAGGGGCACGCACGTGACCATCGTGTCTCGGAAGACCATACCTTATATTCTTATACCATTACTAACTGAGCTGGCAAACGGTGTTTTGCCATGGACCACTGAGGTTTGAAGATTATTACAGTACTAACTAATATCGCTATAAAAAATGGGGGTTGGTGTTAGAAAAGGTGAAAATTGAGAGACATACGTATTATTTTAATGCTAAATAATATACATATAAACATAAATAATTATTTCGTTAACTAATAATACAAAATTTGGACTATACTAACCTTATCACTTAGGGGTATAAAAAATACAATAGTTAAATACCTACCAAATATACACAAAAAATTTCATAATAATCGGTCAAGCCGTTTCGCGGGCGTTTTACAAACAATGTGACGCAGATTTTTCTATGGGTTATTGGTAATTCGACGTATTCCCGTTGCGAGGTGATAGAGGTGACTGTTTGCGATAATTTTAATACCCATGAGCATTTTGCAAAAGTGAAACATTTTTGAGTTATCATGTTTTTTTTAGAAAACACAACAAAAGTGCAACAACAAAAATCGATTTAAAAACTATCAATTTATATACGAGGGGAGGTCAAAAAGTCCGCGGAATGGCAGGGAAATAGAGCTCAATTAAACCAATTATTATTTTTCGTTTTCTATATTATTCTCCCTTAAGCTTAATACATTTTGAGATCTATCAAAAAGTTTACTTATACCTTGGAAAAAAAATGTTTTATCAAGGCCTTCAAAATAGGCCGAAATTGCAGAACTAAGTTCTTCATAGTCAGTAAAAAAAATTCCAAGAAGTTTTTTTTTTCAATTTTGGAAGCAAATAATAATCAGAGGGAACTAGATCTGGACTATAGGGAGGGTGGTTTAAAGTTTCGTAGCCACATTTCTGCAAGGCAGCCCTTGCAACATGGCTCTTGTGAACGGGTGCGTTGTCGTGCAAAAGCATCACTCCTCGAGTCCATTTTCCCCGTCTTTTTTCTTTGATGGCATCTTTTAATTTTTCTAATAGAGTGGCATAGTATCCTCCTGTGATATTCAATCCTTTTGTTTTATAGTCTATTAACAAAATCCCCTCTGAATCCCAAAAAACAGTGGCCATGATCTTTCCATCCGATTGTGACACCTTGAATTTCTTAGGGGGTGCTGCTCCTTTTATCTGCCACTGCATAGACTCCTGTTTCGATTCAGGCTCATAATGATGAACTCAAGTTTCGTCTCCAGTAACAATCCGGTTCAAAATTTCGTTCTTGTTCCCGCTACAGAGCTCCAAAAACTCGCGTGAACACTCGACGCGCTGCTGTTATTGAACCGCTGAGAGCATTCTTGGCACCCATCTTGCGCTGACCTTAGACATGCCAAGATGGTCGTGGAGGATATTCAAAAATGTTGTAGACGATACTCCAACTATTTCTGAAAGTTGTTTCTTTTTTAATCGAGCATCTTCCAGTACAAGTTTTTCGACTTTTTCGATGATGTTTGGTGAGGTGGCCTCGATCGGCCGGCCCGGGCGGTCGTCTTTTTCAATTGACTCCCTGCCTTGCTTGAATAAACCATGCCACTTATAAATCATTGTTTTTCCAGGGCAAGAGTCCCCGTAAACAGATAACATTTCTTCCAAAATTATTTGAGGTGTTTTCCTTGCTTGGTAAGGAACTTTATAACAGCACGAAACTGAACCGGACCGAATTGTTTAGCGATTTATTTGACTTGCTAATTTAGTGATAACTTTAAGTGTAATGACTCGATTTGTCTAAAGTTTAGAATTTATATCTGTATTGAGTACCTGGAGAGTTTCAGGTAAAAAAAGTTATCCCCACCCCTTCGCAACCCTTTCCGTTCCGCGCACTTTTTGACGTTTTTAATAATATTTAATAATAATAATTTTTTTCTTCTGGTTTGTAAAAACGATTAAACACTGGTTATCTATCAATATTAAAACAACAATTACCGAACCTTTAAAAATTCGAGATGAAAAACGATATTATAACAATATTTTTGGAGACTTTTTCCACTAAAATGCATTAAAAACAAAAAACACAATACCTTAACAAAATATCTTAATTGTTACTTAATATTAATTGTTATTACTAGTAAACTATTACAAATGTTATTTTAAATTTTTATTTTGCTTTATAAAAAAATACATTGGGCATTTTTTAAAATTAGTTTTATGGAAATTTTAAAGAACAACCATCGAATACTAATTTCCACCTGCAAAAAATATGATCCTTTGCGATCATATTTTTTTCAGTTTCTTTGAAATTAGTTCCTAATTATTACATGTTCTTGGAGAGCTAAAAAAACGGTTATATTTTTGAAAATAATCTGCAAGCTAAGTCTCATAGAAATTATCGCAAATAGTCCCCGTATTGCCTCCTAACGGAAATACGTCGAATTACCAATAACCCTGTAATAACAATTCGTTAAGGGTACTAACCTGACATCGGGACATACCTTGATCTTTCTACATGCTCCATGCATTTATACGCATTATATTGAAACTTGCACCAATATGTATGATCCAAGTCTTTTAAGTAAACTTCTGTAATTAAAAAAATATACTGGACGGACAATCCATACAGCATCACCTATCCCCAAGCTAAACAGAGCATTTGTTATGCATAGGGTAACTACAATACACTAGACAGATATTTTTTATTATACATATGTATATAGAAAACACCCAGAACGCCCGGAACAAATATCTGCAGAACGTACAAATATTTATCCCCAGGCGGGAATTGAACCCGGAACCTCCTGCCCCGCCGCAAGTAAAATAGAATTAAAACTAAGTGACAGTTTACCTCGTTTAGGTAATGATGTAACGACTTTTAGCCTTTTCAAAACTTCTTCATAAGTTTCTGTATCTTCTTCTTCTTCTTTGGCTGATTCTTCTTCTTTGGCTGGTTCTTCTGTATTGGCTGTTTCTTCTTCTTTAGCTATTTCTTCTTCTTTAGCTATTTCTTCTTCATTGGCTATATCTTCAGTTGTTTCTTCTGAAGAAATTAACGTATAAAGAGTTGTAAATAAAAAATAAAATTTGACACATGAATAAATATACATGTTTAAATAAAATATGGGTAACTTTTCGATTTCAAAACATTTTATTGCATATAAAACACATTACTTTAGAAATGTAAATTATAGCTACCTACCTGTTAGACGTTACGTAACCTGTTAGAAGTACCTGGTAGGTAACAGTTTTTTCCCACTCCGTGCTCTAAAAAGTTAAATACTTTGAAACGCAAACCGAAAGAAAGCGATTATAAGGCTTGGCTGAAAATTTAAAGGTTTTTTCCCAAATTCTAACTGAGATCTCATAATACCCTTCTCCTTAGTCAACATTTCAATTCATATTTTGAGGTTCTAAATACAAAACACATTAATAAAGCGAATAAAGCGATTTCATTTCAGCGATCGTTATCGCGGCCGAGTAGCGACGAAAAGGCAAATCAACTCAAAAATTGGTGCAGATCTCGATGCAGGTGTTGCATCGGTGCGTCTTTGCTCGAATGTTTTTAAGCCTTTTTGATATAAATATTGTTTCCTATTTCCACGTTATTTACTGGGAGTAGCTGCAGCCAGATCCCGGATGGATGCCTCTAAAGCCGCTTTCTTGAAATCAGAAGTTATAGATTTCCTCACGTTACTTAATATCCACTGTATCATCCACTTCTGCTGAATTCTGGCCTCTGCTCTATATTTCTTCGCATGGTACAGCATTCTGCCTTCGGTGGAGTTATAGACGTGCATCAACCTCTCGCGATAGATAGCTTCGTATTGCATCTCTATATTCTCTTTCTTTGCGTCCATAAGCAGTTTCTGCCCGTCAGCTCGCCATTGAGCATCTTTGGACGCTTTGATCTGGTTTTGGAAGGTGGCTTTATCGTTGTCTAAGATCTTCTGCCAGCCTGCGACCACAGCATCCGCCTCTTTGTCCAAAGCGGCCCCTGCGTCTGGCCCCAATTTTACTGTCGCTAAATAAACAAGCAGTGCTATCGATAGGCCGCTGTAGTACTCATGCTCTAGCACGTAAATCTCTTTGCTAAGCAAGAAGTTGATGGCCACCAGTCCAAAGATATATGGGCCTGTTACACCAGTTTTCACGTAGAAAAATTTAAACCACTCGTCTGGTATGAACCCTAGTCGGACGGGGCCTGATCGGTCGCCTCTTTTAAAGTCAGGTAGTTTATACTGCGAGGGCCCTCTGCCCCCAGAAGTCTGCCCGGGCAGTTTGGTGCCCCCACTTCCAGGGCAAGTTTTTCTCTTGAGTGTTGGACAAGCTGGCGAATGTTTTGACAAAGAGAGCACAAACATATTTTGATCAAACAATTTATGGGGCACTAGAAATAGTCTTTTGAGACCCAGTTCGTTAACATGACGAGAAATCATGTTTTTTATTAACTATAAATAAATCTTAAATGTAGTGATTTACCTCTTTACTTTGTGGGATTTTACAGGATTTGCGATGAGTATACAATAACTACCGTAAAGAATTTGTTTAGAAAACATAGATTAAATTAATTTGTTGGAAAACGATGCCAATCAAAGATAATACAATACTGATGCCAATAATACGTATGACATATGACAGTAAAATTTACATTAATTTGACAGTAATCTGACGAGATATTCCTGGTAAGCGTAGACCGAGAAATTATACTCGTTGGCTAGGGTAAGCACAAGGAATTTATATACTAACGTAACTTAGTATATAAATTTACATTGGGTAAGCATAAATCCTCGGTCTACGCTCGCCGGTATGGAATCTAGAAAAACCCATCGAGAAAAAAATCTAGTCTCTATGGAGAAGTGATGACATACAAAATGTACGAATTGTTGGCAAGGAATTTATATACTAACAACGTAACTGGAAAGTTCACTCGACATTTAATGCAAAAAGAATTTTGAACCTTATCACAAATAGAAAAGGTTATTTTTTAATTCAATTTAGATTTAAGGAAAAACGGTCTCGAAAGAGACTCACTTTTCAGTCGCTGTGTCCCTTTCACACATTCGCTAGCATGATACACTGATGAAACTAAAAAGGGAAGATTGGGCACTAACTCTTTGAAAGTGGAAGGCTAAAACTAGGTTACACTAGGTTCACCCACCTCAGTCACGATCGCATCAGCGTTTGTGTTGCGCGTGCTTGCTACGAAGTACTTTTGTGTGATTTATTGACTAAGAGACTACAGCAATGCTTTCGTGTGCGTTCACTTTGTGTCCAAAATAAAAAACACAGCCCAAGGCATCACTTTTCACACGTAAATACACCAAAACTTTCAATTTTCTCATTATTCTACTGTATTTTACGTGACTGCGTTTACCTATTTTGCTTATCATTTTCTTTTGATACTTAGGTAGTCGGAGGCCTTTATTCCTACTTGTACCCTAGGTATGGGTGGTGGTGGGTGCCTCCAACTACCTAAGTATAAAAAAATGACAAGGACAATAGGTAAACGCTTATTTAAGACTTTTATGTAGTCGGATTTTAGTTTTTTATTTAAATATATTTTTAACACCTTTTTCTGATAGCTTGAGAATCGTTAACTTAACAAAAATTTTAAAAACGGTTTCGGAAAGTATAAACAAATGCCTTTGCAACGATACCACACACGAGCATATTTACTAACATTGGGATTTTCGACCCTTACCCATCTATCTCGTAAGACCTCCATTTTATCTTACGTCCCATAGCCTATAACCAACGGGCTAATAAGACGAATCATACAACACCTCATTTGTTGAAATTGGACCAGTAGTTTCAGCGCTAAGTGGGAACATAAAAATCGGTTACATACATACATAGGGTGTCAAACTCATTCATAACCTTCGTCCTGCGGTAGTCGGGTAAAAATTATCGGACCTCGTGCAACATTACGCCACAAATTGCACAAGGCTATAATATTGCTTAGTCATGTATGATTGATTGCATGAATGCATCAGCATTGCCATATGAATCAGTTGAGCTAGATAACTCTCGATTGTTTCCATCAGTCTGCAGGTAGGTAGCTCAATTGTTTGAATTGTAAATTATACTTATTCTATTTTGTTTCTATACCTACTATCATATGATTGTAATAATAGAATAAATATTACATAATATGATTGATTGTTTATAAAAAATTGGTTTTGCTATGTGTTGTTTGAATTGCCACTTCAATATTTTTAGTCGCAAAAGAAACGCAATTTCAAAACGCATGACAGTGGAGTGTGACTTCAGCCGGTTGCCCCACCGAATATTTTCTGTCATATCAAAAATTTTCATATCTCAGAGCTATTTTCTCATACAAAAGAAACGACCTGTTTACGTCACACTTGATGGTTGGAATATGGGGACGTTTTTAATTGTTTCTGACTAAACGAATTTTCAATATCTAACTTTATAATAATAAAGGTAGGTATGCTATTTAAAAAAAATCTTGTTTAAAAGGATACTTAAAAAGAATGAATAAAAGCAATAAAAATAATCATGATTATTCCCTGTCTTGTCCTGTTTCATTCATAAATTATGGTCGTCCTCATAGAAAGAGACAAACCTCCTTAGTATTCACTCTCTTTCAGACCGCGATTTTTGTATCAGTGAGCCTTCCAGTAACGTTAGTATAAAAATTCCTTGATTGTTAGTCCTTGCTCTGAGGTACGAACATAGTATATAAATTCCTTGGGTACGAATGCTACAAGGATTATATGGCACTTGGCAATGACATGAGGGCGTGGTGAAATTAGGGTTACCAGGTAACAAAATCTCCGTATTTTTTCGGGAATTGTTTAACTCGACCGTAATACCATTTAAACTTAGGAAATGTTTGAATGATTGAATTTATTGGGTACTTACATAAACATAAAATTTAAAAAATGTGAAATAAGTTACATAATTTTTTTTAAATAATTTTTCTTTAATTATGTTTTGCATGAACTATGTATGTCGAGAGGTTGCATACTATCATCTTCATCTTGAGAGTCATTATCGTCACTGCTTTCTACATTCTCAGATCATAATTTGTATGATTAAAAGTTCTTCCAAATATCTGTCTTTTTTCTATATTCGTCTTCTAGTTTCTTTACGTAGGCACAATGATTGTACCACTCATCAACAGGAATGGAATCGAAAGCATTCTGTACTATTTCTGGCATTTGATTGGATGGCTTCATATTTACCTCAGTCACTTTTCGTTTCATAGATGCCGTGACCCATTTCAATGGGATTACGATCAAAATGAAACGGATCACTCTTCCTTCATTTGCAATTCTTGCAATTCTACGTAAAGATATATATATATATATAGATATGTACTGAAATCGTATATTTACAATATAATGAATCAGTATTATTCGGAATAACGGGATGTTGGAGCTGTGACGCTCTCATTTACTTTTTGAAATGGAATAATCGGAGCGCTAGATTGCTTTCCTTTCAGAAAAAATCTTTACTATCAGCAACACCTCTCAAACACCTAGATAATTTTATTGAAATTTAAAGCACGAAATCAATGAGTATACAATAACTAGGTATAACTAACGTTACCCGGTTCGAAATATCTACAACAAACGTCAACTCCAGCTGTCTGTCAAAACAAAAGTGACGCTGTACAAGACAGCTGTGTTAGTTCTGATTTCGGTCACGTGCCAAACGCAAGGAATTTATATACCTTGGCCAAACGATCCTTGTAGCACAAAGGTGATGTCACAGGCATGATACTAGCGGTGATGTAAATTTGCTAGTGATGATTGACCGATGAGTGACTCATGGTATGAGAGTTTTATCACTAACATGACAATATTTTTCACTTACTGACCTGCCCGCGGGTACGCCCTCGTGGTTTATATGGCTTAGAATTAGAATAAAAATAAAAGAAGAAAAAAGCTCAAGGATAGGTAAGTACCTACCATAACTGAGATATAATACTTTAACTAACGTCATAAATCACTCTATCAATTGGTGGAAACCGCATGAAAGTCCGTTCAGTAGTTTTTAAGTTTATCGCGAACAGACAGACCGACGCGGCGCACTATGGGTCAGGAGCGTAATTTTCGTGCCAAAAATCAATTTGTCAAAAGTTAGATTTCTACATTTTTCTCAGTGAATATATAAAGTAGGATAATTGGACTATTATATACCACAAAAAATATGCTATAATAACATATTTTAATAGCGATAGCTTGAACTTCAATGTAAGGAAGTAGATTGATCGATTCATTATGAATGTAAGCGGGTTAACTACGAACCTAGTTTGTGTTGGAAGAACACCTGCCGGGTGTTTTTCCAACACAAACTAGGTTCGTAGTTAACCCGCTTACATTCATAATGAATTTATCAAACTACGAAAGTTTTTATAGTAAAATATATTGATTGATGTAGGAAAATTTGTGATATGACACTTTCAGATCGTTTTTTTACAAACATTTGTCGATAAACTATAACTTATTATACATCATTAAAAGCATGGTACTTAACACTTTTCAAGTAATTCAAGCATATTTTTATATGGCTAAGAAAGTTAGGTTTTTCAAACCATTTTTGAAAGCCCTCCTATTTTTCAGTTTTAAAAATTCAAATTGAGTTTTCGTATTTACCGCTGTCTCACGACAAAGAGATACGACTACTATAAGGTTCCTTGATCTGTATACTCACAGGATTTAAAATAAAATTTTGCCCCAATTTGCCCCAATTTGACTTAGAGGCAAAAAAGTGTACTGTGGGAAAAAGGGGAAATTTCATGAAAGTAGATTTTTTGGACAATTTGGTTTAAATGGTAGCAAATATCGTAGGTTTTATTCACTTGATGACCTTAACTTTAGTATTGATTGTTTTATTTTAATAAAACTTAATTATTTTTGAAGTGGAAAACATGGTTAACTGAATTTATGAAGGTACCTATTTTATAATTATTTTAGCTGTAAATAGAGAATAACCGCATTATTTGATAATAGCTATCACCTTATCAAAGAAAGAAACGAAATATTGCGGTTGCCGAACGGGAAACCGCAAAGAAATAAATAAGTTATCAATTTCCAATGGAATATATTTCGAGGAACGTGTGCAAGAAACCGCAATGAAAATCTGTTCGTCGTGTGCAATGTTATCAATTACTGTCACTATAAGAAGGGATTCAGGTTCCAACTACAAACATTTAAACTGTTTTGCTAGTTTCGTGGAAACAAGTGTATTAAAAAATGTGTGAATTCATTGTATCAAAACGCGAATTATGTTCTTTTTTATTCGAGAACGATGCCACTTCGGAAAATCTTCTTAAGTATTTGGAAGAAAACTATAACTTAACACCAACTAAACGCCAAAAAGTTGTCGAAAACATACAACAAAATATCTTACAAAAATTCCGTGATCGTTGGTCGAAAGCTAAACGAACCAAATCTCGATTTTTGGATCAAAAGACTTCGTGGTTAGATAGCGAGTTCAAAATTGTGTTCGATGATGAAGAATCGTGTCCCACATCAGGAACATCTACGGGTCGTGGTCGACCATCAAAAACATATGAAGACCTGTCAGACAGAAGCAAGAAACGAAAGAACATGGAATTAGTGCAAGAATATGGACTCGAATTTATACAGAACGTGTATGTACAGGGACTTCGATCACAAGGGGAATCAGAAGAAGCTTCCCTCGTAGCTATGCTAAGGCCATTAAGCAGAGATGAGAAGAAAACGATAAGAAGGCAAATACTCCATGAAACACCAACCGTAAGTGCGTATTTTATTCATGAAGCCTTAAGTTTATACATTGATTTAAATTTACTAAGTCGCAATACGCATATTTAAGCTCTGTTCTTGCTGAAAAGAATTGCTCTGTTTTTCTATCATACAATCTGTTGAAGAATGCAAAACTATCTTGCTACCCACCTGTAAGTTGTATTGAGATAACTGATATCGGTGCCAAAGTAAAATTACAGGATTTATTAGATCATACTGTGGCTCGTACTTTGAAGATTGAATCTACGTATAAACTGGATTACAAAGTATGAAACTATATACTAAATGGGGATGTGACGGCTCTTCGGGACAGAGCGAATATAAACAATGATTAGAAGGAGAAAGTGAATTAATATCAGACGCTAACTTATTCATAGCTTCGTTAGTTCCAATAAAACTAATTAACTTGAGCTCTAATGAAATTATATGGGAAAATAAAACATGCTCATCTCCGAGGTATTGTCGACCTATTTTAATGGAATTTTCAAAAGAAACGCCAGAGAAAACTAGAGCTGTTATTAATGATATAAAATCACAAATAGAAAGTTTACAAACTTCCAAGATTAGACAAAATGATGAAATGATTGAAATAAATCATGATTTGTTTTTGACAATGATTGATGGAAAAGTAGCTCAAGTATTAACTGATACTAGTAGTTCTGGAGCAGTGTGTACTATATGTGGTGCTAGACCAACAGAAATGAACGATTTAATTAAGGTTGCATCCAAGCCTGAAAATCAAGCCTATCAGTATGGCTTGTCAACACTGCATGCGTGGATTCGATGCATGGAATTAATATTACACATATCTTACAATCTGCCATTTCAAAAATGGTCGGCCACAACACCGGAAAACAAGAGACTCAAAGAGGAGAAAAAAAGATATGTACAAGGGCAGTTTAGGAATCAAATGGGTTTACACGTAGATAAACTACGACAAGGATCAGGCAATAGTGATGATAGGAATACGGCTCGTCGATTTTTTCAGAACTACCACTGTAGTTCTGAAATTACGGGAGTTGATGAGGAGATAATCAAAAGATTATACGTCATCTTACAGACCTTAGCATCTGGACATGAAATTAACCCTCAAAAATTTGGTGAATACACTCAGAGTACTGCACAATTATACGTTAATAAATATAGGTGGTATTACATGCCCTCTTCTGTACACAAGATCTTAATCCACGGAGGGAATTTAATCAAACATTTTGCTGTTTTACCAATTGGACAATTGTCTGAAGATGCTCAAGAGTCCCGAAATAAGAACTACAAAAAAAATCGATTGGAGCATTCCAGAAAATGCTCTAGGTCAGCTACAAATGAGGACGTTTTTCATTCATTGCTATATACATCTGATCCATATATCTCTAGCCTAAGGAGACCAAGCGAAACTGTTCCGAAATAACTGTGGCAGGAAGGTATAAATCTTTTAGATTTTTAATCAACCAAAACCTTCATTTAGTTTTTTACGATTATTAGTTTTTATTTATATATATAAAAGTACTTCTATTATAGTAACTATTTTTATTAGTTTCCAATTTATCTTTTGTAATGTTTTTAATAGGTTTTTTATTACTTGTTACACAAAATATGTAACTTTTAATTTAATGTAAATAAAATCCTAAATTTTTTTTAAATTTCTAAGTATTATTTTATATTATGTCAATGTAGAATTTTATTTTAATTATGTCCATTGGATTAGTTAAAATCCGCGAGAACCTAACAATAATATTTTTTTAAGTTTAGTGGCAATTTTTTTATACTAATAAAGGATTTTTATTTAATTTGTAGTCCATACTATATCTAAAATTATAATTGCGAAAGATTCATAAAGATATTTTAAAAACTGAGAAAGTTACAGATTTTTGACACGATAATTACGCTCCTGACCCATAGTGCGGCGGAGGACTTTGTTTCGTAATATGTAGTGATAACGAAATTTTACGATTTTTTTTATAGATGACAAAATAAATAAACACATTAAAGTTTATAAATAATCCCACCAATCAAGGGAACTATGAGTTAATTATAGATAAAACTAGCTGACCCGACAAACGTTGTTTTGCCTTCAACCGTTATCATTATCACTTAGGGGTATGAAAAATACAATAGATAGTACCGGTTCTCAGACCTACTGAATATGCATATAAAATTTGGTAAAAATCGGTAAAGCCGTTTCGGAGGAGTACGGTAACTAACATTGTGACATGGAAATTTTATATATTAGATATACCAAAAACATTATTTTGAAAGTAACTCTACATTCATTTATATCGTGACACTGAGATAATCAGCATTGTAATTTTATTTTAATTTGAACGTAATTTTTGCTTCACAAATTAATTTCAAATCAAACATGTGGGCAAAACCGCGCGCATATAATAAGTAAAGAGGTATTTTCTGTATTATAGTTATTTTGTCTATTGATTTTGCAATTTTATATGTTTAGGACGTGGGGCCGCGGCGTACGAATATTGACCCCTCCAACTCAACCCGTGGATGTCGTAAGAGCCGATTAAGGGAACCTACTAGAGGAAGGGCAGCAGCTTCCTTCTGAGTATTTTTAAACACCAACACTGCGATCACCAATCCGCCTGCCAAGCGTGGTGATTATGGCAAATCCCCCCTACATGGGAGACCATCCACTCGATGGACCGATGACATCGTAGCGGTCACAGGGAGTCGATGGATGGAGGCGTCTTAGGACCGCTATTTGTGGCGTCGTACAAGGAGGCCTATGTCCAGCAGTGGACGTGTATGGGCTGATGATGATGATATGTTTTAACGTAGAAAAAAAATCAAAGTCTATGGTTTTAACTACCAAAATGAAATCGACGAAAGTTTTTGGCCAAGCACTGTGATTTATAAACGTTTACGCAAATTAAGTCCTTATTGAGTCAATTTAAGTCATTATAGCTTTCCCATTAGACTCCATGATCGAAAGAAAAACCACGGAGCTAAGTTTTGATGGTGAAATGAACTTATAATCTATCTACCTGTCAATATACAAGTAGGTACGCATGGAGCTCAGTTATGAAAACATAATAACATTTATGAAACTTTATGTCTTTAGGCTCACATAATATGGCTAGTTTGAAAAAACGATAAACCGACTTCAAATTCCCTTACTTTTGCACTTATTTTAAGTTTTGCGGGATAAGTACTAACCCCCTGGGGATCATTTTCTATGCAATAGTGAAAGAATTTTAAAAATCGGTCCATAAATGGCGGAGATATCGCGAAACATACATACAAAAAAATAAACGTACGGACGAATTGACAACCTCCTCTTTTTGAAGTCGGTTAAAAATAAGATCTTAAACAAGTCAAATTTAAAATATGAATTATTATCAAATAAGAAATAAAGTTATCTTCACTTAATTTTTTTGTCTACCAGTGGTTTGTGGAGATAAGTCCGGTATTCAATAACTAACTCAGTACCTGTTAGCATGGTCCTAAAATATCTAACGCTATTGTAAAATCCGCATACCGCTAGGGAATAACTGTGCAAAGCGAGCATCGCGCCTAACCGACCGTGAGCCATAACTACCCAACGCTTCAATACCTATACTTACCTAACTATCATCTACGCATACGTACTAGCGGACCGTTCAACCGTAAAGTTATGTAGCTGCAACAAGTATTTGGTATTTCTAACCAAATCGGTTAGATGGTATTTCTAAACAAATCGGTTAGATGGTATTTCTAACCAAATCGGTTAGATGGTATTTCTAACCAAATCGGTTAGAAATATATTGGGTAGAAATCAGAACAGGTATAGAGTATTGTAACGTTATTGGGTACCAGTCGGTACTAGCGGTATTGAAACAAAATACCCAACTAATAACTGGTAGCCAAAATATCCAATAACTCCCATCCTTAGTGGTTTGGTCATATTAATTCAAAGTTTCATGAGGTAAATAAAAATCCAAAAATATCTAGTAATCAAACTTTAATAATTGTTTCAAGGTGCTAATAGTACATATTTTAATTTGGTATATTGTAGGTAGCATGGTTCTATAAAATGTGTAGGGTACTTAACATCTAAGATTAATAAACTTTCGATCTTATAGCGAAAGACTTAAAGTCGGTATTTGGCCGCACGCAGAAGAGGGTACTTGTCGCCGGAGCACAGGCCACGGAAATCGTCCATGGAAAGGTCCATGATAGAGATACCCCCCAGGTTCTTGGACCTAGAACAGACATCATGTATAATTAAATTATCGTATCCATCCTCCTCCTACTAATATAATAAATGTCAAAGTTTGTATGGATGGATGTTTGGATATTTGTTACTCTTTCACGCTAAAACTACGGAACCGATTAGGCTGAAATTTGTTATGGGTATACTTGGACCTGGAAAAACATTAAGATTATTTTTTATCCCGACAAAACGCTGGCGAAGGCGCGGGCAGCAGCTAGTCATGTTTAATTAAATAAAAACCATCATTAAATATCGTATGTGTATCATGAAATAAAATAGTACAGGATAATTTACGCAGCTTTATCTAGACCTAAGACCTAAGACCTAGACCTAAGAAGCTAATAAATTACTAACATTTCAATTCGCTCGCCGTAATTTACCCCGCGAAAATAAATAAATAAACCTGGACAATTCACACAGCATCATCTAGCCACAACAAAGCAGAGCATTTTTATATGGGTACTACGAGTAGTAAATTGATATTATTTAATACATGATATAATTAGATATTTATATAAATAGAAACTCGATGGACCGACGACATCGTGGCGGTCGCGGGGAGTCGATGGATGGATGGCGTCGTATGGGGGAGGCCTATGTCCAGCGGTGGACGTGTATGGGCTGATGATGATGATAAATAATAGATTCAGGCGTTACTTTGCGGAAATCCATTGCCCAGACATTTTGAGAGAATGCGAGACATCTTCAGGACACCACAATGATGTCTCGTGGAGAGACGAAACTAGTAGACAACTTACTTTGATGAATACTATCAGAGAAGGTTATACGCGGAATTGTTACTAAATATGTTTTCATTCTAATATTGATGATGATGATGATAAATAGAAAACCCCAGAACACCCGCAACAAAATATCTGAAGATCGTACAAACATTTTGTCCCCCGGCGGGAATCGAACCAGCGACGTCCTGCGTCACAGGTGGACCATTGCTCATTCCAAAATTTGGAGGTTTCCGTTTTACGGCCAAAATTACAACAGCTAAATGTGTTAGCTATAAATAAATAAATAATGTTGGACAATCCACGTAGCATCATCTAGACCCAGGGTATAAGCAGAGCTTGTATACCTATTTTACTAGATGACTGATATACATAATACAATGCATACATAGATAAATACATTATTATACATAAAAAATACCCAGAACAAGGCCGCAGGAAAAGCAATCAATAAATGTATACTACTCTCTATGCCTAGAGTAAATCAAGGCTGCTCGAGACCGCTATTTTTGGCATCGTTTCACGATTTCTGAGCATATGTTCAGCAGTAGACGTATACGGTCTGATGGTAATGAATACCTAACTGTGATTGCCTGTGACCATAGAGTTTGTGATTGTACTCACTTCGCATAGGCAGCCTTCTGCCCAGCAGTGTCAGGATCCTCGTAGGACGTCCAGAGACCGCCAGCACCGCTGTCGTCGGGTAGGCGGAAGGCGTACGTTCCTACAAAAATTTACAATAACTTATTATAAAATAATCAGGTACTTCTATGTAAACAAAACTTAGGAAAAAAATGGCATATAACATTTGATAGGATAGAGCAATAAAGGCTTTCATTTCGTCAGAAGTGGTATCCAACAGGCATTCCTTAGATTTAAAGGTTTAATAATTTACTAGGTTTTATTCTAGGCAGCACAAAATATCTCGTCTTCGCATATTTACACTACGTAATATTCTATAACAATCACAAGGACACGAGGATAGTTTTCTAGGGTAGAAAAGGGAAAAATTAACAGTCACTTTGTTATCGAATGCGTAAATCAATTCAAATTAATTCCTCGAACTTCAATAATATATACGCATTTGCTCCTCTTGGAGTCGAGACGAGACTAGGTCCGTAGGGTACCGAGGCTCTATGGGTTCTTAAACATATATCTTCGTCTGGTGGAAGAGACGCGTGTGTGACCCGAGAGCTGGTGAATAACTGGCGCAGCGCATAGCATTGCCTGGGCAAGGGAGCCAGCATCTAGGGGTGCTAGGGGTTGTAAATACTACTAATTCTAATTTGTTTCTATTATTTGATTCTTTGTTAATATATACATTTATAATGTACATAATAATGATGATGTGCGATGTCATTATGGTGTATTTTACCTTAAATAACAATCCCCGTGCTTGCCCTACAAATCTTTGAACAAAGTACCTAATTCCTTTGAGATATAACAAAACAATGCAGGGGATATTCTTCTTAGTCCAGCGGGCGTAGCCACGGGCGGGTCAGCTAGTCAGTTATAAATCAGACTCCATGTTTTTTTTTTATACAACTATAAAATAAATTACCTAAACAATCGAAAAAAATATTTTGTAACATATGTATTACGCTTACTTTCCTATAATCTCTACAGTTGGCATAAATCCCTAAGCTACTCTTTCTCTACCAGATCTCAATGACCATAAAAAAACAACACTACCACCACCAAAGCGAAAACATACCTATATTTTAAGACAAAAAGCATTTTCCACATTTTTTTAATGGGTTGTGTTAATTGCTTCAATAATCTGATTAAAAACCTGGTTATAGTGTTCTTGCTGCTATGGCATTTTAAAGTGAAAAGCTTCGTTTGTTGAGTTAGAGAAGCCAAGCTATGAATCAGTACCAACCAAACATATGAGATAAATCCGCGTCCTTCGTTAAGCCCATTTCTGAAATTTCAAATTACCACTCATTCCCGATTAGGCATAAGTAAATAATCCACTGTAGGAATCACTTACACAATATATTTTATTTAGTGCTACGATAATAAATAAAAAACCCTTTAGTCTTATTTATTTTAAGCATTCTACCTTCCTGGCCTTCTAACTTTCGCTATATAATTTCTATTTTATTCCTTATCAACCCCTAAAAAACTTCAAGCAATGGTTAGTTACTTACCAAATCTCTTGCTGGGGTCAGAGACCTTCCTGAGATGGGGCTTCATTCCCTTCTGGTGCGAGGGGTTTATTAGCTTAGTACACACTTCGGGGTAGCTGAGCAAACCATCGATCTTAGTGTACGGACCTGTTGAATTGTAGAGAGTGCTTTAGTTTCTTATAACGTTAAGTTTCAACGTTAGATTTTGGATGTACAAAAAAATTCTAGGTCTGGTTTCAACGATGGAATATTGAGAGTGCGGCTTTGATGATTTACTACGTGGTGAGAAACTGTGATACCACACAAAAAGGAGATTTTGTTGTTATTACTCACAGAGTACATATTTACTCGTTGTCATTACTCATCATCATTCATGTCGTCTTTGTTTAGGTTATAGTAAAGTCAAGTTATATCTATTATCCATACTATGTATGTATATATTTACCAATAAATGAAAAAGGTAGTAATTTAAAAGGTAGATAATGTTGCATAATATTAAAGTTCATTGAATTCTAAAACAATAATTAACTGTACATATAATATAACTAAATTATCCTTACGTGTCAATCAATATATCAAAAAGGCGTACTGTATTTGATTTCTGTCACTTCGCTAAGTAGATAGATCATCCAAAACCAAGTAACACATAAATCATTTATGTGTTACTTGGTTTTGGATGATGTAAAGTCGGAGTGCGGTAATATGGGTAAGGATTTGTGCTATGTATGGGTGTATTCTTTCTTACCAGCTTCACCAGGTCCGTCCGTGTGCAGCGGAGGCACCCCAGCGATCTCGCTATCGGAGTCGAGCTTCCAGGTGCGGGCGAAGGTAGGGATGCCTACCACCAGCTTGTAGCTAGGGGCACCGGCCGCCAACCTGTTATACGAAAATATTGAGTATGCAAAGAAACCAATTATAACTAGTATGACGTATATATACTAGGACTAGTATGATAGTATTTTATGGACGCGGATTACAAAAAATTAAGTACCAACTGAGAGATCCTCTCTGAGAAGACACTAGCTAGATTAATGTCGAAAATTTTTGGCAAGTCAGTACCATTTACAAATAATGAATTTTGATTACGACGACAATTGTAGATTACGACTGCGTATGAAGATACCTACGGCTGCAAATCTCAAAATCATAATATTTCATCCTATTATAAGAGAAAATAATATAATCTTCTCACAATCACAATAAAAGAATGCGGTCCTATAAAACTTCGATACGGGACCCAAAATTATGAAGGTTTCTAATAAGCTGCCTCATAACCTGAATTTTATACGGATAAAGTCGTAAGTTAACATCAAACGAGAGGTTAGCGGAAATCCCGAGGGCGGGCGGCGAGCGCGCCCGCTGTACTATCTCATGCAAAATTACTTTTGGACCTCTCATATTCCGCGCTTTGTTACAAATTTACAGGATTCTTTGTTTATAAAACGAATTGTGACATACATATGTATGTTAGGATGTAGCACCAGTTGTGGTTATAAAAGTGACCAAAGGGGAAATAAAAAAACCGTTGGGCTAAGCCGCTTTCGATTTCTGCCGTAGGTAATGTGCTGATGTCATACGTTATCAAGATTATTCTCACGTTTATTGTATCAAAAATTACTTACAGGACTCCGTCATTTTTAAATGCTCTGGTATTTGCACACTTCATCAAGTACGCATCCGTTCCATTAGGTAAAAATAGGTAATTATTATTTGATAAATATCTTTTTCATATTCTATTTGCTTTAGTATACTTACTTATAATATTATATTTACTTTAAATCTTATTTATCTTTAATTGTAATTTTCTTTGTGAATAAAGTTTTTTTTTTACTAAGACCATTTGATCGTGTTTTTTGGTACTTCTACTTATACCTCTATAAGAGGTCATCATATACCTATACTATAAGAAAACCCCGCTGAGTTTCACTAATATCTCCTCTTAATTAACTTAATTAAGCAAAGCTCAGAGTAAATGAGTAAACAAAGTGGCCGTAAAGAAAATTACAATGATTATAATGTAGCTAACATGTGGAGGTTATCGCACTGTTTTTAGTTCAAGCTGTTTCGTAATTTACGATAATAATGAATACTTGTTCACTGCCTCGGACTTTACCCGAGATATCTTTATTCCCTCTCTATACTAATGCTGCTACATCGCGTTATAGGAAGTGCTTAGAAAACATTAGGTATCGCTTTGCCTCATTTGCTAACGTAGGTATGGACAAACATCTTTCAACCACAGTCCAACCTAAGAGATAGATGCACTCAGACTCTAGCTTTTGTAGTATTGGGGCAGTGACGAAAGAAGTAATAAGAACGGTTGCGATGAAAAACGTATTTGAGACGATGCCGCAGGAATAAAGTCCCGGGTTTATTTATTTGCTCTTCTAAAATTGTAATTGCCACAGTTTGTGCCGTTTGAACACAAACTTGTTTGGACGAACATAACGCCAAAACCGTTGATCGGATGTTGCTGAAAGTTAACATAAGTATATGTACGTAATTCAACCTCTTATTAAAATATTCTCATCAGCCTGTATTAGGCCTGGACACAGGCCTCCCCTAATGAACAACATAGCGCCCTGTCCTCAGCTTGCCGCATCCAGCATCTGCCCGCAGTCCTTCCCAGATTGTCATTCCCCCGGCCAGAAGGCATCCTACACAACGTTTGCAGAGTTGCGGTCTCCATTGAAGAACACGTTTACCCCAGCGGTTGTCGGTTTTCGCGAGATATGGCTGGCCCACTGCTTTATTAGCTTGCTAATTCTTTCTTATCCTTCTTTAACATATAGGGTAATTCGTTGCCTACTAAAACGCGTGCGAAGCCTAGTTCAGAAACTTCTATATTCAGAACTGACCAGTATTTCACTTCAGCGTCAACGTTCTGAAGTGGGTTGCGGTTCTGCGGCATGTAGGTGGGCGCGGTGTAGTCGGCCTCCTTGGGATTACGTTCCGGAGTGAAGTAGTCGTATGCAGCTAGGTTCACAGTGTCGACCAGGTTGATGATGGAGGGAACGTCGTAGTACACTGAAATGAAATTAAATACTAATAAGCTCTATACGGGCTATACTATACTAGACTATACTCAACATGTCGCTCTCAAACAGGGCTTTAATTCCACTAAATAGCAGCACCATAACAATGGTGTCGTATCAGAGTGACATTTGTCATTTTACCTTTGATGTAAAAACTAAAGATGGAGGGACGTGTGTCAAAAGTGTAAATGTTCAAACCATTCTATCAATCTCCCCGCGTAATGAGGGGTTTACAATTTGCATTTTTAAAGAAAAAAAATAGTTCCCAATATCTCAATAGGTGGCAGGGGGCTTCAACTGGAAATTAGGGTATATCAATGTCAAATAAAAACTTTAAAAAGTTTGTTTTCCTTTCACTTGGCATTGGCATTACCCTAATTTCCAGTTGATGCCCTGCCATCTATCGAGATATTGTATTTAGAACCCCTCATTAGCACCGCACGCACTATCTAGAGTTTCTTTCATCTATGGACAAATCTGCGACGATAATATTATCGTAGTAATGCAATTGGTTCGCTTCATTCAACCCTAGGTGTTATGCAATAATCACCACGCTTAGTAGGCGGTTTGGTGATCGTAGTGGAGATGTTAAAATACACAGAAAGAAGCTGCTGCCCTACCTCTGGTAGGTCCCCTACTCTTAAGACATCAACGCGCTGAGTTGGGAGGAACTATTCTTTAGCCGCAATCGCCAGACAGACCGACACTACCGCATAAATATATTGAGGTATATCTGTGGACTCTATGCTGTGTCTATATGTATATTGAGGTACATTTATCTGTGCACTCTATACTGTGTGTTGTGTTGAGGCTGTGTCAGCGGATTTGGTGTGTACCTAGGTTCACTCCAAATCCGCTGACACAGCCCGACAAGTTGATGTAAAGCAGTATATCTATGAATATTGTAGGCAGCCGACTGTGTTTTGTCAACTTGTCGGCGGAACGGCGACTTTGGAGTCTAGACCCTTATCTGGTGCAACGCTTCAGCAATGTCATAGCAGGAGCTATGAAACTAAAGACTTGGGGACGCTTCCGATTAGTACCTATTAATTAGGATCAATTAACTTAGGCACCTCTAGATTACAAGAGTCTGCAAATAGCTCAACTGTTTCTGAGTATTTTTAAATATATAATGTACTCGCTGCTGCCCCCGCCTTCGCCCGCGTTTTATCGGGAAAAAAGCCTATATGGTATTCCAGGTCCCAAACTATACCCATACCAAATTTCCGTCCATTCAGTTCAGTCGTTTTTGCGTGAAAGAGGAACAAATATCTATACATCCATACTCACAAACTTTGATATTTATATTAGCAGGAATTGTAAGTACTATACCTATTTAAAAATATTTTTATCTATACCTATTATTAATTATTGAGCATCAACACAAACCTAGTAAGATAAGATAAAAGATACAATTTATTTAATTAACACATGTATACCCTATAAAATAAATAAATATTCTATTCTATATAAAAAAATGTACCTACCACGTTCAATTCAAGTTTACCTACCTACTTAGAACTACTTACAAATCGTCTGAACGTTGCCTGGCTGAAATCTATTTCTGTGTGTACCACCATTAAGTCAATTTATCCAGGGTTGGAAAAAAAACAGTTTTTTTTTAATTTTATAAAACAAACAGTTCTTTTTTTTAAATAATTGTTTTAAACAAGTGTTTGTTTTGTTTTTTTTTGTTTTTTTTTTTGTCCTTTTTAGTTTAGGGCATTATTTTAAATTAATTTGACCTATAATGTTTCATTTCCAGACTAGATCTTTTGACTTTTCAAATTTTCTATAGTAAAATAAATATTGACAAAAAACGATCAATGGATAAACATTTATTTTATGTTGCGTATCTCTAATCACTACTAAACGATTTACATTCACCCTGAATGTTTCCTAGCAGGACTATACCGGCGTGGAAATACCTATAAACTATAAATTCTATTCTATGAATAGGGGCACCCCCAATATTTATTAATTAGTGATGGGCCGAATGTGGTTTGAACCGAATACGAATTTCGGCCGAACATTCGGTAAAAATCAAAAATGCCGAAGTTCGGTTTTTATTCTGCACTTATATGGTAATAACTAACAAACAACAATAAAATATACCTATAAGTAATTAATATATTGAATTTTCAAAAAGTTTATTTGATTCAAATCATAAGACTTCCTAATTTAATAAGAACTTATTGAATTTGATTTTTTAATTCTAAAACTTAAGATTGAAATGTCGAAAAAGGAAACTGATAATGACAGTTAGTTACTTGATTAATAAATAAATTACCATGATTTTAAATTATGTAAAAGGCTTATTTATTTAATCAGGTATGAGTGAGTATGACAGATTTGATTTTTTTTATGTTTTATTAATCTTAAAATCAAAATTGTGCAACTATTTCACTCTTTTCTTATACCGAATGTTCGGCATTTCAACCGAATTTCGGTAGAATGCCGAAGTTAGGCCCATCCCTAATATTTATATTTAAATGAGGGGAATAAAATAACCACTATTCCATTCGACAGCCATCCATTAGGGACTTTCCTAACGGGACTTTACCGGCGGGGAATTACTTAATATGAATTCTATAAATACGAGTGCCTTTCTTTCTCACATTTCATTTCATTATTAATTCTGCGACTGATAACACCTCATAAAAATGTCAACTCCAGGACGCAAAAAGCATGCAATTTGGGAACAATTCACATCGATCCCCCAAGAAAATACCACACTGAAGACCAATAGGGTGCGTTGCAGAAAATGTAAGAAAGAACTAGTTGGACTTGTGAAAAGAATGGAGGCACACTTCCAGCAATGTAGCACCACCACCGGTTCTAACACTGACGCAAATCTTGACGCGGACAGGGACGTGGAGGAGGAGTTGTTGAGTGATGCTGGTTCTTCCCGATCTTCAGATAATTCTTCTGCTACACCCACATCTTCTGTTACTACTCTTCAATCTAAAAATGCCAGTACCAGCAGCAGCGCGAGCGTGAACATTTCAATGAAAAGATTTATTATTGCTACAAGTCAAGAAGATAAGAAGAAAATTGATTTACAATTATCTCGTTATATGTTTGCTACTAACACGCCTTTTAAGCACGTAGAACACCCAGAGTTACTGAAATTAATGGAAATTTTACGCCCAGGATATAAACCTCCAAACCGCAAACAAATTGCTAGCAAGCTACTCGACGAAGTCTACAACTCGACTCAAGAAGCCGTAAAAAATGAATTGAAAAACAAAGTTGTTAATCTGGCAATTGATGGGTGGAGTAATGTCAGGCAGGACTCGATAGTTTGTGTCTGTGTTACCGATGTGTTGACAGACTCATCTCATTTAATTGATACAATAGACACAGGAGCCGAAAGCCATACAGCTGACTACTTGGTTAAAGTTACTACTGCGGCAATAAAACAATGTGAAACTTACAAATGTACGGTGCGAAGTGTAGTGACAGACAACGCAGCAAATATGAGCCGTATGAGACGAGATTTAGCCCAACAGGAAGAACTAGCTTCTCACGAGGATATACTTACATACGGCTGTTCATCACACATATTAAACCTTCTAGCAAAGGATTTGAATGCAGAAGATATTACTGATAAAGTTAAGTCGATAATGCGGTACTTCAAATACACTCACTTTGCATCTGCCAAATATAAAGAAGCTGGTGGAAAAGCAATTGTTATACCACAACAGGTACGGTGGAACACAATGGCTGACTGCTTAAAAGTGTTATTAGAAAATTGGCATATAATGTCAGATATATGCTTAAATCATTCAACTGCTATAGATCTGTCAATTTCATTGAAAGTAAATGACATGGCGCTGAAGCAACAAGTCCAGGCTCTCTACAAAAAACTGGAAAACATCGCAGTTACACTTGACATCTCCCAAAAGACATCCTGCTGTATTGGCGAAGAGACTGAAGCATGGATAGAGCTTAAAAATATGTTTGAGGGAGAGAATGTACGACTGCGTGAGACCGAGTATTCATTGGATGATTTAAGGAAGTTCAAAGCTCGTTATGAAATGGCAATGTCTCCAGCTCATTTTGCAGCAAACTTACTACATCCTAAGTACAGGGGTGAAAAACTCACGAGTGAAGATATTTCTGAGGCTTTATTATTTATAGAAGCTTATCACAAAGAGGCGATGCCCTATGTTGTTAAATACAGGGCAATGACAGATCCCTTTCATAACTTTCTATTTGAAGATCATGTAGTAAATCAGGTCGGACCTCTCGAATGGTGGCAGTCATTAAAAAAACAAATTAATGGTCAAACAATGAACTTAGTGGCTCAGCTTCACACTGCTGTAGCTTCAAGTGCTGGAATTGAAAGACTGTTTTCAACATTTGGATTTATTCATTCTGACGTACGAAATAAACTGGGTACAGAGAAAGCTGCAAAACTTGTTACAGTTTTTAAATACCTTAATAAGGAAAAGAAAAAATAATTGTTATCTTGATCTTGTCATATTGTCTTACTCTCCTGACTGACAAACAATTTTGATTTTATAATGTTTATTAAATATAGGTAATTTTGTTTGTTATAATTTTGTTTTTGATTGATTTTAAATTGAAATTTTTAATATTCTATACTATCTAATGCATGTTTCAAAAATACATGTTATCTTATCCCATTACCCATATAAATCCTGGTACTTGGTAGGTACTTAGATCTTTGTTTGACTGAATAAATAACTTATCAAAAAAATATTACTTTCATTTTATATCATTCATTCGCAATGAAAAGTAGTTTTAAAGCTTGTTTTTTTCTCATCGTTTTATACAATGTTTAAAACTTGTTTTAATCTGTGTTTTTAAACGTGTGATAAAAAACACGGTTTAAAATCAAACTGTTTTAAACATTGTTTTAAACATGTGTTTTAAAACCATTTGTTTTAATCATGCCAACCCTGAATTTATCAACTAGAAAATCAAACTTACATAATGAAACTCGACAAATCAGTTCAAAGATCACGTTCATACAAGGTCAAATTGATATCCTCTCCAATATTAAAGTCTGGTTGATAAGCAGTATATTTTGTACCTACTCAGCGTCACAGAGTAAGTAGATACTTTTCTACATAGGTATTCTGTTAGCCAAATTCGAGAACCGCCCATATTCACTTTTGTTGTCTTTTTATATGCAATTTACATTCTTATATTACTAGTCGATTGTAAATCCTTCCTTCAAATAAATACTATAAGTATAAAAATACTGGACAATCCACACAGCATCATCTAGCCCCAAACTAAGCAGAACTTGTGTTATGGGTACTAGATGATTGATATACTTAATAAAAAGTATTTAAATCTTTGAATAAAATATATTGAATAATTATATATTGAAATTCTTTATAATACATAGAAAATACCCAGAACGCCCGAGACAAATATTTGCAGATCGTACAAGCATTTTTCCCAAGGCGGGAATCGAACCCATAACCTCCTGCGTCGCAGGCGGAACTTTGCCCGCCGCGCCACATCGGTCGTCAACATAATTTGGTATTAGAAAGGAATAGATCATGTAAATAATTTACTTGTTTTGGCATCGATAAGAACTTTTTAATTTCTGTAACTGTAATTTGGAATAAGTATCACTTCGGACCACGAACAGATCAAACACAAGTGAAAATTCAAAAAAAAAAATCCTTATATTAGATATTCGGCCCACTCATTGTTTGCTACAAAACTCAGCAGTTGCGTACTATTGAGAGAAAATGAAGTTTACTTTGTTGTCCATTTCAAACAATATAACCTTGAATGGTTGCTAGAACTTTATCAAATACCTTGGTCTGCCTAGGTAAAGTGTAGGTAAACAATTTCTAATATTGAATCTTCGTGTTAGGTACGGAGATTGTATTGTATGGCAGATAAACAAAGCCTACCCCATATAATATGGTGCGCATTTGAAGTTATTACGTTCGTTACCTACGCACTTACATACATTCAAAGAAACAATAAAAAACTGATTCGCTTCGTTGCGCGCCATCATAGTGTAAAAACAACAAAAAAGTCTTCCGTGACACGACCACGGAAAATAGGAAACTAAACAAAATGGAGCGATTAATTTACCGAGAGTCTACTGCTTTACTTTTGCTCAATTGTTTTTCTCTAATAATAATAGAGAAAAATACATTATTCAGCATTATTTATTTATTAGTTACTAGCTGACCTCTGCCGCCTTCATTGAGCGGTAATAATTTTTACTTGTTAATAGCCTATGACACTCACAAATAATGTGGCTTTCTATGTTTCTATTGGTAAAAGAATTTTCAAAATCAGTTCTTTAGATCCAGAGATTACACCCTACAACCTCACAAAAGCACAAACTTTACCTCTTTTAATATTAGTATAGATATATTTTACCTACTTAGGTACATTATAATTATTATAAAGGTGAACATTTATGAAGATGTGAAGATGATTGCCTGAAATCAACGCAAAAACTACTAATTGGAGCTGCCTGAAATTAGTATAGGTCCTTAAAACTTACCAGGAATAACATATTAGTTACTTTTTCTCCCAAAAAAGCGTGCGAAGCCGCGGGTAGAAGCTAGTGTGTCATAGATAAAGACTATACAACTACTCACAGAACCCGACTTGTATCGTTTCAGGCGGTGCGGTTTGTAGAGTCAATTGTAGACTTATGAACATAACATAACAAAAGAATAAAAAAGATCACTAGATAACACGGGAAGGTAAAGAAAATGTGCGTTATTGTAGGCAGCTTGAGCGGATTTTAAGAGTTTTCAAAAGATATCTCATAAATAGTTTAACTAGAGATCCTTCTTTTGCTTTGCAGGATTGTTGATTGCAGTGTTGGTGTTGAAAAATACTCAGAAGGAACTGCCCTTCCTCTGGTAGACAGTAACTTCATCATCAATTATTACATAAAGCTAAGTGGTTAGTGGTAGCATGCAATATTTTTAACTGGGACGATATGAACGAACATATAACCAGGGACACACATACAGGGAAACTTCAACTTACTTAACTAGAGTAGTAAGGTAAATTACCTGTAGAGTTGACATTAGGTAGTAAAGTGACAGTGAGCTGGAGGTTAGGCTTCACATTGAGAGCCTGCTTCAGTTCGCGCACTAGAGCGGTGAAACCCTCGCGATGTTCCACCTCTTTGTCGTCCACGGGGGTGGTACCGAAAGTCTTCTTGACGCCGTGCCAGAAAGATCCTATAAAGAAAGAACTTTAAAAAACTCATATGTGTGTCGTGTGTATTTTTATTTATTAAAATTTAATTAAATTTACACCAGATTCCTTCTCCGATTTTCGTCCCATTTCTATCTTGCCTTTCCTATCCAAAGTTCTTGAACGACTTGTACATCAGCAACTTAGCCTTTTCTTAAATACGAATAACCTTCTTAACCCTTTCCAGTCTGGTTTCCGTCCAGGCCATAGTACCACATCAGCTCTCGTCAAGATCACTGCCGACATACGAGATGGTATCTGGAACGGATCAGCAATCATCCTAGCCCTTCTGGATTTTACTAGCGCCTTTAACAATGTCGATTTTGACATTTTATTAGGTATCCTTCGCACTCTTAACGTATCTCCAAATGTAATTAATTGGCTTCGTATTTACCTGTTCGGACGCCGGCAACGCATAAGCTTTGACGATAATGTTTCCTCTTGGTGTCAACTAAGTGGCGGTGTACCTCAGGGCGGCGTTTTATCACCTCTTCTTTTCGCTATCTTCATTAATTCTATCTCCAAACAACTCTCTTCTTCCTACCACCTTTACGCAGATGACTTACAAATTTACACCCAAGCTCCAGTAGAACGACTAAATGAAGCCATCCTTAAGATCAATAACGATTTGAACGCTATCCTTGCTTGGAGTAACGCACATGGGCTGAAAGTGAATCCTACAAAAACGCAGGTAATCATAATTGGTAGCTCGCGTATGGTGTCCAGGATTGACTGGGCTCACCTTTCCCTAATTATCTTTGATAATGTCCAAATTGAGATCAGCAAAACTGTCAAAAATCTTGGTATTCTCATAGACAATCAACTGTCCTGGGGGCCCCAATTGGCAGAAGTTAGTCGAAAGATCTTCGCATCGGCGGCTTCGCTCAAACGGTTGCGCAATCTTTTACCCACATCAACCAAAATTGCGCTCGCTCAGTCACTCCTGCTCCCTATCCTAGACTACGCCGACGCCAGCTATCCTGATCTAACCCAAATACAGCTTGATAAGCTTGAGCGGCTTCAAAATCTCTACTTACGCTTCATTTTTGGTCTGCGAAAGTATGACCGCATCACTGAGTACCGCGAAAAGCTAAAATGGTTGCCCATCCGTCTTCGCCGGGACGCACACTCCCTTTCACTCCTATATTCTATCCTTTTCGTCCCAAACACACCCTATTACCTCGAGGAACGATTTGAATACCTTCACCAAACCCATAGCCGCTCCCTCCGCTCAACACATACTCTTCAACTAAAAACTCTCCGCCCCTTCCATTCCTATAGTTCATCCTTTACCGTACATGCCATAAAGCTGTGGAATGCTCTACCCACTTCTATTCGACAAGCTAAGTCTCTCCCTATTTTCAAACGTATGGTCTATGAACACTTCCATACCTCAACATCAAACTGTTAATTAATATGTTTATATACACCATATTTATATTATTTACACACACACACACATATATATACCATATTTATAATACATGTATTTATAGCTATCAGTATCTGTTAAATTATGTTCAAACTAAATATTATTCTGTTAAACACGCCACCGTCTACACTTGTTCTATCACTTCCTGTCCATCCAAAGGTTGCCTGGCAGAGATCGCTCATAGCGATAAGGCCGCCCATTGTACATAAATCTGTATTTGTCTTTCCTTGCCTGTTTCTGTTTTTATCTGGTGTGCAATAAAGAATATTCGTATCGTATCGTATCGTACCAGAAAGAATACAAGCCACTAAAAATGTAACCCTTCTTCAAAGGGCATAGTGCTCAACTGCCCAGAATGCTAGCAGCATTACCATGTTGCTGGATCGCAATGCTCTCCTTATACTTTGACCGAAATAACAGCCAGGAATCCGATCACCTGTGGACGAAGTTTGGAAAGATCTTTCCTTTAAATAACAGAATATTTTTGTACGTCTAATTCAAACGGAGTTTCGTTAATTTTCTGTTGTTTTAATTTTATTCTTTTATGTAGGTACCTGCATAGTTAATTTTTATTGTTGTATTTTTTTGTCTTACATCTAAAGATTGTTTAGTTATTCATTGTACTAGGCATAACGATTTGGAGGCATGTGTAATGGTCTTCTGTAAATAAATAATTTGAATTTGAAATTTGAAATTCGTGAGTTGAATCGCGGACTCTATGGTGCAGTCAGAGTGCAGTAATGAGTTTTCCCTAACCTAAACTCATTTTTGTAAAGCGGCTTGGGAAATAATTGATGCAATATTCATATTTTTTCTAAACAATGTCTACCTCTAATCACAATTATTTTGATATGATATTGATCATATTTTGTGATTTGTTTCATAACATAAATTTGATTCGTTTCAGAGAAATCTTTAAAACGGTGAGGATAGTATTGTCTATTAGTAGAGTATTTGGTATGAAAATGAAACGCGCAGGACCGTTGGTAGTGGCACAAGAGTTTGGGAGCCTTTGACCAACAGTGGGTGAAGTCTGGCTTCATAGAGTAAAAACTCGATGTCTGGCTTATAGTAAAGGTGATCATGTTGGGAGCACTGAAAAAAATGGCGCGGGGCCCAATAACAGAAGTCGATAAAAGACCATAGTTATAGGCATTGGAAAGTGTGAAACTCTAATTCTATAGGTGTGTGGACGAACTGCGATCTGCACTGAATTCTAGCAGATAATTAGACATTAGACATTTATTTATTCAAAATTGATAGTCGCGTACAGTTTACACCAAAATGCTTACTATCTAGGTTTAAAACTAATTAACTTAAGTACATTCTCAGGTGCATATAAATGAAAGCTAGGCTATCGTTGAACAGGTCTACATGTTGGAACTCGAGTAGAAATTTATTCAATAGTTTGAGCACGCGTAGTGTTGGAGCATAGTTAGCATGCTGTGTTCGCGGATTATGATAGGCGAAGAGTCGGTGATGTCTACGACCGCATCTTGTATAGTTATTCGGAACGTATAAATTGATAGTACCTAGTATGGATGGATTGTTCACTATGCTTCGCATAATTAGGCAGTAGTGCATAGCTAACTGCAGTTTGCGCCTCAGCTCCAGTGACTCTCCGACCATACCAGCCACAAAGAGGGAAGGGAATAAGTACGGATAGTACCCATACATACGTTTGTACAAATACCTCGCAAACTTTCTTTGAAGTCTCTCAATCAAAATAGTGTATTTGGCTTCTCGCGGATCCCAACTTATTGCGCTAAACTCTAGCTTCAATGTGAGATACATGAAAACTCATAGAATACCAACCCCAGCCGGAGCGGATCTTCTTAGGCTTGACCCTGAGGAACTGCCAGGCCATGTCGATGCCGTCGAAGTTGTACTGATTCATCAGGAGCACTGCTGAGTTGACAAACGCGGTACGGGCTTGCGCCGACTCCAGCTGTGGATGCACTCACATGTTAGAAAAGAAACACAGAAACAGAAAAAATATTATATTATCAATGTCAAAATATATGTTATCTCGCTTCTTCGCGCAGCTTTCCATGCATATCATCATCATACTAGCCTGGTATCACCCACTGCTGTGTATAGGCCTTTCGCTTTTGCCAGCCTCTTCTATCCTGTTCGTCTAATCGTCCCGCATCCACGCAAGCGACCTTCATGATATACCAATCCAATATATCGCACGCCCACACACACGATGAAGTAGCCTATGTCTAAGGTTACTTTATACCTATCTCCGTGCCTTTGCTTGCGTTTAATAAGATGCCCTGCTAGACATGGGGGCCAAGCCCGTCTAGCCATCCAGGCAGCCATGTCATTGCCCTGGGATGCTCTCGTTTGTATCGTTATCTTTATAAGGCCTGCGTATCAGCAACGCGCAGTCGAGGGTTCTATTGCATTGCAATGTATAAAGTTTATTAGTTGTCTAGTACCCATTACACATGCTCTGCTTCGGTTCGGTCTAGATAATGCTGTGTGAATTGCCCAGCTTTATTTTTTTTATAGATGTAGTTAGGCACCTAAATATATGTATATATATCCACTGATAGCTAAAGTTCAATAATTAAATTAAAAGCTAATTCCTATTAGTGCAGATATTTATATGTACATACATGTTACTGAAAATGAAGTTAACAAACTGTTAATTTTAAAGTCAACAAATTTAATGTCAAAACATGATTACGAGGATTCGAGAACTATCTGGGGGTAACTAAAGCCCTGTAAGCAACTTGTAATTTTTTTTTGTTTTTTTTTTTATATAAGGGATACGTGTAGTTTCACGCATAAAATGAAAATGGCTGTAACAGACGGACCGACGACATATAGAAGAAAATGACGGATAAGGCATCCATTTTTGCGATTCGGCTACGGAACCCTAAAAAGTTGACATTGATATATCACCACCCCAAACACTACTGTAGGGCTAGCACAGGCTTTCTTGTCTAGATAGAATAGATAAAAAATGACGTAAAAAATGACATTTAGGTGTAGAGAGTAGAAAGTTTTCTTCGTTCGCGAACACGGCGTTCGGAAGAATAAGCGGTAGAGATGTTTTCTATTCTACCCTAGAGATGAGTCTACCGATGCGAACATGGGGATCACTTTACTCATTTCTTGACATTTGAGAATAGAAACATTTCTTCTAAAATTGTCTACACCTCTCGAGACCTAGACAAAGTCTTTCTTCCCTCGCATCTCGCAATATTTGGATGTTTAGTTATATTATTATAATACTCTTTGATTTTTGGGGATTTTGTATCTAGTTAATGGCCCCGCAGCCATTACGAGCAAATGCAACATAAAAAATCGGAGATTAATTTGTTTGTTTCTTTGCTCCAAAACCAAATTAATCTCCGTTATTCTGTATTATATATGCTATGAGTTCAATAATATTTATTTGCCGCCTTTGCCAGAGACAGTATTTCACCGAAACATTTTGAGAAAAGATTCATCTTTGAACGAAAGACATTACCCTTCAAAACATTGTAATTGACATTGACAAATACAATAAAGTGACATTTTGGTGTAATCAAAAAACGTTTAGTTTTACGGGCTCAGTTTTCTTTTTAGCGATACGGCTGGTTTTATGTTGATTTTCTTGGTAATGAAACGCAAAGAACGAACTTTTTACAGCATTTATATTTTTTCTGTGGTTTGGTTCCCGTTGCTATAGAAAACGCTTCTCTACGAAGAAACTGTTTTCTAGGGTTTGTTTCTCGAAACGGCGTATTCGGGCAAGAGAAAGATTATGAAGACAAGAAACTTTCTTCTCAGTTCTAGGTAGAGTAGAAATGAAAAGCCCGTGCTAGCGGGGCTGATGCGAGTTTTTAGCCACCTTTTACGAAAACAAGGCGCTGTCCGTCCAGATTTTGTGTCGCATTTATTCAGTTCTCTTTCAAAAGTATTGAATAGATTTGAAAAATTCAATTACAAACTCAATTCAACAAATTTAATGTTGCCTGGGAGAAATCGCTCTTAGCGATAAGGCCGCCATTGCACTCTTTATTTTTTTTATTTTATAAGTTTTGTACTGTAAATTTTGAGTACAATAAAGTGTTTATTCCTTGATTCTAATGATTTTCCTGACACTGATTTTAGTCCATTGCTGAACATAGCCATTAAGACACGCATAACAGGGGGTTATGCGTGTCTTAGTGGCTCTTATTAATCACCAATTGATGAAATTGATATGTATCCCCAAAATCTGCATTCAACATTTTTAAAGCCACGATCAACCAAGTATAAATGATTGGTCCACCAACACTGTAGGGCCACGTCGAAGTTGTAAGACTTGACACAATCTTTGACCTTTTGTTTTCGAAGACAAGTCATAAGTTCTGTTCGATTTTGAAACCTAAATCTTAATAAATAACACTGGCTACTTTTTACCAATTTAGTCTATCAGTTTTCGTCGCTACCACCCTAGACCAGAACGTATAAAAGAGAGCTTTGCTCAGCAGTAAAATCCAGCAGGCTGATAAAGACAAGCTAAGACTCACCAGGAGGTTGTACTTTTGTTCGTCCTCAGTATCAGCATCACCGCCGACTGACAGCATCACCTTGAGACCCGGGTACTTGGTTTTGAAGTTGACGATGGCCTGGTAGTTGTTGTGGGTCCTGTCCACATCCAGGTTCTCGTTGAGAGGCACCATCTTGTAGGTGTCGGGCTGGATGCCAGCGTATCCATAGTGAAGGTGGGTGCAAAAGCTGAGTGCTGGGTCCAAGTCCATGGGCAGCATACGGGCTTGAGCTGGGTAAATACATCCTTCAACTGAATTACGGGTAAAAGCTGCTGCTACATGTACATATGCGAAATTATTGTGTATGTGGGTTATCAACTTTGTCGATAGTAGGTACATCGTTGATGTGAGAAAGAAATATATTGCGGGAATATTAAAACAAGTTATAGTCACGTTGTAAGCCATGGATCCCCGAATAGTACTTAAATGCAAATCAGATTTAATCACGTCACGTGATTTTTTGACAGATTTTCAAAAATTCGCGAGTTGATACATATATCTCAGTTGCGTTTGAATGTATTAATTTTAAAAAAATATTTTGTTAATTTTTCTTGATTTTTTATGTTCCTGATTCCACTTAAAAAAAAGAAATAAGAGTGAATGTATTTTCGTTCGCTGTCTGTATGCATAAATACATCCTAAATACTCCTCACGGCATTTCTAATTCAACAAAACGACAATCTTTATAAGCATTCCAAAATTCCAAAAGTAGGCGATAAAATTCGCCTATTTTCGGAAGACAAAGCAATTTCAGTTAGATATTCCTTTGGTAGAATCATAAAACTCGGAATTACAGAGATGGGGATAGCAATCAACAGTGAAATTAAAGCATTCAGGCACAATGCTCAGCAATCCAACCGGGACGTTTAAACAATTGTATCGATTACCAGCAGCAATTAGAAATAACGATCGGTTCTGCCGTTTGTTATGTAACCGCAACACAGTGTGGTTGCCGGTTGACTATAATAAGTAAAGCTATGACTAAGGGAACATGTTGATTTTGGCACATTTGCAGCTTTACCCCCTTAGGACAAGGGGAAGAGCAAAAGTGCCCTAGTAAGTGCTATCATCTAAATGAGCCCTAAGTTCTCCATCTGAGTGTTATTTTTATCGTCTATATTCGTCGATTATTTATTAATTCAACCATTTTGGGACTGCAGTTTTTTAGGAGACACCTTTAAGAATAGTCTAAACTGTCTAACATAATAATTTCCGAAACAAGTTAAACCGCCGAAATATTTTATACTATCTCGACAGCAATTTGCAAAAAAAAACTTGGCACGACTTAAGCATACCCACTACTCGTACTCAGGCATCGAATAAGGCAATTTCTGATGCCTAAATATAAAGCATCTGCTGAACATTTGAAGTCCCTACGTAAGTACCAACATAGGTATACGAGTCACGTTTGTGACTACGGCTGCCATGTTTCCGGCCTTTTATATTTTTTCCGGCATCCAATCTTGTCTACGTAAGTAGCTAGCAAAAATTACTCGAGGTTTTTGCCAAACGACTGAACATTTATTTAGAAACAGTACCGGGTCCTTGTCCCGTGGGATCTACAACCCCAATATCGCTGGGATCGAAAATTGCGCGAGAAAGGTTCACGATCACAGGCACAGCCCGCACAAATTAGGTTGGTCTGGTAAATAATTCGAAAGAGACAAAATTCAGGTCATTTCAAAAGCTTCGGTATTCTTTCCGGCTATTTAGAGTTTTTGGGCAGCCCTAAAGAGAGTAGGTGTTCTAGGTATAATAGTATGTAACGCTCCATTGTTCTCATCGTGTTAGCCACTTAGCGCTGGGCTGGAGTGACGCCATCTACGTATAATAAGGATAAATTGGTAAGGTTACCAGTCGCTTATAAGGAAACCACTGTTCATTTTATCTGCTTAAATCGGACTCAGATATCTGACTACGCATATTAAAAAGGACTTCTGCTTTTTAAGGAAAAAAACCTTGCGTGGTGTCAGATTCAATAAAGCCAGGTATTATTAGGTAGTTAAGTATACCACGTCACGAAACGGCTCTGTCGGAAGACCAGCGTTGGTTGTACACACATACGTATACAACTAACCCATGCTGAGACAGGGACCGTTTTGTGACTCTAGCAAACTGTTTTCTTTTTTATGTTCATTTCTTTATAATTGTATGTGTCTGAGTTACAAATAAACGTTTCTATATCTACATATATCTATCTATATCTATATTTCTATATCTTATCCGTAGATCCGCTTAAATTATTTTTGGTAAAAGAGCTTTGAGAACCTGTGCCTGTATAACCGTAATAATACTTTTTACCCGACTACGACGAGGGTTATGATTTTGACACCCTATGTATGTATGTATGTAGCCGATTTTTATGTTCCCACGTATCGCTGAAACTACTGGTCCGATTTCAACAAATGAGGTGTCATATGATTCGTCTTAATAGCCCGATGGTTATAGGTTATGTGAGGTCAGGTAAAAATGGGGGTCTATGTCTAACGAGATAGCGGGGGTCTAAGAAAGGGTCGAAAATCTCAATATTAGAAAATATGCTCGTTTGTGGTATCGTTGCAAAGGTCTTTGTTTGTAGTTTCCGAAACCGTTTCTCAAACGTTTGTGAGGTTAACAATTCTCAAACTATTAGCAAAAAGGTGTAAAAAAAAATATAGTCAAACCCGACTACCTAAACCCGACTACATAAAAGTGTTAAACAAGCGTTCACCTATTGTCCACAGCATTTTCTTTTGATACTTAGGTAGTCCGAGGCACCCACCCCATATACCTAGGGTACAATTAGTAACAAAGGCCCCCGACTTTAACTTAATTTTTTTTGTCCGTCTATGACACGTTCATATTTTGGTATAACGTAAGGAAAAGGGATAATTTGCAGGTTTATGAATACTATAAATTACTAAAACCATCCGAAAAAAGTAATTTGTGGTGGTTCCTCACATCTCAAATACTCAGAATCTATAGGAAAAATCAAAAGGAAAACTCTATATATTGCATGCAACGTCAGCCTTACAAAAACATTTTACTTATCCCAATACTCTGCCACCAACCACCCACCAGCGAAGCTGTTCAGTTGGACAAAATTAGAACATATCGTGTACCTACACGTGTCTTCAAAATTACATAGAGTATCGATCAAGGTAGGAAGGCATTCGCAGGCCACCCGTCAGAATGTAATACGTGTATACAGTCAGTGCTACGTTTAACTGCACAGGTAAGTTGGTGGCACTCTAAATAGGTATTTTGTATACGATTAGCCAACAGGGGAAAACTAAATAAAGTTGTCAATCCACCAAATTGGAGATTAACGAAATGTGACGATGTATACGGTGACCCACCTACTGATGGATATTTCTGTTCCCTCGCGCCGGTCAAGGGATTAACCTAAAGCCGCTGTCCCACCGCTGCGCATGTAGAGGCTATGCAGGTGTATCTAGTTTCACTTTGCAAGAAAAAGTATGTGAGATCGTCCACTGCAATGCAACCCACGAACACGCAACGCACAGATTCACACACTCAATGCTAAGCACATGGTACACGGTATACACGCAGTACGCGCATGCGACCCACGTTGTTAAACTAACGAATACACAATGCTGTAATGCTCCGAGTGGCCGTGTACAGCGTGCGCGTATAGTGTGTGCTGCTGTGAAAACGTAGATCCACGTTGTCAAACGAACCCACGCAGATAAAATGCGCCGCGTGGCCGTGCACAGCGTGCGGAGTGGTGGGACAGCGGCTTTAGGGTAGTTTGTTGGCACTAAATCTGAAACTGTGGAGTGCGGGCATACACTTTATTATTATTTAAGTAGGTAGGCAGGTTTCTACAGTTTGTAGGTCACGGGTGCGTATCCTATAAACACAGATTTCAAAATGTCATTCAAATTGACAAAGCCTCTGATCAGCACGGATGTTGGGACTTTACGTTAACTTTTGTACAAGATAATTAAAACCTTCGCTTCATTTTGTTTTCCACATAGGTATAATAAAAAAACGATATATGTAGTGTAATTATTAAACCAGAGGAACTACCAGAGGAAGGCCAGCAGCTTCCTTCTGAGTATTTTTAAACACCAACACTGCGATCACCAATCCGCCTGCCAAGCGTGGTGATTATGGTAAATTCCCCCCTACATGGGAGACCATCCACTCGATGGACCGACGACATCGTAGCGGTCGCAGGGAGTCGATGGATGGAGGCGGCTCAGGACCGCTATTTGTGGCGTCATACGGGGGAGGCCTATGTCCAGCAGTGGACGTGTATGGGCTGATGATGATGATGATGATGAATTATTAAACATATCAGCTACCTAGTATCCATAACACAGTCTCTGCTTGGCTTGGCGCTAGCTAGGTAGCTGCTAGATGATGCCGTGTGTATTGTCCAGTTGTATTTATTGTTATTGACATGGAGAGATGATAAATAAATAATGTTGGACAATCCACACAACATTATCTAGGCCCAAGCTAAGCAGAGCTTGTGTTATGGGTACTAATATTACTCATATACGTGACCCGAGAGCTGGTATCTGGCGCAGCGCATTAGCATTGCCATACAGCGGGGCAATGCAGCCAGCGTCTTGGGGACGCTTCCGACTGGTATTGATATGGACCAGTTGAGCTATCTGTAGATTGTTTGCAACAGTCTGCAGTTAGCTCAATTGTTTCAATTGTAAATACTAGTTTAATTTCTTTATATTATTTGATTGCTATTTTCATACTTAATATAATAGATAGATATTTATTATTATACATAGAAAACATCCAGAACACCCTGAACAAATATTTACAGATCGTACAAACATTTGTCCCGAGGCAGGAATCGAACCCGCAACCTCTTGCGTTGCAGGCGGACCTTCGCCCGCCGCGCCACAGAGGTCGTAATCGAATTGTTACCCCCGTCCTTCGCCGAGAGAGTTAAACACCGGAGCCTATATCAATAAATCCACTAACTACATACATATAACTTCAGTTAACAATTAATAATAGCAGTTGTTGAAAGACCTAATCAAATATTTGATTACCAACTTGGAGAAAATCATTACCTATTTATTACGTGTCTAGTGTTGCCGAGTCGGTTTATCAAGACGGGTGTTGGCTTTACAGATACAGCAGGTCGACATTAATTGCTTTATTAATATCCTACTAATATTATAAATGTCAAAGTTTGTAGGAATGTATGGATATTTGTTACTCGTTCACGCAAAAGCTAATGAACCGATTAGGCTGAAATTTGGTATCGGTATAGTTTGGGACTTGGAATAACATATACTTAGGTTTTATCACGATAAAACGCGGGCGAAGGCGCGGGCAGCAGCTAGTTGTTGATAATCGAGAACAAAGTAATTTAATACTGTTGTTTCCTCCCGAGAACCTTTATGAATTAATTAAGGTAATTTTAAAGGGACTTACTAGTTAAATAAAATAAATTACTTCCTCAGTTTTTTTATAGACCTTTGTTTGACCCACGTGGTAATTTGTAGTTTGACCACAATCTCACCCGATGGTAAGTGACGATGTGGCCGACGTTGTATCACTACTTCACATTGTTCTTTATAATAATGATAAAGTTGAAAGGAACTCTGTATATCTGTCTGTTACCTTTTCACGCCTAAACGGCAGAACAGATCTTGATGAAATTTGGCAGGGAGGTAGATGGTATCCCGGGGACGGACATAGGGTACATGAAAATCGCGTGCGAAGCCGCGGGCAGCAGCTAATATATTATATAGTGTTTATAGCAAGTGATATGAACGCTCGTTTGTTACGTCATTAACACGAGCCTAGTAGGTAATTATTTCGTTGCTGATTGGATTTTCAGGTCAAACTAGTAGACAAAGAAGATACTATATTCCATTAGACACGTATATCTTGTCTAAATAGGTTTGTAATACATATGTGACGACATCGAAAACCTAACCACGTTTGAAATAAACGTCAGTTGTTTGACTTTAATAACAGGACTTAAAAGAAACTATATTCCATTAGACACGTATATCTTGTCTAAATAGGTTTGTAATATGTGACGTCATCGAAAAGCTAACTACGTTTGAAATAACCGTCAGTTGTTTGACTTGAATAACAGGACTTAAAAGAAACTATATTCCATTAGACACGTATATCTTGTCTAAATAGGTTTGTAATATGTGACGTCATCGAAAAGCTAACTACGTTTGAAATAACCGTCAGTTGTTTGACTTGAATGACAGGACTTACAAGAAACTATATTCCATTAGACACGTATATCTTGCCTAAATAGGTTTGGTATATGTGACGACAAGTTTCTATAATTAGTGACATTACATTAGAGTACCTATCAGACCCGTATTTGTGCACAAGACAGAAATATCAAGGCCTAATCCATTTATTTGCATTCACTCATTCAAAAGCTCAACAATGAACGACAAAAATCTAATAAAAACATGTGTATTCTCGAGTACTAGATTGGAAATGGAATATTATTTATCAGGAAGGTCTTTGTAAGTAGCACTACCTAGTAAACTGTTATCCACACTACCCAAAGGTTAGCAGGTAGAGAATGCTATTTAGCATTATGCTCGGCTATGTAAAACTTTTGTGCAATAACGTATCTTCCATCTATCTAAGTAGAGTAAGTAAATTATAAAATAAAACAACGGTGCAAAAAGCTAGTTAGGAGATAGATTATAGCGAGAAAGTTTTATATCGTGAAATCGGTGTAAGTTTCAAAATGATTTCCATGAAAAAATATATATATGTAATTTTACCATACAGGCTTACGCTCAATAAATTATGTAACAATTTTTTCATTTACTGAGATACATAGTATAAAAGTCAGTTACTTAATTCCAACAAACTCAATAAGATGTTATTAGGTTAGTTAATTAACTTTCCATGTTACTTAGTGATTATAATTGGTACAGCTTTGTTCCAGATAGCGATTAGTGGCTAATGTGCGAAATGCCACTAAGTGAAGTCACTACTAATGAGCAGTGCAGCATCAGTAGTTCCCAGTAGTTGTATTCAAAATTTTATAAATAGCTAGCTGACCCGACAGACGTTGTCCTGTCATTCAAGTCAAACAACTGACAGTTATTTCAAAAGTGCTTAGCAAAGAGTATTTTATATGTAACGCTGGGGCTAAGATTACATTCAAAAAGTTAACAATAACGGTAGTCGTTAAGTTTTCTTAAATTTTCTTTTATTTTTTGAGTTTCCGCGCAATTTTCTTAATTTTTTTTTATGATTTGCACGTTTTACGAAGTTTTAGAAAACATTGAAAAAAAGAATAAATGAAATCGGTAAGGCCGTTCTCAAGATATAGCCGGACCAGGAGAAATAGGGGTTCATTTTTATACATAGATAAAAGTAACTATGTATATGTACTTAAAATTATGTTTTATTTCATCAACCACTTTTAATTCAGACTATTCTACAATAACTTTACTATTCACATTAATACATATTACAATACCTAACAAAACTATCGTGATTAATTGTGATTACCTATACTAAAACTAGGATTTTGAATGCTTCATCATCATCATCATCATCAGCCCATACACGTCCACTGCTGGACATAGGCCTCCCCCGTACGACGCCACAAATAGCGGTCCTGAGCCGCCTCCATCCATCGACTCCCTGCGACCGCTACGATGTCGTCGGTCCATCGAGTGGATGGTCTCCCATGTAGGGGGGATTTGCCATAATCACCACGCTTGGCAGGCGGATTGGTGATCGCAGTGTTGGTGTTTAAAAATACTCAGAAGGAAGCTGCTGCCCTTCCTCGGGTAGGTTCCCTCAGTCGGCTCTTACGACATCCACGGGTTGAGTTGGACGGGTCGATATTCGTAAGCCGCAGCTCCACGGCGTGAATTTGAATGCTTAAGGTAAGTCTATTAATATGTATAGTATAAAATTAATATAATTTAATTTGACTTTTAATACTGAAACTGTGATTTTTAATGTTTATATTTATTTATCATAATATTTAATTTGACTTTTAATGCCTTAGGTGATCTATTGTGATTGTACATTATACTGAAACTGTGATTTTTAATGTTTAAGTCAATTTAGTATAACACTGATATAATTCAACGTTCTTTATAATTTTTTGTTGTAGCAAGAAATCCTGGCACATATACCTATATTTACATACTTAAAAAGATCCTTACAACTGTCTAGCATGTAACAAACATATTTTATACATTATATTTATATTATTAAAAAAATATTTATATTATTAAATTGTTTATTTAATAATATATGTATATTATTATATAAACAATTTACTGATTATTGTTTATTTAATAATATATTTATATTATTAAATAAACAATTTACATTTTCCTTTTTCATTTAAATTTTCATAAAATTTTGTTAATCAAGAAAGAGTTTTGATGTCCATTGTCTTTTATTTCGTGAAGAAACAAATATTTGTCCTATCTTATCGAAGGCTTTATCGCTAACTATACAAAACAATTTTATGGACCCGCTGGGAAAGGAAATAATATTTATGTATTTTAAAATGTCGTGGGCCCGTTGGGAATCAATGTATGAACCTATTTTTTTTAAAACAATGGAGTAATGAACCTATGGGAATTAGCGGAACCTCAGAATCCTGACAGAATCATTATTATCTAGGCATTTAAGTATTTAAAGTTAAAGTTATTAAAGGCCTCTTAAGTATTTTCTTTAATTTAGATTTAATAAACATCTTTCTAGGTGTTGTTCCTAAGTAGGTATGTTAGAAATATAAGTAATTTAATAAATACGCATAAATGTAGAAAAAGTTATAGCAGTGTTAGGTACTATTAACCGTATCAGAGTTGTTATCGAGAACGCAGATTTTATGACTTAACTTCGCCGTAATATTCGAAAATGATTACAAACGTTACTATATTGCTCTGAAACCCTCAACGCAACAATATAAAGTAAAATAAAAATGGAAAAGATAACAATATACAGGATGTTCGACACAACATGTGTCATATGGAAACTGGGGATAAGTGGAACCAATTACGGAATGGCGCATTATTTTTGTCGCTAAATCTTAAAAAATGTCGCCAAAGCAGTAAAAAATCACCTACATCTAACGACGAAGTCGCTAAAACGGCAACACAGCAAGACGCGTGCGTCTCGTTGCTCTGCCGAACGAGGTGCAAGGCGCATTGTGGCGCTATTGCATCTTCCACCGCTCGGCTGACGCTCCCGATTGGCGTTCCGCGTCCCGCTTGTTTGACGAAGAAATCGACGGACATACATAAAAAAACATACACCGAACATAGAACCTCCTTTTTTCGAAGCCGATTATCATCATCTTCGGCCTTGTCGACCCACTGCACAGAGGCTGGGCGGGCATAGGCCTCTCTATCGAAAATAAGATGTAAAAATAACTACAACAAGAATAATAGCAAGGTCACAAAGATCAACTAGCATTCGGTAATTGATCTGCCATTAATGACATCATACCTAACCGGCCTTAAAAAGCTAACCTTAGTTACTAGATAACTACCTATACGGATAAACATTGACCTTATCAGCTGACAAGTTATATTATTATTGGATCAACAATAGCGATCTTTTTCACAACCATCTCCTGCCCGACGTCGCGTAGCGCGAAATAAACAAGAGAAACCCTAAAAACAATTTTTTGTTGATTGCAATAAAAGCAAGAAACCGCGTTCACGCATCCAACTACGTGCTGACCGCGCACAACTTGTTCAAAAGATGGATGTTATTTTTGATTTTATAGTGGCATTAGTAATTCCCACTCTACATATAATTCAACTGTCTACCTTTTACCGGTCAAGGGATACAAATAACTTGACAAATGTGGAGTAAAAATAGCAAAAAATCCTGTAGGTATTTGAATGTGAGCCCCCTTTGGTTTTAATATTTATTATTTGTTGGGATAGCGGTAAAAAAGAAATACCTACTCCCACTCTACTCCTACTCGGTGAATATTTAAAATGTCTACCTTTTACGGTTCATGAGTTATAGCCAGCTGGCAGACGGATGGACAGACAGACAGACAGCGGAGGCTTAGTAATATGGTCGTTTTCACCCTTCGTTCGGGTGCGAAACCCCAAAAAGCTTGACTTCTTATCAAAATGGTTTATTATGGTATATATTTACTGGACCTGGTCCCACCTATCGTGCAAGAACGTTGCCAAAACCATTGCTCAACATCTGTCCGGCATCATATATAAAGAATAAATTCGAGATTAAAGACGTGAATGCGAAACCAGTTTCAAAAACTCGCTAATATTCGCCAGCAAGTTGTGTAATACTTACATTCTCTGACGTAGCTCTTGCTGTCGTAGTAGCAGAGGACCTTTGGGGTCACTGGAGGGTTGATGGCGGCCGCCGCGGCCAGGAGCCCGGCGAGGGCGATCAGGGACTTCATGCTGAGTGGACTGGTCTGATCCGCACGCTGCGTGTGTGCAGAATGAGCCGCAGCCAGCGCCCGCCTCACAAGATCACCGCGCCTCGGAGGTCAAAGACTAACGATGTCCACATCAACTCGTTTCGCCGAATCTTATCTCTTGTTATTCGAAAACCGTGATTGTAAATAGTTGCTTGACCGATCTACGAGAAAATATAAATAATAATTGACAAACATAGATAACAATTGTTGATATCTTTAGGTATTCGCTATTCGCCCCCGTTTTGCAAGGACAATAATTGGACTTACCTATATAGGTAGCGGTCGGCACCCTCCCATTTTCGCTTTCCCATTTGCTTCTTTTTGGAAAGGCGAAAAAGGGACCCTTACTTTTTCATCTAAGTATAAGTGGATACTTTAGAAGGTCAGTTCGTGATTATGAATTGATTACACTCACTTGCTGGCTACTAAAAAAGATTTTAAAAAATGAGAATGAGAGGAAACTCGGAAGAGAGATGTCGGTAGCAAGTGGTCCATATCCACTTATAAATTGTAAGTATATACATAGGTGCCTACACACTAGAAAATTAGACGAACTTTATGTATTTGTACACATCTTCCAGAAAACCAGTTATCGTCAATAGACAGATACTTTCTATATTTATTAAAAAAGCCATTCAAAGTAAAAAAACTATGATTAATTGAGTATGAGTGAACAGAAGCCAGCCTAGAGATAGACAATTCAATATTGGCAAAGACATACCTACCGTACAATAGGTATAAAATCATGAATCGTGCAGAGAACGTTCATACACGGAACGTTGGCTGCTCTTAGGTTCATACTAACTACTTTATCTTCATCTACCAATATGTTTGACATGCGAGAAACCACACGAGCAGCGAACTATGATGTCATCGTCAGATTCATGAGGATAAGACAAGAAAAAAACATTTTGAACTGGTACTTTGTACTGAGAATTGTTTGAACGCTTCCTTTAGACATAAACAACAAGCCTGTAGATAATTAACTAATAGTGTTACCAGCATATTTTAATTAAATTATTTACTTTCATACCTAAAAGGTCTATCTATATCATTTTTATCAAAAATATTATTTAATGAAAATCAATACATATCATAAAGGTACCTAAAAAAAGTATGCTACAATAAATTTTTAAAAATTACTAATCTAATTATAAAGATATTGATCGTAATAAGAAACATGGAATTATTTATACACATGATTATTTATAATAATTGTAATTGTAGTTATGGAATAAATGGCTTTTTTATAATTTTATTTATTATTCACACACCTACATGGGGACGGACCCCATCATGGTGGTAAGCTAGGAGCCCCCGGTTGGCTGTATTGCCGCTTAAATGTAATAGAATGATGCAGGTACTATCTTTTTTAAAACAAAGTCGTGTTAGTTACACCTCTTATAACTCGGGAACGGCTGAACCGATTTTAATGTTTTGTAGGATTTGTCACCGTTATGTACTGACTGTAGATTATAAAAAATAGGGTCCCGCGCAAATTAAATTCAACGGGGGCGAAGCCGCGGGCGCAGCTAGCAAGGTAATAAATAATGCTGGACAATATACACAGCATCATCTAGGTAGCCCCAAACTAAACAGATCATGTGTTATGGGTAGGTAACTAAGATAACTGATATATCTAGTTATGTATTTATTTATAATGGTAAAGTGTTTGACCACCATCACACTTGAGAAAGTGAAGATGTGGCATAAGATGGAGCACGCTTTCCCAGAAGGAACTTATTCACTCGAGATTTGAAGACTCTAGATTGTACTCCACTGGGAAAACATAGAATAGAATATAGTATAGAAGTAGACGTAGTTACAACGTTTTTGTCATAGTTTAGAAGGTATGCATAGAAAACATCCAGAACATCCGGACCAAATATCTGATTCAGATCGTCCAAGCATTTATCACGAAACGGGAAACGAACCAGCAACCTCCAACGTTGCAGGAGGCCCTTGGACCGAAGTCGTCAGATTAGGTTCAGATACGTATACCTGAGATGCAGAGCTAGGTTTTACTTAGTTCAGGCACACACACGTAAACATTAGAATTTAAGTTATAATTATTATGTTTAACAATATTTTAGGTATTTACCTACCTACGCCTGAAGACGAATTATTTATAGCAAACTGCTGTTTGCGCGTGACTAATCGGCCAAGATAAGTGTACCTACCTAGCCTGCACAAGAGAGCTAGTTACTTTCATTGTAGGTACTTACCGTCTCAGCGGATGACTAAGTACCTAAACTTCCAACAAAGGCAGTCTTAGCTAAACCTAACATAACACATACCTTAGCACCAATTCATACCACATAGGTACCAATACACTAAGTAAACCTAAAATAATATATAACATAGCATAGGTAACAATTCATACCTATTTGACTCATGCGTGCTTCATTTGTTTGCTTTAGTCACCCCTAGAAATACCTACTGATAGGACATAGACGAACATAATGCACCTATGGTTACGAACTTACATTACCTAATCTGTCTTCTTCCACTAGTGGACAAAAAATTGAAGTGAAGAGAATATCAATAACACCTTATTTCTTATTTGATAATAATAACTATGTTTATAGTATACAATTTGACTTGTCTAAGTGCTTATTTTGTAAGCCTAAAGAAATAAAGTTATTGATTCTGATTCTGTGCCTATAGGAAAAATAATTAAAACTGGCGCAATTGTCTTTTGTTTCTTCATACAGTTAACCACGCTGACATCCCAAATCTGTCGAAACTGGAAGCCAACTCTACTTTTTTCATTGCGAAGTACCGCCGCTGCCGCGCCGCCGCAAATCTCAACATAACGTACTTATCAACTCTCGCTTACTTACGAAAGGGCCTCGAGGGTTTTCGGACGAATTTTAATGACAATAATACATTTTCACATAAAAAAAAACATTACAGTCTCATTACCGAAAGTTCAGTGTCAAATAGAATGAACAGGGTAGACTTTAATCATTCAAAAATAAAAAGGCAGCTCAACTAGGTAAGTACGAAATTTTAGTTTTCGTCGAAATTTCGTATAGAGGCAGCCCTGCAGTACCTGTGTATATGAAAAACAAAAGTGGATCGCGCCAGCGATCATTGATTACTTATTATTCGAGGTGGCTTACGAGCAGACAAAAGCGAATGTTTTGTTGATACTAGCGGAAATGCTTCTAGGAATTAACTATAAAGTAAAATATTGATCTGGACACCAGTAACCTCGAGCAAAGAAGTGGCTTCTCTTGCTATTTACCTAAAGATATTGAATTCTAAGTATCCAAATAATCATCCGACCAGGTGAAATGACAATCTGCGAGGTTGCGGCTCTATAGCGCTCCTTAGGGGAAGCCTATGTCCAGCTGTGGACTAATCTGGGCTGATGATGATGATGAAGTTATCAAAACATTCGTCGTTCACTCAGGAAGACCGTGACTCTTCTGACGATGGCTCGTCTCCATCGGCTCGCCTTGGTGACCGACATATCCACTTTCTGTTCATGACCGAGTTTGTCCAGCATTTACTGCGTCCACGAGAGTTCGTGTCTCCAAATTTTCAGGGCTTTCCTCCAACATCGCTCTAGATCACTATGAGCTATAATGGGCTGCAGTTTTCGTTGCGTCGTCGCAGAGCTTTTGGAAGCAAGGTATTTCCCCGTTTTTTTTTTTGTACTTGCCTAGGTATGTAAATGGCCTAAGATAATCTTACCCGCTGCCAAAGTAAATATTAAATTAAATAATATTGAATAATCCACACAGCAATACCCAGCCCCAAGCTAAGCAGTAAGCAGAGCTTGTACTAGAAGACTGATATTACTTCCACGTGTGGACAAAAACTTGAAGTGAAGAGAAATGAATAACACCTTATTTCTTATTTGATAATAATTACTATTTAAAAAGCTGTTTATGGTATAAAATTTTACTTGCTTAATCTGTAAGCCTATAGAAATAGTTATTGAAATCTATACTTCATTATTACGGTACATTAGATACATAGCTAATTTTCACTATACATTGATAATACCCAGAACACCCGGAACAAATAATTGCAGATTCACGGAGTCATTGTTTATAACACGTAATGATAATATTCATTTATTATAATAAATAATTCATCTGATCTTCCAAGGAAATATAACTCGCATTTTGAGATTGCACCAATAGTAATGGAAAACCCTATTAATACAGTACCTTCAACGATATACAGAACAAATAAGGTTAACCAAATAACGATCTGAGGAAGGTAAATTTTAAATTAAACAGTATTATGTATGTATCGCAAAACTATTTAATAGGTTGAGATGTAAGATTACAGTTTTGTATTATATTATAAATTTATAAGTCACAATAATAAAACACATAAGACAATACAATTTTTGTAATAATTATTTTAAAATCGGAAACATTTTCATTACCACCAATACAGTACTTGCCGACGGGAAAAGCTAAAAAGGAGAACACGGTAAAATAACTTAGCTTATAGAATACAATTTCAATATAGGTAACATACAAAAATAGAGATAAACTACGGAAGCCTAGCTAGTCAATTTATTATTTAGTAGAATAACGAAATAAGGAATCTACATGTCATAAATATTTTATAAGCCTCCTTTCCAATTTTTTTTCACATCCCGCTTTGATGAGGTCCAATACAATGGACGTTCTCATGCAGTTTATTTGATTAATGCGTACTAACGAAGTAACAATACCTAATCTGTGGTAATAGTTTGTGTATAAAAAGCTTGAAACAGTTTTGGCACGTCTAGTGATAAGGAAGAAAATTCCATTCCTCCAACTCATTATATTGAGTCATGGAACAATATGAAATGATTTCATACAACTGCTGCAAAGAACGTCCTAGTGAGCGACTCTCTAAAGGAAAATAAATAGTTCCCTAAGAACCTTCATCAATAAACCGTACCTACCATTGAAAGGTAAAAAAGTGTAGAAGAAAGATAGATAGAGATAAAAGTAAACAATTATAAATAGAAAAACGTTTTTTTAGGTAATCGCTCATGAAGAAAGCAAAACCAAAGACTGGTAACGGACCTTCATGCTTATTGCTTAAAAAAAATTCATTGGACATTACAATGTAGAACAATTCTATAATAACATTCATAACGTCAATCAGCTAATTTTGTCAGTGAACGAACATCGCCATAAATATTATTCTATGAGATAATGTCCTTGATTTTGACGAAATTCTAATACAATTAAATTTTATTCATTGACGTCCTAATAGGTATTGAATATAAATACAAACATGGATTAACATCTAATACAGACTGTTATAAGCCACGAGTTGAATCAGCTAGTTAATTGATTATGATTTAGTGAGTTTCGGGGGCTTTGCCTTGCGTTTGTGTGTTAGATTGAACTGGCGCCGGTGGTTGTTGTCTGGCTGGCGGTAGCTCAGAAGGCAGCTTTGCTGGAATCACTGGCGGCTGGTTGTTTTGCGATGGTAGCTGGTTGCCTTGAGGAGGCTGCTGGTATTGCTGGTTGGTCTGCGGGGGCTGTTGGTACTGCTGGTTGCCTTGTGGCGGCTGCTGGTATTGTTGGTTGCCCTGCGGGGGCTGTTGGTATTGTTGGTTGCCTTGTGGAGGCTGTTGGTATTGTTGGTTTCCTTGAGGAGGTTGGTTAACTGGCGGGGGTTGCTGATATTGTTGGTTGACTTGCGGAGGTTGTTGATATTGTTGGTTGCCTTGTGGAGGTTGTTGATTACCCTGCGGCTGTTGGTATTGTTGGTTGCCTTGTGGAGGGTGTTGGTTGCCTTGCGGGGGCTGTTGGTACTGCTGGTTGCCTTGTTGGCCTTGTTGGTACTGTTGGTTACCCTGTTGTTGGAACTGTTGATTGCCCTGTTGGAAGGCAGGTTGCCCCGGTGCCGGCGGTTGTTGCGGGTACTGGTTGATGTGCTGGATAGTCCGTTGCTGATGGTAGTACGCCTGGAACTGTTGCCGAGCCTGTTGGATCTGGTGCATCGCGCCCGGGATCGGGTTTCCGTGAGGATCCACCTGGAATAACAATCACAATAACATCAAAAACGATCCAAGATACGCTTCGAGTATTAAACTAGTATCAATATAGAGTGATACTAGTTTAATGCTCTATTGTGGTGTGTTGTGGCTGAGTTGGAATATTAAACTGTTATTAATCTATTGTGATGTTTTGTGACTGAGTTTGAGCATTAAACTCGTATCACGCTATTGTGGTGTTTGTGGCTGAGTTTGAGCATTTAACTAGTATCTCTCTACTGTGGTGTGCTCTGGCTGAGTTTGAGCATTAAAATAGTATCATATTGTGGTGTGTTGTGGCTGAGTTTGAGCATTAAACTAGTATCAATCTATTGTGGTGTTTCGTGGCTGAGTTTGAGCATTATACTAGTATCTCTCTATTGTGGTGTGTTGTGGCTGATTTTGAGCATTAAACTAGTATCACTCTATTGTGGTGTGAGAGGCGCTTAGAAAGAGATAATGTGTTTGGCCTCATCTCGTCTGATGAGAAGCGACGATGGGGCCTATTGGGGGCAGTTTTCCCTTAATTCTCCGTTACACTCTTCTTTACTTCTTTTAACTATACGAAGCAGGAAACATATACCGAGGTAGTGAATTCCACACCATTGCCATTCGGTAATAAACGAATGGTTGGTAAACACTTACCCAGAGATATTCAGAGTTAAAGTATCTACGTACCAGACCACGCTGCTGCAAGTATCTCAGCTCCTCGAGTCTCATCTTCTCGAATTCCTGGTATTCCAACTGAGTGTATACTTGATTCTGGTCGATGGGTTGCCAGCCTGAAAAGAGCGATTGGGTGCTTTATTCTTTCCCATGCGCTTCTCAAATCATCAGGCAATTGCCGCCTGATAGTGAACATGAAGATATTGCCAGATAATGATGATTTGACGTAGTGCATGACCGCAGCGTAACAATCGACCCTTCCAACTCAGTCTGTGGATGTCGTAAGGGTCGACTTAGTGCTCATACATACGAGCGGCAAAGTGCTAACGGCAGAGGTAACTGTTGCCATCGAGACCTGTCGATAGCAGCTGTCAATCCGTCGGCGTCAGCTGTCGACTGTCGACGGCAGTCGTCGACGGCTACCGTTACCTCTGCCGTTGGCACTTTGCCGCACGTGTATATGAGCACTAAGGTACCTAGAAGAGTAAGGGAATCCCCTGTGATCACCAATCCGTCTGCCAAGTGTGGTGATGATGGCAAAGCTCCCTTTTTGGGCCGTTCAATTGTTCAGCAATGTATGAATATGCTGATTAACATAATATACGAGAGTTCGAAGTAGTTTTCTACCTAAAATCATTTATAATGAGATATTTAGTGAATTCAGTTATTTCGCGACCATGGCGTACGCAAATGTGCAGAAATATAGGAACGATCAAAACGTCACAAACCGTGAAAAATATTACGTTATAAATAAATAATGCTGGACACACAACATCATCGAGCCCTACTAAGCAGAGCTTTTAATGTCACCCAAAACACTCGGAACCAATATCTGCAGACCGTACAAACATGTGTCCAGAGGCGGGAATCGAACCTGCAATCTCCTGCGTCGCAGGCAGACCTTGTCCCGCTGCACCACATATGCCGTCAAAATTATCTTGTTGTTAATTCTTTATGACAGTTTTGTTACCTTTATCTTCATTGAACTCCTGCTTCTTAGTTCCAACCATGAACTCATGGAAGTCAATAAGTCCGTCTCTATTCGCGTCATTCTCTTTGAACACGTGTTCTCTCATCCTCTCCATCTCTTCGGATCGTTCCTGCATGTCGTGCACAGGCGCGTTGGGTCCGTACATCTTGTTCAACTCCTTAATGAAGAGAGCCTTCACTTCATCCGCATCCCATACACCGTTGCCGTCGACATCTGAAGATAGGACTTATGCATGTAGCAGATGAAGAGATAAAGGTATATTTTATAGGATTCAGTACTGATATTTTGAGGGTTCGGTGCGAAAGCTACGACTACGACTGACTTTTAAGGTGGCTGAGGAGTTATTCGAAAATAATACTATGTAGATTGTGATCGAAACTAAAGGACGAAAGTGATAAACGATTAAATAAGTTGAGAAATTGGCAAATTTAAACAAACTTTTTCAGAAAGAAGATAATCGCATGGATTACCTATAAGATTCTTTCATTCCCTTGATAAGGTACAACATCTAGGTAAATATGCGTGTGCATCTAACGTGCAGAGTAAAATATGGGATTCTATTTTAAATAAACGCCTTATTCATCCGAACCTTGCCTCTTCTAAGCAATAAAAGTCATCAATGGCTTCTATTTATAGAAGTAAAATATTTAACGCCTAGTTGTTTTCCATTTATCTGATCAAACACAACAGAAATCGAAGTTATACTACTTTACACACAATCGTCGAGAGTTGGTATTATCAAAACTTTTCTTAAGAACAATTGGTTAGTTACATTAAACAGTACCTACATAATTTGCGACAAACTACTTAACGTGCTATAAAATAACGTAAAATTCAAAAATCTGTTACGAATGTGGTTCTATGAGCTTGCAAACTGAACCAAACTGAAACAAAATGTATAAGAGCAAAATCTACAAATACTTTCGGATATATAAATACGGATTCATCATAATTATATACTTTCGGAACCTAACAATTTTCTACAGTTACCAAGCAGGCAAAAAAATACTTTTAACAACATGATATAAATAATAATATTTCAAAAATTAAAACAACGAATCAAAAAATAATGTATCTTACGTCACATGCGAAAATGTTATTTATACAATTCTACAGGCCATGATGCAATGCAATGCAGTAAACACAAGCTGAAGTCGCATGTTAGTGACTACACACGACACGCAATGCATCTTACCATGCATCATGAAAAACACCTTTGGGTCGAAATCTTTCGGGTCCATACCACCAGTTTTCCATATGTCTAATAATTGTTCTCTCGTCACGGGGTGGTGAAGCTGTTAAATTAAATAATAATATTAGTACGGGCACTCACCATGCATCATGAAGAATACTTTAGGATCGAACTCCTGGTCCATGTGATCCTGCTTTTCCCAAACTTCCTCGTACTGTTGCTTAGAACCGGGGTGGTGAAGCTGCCATTCATGAAATATTTCCGATAATATAGAATTGCTTGAACAATAGCACGGAAGGGTAATAAGGAAGTAGGTATAGATTGGAAATTCTTGAACATTTCTATGGAGAAAACCATTATAGGTAAGTACATTTTCTTATCGCTTTGAATTACTCACAAGATGTTTACGGTTTCGAAATCGTTCCGGGGAACTTTATATATTACCTACCATACGCCTTCGATAACATGAGTCAGGTTACTGAGGTCAGGCTTATCACGAGAAAAGAGCTGATTTGTAACTTATACATTTCTGGAAAGTAAATGTTGCGAAATGCTTAATGCTGATGTACATAGGTCTAGGTACCTACAGCAGCGCATGTTAGTTTGTAACTACAAATAAGGAAAAACTAATATTTTATAGGCTTTTTAAATTTACTCGCGTACGGTCCGTGCGACCTTGCTATTGCATGCAAGTGGTGAGTGGTGAGTCACCGCGACTAAGGAAAGGTTTGAGTGTTAGTTCATTCTGAAACATTTCTCTATAGTATAAATTATTGGTTTATTAACAAAAATTAAGATGGATAGTAAAAAATCTTATCAACTCAACGCATATGAGCACGCATTTAAGAGAAGGTAACGATTAAATCGGCAGGTTCAGCAACCTTGGCCTTGAAAACAGGACTGGTTTTTAAAGACCATCGCCAGAACCAGTTAGTAACGTTTCATCAAATTGGTTTACTCTTGTTGTTTATTGACAAGTTGCCGAAACTACTTGAGTGGAATATCAAGGCTTATTAAAATTTCTAGAACCCTCTTATAAACTTTTCTCAAGGGTCATCACTTCTAAACATGGAAAAATTATTGAATGTTATGCGTAATTAGAAAGGCAAAGCTAAAACCATTCCATCAAGAAATTATATTTAATGTTGATGTTTTCGGCCCATGCAACTGTTTTCCGTCTTAAATCCATTTGGTAACTGATGAACTGGTTTTTGCTTATTAGTTTAGTAACAAGTACATATAGTTTTCAATTATTAAATGAGTATGTGTATCCTCATTTCTCTACAAAGATGCCTGCATTGATGACTGTCCGTGTTTAACAAAGACAGGCTGTGCTTTTGTTTCTGTCATTGTTTTGCAAATACTTGAGTATACAATCAAGGTTGCACGAATTCTGTAAGCCAAAAGGGGTCATTATGGACCTCGGCCCGGGGGATATACTTTTTTTTTTGCTTACAGTAGAGAATGTGTTTTTTACCGGTTGATGTTGTTTCCTAGCCTCCTCCTCGCGTTTCATTTTCTCCTCGTATTCCTTCTTGTGGGTCTCATCCATTTTCTCCATCTCTTGATGTTTCTGGAACTCCTTTTCCAATTCATATTTCTGCGAATAAAATAATCACTTCAAAAACCGAGCAACTATCGATATAAAACATAAAGATGTTTATACCTGAGGACTGTGGGGAATATTAATAATAAATAAAAAGTTTATTTTCTCTCACAAGGTATAGCTTACATGGTAAGTGCTTAAACTAGGTAGTGTAAAAGGGTAGAGTTGGTTAAACTAGGTAGTGTAAAAGGTTGGAGATGCTTATACTAAGTAGTGTAAAAGGGTGGAGAATTGGAGATGCTTATATCAGATAGTTTAAAAGGGTGGAGATGCTTATACTAGGTAGTGTAAAAGGGTGGAGATGGTTAAACTAGGTAGTGTAAAAGGGTGGAGATGCTTATACTAGATAGTGTAAAAGGCGGGAGAGCAAATACAAAGGGAGCTAACTTATCTACCTGTGTTGTGAGAGCCTGGTGCCTGTTACAGGTATATGACATTGTACACTGTATACGTTAAATATTATTGAAAGAACTCGTTAAACAATCAACATCTTTAGATCACGAGCCACGGGTGACCTCAGACAGTTAATGTTTTTTGTTTACGCAAAATATTATATGTTGTTGCTTTCGTTACCATACTGGTCCAGTTCCTACTGTCATAGATCTAATATGAAGATGTTAATTTTAGATAAGTTTCCACCAATTGTAATTATTGATGTAAATGGAAACATAGTGTCCACCTTGACCGGAGGACACCAAGTTGAGTGCGATCTTGATGAGACCATAGATTCTTTAATAAAATTCAATTTATTTCAATTTAATAAAACTGAATTATATCCAGCACCACTGTAGGATAAAGGTTTTGAGGTTCTGTACCCGAAGGGTGAAAACGGGATCCTTTTACTAAGCCGCCGCTGTCTGTCTGTCCGTCCGTCCTTCAGGGGGCTGTATTTCATGAACCGAGAAATTGTTGTTGAAATTATCACAGAAAGAGTATTTCTCTGGCGGCTGATGAAATAAGTTTTAAAATTAAAGGGGGTTCATACCTATACAGTAAACTTATTTTGGCTATTTTTACTCTACTTTTGTCACGATTGTATTTCTTGAACTGTAATAGGTAGACAGTTGAACTTTTACAGGGTGGGTATAACTATTGCCGCTTTAACAATAAATGATAAAACAAAATAAATGTAATAATAAAGGGGTCCAAGATTCCGTTCCTTTTACACTATAGTTATGAACTATCGGAACCCTCCGGGTGCGAGTCGACTGGCACTTGGCCGGTTTTATTTTTATAGACCTTCGTTTGACCACAATCCCACCTGATGAGGTGCATCTTTATAGCTATCCATCATCCTATTCGGCTTTATTTTCCTGGTATTATGTACCTAACCGCATCGTTACAAGCAACTTGTGACGAATGCGATTAGGTAACGGTAGGAAATGAAACTGACGAATGCTTTAACGGGGCTACCATTCCTGGGAAATGGGTGGGAGATCGCAATGGAACCTGACTAGTGGAAGCACTAGGCGTGGGATAAAAAATAATAGTATGATTGATTCCAGGTTCAGAGCTACATCTATGAAAAATTTCAGCCTGGTTGGTTCAGTCGTTATAGCGTAAAGAGGTAAAAAGAGCCATCCAAACATCCAAACTTTCGCATTTTTTGTATTAGCGTGATTTTATAGTATTTGTCTATTTTAAGCGCTTATTTTGTGAGGTTTAACCATAAACGTTAATGATTCTTAATAAGATTTTCATCGTAATAAAACAACTTAGTTTAGAAAATATATAAAATATAGCTTTTATTATCGTCCAGGATGAGAGTTCTTGTCAAGACAAATCCAATGAGCCCAAACTCGATGAGTCGTCGTTTAATTGAATAGTTCACATAGGTACCTTTCGGTTCCATCATCACATCTGCTCGCGCTGTATTGTCATACAATTTACCTACATAATATGCAAATGATAGAAATGACAATCCGCGATGTCTATAGTCGCCGACATCGAAATCAGTGAGGACGTCTATAAATATAATGCATTGCAAATTTCACCTCATTATGAAAGCCAGAAACTGGGTGAAACTTAACTTGCAAATTTAAGAGTGTGCCATAAGCAATTTAGTGTTAGAAATCGTTATTTATCTCAGAATCTGTGAAAGCTACTACCTTCAAATTTAGGGAAATGATACTTTAAACTTTTATCTTGGATTACGTGTTTTAAAAACACGATTGGTGAAAATTTTCTAGATAAAATATTATTTTGAAAAATACATGTTTTGCACAAATTTTGCTATTTATCTCAGGAACAGCAAATTTTATTTGTTGGGTTTTTGATTTGTCAAGAAAGCTTGAAGTATTTCTTGGGTTATGTCTTTTAATTTTTCGATTGGTTGTTTAATTAACTAGTAATTAGATAAAAACTCATTTTTTGCGCTTCCGCCTTTCCAAAAACGTATGCTCTGTCCCGCTCCTATAAACGCAACATCCTATTGCCATCCTTTTTACAAAATGGCGCGCAATGCGCACTCTTAATACACCGTGCAGGTTAACGAGATAAAAGCCTTTGATGATTAATATGTCTAGATAGAGCGTCGCGCTGCAAAGCAACCATAAAAAAACAGGTCTCGTGCGCTGGCTGGCGCGTCAGCTAGGTTTTATGCTCAGGTTTTAATCTATACCAGTTGTACAGAAATTGCACTATAGATAGTGATAATTTATGAAAGCGTCGATTGTCTAAAAAAAAATAGAGCAAGCGCGGGTTGCAGATTTAGCGGCCGCTACTTTGGACGCTACTTTTTTCCAGTCTTTTACGTTGCAGACTATCTAGACATATAAATAATAAAATATAAAAGCTTATTAAAAGATTACCTTGAACTCTTCCTTGCGTTTCTGATCGGCAACTTCCAAGTCAGTAGAGACTTTCTTGATAAGTTTCTTCAAGTCTTCAATCTCGAAGGTGTTGGAGTTCCCGTGGTCCAGATGATCTGCTGATTCGTGCTTCTTGAAGCTTTCGTCGGCTATGTCATTTGTGAGCTCGAATTGCTGAAAATAACGAGCTTATTAATTAGTAAACGTTGAAAGATCCTAGCTTAATTTACAAAAAAAGTAAAACACGATGCTTCATTTTATAAAATAAAACATCAAGTGCGGGTCAGACTCGTTCACTGCGGGTCCCGTATAGTTATAAGACCTAGCTCCATGCTAAATTTCATGATTCTAAGTCAACGGGAAGTACCCTTTAAGTTTTGTGTACATGTGATTCTCTTGGAATATTCTAAAAATTTGGACATAAAAGGCTGTAACTTTTCATTGCGTTGACTTAGAAGTTTGATATATATCACGGCTCCAAGAGGTTACGGACCTGAGTATTTGATGTTAATTTCAGCGCGTTCCTGAGATAATCGGTTGCCAGACGGATAGAGGATAGACGGACAACAAAGTGATCCTAGTAGGGTTCCTTTTTTCCTTTTGAGGTACGGAACCCTAATAAATAGCCAGAGTCACTTGGGATAATTTGTGTGTTCATACATTTAAAAGTTATAATGTAAACAGACGAAATGGTTTCAGAGTTCACGTTAATGAACCCTAAAAACATTACACTCTTTTTTTTGGGCAGCTGCGTTAACATATTTATTAGTCCATATGTCAATGTTTAAGAAAGGTGTAAGTACAGAGATGACGGCTGATAGAGGAGAGTGGAAGAAAAATACATGTTGTACCGAACACACCTAGTGTGGGATAAGGGCAAGAAGAAGAAGAAATTGAAATCATTTTATGTAAATGCACAATGTTATGTAAAGCAAGCCTTCGTGGTACATGCGTCACGACTCATTTCGAAATATTGCTCAATTGCAATGTTGCAAAACGAAATGTGATACATTGGCAATTTATTACTAAAAATTTTTGAGTGTGTGTATATAGTGAAAAAATAGCAATACAACACGATTTTTTTCATAAGTAATCCTTAATTGGTATCTTCATGTTTTGATGAACGATATGGCGCGGAGGGCGAAAGTCCGTCTGATTCCCGCCTTGGGACAAATGTTTGTACGATCTACAAATATTTGTCCCAGGTGTTATAGGTATTATCAATGTATAATATAAAAACTATGTATGTATTGTATTATCAGGCATTTAGTACACAAGCTCTGCTTAGCTTGGGGCTAGATGGTGCTGCGTGGATTGTCCAGCATTATTTATTTATTTATTATGTGGTTATTAATTTAAGTAGTTTAGGTAGGTAAACTTTCTCTTTTATTTGTAACTAGCTGCTGCTGCTGAAAACGGTTCAGTAGTTTTTGGGTGAAAGAGTAACAAATATCCACATCCATCCATACAAACTTTCACAATATTAGTAGGATATTTCTTATGAGTAGTAATAAGCCCAGTATTTTTTTAAATTAAGATCGTGCTAATGCTATTTTCTACTGCTACTTTCAAGTAGCTGAATTTGAATTCAGCTTCGTTCTGTGTGTGTATTATTTAACACCTACAGTGCTGCACCACTCTGCCTACCAAGCATTGAGAAACATGACCCCCATGTTAGTGGATTTATATGTGCTAATGAGGACTATAGATTGAATGATGGCTACTTGGGTTGTTGTCTGTTTGGCTGAACTTACTTTTTATTTTACAGTTGTAAAATATTCTATTCTAAAGACTAAAGAGAGTGGTGCCTCGCGAGAGCAGTAACACACACCCTAACACACACGTCTCACGTACACAGACACCCTGGTTGCTCCTGTTGCCCGGACTCTTAAGAGATCGGTCTCCGGGGCCCCAAGCACACTCACACACACAAATGCTCACTCACACACACAGATGCTCACTCACACAAACACAATTATTTGTGTCAGTAGGCAGGTACAAAGTTACTTACTGCAACAATGCAATGGTAATTTTTTTACACCGCGACCGCCACGTTAGTATAATGATCGCACTAAATAGATATGAAATATTAGCTGTATTTTGAATGATGATAATTTAAAAAAAAAACAGATGTGTAATCCACATAGCATCATTTAGCCCCAAACTAAGCAGAACTTACATATGTAATAGGTACCTACCAGATAACTAATATACTCATTACATAGATATTTTACTATAACACAGAAATCATTCAGAAAAATTTTTCTGAAGATCATACAAACATTTATCCTGAACGATAAACGAGCCGGCAATAGAACACGCAACCCCTTGCGTCGCAGGCGGACATTCGTCCGCTGCTCCACTGAAGTCGTCATTTTGATCTTATTTTGCGCTGTCTGTGTAGGTAAGTTCTTCCCAGGTACCAAGGGAGCAAAGCAGCCAGCAACAGCTAGTGTTGATAAAAAATGAAATACATGTAAAGGTCGCGTCACGGTTTAATAGCTCTGAACTTGAAGCACAGAAGTAGATTTTTACACCATTTTCCACTTGCGCAGAAACCCCCTCCACTTTCGCCAAGCGCTATTAAACCGTGACGAGATGTATACATATTTACCTTGGTGGCTAAGTGACGTAATCTGCTGAGCTCGGCGCGCTTGATCTCATCCAGCCTGGTCCTCACATTATGGTTCACAAGGTCTAGTTGTTCAGCAATTTTTCCTGACTGAAATATTTTTTTTTTATTGGTTTGTTCTTGGAAGGCTTTTAAAAGTAAATATTGAAATATCTAATAGAAACAGCGATTTCTGATATAAGATCATGAACAATTGAGAAAGATATTTGAAAACAGACGGACAGGCAGAAAATATTAAGGGTTCTTTCCATTTGGATCATGAGGCAATGGTACTCTATAAAAAATTACCCGTATGTCATCTTCATCAGCCTTTTCCAACTGTGCTTTGAAGTCTGGATCACTCTCTAAAGCTTGAACAACCTCATTCAAATAACGATGGTACTCCAGCTGTTCTTCCTGCGAAAAACCAAAATTTATACAAAATTGGGACCTCTATTTTTCAATTAAGGCGGTTGTATGCCGTACGCCAGCGCCATCACCTATTTTTACCCGACTACCGAAGGACGAGGGTTGGCACCCTATATACATGTATGTAGTAAGTTTTTCAATTGTATTTACTGTGTCGTTTCATATGGACCACCATTACGGGTGTGAAATAAATGATTTTTATTTTTTATTTTATTTATTTATGTATGTAGCCGATATCTATGTTCCCACGTGGCGCTGAAACTACTAGTCCGATTTCAACAAATGCGGTGTGGTATGATTTTTTTTTTGTAGCCCGATGGTTATAGGCTATGTGACGTCAGATAAAAATAGGGGTTTAACCAGATGCGGGGTCTACTTAAGGGTCGAAAACCCCAATGTTAGTAAATATGCTCGTGTGTGTACGTAGTCGTGTTGTAGTTTTTAACTTTAGTTTTTTACTTATAATTAAGTTAACCACAAGAATTTCTAATACCCAATATACATACAGTTTGTGAAGCTTTTTTTTAATGCCTCTGAAATAGTTAAATTTCATATAATTTAGACAGAGAAGCGAAAACAGAATTCAGTGGCCACTAAGAGCAGTTTCGCTATTCTGCATAAAGGGAATAAAAGAAAATTATACATAAATATAGTTAAAAAATAGCATAAACAGAACAACCGAACAATACAAAAATAGCTTAGCTCATAATAGTTATCATAAACAGAACATAGATGTTTATGAATTCCTTTGTTTAAGGCTCATTGTGATGCGACACTAGCACCCCTCTTTACTTTTTCTTCTATTATCATTATGGAAAGGAATAACCAAAAGTTCTCAGCGCCAGCTTAATGCCAATACCCAGTATAAACTATTTTTCGAGACCTCTGTAATAGTTTTGTTTCATTTAGTATTAGCAGAAAATGGTTTTACATGCATTGTCTGCTGCGGGTATCGAAAAATAGTTTATACTGGGTATTATCATTTGGCAGTGAGAACTTTTGGTAATTCTTTTCCATAACGATAATAGAAGAAAAAATAAAGAATGGCGCTAGTGTCGCATCACTATGCGCCTTAATGTAATTATAAGAAAGAAAATGCAGCAGCACTCGTTTGAGGCATACAACCATCTTAACTGCATTATTTTTAGCTACAAGGAAATTATTATAGAAAATTATGTGGAATACCTAACAGGCTACCCTTTATTCATAATCCTCACTCAACTTACTAAGCTAGTTAAGCTAGTCACACTAATATTTTAAATGTGAAGCGTTTGGATGAATGGTTGGTTTTTTTTTATTCTTTCTACAAAACTAAACTACTAAATGGATCAGGGTGTAATTTTGCTAAGATGTATGTTAGACTTGGAATAACACATAGGCTACTTTTTGTCCCATAAATCAGTCCTCATGGGATAGAACTAACCTTTAAATGTTTCTAAAGAAACAATGTGTGCGAAGCCACAAGCAGAAAGTAGTAGACAATAAATCTGAATCTTCCAACACAAACTAGGTTCATAATTAGCCTGATTAGATTCATAATGAAATCTGTGTCTGTAATAAGTAAAATAAAATTACCCAGTCCGCAGGATGTTCCCCCTCATTGGCTTCCTTTGTCTCATTTTGTGTTACGGGTGGTGCATATGAGCAGTGCAGGATCAAAGCCATACATACTGCTCTCAAAAGTAGCCTCATCCTTGACTGCAACAAAATACATTACATATTAAGTAACTCTTTCATTTATCTAGTACCCATAACACAGCCTCTGCTTACCTTGGAGCTAGATGATGTAGTGTAAATTCTCATATATTATTTGTTTTATTCAGGTATTTATTATGATAGAGATACCTACTGTGCTTGTAACACAGTACAGTAAATCAGTCAAGTATAATAAACTCAAGGCAAGAAATTACCTAGTCTATTGGCGAAAACCTAAGAGACCCATATACCTATTGAATTTAATCTACCATATCCTTAATACCTATTTTTAAGGCAATCTATTCGTAGTACTGCTTATCTTCTTAATTTAGATTAATTAATTATAAATGTTTGCTGGATTTGTATACAAGGTACCTATGTATCTGCCTACGTAAAACATGATTAAATAAGTCCGTAAGCAAGTACCTAAGTAATTACCACATTAAGCAACAAAATACTGATTAGAAACTTGACAAACAAAAACATTTTGTAATGAATTTGTATCCTATTTTAGCGCAAACAAGGCATTCGTCATACTTTCTGTTTCTACTTTTGTAAATAGCTTTTACCGACACAAAAATACTTCTTACCCTGTTCATATCATCAGAGTAGGATCTTTTTCTGTACAAATTGACTGTATTATATAAAGATTATATTTAGCAACACACTAAAATATAAAACTCTGACTAAAACATCAAACTAATTCCGAAAAATAGGCAGGCAAAATACAGTCGCTTCGAGCGAGAGTCGTCGTCGTCAAACGTCAAAAACGACAGCCAGCATAAAAATTACACTGACAACAATGATAGCTGAATGGGGCTGCCAACGAATGTAATGGTAAAAAGGCTTACGAAAATAAAAATAAAACTGGCCTATTGCGAGTCAACTCGCACACGAAGGGTTCCAAATCGTCGGCGTCGCAGCGTACCTACATAATTATTCCGCTATTGACCGCGCCCAGCATTGAATAATCTCATTATTTTTAGTACAATTAAGTCTAATGTATAAAATGTAGACATACAATATATTTATACCTTTTTGCTAAAAGGAACCATAAAAACATTTTTATAGCAGCAATATTTGTACATACCCTGACAAAATTTCAGCCATCTACATTACGGTTCAAGAGATACAGCCTTGACAAAAGTAGAACAAAAATACACAAAAACCAAGTTTTTTGTATGCACACTTAGTTTTTTAAGCACTTAGAGACCCCAACACTATTCCTATTACAGTTAGTCGAGCTAGATGAAACTATCTTTATTGTACCTTTATTCAACTTAACAAAACAATTGCACAATAAGGCTAATTTAAATTATTAATCCAGCAAATATGTTTTTATGTCAAATTCTATTATATTCTTTTTGTGTATTTTACATTGTTTTCTTATAAATGGAATGGATGGAGGTATTTTTGTTCTGAAATAAATGAATACTTATTTATTTATATAATCCTTGTTAGGGTTTCGTTCCCGGGTCCTGGGAATCGGGAATTCCCGGGAAAATAATATTTTCCGAGCCCGGGAATTATTTCTGACTTCCTGGGAATTACGGGGAAAGTTTAAAAGTACATAATATCTGTAAAACTTTTGTTTTCTTACTTACATATATTAATCTGGGCAAACCTCTTTAGGTTATTTTAGGTCATTTTAAAGTTTGTATTCCACAACTTTGTGTCTTTACACAAAGTTGTGGAATACAACCTTTAAAATGACCCACGGCCTGCCAGCTACCTATCTTTGTAGATGAGTATTCTGAACTGTTTTAAAAACCTAGGTCACGACGGTAAAACAAAGAGATCTAGGTAGGCTAAATCTCTTTGTTTCATTCATCCCTATTATAATCAAGTAGCTCTTTAGTATTTCTCAAGTACATATATAAAATAATTTAAGATCAAAGATAAAAATATTATTTTACGATATGTTGATTGAAAATTTTAATATTGTAAGTTTGATTTTGCATGCTTGAAAAATAGCCCAATTCTGTTCGCACCTTTTAAAATATTTCTCTATAACGAATATAATATAAGTAATGAAACAAATCATAAATATTCCCAAAATCATATCAAAATATGACCAATAAGGTTGAAATTGCTTAGTTTTTTTAATATGATCTTATTTATTATTTTGCAAAGCGCTTTACAAAAATGTATTTTTCGGGGTTATAATTATTATTCTGTTTCTCAGTTCCATGATCACGGGCCATATAGTGACCCGGTCCGTTGATAGGCTTGTGTGGGGCCGAAGCCAACAGCACAGAGTCCCATTATGAGAATTATTCTTGGTTGCACAATATGATACACCCGAAGATGATATCCGCCAGGTGTAGAGACTATTGCAAAGGATAATAACAAAATAGCCATGTTATTGTGGTGGATGGACGGACTGGGTAATCGGGCTATGGGGGAGACTATGGACGCCTGCCGTAAACATTCTCTCAATACTGTTACAAGCAGCAGACGGTGGCTTGCCGAATGCTGGATGGGTCCCTCAAAATTTCTGCGTAAGTGCCGGGAAAGGAACAACATCGTGCAAACGACTAAGGGGTGTTTAAAGGTGCAGCCCCGATTTCACCATCACGAAGACACGTGAGCAGATTTTCTCATTATTACGCCATTAGACACTTCCACCACCGAGTCTACATCCTAAGATGCATCTCTCGCGACTCCACTCAGACCAGCCAATTAAGGTAATCAAGAGGTGGGGATCTGGTTCTCTTGGGATACCATTCCGCAAGCGGAGACGAGAACCAGGAACTTCCCGGGGTGCACTCAGTATACCCGTGGTGTTGCTACTCACCAACAGCTCGCCAAAAGCTGCCCCCGACGCCCCTTCTTCCCCCCTCTAGGGGGGCTCTCGAGCGGAGCCATTTTGAATTTCATTTTTAGTGGGGCCTGTATAGAGGAAGTCGAGTGGTTTTGAATGCAATAAAAATTTTGCACCCCTTTGACTTAAAGTCCCCTCTTTTGAGGTTGCTCCCAAATGCCATCGTCACAGGGGGATTATTATTATTATTTTATCGAATCTAATAATAATTAAAAAAATATTTATATTTCAAAGGAAAAATTAATATATTGAAAAAGCAGTAGTTTTTTTTTATTTATTGTTGACACCCCGCGTTAATTTTTTGTATTTTGTATAGTGATTTATTATAAAACTACATAAAATATTGTAAAATTAAATAATTTAATTGTGTGTGTGTGAAGAGAGAGAGATCTACTCAGATCAAATATTGGCCAGTTTCGTGATTAGTTTCGATATTACTTATATTAGAAGAGTTTTAGAGAAATCTTAAAAACACCGAGAATAGAATTGAGCATTTCTTCTCCATAAGTTTCTAATCTGTTTACGATCATTCGGTACCGTTCAATTATTCCTGAGTCAAATCAGTAGCTTATTTAATCAATAATGTGTTTTCTTGACTTTTGTAGGTTAAAAAACAAAATTAAGTATTCATTCAATCTTTTGCATTTATATTTGTGGTGTTTGATTCATTGGATCTGCAAATATTTGTTCAGGGTGTTCTGGATGTTTTCTGTGTATAGTAAAAAAAAAAAAAACTATCTATGTAGTGTATTATATTAAGTATATCAGTTATCTAGGACCCATAACACAAGCTCTGCTTAGCTTGGGGCTAGATAATGCTGTGTGAATTGTCCAGCATTATTTATTTATTTATTGGATGCTTGCTTGATTGTTTACAACTTTTACGTACTACCTATAAAAAACGCCTCATTACACCCTTAGAAGTCGTTATTTTAATGCAGCCTATGTTGACAGCTGGCAACAGGAGAACAAAGTCGGTTGATTTGACGATGACATGCGAGCAAGACGTGTTCCAATCAAAAATTTTAATGACATTTGTTTACATTTATATTTGTCTTATTTACCATGAACAAAACGGAGCCATAGATGTGCTAGAGATGCAGAGCTTTTCGTGGCAGACAAGGTCCACCCAGCTCTATGATGTCTGTGGATCACGATGAATAAGCTAACATAACGGCACAGACATGATAGAGCTGCGCTAAAGCATAGCGGTAACCTACCCGTAGACTGTAGGGTAATCAAGGAATTTATATACTTACCCCCTTATTCATAATGGTGAGATGACTGAGAAATAACACTGCTTAGCAGCTGTTTTAAGTTAGCAGACCATTATGAATAAGGGGGTTAGTATAAAAATTCCTTGAGGGTAATACATAAATTCTCTCCCCTACGTAGTACCTACCTTTAATCCATTTGATATCTAACTTCTGACAGCGGCTTAGTGCGGCCATCATCATCGTCAGCCCAATACGTCCACAGCTGAACGTAGGCCTCCCCCATAGAGTAAAAACTCGCTGCCGCCTCCCCCAAACGAACATCCGCGCGCATACAATTCCTAGAAAAAGAATAAAGTCAAAGTAGGCGCAGCTCTACCATGTCTATGATTCAAATGAATCTAAAAAACTAACGGAAAAGTAATTAGGCGTAAATGTATTTTCTAAGAACCTTTTATAAAACCAACTATGTTTTAACCACAGACATGATACTAGCTGCTTTGTTTTAACTGTATTATGTATTATGAACAGTTGAGAAAATATAAAGTCTTTATTGACAAAGAAAATAACAATCAAATAATATAAAAAAATTAAACTTGTATTTACAATTGAGCTTACTGCAGACTGTTGCAAACAATCTACAGATAGCTCAACTGGTCCATATCAATACCAGTCTGAAGCGTCCCCAAGACGCTGGCTGCATTGCCCCGCTGTATGGCAATGCTAATACGCTGCGCCAGATACTCACCAGCTCTGGGGTCACGCGTCGCTTCGACCAGGCGATCAGATAATTTTTTGAAAACCCGGAGACCCTCAGTACTCCACGGACCTAGGGTCTAGACTCCAAGGGGAGCAAATGCGTAGGCTCTGTCGAGACCTGCATATTTGCGCCTCTTGAGATCCTCGGCCAAATCTGCCGCCGAACCAGCCCTCACGGATGTCCTTGAACGATGGGAAAGCGCAAGTGTGTCGACACATGTAGCTTCCCACACAATAGGCCTCCCCAGCTCCCAAGGGACTAAAGTCATGCCGTCAGGCCTCTTACCATCGTCACGCAAAAGACCATTCGGTTCGAGAATAGCTGGTACGTTAGCGGTGACAAAGGCCCGTCGGATGATGTCGCTAACGCTAGCATGGCGAGATATCCGACCGGCAGCCCTAGTACACGATAATCCGTGATGATCAAGCTGTTCGACAACAGTACCGCACTGGCATTAATGAGGCGAGAAAATATTAATTTTTAACACAAAAACTATTTATTTTCTCTCCATATGCTCTACACTACCACTACCACACAACTACCAATGAGTCGATGTTAGGTTTTTCATAAGTTAATAGAAAATGTTTTACGATTTCAGCCAAATTATTGAAGCAAAATAAATTAAAGACTACAACAATTTGAATCTCGCGCCAACCCGCAATGATCTACCTTAAATCTGTAATGTGAGGAGGGTATAAATAATACCTCAGAACAGGGAAATAGGCAGAGGTATATCAAGTACCTACCTATGTACCGATACATACCCACAAAGCTTATAGATAGACCTTTTCTTAATAAAAAAAAGTCCAAGATATATTTTTTTATTGCATAGATAACTGTGGTAAAAAGCTTCTTAAATTTATTAGTGTAGGTTCATACAGATTGTCCTTATGTCTATAATTGGTTTATACAGATTGTCCTTATGTCCATTGATTACTTACAAGATATGCTTCCTCTAAGTTACAAGGCATTAACATTGCAGACTACTACATTAGTTGTCTCTTTGATCTTTTTTAGGTATCTAGGACTCTCCTAGGATTACAAACACAGAATACAAAAGTAGGGAAATAAATACCTAGAGTAGTAAAATTTTAAAAAATAATGTATCTATTGGAATATCAACAACAAATTCAGATCTTGTATAAGGATTTTTTTTACATAATTATATTGAAAACTAGCTTCTGTGCGTGGCTTCGCGTGCGCACACACACACACACACACTGGGTAGAAACTTGCATATTATTATGTTTTACATGTACTATCAGCACAAGATCTGCCTTGACACCACAATTTTTTCTGTGAAGTGACCGGTTGCCTCCCCCAGCTTGCTAGATTTCTTTTGTTTTTAAGGACCGTCGTATTTCGTGGGTCTGGTCAGGTACTTTAGTCAGTGCTATTGTAAATAGGTAATTATTATTTTGCTACAAACTATTTAAGATTCGGATTATGATATCATAAAAATTTGAATAATTATTTTTTTATTGTTGTTTGATGACTACACTATTGTATTACACACACTACAATTTGGGAGCGTTCATGTTGCGATAAATTGCGAAAGGCACTTATAGTACTAGGGCTTTCTCGATCCCGACTACCATAACTGCTACTGCACACAACTGACTGACTGGTTGACCAGTCAAAAAGTGAAAAAGTCATTAAAAAGAACTATTACAAAAAATATGTTGAGCAGATGTTGAGTGCCCAGACTCTCTATTGGTCAAACTAGACATCACAGAAAAGAAGGTGTGATCTGTAACCCAAAACCAATGCAAGGCAAAATAATTTCAAACTGAAAACTGTCATGTAAATGCCAATTATATAGTCAAAACGTTTAAGTCTATTAACATCAAAAATATTAAGTGGTTTCTCAACCAAAGTACTAAGTTCAATTATAAAGGAAGTGGCTCCTTGTTTGGCTTTTATTTTCAATAGTTGTGTCGACGCAGGAGTTTTTCCTGATCTCATGAAATATAGTAAACTGGTTCCTCTTTTTAAATCTGGAAGTCACACTGATCCGGCCAACTACAGACCAATTTCAATACTTCCAGCAAAAAGTAAAATTTTTGAAAAAAATATTCTCACTCAGTTGTCCTCTCATTTCAACCTTAATAGGCTACTCCATAAAAATCAATTTGGCTTCACCAAGGGTAGATCAACAACCGATGCTGGTACAGTTTTACTTAAGCATATATTGGATGCCTGGGATAAAGCAAAAAATGCTATTGGTATATTCTGTGACCTTTCTAAGGCTTTGGATTGTGTAGATCATGCTACATTAATTGGAAAATTGAAACACTATGGAAATCAAAACAAGGCACTGGACCTTATGCAATCATATTTATCTGATAGAGTTCAAAAAGTAGATATTGGTAAAGAAAGATCTAGGGGCTCAAAAATTGAATTAGGCGTCCCGCAAGGATCAATATGAGGTTCTTTCTTATTTTTAGTATACGTAAATGATCTCCCCTTTTTAGCAAAAGATCTGTGTGATATAGTCTTATTTGCTGATGATACTTCACTGATTTTTAAAGTTGACAGAAATAAATGTAATTATGACGATGTAAATGATGCGCTTTCACAAGTACTAGATTGGTTCACCGCCAATAACCTCTTACTCAATGCTAAAAAAACCAAATGCATTAAATTCATGTTACCTAATGTAAGAGAATTTCCAACGAAGATAATGCTAAAGAATGAGATTGTTGACTTTGTAGACTCTACTATTTTCTTAGGGTTACATATTGATTCCACTCTTCAATGGAAACCGCAAATTGATGCTCTCGCAGGCAGACTTAGTTCAGCAGCCTATGCAGTTCGAACAATTAGATATATTACCGATGAAGATACAGCTAAGTTAGTTTATTTCAGTTACTTTCATAGTATTATGTCTTATGGTATTTTGCTTTGGGGACAGGCAGCTGACATCCAGACTATCTTTGTTCTCTAGAAAAGAGCGGTACGCGCAATTGTCAAATTAAAGCCACGCGACTCTTTGAGGGAATTATTTAAAGAAATAAATATTTTGACAGTAATATCGCAGTACATCTATGAAAATCTTATGTATATGCACAAAAATAGAGATAGCTTTTTGAAAAAGTGTGATGTTCACAATAGAAATACAAGAAACAAGAACAAATTACACATCCCAGCATATAGATTACGAAAGGTAGGGAAATCATTTATGGGCAATTGCGTGCGCTTCTATAATAAGCTTCCATCTGAAGCAACGGAACTCCCTATTCGTAAATTTAAACAGTACATTAAACAAAATCTTATCAGGGAGGCCTTTTACTCCATAGATGATTACATCAATGATGTTAATGCTTGGCCAATTCAATGTTCTGTTTAGCTTTAAAGAAATATTGACATGTATCTAAATTGCATTAAATTTAGATTTAGATAGCAAAATAGATTAGCAAAATAAACATGTATCAGACACATAAGTGATATTATAATGAGCTAGTGGTTTCTTTTTCACTTCTTCCACTAGTGGACAAAAAATTTAAGTGAAGAGAATATCAATAACACCTTATTTCTTATTTGATAATAATAACTATGTTTATAGTATACAATTTGACTTGTCTAAGTGCTTATTTTGTAAGCCTAAAGAAATAAAGTTATTGATTCTGATTCTGAAAAAGGCAGCTCTTACGGCAATACTACACATATTATATGCCAAATTAACTTTTGATCTGATTAGTAGTTTTGGATATCTTTGGAATGTTCCAGATATTGTCTTCAGTCACAAACTTAATAAGTGGGAAGTAGGATACCTATTAGGAAATTGGAACTTTAAGCAAAAATTTGGCGCCTACCTTAAACAAATATTAGCCAAGTATTATAATTACTAAGTATGCTTTTATGAATAAACGTAAGACAAGGTTACAAATTATTTAAGTTTAACAGGATGAAATGGCATCATACTACTTTTTCATCCATACATGGTAACAAAGTCTGTTGTAGGATGTAGGAAAAGTTGTATTTAAGTACATATATTGAGTAAAGTGAGAGTAAAGTGATTCACTGTGCCTTCGCTACCTAAGTAGTAAGTACTTACACTACTAATTGATTTGAATAGTTAACATAGAGTAAAAGAAAATTTTAAAAAAATACAATGTTACAGATTAAATATCCTCAGAGTTTTGTAAGGTCAATAATCCTTGGTATTCCATTTCTTTGAACATAACCTCTTGGTTAAGTGTGTGCAATGTGTTCTGGAATCTTTGACGAAGTGTTAGATTTTCCATCCCAGCTATTTCATGCTGTGTTCTCTTTCTCCTCTCTTTCAGTTCCTCTAGCTCAACTCTCACCTGTTCTATTCTAACTGTCATACTATCCCTAGAATCGCGAGATTGCTCTTCATCATCAAATGATAAGTCATATCTTTTGTTCTCAAAATTGGTTGGGGTCTCATAGCTTCTACTGCCAGGCATGTCACTTGATAAGTCAAATATTTGAGGATCAATCTGTGAAAAATCTATTTGTTCTAGCTTTGGTACATCGCTCATTCCTAATAAAGGTTCAGGCTCTATAATATTTTGCATGCCAGGGAATTCAACTTTGCTCTCATCATTGTCTTCTAGATCACTGTCACTGACAGCTCCTCCAAATATATCAACAACATTAGACACAACAGTATTTTTGGAAGTAGAAGCAGTGTCACCCTTGTTTGATGCAGACTCTCGTTTGGAACTTCTCTTAGATTTTCCTTTCTTTTCAGGCTTTGCACTGCTTACCTTACTTGTAGAGGGTTCCTCATATTTATATTCAAGTTTAGAAGGAGAAACAAGCTCATCATCTTCATTTACAATCTCAAATGTAATGCTCTCAGCTTCATTGTCAGCACGAAGTAACCTTTTAACTTCTTTCTCTATTTGAGGTGCTTCGGCGCATTTCTTTCTTAATGTTTTACGGAAGCGCCGCTTGCGTGCATTTTTGGTAGGAGGTGTAAGCCCATGAGGAAATAGGAATTTTTTATCAACTTTGTAAGGATCCTTTTTCTTGTTCTTGGCTGGTGTTTCTTCTTCAACCGTTTGGTCTGGTTCTTCCTTGCATACCATCATTTGACAAATGTCTGCAGTTTTATAAAAGCTTTTGTTGTCAATAGTTTTCATGGATTCCACGATAGTGGGTAAGTCGACGACTTTCCCGTGCATTGTTCTATTATCAAACTTTACTTCTCCTTTACGCATATCTTGATCCATTTGGATAAAAAGACGATTTTTCATGCCGTCTCCACTTTGTAGGAGTTCTTTTAGCTCCTTAGCAGGTTCTTCGGGAAGTCGCATGATAAACTGGGTTTCTAGTTCGGCAGCATACTCTGGTTCTTTTCTGTCCTTGTTCATTTTTAGCCAAGGAAAGCGTAGTTAACGTAGGTAATAGCGTAGGTACAAGATTTTGTAGGTACCTTTAACTTTTCAAAGAAAGTTGATTATTATAGCAAGAATATAAATGAATCGTTGGTTACAGGCAGGCTCACCGCGCCAATACATTAGAAAATCCCGTTCAAATTTCATAACATTGATTTTAGACCCATTTTTGAACACTACAATTTCGTACGTTCCGTTTTTAGTCCGGCTTTGTAAGGTTTGTTTGGATTATAATACTGGAAAAGGAAAATCCCGAAAACGATGCTACGAGCGAAAATTAAAAGAAAACAATAAATAAATAAACAGACGGATGAGACTTCAACTTCTTGGTTAATTGCTCTGCGACGACGGTGAGATGAGCAGACCCCGGACCGAAACCCGCCCGACCAAACTGACTGACAGCTAGATTGTCAAAAATGTCAGACCTCGCATCCGTCATCGCCTTATTTTAAATGTTTCCTTTTTTGTACATTAGTGCCAATTTTGACGAAATGTCTTGAAATGTCGTTCGAAACGTAAATATTATTTTTTATCGCATGACACTCTAAACTATCGTAGTAGATCTAGGATAGTCACTTGCCACGTCAATGTCCAGTTGCCACTTTATTTCAACTAGAAAAAAATGGCTGACTAGTAAAGACTTGTATTTTACACAAAACTAAAGAAAATAAAACTAACGTAAGACAAGGCACACTATGGCTAATAACGCTATCGCCTGTTCATTTATAAAATTAAAAATGTAACAAAAAACAATATTTCAACCAAACTAAAAGTTAGGAATTGGGAAACAAATGTGATATGGGTCAATTGAAAAATTAATAAAAAAAACAATAGTCAATTATGTTTGTTAGCTCAATCAAACCAGCTTTAGTTAAACACGAGACAAAGTGATAAATATTTATGTTAAGTTCTGTGATTGGTACTCAATTTTGTATGGTCGTTGGACTCCTTAAATATTAAATTCATTTTATTTTTATTATTTGACTTTGTAGCGTCAAAAGTTATAGCAGCAATACTTAGGTGTCATGTGGTATACCTGTTATATTGCTGTTATAACTTTAAATAATTTAACGATCTACCGAAATGACAGTTGAATTTTTTTTAAGGTTGTCTATTGAACCGAACCTTCGAGAATCAGTTTGTCTATCTTAGGTATATGTGAACTTAAACTTTGTCTACCCTTAAATGTACGTTGTATTTAGTGTATACGGATTATTTAAAATTTTAAATTGATTTATATTGAGATTATTTTTAACTTTTTTTAATCGTATTTAAACATTTACGAGATTAAACATTTTCGTAAGAATATTCTACAACATTTAAGAGCTTTCAGGACGACGATTAACGATCCTACATAATTTTAAAAATTATATGTATTATTTTAGAAATTTCTAGAACTGTCTGGAACATAAAAGAACATTCCAGAACGTTTGAAAGCATTCTAGATGATGACAGACGATCTTAGATCATTTCTTTTCATATAATTTTGAGATTATTTTTAACTTTACAGATCGTTCTGGAACATTAAAGAACATTCTAGAACTTTTAAGAGCTTTCAGGAATATGACAGCCTATCCCACATCATTTATAAATATTGAGATTATTTACGATTTTACTTTTCTAGACCGTTTCAAAACATATAAGAACTTTCAAGACGACGATCCTACATCATTTTAAAATTTATAGATTATTTTCGAAATTTCTAGATCGTTCTGGAACATTAAAGAACATTCTAGAACGTTTGAAAGCATTCTAGCCGATAACAGACCATCCTACATCATTTAAAAATTTTAAGATTATTTCCGAGTTTTCTAGAATGTTTAAGATTATATAATGTAGAACATTCTGGAAATATCTGGAAAATCTGGAATTTTCTAGATCTGCCGGTATTTGCAATATTTCAGAAATATTGCAGATAAGTTAGTAGTCTCGATATTATCACACACTAATATAATTTACACCATTCAGCACTGTCCCGAACTTATATGAGTCGTACAATGTGTTAGAAAGGATAGAAGTATATCAACGAGAATTCTTCTACCTATTGTTATGATAAAAAAATATTTTGTGTTGATATAAATGATACAAATCATAAAATCGTTTATGTAATTACAATTCATATTTATTTTTCGACGTTACAAGACAATGAATATCAATGACACCAAAATTGACTATGATATTAAAAACTATCAAAAGAGTTTGTTACATTTGTCCGCCTTCTAAGTTTTAAATATCTAAATCTCATCAATCAGGCGCCGGGCGGTCTGATGGTACGCTTGTTTCGACGCGGCTCCATTGGCGTAGCAAATGGTATGTCAGCCACGTTCTGTGGTGAGCGAGATGGAGAAACCTCGGGAGCAGCTCCTGCATCGGTTCCCGATACAGGACAAGGAGTAGGGAATCCAGTAGCCTCTAGTAACGGGGTCGAAGACGCAACAGGAACTACTGGAGTATCTGGAGATCTTTCAAAAGGGCGCAAAGGGATTCAGCGAAGCGAGGCCGAATATGATCTGCGTGATACCGCCTTTCCACACCGTTTGGAGTGCCAATAACATATGAATATCGATGTGTGCGTCGAGATACAGTGGCTGGTTCCCAATCAACTGGTCTGTAATTCGGCGTTTGGCTCTCAGAGTTAACATTCGCTTGTATCTGCTTGTATTGTATCGACCGTTTAGCGCTGGGTCGGGCATTGTCTAGCTCACAATTCATCTGCCATCCAAACATTAACTGGCCCGGTGTTTTTCCAGTAATGCTATGAGGTGTGATGCGATAGGCAAAAAGGAAATTTTCCAATCTTCTTTTGAGGCTTTCTGTACTTGAAGACATTCTGGTCTTAAATGTTCTTACGAGCCGTTCTGCTAATCCATTTGTCCGCGGGTGATATGGAGATGATCTTATGTGTTTTATTCCCTTGCCTTTGCAGTAGTTTTGAAACTCCTGGGATGTAAACTGAGGCCATTGTCGGAGACTAGAAACTGGGGAAGGCCGAAGGTGGTAAAAATTGTGTCCAGTTCATCACAGAGTTTGGTAGTTGTAATTTTTGCCATCGTTTTGACCTCGATCCATTTGGAGAATGTATCTGACAGCACTAACCAATACGAGCCTTCAAACGGTCCCGCAAAATCAATGTGAATTCTTTCCCACGCTTGGTCTGGCAAAGACCATGAATAAATTGGCAAATCCGAGGTATTAGGCCGGTTCTCCTGGCATTTGTGGCAAGCTTTTACGTACGTATCTATGTCTTCCTCAATGGTTGGCCACCATACATAGAATCGTGCCAGGGCTCTCATAGCTGATATCCCCGGATGACCCCGATGTAGGTATGTCAGGGTCGCTTTCCTTAGAGTACCAGGAACAACAATGCGACCCTGCCACATGATGACCTTATTTTCTATAGATAGCTCGCAGCGTTTGCGAGTATAAGGTTTTATCTCATTTGTATATTGTTGTTCACGCCAACTAGTTTTTATAAGCTGAGATATGTGCTTCAGTGTGGCATTTTTAAGTGTTTCATCGCGTATGAGTGTTTCTGATAACGCAAGGTCCCCAATCCTATCTGCCTGTAGGTGCGCCACTATTCTGTGAACAGCCAGTTCAGGCTTCGAAGGTAGCTCTTCAGGGTTAGGCATCCTAGATAAGTAGTCTGCTATCATGTTGTTACAGCCTTTTGTATATTCTATGTCGTAGTTGTAAGTTCCAATTATTAGAGCCCATCGTACTAAGCGATTATTAGCTAGCTTCGGTAAGTTCCGCTCTGGTTCCAAAATGTGAATGAGGGGCTTATGGTCAGTTACTAGTCTAAATTTAATGCCGTGAAGATACTGATCGAATTTTTTTACTCCGAAAAATATTGCGATAGCTTCACGATCTATGACAGAGTATTTAGATTCTGCTGGTCGAAGTTTCCTTGATGCAAATGAGATTGGCTGTTCTATATTGTTATTCTTGTGGAAAAGCACCGTTCCCACGCCTTTTTCAGATGCATCACATGCTAGGTAAAGTGGTTGTTTGTCATTAAAGGCCACTAGTGGCTTAGAACGTACGATTAATGTCTTTGCTTGTTCAAAAGCTTTAGTTTCATTGTAGGTCCATCGCCATTTCATCCGGCTTCCTGTGAGTGCATGGAGATCGGCACAGACACTGTGTAGGTGGTATAAAACTTTCGTAGAAGTTGACTAATCCAAGAAATGATCTTAGCTCCTTGGCGTTGGTTGGAGGGGAAGCTTTGGCGATTGCTTCGATCTTCGATTTTGTTGGGCGTGCACCATTTCGATCAATCGAGTGTCCGAGATATTCGATTTCCGGTTGCAGGAAACTGCATTTCTTCAAGTTAACTTTTAATCCAGCTTGTTCCAGTTTTTTAAAAACGATAGTAAGTGTTTCCAGGTGTTCTTTGTCATTTTTTCCTGTAACCGCAATGTCATCGAAGTAGACTGCTACATTCGGTATTCTAATATCGCAGGTATTAGTTACCAAACAACACTTTAATTTTAGTATTAAATATTGTCAATTCGATAATAACTATATTCTCCAACTTATCGCAAGGAATGTAACGCTCAAACTGAAAAACTATCTTAATTATACAGTGTACAATAACTATTTCATATACACTTACTTAAATACACATGTCCCCGTACAAAATATAAATACACAATCTATTTACAAGATAACCAACCCAACACAAATCTGGCAAAACTACGAGTGGCATCTCTACGAGTGGTACCCCCTCCCGACTGCATTTAATCTCAAACATCATCTCAACTACAGTTCTATGCAATCCCGTAATGCATGTTGTTTGCATAGGGATGCCATATTTGATTCTCACATATGATGAATGATATTGTAGAAGTTTGTAATGATATTGATGCAGTCGGTATGCCGCGCTCGTATAGTTGCTGCCCAGATGATTGTACCACGTATTTGAGTGGTTACAATAACTCTCTTAAAGTGCTACATATGAATATTCGCAGTATTAACTGCAATTTTTCAGGATTGTTAGCTCTATTAACGTCTACTCAACTTGAATATGATATAATAGTACTCTCCGAGTGTTGGTTGCGTAAAGTTGGCGATCTCCCTCTTATTCCCAACTTTGTATCTCACCGGACTAACAACACCTTTAACCAAAATGATGGCGTAGCAATATATGTAAAGGAGAATATTACTTGTACAATCAGCGAGCCAGTATTTAGTGATGGTAATTGCATCGTTTGTCGCATTGGTCAATTTACTGCTCTAGTCGCTATTTACAGACCTCCATGTTTCAAAAACTTAGACAATTTCTTCACCAGTCTAAATAACGTCCTTTCCTCGCTTTCTATATTCATGAATATCATTATAACAGGCGATATCAACATTGATATTAAAAGTAGTAGTAATGACCGCAACAAACATGAAATTCTGGATCTAACCGCTTCGCATGGTCTCCTTCCCACACATATTATGCCCACTAGACTAGAAAACTGCCTTGATCACTTTTTCCTTAAAAGTGCACGCGACTCTGTTACGTTAGTGATAGACACCTATATTACTGATCATCTTCCTATCTTACTCTGCTTAAACAAAGCAATTCACAGAAACAAACCTAGCTCTATGTATACTAAAGTTAATAACCAAGCCCTTATAAAAGAAATTCACACCACCGACTTCTCCAACATTATGTTACTAACCTGTGCTAACGAAGCAGCAAATGGCTTTGTGGGCATCATAAAAACACTGTTAAAAAAACACACGAAAACTGTGTGTGTGTCTAGGAAAAAGAAAGTCCTGAAGCCATGGATCACTCTAGGCCTACTTCGCTGCATTCGAAACCGCGACAAACTTCATAAGAAGGCAAAGATGTTCCCGGAAAATATAACAACGCAAAAAGCGTACTCAAGATATAGGAACTTTCTCAATAACCTCCTAAAACGTCTAAAGCGTGAATATGAAGAAAATGAATTTTCTAGGGCTCGAAATAATCCAAAACTAACATGGAAAGTCATCAAATCTGTTATACATACTCAAAACACCCGCGCACCACCCCTTGCCCTATTAAAAACAGCACCTGACCCCATGACAGCCATAAATGCAGTAAATGATTATTTTAGCAACATTGGTCGTACACTAGCTGAAAAAATTACCAAGCCTCTAAATACTGATGACTCATCTAGCAGCACATCACCGGTACATTCCTTTGCTTTGTTCCCAACGGATGAGACTGAGGTTGATAGTATCATACAGTCTCTTCGCAGTGATTGTGCGGTTGGATGGGATGGAATTTCTGCGCTCATACTAAAATCCGCTCGAAATTATATACGCCCTGTAATCACGTATATCTGTAATCTGGCTCTGGAAACAGGAACATTCCCAGATGCCTTTAAAAAGGCCATAGTTCATCCAATTTATAAGACAGGGAACAGAGACAGTGTCAGTAATTATAGGCCCATTTCAATTCTCACCTCTCTCTCAAAAATTTTAGAAAAACTTATAAACAGAAGACTTATATACTACCTAGAACAGAACAAAATTATTGCTAACAATCAATTCGGATTTCGGAAGGGAGTATCTACCGAAGACGCTGTGGGGTGTTTCATAAATCAAACTGTCAAACACCTCGATGACAGAAAACACTGCCTTGCAATATTTTTAGACCTCTCGAAAGCCTTTGACACGGTCTCTGTCCCACTGTTGTTAAATAAGATGGAACGTATGGGAATTCGAGGGCTAGCTCTTGATGTGTTCAACAGCTATCTGACAGGACGAAGACAGGCTGTCAAAGTTGGGGAATTTATGAGTGAGGAGGCTGACGTAAAATATGGCGTACCGCAAGGTAGCATCCTAGGTCCTACACTCTTCCAAATCTATCTAAACGAACTCTGTCAGCTGACACTACCCAACTGTCAAATATTTTGCTATGCAGACGATACGGCCTTGCTCATTCATGGAAATAACTGGGAAGAAGTAGAAAACCTATCTGAGAGGGCAATGACGGTGGTTATGTCATGGCTCGATAGAAACCTTCTAACGCTCAATGTAGACAAGTCCAAATTCATGACCTTCTCAATAGCTTCATCCACCCAACCGCACAGATCAGCTTTTAACATTAAAGGACATAGGTGTTACAACTCTTCTAATAGTTGCTCCTGTCCTAGCCTGCAAAAAACTGATGTTATCAAATATCTAGGCGTCTATATTGATCAATTCTTAAATTGGCATGCCCAAATTAATAATCTAACCGCCCGCCTGAGAAAGCTAATATTCATTTTTAAGAATCTTCGGTCTTCAGCGAACCTTAAGACACTCAGGCTAGCATACTCAGCACTTGGTGAGTCCATAATTAGATATTGCATCTCTGTTTGGGGGGGCTCGACGAAAACTAAAATGCTACAGTTAGAGAGAGCACAGCGCGCGGTGCTGAACGTGATGCTGAAGAAACCATATAGGTACCCCACAACGACTCTGTATAACGACTGTAAGTTTCTCACAGTGCGACAATTATTCGTGCTCCAGAGTGTTTTGCGCATGCACTCTTCAATCCCGTTCACCCATACAGTTGCAGGAACAAAACGAAAGTCACACAAAAAATGTAAGATAGAGAAACACAGAACCACATTTTACGGCCGTTTTTATAAAATAATCGCATCGCGCCTATACAACAGAATCAATAAGGACCTCTATATACATCAAATGACGAGATATAAGGCAAAAATTAAAATAACTGATTGGTTAATGCAACTAAACTACACTGACACTGAAAAGCTCCTGAGCTACTCTTCTTAACCCGGCTACCTACTTACTAGTAGCTATTATCTATAAATTACTAATACCTATTGTTTTTCACTGTATGCGTTCACATTCTTTGCGACGAGTATTTTAGTTATTTTTTTTTCTTCTTTTTGTCTTGGTGCCATAATGCCAAATCGGTTTTTACTGCCTAAGTGTATAAATGTATACCTATCTATATCTACATTATGGTCACTACTTTGACTACTCTTCTATTCATCATCATCATCATCATCATCAGCCCATACACGTCCACTGCTGGACATAGGCCTCCCCCGTACGACGCCACAAATAGCGGTCCTGAGCCGCCTTCTCTTCTATTATTTAAGTTTTTTTTTTTATTATTTTTCTATTTTTTTTCTATCTCTCTCTAAGCTATGGTTTCGCTGCTTAATCTTAGTTTTATAAAGCAGCCGAATCAATCATGTAAGGTTGAGCTAGGCTACCTGTCGGGGAGGTGGGTGCAAACGGGCGTTTACTGCCCCCTGAGATACAGTACCAACTAGTTCGGGGGATGGTGAACAACCAATGTCGTCCGACTCACAGACAGTGGCCTGGCCTAACTTCTACACACAGCTAGCTACAACTAGCTAGCTCATAGGTAGCCTTAAATAATAAGGTGCCTTGAATTATGGTTGTCTGGTAGAAATCTCTGCAAGGGATAAGACCGCCAATTGCAGGATACGGTAATTAGATTTTAAGAACTCCCTGTACCTACTATACTATACTGTAATTTTTCCTGCAATAAAGCCTTTTTATTATTTATTTATTATTCCTTCGAGAAGTTTGTCAAGGTAATGCTGAAAAACTGACGGGGCTGTGGAAATACCAAACAGCATGCGATTGTACTGGTAGTATCCTTTATGTGTTGAAATTGTTAGGAACTGTTTAGACTCTGGTGCTATTTCAAACTGGCTATTTCAACAGGTACGCATCTTGAAGGTCAATTTTTGAAAATTTCGTGACATTTGCGAGATTTTGGCGCAATTGATCAAATAGGGGAACTGGGTGTGCGTTTGTTATCAGTACAGGGTTGAGTGGGCTACGAAAATCACCGCAGATTCTGATCTGACCATTAGCTTTGACTACGTTGACTGTCGGTGTCGCCCACTGGACCGGTGTCATGTTTGGGTCAACTTTAGTTATGATACCTTCGTCGAGACGATCTAGGTCAGTTTCTATGTTTTTTCTCATTGAAAATCTAATTGATCTTGCTGGAATGTGTTTCGGTTGAACATTGGGCTTGATGTGTATGTTTACTTGGTAATCTTGGACTTTTCCAAGTTTGCCGTTGAAAAGAGCAGTGTATTTTTCCAAAACTTGTTGCAGGGTAAAGGCTTCGTGTCGGGTGTTCTTTATCGAGTAAACTGGCTTTCGAAAGTCCATGTGGAACATTTCACTCCATTGTAGGCCGAACAACATCGGGTCAGCTGATTTCATCACTACAACAGGAAGTATATTGTCCTCCTCTTGAACTCGTACGATTACATCCGTTAGGCCCTTTGGTTTAAGTTTAACGTTACCATAGGCGCGTAGGCCTGGAGCCTTTGTGAAAGGAGGAGCGCCTATACGCTTCGAGAACTTGGTGCTGATAATTGAATAGACTGAGCCAGGGTCCCAGTCTAACGTACAATTGATGTTATTAATTAAGACATCTATTCTCTTACTGTCTTTGCCTTTTGTTTTATTAATGACAAACAGTGTCGGATTCGTCGTAGCTGCCTTCTGAGTGGGAGGCTAATGAAGAGTTATTGCTGTTCCCGGCACTTTTAAGCTTGTATAGCTTGTTTCTTTTCGTAAATGTCCTATGTTTGTTATCATTCCGATTGGGCAGACATGCTTTACCCGACTTGATACAGCAATCTTCAAAATGGCCTGGCGTATTGCACTCTTTACATGTGTGGGCCGTGGCTACACATTGGCTTAACGGGTGTCTTTCAGGTTTACCGCATCTGAAGCATTGATGAGTTTTTAGTCTGCGTGGAGACATGTTCGAGTAAGATCTGGCGTTGCCTTTTATTTTGTTAACTTTGACATTGAGTGTATCAGCGTCGCCTTCTGCTCGTTCCCGCGATTGAGCCACGCTGAAAATCTGAGCAAAAGTTACTTCTCTTATGTTCCCGTCTCGAAGTTCTTGTAAATCAGGCCATTTTTGTTTCAGATCAATCTGCAACTGTTGGTGGTTGAGCCCGGTTGCAAAGCGGTCACGTAGCTGTCGCTCTAAAAGGTCGTCGTAATACCCGCAATCTTTGCTTAGCTCTTTCAGTCTATTTGCGTAGTGTTCCATTGATTAGTGGTCCGTGCGTATGCAGTTCCAAAAATTGGACAACGCTCTGTACCTTGTGCGCTTAATTCTGTATAGGTCTAGTAGTTGTTCTCGAATATTTGCGTATGTGCTGCTTTCGAAATGTGGTGTCAGGGCAACTTTTATGTTGTGGAACGTTTCAGGTGAGAGACATGTAAATAAAAGCTCTTTCCGTATCTTTATTGCATCCTCTCCCCAAAGTCCACATTTCGTTCCAAAATAATCAATAAAATTCTCAATTGCGGTTTCGCTAGGATTAAACTTGTCACCTTTAAAGCTATTGTAGATGTTGTTTCTTATGGCGTTAGTATGCGACGTGCTGGGTGACTCCGTGCCGCTTGTCGTTGTTGGTGTGGAAGTCACCGCTGCTGCATTTTGTTGTTGCGTGATTAATAATTGCAAAATGTCTGAAATTTGTTTTTGCTGTGTCGCTTGTAATATAAGGAATTTTTCAATTGCTCACTATTCATGTTTAGTGCTCGTTGCCACTGATATAAATTATAAAATCGTTTATGTAATTACAATTCATATTTCTTTTTCGACGTTACAAGACTGAATATCAATGACACCAAAATTGACTATGATATTAAAAACTACCAAAAGAGTTTGTTACAATTACAACACACTAATATAATTTACACCATTCAGCACTGTCCCGAACTTATATGAGTCGTACAAAGTGTTAGAAAGGATAGAAGTACCTATATCAACGAGAATTCTTGTACCAATTGTTATGATAAAAAAATGTTTTCGTGATTGCTTTAACGATCGACGACCAAATACATAAAAGTTGCCCAAATTGCCGTCAATGATTGTGATTTTTAATAACCATCTGTTTGTTTGAAGTGAAATATCCCACTCTTACTAGACGTGGTCATACAAATATGCGAAAACTGCGAAGAAGTCTTACAAAGATTGAGCCCAGGAATTTATTCAGTATAAAATATGGGTTAATTGCGTTCTGAGATACGCTAGGATCTTTAGCGCTCTAATAGCCCGGCTACACGCTCAAATATTTGTACATGTATGATTGCATAAATCAGTTTGCGTAAGCAAGATGAGCCCGGCCTCACGCTCCATCTTGCATGCGTAAACGTGGTTTGTGCAATCATGCATGCACAAATATTTCAGCATGTAGCCACGCTATATGGGAACTGACAAGAACTAAAGATGCGATAAAAACACGATAATTTTGCAGTAAATCTTTAATAGAATAATCCCATCCAACCCAATCCAACCAACGGATCTGGTAACACTCCTCGCGGAGGAGCGACCCAATAATGAGCTAGCGAGCGAGCGAGCGTCGCGAGCGACCGTTTGTTGGATCACTTGGTTGGATTTTATTCTCTTTGGTTGGATCCAGTACCATCTATCTATCCAAGCCTATTCAATTTTTATGTAAATCTATTCATTCTATTATTTACCGAATATTGATTCGACCGAGCGCGGACGGTTATCGTTTTGCGAGAAACTGAACTTAAAATTCTATCCGTTCGTTGAAAACTAGCCCGGGTGTCGCTCGAATATATTACCATTACCTATAAAGTCGCAGACCTGCTGCTTCAGAGCCCTCAACCAATCTCACGGTATTTACAAGGAAGCCGCTAAAATGGCCAGCGGATCTGTCTTCAGAGACAACTTCTACACCCATGCAATCGTAGGCGTCGTGAAGTCGACCATCGCCGAGGAAGCCGATGTCGATACTTACGCGCTAAAGTATCAGCATGATTATTTAGTGAGGATCCTTCGCGATATGGATCTAGATGTGATTGAAGTGGATTTCCAAGGGTCTTACACCGGGAGTTTGCTGCTTGACAGAGTGGCGGTTTCCGTCAATGGGGTGGTCTACATGCCGACGCCCAAGTCCTCTGTAGAGGAGTATAATGTAAGTAATCCAAAAGTTAGTTCATACTTTGCCTTTAGGTACCTTTATGCAAAAAATACTTTATATTACCAACATATGGCCAGCTTTCATGTAGTTTTCCTTTTGATGACTATAGCTGGCTTTCATAGCACTACAAAGTACATATCTATCAAAAAAGTTTTGGAAATAATAAATATACCATTTCTTTCATGTTTACAATGAGGCTTAATGCTACACTACGGCCAATTAAATAATGAGAACCTGACAGGTTGTCATGATAGAACAGACAACATTAATCTCTCTACAGAAACTACAATATCTTTCTAACTGAGTAAACCCTTACTAAAATAACTATTAATCTCACTTATCTAATTTTCAGCTTACAAATCTGAAGGTGATCCTACAACATGAGCTCAATCAGCTGGTGATTGATCAAAACAACCCAGATGCACGGGTCTGCGGAGCTGATGTACTGATCCATGGTAATTGCCCAAATATTATTAATATTGGTAAAACACAGGCTCTTGAGCTGATGCATGTAAAGTCTTCATAATATCTTATAGCTAACCTCAAGCTCAGTGTTGTCACTCATTGGTTGCTGGCTGCTCATAATTATCTCGTCTCAAATCTATCATCAATGCACTATAAATATTATATTTTATCTTTGACCTAACTACTTTAACAATATATGGCTGCTGCTATACAAAGTCTAGGCTCCATTTGCCTAATGATTGTTAAAAGAATAAAGCTGTCTATTAACTTAATATGTTTATTAAGTTGCCAAACCATACAACTACATGAAATTAAGTTAGATTATACTTTAACATTTCAACAATCCATAAGCAAGCCACCTTAGTATTGAAATATTGCTGGTACTCCTCACTAATATCTTCTGTCTAATGTTTTAATTTATTTTCCAGGTCGTGAAATTTTTGTGGGCATATCAGAAACTACCAATGAAGCAGGAGCAGTGGAATTGGCCGAGGCCTTCAAAGATTTCCCTGTTACTGCTATTCAGGTAGAATATTTATTGTTTTGCTTTATTTACCTTTCCGTTCAAGCTCATATTTTTAACAACATTCAATGAGTATAAATAAAAGCTGTAGTGGTCCCTTTTTATTTTCCGTGTACTGGAGGCAACAATTTGTTGTTAACACTTGTATGAATAAACCAAATATAATAAGCTTATAAAAATTTACCCATATAGCTTTGATTGGAACAATACAATACTTATTTAACTTTTTTTACACCCAATGAACTATATAATACTTCAATGTGTCCACCATACAATATACATAATAAAAAACTTAAAATTACAATGAGTGGCCTTAATGCTCCTACATTTTCATAGCTTTGGAAACTTTTGGTTTACCTGGTTGGTTACCCTAACTAAGACTTAGAGGTCTTCAGTGAACATAAATGGGCCTGGCATGGGTATACCATATTATTATCTACTTTTTTGACCTTTTTTAATAGGAAAATAAAAACAAAATATAATTTTCTCCAGATGCCACGAGGCACCACTCATTTGAAGGATTACATCAACAATGGAGGGAAAGGCATGCTAGTAGTTGGGCCCGGCACTGAGGCCCAAGAGATCCTGGCTCTACTGGAGAGGGAGGCCGAGGGATTCTTTGTGAAGCTCAATGTCCCTGAGGCTGTGGCAGCTAACTGCCTCTATTTGAACAAGACCCTCATCCACCGTGCCATTGAAGAGATACCGGCGTCTTTTAGAGTATGTATGTTTTTTTTATACTGTAGATTAGCCATCTTCATTGTTTCAGTAGCGAATTGCTATAATTTTGTTTGCCAGTCTTCTCAGTGTGCGTTCCCATTGACGCCAAGTGGAGTTGAGCAGCGTGTAGACATTGCGATTTTAGGCATTGATTCAACCGCATCTTTTAAGGCAACCGATTTTTTTCTAATATCTAACTATTACCTAAGCGAGGTAATTGTAAAAAAAATACTTATATAAAGTTTAAATATTTTTATTTATAAGATTTTTTTATTAGTATCTAAAAATAGAAATAGAAGGCATTTTCAGCCATGATCAGGTATACCTCATCAGCACAGTTACGTTAGGTATACCTAAAAGTGTGGCTCTCACGGTCTGAGTAGACAAATTTACCTGCTTATATTTTTCATATCATTCAGTACAAAATCGCGAAAGTAACTCTCCCTGTCTGTCATTGTCTCCATTAACATGGAAATATTTAAAAAAAATTGCCAAGGTAAAAGGCGGGATGTGCTCGACGATGGCTCGACGTTGATCAATTAAAAACGGGACTTTCTTGCGGAGGACTGAGATGATTTGAATGAAGAGAAGGCCTTCACCCTGCAGTGGGACACTCCTGGTAGACATAATAATGATAATAAATGAAAGATATGGACGATTTCCGCTGGGCGAACCTGGATGAGGCTAGCGCAGGAACATAAGGAGTGGCCCAAGAGGTAAGAGACATATCCGGTTATGGGTCAAGTCGGGAGGCGGATGATAGTGGTAGATACATGTTAGTGGGTTAATAAATAAATATTCCCGGAAGGACATATATGTATGTAGGTCTATTCTGGATAAACTCTAGTACAGCCGCGAGCGATAGCTATGTAGGTATATAAAAAATGCATGCCCACATCAGCGAAATGATCCACATCGTCTCAATGCTTAGCTTCGCTATTATGGAAACACAGCCACAGTTATGCGAAATCATTTAGATTGAAATATTTACGATATGAGGACCGACCGTTGTTACTTGGCAAAAAAAGCGACGCCTTCGTAAACAAAACTGATATTTACATAAACAGGTTATTTTATTAGCTTTTCAACTTTTATAAGTCGTGTATAGAGAATGGGATTGACAGGGACAGCGAGACAGCATGCTGTCCTGCTTAGATCACATTTGATTAAATATGATCTATCAATCAATCATTCTAATTATGACTTTCTTTATCCTATTTTCTATCTACACGACTACTACGAACTTGTATTAATGAGCCGTGGTGCTGAGCTGATGAGGATTTATTCAATTAAGGTAGATGAGTAGGCTGTGGGAACCGTATGCTATGTGGGTGTTGGCGTAATTGGAATTAATAGGCACCATGGACATCTCTAGTTAAAATGATTCATGTAACAATCCTTATTATTTTGAAAGTCATACTTTTGTCACAAAAATGCTCCTTAACACACAAGTTTTTTTAAACGTCAACAGTTGAGCTCTTAAACATATAAACCTATTACCTTGATATTATTTTCTAAAAAGCACCTCGGCTTCTCAGCCTTATGTTATCCGCGATCTACCACAAAATAATCTCCTTGCTAACCGTTGCATTAGTTAAAAAAAGAACACTAAATGACGTCGGTGAGAAAAGCGAACAGCGAAATTTTTTTTTATGGGAAGTATGGGCAAGTTTTTATACGAGACGGTTCGTAAACATAGTGAAATAGACTACAATGGAGCGACCTCCTCTCAAATCAAGAGGAGAGGAGGAGGGGAGTCTCAGTAAACTTTTAAAATTATTATGAAAATAGGAGCATACTAAGCTGGCGAGCAGAGCGATCCACGAATCTTGGGATTTGAACAAGCACACGATATTTATAAATGTAATAAGTTTCAAGTTGATACCTTCGGGTGGTTCTAAGATATTCAACAGAGAAATAACTTGATAGTTCTGAAAAACCTAAAAACTGACTTCCACTTATTACAATGTTTTTTTTTTAAGTTTTCGGGCATATAGCCATATACTGATCCCTCGGGAGTAAAATTTGTAGGGGACCATTTCAGAATCTTATTCTATACAACAGCTAAAGAATAATTTAAATCGGTCCACAATTGATGGAGAAATATATAAAAGAAACATATAAAAAACACAGCTAAAAATATAGAAACACTCCTATTTCAAAGTCAATCGTCGGACAGAGCGAGACCATAAGGGATTCGTTCTGTACCTAAAAAGGAATAAGGTATCGGAGCTAGCGCAAAAGTCATGACTTATGCTTTGTTTGTCAAAAAAATTTAATAGCTACAATAACGGCGAGCGAAGTGAGATGTAAAAATTAAGTAGTTTTATACGGCAGTTTTTTTTTATAGTATATAGACCTTCGTTTGACCACAATCTCACCTGATGGATATAGATATCACGAAGGTCTAGAAGACACCTGTTCACTCTTGTCTTGAAGAGACCCAGATTGTAATGGGTTTAACCGTAAGGAATCTAAACAAAATTAAAAAATAGGGTCATTGTGGTGCTTATTAACACAAGCTCTGCTAAGCTTGGGGCTAGATGTTGCTGTGTGGTTTGTCCAGCATTATTTATTTATTAATTTATTCCATTCCAGATTTTCTGCGAGAAGACATCCTGCTCTCGTCGCTCGATCTGCTTCTCCGAGTTCGACAAACTGAACGCTGGCCTCTCGTCCGTCGTTCTCCTTACCAGAAAATTCCAGTAAGCATCACATCATTATCAAATTAAAAAGCTGGATTCACTAATTACAAGGAACACTGGATTTACACAAGAAGCAAAAAGTAATGCCAATATAATGACTTTTATGACAATATGACATGTCGGTGAAGTATTGAAAATAACATAAGTTATGATATCAGCTGGGTACCTCTGTTGGCTCTTTACCCAACAGTGCAGTGCAGTGGAAAACCTTTGCTTTCCTTCTTCCTACGTTCTAGTTCAGTAATTGGCATTGATAATAATTCTGATGTTTTTGCATCATCTATAAAAGGTGATTTGACTATGAGTGTGTTTATCTAGCTCATATGCCAGCTGATATATCCAGTAGATATAATAAAACCGTTATAATCTTTCATGGAAGAAATAAATTTAAATATCCACAAGGTCCTCTTGAATTGAAAAAACATCTGTATTTATCTTTTCAGGGACAAACACTCGATGCCTCTAGCTATGCCACTGGGGCACAATTTCTTGTAAATTTAACAAGCGTGAATCCAGTTACGTTAATTGTTGTAATTTATTAACATTTGTATACCGTACTGCCGAATAAATTGCTTTTTTATAATAATATTTTGTATACAAGTGATTGACAAGACTTATACTTGCGTACGTGAAAAAGTCTGTAAAGAATCTACGATAGTTGGCTTACTGCAATGGTCTTTCCTTTGTAATTAACCACTCTCTCGGCTCTACATAAATAATTTTTAGGAACAATGATACTATCCGATAAAAATATGCTTATTTTGTAAGTGATTTTCTAAAAATCTCATTTTATTTTGTTCTATATTTTTATCTGTCTTTTACTTAATTTTCTACATATGATTTTCCTGATATTCCTATTCAATTCACTTAAAAAATAAGTATTTAAATTTTTCTAAGAGCTTATGTACCTACATAGTAATAAGTTGAATAACTCAACAGTAATGTAAGAAATTGAACTGAAGTTTGTTATAGGAGACACTGTTTTAGTATTCATGTACTTTACTTGAATCTTATTTATTTATGCTTTAAAAAGCAACTAATTGTTTCGTAACATGTATAAAATTTTACAAACTCTCTACATATGACTTCCTATATTTCTTTTTTTTATGGAAGTACTTGTATTTTCTTGACTTGTATTTCGTCTAGATTTATGTTATTTATATATTATTATATTATATTAGTATAATTTAATACTTAGATAAGCTACAGACAAGTGCATAAGTGCAGAACTAGCACTCATGCACTTATCTTCAGCTGTTCTAAGCAATTACGCATAGTAGGGTGTTTCATTTTTCAAAAAGTACTTTAGTTATTTTACCTTGACTTTGGTTTCCCCCAATGTCACTACTACAAAAAAATTATACGCCAAATTTCATCAAGGATATTTAGAGGTTGTACATGTTGACCACTTTTATCTCATACTAGTGAAATACGTAATACTTAATGTTTTTAACAGTGTGTGTATATTTACGATTTTCTGTCTGGAATGTCAATTGACACAACACCGTCAAACATAGGATTCATTCAGGGACCATGCATCCGAATAGAACAGGAATTCAATCGATCATATATATAGCTGTGGTTAGCTTGTCGTCATCGCACTCTAGAACTTACATTGAAAGGAGTGTTTGAAGAGTGTCCTGAAGTGGTCCTGACATTCCAATTAAATAGTCATATACGACAATTCTAGATGAGGAGAGTCTGGTTGAAGCCTTTGTATAAGAACAACGAGCGACAATGGTTAGCTACATCCAAATGTCTTAAAAAACACAAAGAGTTATTACAACTGTCTCTCCTTTATCGAGAAGATTTGAATAATAGGGACTTCAGTTTTCAGAATCCGAGGCCTTAGGTTCTTCAAGCGAGGTGGATGGCGAAGGCAATATATGCCCTGAAAATGAACATTTTCACCAGACATTTAAATATGCCTCAAATAGAATTGGAATGAAACGAGTTGCACATTTTGTTAGCCTACTATAAGTTCGCTTTTGGTATGAAGCAAATGTTAGCCGCTGGGCTCCAAAGAAAGATCTGGAGATACTACAGCTATTCAAAAGTTGTATTGTAGCATGTCCAGATCGTTCTACATGCTACTTATATCAATTTCAATTTTATTTTAGGTTTATAATGTGTAGTTTTTTCTATAAAAGTTATTCAAATTGTAATTATCGAAATATTTCTTTGATTTTCGAAAGTGATCAATGTGTGCAACCTGTAAATGTAATTCAATCTTCTTAAAATTTCGCATGGATAACTTTTATATCACTGGGACACGGGGGGCGAGCAAAGTCTGCAAATAAAATACGTTTTGTTTAATGCCTAACAAAATGAAACACCCTAATGCATAGTAAATTTTAATTCTGCGTTTGATATTTACACGATATGTTCATAGGCCGGCTTATCTGATCTTATCTGTTACTTAGCATGTAAATACTCAAATACCACAGAACCATTTCATACCCTGTGATGTTAAGATTTATTTGTTTCGACGACCGATGTGGCGCCTCTGGCGAAGGTTCGCCTACAACGCAGGAGGTTGCGGGTTCGATTCCTGCCTCGGGACAAATGCAAGATCTGCAAATATTTGTGCCGGGTGTTCTGGCTATTTTCTAAGTATAATAAAAAAATATCTATCTACGTATGTATTGTATTATGTATAATATAATTCCCATAACACAAGCTCTGCTTAGCATATGGCTAGATGATGCTGTGTGGTTTGTCCAGCATTATTTATTATTATTAAACTTTATGTCAAGTTTAAAAAAAATCATCACATAGTAATAAGTTAAATTATCTCTTTATTTTAAGGCTAAACACTCCTTTGAATCTCAGCTTGTACCAAACAAGCTAACCTATTCCTTAGAAAATGCATTCCCTTTAGGTATTAATTTTTAATAATTATCAATTTTGTTGTGTTTGCGATATTTTTAAACATGTTATAAAGAAATTCTAGTTATAAGATCGAAAATAACAACTTATTGTTTATTTAGGAAAAGCAGTTTTATGTTGGCCTGCACCTACATAGGGAAGGTACGCACCTTAATAATTGACATTTCCAATAAATGGTTAGGTTACGGATTGCATAATGTTAACCTTTTAAGGTAGTTACCATTGTACTCTCATAGGATTTTCTAGAAATCAAATATCAAAATGTACTAGCCAGTGTAATCATATATCTTTCCTTTTATCATAAATAATAGATTAAGCTATAAGTAGAGCCAAAGTAATAATCAATGTACTTTCTACTATTTATCTCTTCTGTAGTTAGTATTTTGTTGAATGTAAACCCTTTATAAACTTAAATGATAGGAAATAGATAAAATATGCTAGAAAGCATGTTGAAGGTGTGCCCGCCAGCTAGCCGTGATTTCAACAAAATAATGCGTGTTTTCAGTTGGCACAATAGATTGCAAAGTTTTGTGTGTAGGTCAAGCCCAAAAATACTTTTTAGGGTTTTGCTCCTTGAGACAAAGGCTTAACTAACAATAGCATCTTATATTCGTAGCATAAGAAACTAAATTAAACAAATTTTGAATTTGTTTTGTATTATTTTGTTAATAACGGATCTAATGGCAACTTAGTTTTTGAAACAATTTTGTTAAAGTTTATGTGTGTTCTAATCAATCACATCACAATTTATTCAATGTTGGTACTCATTGTTAGCATTTTGTAAGTATTTCTTGTTCTGACATGTACTTATATTTTTGTGTAAGCAACAGTTTTGTTAATAATTTTGTAAGATTTTGATTTTTTTTCGCAGTAAACGCTAAAAGCATTTTTGTGTGGATTTTTTTTTATTTCGCTTTCTTGCTTATTCTGACTCGATACAATCGTAACATCATTAAAATATGAGAACTATTAATTGCAACTAGTTGATTTTTTATTATAGTTATTGTAATGCCCCACTGTTGGGCAGAGATTTCACCTATTTCCGAATATGTTTGTATTAGTCATTCATAAGACTTAAAATACAAACATATTCTGGAGGATTTTTTTTGTTTCATGAGATTAAAAATTAATGACATGAATAAGTACTTCTGTCTGCAAACAAATAATCATCTCATTTTCAATGTTATAATCATAAAATGTAGCTACTTCTTGGTAAGTAGATATACCATTAGAGGTATGATATTATATCGATTTTACTGTATTTAATGCATACTCCCTCGTGGAAATGACTGTATCGATTTAAGATTAATAAAAATTTAAAATGTGTTCATGTGTTCATTCTTATGTAAAAAGTACAGTCAGCGTCAAATTGATATGAGCGTCTAGAGTAGTCAAAATGATCTGAAAAACAAAAGGAATTTGATATACGCAGTTCGAATCATCATATTGTTGTAAGCACCCAAGGAGGTCAAAATATCTTACTACTCATTGTTTCATATTTATATGAGCAGTCAGGATGTTCAAAATTATCTTAGCAAACAAAGCTCTCAAAGATAGTATGCAAACACTTGAGTGAATATTTTTGAAGGTACATTTTATGCACAGATAACTTTGAGAACTTTGATAGCTAAGATAATTATGAACATCCTGACTGCTCATATAAATATGAAACAATGTGTAGTAAGATATATCATCCCATAACACAAGCTCTGCATAACTGGGTACTAGTATAGTATTATAATATCTGTGACTTGGGGCTAGATGATGGTGTGTGACTTTTCCAGCATTATTATTGTTATTTATTGATTATACGAAGAAACGCTGGTTGCAGCATCAATTAGTGGTGAAGACTGCTAACATCAAAACCCAATTAATATTCTTAAGGCAATGGTTTGTGAATATATTTGGCTGAAGAGTATTACAATTTACAATGTTCTGTGCTGAAGACCGCCAGGCAGGAAGATGTAGACCTGGAATAAATATACATACCTATAAATTTCTTATCCCAAAAACTGCGAAACTGCAGGGCAGAAGCTAGATGTCAAGTTTTGTGCAGATTCTTGGACATTAACAAATCCCCGACGCGCCACGACTAGATTTAAAACAGCACTATCTACCTAGTAAAATTTGAACCATTAGGATATCTTCATTAGTAAAATCTCGTATAGTACCATCTATTAGATAAATACAGAACTATTTAGTTCATCCTTAACATGATAGATGGCGTTTGAATTTTCACACTGCCATCTGTATGAATGACGCTAAACTATATAATAACCTCTTGTTGTGCTCATCCTTGTGAATTTAACTCATAGAGGTCTCTCCTGAGGTCTGTAGCGTTCATAGACCTAGAATTTTTTAGTATTATTTATTAAGTTGGTGCCCGCGCTTTCGCTCGCGTTTTATCTGAATAAAAAATTGCCTATATGTTATTCCAGGTCCCAAACTATTATATACCAATACCAAATTTCAGCCCAATCAGTTCAGTAGTTTTTGCGTGAAAAAAATACCTGCAGAACAAACATCCATCCATCCATCCTTACAAACTTTTACATTTATAATATGATTAGGATATCCAACATTTTGTCAAAGCTAGTTCTGCTAAGGTGGCGTCTTTCCAAAACCAATAAAAGTTCTACAATTAATAAATAGACTATGTTTCCATGAAATTCTAATGAGTCATGGTTGCGGCGTATTAACCCCTCCAACGCATACCGTGCCGTAATAATTTTTTTAATTTTATAGTTATAAAATCACTCAACATTTTGGCGCAAAGTCACCCAGGTTTATCTTCTTTTTCACTTTTTCCGCTAGTGGTACAAACGTGTGAAGAGAATCAATTAATACTTCATTTCGTATTCGTTTATACGCTTTACAACGCATAATTGCACACGCATAGCGAAAACATGCACGTTCGAGTACCTACAGGTTATCGACATTTTTGATTTCGCGGTAAATCCCGACGTATATGTTTGTTGTTGGTCAGGGTTGTCACATGTCATGTTAGTGTCAAATGTAAATTTTTGATTTTAGGTGAATTTCGTCATCGTCATCATGTAGGTATACTTAAGTGGTGTTTCTACATTACGAATCGCGGTTTTTTTACTTATAGGTTTCGTTTTCGATTTGGTAACTCGTGGACGTAGATTACAAATATGCATTGTTTTTTCAAACTCAAGATAACGGATTCTATTCTGGGTAGGTAGGTATTGTTTTCGAGAGGGCGTAGATTACAAATTTGACGACATTTCAAATCCAAGACACGCTTTTTTATTCAAAATTCAACGTATCCAGAATAAAATTTGAAATAATAAACTATATGCCATCTTCAATTAAAAAAAACTACGTATATCCGTAATCTTCACTCACGAGTTAGTCGAAGATAATAACGACGAAAAAAATTTAAACAAAAGATCACCAACATCTTGGATTTGAAAAAAGACTCGAGCACCACGTACATTTTAGTTAGTCAAAAACGATATCCATTATACATTAAAAGTACCTGGTTGACCGAGCTTTGCTCGGTAATTATTTTTTTGGTATACCTATTGTGTTTTTTAGAAAATAAGATTATAAGTATAAAATTTAGACCATTATTCGTAATCTACACCTTCGAGCATATGAAAATGTCTTTTCTGTAATTATGTTACCCGATCAATGGTCGAGCTAAAAAGAAAGATTTCCGTCAGTCCTGAAAAGTATCTCCCGAGCTACTAAAGCGGTGGATGTATGCAGCTCGGGAGCGTCCTTCCCCAGTTTCATCCCTTGTCCACTGCTTAATGCCCTGTCAAAACGCCTTCATAGAACAAAACTGTATGAATATATAATAGGTACATATGCGTCGTAGGCTGTGCTATTAGGTGCTTAAAGTTGCCTATTAGTTATTCCAGTGGTGCAGGCGAATTAATAGATGAATGAAAGGAGTCAAAACAAAACAAAATTATCGAACGTTTGCGATTTCCTCTTTATAGGCCACAGGACATTCTTTTGTATCCAGCACCGCACAAGACGACAATATGCAGTCACAATATGAACTTAAACTCGTAATCTTTAGATAAATTTTACAGCGACATTTATCACCGCAAGCTTCAAGCGAGTGGCCCGCGAGCTGTCGTCAATATAAATGTTACGCGTCTACGTCCATATTTGAATATACCTTTCTGTGCTGTGCGGCGGTAGTGCGGTCCAGCACGGCTATTCTAACTTGATCGAAAAGTTTCCTTGACTCGAAATCTGACACAAATCCGCGCGAAGTTCAAATAATTTAGCGGTTTTTAATATTTTCTGCGTTCTACAAGCAACATCAATAGCAGAAAAGTAGCTTAACGTAAATTGTAAAACATTTTCTATGAACTCATGTTTTAACTAATTTCGATTCGACTCGAGTTTGGGAGAAATTAATAATTTAAGAGATTTATTATTAAAATCAACATTCTTACTAAAAGCCCCATTAATCGTACTTTATTGGAACATGGGTTGATAGAAAATGGTCAGCGACTTATGAAAAACTACTTTTTAGGTAGTTTTATTCCTTGTAGAACGCAGATAATATTAAAAACCGCTAAAATATTTGAATTTCGCGCGGATATGTGTCAGATTCCGAGTCGACGAAGGTTTTCGATCGAGTTAGAATAGCCCTGCTGATCTGCGGCAACCTACCAGAGTGTTTACAACCTTTTTTTGGTTTAATAACCCATTTATTGAAAATAGTAATGCGTTACTTTGTGGAAATACATTCTAAATTATTAGGATAAAAAATTATAGTAACAATTCCGCGCAAAACATCTGATGAGATTAAAAAAAAAAAAACTGGTGCACTACTCGCCCTCCTAAAAATGGACATGCAATCTGAGTAGGTAAAAATAGACTTACGCAATACACTTGTCAATTTTATATTTTGTATGTCTATTTTTTACTTACATTTCGTTGAATCTCATAAGAGAAGGTTTTGCGCGGAATTTTTACTAGATATTTTGCATCCTATATTTTAAACCCTTTGTTGACATAAAATATTTTTAATTAGATTTTAAATCCAAGTATTTATTTTGCAAACTTATGGAATAAATAAACTATTGATTTAGATATTATTTCCATTCCTACCCAGCGGAAGGCAAAAAAAAACTGTTGCTGGTAGTTAGTAGTTCATACAATCTTAGTAGGAAGGAAGGTCAATTGTCAGCTGATACGTAGGTAATGATGCGTAAAGTCTTACGTAATGTACCAAGCAATGTAATGTGAATTCATTTGAATAGTGACGACGTACCGCGAGTACGAACCGAACTAGTTACCTACACGCGTTTCCGACGTGCTCGTCAACGTCGCTTTAGTTCCTAGTTTGGTCGTGTTCGCGCTCGTCTCAATTAACCCGTCCACTCTGGCGAAGCGAGCATACTTCGAGCCCCTTTGTGATATTCCGAAAAACCGTCAAATCACAGATAGCACCAAGCGCTACGTGAAAAGATCATAGCGTGCTTGTGAAATGCTCTGTTCGTGCTCGTGAAATGCTCTGTTCGTGCTCGCAAGTCGTCCACACTATATAATTGGCTTGCATTGCATGATAAGTATAACTTACGTGTTAATTACAGTAATGTGGAGGGCAAATTATTTCATTTCATGTTATTTTGCTTAAGTCAGTACACAGCTTATAAGGATACTTTCTTTGCAGGGAATTCATAGAAAGAGCTAACTTCTTATAGACAGAAGCATCGTACCGACTTAACTTAAACTTACCGGCACCATTGTAAGTTACTATAGTCGACTGCTCAAGAAATCCCAAAGGCAAAGGCGATCTCAACGATTCCTTTGATGTTAGCCTCTTATTTAGCCATTATATAGGTACCTTCTTACTTACCTCCCTAATCACATCAGAAGAACTTCGATAGTCCATGTTTTCTAAGGACTTGCAATTCCTTCTTATCATAAGTAGGTATATGTAATTTATCTACTTCTTTTCGTATTTATTCCTTTCCATTTAGTGAATTTCTCTAGAACCGATCTCTAGACCGCTGGATCCGATAGAAAAAGTATTAATTTGTCTATTGCTTTATAAAAATCACACTAATATTATAAATGTGAAAGAAATTTGTTACCTCTTCATACCAAAACTGCTAATTTACATCAGTCTATTCTGCACATTATTATTTACACAGCGCAGCCATGTAAATTTGTTGCGTACAAAAGTTGTTTAATCTGTAGCGTAGCGTCTCTCTACGTCGCAACGTAGACCCCCTACGTCACGGCGTAGACCCTCTTCGTTTCAGCGGCGTAGACCCTCTACGTTCCAGTGGCGTAGACCTTCTACGTAACGGTGTAGATTATGCCTACCTACGCCCTAGTTGGCGTAGCGTTGTAGAGAAGTCGTAGATCCTCTATGTCGCGGCGTAGAGGATCTACGACCCTTTACGGCAGCTACAAGTGAACTTATAGTTTGAGATGGTTTTGCTGTTTTGAGTACGATTTTTCCAAACGTCCATTCATTCATCCATCCAAACTGTCGCATTTTTATTATTAGTGTGATACCTAACTGTTCTGGAAAGATTACTGTGCTGAGTGATTATTTTGTACCTAAAGATCATAGTGCATAGTGCGGTCCGATTTAAGCCTGCCTACAGTTTTTGCTCGTAATATTTGGGCCTCATAGCTCTAGTTTCGGACCTGGCAGACTATGAACTGTGATTTTTCCCTCACGCTCTCTGGGTTCGCACAAAAGCAAGCCGGCTGTGTACAAAGAACAGTAATGAATTTAATGATTATTACGTATGCGGACTCCACGGAAATGCTCGCAGCTATACAGAATTTTTTGTGACTTTTTCCCAGAATACGATTGTACTTTTATTATATCAGTGTTCCGAAACCTGCAATAAAAAAGTGCAATACTAGCTATCGTGAACGACATGCCCTTTGGTAGGATTAATCTATAGGATTTTCAGACGGATTTAAAAAGACGAGCATCCCGGCTTCTTGCGAAGGAAGTTAGCACCTTCTGCCGCATTCTTAAAAGTATTCAATCAAAATCATCCATAAAAGTTCCACTGCTGGGCAAAGGCCTGCCTCTGATCCCTTCAATCATCTTCCTTCTTCTTGATCTTTAGCCAGCTGGATTAAGGCAGTGCTTATTTTGTATAAAAGATATTTGTATTCAACAAGTATTATATACTACAAGATTCTGCACATGGCTTCGGATGCGTTTTGTGGTCGGTTCAGGTGTGGAAAATTTCAGCCTAATCTATTCAGTAGTTTAGTCTTCGGCCAAAGATCTTCACAATGGCACAAACTTTGACCTTAATCATATAATTAGGATTAAAAAAACATTTATGTTCATCTTCATTGACCACAAAATAGTACTTTATTAACAAAGAAAATCACAATGAAATAATAGAAATAAACTAGAACTAGTACATACAATTGAAACAATTGAACTAACTGCAGACTGTTACAAACAATCTTCATCATTGATAGAACTAAGTTAACTTATTTGTGCAATGAGGCAGTTTATAGTTACATTAGGTTATATTATGATATTTATCTTCTATAAACTATATAAAAAAAACTATAACTTTAATTTGTTTTATCGCTTTTTTAACCCTATGTGACGTAATTACATGCTGCTCGTCTACTTCTACCTTTTATACGAAGAAACGACACCAAACTGCTTCTGAAGTAAATAAAAAAGATTCTGTGATCCGCATTGAAATTCGGCTCGCCCCACTTTGATAATCCATGTGTTCCAGAGTGTCCCAGAGATCAATTTATAGAGCAAAGATCCGTTCAGAAAACAGCGTATGATAGAATGAGAACCAGCCAGCTGGGAAACAGACAAAAAAATGTGGTCGCAAGCCCGACGGTCGATTGGAGATATACAAAAGATACCAACTGCACAACCAAATAATTCCGGTCCAAGCTCCGACCGACCAAATATTCGTTCGAAAGCCATTAGCTTTTGCTAGCGTTTAGTCTGGATGGATGGATTTGATCAAATGTTTGTGTTTGGACTCGCTTTGACTTCTACTCAAGCGTGTCGCTATGTATTACATAGAAATAGAGGTAGATTATATATGTATAAGTAGGTATGTACATATATCATCATGTATGTACATACCTATTACCTCCGTTATTTGTGGCGTCGTATGGGGGAGGTCTATGTCCAGCAGTGGACGTGTATGATATGAACATATATAGCAGAGGTAAAATCCTAACTAATATTATAAATGCGAAAGTGTGTTTGTTTGTCCTTCCTTCACGCCCTAACTAAGCAAACAATCGACTTGATTTTTGGCACAAAGTTAGTTAAAAAGATGAAGTGTATCATAGGCCTGAGATTTAAGGAAAAAAAGTATTTCTTATCCCTCTGGAAATGTGAAATTCGAATATAACGCGGGTGAAACCGCGGGGGACAACTAGTATAGTTATATAAAGCGTGGTTATGACCATTTTCACGTCTTTTCTCATCTTAACTCTCATCGGTGTCGGATTTGGCATCTATTTACATAAATTTTCTGTATATTCTACGTACTGTATACATAATGTCTGTATATTTAACCTTCATTCTGTATACACTGTACGGCAAAATATTCATATTAGTTATTTCTAGGCGTTTCTAAACTAACATTTTACTAAATTTAATTAACTTAACTAAAATATAAGTAAATAGTAATTTGTAGTTACGCGCAATATATAGTATGTATAGTGTACATATACTCATAAGGAACATCAAAAAGTCGAGTTCTTATGTAAAAGGAGAATGTTCTTGTACTGGACGATTATATCAGACACGCATTAACAAGAATAAAAAACTAGCTGTAGGGGATAATATCGCATTTTAGTTCCACTACGCTTCGCTATAATAAGTTAGCTTTGGTTGTGATACATAAGTGATTAGCTGTAGTACTGAATAATGTGCAATATTTATTAAACTAAGCTTTATTGTGATACTTACAATTAGCTACCTCTCAAGTTGCATGGCGCCCTAACAGGGCTCCTAATATCTAGCCTCTAAGTGAAATATTTAAGACCTCTCACATTGTATGTATTAGGATTGCAAAATAAATACTTGAATAATGACATACTTTTTGAGCAAGAGAAGTCAAAACCTGACGTTCAACAAACGCCCAACACATTTTCACACAAACTCGTTAGCTTCAAAGTCAGGTTACACACATTCTTCTCAAATTGCACAACACTCCGGGTTCATCAACTGATAGACGTACCCCATTTACTTCACTTCTTCCACTAGTGGACAAAAAATTGAAGTGAAGTGAATATCAATACCACCTTATTTCTTATTTGATAATAAGAACTATGTTTATAGTATAAAATTTGACTTGTCTAAGTGCTTATTTTGTAAGCCTAAAGAAATAAAGGATTCTGATTCATTCCATGCATATTATTTGATTGAAAGCATTTTATTCTATCGTTTATCGACATCTTCTCCTCGTCCTCAATCCTACTTAATATAATAAATGTGTAAGTTTGTGTGAATGTTTGTTATCACGTATCTCTGTAACTACTTAACGTATTAAAATTAAATTTGGTACGTAGATAGTTTGAGTTTTAAATAACACATATAGCCTATTTACTCAGAGGGGGTTAAAAATAGCGGTAAAGTTTGTATGGAAAATTATTATTCCTTGGTTCAATTCACTAAAAACTCGGTTTAAATAAACTACTAAGTAAATAATTAATTATTCACGTATATTTTTTTTTCGCATTTCAACCATTAAGGCGTTTAAACAGGGTCGTAAAGTTATTATGAAAGATTTTATTCATTGGTTCGATTCGCTCAAAATTCGAATCGCGGGCGAAGCCGCGGTGCGTAACTTGTAACAAATATAATGTCAATGCCGGCACGGGTATATATTAGTTGGTGAATATATGTAAAAGGCGACGTGTATGTTATGTGGACATATTACGTGTATGTGATACTAGTAGGAAATAAAAATGTGGGAATAGACAGTGCACCTGTGTTTACGCACACACCTGGGCACTATAATATCTATATCCTGCGCACCTGGCTAGTCTCCGTTGAGCTGGTCGCCGAGGATGAAGGTTCGGCTAGAAGGACATGATCATTTATTATGTAACACAGTGTAAATGCAAATATCTATATACTCATATAGATCTGATTGTTTCGCTATTAATTTTTATTTCCAATCTAGAAATTGTCTCGATATTACTTATACCTCTCGGGGACCAGGTACCCGAGAGTAGGAGTAAATTGAAAAACAGCGCTGCATGCACATCAATTTAACGCATGTAGCACAAGCTGAATTTACTCCTTTTGTCTTAGGTGTAATTTTATTTTATGCGTAATTGTAGTGTCAATAAATGTTGTTTTATTCTATCATAAAATGATTATTTATTAATTAATTTGTTCATTAATTTGTTCAATCTTTTCATATAATTATGTAAGTTACTCTCAATCTTTCAATTCAAACTCAAAATCTAGTAAAATTGTGAACACTGCTCACGATAATATTTCTTGCAATTGAAATTATTACTAGGTAATATTTCTTTCAATAGAAATGATTACTAAGTATTATTTATATCTCACACAAAGCTAAAGGATTAAGGATTATTCGAATTTGATGGGATTTTACAAAAGTATATTTTTGACCATCTCACATAAGTGAGTTGTTATACTGTCGAGCGTAGCCAGGGATGTAAGACCGAGCTACTAGTATAGTGGACCGAGTGAAAAACACTACTTTTCACTTCGATTTTGAGAAAATAAAACCTTTTAATCTTTTAATATACATATGTCACGTGATTTTGACCGCAACATATATAATGATACTAATTATTTCTTTGCCTTTCTGCTCCACTTGCACATTATTAACTTAATTTTCGCTTGATAACATTTTCAATCAAAAAGTAAGGTATGTTTAATTTGTAGTTAAACAAAAACAAAGATTTCAGATACAGAATAAATAGTTTCTTTTGTGTCTTCGTTACGCGCAACGCTATGTACCTTGGTACCTACCTACGCATTCTACAACGGAGGAAAAATAACCCTTCCTTCTAAAAAGCATCCAACAATCACCAAGAAGGCACTTTCAGTTCAACTTTAAACAATAAATTCAAATGAAATGTATGTTCTTTGTAAAAGGAACACCAAAAAAATGAATCCTTATGTAAGAGGACGAATGTCTTGTAGTGGCTGATAATTTCAGACAAAATCAAAAAGAAAAAAAAATATCTAGCCCTAGGGCTTAAACTAGAATATTACTCCCGCTAAGCTACGCTATAATGATACACAATTTGAGCAAGAGAATTGAAAAAGAAGTTTCCCTGCAATTTTCACTTTACCTGTCCCTGTGTTATAGGATAATCCAATTGCTTTCTCATTATTATTTCTAAGAAGAACTATTTATCGCTGTTTTAGAGATAGCGTAAAAATAATAAACGCAAAAAGGGTTGCCAGAAGTGCCCGTACAATTTTGTATAATAACGTAGATTAGAGCTATAAAAAGGAATTGGTTTTACGTTAGGCAAGCCTTCAGAAGAGGCGGCGTTATTGGTCACAATATCTGTAATATTGTTACACTCTTGTCGACTCACTGAAAGCTAATCGATGTGACGGGTTATTACATTTTATCGGCGCTGGAGAAAGCCATTCCTGTATAAACATCTAGGTATCAGATGCATTATCGTCCCCCTTGGGTTGTTACAATTTCGTTAGGCTCATCGATTTTCGTAGCGGCGAGAATATCTCAAAGTATATTGGGGATATTGGTATCGCAAGTCCATTTTGCGTTTACAGAAAATGAAGAAAAAATATACTAAGTATTTTATTATTTTGAAGATGGAGAGAAGAAAGCGGTGATGTTGTATAGATGCGCAACGTCAAGCATTATTAATACTGTCGTATAAACGCAGTCGACAAAAATATTCAGAGCAAAATTTTAATAGGACATCGTTGGTAAGTAGCGACTGTTTTCTTTACACTAGTCTGTCATTGCAGTTGCAGAAAATTTGATTGTTTGGTTGTGATTTTCTTTGTTATTAAAGTGTAATGAACAAGGTAAAGTTTATTTTTCCGAGTTTACGTTGGTTAGATTATTAATTCGTTAATTATAGATATGATCAGCTCAAACAACCGGCTGCTAGTGACTTCTATACATTTATATAGATTAATATCATAAAAAAATGTTTTGTGTTTTTGAGCCGAAATGCACAGGAAATAAGGACAGTCACATGGAAGCGGATTTCGTGTACCTAATACAATTAACATTTCAGAAAGACCATGGTACCGGCGAGTTGCCCTTTGCACCCGCAAAATGTCCGGTTACGTTGTCATGACTATTTTTGCGGTCAACAGCATTAGAGTCCTTTCTAAAAAAAAAAACAGATTATATGAGCTGTTGTTACCAAGGAAAAAACCCTAGTCTTGTCTTTTATCCTAATTTTTATTTTATTATAATTCTATTTTATTGTTTGGTGTATGTGCCTACTCATAATGGACAATGTCTGAATAAACAAACTTTTTATTTATTTATGAAGATCATTCTCCATTAACTCCATTCATAGTATAAGTCTCTACTGTCTCTATACCTACCTACCCGCAAAGGCTGCTAGATCCTCATGTCAATTTAATTAATGTTTTTAATATGATTTTAATCTTTTAATTAATATGTCTGCGAGTGATACTCTCAAATGAATTTCGACGGAAATAAATCAAACATTTCCGTACATTTTCAAAGAACTGCCAGTAGCCATACTGCCTTTCAGTATGGCAAGAAATGATATAATAAAGCTGACAATCGATAGTCTATAGCAGGGGTTCCCAAACTTATTTTGTTTACTGCCCACTTTGAAAATAAATTATTTTTTAGCGCCTCCATTTTTTCCCTTAAAAACCACTATGACTTCAAATTTAATTAATTATTGTGAGCTATATTAGCGGAGATTAAACATTAATTCTAAACAAGACTTTTACTAAAACCTGCCAATGAGAATGATAAGCAACTTTTTAGTATTCAGATAGAGTATCTTTTATTCAAAATAAAACAAACAATCGATTCTTATATAAATACTAATGTGAAGGATGAATCTGAGGCCGTTTAATAAGTTTGTTGATTTGAGATGACATTGCGGCACGTAACAGACGAGATAACAACAGACTCTGTATGCCTAGTTGCAAAACTGGACTGGTACAAAAAGCATAGTCTAGATGGCACCTATAATAAGATACCGAAGTACTTTCTGAATGTTAGTGAGATTGTGTTTAAAGCTAAATTAAAACAATTATTATTGAGTAAATATTATTACAATATTAATGACTATTTCTCTTTATAGTAAGCAGCGCTGCCACAGCACTAAATCCACGTTCACACAAATATGACGATTGATACAGGAATGCACAAATAGGATTATTTAACAAAAAATTATTGTCCGCAGTCTATTATCTACAAAAATGACCTATCTAGCAATACTAATAACTATCAAAACGCAAAAGTGTGTCTGTTACCTTTTTATTTGTTTGTTTGTGTCTACTTTCATTTCGAAACGGAGCGACCGATTGGAATGATTTTTATTTTATTCATTCAATAAAACAGGACAGATATATGAACTACACGTAGAGAAATATCGAACCAAGTTAGTTTAAGCAATCTCCTAATTAATATTATTTGATGTTCACAAGTTCTAGTCGAGAGTCGAGAGCTCAGTCGGTGTGTAAGAGTCCTCCTAGATGAAATTATAAATCGCCCTCCAAGCCTCTAACACAACGCCCCCATTTTTTTCTGGGTCTCTTACCTCCCCCCTTTCGTCATGCAGCGCTCACAAGGGGGCATTATCGCCCACTTTGGGAAAGGCTGTTCTATAGGCTAATGGTTGTTTCAGATCAGAGGCGCACATATTTGAATGATCATTTTTGTGGTGCATGGTAGCTGCGTTGGATTAATGTGCGTAGAGCATTAGAAGCCACGCAATATTTTTAAAACCTACGTTTAATATACGAAAGTACGGATCGAGTCGTTTGATATGCTACATAACGATGTTGCATGGAGGGCATCACGGCTTCATTTTTCTTTTATTATAGATATTAATAATAAGTTAGAGAAAAACTATTATACTACACCTGCTCGGAAAGTTGCCTATTCTTTTTCTATATATAAGATAGAAAATACGTCATTGCAGGCGTATATGAGGGAGGAAAAACTATGGAATTTTATTTCTCACGCGTTTTAGCGGGAGGGAAAAGTGTATGGAAATCCATTTCTAAAGTGTATTTTTTTTAATTTATTAAAAGATCGGCCGGTAGCTATGGTTATTTTCAATAAAGGTCAAACGACAAAAAGTTTTTACTCCAAGTCCGCTTATGCGTTTTCCGTTTTCCGAAATATATTATGAAAAAAGAACCCAAGTGATAAAGGCTAGGAAGTTCTTCTAAATTTGAATTTGGTGTAGACAATTTTATTAATTCTACAGATTGTCGTCGAGTGATAGTGAAAGTTTTATAACACCGCCAGAAATAGAAGATTTACTCTGCTTTTTATTTTCCTCGCAGGTGTAGCATAAAGCACTATGTATTACTCGGCAGAAAGTGCGATTCCTACCTCGTGTGTCAAACGAGACACTCGATAGGAATTAGGCACTTTCTCGCCTAGGTGTATAATGTACTATTAAAACTAATATTTCTGTTTAAGCTGTCTCTCTATTTCTTTCGTGCATCGAATGATTTTTGCCCAACTGAATAGTTTGTAATTTGGAAAGTGAACTATTATTTAATAAAGAACACTCCATATAAATAATTACCTACGTTAAAGTTGGTAAATTGCCTGCCCATCTTTTAATATTGGATTATCGGAGTTAATAAACTCGATTGGTTGACGAGTGGCCACACTGAAATTTTTATACCAACTATAATATTTTACATATATTTATTATGTATTGTATGTGTGATTTACCATTAAAGAAAAATATTAAATATACATATGTATATATATACAATAAAACGAAATTTATACCGTCATTACTTTAATAATTTTCTTATAATCCGGTCTATTTTATGTAGTATTTTCCTAACTAAACGTTAACCATGTTTTTGTGGTAAGTACTATTAAACACGTGTTTAAGCAGTGTTTATCCCATAGACGCGGTTCAACTAAACACATGTTTAATAGTTTCATTGTTTTTTTTTGTTGTTAGACTGATAGTGTTTTAAACTAAACATATACGAGGAAAATCAACGTTTTAGAATCTTCAAAATCATTCGAGTAAGTTTAAATTGTATGGCAATAAATTATTCGCACAGCTAGTATCATGTCTGTGGCGTTCGCGCGATTTTCATCGCGAGACTTCAAAAGAGGAGGTTAACAATTCGTCTGTATGTTTTTTTTTGTATGTAAGTTACGCGATATCTCCGCCAATTATGGACCGATTTTGAAAATTATTTCACTATTGTATAGAAAACGATCCCGAAGGTATCTAATATTTTTATCCCACCCACCATCCCCCAGGGGATTAGTTCTTATCCCGCAAAACTTCAAATTAGTGATAAAGTAAGGGAATTTGAAGTCAGTTTATCGTTTTTAATTAAAACACGCCATAATATTTTATTACTGTTCCGAAAACGGAAGAGGCCGATATCATATGGCAAACTCGGAGTAAAAACTTTTTGTTTTTGACCTACAATGAAAATAAACATAGATACTACGACTGATATTTCAGAGAATAAAAATACTTTAGAAATAAATTTTCATACACTTCTTAAAACGCATGAAATTCTTTGATGTGCATCAGTTTTCCGTTTCGCATTTTAGTACGCCTGTAATATATTTTCTATCTCATATTTGGAAAAGGAATAAGCTACTTTCCGAGTAGGGGTAGTATAAACAAGTTTGTTTATTTAGAACTCACTACTAGCGGATTCTCGTTGATACATCAACGAGAATCCGGTTTGTAGATGAACTTACTGCTCTTTAAACATTATACATCGTGATCTTATCATCAATTCTTTAATGTACACAATAAAATATAGCATGAACTAATATAATATGATATGTACATAGGCGAGCTCTACCCTGAAAAAGATATTTCTTCCAGCAAACCTTACTTTTGAAATAAAAAATTATGTCTCTATTTAAAGATGAGTATACACTTGAACATTTAATAGTAACAGGGTCACAGTTTTTAATTTAGTCAAACCAGATTTCGAACATGACGCTCAATGTTTGTTACAACTTGATTTTAAAAACTAATAAGCGTTTTAGTGTAACTTTTTATCGAGCAAAGGCACGAGCGCGGCTGACGGGGAACGCCGGGGAGTGAGGAGCCTAGGGAAAATAGTATTCAAGTATTTACTTTGCAATCCTAATACATACAGTGTGAGAGGTCTTAAATATTTCACTTCGGGGCTAGGTATTAGGTGTACTGTTAGGGCGCCATGCAATTTGAGAGGTAGAGTATTTTAAGTATCACAAAGCTCAATTCTATAAATATTTCACATAATTCAGTACCTACTACAGCTAATCACTTAAGTATCACAGCCAAAGCTAACTTAATTTCTATCGGTTATTGTACAGAGTTATTTGGGATCCAAAATCTAGTCATGTTAATATTAATTTAATGCCTCCGTATCAGTAGTACTACTAAGAAGTACAACTGGTAGTACAAATGACACACCGTTGTATCTCTAGTACTACCAGTAGTACTAGTAAGCCTCCATGTCAGTAATACTGCTAAGAAGTACAACTGGTAGTACAAATGACGCACCTTTGTATCTCTATATAGTTTATGCTGTACAACTGAACATTTAGCTATCATGACAATCGATACTCTTTATTGATAATTCTAAACTGGCCACTTGTAATGTAAAAGATTTGAAATATGATACTTCTTTGATGCTGGATAATGAAATGACAGTGTCAAGAATATGTTTCAAAAGCTTCCATTTCATTGAATTGAGACATTATTTTTATATTTTAAACGTGAAAAATGGGAGATTCGGCGTTAGGCAATTCTTTAGTAGACGACATAAAGATAGTAGAACGTAGACGTGGCAAAGTATTACTAAACAGTGGTTACCAATACTATCTACTAAAAAAATACAAAAATTTGAATAGCATCTGGAGGTGCAAGAACTTTATATCCAGATGCAGATGCAGTGGAACAGTGACTGTTACAGAGGTAAGATTTTATTATTTCAAATATTATTATAATAAATTATTTAATAAATAAATAATTCTGGAAAATTCACACAACATTATCTAGCCATAAGCTAAGCAGAGCTTGTGTTATGGGTTCTAGATAACTGGTATATCAAATCAAATATCAAATATCAAAGTGCTTTATTTCCTTTAGACATTACAGAACTCTTGGACACGTCACAAAATTAAAATTACAGAAGTAAAACAGGGAAATAAAGTGATCACTTTGATTTTTTGTTCACTTCAATCTTTTTAACGTAAAGTAAAGTAAAGATGCGAACAAGAAACCTTTACCTTGTTTGGTTGTTAGTTTTCGAGTTGGAGCAAAAGTTGTCCCATGCTTTTTTATCCTCTAGATAATCTGATATTTTGTAATAAGCCTTTTTACAAAGGATATGTTTGATAGTTTGTTTGAATTTATTTATTGATAATTTTTGTAACTCACTCGGAGTTTTGTTGTAGAAGCGTATACATTGCCCTTTAAAAGATACGCTAATCTTGTGCAGCCGAGTTTTGGGCAAAGCGAGTTTGTTCTTATTTCTAGTATTTACATTATTTATGTCGCAATTTTTAAGGAATCGATCGATATTTCTATGAGTGTGTACACTCACTCATAAGTTTTCACAAATATATTGACATGGTACAGTCATTATATTTATTTCTTTGAATTTATCACGCAGGGATTATCTAGGACCCATGTTATAGATAGCACGAACAGCTCTCTTCTGCAGCACAAATACGGTATTAATATCTGCAGCGTTCCCCCACAGTAATATGCCATAAGTATGGAAGTAGCTGAAATAGACAAGTCTAGAAGTATCAACGTCTGTAAGATGACGGATTTTTTTGACTGCATATGCTGCAGAAATAAGTGTCTTCGATAGTTTATCTATGTGTGGGCCCCATTGAAGTTTACTGTCTAAAGTTATTCCTAAGAATACGGTACTGTCTACAATGTCTAAAGTTTCTCCTTTTACGTTTATATCAGCCTTTACTTGTTTTACATTTGGTAGAATAAATCTAATACATTTAGTCTTGGTTTCGTTAAGTAAAAGATCATTGACACTAAACCAATGGACTACTTTTGATATTGCATTGTTTCATCATTATCAGCCCATACACGTCCACTGCTGGACATAGGCCTCCCCCGTACGACGCCACAAATAGCGGTCCTGAGCCGCCTCCATCCATCGACTCCCTGCGACCGCTACGATGTCGTCGGTCCATCGAGTGGATGGTCTCCCATGTAGGGGGGATTTGCCATAATCACCACGCTTGGCAGGCGGATTGGTGATCGCAGTGTTGGTGTTTAAAAATACTCAGAAGGAAGCTGCTGCCCTTCTTCTGGTAGGTTCCCTTAGTCGGCTTTTACGACATCCACGGGTTGAGTTGGAGGGGTCGAAATTCGTACGCCGCGACCCCACGGCTTTTTGCATTGTTTACATCGTCATAATTTGTATTTTGTCTAATCATCTTGAAAATTAAAGTTAGATATACAGAACACCCTGAACAAATATCTGCAGATCGTACACACATTTGTCCCGAGGCAAGAATCGAACACGCGACCTCCTGCGTCGCAGGCGGACCTTCGCCCACCGCTCTACAGAGGTCGTCAGAGGTGGTTTTTATTGGACACAGTTTCGTCCTCTTCCTGCCTCCAGTGGACAGGTAGCCTAAGAGTCGTTAGGTAGTCACTATTATTTGGGCTGGTTTCCATGTAGAACCATCGTGTTTGGGCTCTTAGATTGTGCTGACGTGACGTATTTTCACAGGACCAATCAAAAGTGCTCAAAACGAGTATCCATGCTCAAACCTGCATGCCTAATGAAAACGAAAATACACTTTGCTCAATAATATGCACTAGTATCCAAGCGGCAGCTTTAACTCCAGAAGAAACTGTCTCTAGCATATACAAAAAGACATAGCATCCATGAAGGATAAGGGACTTGATCTAATTACAAATTTACCGACGTACAGCAAATACCGATCCGTGGCTTACAGAAAAAGAAGGAAACTAGCGAAAGTTGAGAAAATAGTGTACGATGATCTAGATAAAGTTATAATACCACCGGGCTTTGATGGTTTTCTTCTCGGAGATTATGATGACGATGAAAGAAATCGTATGTTAATATTTGCGTCAAAAGATGCACGGGTATTTATCAGGCAAAATTTTTTTTGGTGATGGCACATTTCAGAGGTGCCCAAAACCGTTCAAACAATTATACGTGTTATTTTGTGACATAATCTGTAGTGATGAGAAAAACAATGTTGTTCCTGTGGCATATGCAATTATGCCTAACAAGTTAAAAAAGTCTTATTATAATATGTTTGCGATGATCAAGTCGCAAGTTCCAGAATGGGAACCTATGAATTAACAGATTTCGAACAAGCTGCAATCACTGCGATGAAAACAATTTTCCCTCAGATTAAACACCACGGTTGTTTTTATCATTTTCAGGATAAGCTTAAACGAAAAGCAAAGCAATTAATGCTTACAAAAAGGATTTAAAAAATACGAAACGGAATTTGAACAAAATTGTCAGTTCATGCATGGTGCTGCCTCTTCTCCCAGAAGCACAAATTGAAGAAGGGTTTAGTTATATACTGAAGGAGAGTGAAATTGTAGGAAGTAACAAAAACCTACAACAGTTTTATTTTACATAAAAAAATACTGGATGCCGAAAAAAGCTTTATGGTGTAGTTTCGGTGAGCAACACCGGACGAATAATGTCTGTGAGGGTTGGAACGGTCAATTCAATAAACTTTTTAAAAGAAGACCATTAATTATATTTTTTTTTAAAATGGTCAAGGAGGATGCAGAATTTAACGCTGTGAATTCTTTAACATTAGAACCAGCAAAAAAGCGTTCAAGAAATGTTGTAGAACGGGATACTTATATTCTTCACGTTCAAATGCAGTTGGTCAATCAAGAAATTGACGTTCCTCTCTTCATGGAAAAATTACGTTAAGTGAAGGAACAAGGGCGCGCTCTTACCATTATCGTAGTAGATAAGTTTTTTTTATATACTAGAGACAAGTTTTCTGTTGTAGAGATACAAGTTTTCTGTTTTTTTTTTATACTAGAGAAATACAAGTTTGTATCATTTTTACTACCAGTTGAAATTACGTTTTAAAGTCGAGTAAATTTACTTGTATTTTTTGTAGTAGTAATAGAGATACAAATCTGTGTCATTTGTACTATCAGCTGTACTTCTTAGTAGTACTACTGAAGTGAAATCGAGTTAATTAACTTGTATTGTTTATAGTATAGTACTAGAGATACAACGGTGTGTCATTTGTACTACCAGTTGTACTTCTTAGTAGTACTACTGATACGGAGGCAATTTAATGCAATGTATCATCCATATATGTATTATTTAATTGAGTAATAGGTTTTACTTAGCAGCAGATTTTTTTATTTGTTTTTAAAAGTAATGTCTTTTTCAGATTGCTTTATTATTAGTGGAATTTTATTGTACATTTTAATTGAACGGTAATATGGACTGCTTTTGTATATTTGGGTTTTGGGAGATTTAACTTACCGCTGGGCACTTTTGTTGAATTGGAATTAGGATAGACGTTTGCGAACAAAGAGTGATATTTCCAAGTTATATGTATAATGAGGGAAGTGTAAGTATTTTTTCTTTTATGAAATGAGATCTACAACTTTCAGGCTGATAAATATTTACTAGGATGCGTAAGTATTTTATTTTGTAGTATAAATATATCCTGTGCATCTGTACTATGGCCCCATAATATTATACCATATGAAATCCATGCGTAGGCATATGCATAGTAAGCTGATAAGGCACATTCTTGATGAGAATTTGTTTTTAAAACATCAAGACATGATGAAATGGCTTAACTTTGATTTTATTTTGGCTACATGACTTTTACAGTTAATCTATTGTTAGTCCAAGTACGTAAGGTACAAAAACGAGAGAAATGCTCACACGCCGTACGCATTACGTCGAACACATCTTCGATCATTCGCAAGAACGTTACATTACATGGAAATGCTTTAGGAAACTGAGTTTTTGTATGTACCATTCGTTGCATTACATTATTATACATTATGTGACATTACAATGATCATCTGATACATCTACAATCATCAAATAAATTTACGTCAGGGTACGCTTTCACTAAAATATTTGAACATTGAATATACATAATTCTACTGGCTGCAATACGACCTTTTGGTTCGTTCCAATATGTATAAACACAGAAAGTGTGACAGCGGCGCGCGCTACTTTCATATAAATTGGTAAAATACAAAAATAAACAACTTCGGATTCTTGAAATCAGTTTCTGGTGTTCTCAGCCCTGTTGTCCCAAATATTCTGTGGGTAATTCGTATTCATAGCTTTTCGACAACTTTGAATTCTCGTGGTTAGTTATGGGAACTGAGGCAATTAATTGCTTTCATAATCAAGTATTTGCATTTGAGCTATTATCTCGCTATCGTCTTAATAGGGACGTAACACGATACGGCTGCCATGACGGCATTCCAGCACGACGGTTTTGAACTAACGGCGCTTATCACGAGGAAATCCGGTGAAGCACAAGTTAGAATAGCTTGATTTATATTTTATAAAGCTATCATTTTATACCTATACCTATTCACGATACCGCCAACAGCAAACTAAAGGCAGCCCTCGGTTCCACTCAATTACTTCCAAAGTACCTAAGGTAGACCTGAGATAAATTCATGCCGTGACCTGCATCAACAAACCCGAATAAGCTCCGTGAATTTCATCTTTTCTTTTATCTTTTCTTACACCCTGTACAGAAATTTTCAGAAGCGACACGTAGTAAAAATATCAAGAGGCTGTTAGAAGGTAAATTTAAAAAACGTGGCTGAAATTATAACCTGTTTTCTTTGAGCGGGCGAGTATTAGCATATTGCCTCGGGGAGGGAGCTTCATATCAGATCGTGCTCGGAACCCTACCTACCTACACTCTCGCAAATATGAGACACAATTACTAAAATGGAGCTGTATTTGTCGAAAAAGAAAATTGAATAATACTCGTAATAATATACCCACCGAAAATGGCCGTTTTACATCGATAAACGTTTATCGATTTATACTAAAACCGTGATTTCGTAACGGGATCTTTTTGATGCGGCATTCTATTTGCTAACAACATTGTTAAAGTAATAATGAACTCTGGCAGCCGCTCTCGAGCCTGCTAGCCGGATGAAGTATGAAGTTAAAGAGCGCCGAGGGCATCGTCGTCGGGTTGCATCTAAATTCGTACAGCGACAGCCGTGACCTTTATATACTTACCCAAATACACGTACGGTGAGTGGGTTTCATGTCGACCAAAGAAACCACCAACAACTTCTTGTTATCAAAGGTTTAGGTTTGCAAAAATAATCACCGTATTATTTTAAGTCTTAAATTAATACTATAAACAAATGAAACTAGTATTTACAATTTAAGCAATTGAGCTAACTGCAGACTGTTACAAACAATCTACAGATAGCTCAACTGGTCCATATTAATACCAGTCGGAAGCGTCCCCAAGACGCTGGCTGCATTGCCACTGGTAAATTAACACTGGTAATTCTTTATGTAATTTGTTACTTGCTTGTTTAATGTCAGCGGTATCATAAATACCAAAACATTGCTCCCTCATTCGCAGTCGGGTGGAAACATCTCTATTGTTCAATTCATCCGATTCCTATAATGCCAATTAGGTTTTCTGTAAGTGCACCTGAGCCATCTCGACGAGGCACTTTGGGAGCTTTCGTTCAGCGTGCCTCCAGGAAGGAACAGTTACTTCTGGACAATTATTGAGTTGGTAATAGAATTGTTCACAATAATGTACTTATTTTATAATCTAGTCATAGATAGGTACTAACAAAGTTAAAATTATCCTAAAAGATTGCGTGTGATGACAATTGCCCTAGTTATGTTCTAAATATAATAGTCATGCTGTAAGTATCTCTAAGGTAAGGTAGCTACCGTGTTGACTCGTCGCGTGTGGTCGGAAAAGCCCTTTAAAATATAAAGATATTTTTATTTCAAAATTATAAGCCTTAGGTACCTATTAACTACTATTTATACCACCATATATGTACATAAGTACATCTTATGTTATCTTAGTACTATGAAATTACAAAGATAATGTATCTTTGTGATGTTCCCATGCCTGGGAAACTATGTATCTTTCTCTTTATAACCAAATCTCGTTGTACCTTCTTTTAAAATATGCAAAGCCAATCCTTAGCGAAGACAAGCTGTGAGCAAGCAAACAATTTCAGCATTTGGGTTGCAATTTGCGTTTTGCCCGTCGTCGCTCGTGAGTTTTATTCAACATGGCTTCCGGTCCGTCTTGATCTGTGAACTTTTAAAATTCCTTTTCAAGAGAAGACAGAAAAGACAGACTTTTTGTGGCAGTTGTATATGTAAAAAATAATAAGTAAATGACGCAAAAAATATAAATTTGTGAGTGTATTTATGAACCACGTCCTAACTTCATATGAACACAAATTAGATGCTTAATCATAATGACCTATTTTATGTGTGATAATATTTGTAACTTTTCCTGAGATACCAACTTAATATAAGTATGGATTATGCTGAAATAAATATCTTTTTACTTTATTTACAGGGTTTAAATCGACAAAATAGGCCATTTAATTGATGCTTATCTACAGGCTGCCACGAAACATGTGTACTAAGACGAAAAAGGTTGATTCTATACTCCAGGGGACGAACATACTCGTATGTTCTAAGATTTTTTTTGGAATATGTGAAATACTTTATATTCCTGTTTTTTCGTAACAAAGCACAGAATGCAAAAAACATTTGTAAGTTTTTGTTATGATTTTAAATAATGCTAGAGTGCGTGTAAGTAAATTAGGAAGAATAAATAACATAGTTTAAAAAAAATACCGCATTTAATTTCATCATCATCATCATCAGCCCATACACGTCCACTGCTGGACATAGGCCTCCCCCGTACGACGCCACAAATAGCGGTCCTGAGCCGCCTCCATCCATCAACTCCCTGCGACCGTTACGATGTCGTCGGTCCATCGAGTGGATGGTCTCCCATGTAGGGGGGGATTTGCCATAATCACCACGCGTGGCAGGCGGATTGGTGATCGCAGTGTTGGTGTTTAAAAATACTCAGAAGGTAGCTGCTGCCCTTCCTCTGGTAGGTTCCGTTAGTCGGCTTTTACGACATCCACGGGTTGAGTTGGAGGGGTCGATATTCGTAATTATTAATTTAATTTCATAAAATAAAATTTATTCGCAAGTTGATCCCTTTGGTACCAGACGTAAACTAAGTCGAAAGGGGATGCCTTTCGACTCAGTACACATGTTACATGGCACCCTGTATATCTCGTTTCTTCAAGCATCCAGATTATTTCTCTTTATGAACGCTTCCTCTAGTCTAGGTCAAAACCAAACAGTGTTGAATGAATATATAAGGGAAACTTTTTTATTTTGCACACCATAGTCTATAATTGAAAATTGAGCGAACTCACCTGTGATGTTCGATTACAATTATACGAGGCGTTAACGAAGGATTCTATAACTTATTGCAGTGATCTACGAATGTCTGCTTCTGTCACACATATAAAGCTGACCTGAAAGAAATAAATTAATACTACCCTACGCCTGGCAGAATACAGCCACTAGCCCGTAACCTAACGTCTCTCTGACAGCCAGCTTTACTTGTTATTATTTTAGAGTAACCATAAAAATTTGATATTTGTTTAATTTTGGCCTGGGACTCAATTGGGTTGGGTGGGACATTAAAGAATCCTTCGTTAACGCCTCGTATAATTGTAATCGAACATCACAAGTGAGTTCCCTCAATTTTCAATTATACTTCGGCACTAACGAACGATTCTATAACTTATTGCAGATGTTTAGAGTATGTTTATAACAAAAGTACAAATATCAAAATCTCTTTGTTGGTTTCAAAACCAAATACGCTTTTTAACATTATAACTATCGAAAGGCAACGAATAAGAAATACATTCCTTAAGTGTATTATGTATGTACCCAATAAAAATCGAAGGCCAACTTTTTTATTGCTCTGCTGAAAGCTGCGCTGAAACGGTAGTCATCGAATTCACTTACAGATTGTTTTGTTTTGTCGAAGTTAATTTTAATTGCAAATGCAGCACAGGCAAGCCCTGAAATAACTGAAGGTTCGAAGGTCGTCAAAAATATCATAAATTATATGTTTAAAATTCATATAAATATTACCTAGTTCTGGTACCATAAACATAACTCGATTTGTACGTTGCTTTGAGTAAGATTGTTGATTGAAGTATTTGAGAAGAAGCCATAGCAACTAGTTTTTGTGTCGTTAAGGATACAATTAAAACTCTGATTTAAATGAATAGAGTCTCGTTTAGGCGCCTGTTGGCCCAAAAAATAAATTCCAAGTCCCAATCGTAGTTAATGAGTTAGTGATATCGAAAAAATACGAATGTATATGAACGTATAACGCATAATAGTTTTTTTTTTGTCATGAATGCGTCTATTTATCTTTTCTTTGGTGTACCTTACGATATTTTATCGTTTTCTAATAGTTCATTAGGCTATGAACAGATATCTATAAAAATAAATACTTAACCGATTGTTTTAGGTTACCACAACTCAATAAACAAATGAGCTCAACTCAATAAACCAACAAGTGTATGTTGCACGGTTTCAAACATTATAAGCCTGAAGTACCTTAATATTCGTATAGGTAGGTAATAATACAATATATATTAAGACATGCAACTTTTTCTCAAAGCTATGAAAACGGAGAAGGATGTAGTAATAAGCAGACGCACGACGTAAGTACCTCGATGTAAAAATCTGAAATTTTATTGCATTTTGTGGCAATAAAGACACTTTAACTTTGCTACACAAGAATGTAACAAAGTTACACCCTTATAGGGTTGTCATGGTCATCTTGACAACACCAAAGCGGAGGGTTAAAATTTTTGTTTACAATTTTAAAATCTCGTATGTACAATCATTTTAATGCGATAACGTTGTGTATCATGTTAAGAAGTCTGTTTTGTTTTAGTATAACAATTTTCAAAGTACTTCGCCATGTTAATTTCTAAGTTTTATTCAGCCTACATGGCTGATATTTTGTTTGAATAATAATTGGAAATTTCCTTGGAGATTCGAACCCATTTGCTGTTGTTGACTACGTGTTGGGTCTTCCCTCAAGCCGTAGGACCAAGATATAATTTATTTATATACTTTGCTATGTATAATTTATTTATATATTATTTATAACGTGTTTTTCATTTCCGCAATCTTAGACCAAATCCGAGTGCTTTGGTAGTCAAAATGTATTATTTTTATTATTATATATTAATTAGCAGCCTTAAACACCTCACAAGTGGAGGTAAACACTAGTAACCATTATTGCTACCCGTATAGGGTGCTTGGTTCATCTCGGCACTATACGAGTGGAAGGATACAGTGGTAACCATTGTGCTACCCATATAGGGTGCATGGTTAATCTCAACACTTCACAAGCGGAGGTATACCGTAAGTGGTAATTATTGCTACCCATATAGGGTGCATGGATGGTTTTTCTCGACACTGCAAGTGGATTAAAAAACCATTTGATAACACAAAATAGTAGCCATTATTGCTACCCATATAGGGTGCTTGGCTTATCTCGGCACTATATATGATTGGAGGGATACATACAGTGACAACCGTAAGTGCTACCCTTATAGGGTGCATGGTTCACCTCGACACAATTACAAGTGCAGGAACACAGTGGTAACCATAACCACCCATAAAGGGTGCATGGTTCATCTCTACACTATAAAAGTGGAGAAGGCGTTTTTGCTATCCATATACATAGGTTATTGTAGCAAGCTACCCAATATTTAGGTAAATGGCAATTATAATCTCAGACGAGTATTTTTGAATGTTTCGGATGATTTGCGTTACACATTATAGTAAGAAAACATACAAACAACTTAAAACAATCTATAATGGAGGTGCAAATTTTGATCATGATATCAATTAATAAAGGTTTGAGGTAATCCGTACCCTTTTGTCAACCAGTATTGATCAAAAGTCGCACATGGAAAAATGAGGGTAGTTTCATCCGGATAAATTAGTTCTCAGATGCCAACCAGTATTCAACAAAAGTTGCACATGGTAAAATGAGGGTAGTTCTTCATTCGGATAAATTAGTTCTGACTCGTTATAAGTTATCAAGGAAAGAACTCACTATGTATGCATTTAAGTTATCATAGGAAGCTATGTATGATTGTTAGAACCACCTACCTGTCCTTCCGAAGTGTAGGTATCCATCTGAAAATGTATTTTTTCCACGGTTGAGGAAAGGTCGTAACCGATTCGTCTATACCACTCGAATAACTTTTGGTCATGGTAATTAACATAATCCTTGTTTCTTTTTCGTTTTCCCATGTTATTTCTGCAAAAAACTAATCTAACACTTAATTTTACATTATTTTGTAAGAAAATATGTGTGACTTTGGCAACACAAACATAAATAATGACAAGTAAAGCTGGCTGTCAAAGAGACGTTAGGTTACGGGCTAGTGGCTGTATTCTGCCAGGCGTAGGGTAGAAGATTAATTTATTTCTTTCAGATCAGCTTTATATGTGTGACAGAAGCAGACATTCGTAGATCGCTGCAATAAGTTATAGAATCCTTCGTTAATGCCGAAGTATAATAATGACACACACACAAATATTGTATTAGGTCTTACGTGTAATAATAGACGTAATGTTCGTTGTGGTGCGAGAAGTCGCAAAGTACAAAAATCTAGTTCGGAGACAATCGTGATCAAAGTTTTTTGATCTTGAAATCGGTGTAACTCATTAAGGATTATAGTTTAAAAAATGTTTAATTTCTATGAACAAAATATACATAATTTTACCAAACACGTTCAATAAATTATGTAACAATTTTTTCGAATTTTTAGTTTCTTAAGTTACATAGTGGGTTTAAAAAAACATTGGCATCCATAAGTCATTTTGGCTAAAACTGTTAATTAGTGACTTCTCGCACCACAACGACGATATATAAATATGAAATATTTATCACCAATACTGCCTTCGGATTTTTCTTTTACAAAATTGTATAAGGAGAAAGAAAGCCTCTGGCCGTGTCTATTTAGGACGACCAATGTGGCGCGGCAAGCGAAGATCCGCTTGCGACGCCGAGGGTTCGATTACCACCTGGGGCCAAATGTTTGAACGGTCTGCAAATATTTGTTTCGGGTGTTTTGTGTATTTTTTAGTATAATAAAAAAAATCTACGAGTATCTATGTATATATATTGTATTAAGTATTTCATTCATCTAGCGCATTACACAAGCTCTGCTTTGCTTGGGGCTAGATGGTGTTGTGTGGATTGTCCAGCTTTATTTATTTATTTAATTTAGGAAAAATAAACAAGTAATAATCAAAAATATTCAGTCAATACCTGGCGCACCGAAAAATGATTTTTGTTTGGGGTAATTGGAAAATTCACAGGATTCTTACTTTTTGTATGTGATTTAGTCTTTTAATAGGGAACACTTTTACAATAATAAATTTTAGACTGTAACAAGATTATTTTTCCAAACTCCTTAAGTTCCATCGCAGCCAGTTATTGTCTTAAAGTATATTTACCCCAGTTCGTAATCAAAAGAACAGACAAACTAAGCAATCGAAGCGAAGGAGATCCAACTTTGTTAAATTTAGTTTTAAGCACTTCTGGAAACAAATAACCAGCCATAGTCAACTTCTATCCAACAAACAAAAAGCATGATTATAGATACAATATTACATAGAAAACCATCTTTATAAACAAAGAGAAATATAATGGACGTAGTTACGCTGGACCATTTTAAATTGAGGACCTTTTGTTGTCAGGGCATTTTATATTACAGTCGATGTGCACCTAAGAACATTTAGCTTCCAAAACCTCCTAATTCTAATTAAGGACTCATTAAGTATTGAAACATTGTCTAAACTTTTAAATGCCATATCTCCTAGCAACTCACAATTTGTGGATTGAGTCCTTTCAGCGTAACTACGTCCAATTAGAACTAGTATTTACAGGTGAAGTCTCAGTTGTCCCGTGACAATTAAGTTTGAATTAAGTGGACCGGACTTCTGAGTCACTTGATGACTCAGTAGTCCGGTTGCCTAATTGAACCGAACTTTTGAGCCTTTTTGTCACAGTTTTATTGATGTTAATGATACATTGCCGGCTCATGTAGAACTGTAGAATACAATCCAATTATTCTCAAATAAGAAATCAGACGTATTAACATTAATTTAATTGAAGCGAATATTATTATAAATAATAAGGTTTGAATTCGGTTTGAACGAAGAATCAAGGAATCAAGATATTTAGTAATAAAATATTATTAAGTTATGTTAATAGTATTGTGTTATATTAATAGTATTATGTTATATTAATAGTATTATGTTATATTAATAGTATTATGGTATATTAATAGTATTATGTTAATCTAATTAAACGACCTCTGTGGCGCGGTGGGCGAAGGTCCGTCTGCGACGCAGAAGGTTGCTGGTTCAATTCCCGCCTCCATACAAATGTTTGTACGATTTGCACATATTTGTTCAGGGTGTTCTGGATGTTTTCTATGTATCATAAAAAAATATCTATCTATTTTGTGTATTATATTAAGTATATCAGTTATCTAGTACCCATAACACAAGCTCTGCTTAGCTTGGGGCTAGATTATGCTGTGTGAATTGTCCAGCATTATTTATTTATTTATTTAACTGCAGACTGTTGCAAATAATCTACAGGTGGCTCAACTTCTGGTATATATCAGATGTTATTGTATGCTATTTGACGCGTAAATTTATTATGTATATAGGTATATAATGAACCCCTATTTCTTCTGGTCCGGCTATAACTTGAGAACGGCTTTACCGATTTCATACATCTTTTTTTAATATTTTCTTATACTTCGTAGGTTCTTATTGTAGGTGTTTTAAGGTTCTTATTACTTTAAAAATAAGGAAATTGCGCAGAAACTTAGAAAATTTAAGACAACGTAACGACTACCTTTATTATAAACTTTTTTAATGTAACCTTTTTGTTGCTTAGCAAAGAGTATATAACGCTGGGGCTGGAGGAGCAATGAATGACAGGATAACGTCTGTCGGGTCAGCTAGTTTACCAATAAAATCTTGTATCATTAACCACCGGTTTATTAAAGCAATTGAGCTAACTGTTGCAAACAATCTATAGGTAAGTATAATGTTATTATAATTTCTTTTATCAATACCAGAACAAGACAAGAGTGGTACGTGTCTTCTAGACCTTTGTGATACACCGTCGGCTACATCGTCACTTTCCATGACGACCTCTGGGGCGCTGTGGGCGACCGTCTGCCTGCGACGCAGGAATCAGAATCAGAATCAATAACTTTATTTCTTTAGGCTTACAAAATTAGCACTTAGACAAGTCAAATTGTATACTATAAACATAGTTATTATTATCAAATAAGAAATAAGGTGTTATTGATATTCTCTTCACTTCAATTTTTTGTCCACTAGTGGAAGAAGTGAAAAAGAAACCACTAGCACAGCAGGAGCAGGAGGTTGCGGGTTTGATTCCCGCCTTGGGACAAATGTTTATACTAACTGCAAATATTAAACTATTTTTGTAATATATTGTATTATGTAAATCAGTTATCTAGTACCCATAACACAAGCTCTGCTTAGCTTGGGGCCAGATAATGCTGTGTGAATTGTCCAGTATTATTTATTTATATTATTTCCATCAGGTGATATAATAAATATTGTGGTCAACGAAGGTATATCAACTATAAAAAAAGTTTACCTCAATATACATATCAAAAACTCACACGACGTTACAACAAGTATACATCATACTCATAAAACAGGGGTACTACGCGTAAATGCCACTTATTTCCGTGAAGAGACTTTTGAGTGACTAGGTAATTTGGTAGCAAACTCACACCTGAGCGCTGGTTATGCAGTTCTATATAATATAGCGATTCGCGGAACTACGGGTATATGCTCTGAAAACGGTACAGACGGTCGTACGTAATCTATGTATTTATCACACATAATTTATAGATAAATAATAAATAAATTATCCTAAGACAATCCACACAGCCTCATCTAGCCCCAAGCTAGGCAGAGCTTGTGTTATGGGTACTAACTACATAGATGACTAGACTAATATATTTAATACAATACGTTTATATTAGATAGATAGATATTTTTTATCATATATAGAAAATAACCAGATCATCTGAGACAAATATTTTCAGATCGTACAAATTTTTGTCCCAAGGCGGGATCGAACCCTCCTGCGTCGCACGCAGGCAGACCTACGCCAGCGGCGCTACATCGGTCGTCATCGTCAGATGCTGATTGGATGTTTGTTACCTCATCATGACAAAACTACTGAATGTTTCGGGCTGAAATTTTGCATAGATGTATGCAGTACTGTTTGTATTGTTGATCATTATGTCTACCTAGGCCAAATGGTCCAACAAGGTAAATCCAACTTCGATAAAGAGGTCAGCCGACGAATCCAACTCGGATTCGGCGTTCGGGAAACTTTGCAATATCTTCTCGTCACAGATACCGCAGAGCCTCAAGACGAAAGTCTTTAACCAATGTGATGACTTACGGATCCGAGACGTGGTCGCTCACGGAATACGGAAATTCGTAGAAGAACCAAAGTTACCGACATAGCTCTCAGAATCAGCAGGCTGAAATGGCGATGGGCAGGCCATATAGCTCGTAGAACCGATAACCGCTGGGGAGTAAAGGTTCTCGAGTGGCGACCGCGATGCAATGCGAAACGGAGTGTGGGAAGACCTCCCACTCGATGGACCGACGACATCGTAGCGGTCGGTCGCAGGGAGTCGTTGGATGGAGGCGGCTCAAGACTGCTATTTGTGGCGTCGTTTGGGGGAGGCCTATGTTCAGCAGTGGACGTGTACAGGCTGATGATGATGATGATGATGCAGTACTAGACCTTGATTAACCTATAAGTTACTTTTGATCCTGAAAGCCGCGTGCCGAAGATAGTTTACTTTTTGACGGAATTATTCAAAGATGATGCGATTTCGCTAAAATGTTATGTGAGACAGTTACACTTTTCGCAAAAAACAGAAACAATAATGGGAGTCTTTACTGACAAAAAAAATAACAATCAAATAATATTAACAAATTAAACTAGTATTTATAATTGAAACAATTGAGCGAACTGCAGATTGTTGCGAACAATCTTCAGGTAGCTCACTGATCCATATCAATACCAGTCAGAAGCGTCCCCAAGACGCTGGCTGCATTGCCCCGCTGTATGGCAATGCTAATGCGCTGCGCCAGATACTCACCAGCTCTCGGGTCACGCGTCGCTTTGACAAGGCGCTCAGATAATTTTTTGAAAACCCGGTGGGTCTCGGTACCCCACGGAGCTAGGGTCTCGACTCCAAGGGGAGCAAATGCGTAGGCTCTGTCGAGACCTGCATATTTATTGTTGTTCCTTTACCGGCATTTACGCCAACATTTTGAGGAACCCATCCAGCATTCGGTTAGCCACCGTCTTCCGCTTGTAACAGTATTGAGAGTATGTTTATGGCAGGCGTCCATAGTTTCCCCCATAGCCCAATTACCTAGTCCAACCATTCACCACAACAACATGGCTTTTTTTGTTATTTTCATTTTCCTTTGCAATAGTCTCTACACCTGGCGGATATCACGCTCTCAAGGCGGGTGTATCATATTGTGCATCCAAGGATGATACCCGCTATGTGTAGCTCTCGCCTTTAGATTAATTCTCACAAAGGGCCTCTGTGCTGTTGGCTTCGGCTCCACGCATGCCTCCCAAAGGACCAGGTCACTATATGGCCCGTGATCATGGAAATGAGAAACAGAGTAATAATAATAATAGTCTGTGACACTCGTATACATCCCTCATGTACAAGTATTACCAACCGGTAGGTTGGTAACTCCTAAATACCGCCAAAGTGTGTTGAGATGCAAAGTATCCTTGAGATGGTTGTTTGTCGTACAGTGCGATGTTTCCGAGCTGATTCTCAACTGTGTGTGTAGCACACTTGCATTTAGTTTACATTGCAAGCAAATTCATTAATGCTAGCATGTAAATCCGAAACACGGAAGTGACAATGACACATGCAATGTTACATTATATGGTTTGTAAAATACATATTTCTAGAATTTTATGTAGCTGTTAAGAAAAAAGAAAGAAATTCGTTTTATTGGTTCACTACTATTATATGGGCAAATCCCCCCCTATATGGGAGACCATCCACTCGATGGACCGACGACATTGTAGCTGTCGCAGGGAGTCGATGGATGGAGGCGGCTCAGGACCGCTATTTGTGGCGACGTATGGGGGAGGCTTATGTCCAGCAGTGGACGTGTATGGGCTGATGATGATGACTATTATATGTATTTATACATATGTAGCTTGAACTTATACTAATACACAGGAACCTAAAAAATAACAAATAATTTCTAATATAATTCTCTGCGCAGAGTAAGCGTCTCTACGCAGAGTACGTAGTTGACCAATAAACCCAGCCTCAGCGCATAAAAAAGAGGTTCTGCTTTTTGCTAGCTTTCCATCAAAAAATATTCAACTACTTTTGTAGCTTAGTCTCTCCCATGATCATGATTTGTTTCGTGCAAATGATTTTAGTAATGCTGGTTTTCTGACTGAACCTTTGATGAGTGTCGCTAATAGTTTCTATTTTATTAAATTAACCTGTGTCATGTAACTCAAACCACATTAATTGAATTTGGCTTAATGGATACCTACATACACTCGCTCGTTATCAGTCGTTACCACCTCGTTAACTTTACCACAAAATACCGATGTCGCTCTATTAACTGTTTTGACTGTTTTTGGAAAAATAGTCAAAAGTAAATGGGTCTAAAGCTTCTCTCACTTTGATTATTTTTCAGCGCAGATGACAATTGTTAGGTATGAGCGTCAGCTTGTACGCTCTGACGGAGAAGTACAAGCTGAAATGAACCTTTTTCGCGTTGAAGCTAGAATCTAAAATGTATTTTTTTCCCAGAAAGTTAGGCTAGACAGATTTATGTCAACAGGCCATAAGACAGAGTCTTTTAATTTTTCTGCAATAGTAGCTGTTAGTATTTAAGAAGTAGGTCATCATCATCATCATCATATCCGCCCATACACGTCCACTGCTGGACATAGGCCTCCCCTATACGACGTCACAAATAGCAGCCCTGAGCCGTTATAATAACTAGGTTGTAAATACGCTTAACACGCAGGTAATAGTCATTTGTAAGCGGGGCAGTAGGCACGAAACGAAAAACTGATTTGTATAATGTTCATGATATTAGTGATTTTCTTCAATTTCGACCCTAACAATTAAATATTTGATTTCGTAGCATTGAAAATACTATGACTAAAGTTCACCTTTATTTTATGAAAGTATATGTATTATTGCCTCCAAGACTGCGGATTAATTAAAGCCTCTCCACATTCATGTGTGAAACTGCGTACTACCCTCGAACATGAGTGTGGATCCCATTCGCATATTCGTCCCAGTTGCGCGTCGTCTTCGCACCTCGTTACCGTAGTTTATCAGTTTTTTATCTCGCGTAAAAGGGTTCGTATGGCGCACATAATTCGCGCACGAGTGTGGAGGCCTTAGCAGTTTCGCACCAAGATCGCACCGCGAACCTTACCGCTTGTTCACGCCGTGATTTGTGCGCGAGTGTAGATAGGATTTTAAACGCTCCTAGTAGCGCAGAATGGTGCCATACTAAATAAACAGCCTGCTCAACCCCGCATACCGTCGTCGGTCGGATTCATTAACGGTACATTTCCGAAATCACATGTTTTGTGATAAGTATGCGTAATGGTGGGGAATTGAATATTTAATTGACTAATTAGAATTAACATTTGAGTTGTACTGTTAATGAATTGGAAAAAATATTCAATTCCCTTCCATTCTGCATACTTATCTCAAAATATGTGATTTCGTAAATATTCAGGTAGTTAATCCGACCGACGATATTTGAAAATAGTACCGTAGTACCTTTTGGTTCATATAAGTTATTTTTACGTTCTTCCGATTACACAAAATATCTAAAATACGACATGAAAAGCTTGTTGGATTATTTTGTCTAATCTACATCAAAACCGTAGCAATTTTGCCCCTGCCAACCACTATATTGTTTCACTATCAAACACAGAATTCCGTTAACAAAGCCCGTCCATTAAAATCATTTTCACATCACCTTAATACAGAAAGTCAACAAAATGCGCAGACGGTTAAAGGCAACAAATAATTGTATGTTTAAATACTTCGAAACTACCACCAATCCTTCCTACTATATAAATGTCAAAGTTTGTAAGGATGGATGTTTGTTCCTCTTCCACGCAAAAACCACTGAACTGTATGGGCCGAAATTTGGAATGGGTGGGTACCTGGAATAACATATAGGCTATTTTTATCCCGATAAAACGCGGACGAAGGCGCGGGCAGCAGCTAGTATTAATTAAAGCAAAAAAATGAAAGTGTCTTTAGTGAATTATTTTTGAGTTCAGAGGATGCCCGCTAGTTACTAACACACTTGCGCATTAATAGCGAGAAGTTGATTGCTTGCAGGTTCTGAACTAACTAGAGGTTATCCCTACTCAATGTTTGTTGGATAATTGATATGTCAGTTCGGTACGGCACTGAATTGACTGAAAATCAACTGCTCTCAAGTCGAGATATTGTTCGATATAACTGACATCTCATTATCAGCTCAGCAACGGATTAAAAATAGTTCATTAATTTTTTTATCGTGTGTTTGTTGTGTCATCAGAACCTTTAGTTGTATATATAGTCGTATAAATGTTGTCTACTAGGTTATGCCCTAGGTTTTGCACGCGTTGTTTCTATGGAAACGTTTAAAGGATAAAATACATTTAATGCGAAAAGAATCATTTAAAATAATTAACTTAATTAATTTGTCTGACAATAGTCAAGTCGGTACTTGGAGAATATCTAGTTTTAATTATTATGTAGCATCAGCTGCCTAAACAAGACTTAATAGTCTCTAATATAGGGAGCTGCCGTAAATTATATCCAATAGGAACTGATTTACGGGATAAAAAAACCATGTAATTTCTGCTCAATCTGTTCAATAATTTCGGTGTGAAGAATTTACAAACAGCCATCCATCCAAACAGCCAAACTTTCGCGTGTGATATTGTGATCTTACAAAACACTTAAAGTGGTAACAACTGCTCCAACAGCACTTGTCTAACTCTTTATTATCACCGAAATATCACCACGCTTGAACACTTTAAGAACCAAAATCGAGGTTTAGAAGAGAATAGTATAGCACGCTAACACACCCATCTAGCTATTCAAGTTTATTTTCTAAAATTCTCTTAAAAAGCTCCAGTAGTATTTATTTTGGTGTTTTTTTTATATTACTTCAGTAATATAAAAAAAACATTTCCAAATTGCCAGCGTGTAAAATTTTCACGAAGATGAATGCGGTCACCAGGCCACGCTATGAGCTCGGTATCGGTGGTTAGGTTAGGTTAAGTTAGCCACAATAATTAGGTTAGTTAGGGCAGATATAGCGCTCAAATTCACTTACAGGCGCTTCCTCTCACGATGTGTTTTCACTCACCGATGACGGCGCCATCTACTACGTAAAAGCACTCTACGCGATATGATTTGCTATTTCCACCACATTCAAATGGATTGTTTGAACACATTGCGTTCAATTGATGCTAGGTATTATGCTGATGCACATCCTCTGTACCAGAAACAGACACGTGTTATGACTCTCAGGTGCTATATCAATATTTGTGATTGAAGTATTTGCATCATCTGATGCAAGGTACGCGAAACCGAGTATTGGGAGACCATCCACTCGATGGACCGACGACATCGTAGTGATCGCAGGGTTGCTTAGTTAGGGCGTGAAGGAAGGACAAAGAAACTACATAGCATTTATAATATTAGTTAGGATTTAGTGCATACATAAATAATTTAAAAAAAACTTTATTTTTGCGGCGACGTATAATAATTACTTAAATGACAAAATCAGGGTGTCAAATGATGACGATGCACGGCAGTGTCCTTTGCACGCTACCAGTAAACCGTCGGAACTTAACACCCCTCGGCCAAAACACCTCACACAACTAAGTCGAAACTATATATCATCACTGCTCCGTCATGGGTAAAAATGAGACTACAGTACCTACCTACGTAGATGCTGCCGTGTCTAGGTGAGTAAGACGAATTTTGCCGAACGTTCGAAGTCAGACCTTTCCCTCAATTAATCAATTAATTACCTAAGGGCGGCTGAAGGTCTTATACGACTAGCTGTATTAGAAATGTTTTTGAAGCAAGAGGTGAAAATTGGATCCTTTATTACTTATTATAAGATCTTTCTCACTATTAGTCATTTATTCATTCGAACATTTTCACTCAGGTACCTATGCGATGCGACTGCGCAGCGTGCGCGCCGCGATGCTTTGCAATCGCTCGCTAATCGCCAGTGTGATAAAGTTCTGAGCCTTAGATCGGGTTATATTCTTCTAACCAATCGCTTGGACACAAAACTGTCCATAGATGCAAGAAACTATAGATAGTACGTGCGGTGCTATTTGCACGGAGAGATTGAAAGAATGGTTTCAACCTTGACACTTTTGATACGCATCCCTACATCTGTAGTTTCTTTCATCAAAGGTAAAATTACAAAATGTTTTATTTTGCGACAGTACATAATGTTGTTATGGTGAAGCGATTAATTTAGCGGAATAAGGGTTTCGAAGTCTTAAAATAAAGGAAGTACTAGTCTATCCTAGTTTCATCTTCCATAAACAGTAGACTGTACCTCAACGGACAAATGAGAAAGTGCACGCTTGGCTAGACTAAAAACGCTGTTCTTGTTTCTATACAAAGCTGGCCTACTACGCCCCGGCCTCGGGTCGCCGTGTGTAACATGCTTTTGTACGTTCCTTCCTACCCTTCCGAAATTCAATAAATGTTTTACTAAAAGCAAAGGCTACGTTGATATACACACTGCAATTTTCATAATAGTATAGTCAGATGTTTTGTATAGCCGTGTAGGTATTTATTACTTTTATATAGTACTATTTTTACTGTTCGCTTGCTTTTACGAAAATTGTGTACAAATTATGTAAGCGGATCTGGGTTTTGCCAACAGTAAAGGTCTTTGTAGCTTCAGATAGCGCTTTCACATCGAAAATATCCCAGATATTAAACAAAATATAGTATATTTCAGAGATATATAATTTTTTGTCCTTTCCATGCGCAAATACTCCAGTAGTTCTGTTCTTATTCGCGCACAAATAGGCACACATCTTTTGGTAAAAGATGGAGCAGTTGATGTTTTTGTTTGTTGTTTGGTCGGAGTAAAATTCTTTTTGTAAAATAAATGAAAAGAATAAACAGAACATTCGGCAGAACGTATGACATATACGTATGGCTATTGTATAGGTAGAGCCAAGTACAATAGCCTGGCGGCATTTTTAGCACTGAAAAACCTCTCGGCTCATAAATAGAAACTATTTAGATTTTCAGGGCACCAGGCACTAGTATGAAGGATTCCGCTCGGCAAAGCAGTTTTATGGTGTTGTCTAGCACGACCGCCCAAAATAATTGTATTTCAAGGTTCGATAATAATCATAGAGGACTCTCGTATGTCTGAATAAAAAGTACTACTATGCGTGACCCAATATACACTTTAGCCGGTTTATTTTATTTAAATTTGTTTGTCTACGAACCTTTGAAGCTTCTAACTTTTATAATATGCTCAGGAAGGGGATCTAAGTTACCTATAAGAGTTTTCCAGACCGTACATCGGAAACTTTGGTCTTTGAACTATGTAGAGCTCTACATACGATTAGTTTGAGTAACACAAGTAGCCACTAAGCTACTAGGATGCTTCAGATTCTGCTCTCTCAAACTCAGGTTGGATGACACTCTTGTGAAGATAAGTTTATGCATTGTAAAGTCACAGTAAAAGGTATAGACACGGCCAGTATAGGCATTTAATATACCCTACGTACTTAGCGTATGTAACAGTCTACAGCAACAGATAAACACAGTCAATTTTTCAAATAAGTTTATAGATTTTTAGAGGCATATACAAATATATCACTATATGTATATTTTAAAACAAAGTCCTCCACTGCGTCTATCTGTCTGTTCGCGATAAACTCAAAAACTACTGAACAGATTTTCATGCGGTAATCGAAATCGATAGAATGATACTGATAAAGGTTAAGGCATATAAATTGACAAGTTTTTATGTAAATAGATTAAATGTGGGAAGATGTCGGAAAAAGTCAAGCCGCCTGGGAGCTTTCATTAAAAATGCTGCTAGATCACTTTAAGATATAACAAAACTATTCAAGGTGGTAGGTTCTTAAGGTTTTTGTTATTATAGTGCTTATGCCCGCACTTGGGGCTTATAGTGCTAGTGTAAAAATTAATATTTTAATATTTTAAATAGCATATTAAATATAAATTTAACTCTATGATTTTTTTAAATAGATGTAATCTATTTTATTTAGAACTGATTTTGTTTATTTGCAAAAGTTGATTTGACTTATAAAAAATATTACGATAAGGTAAATGAAACAAAGAAAATTACAAGCAAAAAATTTAAACTTTAGAACTAGTATTTACAATTGCAACAATTGATCTAACTGCAAACATACTGAGGTAGCTCAACTGACCTTCCTACAACTTTAGATACTTATTGAAACACATACTAATACGCTTTTAGTAAATACCTAGTATTTAAAGATGCTCTGGTCACCAGGAAATTATAAATACACGTTCCTGCTTATCCCAATTATTTCAGCCAGAAACCAACTTGTTCGTCACAGTATTTCAGCCAGAAACCAACTTGTTCGACACAGTACAATATTCAATAAACTTGCTAATTATTCCTCGTTCGATCAATAATACATATACATGTAAGCCATCGTGATTGCAGGTAACTGATTATTTGCATTCAACTGCACCTATCTATGGTAAATAGACTACACAATCATCATCATGATCATCAACCCATATTAGTTCACGAAGCTGCGGGCAGTAAGATAGTAACAAATAAGGTGAGACATCGAAGTTGTCAACCGCAGCAAAGAACAGCAAATCACCCATCGGGTTTATATGTGTTACAAAATTTGTTTTAATTGAAATCTCTACAGGTTGGGTTGAGTTTACATGCTCTAGGTGACATTATTAGAATAATAATTCATAAAAACCTTTATTAACAAAGAATATTACAATCCAATAATAGAAACTAATTAGAACTACAATTGAAACAACTGAGCTAACTGCAGATTATTGCAAACAATCTAGAGGTAGCTCAACTGGTCCATATCAATACTAGTCGGAAGCGAAGAAAAATAATTCATTTACGACCTCCTTTCGTTCTTAAATCGAATGAAATCAAATAAAACGTGCATCAGATATATCACGTTGCGCCTGAAATCAATTAAACTCTATCGTGATTAAGCATATCCCGGATGTGCAGTTTAATCAATATGTCAGCTTTACGCCTTCACGGTGATTTCATTACAGGTTAACTAGGCTGTATATCATATTTCTCAATCATTTGCGTGTGGTATTCATGTCGTAATCTATAATCTTTTATATCAAAATCTCGTGTTACAGTGTTTGTAACCATCCCAATCGATGTTTGTAACCTAAGGATCGACCGATTTTTATGAAATTTTTTGTGTATTTGGTAGGTATGAGAATAGGATGTTAACTATTTTTTATAAGTGGTAAGGGTGGCCGACACCTAAATTGTATTATTTATTTTTTGGACAAAAAAATATAATTATATTTTCTTATGATTTGGCAATAAAAATTCATATTAACCTCAATTTTCAACTTTCTAACACCAACCCTCATAGTACTGTAATAATCTTCAACCCTCAGTGGTCGATAACAAAACAACGTTTGCCGGGTCAGCTAGTAATATTATAATTGCGAAAGTAACTCCGTTTCTCTGTCATATTGGTCAGCTTTGCGCGCCTCAGCTCCAGAACGAAACTTAAAATATTTGGTAATGAGATAGATGGTATCACGGGAAGGACATAGGCAAGCTTTTTTCTCGGAAAACCGCGTGCGAGCCGGAGGTAGATGATATCCAGAAATAATTGCCTGCATTAAAAATATTGACAATTCCTAGGGAACCTCTCCGTAATTCTCATATTACCGATATTACAGATATCCTTCTCTCATATAAAAGCTATTAGCCAATGAATTATCTCATTGTAATAGCTATACATCATATAATATAATATCGTGCACTGTGCGTTTTGAAACACAATAACCTATAATAGGTTTGCTATGACAATTTTGGTCTTTTTTATCGACAGGAGGTTTGGGAAGACGCGACCTTATCCTATATATCCCAGATTCGAGACAGATCGGGGTCGAAGTCTTTGAAATTCCCGGGATTTTCTCTTTTTATAAATAAAATAGAAGAACGTTTTTTTGGTGAAATATATCGCACACAGCCATTAAAGATAAAATACCACACAAACGTAAAATTAAAAAGGAACGTAATTTTACACAATTTATCAAGTCAAAATAACTTGATATAATATTTATAAAATAATAACTTAGCTTTTTAACATCCGGAAGTGCAAATCTATTACTTTAAAATTGCTATTTTCTTTTCACCTGTTGTTAAAACCGAATAACACTGGTTATATTTTTATACAAACAACTAATAATTTTATTGTTACATAGCATGTACACTTGAACATACTATGCGAGAGTGGATTTTGGACCTTTGAACCGCAGGCACTCTCCGGATAGCCCCTGAGCTATGATAAAGATTTTGATTGCCTGGAAGAAATTGCTTTAAGCGACAAGGCCGCCAATTCTTTTACCTTTTTCCAATATGTTTAGTTTTAGATTTTCTGAATAAAGCATTATCTATTTATCTAAAGATATGATTTTTAATAAAATGGACTTATTGGATTCCTGCCATGTCTCTAAGGGAAAGTTTTACCTCACCACTCGCAACAACCACGCCCAGTATTAGAAGCTATAATTAAAGATTGTACCGCCCATAACAAAATCGGAAATGGCACTGCTTTTTAAACAAACTTCACAATTTACTAATAAACCAACACTACATATGGTAGGCAGCGCTCTTTATGAAATAATAATAGAATTAAAATTTGAATTTTATTTACCTTTTAGTTTGTTACGATTTCGTCTCGTCTCGAGTCTTGCCTCGATATTCCTCTGCCTCGAGACGGCAAAATTTCGCAAAATTACCGAGACTCTAGACTCTAGACACTCGACAATCAAAGACCTAAACCCTAATCGACGCTGAAGACGGTCTAAGTACCGACGTAATCCAGTTTCGTTGGCACCCGGTAGGTACGGAACCTCTCTAGGTTAACACCCAAATTAATTAGTCATGTTGCCACCTGATCATATACCAAACTATGGCTTCAATGGAATAGCTAATGCACCGCCTACGTGCCTGCCGTATCACTGTTAACTCATTTACATTTTGGAGACTAGCTTGTTCTATTCATCGTTAATGCAGTTTTTTTTTAATTAATGCTGGATTTGAAATAAATCCGGCAAGGGTATGTCAGACCACACACATAATGGTTTCGTTGAAACCTTATTGTTTTTTGTTTAAATTCATTGTTGCATGCAATATGATTTCTTTATAATTTTGTGGATAGTTATTGAGATGTATAAGTTGTCTAATAAAACGAATTCTAGTGATATGATAACATTATATTATTATCACTACATATTATAAAACAATCCTCTGGCGCGTCTGTCTGTCTATTCACGATAAACTCAAAAACTACTGAACGGATTTTCATGCAGTTCTAACCAATAGATAGAGTAATTCATGAGGATGGTTTAAATATATAATTTGTCAAGGTTTTGTGTAAATTGGTTGAAATATAACGATAACTGTTGGAAAAGTCAATTTGTCTGAGAGCTTTAATCGAAAACGCTGCCTAATTAATCCCTTTGAGATATAAAAAAAACAATGCATGATAGGATATTCCACTTTTACAGATCGAAAAATATCCGTTAAAAGTCATCTAGTATTTAATGTAATCAAGGAAGGGATAGTATCAAGCTAGGATTTTTTAAAGTTATTTAGTAAGTAATAAAAAAGATTTCCCTAATATTTTTTTATGTCAGCCAAGTTCATCCTACTGCTGAGCAAAAGCATATAATTTCTTTAAATTTTTTTCAGTTGTAGTTGTTCCCTAATAATAGCTCAAAATTGTAACGAAATACCTCAAAAATACATCTCTTGATGTATTTTTCCTTCCTGGGCAGTATCGAAAGTCTTTATTCGATCAATACATTTTTTTCCTATTTCGTACAATTACTAATTCGTACAAAGTACTGATTTGTGCAATATTGAAAATATAGTGAAAAAGAAACCAAAGATGAATTGCTTAGATCTTTTGCGAAAGTTGCCCTATAAGTCTGATTTGCAAAGAAATTATGAAAACTATGATGTGGAAGACACGGTTGATTCTAGCGACACTGAAATTCATCAACAGGATCCCATTTGCACGAAATCAGAATTATTGAAGTTATTAGAAAGTTAGGTTACTACTTAAAATATTCATTTGAGATTTAAGTTAAAACATTTCAGTTCAAATAAGGTTTAATTTAGTCTTAAAAATAAAAGATCTTATTTTTTTGAAATAGTAAAAATAAATTACTTTATCTTTTTTTCATTAATATACACGTGAAAATTCGATTTTATTGGTTGTTATCAAACACATTCCTCACCATGCATCCTCGCACCACTGGTGGAAACTCAGCCTAAAAGTACTGAGAGTGCAGAACTTTATTGGAGATCATCTACTCATAATCATATTGAATAATTACTCCTAGTTGTTATGATGACCTGGTACTTTTCATAGTCATGTAAACGAGATTTAGAGATCATCAGATTCAAAACTACTTCTATTGTAGATCTGCACTCCTGTTAGAGGAACAGGAGGTTACTACAAAGATAGAATAACATTTTAAGAAATTAAGTTCATAAGTTTTGTGTGATTCGAATTCTATTTCAATCCATGCCTTTTATTTGAACCTTCTATATTAATATGATCGCCTGGTACTTTACAATATGAATTTGCTAAGGTTTGCATCAATACATTTTCAAATCGTACTATATTTTCTGCCGGTTAGTATATTTCAATTCATGGTAGATAAGTGTATAAAAGAAGACCAGCAACTATCATGAAAAATCTTGTTTAATTTTGTTTGACCTCTATTTCAAGCTGAAGGTTATTGTACGAATTCATGACAAAAATTGTGTGAATCAGGATTTTTTATCGATTGTACAAATTAGGAATTGTACGAACTGCCCAGGAATGGTATTTTCAACTATGATTTCTGTGTTAATTTTCCCCAAGGCACCAAGTAAATAAATAATAAATAAACTATATAAAACACATAAATTGGTTCGTTGCTATCTGAGTTGAATACAAATCACTCACCGATAATTAACTGCTCTAAATAAATACAGAATGCGAATGAGTAAACACGTACACAATAATCCATTGAGCTCAGGGCCTTTAAACATTTCACCAACAGTGGGAATCGAACCTGTAACTGGGTAGATTCCTGCTGCTGGGCAAATGTTTGTGTGATCTGTGGGTGTTTAGGGTCAGTTGTATTATTTCTTTCAGGCAACATTGCGTGCGACATATTTATCGTAGATTAAAATGATCGGAATCAGCCACCGTCTTTTATTAAGTTCCGTTCAACCATTTAACCACGAAAAGGTAAAGACAGACTGAACACCATCAATAATGTATTTCTTTCGTACAGAATTATTTCAAATGCAATTCATTTATAAATTATTATTATATATGAAATAAGGGGTAAATTAATTTTCTTTAAGTAACAATAACAAATAAACTTTAATAACAAACAAAATTACAATCAAACAATAGAAACAAATTAGAACTAGTATTTACAATTGAAATAATTGAGCTAACTGAAGTCTTTCTTTTCACTTCAATGTCCAATTGTCCACAATTGGAAGAAGTACATCATCATCATCAGAAGAACTACTGGCACGACAGAGTAACATTGCCATTTTTAATACATTATTCGTGTGTTAGTATGGATTGTGTCTTGGATTACCCATTATTTCTATATGGATATCATTCCAGTAAAAACCTACATCTCTGAGACCCAGACGCAATGTCATCATCATCATCATCAGCCCGTACACGTCCTGAACATAGGCCTCCCACAAACGACGCCACGAATAGCGGTCCTGAGCCGCCTCCATCCAACGACGCAATGTCTCTTATTACCAATTATAGATTATAATCACAGATATACATAATAATCACTACATACAGCTATATAGCTACAACTAGCTAGCTCATATGTAGCCTTAAATAATTAGGTGCCTTGAATTATGGTCGTCTAGTAGAAATCTCTGCAACGGATAAGGCCGCCAATTGCAGGATAGGTAATTAGTTTTTATGAAAGTTCTGTACCTACTTACTATACTGTTATGACGACTGCAATAAAGCTTTTTAATTTAAAAAAATTAAAATGCCTAAAATGATATCTTCTTATCGGCAGGTTCCCTATATAGTGAAAAACCTTTTCTCCTATTAGGTATAATTGGAAGTTTTCAACAATTGTACTTCACTTTCCGAAAAACGTTTTCGGAAAGTGAAGTACAATTGTTTATTTGAGAAAAACATTCGATTCATCATAAGTCGTAAATTCATTTACATCCCGACAAGGAATAAAAGCTATTGCAAAGTTTTCTTGCATTCAAATTGAGACTTGAAGGCTTTTCAATCCAAGTTTCGTGAAGAACAATTCGTCGCAGACGAACTGCTCCGCGCGACAATAACTATTAAGTTTTGTTTTTACATTCCGCGAGCTCTAAATGATAGTGCATTAATTAATATGAATGGTGATTCTTGGATATTGGTATTTGAACAGATTGAGCTTGAATATAAACGGAATATTCATGAAATAGTTCGGTATTGTATTGTTGTACTTATCAACGAAAGGGTGTCATCTTAATGAATGCTACGTTTTATGCATATGTAGGGCAGTAATTAAATTATGTAATGTATATATATATATATATATATAATAATAATAATAATAATAAGGTAAAAAAAAAAAAAAAAAAAAAAAGGCACCGCCCGTGTCATACGTCTCCTTGAGAAATTTTTTATTTTATTTGTATTTTTATTCAAATAATCATGTGAATAATTAAAAATGATCACAAGAGCACGTGCGAGGGCGGCACAACAAGCGCTCAAAACAATACCACCGCAGCCCGCCTCGGCTAGCTCCACATCCTCGTCCTCGGATGAAGAGGAATTCCAAACGCCGCCTGAGACGAGTGATGTGTTGAGCAGCGAAGACGAGCTGCCGCCGTCGCCTCGACCGCCGCGAACACCTGTGCGGCGAGGTTATGCGTTTTGTGACACAGGCTTTTGACGGAACTGAAGTTCAACCTCGGGAGTATTTAGCCTGTGCCACAGAGCGCATAGACTACCTAAAGCAAAAAGTCTATGCGTGGGCAAGTCGCATAAAACGATATAAGAAGCGAGTTGACAGATTTTGGCAGAATCGCATTTTTCAAAGTGACCAAAGGAAAGTTTACCGCGAATGGGATAAACCCGATCTACGTGTATCCGACGGTCAGGTACCGGATGCCGAAACTGGAAATATATTTTGACGAGGCATCTGGTCCACACCGGTCGAACACACGGAGGCGGACTGGATGAATGTGGTAAGAGCTGAATGTGAAAACATCGAAACCATGGACGCCATTACTATCTCTTCGTTAGATGTAAGTAATGCAATCCGCTCGGCCCAAAATTGGAAAAGTCCTGGCCCGGACGGATTGCATAACTTTTGGCTGAAATGGTTTCGATGCTCACATTCGGTTCTGGCCGCACAATTCCAAGAAGCAATTGAGATCGGGTCACTCCCACGTTTTATGACGACGGGTGTAACTTTCCTGCTCCATAAGTCTGGTAGTACTGCCGAACCAAAAAATTATAGACCTATAACATGCTTACCTACCATCTACAAGCTGCTTACATCCATTCTGACTACAAAAATTAACACACATATTGTTACAAACAATATTTTGGCACCTGCTCAGAATGGATGTAGGGTTGGGTCCCGTGGTACTAAGGAGCTCCTCCTCATTGACATGGCCATTAGTCAACAGGTCAAACGTGGCAGAGGGAACTTGTCGGCTGCATGGATTGACTATAAGAAGGCTTATGATTCGGTGCCTCATACTTGGCTTGAGAGGGTCTTAGAGATTTATAAAATAGATAATACTCTAAGATCATTCTTGGGATCATGTATGAGGCAGTGGACCACTGTCCTTCGTCATCCAGGCAGCCGAATGGATCCATCTACCACCAATGATCTGATAAGGATAGAGAGGGGTATATTCCAGGGCGACAGCCTGAGTCCCTTGTGGTTCTGCCTAGCTCTGAATCCACTCAGTACTCTACTGAAAGATTCAGAGATAGGCTATCGCCTTCGAAGGGATGGTGAGGTTATTTCTCACTTGATGTATATGGATGATCTCAAACTATTTGCGCCGAATAAAACACAGTTAATGGCCCTCCTGAATATCACACAGATATTCAGTAGTGCTATTAACATGGAGTTCGGCGTTGATAAGTGTGCGGTCATACAAATACATCGGGGGAAAGTTGTAAATTCTAGTAATTTACAACTTTCAGAGATAATTTCCCTCAAATCTCTCTCAGAAGGTGAAACTTACAAGTACCTTGGTATGCCAGAAGCGTTGGGTATAGTGGACAGGGACATGAAGCAGTCGGTGAAGGAACGTTTCTTTTGTCGCCTTACAAAAGTGCTAAATAGCCTTTTGTTAGGTGGCAACAAGGTGCGCGCTTTCAACGGCTGGGTTATGCCACTGCTCACTTATACTTTTGGCATACTAAGATGGACTCAGACTGAACTAGACGCCTTGGACTGTAAGGTTCGTCAACTTTTAACCACTCATCGCATGCGACATCCCCGATCTTCGGTTATGAGATTGTATATCCCGCGGAAGTGTGGTGGTCGAGGCTTTTTAAACGCCAAGACCCTACACAACCGTGAGGTATGCAATCTCAGAAATTACTTCCTTCAAGCCGAATACCAGATGCATCGCGATGTGGTTGCAGTTGATAAGAACCTTACCCCTCTCTCTTTAGCTAACGAGAACTGGCGCAAACCTACGGTGATGAGCATTCAGGATAGGAAGGCTATATGGGAGAGCAAAGAGCTACACGGGAGATTCTACAAGGTTCTCACAGGACCTGATGTAGATCTCCCGAGTTCAGTAAATTGGCTACGCTTCGGTGACCTCTTTGGGGAAACCGAAGGTTTTGTCTGTGCAATTATGGATGAGGTGGTAAAGACGAACAACTACCGGAAGTATATTATGAAAGATGGCACGATCGATATCTGTCGAGCGTGTCATCTTCCTGGGGAGACCCTCCGTCATATACTTTCGGGTTGTTCGCACCTTGCTAACTCTCAGTACTTGCACAGACACAATCAAGTAGCCAAAATTATACACCAGCAACTTGCTCTCCGATACGGCCTTACCGGTCCTGAAGTTCCGTATTATAAGTACACACCGGCGCCAGTTCTCGAAAACGGCCGTGCCACGCTCTATTGGGACCGATCTATCATTACAGACAGGACTATTCTCGCGAATAAGCCTGATATTGTACTGATAGATCGGTTAGAACGGAGGGCGGTGCTCGCTGATGTCACCATACCACATGATGCTAACCTCGTTAAAGCTGAGAAAGATAAACTCAGTAAATATCTTGACTTGGCTAGCGAGGTTGTCAGCATGTGGGATGTTGATTCAGCGACCATCGTTCCGATAGTCGTTTCAGTTAATGGCGTAATAGCGAAGAGCCTCGATCAACATCTTATGAGACTCTCGCTAGGAAGTTGGATCAAGGGTCAGATTCAAAAGGCGGTACTCCTGGAATCGGCGCGTATCGTCAGGAAGTTCCTCTCTCTGCAGCCCTATTCACCGGCCGCTTGAGCCTAGCTTCGCGGCCGGTGATCCACCGTTTTGATATATTTTTTACTGTAGATTAGTTTTATATGTTACCTTTTGTATTTTCTATAGTAAAAAATGTATTTTAATGAGATTTAAAATAAATGAAGTGAATAATAATAATTAACAGATAATTTTAAAAGATTACAATGCATGCCTCATAACTTTGTGACAGCAAGTTTTATTTTAAAATAACATCACCCAACGTTTGCTTTTTGGGCCGTAGCACACGAGAATTCAGTTGTTCCTCATTGACCTAAATTATGTAAAAACAGCACTGGCCTTTCATCTGATAAAGGTAATGTAAAGTAAAAAGATTTTTATTTCCAGAACAGATGAGTAATATACAGTAAATAAACCTTAAATAAAAAGAAAAACTTACAAAATTGGACTCCATTCAGCATTATGCTATGGTAGAGCAGATAAATACTATAACACTGGTCTTGCGTGGGGACCGTGGTGCGTAAGGTGGCCTTATACATACATAAAAACAAAGAACAAAAATAATATGTGTAACGTAGGAGACTGAAGGTGTCCTACGCACAAGTTATTTTAAGTTTTAAGTTAAGTCAAGATCCTAATGGTTGGAAAAGGAAAGAGGACAAATTTAGAATTTTTATTAATGATGTGATGATGATGAATAATGATGATAACTTATAGAAGTTAGGGATCATTAGGTATCACACCTAAGGTTACCCTATGGTAACCTTAGGTGTAAGATTAGAAAGATGCGTCTATTGAGAAGTCGGGAGCTGGAGCTGGGTCTGCTACTCGAAGCTCGAAGTCAGTGGTTGTTAGAAGCTGGAGCCAGGACTACTGATCGAAGCTGGAAGTCAATAAGCCAGCGGATACTGTGAGCTCCGGACCTGGGAGGTAGGAGAGATGGGTTTAGAAGATTAAGGAGTCAAGGGTTCCTCAGGGCCGGCTCTTCTTCAGGATAGGAGGACGTCTTCTTCAGAGGCCAGTAGATGAAACCAGGGTAGGCTCTGGAGCTGGGACCGCTGTTCGAAGGTTAGTGATTGTTGGGGCCTGGAAGCTGGAGCCAGGTCTGCTGTTCGAAGCTCGAAGTCAGTAAGCCAGCGGATGCTGTGAGCTCTGGACCTGGGAGGTAGGAGAGATGGGTTTAGAAGATTAAGGAGTCAAGGGTTCCTCAGGGCCGGCTCTTCTTCAGGATAGGAGGAGGTCTTCTTTAAAGGCCAGGGTAGACATTTCTTCAGCAGGTATTGGAGGTGAGGTACTTCTTCAAGGTAGTAACTGTCTTTTCAAGACCCAGGAGTGCACTGATCCATTTTTGCGAATGTGCTCTATTTATATCAATTTGTTTTTAAACTCCGAAATTCCAATTGAATGGTTTGAATACATTACCAGCCAGCGTTTTTTACAAAGGTTTTAGTTAGATTCCATATAAAAACTTTTACAAGACCCTATTAGCGTAGAGTTTTTGTTGGAAATATAAACCAAACTGTGTAGAACAACTGTCGTAGGTGGCGCTGCTCACCATAGACTAGTAACACTTGTTATGAACATCTAAGATGGCAATACATCGTAATGTCGTTTTACTGAATAAAATTCGTTCCTAATTTTAACCTTGCTTTTGCTTATAACCCATCAGTTTTCATGTCAATTATATGGATCACATTTTAGACGATAAATATAGAGTTTTGACAGACATTAAAATGACAGTAAGAGAAATTATCAATGTTTTTCTATAAAAACATAGCTTTAGAATCAAAATATAAATTTCGGTGTTTTTGCTTTACAATAAGAAAATTACGCGCTATCGATGGGTGTATGAATCATTTTACAGAAAAAAATAAAAAAAAGTTGGATTTTCTATCGAAATCACGAGAAACATGTATAAATAAGATATGTAAGAGAATGGAGGAACTCATATCTTCATTTCCAAGTAAGAATTTACATGTATATCTAACGAAAAGTACACAAATCAAAGGTCGACATTAGTATCAGAAGACTATCTTCGATTTCAAATCAATATTTACATAAAAAAAGAAAGAAAAGTACAAAGTTTCTAGATAAACATTACATATGTAAATTTTAATAACAATAATATGGCGTGTTTTAAAAAACGATAAACCGACTTCAAATTCTCTTACTTTTACACTTAATTTAAGTTTTGATAAAAAGACCCCTTCGGGATCATTTTGTATACAATAGTGAAAGAATTTTCAAGGTCCATAATTGGCGGGGATATCGCTGACGAATTGATAACCTCCCCCTTTTGAAGTCGGGTAAAAACTAAAACTATGAAAAAGGTATGTATGCACTAATATAATAAATGCTAAAGTTTGGATGTTTAGATATTTGGATGTTTGTTACCTCTTCAGGCCAAAACTACTGAATGGATTGGGCTGAAATGAAACCGGACAGGGCACCAACACTGCGATCACGAGAAGCAGTCGCAGGGAGTCGATGGATGGAGGCGGCTCGGGACCGCTATTTGTGGCGTCGTATGCGGGAGGCCTATGTGCAGCTGTGGACGTGTATGGGCTGATATGATGATGATGATGAACCGGACAGAAACTAGTTTTTAATAATTTGCAGGGGTTAGTAGCTTTATGACGATATCGTATATGAGAATAATATGCAGTGGTGAATCTACTAAATCACCAGGATGTCTATCTAATTCATTTTTACCAAAATCCTGCATAATTCTTTGTTCGTATTATTTCGAAATACAGTTCACGTCTTAAAAATAAAAACATCCAACATTCTCCGTATTTTGTGTTTTTCTCGTGTTTCATTGTTCCCTCGGTTGCATCAGAACCGTAATCCACACATGCAACGCAAGCCATTTAAAGTCACAGTATATTTTTGGATTTAACATTCTCACTGAATTTGTAAACGATATGACATTATTCCCAAATTCACTAATTACATTATTGTACCAAACTGAGATGTTCCATAACAGCCAAGAGCGGAAGTGGTGAAGCTTTGGGTATTTGAAATTCGTTGGATGTTATCACAACCAGGCCAGCTTACTGGGAGTAAGCTGGCCTTTAGAATCAAATAGCTTTATCCTGCACCCGGCACTTCTTAACTAGACTCCGGTCGGGGTAAAACAACAAACTTAGCTTAATATCATTGCCCATTTTTGAATACCTACTGACTTCCAAAAAGAAAAAGAAAAAGAAAAAGTACATGGAGTATGTATTACATTTATGTATTTATTCCACTGTAGGTACACACCCATGTTACACTTGACGTCATTAAGTTCTTTATAATTTATATTATAATAATCACACATTGCAACAGACAATGACTCTTCTAAAAGGTAAATAAAAAGAGTCTCTTAGTTTTAGCTTGTCTGTCAATGTTATTTAATTTACTTACTCCCTCCAGTAGAGGTCGATGAATACATTATTATGTCTTAAGAATCGACGAAATAAATAATTTTGTTATTTCGACGAAGACAGAGAATTCGAGTCTACTTTCCATAATTTAAAACCTTAAACTTACATGAAGGTAGTTTTGTTCCTTTTCATAGAAAATTCCTATAGGTACACAATGTTTCAGTCATACTAGATCAAACGACGTGACGATTTGAGGGTAATCAACTTGATTTGACCATAATTTACAGACTGACAAGTTAATATAACGAGCCGCGAAACATTTTGTGGAGCGCTAGATTTTTTTTTTGCATGGTATGCTTTTAATAAAATTACATCCTTTAAATATGAGGAAAATATAATAAAAAAATCGTTTAAAATTCCGAATAAAATCTAAATTTAGTTATTTTCTGGCTCTGGTTGTGTGACTTGACAACCAGTTCATAAAATATGACAACCATTAAATATGATCTAATATTGGAAATAAAATCATACACAATATATACGGGTTAGATCGATACATGTTAATGACCCACCCCTCGAGCTGTACACGGTTTAAGATATTTATTTCTCATAAGAATTTACAAAATTCGCTTAATGAGAACTTAAAAATTAAGCTTAGTCTAAATATTGTGCCCTTATGCGTAGTGTGCTTAAACTAAAATGTATGCTTGGATCATTCTGTATATCCATCCCTTTCTGAGACCGGTGGTGGTAAAACATACCTAATTTTCCGTATTATTGTTAGAGCAGCCTCGAGTAATCTCGCTCTTAATTTAAAACATGTGTATCCAACTACTCGTCACAAAATATGAACCACCCGAGTAATTTATTTTTTGCTGGGAACAGTACAGTGCAAGAGATGTTTTTTAATAAGAGATACGTACTTAAATAAAATCTTATATTATGATTAATTATGTTCTTCGAACGATTACAACATAAATTCGAACAAAAGTGGTATAAAATAGCGATAATTATGTGCAAAAATTCACTTCAGAGAAAATATAAAAATTATCTCTGCGCGGAGCAGACACGCATACTTAGAAAATGAGGGATGACATCATTTTGCTTTGAGTAGGTGGCAGTGTCCTATTTAAGCCACAAAACAATGTTATAAGGATATGAAATTGGATCATGGGCGCTTTTGTGTGAAGATTGGGCCCGTTTTCAAAGTTTGTCCAACAATGATGAAACGTATGTGGCTCTTGGAGCATACAAAATCGCGCGTAAATGGTGTTTTTGTTCTTTTTAGTCAAAAAGTTTAGTCTTGATAAATAGTATGAATAAATGACCGCTTTAGTAGTTCTTTTAGGCATGCCGAAAAGATTCCTACAGAATGGCACCCTAAGCGGGATTTAGCAAAAGTGGAATAAGCCCAAGCAAAGCGAGCCGCACTCCTATCACGGGACGTGGCGAGCATTACGAGCCACGCTGAGCATATTTACAGAAACATGACATTTTGATGAAAACCATTTCCGCGAGAAATACTATCACGGTGAACATTTGCGCGAATAAGTCATCGCGCGTGCGGGTGGGACATTTGCGCAAGTAGACCTTTTCTCTAGTGTACGTTGGCAAGTACGAATAGAGATTTTCGCGAATAGACATATGAGCGAATGGTAATTTTTGCGAGTGGACAGGTGCGCCGTAGAGAAATGCGATGTTAACCATTGTGTGAGGAATTTTGCCTTCTTTCATCTCATATGTCCTTCTTGCTTCTACCACTCACCCTTCTGTCACCCATAACGAAAACAGATTTGATAGAAAAACTGCCCGACTAATATAGCCTACAAAATACTTCCATGTGAATCCATTTGTTAAATTGGAACTAAATTCCTCATATCTCATAGTAATACCTAATTATTAGTGAATTAGGTTAAAGTTTTCATTTCAGATAAAAAAAGCTGTTGATATTTACTTTCAATGTAACGACTTTTCCTTATTCTCCTCTCCTCACTTCCCAATTATAACTTCCGATTAAACTATTTATAATTTTAGCTTCTGAGTGACAGCTGTTTACATTATAATATTACTAAACTTCTACTACTAGTACCTAACTACTAGTAAAGACTAAACTTTTTTACTAAAAAGCACCCAACATTATATTCGCACTCGATTTTAGCTTAGCTACGATAGAATGTTTTAAAGTATGCGCCAAGAGCTTCCAAATGACATAATGTTTCATCACTGTTGGACCAACTTTGAAAACGGGGCCCAAAGTGCCCATGGTCCATTGTACCTAAGTCGCTTTTTACGAGGTTCAAAAAAAGTCAAAACAAATAAATAAATAATGTTGGACAGTGCACACAACATCGTCTAGCCCCAAGCTAATCGGCATTCTGATCGGTTGGTGACGGTTGGGTAGGGTTGTTACGTTACGAGCATATTTCACAAGTTTCAACTCACCTATCAAATTTCACGCAAATTGGATTAGCATTTGGTCAGTTGTGATAGAAGTGACTATTTCATCATACAGCAAATCACCCAAGCTACCACTGAGAACTTCGTTGGCTTCGCTCACTCCGTTCAATAAAGTTGTTGTTGTTGTTGTTTGCCTGAAACTTGATAACGTTATCAAGTCTCGCATTCCAAGGCTGATTATTTCAATATAACTATTTCTTAGAAAGCTACTTTTACAAACAAGATATTTCATTTACTCGTACTCAAGCTTACCTTGGGGCTAGTTGATGCTGTGTGAAGTGACTAGCATTATTTATTATTTACTAATTTTCTGTATTTATTCAATCATTAATACCATGATATTTATTTCTAGGGGTAATTACAGTTTTCCCCCTTGAAATACCTTTATCAGGAAACGAATTCCAGAATTCCTTGAAGATAACGCGCATAACTGGAATGGAAAAATGACCAGAAATACCTCTCCACGTTTTAAGAATACTAATCATTATTATACTATATTGAAATATGAGGATTGCCTTCTTTAGTGTTTCACACATAACAAGCAATATTCATTCAGTACTGATATTGCTTGTTATGTGGTTAAAAATAAATTAAATAACAAGGCAAAAGTTAATATTATATACACTGTAAAATACAATATCGTATATGTCGATAATATAATAAAATATATGTTGAAATCAAACAATTAAAATCAGTAAATATATAAATCACTAGATAGTATAAAACAATGTCGCTTCCCGCTATCTGTCTATCCCTAAGTATGCTTAGATCTTTAAAACTACGCAACATATTATGATGCGGTTTTTTAAATAGATAGAGTAATTCAAGAGGAAGGTTTATATGTACATATAATTTATCAGTATTGCACCCGTGCGAAGCCGGGGCCGGTCGCTAGTGGTAAATAAATAATCTATGATAATAAATATCATGAGTCTGTCAAATAAAGGCTTTCCCTATGGCGCTCAATAGGAAAAGCCTTTGTCCAGCAATGGACTAGTACAGGCTGATGATGATGATAAATAGGCGCAAACATGTCTATTATGCATAAAAATTAACAGTGTTTGCTCAATAAACGCGTAAATAGCATTAGAGCTTTGTTTGAGGAATGCAAGCAGACTGTACGCTCTTGCTTATTCTTACTTAATTTACTGAAAATATAATGTATAATTCAATGGACACATGAAATGGCAAGAAAAGAAGTAAGGCTTTTTGATTCGTTTTCCCCATAATTTTATTTATTCTAGCATTGTGCGGAGCCGGCGCAGTTTTATACCTAACGTTATTTCGAAAGACAAACAATAAAATCAAGTGTATGGATTTATATTTAATGTAAATTACATTTTGGAGACAGCTTGTCGCCTGCTCAATCAAGTTCTTGACGATAATATCGTAAATGAATTTTGGTGGTTTGACCGATTTGTGCTTGGAAGTTTAAATTAGTTTTGTTGGCGAGTGTGGGGTATGGACGGGCTGCGTTAAGTTTCTTGGTTTGAGATATTGTAGTTTTCCAAGACGCTGAAGAATAGAATCGAAGACGTAGCATATACATATCTATAAATTAATCATCTTCTCTAAATAATTACACGTGATCTCTTTTTGTTGTGAACCTACACCCGTTATTTTTGATTACAGAAATGATAATATTATTTCTAGTGTATCTGTTAACGAAAACGGCAAGAACATTCCGTTCTCGTAACTGGATATCAAGGAAGAAAAAAAATCCATATTCGTAACTGGTTATCAAAGATCTGCTACGAACGTGTACTAAAGGGTTATTATTAGAGATCAAGGATTTTACCTAGATAGTTTACTAGTAAAGTAAGTAATACTCTCAAAGAGAGTATTACTTACTTGAGAATATTACTTCTTTTTTTGCTCCAAAATATATTTTTCCATTGTCCTCGTATATCTTCTTGTAGAAAGAAAACGTTTTGGACGCTCACATTTAATACAGATTATATAAAAAATATGTTCCTCTCAAGAGCCTGTGATCAATTTAATTACATCTTCTGTGACATTGATATTTTCAAGAGGTAATTCATTGTATAAATTCCGAAAAGATTCCCAACTGTTGATATTACTTTTTATTTGTTTTTTGTTTTATCATCAAGTTTATATGTAATTTTATGGTGGTATTTACAGAGGTTGTAGGATGTAATTTTTTAAAGTTGCATATTGAGGTCTAAACTCTCAGTTCTCTATTAATATTTCATTTCATGGTGTAAACTTTGCTAGTTTAAGTGTAAATTAAGTCTAATTTGTTTAGTTTATAATAACTGTATGTTTAATGTTTTGCTATTGTACTGCGTAAGCCGCACACTGGGGGTAATTTCAAAGAAATATTTAAATAAAATAAAAAAAATGGGATTTTATTTCAAAATTTATTCGAAACTGTATGTTTCCCAAATATTTATAACTAAAATATATTAAAAAAATCTTATATGAATTTTATTAGGGCCGATAAATCCAACGTATCGTTTCTTCTCAAGTCGTTGCGGTCGTAGCATATGAAGTCGATTCTTATGAATTAACCCATCCATCTCAGCCCGTAGATGTCTTAACATCCGACTAAGAGACCTACCAGAGAAAGGGCAGCAGCTTCTTTCTGTTTTTAACACCTTTACTACGGTCACCGAACCACTTGCCCAGCCTGGACATTATCGAAAAACCCTTTGTTTTTTGGGGGAGGCACGTTAGCAGTAGAGGAATGAGTGCTGAAAGGCAGACCAACGTAATTTCAAGACAAGAATATGGGTCTTCTCTTGAATTGGTATCTTATAGAACTTCGTGATACATTGTCGAACACATCGTCATTTTCCATCAGAGAGATTGTAGTCGAACTAAGGTCTATCGACTATAAAAAGAAATTACGTAAGGAATAAGAATAAAGAATAGAATAAAATTTATTTATTTTGCAAACAGAACTTAGATACTAAAATAACTGATACACTGTACTTAATTAGGAGAAGAAACATCTTCTATACCTAGGTCCTTTCACAAAATGAGCTCAGTCTCAGCATGACTTGGATCACTAGCAAGCTAGCATCCAACGCTGGTCTTCCGCCAGCGCCACTTGTTGGCGTTACGGATAAATCATTCATAATTACATAACTAAAGCAATCAAACAAATAAAATTTAACAAGATACAAGTCAAAGGTACGCATACACAATAAAATAGAATGCTACTCAACAAGTAAATGACGCTATATTAGAAAATAATTTATACTTAAATATTCATATAATACATGTTCTACAGGTGCAATTTATCAACCATAGCAATAGGTAGAGTACCTATATATTATAGCTGACAAATCTCACACTAGGTACACACACCATTCAAAGTTCTACTCACTAATGAATGCCTTTAATAGAGATAGATAGATAGAGATGTACATTCACAAGGAAATGGCTCATTTCTCACGAGTCTTCTTGATATTGTTTACAGGTAAGTTTTATAAATCAGTTACAATAGTTAAAAGTTTAATATACACAGATGGTAGTTGAACTACATACACCGATTATTCTATCTATTTCATCGCTGCTTGTATGGCCGTCCTTCGTGCATGTTAATGGACTTTAGAACTAGGTGGCTAGCTAAATCTCGAGCTTGTAATACTAACTCATGTATTATTTGCATAGCGCGGGATATGATATGATATCAGTGGATGATCCATTTCACTTTAGATTAATGTGAACATATATAAATGAACTAGCTGTTCCCTGCGGTTTCACCCGCGTTAAATTTGAATTTCACATAAAGTAGATGATAAACAAACATTTTAAAAACTTTAATGAAAAATGCTGTAATCAAAAATAAGCATACAATTTTTATTTTTTCATACGTTGAGCTCGTGACGTCTTTCACGAATTTTCTCTAACTCTCACTTTTGGCCATCTACAGTCATCACTAAAAGCCACCCTGTATAATAATGCTAACATACCTACCCAAAGGTATGTTAGCATTATTATATAGGTACCACGTTTTAGTGCCGTATTTCATCACTGGCAGCATACACTGGTCAGAGTTTCATCCTGTGACACAATAAATGGAACTTATTTAAAAAAAACAATTACTTATTTGCTTACATGTAGATACAGTAGTTAGTTAATGTTAGGCAAGGCTACATGGTACAACGATGCGGTGGTGAGTGCAACCTTACCTCTGCTCTGGGAAAGGGGCAAGCTGATGAGGCAGTACAAGGAAATGAATTGCGAGAACGATCTATCTATGTTTTAAAACCAAAAAGGCTGTCACTCTGGTTCTGATAGAGAAACATGAAGTATAAATTGTTCATGTTCAGTTTTAACAGTCAGAAGTGGGAAAAACGTAGTAGAACGAGCAGAAAATGAAACATGCTGAATAAAAATAGGGCATATCCTAGGTACGCGAGCTACAAAAAAATCAGGTCTCGACTAAGCTCAGCTTCTACGAGTGCAGGAGTATTCTGTGTTGAACAATAATGTATCAGTCCTAATTCAGCTCATAGTGAGTCTGATGAGGACACTAATAATGTAATTTTTGAACAGCTCCAGTCTGATAAGGCAAGGAGAATGGTATCAGAGTTTTGAACTGAGACGCGCCCACTGAGAACTGTATGCGGTGAAAAAATCTTATCTATGTTGACGAATTGGTGGCAAAGATTAACCAGTCAGGGTTGGTCCATAACTGGGACGAATATTCGAAGATAGTTATCATGCAAACTCGACTACGAGCTCAATTGTGGTTCAATCGCTTAGAGGAGTATGATTATACATGGCCACAAGGGAAGTCTTTGTTGAGGAAGGTTTTTCCCAGAAACTATGGATATGCTGATATATGTATGTAAAGCTGTGTTCTGAAACGATAACGCACTACTACCACGAAAAACTACCGATGTGCCGTCGATGTTGATTAGATGATGCCGCCGCTCTTTTATGCTTAATTAAGGTATTACCGCTAGATCTACAGAATAATACCATGGATTATAAGGGTGAGACTCTTGAAGAGTTTCATTCAGGATATTTTGCGGCTTTCAAGAATTATCGAGTAAGATCTGATGTGAAGAAAATGGTAACGACTCTTTCACAAAATCCTCAGCTAGCCAGATCGTTCATGGAGAGAAAACAAACTTTCGATTGAGCATCAACATCGTTCGTTTTCTCAGGCAGTGCCACGCGGTTTGGCCTGTTTTCGCAGCGATAAAACAGAACAAATCGTAAAATATTGCCCAGTACCTGATAAACTAATCTGCAAATATTGTTCTGAATTTGGTCATAATTTGGGTAGATGCCCTAAGAATGAGAACATGATGAAAAAAGCAAAAGGTGACGGAGTTTCAATAAACATATTTAAAAATTTAAATGATGCTTATAATTATTTAAATATGTATGAATGCAGTTTTAATTGTTTTTTAAATTCAAATAATGTCTTCTTTCAGTAAAATGTTCCATCTACAATATTTAACATACTTTCCCTCCATGTGGCATATCCGTGGGACGCCCTGTTTAAGCTACTTGGGACTTTACGCTATGAGGAGGTTCTGGAATTTATGGACGACATATTACTTCCATCTGAATCTCTTTTTAGAAAGTTCTACTGCTTATGCGAGAGGCTAATTTCGGTTTTTAATAAAAATAATGTCAGATGGACCTGGAATTAACTGCAAGAAAACCCTTTCAAAAAACTGAAATCTTTGCTTGCAAAAAAGCTAGTTTTGGTATTGTGAAACTAAGGTTATGAAACAAATTCACACAGATACATGTAAAATCGGTATTGCAGGCTCCTTCAAAAGTAACCCAAGGTGAGTTAAAACCAATGCTTTATTTTTGTATAGTGACGACTAAAGAAGAAATGACCTATTACAGTTATGAGTTGGGGACTCTGGCGGTGGTAGAAACACTAAAGCGTTTCAAAATGTACATCACCGGCATGCGATTCAAACTGAACACTGACTGTTCAGCTTTAAGGAGCACGTTACAACGAAACGAGATTTGGTACCAAAAATTGCTCGCTGGTGGCTTCAGGTTCAAGGTTCAACGGAACAATTGAAGTCACTGCGAGTTAGTTTTTATTGGCAGATATATCGATCTACCCTCTTTCTTTGTCTTTTGCTACAAATTTTAACACTACCACCGGTTTCATTACCGAACGCAACTCGATCACGACACATAATATTGACGGTATCTGAACGCTGCCCGATTGATACATCACTTTTTCAGTTTTTGCACATTCTCACCACAGGGCTTCAGGCTCCGGATAGTTGTTCCGTGATCATGGCGCATGTAACTGTGCCGAAATATTGGAAAACTCAAAACCAAATCTTGGTAAATATCCCGTTATTAACTTAACTTTAGTGTTATGTTTCACGATGACGTAGATCATGTAAGACTACGAAGATCTGAAAAAGCTATAAAGGCTGGTTAATAGTTTCCCGGATGACACGTTTTAATAAGAAATATATCACAGCCTATTTAGATAGCCTGATCAGTAAGGGAAATTATGGTAAGACGTCCGGTAAAATGTATCCCATAATCATAGATTATATAATACTATGCTGACGGTACGTATAGGTCATATGGGGCCATTTCTCAGATCTTCTAAGGGAAATCTATATATTTTCGCGATGATCGATTCATTCTCGAAATTCTTTAGTCATTGAAAGTCTTCGATCCACGGGAACTATCGCTGTGTTACGAAAGATTTCACAATACTAGGTTATTCAAATTGGAGTATCACTCATAAGATACATCACACATTGAATACCATGGCTGTTCTACGCGCGAATGGTCAATTTGAGAAGTTAAATCGGCCTTCACTGGATTCAATAAAGACCAGTGCTCAGGAAATTACCTCATAGGACTCTGCAGTATCAGAGATAGTGATGAGAATCAATCAAACAGTTCACGATTTAACTAAATTCACCCCTTATGATTTTATGTTTGCTCAAAAGAAAAGTTTGGTATCGGAAATGACTAGCACATATTCAAATATCCATATTGACCCAAAAAGAAGGTTGCAAGTAAGAATATACAAAAGAAACAGATTTATATAGACTAAACGCTCTTATAGATTTACTTGAGATTTGCGAGGCTACATGGTACAACGATGTGGTGAGTGCAACCTTACCTCAGCTGTGGGCAGGAAGCAGGCTGACGAGAAAGCAGGAGAAGGAAATTAATTGGGAGTACGTTCTATGTTTTAAAGCGAAAGGAAGAGGCTGTCACTCTGTTTTTGATTTTGCAAGAAATATAAAGTATAAATGGTTAATGTTCAGTGTTTATTTATATACGTAAACACTATTTTAGTTTTATGTATCAATAAGTCTTTATTTCGTTCTGTATGATGTGTCAAAAACAAGGTAGAATGCTGCATAGGTTTTAAAGGTAAACGTACTTACTGTACGTTTACCTTTAAAACCTATTGGGAGGGGACTTACACTCTACCTAATTTGTGAGAAGTTGGAGCCTACTGAAGTCACTAGAACGCACTCGTCGGATAACAAGATTTGAAGAAACATAACACCTTTACAATCAGTCTATATTCTGAAAATTGTGTTCGTTGTTAAAAATACATTGGATAAAGAATCTCGTTTCGAGGTGGTTGCTGTATAGCCATCGTTAGCGTTAACAAATGACTATACGAGAAAACACCGTTATAAGCTACTTCCCCGGCAACCGGAGCTGCGTAGAGGTACCAATTATCATACACCATTAGTTCTAGCTAATTATGGCGACACCGTAACCCGCCCGGCCCTACACCAAAACGCAAATGTTCGTGACAATATTATTTAGCCTTAGGGTAAAACACTGTTGGCCCAAATGTTTTGAGTTCGCGACAAAATTGGCGACGCACTCAGTTACAGTTACAGTTTATTTATTCAATGTTTACATCGTGTATAAATATCATTAATAGGTAGGTACTAACACATTTTCAAACCCTTCATCGTCCGTTTACAGTCTTGTCACCTTTTTGAAGAAATCTAGCAAGTTTTAACGACTTTTCGCCATATTATTTTTATCTTTATTGCACTTGTTTAATTTTTTCAAATTTCTATTTTTACTCTTTAATGTATACCTAATTAATGAGAGATAGACCTGTGCATGACGATTATGATGAAAGATATGGGTATTCTAAGCGTTCGTTAGTGATGAACAATAATATTAGTACCACCAATGGTTTTAATGAATAAATTAAAAGAAATTTAGAGAAAGTCGAAAATAAAACTTTATACTTTGACTAACTCATAAATTTCCATCTCTTTGATAAATTAGCGACTTCAGAAATATTTTTATTGGTTGTTTGAGTAATTTTAGTAAACAATGATAAACTTAAAAGCCAAAATAGGTAAACTTAAAAGCCACAATAGGCACGGCTTGAAGATAGTAATTTACTTTGTTGATCCAAAATTCCAAACCAGTAAACGCCTACTTTTTTACACTGGCATTGCACAAATGCTCTCGAATTGGTAAACTAATTAAAACTTTGATATGATATGAATAGTTCCGTAATCTGTGTTTCAATGAAACTCGAAGTTGCTGCTGTTTTTGTTCTTAATTTAAGGCAACCTAGACATAATATTAATTATAGGAAATCTATACTACCAAGCGTTTGTTGACTTCAACGTTTAATGGTGTCAGTGTTAAACACAGACATAAAACAACGTCAGTGTTAAAAATTACTGTTTTTATTTTGATCGGATTTGTTTAATAAAACAATTGTTTGCTTTACCTATATAATTGTAAATTCCAAGAAAATATTTTTTTTTGTGCTGAAGCAGGGCCATGGTTGGATTATAATCCAAAAATAGAATAATAAATTAGTGCTATGAGCTTTTACAAATTGTGTCTAATTACTTACAAAAGATCGATGTTTGAGCTTTATGAGATTCCCAAAGATAAATTGGGTACAAACAGAGCATTGTACGGATGCCGTATCATTATTAGTTGTGACCAAATGACCTCTGCTCTCTGATTAACATCTAATTTATAGCCGTATTCAGTACCCAGCTGAACATAATCCAGATATATGGCTCCTTTTATGTTTTACTCAAATTAGTTACCCATCTGCCGTGTCGATTTGTTGAGCGTTGTGTAGCTATTCTACACACTATTTTGACGACCGATATGGCGCGGCGGGTGTAGGTCCGCCTGCGACACAGGAGATTGGGGACTAGATTCCTGTCCTGGGACAAATGTTTTTACGACCTGTACATATGTTTCGGGTGCTCTGGGTATTATGTAAAATAAAAATGTTTATGTATGTATTGTATTATTTATATCGGTCATCTTGTACTTAGTGATGACGTGTGGATTATCCAGAATTATTTATCTTTTTATTAAATGATAGAGAATAAATAATTTATGATTTTTTTTACTAGATGTAAAATTATAGGTACGTTTATGTATCGCGTTAATTTACCTATTTTTGTAGACGTTCTATCACGGGATGACTGTCAGTCAGTTATAGATAAATACGATAAATACCTGTTGAATTAGCTCCTGCCCGCGGCTGCGCACGCGTTTTTCCGGGATAAAAAGTAGCCTTTATGTTTTTCAGGCCTTCTTCCTCGTCGTGTTCTTCATTACTGAAGGTTGAGCCTGCCCTGAAACACATTTGTTGAGGAGTAGACCAGCTGCCTCCAGGCCACCCTATCCTCGGCTTGTCTGAGAGCAGTGGTCACTGGTAGTCCAGTGATATCCAGGCCTAAAACTACATTTGCAAATTTCAGCCCGATCCGTATATCTAAATTCAAACCTATTACAATATTACTGTTAATAAGTTTAAAAAAATATAACAACCCTTCTACATTATTTTGTTATTGCTATTTTTGTAGAAAACTCTACATCAGTATCACAATAGTATAAAACAAAGTCGCTTCTCGCTGTCTGTCCCTATGTATGCTTAGATCTTTAAAACTACGCAACGGATTTTGATGCGTTTTTTTCTGACTCCAGAGAAAGGTTTTTATGTATAATATAGTATCGTGCGAAGCCAGATTGGGTCGCTAGTCTTTATAATAAGAAGAAACAAAACTATAAAACGTTTCGAGACAATTCAATTCTTATAAAAGTGTTTTTTATAAACACAACATCCCAATTTTTGTTTTCATTCCCTATCGCCTGGCTCGTGAATCTACAATGGAACTAAATCAAGATTCTTTGCGATCCGAAAACTACGTCGCTGATAGAGAGTAATAATAATTCTTAGCTAGGAACAAGGCAATAATGGTGCAGGTCAACACCATCTGCTGCCTTCTGATTTATGACATATAGAGGAAAAAACTTGCTTCCAGCTTGAAGTCAACCCGGTTCCTTTCTTGCCCTTCATAAACGACGATAAAAGTTTTGATTACTTTTTTAGTTGCTGACCGTGACTTTGCCAGTCTTACGACCACTTATAAAAAAAAAACACATATTTTGGTGTTGTTTGTTGTGTCGCGTCAGAAGCATGTCGTCATGTCATTTCATACATTTAGCATGGTTAGGAACACATTATATTATTACTATGTGTTGTGGCGTATTGTGAAGGTGCAATATTTTATTTTGTCTCTTACGATTCTAAATAGAAAACCGCTTCAGATGCGTCAAGACACACGACAATATTTGCAGGTCTTGAGAGTTGTACGTTTTCCATTGAGGTTAGGTTAGGTTAGGTTTTGGGCAATTGTCTGAACAATTGTTTGGTATTTTGTTCCATGTGCTATGCTCTCAATCGACCCTGATTCTATTAATATCTCATTGATACACATGAAAACATTTGACAGCATTCAGAGTCAGTCGTTAGCGTGTTCCACAATATTTTTCGAGTACAAAGATATGGCCTTGGAAGTTTGGACCGAATTAAAAATGTTAAATAAGTAAGTGATGAAAATTGTATCTATTGAATTGTGAAATTAATAAAATTGTGTCTATAAAATTTCTGCAATCAACCTTCGTATATTTTTAAATAAAATAATCTAGAAACTTAAAACTTACAGGGTATCAATTATTAAATATTAAAGTAGTTTATTTCCTTTAGACCTTACAGGACTATTGGAATTATGTATGTCGCTGTTTTTAGGGAACGGATTGAAATTTCTTTGAGTGTGAGCCTTAATAGCATAAAACTATGAAATTTATCAAAAGTATGAATTTAACTCCCACGTGGAAGAAGTCGCAGGTACAAGTAGCGGCACGTAAGTCTAGCGCTGAGCGATACGCGGAGGGAATAATTATCCCCTCCACGTAGCGCATGGGTAATGTACCGCTAGCCCCGTCCAGGTACCTTATTTTTTACTTCTGCGCAATAACGGTCAGTGCTAAAGTTACGTGCCGCTATGTATAAAAGTAGATTCGTGTTAATAATGCTGGACAATTCACACAGCATCTAGCCCCAAGCTAAAAATCGCTTAAGTTGTGGGTACTAGATAACGGAAATATTTAATACTAGCGACCCGCCCCGGCTTTGCACGGGTACAATGCTGGTACTAAATTATACATATAAACATTCCTCTTGAATCACTCTATCTATTTAAAATAACCGCATCAAAATCCGTTTGAAGATCTTAGCATACGTAGGGACAGACAGACAGCGGGGTGCGATTTTGTTTTATACCATGTAGTGATAATACATTACACAGATATTTTTTTATTACAAAACATCCAGAATAAATATCTGCAGATTGAACAAACATTTGTTCCGAGGTGGGAATCGAAACTGCATCCTCTTGCGTCGCAGGCGGACCTTCGCCCTTCGCACTACAGAGGCCGTCTTATTTGAAAAATAAAAAAAATAGTAATTCGGTGGGTTCTTCTTTCCTTAAATGTATTATTTGTAATCTATATTCACCGACATTATACGACTGTAATCTTGAAAATTCGTAGCGAGTGCTACGACGCTACGCCGGCTCTACATAGCAATTAAAAGATTTTCGCTCGCATGGCCGTCCGTGTAGGTAATTATGCTCCTTCAATCGTTATCAAAAGTTATCTTCGTTTGTACGGACTCGATAAAAATATGACGCTCAGAAGTTGGGTAGACGCATAGTACATACTATACCTACGTGCGTGTCAAGGTCTTCTATAGGAGCGACACAATCTTCCCCTCCAAATGAACTGGAGCCAGCATCCACCGTCAAACAAATCTTTCCGATTTTTTATTCTCGATTTTGAAAGTCCCATGCAAATGAACTTATTCAACATCGTTTCAACCTTTTTTTCCATGGTAGTAAAAACAATGCTAGGTTAGTAGATTTTACGTCGACTAGCAGCTCTATTTCGGAAAGTGCCTTTCTTAGTTTGGACACTTGGTGCCCAGAAGGTAAAGAAGAGATACGAGTAGATCATGTTCGGTTCTCAAACTGCAACTTATGTTTGGTTGCCTGTGTTGGGTTAGGTCTCTCATTCTTAATCTAGTACAAATCTATAGAAATATAAAAGCTGATAGCATTTTCCTCTCTGAACTCAGATCCACCTATTTCTATTTTGAGGATGATTCAGATATTTGGTTTAAGAAAACCGTAAAACCGTTTTTGGACGACATTGAAAAATAAATAGAAGATTTTTTTTGTTGAGTCTGATTGAATGCTTGATTGTTGTTCTTTCTTTTAATTCTTCACAAACTCAATATAATTCGTAGAAAATCAATAGTGAGACTTTGTCATAGACAACCCTGGCCTAAATGGTTCTATATATATGTTGTCTACTCTGGCCTCTCCTTGAAGTTGTGCACCCAGCTAGCAATCACTCTGTATATCTGTCTTATAACATGTTTTGTTCCTTTATCTGGGTGTACCTTAAGGGTTAAATGACAAGGCTGGAACAGGTCTCGTACAGACGACGGCGTTGTTTTTACAGGTTTTGAGAAATTTTTTAAAACCTCTGCACCGTTTAATTGATTAATAGTAAAAAGTTCCTTCTACTCACAGTGAATGGCGGAACCTCTCTGCCCCTGAGTATCAGAGGAAAATACAATAAAACAACGCTTTTGCATAACGCTTTATTGAGATTAAATTTTATAACATTCATGTTTTTTCAATAAGTGGTACATAGAGTTCGTGAAATGTACTAGCTGCGTGATCTGCAAGGATATCGCACATTATATAACTGAAAAACGGATCATCGCCACCTAAACTGTTATCGTTCAGTATTTTATTATATAGATAAAACTCCGTATCTTCTGCACAAAGTTTGTTTTTTTCACTGCGTTATTAATCCGCTTCCAAAATTATTTGTGTGCGACAACCTTTAGACACGTAAAAGTTAATGTAGTAATATGAACTGTCAACGATAAAAGCTAATGCATAATGAACAGTTAACAAGGAAAGTCTACTACAAATTATACGAGTTCAGATTTTTGGAGTTTTACAAAACAATGTTATATCACTTTCATTATGACTGTACACTTTGTTAAACACACAGGTAAGTACGCTTTAGGGTAAAGCTGCTGTCCCACCGCTGCGCACGGAGAAGCTTTGCATGTGTGTCTAGGTTCTTTTGCAAGAAAATGAACATATGTGATAACATCCACTGCAACCTACAAACACGCTACGCATGGATATGAGATTAATGACGTCATTGCTGTGTAGCAATGCATGCGTGTGCACGGCTTACTCAAATATGGCGTCTACGCTGATCAACGTTGTCAGTGCTTTGCACGCGGTACACGCTGTGCACGCGGTACACGCGTGCGACCCACGTTGTCAAGGAAATGAACCCACGCAGCTAAAATGCAGTAGCCGTGCGCAGCGGTGCTGCCCTCCTTAAGAAAAGTGCAATAACTAGCATTGGTTACCGCACTAGTTATTACACTTTTCATAAGGAGGGCAGGGTGGGACAGCGGCGATGGTTTAAAGATTTTTGTCATTGAGTATAGGTACATAAACAAATTGATATATTTACTTATTAGTAGTATATATTTTCTTATTCAACGTGCGAAACAAACGAGTGAATATCTCTGTGGTAGACTATTTAATGCCTGAGAATAATTTGGTTTGAGAAATCTTATAGTGATAACATTTACGAATTCAATTGATGGTTTGGTTTACATATTTACTCGTAATAAGGTGATACCCTGACAACGACAAAAGAAAAGGGGAGGACACAATGCAAACCTTTTTAAAATATACGAAAATATCATCTTCATTATCGCTATGCATGTATGTAATAATAATTTTTGTTAATATAAACATATATATTATTGAAACGTTAATCAGAGAGAAATGTTTTTGTAACTATCAATGAAGAATGATGTCATTTATAAATTTTACAGATCGAGAGTCACGTGAAATTAATATCGCAGTGAACTATTAATTGTAAGTTATGAGTATCATCTATAAATTATTGTATAATTTTTTTAAATTAAAAACATTTAAATGGCCTATGAGTGAACGGTGAAAGATTAGATTGCTTACACATTTTGTCATGTCATGATGTAGGCCGTACCTAGTAAAAGTTATCTGATATGTAATATATTTCGCAAGCAGAAATGACAAAATGTATATTTATGGGGTTTAATTCAGCCTTTCATCACCGGACGGATGATTCGCCATTATCATTCCAAGATTAAAAATATTCGTTGTGAATACTCATTGGCAATTACAAAAAGAAATTATAACATAGTATGTATGTTCTACCAAAAAAACTTCATTCTCTCCCTTCGACCGAATTTAATTGTTGTCTATGATTTTAATGAAAAGGTCAAAAATATCAAGCAGAAATAGGACGGTAGCGAACTATGAGTGTTAAATAAAAAAGTGAAGAACTCTTTTAAGCTATCTCGTGTAATATTATTACTTACAATATTCCATCTATCCCTATAAAACGACTAGATTCATAACTACATTTTTATATAAAACCATTGATATGGATTCCCTAACAATAAGTATACCTATTATGCCTTTGGCATCCTTATTAATACAAGGTAGATATTTACAGACAGAAGGTTTATTTAAAAAAAATTCAGAAGAAAAATAAAGTAATTTATGATTAAATCTAATAATAACAGGCCGAAAGAAAGGCCTAAAAGAATTTAGAAATTGACACATAAAAAAGACATGAAATACTTATTTATTACCATATTACAAGAATATTAGAGAACAAAAAAGTCTGCAAAGATGAAACAATAAAATATTTCATACTTCATTTTCAAATGTAATAAGGAAAATAAATAAAACTTAACATGTGGTGGAGAAATAGCCCATTGTGCAGCTTAATACTATGCATGTCGCCATGCTGTAACGCTGTTATTCTGTTATATATTTTATTGAATTATATGTAACGAGTCAAATGTAAGTGGTTACATCTAACAATAGGTGTAAGTAGTAGTTTAACGGTACTATAAAAAAGCAACATAATACAGAAGCAACAATTAAATTTAAAAAACCCTACGAGATTGAATATATTTCCTGTCTACCACATTTATATACAAAAGTAGTCTATAATTCTCTATTTTTTATTTAAATGATTAATTATTATATGAATCTAACACAGATATACCATCATTGAGACATAAACACGTTGACTAAAACAGTAATATTGCAATCTAAGTCTATTGTCTAATATGAATAATAGGTATAATCAATATTAATAAAGACATTTATGTAAGTTTTATGATTTTCTTATTGTAAAAACTGCAACCCAAATGGTTTATTTTTTACAATGATCTAAAACTATGAACCTATAACAGTTTTAGATTAAATATAATTACCTATTCTATTGTCAGACTAAGAATTACAATTGATATTCATTTTGTGATTAATGTAAGATTGCCGTAGGGTATATGATTTTCATATCTATGCTCCTAGTCTTTTTTTTAGTACTTCTGAATATATAAAATAGTCACAATGATATATCAAATACATATCTACTACAATTTTTTGATCAATTCATAAAAAATGCAACTTAACTTATCCGAAGAATGCCTTTTTCCCACCTATATTTTGTTTGAAATTTAATTTGAACTGTGTATTGTGCGCAGATGGCGTTTCAAAATTTTTACACCTTCTTCCAAATATTATTACAGTAACTGTCAGTAATTACTATCATGAGCGCACTTGAAATTTAAAACCGCATTGAATCGGCAAAATATTTAAAAGAAAACCTAAAACAAAAACGAAAATAAGTCTCAGGGACTCATCCATCTGTTTTATTAAATGACTAAGCTACATAATTAGTGTATAAGTTTTATCTAAGAATACTCATAGTTAACACCCTGATTTTTTGTCTACATACCTAGACCAAGTCCTAGACCAACTTAGAACATCTTTCATTACCGAGCTCTCTAGATGGTATCCAATATATCAACCAACTTAGAACATCTTCCATCAACGAGCTCTCTGATATCCATTATGCCAAACTAAAGGCATTCTTATATTAACGTTTATGTTTAGTAACCACGAATATTATGGAATAAAATACTTAAATATATTATTTAGTTTTGCTAAACATCAAATATGATTACAAAGCCGCGCCTTCGTCGCAATTTTTCAAATGAAAAAGTTGCCTGCTCCGCGCTATCATCATAAACTTATATACCTAATTCAATACCATATCATACAGCCTGGCTTGGAAACGAGGTATGCATAATGTTTTGCGCAAACTTTATTTTTTTAAGCTACGCTTTCGTCGCAGCTCTTCATAGGAAAAAGTTGCCTGCTCAGCGCAATTAAACATAAATATACTTCTGCTAAACTCAAGATTCAAACATACCGTTTGCAAACATTGCCCCCATACTAAACCTAAGAATAGCTTAAATGTTGTTAATTTTTTCAAAGAAAAATAGTACTACTTATCCATTCGAACTCTTTCCTGCTATACATAATGCTGACGATTGTTTTTTATTAGACTTATAGCCACGCTTTCGTCGCAGCTCTTCATAAGAAAAAGTTGCCTGCTCAGTGCCATAAGCAATCGTTATAACATATACTCCGACCAAGCTCAAGAATCTATGTTTGAAAACATTGCCCCGAGACTAAACCAAAAATCACTTTCTTGATGTTGATTTTTTCACAGAAGTTGCACTACTTATCGATTTGTACTCCTTCCGGGAATGCTGACGATAATTTTCTTATTAGAAGCCAAAAAGCGATTTTTTTGTTGTCAGATTCTTACAAACATTATATTTTGAGAATGGCTTGAGTTTAATATATAATTTTATTTGATAATACAATAACCTAAAGTTATCGTCGTACCGTCACGACTTAATGACATAAAGTACAGCTCGACTTGAAAACGAATTTGGATAATTTTACAAGATGTTGAACAGGGCAATAACTTACCAAAATAAGTCATAATGTTTTCTAACATCAATAAGGATATTCAGCTATCATTATACAGATTTATTATATCACTAATTTTTGGTATTTTTCGTAACAAATACATTTTCAGTAACTCTTTTACTGCGGCATACAAAAGAAAATATCGGGACGAAGTTAAAAGAGTTCCAAAATTACCTGGTTAACTAAAACTTATGCATATATTTTGTTGTTTTGTCATCTGTTCAATAAAATATAGACATCAGCTAGGAAATCATCGCTACCAGGTTCTTTAGATTCAACATAGCATATACATAGAAACAATCTAAACGATAATAAACTACACTTCAAATTCACAGTTTGGGTTTTCACGCCGTTGTTTGCGTCGGGTTCAAATGTATTAAATCACAGCACTGTGTAAAGTAACATTGGTTGATACATTGAGGTGAACTAAATTTTTTCACTGACCTATTTCAATCGCAAAAAACGTTTGTACGTTTTTATTCTTTTTGCTTTTAATACACAATTATTGTTTTCTATTGCCACAACATGGAACAAAATATTTTGCAACTGCATTATTGTCCGTTAACACAACTTTGTTACGATTGTGAGGCAATGTCACCGAGTCAAAATACTCGTTTCAAACACATGGTATTCAACATTGTGCATTTAAAATATCATCCGACGACGTGGAGATTGTTTAAGGTAGTCGATTATAACTAGCGTGCTGAGTCTAAAGTGGGCAACAAATGAGAATATTGCAAATGTACAACATTGTGCCATGTGCCGCAGCTGTTTCAAACATGACATCAAAATAAACCAACTAAATATAAAGCCAGTATCCACTGTGACACAAGAGTGGCTTTATATTTGGTTCATTCACACGCAGTGAGCAATTTTTCACAATTGGTAGCCAACCAACTGAAAAACAACGCCTATTTTAGGATAATACGGGCAATAATCATGATTTTACTTGATGACATGTTCCTATTCCGTGAGACAGAGTGTTGTCAAGTTAAATATGACCTATGCCCGCAAGTCCCAGTTCTGCGCCTGGCGGTGGTTTCACAACGGCCAATTTCAATATCCTGTTTATGGATCGTTATGTTGAATTTTGACGCAATATCTACGTCGATATTAAACGGTCCATAAGCAAAACGATCGATTCAAAGGTATTTAAACCAGCCTTACGTAGAGAACGCCTAATTTTGCCTACAATTAAGGATTTGAAACTTCCGGAAAATATGTCTAATTCTGTTCGTAGGCAAAACGAAACGTTTTTAAATGAGAAAACCGGCCTGAAAAATATGGTCAAGAGTCAACAGCTGCGTTTAAAAGCGTGTTCAGAGTTGGTAGAGTTCTAGAGAGCTGGAGGTGTCTGCTTGGCGCTGGGTAGGCCGGCTCAGGGTGGCGGCCTCCCGGGCTGAGCATCAGACCTGTGTGTAGCTGTTTCTGAGGGCCGCCTCCTCGGGACCATTGGTGTTGGGGGTAAAGTACTGTTGGAAGAAAGTCATTTTATAAGAATAATAATCATGATTGTTTTTATAAGTAATTAGAAGACCCCTTAAAAAAATATACTAGAGCAATTTTTTTTATTCAAATCGGTCAAGCCGTTTTCAAGTTTTAGCGAGAGTAGCAATAGATGTTTGTACAAATATTTAAACGTTTTTTTAAAAGTTTACTAAAATCCCTTATATGCACTACTTTTATGGTTATACGAATAACCAATACTGATAAAAAGTCAATAAATTTGTTACCAAATCAATTTTGAATTTTAAGGTCTGACGCATAGAGCGTTCCATAAGAAATTGATGTTGTAAAATGATTGACTACTGTAGAAATTATATACTATAATTTTAACTTAATACCTGTGCCCAATACGAAAGAATTCGTTTTCCTAAAAGAAATAAGTATCTTCATAATAAGTTGGTTTGATATATTTAGTTATATTTTGGCTCTAGTATGAGCACGACACATATGTAAATTTGGCAGGGCGGCGTTTCCTACACGAACAATAAACGGGGCTAATATTCACAGACCTAAAAGAAGAAAAAAGTAATTTGTGTGATATCACCGTAAAAACTTTACTACGCTTAAATTTCAATATTTTTCGTTTTGTTTAGCTATTTAGTGTTAAAAATATAATTGAATCAAAATCATTTGAATGGGACACAAATAATGGAACTTCTTTAACTCGACCCTCTTAACTCGAAATCCTCACTAACAAAGACAAAGTAATTGATTGTTCCCTTCCGATAATTTGATTTGCTAAGCCGCTATTACTTGAATTGAATATGATGTATTCATACATACATACATATCACGCTCGAACTACAAATCTAGCAGACTCTATATCTCGAAAAACCAACATAATACAAGACTTTTTATCCCGAAGTAATGAAATAATATTTTTACGTACATCTCCGTACCTACCAAATGTATCTTTGCTTCTTTGAAAATATCATTCATTACTTCTTGTGCTATTTGCATAAAAAGTACTTTCATTAAAAGATATAGTGATATCGACAATAGCATATTTAATGCCTGATATACAATTGAAACTATATTTGACAAAGGACGACGTGTAAATTCCTTGTCTCACAGAAAATTACAGATTTATTTTAATAAGTACATGATGTACTTACAATATATATGTATTGAATAAATAAATATGTTATAATAAGTTAGCAAAATTTTATGCATATTTTCATTAAATTTTATGTCGAGTTTTTATATTCTCATGACTCTGTATTTGAAGCATCATTATTATGTAGAACATAATGCCTCTATAAGTCGAAATTGAATAAAAAAAAACTCCTTACCTCCATGTCCTCGATAAGTCGAAGATTCGTGAACAAAAAAGTAACCTTTCCCTTGAATTTCGAGCTAAGGAGGCTCCACTTACTCGGGTTATGATGAAAAAGTCGAATGATACCAATACTAGCTGTATTGGCTAAGTACATAAATGCCTAATTCTGAATGAATGATGAAAAAATTCCACATGATCTTACTTTTTTTAAATCTACACCCTTATATATATGTATGTATTACCTAAAGTCGTCAGAGCAACCTGTGTAATGGTCCCACGAAGTTCTTTGCCGAAAATGCACCTATTAATACACAAATAACACACCTGTAAAATAATAAATCAGGGCCAAGATGTTGACTTGCCAGTGTTTAACTTTTCGGCGCAAAAAACAAAATAACGAGTGGATGAGATTTAATTTTAGATTATATCACGATTTGAATATAGCATAAGGCTAACTTCACGTGTAACGCATGTTGGTTGACGCGCGTCAACGTACTATCAAATTTTAAAAGAGTACCTTAATCCTGAGTAACACCAGTAGGGCAAGCACGGGAATTGTTGCCTGAGGTATAATAGAGAAAAATTACATCACTTTGTCATCGAATGCGTAAAATATATGAAATTAATTCCTTCAACTTCAATATTGTACGCAATATACGACAATGCAATGATTGTTATTATTAATAATCTCGGTGCTTGGCTTACAGGATGTCTAGATGCACGATTTGAAAAGGCGCGCCAAAATCCATCTGAACATCAACTCCAGATTGGCTTCATCAGCTTTTATTTACCGACATTTTGTTTGTTTACGGCACGAACGATTTGTTTAAGGTATGAATGTAAAAAATATATACTTATACCTAAGCTGTGCTCAAACAGCGCATTCACATGCAATTTCGATAGCGTAATTTTATCACGCGACCATGAAGATCCTTTACAATCTATCTACCATCGTGAATTTGTTACAAAAACTAATTATCTCGAAAGCGTGAAATATGAAAACGCCTATGCAGTAAGTACGTACGGAATGTGATTGGGTTATGCAATGATTATGCAAAATAATATCATAGTAGAGTTAGCCACCGTCTCGAATAAAAACCGTACTGATCAAGAAAAGATAAAGCGAATGGCGTATAAAATATATGAGAAGCAAGTTATAGACTTGTCATGAGCGACGTCGAAAATTTACCCTCACCGATATAAAAACTATTGTCACAAGAAATTGAATCAGTAAATCATTTGGCTATTCGATTTTCAGTCGAACTACCAAACAAAATAGAAGAGCGTGGACGGAGTATAACGTGGTATTAATATGACTACGCGAAAACCCTATTTATCGCTTTATCCTTGATACCTGTGTAACAAATAAATATAATATTTATAACTGTCAGCCTATTACAAATATCCAGAGGACAAGCTACTCAAATTCATAAGATAAATATTCTCTGTTATTACATTTTTACTCCCAAAATTCTCAGTATGTTGCTGCTCTAAATCGGAATGAACTTTCATGTCTCGTTTTCACAAGAAAACCGATTTCTCTTAATAAGAAAGATATTTTCATCGTTTTGTTATGGATTCTTGGCTTACTGTTGCCCTCTAATTTGGAGATTTTCAGTAAATCTTCCACGTGCCGTATTTATCTTCACTTTCAATTGTTGCCTATTCGTGGGGAGGTCTTAAAAGTTCTAGACGTTATAATGTACGTACCGTCTGAATTTCAATAGCGTCAGCTTCGTCCAAAACAGGACGTGAGCGCTGTCTGGTCATCCCTTGACGAAAGCATCTCATATTTTGATTCATCGGCGAGCAGGGTGACGAGCTGATGAAGGGCGCGTTCAACTACAAAAAATACAACCTAATACGTACCGTTCAAAAAATTACCTACCTACCAACATTACCTACGCAAGTACTGCCAGATTGATGTAGGGAGTCTAGTCCAAATTCATACGTACCATTACGTAGAAGTATGTTGGTATATTCTAATATAAATTTGTATAAAAACGGAAATAATTTCTAATTAATATAGTTCTGTAGTTATGAAATATGAATCCCAAATAGCATTTACCTTCCTGCACAGCCTTATTACGAATTGATTCAAAAGCTTTTGAAAAAAAAGTTGAAAAACTCGAAATCATTCTTAGAACGCGCGGACGGTCCGGGTGCGAATCAAGGCCGCGCTAGGATTTATTTCCTAGTACCTTCATAGCATACGCTGGTAGTGTAATCAAAAATATTTTTATTTTGTATCAGTTTCTTCCCGCGGCTTCTCACGCGTTGTTTTAAGGAAACGTTTAAAGGTTATTTCAATCCCATGGGAACTGGGTAGTGAGTTTATTTCACGTTAGTAATGAGACGTGATCGTGACGTCTCCATTTTCGATACAATTTAGTATAGCGCCTCTATCGTGCGGACATGGAACTACACAAATCTATATTTACAAAATGAACCCCTATTTCTCCTGGTTCGGGTATAACTTGAGAACGGCTTTACCGATTTCATTCATCCTTATTTTTAATGTTTTTCTAGTACATAGTAGAAGGGTCTTATATTAAAAAAAAAGTGCGCAGAAACTTACAAAATTTAAGAAAACTTAATGACTACTTTTATTATATACTTTTTTAACGTAACCTTAGCCCCAGCATTACATACTCTTTGCTAAACACGTTTTAAATAAATTTGAAGTTTGAATTGAATGTCAGGAAAACGTCTGTCGAGTCAGCTAGTCCCATATAAAAATGAGACGTCACAATCACAATCAAACTCGACCCCCCTGATTTATGAGACGAAAGCCTTTGTTTGATTCCAGGTCTAGAATTACCTGTATGTAAAATTGCAGCCCGATTAGTTTACTACAGAAGATAATTAACTTGCATAATTTTTTGTTTTGTATTGTTGTGTTTTTAAATTGGTTACTGTTTATGACATTTTTTATTTTTATTGCAGACCAATTTTTTTTTTCTGAACGTTATTTATTCACGGCCCGACTTCATAAGAATCTAAGGGAAGTTTTTTATTTACATACTTAGCTAGTTTACAAATTTACCCAAAGCGAGCATGAAAATGGGTGAAAATATTATAATTATGGAGTTTTAGTTTTAGGTTTCGTGATAAGGCTGTTAGCGAATTGTTAAGCTAGACCTAACAAGTTTGCAAATCCCCATAATAATCTGTAACTATGTTTTTTTTATTGTGACTATGGATACTAATAAGCAGAGGAGGTACTGAGTATTTTTCCTAGGAAACACCAATTCTTTTTTGGAAAAAAAAGTTTTGTTCAAGCGTGAGTTAGTGGCAAAATATTAGTCAAATTGATAAAAATTAACGCTGGTCCGATTTTTTAAATCTGATATAATTAAATGATCCTTACATTGTGATACTAAGTAAATCGGCATCGAAAACAATAAACAAGAGAAGATCTTAAGATTCTTGAGACAGTTTGCCCGTGCTCTCTCCTGAGCCTTTCGTTTTTCCCTATTTTATCATTTTATTAAGTCTCACAAATTTCTGCTGCATATTTTTTTTAAACAAAATATCTACCAAATTTGACTAATTTTTAAGTACTCTTTTGCCAAGTTTATTATGCCCACATTAGGTACACGAAAAATAGCTGATGTTTGCTAAGAAAGTTTTGCCTGTACCTTTCTCTGGTTAAGAGTAAGGTGCACCATACTGTCCCGGTTAAAATAATACTGTACCTATACCTAACAATACCTAAAATTACCTATCTAAAATTAAGTATAAGCAAACATTAGATCTTCGATTCCCGTGAGCCACCTGGGGCATCGGGTGCTCACTGATGGCACGCAGAGGAGTTAGCGGCAGTCTATTTTGGAAACTTTGGAAATTTGCGGCCGGTGCATTAAAAACAGGCGTTCCAGGGCAAGGGCAAGTGGGCGAACAACGGCCTGCCACCTCCTGGACCTCCTCCAATGGCTAGAAAATCAACAACCTTGTAGAAGGTTCGCAGCAAACAACAAGGCAACATCGATAGACTCAAGCTTCCTTCATGCAAAGAAAGAAAGTCATGCGTAGGGGAGAAAAAACGGAATACCGCTAGGTTTCGAGGGTGCAAAAAAAATACCTACCTAGCATTGCCTTTACCGACAGAAGCATGAGGAAATTTTTAAACAGGCATAATGATACGATGGTGAATATGGATTATAATGCGAATTTTAGAAACATGATGATGACAATGACCCTAACACCAGGGTAAAAATCGCTCTTTAAAAAAAGTATAAACATTAACGCGTCTCGCCGCCCGTTTGCCAATTGGAAATTAAACGTTCATAAATTTTGTGTCGTTTCAGAATAGACGATCCTCAATTACGGAGTAAATTATATAAAAACGTGTTTTTCGTTTACTGTCTCGCCGATCTGAAATTCGAATTAACATGCTGCATAGGATTAGGTAAATAAAAACATTGAAAAGCAAGAAAGTTCCACAAATAGCACATTGAATATTATTATTACACTTATTTTTAATTATTTTTATATTCAACATACATTAATCCAAGTCAACGTAGAAAGTTATCGTAGACAATCGATGAAACGGTGAATAAAGGCTTTTAGTGCTTGTTGCAAAGATTATACAGTATTGTATATTCAAGGACCAAATTCCATTGGACTCCCATTTGACAATGAACAGTTTTGGATAGGCAGGTAAATAATCAAAACATACAGCTATATCCTTACATCTTCAGTAAAGTCAACTCACCCCAGCGTAAGATCCAGGTGCGTTGCCACCTCCATTCCAACGTTCCTGATCGCGGTTACGACGGCGGTTGGTATTACGCGTCTCCTGTATCTCGTTAACTTGCAGGCGGGAGTCAGAGTGGACGCCGGTTTTGATGGGAACCTTCGCTTTAGGAATATCGGAGCGGTGGCTACTACAGAATTCGACTGTAGCTACCACCAGTCCTAGAACCATGCCGATCAGGAGTAGGTAGAACAATCCTACCACTTCGTTGAGCGTCAATTCGGAACCACCTCCAGTTGTCTGAAACGTAAATTCGTCAGGTCCCATTTCTTGCTAAAATCATTGACATAGAGATTAGGTTATTTAAAAAAGGAGGATTGCGATAAGAAATAGTGTTTTAGAGCGTTTGTTACTATTTAGACTGCTCACCTCGGTCATCTCACAGCTGGTTTTATGAAAGTGTTTACGTAATAGTTTATTCATTTCACCTTCCTCCCTGATACTCGTCAATGCAAGGTTAACGTCAGTGCTAAAACCAAAATATTTTTACTCAATTTACGACAGTAGTCTAGAAAACAAAAGCAATCGTTTTCGCCGGGCTGAATTCGCAAATATAGCTATGCAGTTTCAAAGTCAAACTCGAACTCCTTATTGCGTGACATTTAAATTATAATTTATTTTTAAAAAGTGATAACTCGTTCCTTCCAGCAGGTTTTGTACGCTCTTATCCGGCTCGAAGAAATAATCTATAATAGTTCTTGAATTTGACTTTTCTATCAATTTCGCATTGCAAAGCCGTATTAATGTTCAATTGCTCTTAATAAAAACGTCATTTTAGAAATCATAAAGAAATTAATCAAACATAAATGACTTGTACTCTCAAAAGCCAGAGATAATTCCCATGACTTAATTCATGTTTGGCTAGTACTCATCTATGTATATTCCGAAAGGATAAATAACCTGGGGGCCTACTCGGAAAAGGAAAATCGAAGTTTCTTTTTCGTGTTCGTGCAAAACCAACTCTTATGTCCATTGCATAAGATTAGCGTTTGCACGAAAAAGAATCAGAAACTTCGATTTCGTTTTTAAGAGTACGGGTCCTGGATATATGTATCGTACGGCTTGCCAAAACTACAAGCAAAGTCCCATAGCCATAAAAGACGAAACTAACGCCACATATGACTGTATTTGTAGCGGTAGTTTAATGTTTAACTATTTTTCGTAGTACTATAAGATAAAGAAAAGAAAGTTAAACTGTAAACTTATCGTTCTTATATTGAACAAGTTCCCCAAAAACCTTACCGGAGTTTAGATCCTTTAGGAAAGCCGACAGCAAAATCTTTAATGCCAGGATCGACAACAGAAACCAGCATTTCACAACCTTTAACAGATTTCACATAGTCTTTTGGCTGAGGTATGAATGTATCATCAAGATTGCCATGACCTTCCTCTTCTGTAATGATTTCTTCTTTGTTGTTTCCTTCCATATCCTTCCGAAAAACGTAATAAGGATCTAAATTAAATTACCTTTACAACCAAAATTAATCTTCTCTGTCATAGATTTAATTTTGCTGGGTAAAATAAACCTATAGCTTTCTCGAAAACGTTCGTACATAGAGGTTCAAAGATACATAGAAGTTCCTTAGAACGGAAGATAACTTTAGAATGGATTATTTTTAAATTGATTAAAACGTTAAACACGTGAGTGACTACGTGATGGGTAAAAAGAGTAGGAGATGTTAACGGTACGACAAGTTGACGATAGGCCTGATCAATTAGCTGCAAACAATAGGGAATTAATATAAGCCAAAATTCATTTATTTATAGATTTTTATTTACAAAGTTCCAAGTCCTTGATCTTTCAGCCCAAGAATTAAGGAGAACGTCAATAAGTCTTCGTAAACATACCCAAACTACAAAGGTAGTCTATATCTCCGTAATAATGAACCCTTCTTTACCCGTATGATGACTAATGGAAAATCTACTAAAATAGAATATCTATTGAATTATGTAGACATATCCTAAGATAGTGTGAGTAGATCCGAAAGCTTATTGCCGAGGTAGATAATGAAAATTATGAATGACAGGATATCAAAAGATATGTATACTACTTTTTCGATAAGCGAAAATTCATTATGTAACCTAAAGTAAAAACGATAAAGAGAAGATCAATTGAGATTGACTTTTCGATAACAAGCACCAGATAAATGCTAGTACCAGTAAATAAAATGAATTCAAGGGTCTCAGACAGTCGACTGGTATACTTGAAATCTTCAAAGAGCATTCTTTACCTCTGGGCAGTGGGCCATTCTATTATATGAAGGCGCTTGCGGCGAGCTGATACTATTTACAGTAAGTTGGGATGCCATATAGGCGGTGTACGAGCACACAATCATAAGCGCAAAAAACCACCAAAAAGAGCTGACGATTCTTCCGGAGACAGACCTGTAAAAACGACATGATCGTTACAATAACTCTAAGAAACACAGATTTGATGTTACCTGCTCTTATTTCTCGTAAATTGTGTTTGCGGTTTCTTTAGAAGGCGTTGAGCTATGATAATTTAGTTACTTACCTCGGTGAGATATGACTTCCCTGTTGCATGATCGAACTCACAGAGTACCAAACCGAGTTAAAAAAGCTAAATTCATTGATAACGGTTGGCTGAAACAAAAAGTCTTGTTAAGCAAATTTGGCATACTCATTTTATAGTTAACCGAAATTTTATTTATAGGTTTAGGCTTTTGTTTAACCTTTAAATTTAAAGTGCTGAGGGGTTTTGTCATTTAACATCATAGAGCATTTTTCGTGTTTGAGTGAATAATCTTTTATTATCGAGATTCGAGAGGCTATTTGTAAAATTATAACATACAATACGTACAAAGTTTAAGTGACATGACATTTAAAGTTGCTCATCCTTTGAAGTCTCAATTGTACATATGTAAATTGATTATACGATGTTATATTATTGTTCAGAAAAACGAGATTTTGCACTAATAATTAAAAATTTTACCCTTGCATTAGCTTCATTTGCCTCCAAAGCCTGAGCGGGTTCTGGAACTGCGACTACTTTCCATTCCATTGGTGAAAATCGTGACACAACATACATCACAATGCTGACCAGAACCATACTACTTGCGAGAAGAAACTGAAAAATACATGAATATAATAATAAATCGACACGCTTGGCCTCTTTTTACTTTTTTCTAGATTCAAATAATTCTGTATTCTGACATATTTTAAGTAAAAAGTGCTTTCAAAGATCTCTTTCCAGCATCCAGAGACTAGAATACGCTGTAACCTTCTAATATAAAAGAAGAATCAAAAACCAAAAATTTGGAAATTTCTCTATACAAAAATATATATTATCATCACCACGCTGAGATACTTTATTGTTAATATGAGTAAATAATATTAAAAATGTGTAAAAATACGTTGCTCTGTTATACATATGTTAGTAAGAAACCTTATAAAATGGGACACACAGCGGAACGCCTATTCAGATAATGTTACCTCCAAATACTTCAGATAGCAGTGCCGCAGTACCTTTCTGTTACACCATAAAAGTGTCTGAACTTTTATATTATAATAAAACTGCGAAGAGGTACGGAAGGTACTCTGCGAGTCTTCCGTTATTATATTTTTCACATGAACGGCTTTGTATACATACCCAAGTCTCTTTTGAAAGTGGTCGAAGAAAGGCCAACAAGTAATTTTTGTCCGTTTCAGATTTTTTATTGATTCGGTTAAAGGATAGAAATGGTTTTGAAAAATCTATCACAGCTTCCCTCTCCTCAGTAACTATTATCGGGGCAACCACCATGTCAACTTCCTAAAATGAAACATATTGTTAGCGTAAGAAATAATAAATTTATAGAATATAAACTAATAATTTCAGTAAAATAACTATTAAAATACAAACAGGCTCGACAAACTAACATGAAAATCAAAAAGATAATATAACTAGAAACGGTTCACAAACTGATTTTAGATTAGAGTATGAATCTTAGTAAATCGCTGCTGATAAATATCCAATTTACACTACATATGCTGATAAGTTTGTACCGGACCAAAAAGTATTATCAAGTTAATGCTGGCAATTACATTGCCATGGCCTCAATTTATAGTGTACAGAGAAAATAAGTTAAAATCAGCACCGAAACGAAAAATGTATACTTATTGTTCATTTTATTACATTTTTTCACTAGTATTACGTGCGTAACTTATAGATGTAGCGATAAGGGAGCGAGCCTGAGATTTATGACCCGTAAGTTTATTCGCAAGGGAAAATATTTACCTCGAGGTCACATTTATAGTGACTTTCATTCGAGTTCATCGACTACATAATACCTACGTAATCAGACTTTGATATCGACCAAGCTCCTGCATAATTCTAAGTACCTACCTAGTTTTTATTTAAACATCGTGAAAAAATGAGGGGCAATTGTAAGCAACAAGATAACATTTTTCTCGGCACTGGACATCGTTTTTTTAAATAATGATACGTATATTATTTATTTACTCATTTTCATGTTCTTACCAACTTCTTTACCATCAGAAGATTAATGCAAAATAAATCCCCAAGTTTCGGTAGGCATTAACTAGCGTGAGCAAGTTGGGCTCAGAGTTTATATTGCCAATTAGAAATTCATTATTCGCGGCAAACTATCAAAATAAATGCAAATGACTTATCACTTGCATAATAAATAATTGTGTGGAGTAGAAATTGATCTTACGTTTTAAAGATAGAGAATGCCTTCGTATTATTACTGTTGTTATTATAATTGGTTTTAGTTCATTGTATTACCTATATAGGGCTTATATAGGACCTCAAGTGAAAACCTCTCGTTAGAAACAGTCACTTTTCGCTCGCTGTATCATGTAGGTACATTTTTTTCGAAAAAACATGAATTATACACAATTACCTATGATATTTCTTGGCTTACGATTAATCAAAATATTATTTAAACAAATAGAACTATAAAATCGTAATCATATCATTGTATTGTGTGGTACTTACACCCTGAATTGTCTTGTACCTTGTATAGAATGCCAGGAGATTACCTTAAGGGTTTACCACTGCCACTACGGACTAATGGGTCAATATGCGTGTGGATCATCCTTCAATTAACCAGTGAAGCTTAAACAACAGTATTGCCGCAGTGAGTATAGGTTGCCTGTCGATATCTTAAGGTGCGTCCAGATTAAATTTCAAATCAAGCAATAAAACATAGTTATTCAACATGTTTTATAATGTGGACGTAATATATTAAACCATTTTAATACTGTGGACGTGGTATTTAATTTATTTTACAAGTATATTTCTTAATCTGAACGCATTCGTATCGTTCAGAAGATTGCGAATACCACAAAGACCATTTCTGTAAATGAACGTGCCTGACTGTGCCTCTGACCTTCCTGTCAAGCCCCCCCAGTCTGATTCATTCTTCCCCGCGGTCCCTCACTTTCTCGAGTCGACGATATTAGATTAAGAAAGGCTCTCTCCTAAAAGACAACTACTCCGAAATTCGTAGGCGTAAATTCAATCTAGTAATTTCGCTTGAAAATGCGAACTTAATTATTTTGTGGGAGTGTCGGATTCGTGGATGTGCAATCGATCGGACGAACGTCTATACTATATTCCGTATTTCGAATACAAATTCGACATACGGAATTGTGACGTACCTATAAATAAATAAATAATGTTGAACAATCCACACAGCATCATCTAGTCCCAAATTAAGCAGACCTTGTGTTTAGGGGTACCAGATAACTGATATATGTACATAATACAATATATTACATACCTATAGGTAATTATATTCTTATCCTTGCACACAAATATTCTCGTCAAGCCGAAACAATATTTATTAAATAATTTGCTGGTATTTATTTGTCTCTATAGTTTGCATTTTCACATAAAAAACCAGAAACTTAAAAATAAATTAATAACAGTAGTTCTGACATGAAATGCCGATAATGTCTCCACAGTTTTGCATTTTTTAAAGCCTTTTTCAACAAACTAGTAAAAAAATAAACATCGTGAAATAAGAAAGTTATATGCAGTACCTTTTTTTACAAACCACAAAAGTTACTTCGGTTACGAATATTATAAAATCGGATTGAAGACGGAGATAATTTCATGGTAAAATGCCTCTCCTGCCAATATTTGCAGAACTCACCTTTCGCGAAAGCTCACCGACCATGCCGTCCCAGCCTCCGATGGCATTAGGGTTCACTCCTCCGTACTTACCGTCAGCCGCTAGGCGGAACTGAACTGTGAAAGCAGAAGTTATGTTAATGTACCGTTGAGACCAAGCACCTTTTGAAAAGGTAAAGAAAATCGCCCAACAAGAAGCACAAGGCTAGAGGTACTAACTATGAAGGCTTTATAATTTAAAGTTTTTTTGACAATCTCGTCACACGGTTATTTTACATTTCTCAGGTAGAAAATACATAGAAAACAAAATATATTTCTCTTTACACAAAAATAATGTATATGATAGGATGGAAATATCTTTTAGAATATTGGAAAACATTCTAACCAAAGACATATTACAAAGGTTTTTTGTGATGCCATGAATTAGCAATTAACAAGCAAATCTGTCATTAATTTGACATAATTTGAATAAACCAACAAAAATCAACCTATTGCGTATCATAAATTGATCCATTATAATCTGCTACTTACTATTGATGCCCAGTTTTTCAGCGATCAAAAGTGCCAAATCGGCACAAAATCCACCGTATTCGATAGCGCCAAGATCTTCAGTGTCCGTATTTTTCCTTTGCCGACTGGACGTGAAATAAGGGGGCTCTTGAATAGACACAACAATGTATGTCTTATTCCGATCATATTTTCCAGAGGTGTCGAGTCCATTCAACTTCTTCACAGGCCGAAATCCTTTATCATCGTACCACGTAGCAATCTATCCAAAAGCAATTATAATAATTTTAATAATTATTGTTATCATGGTTTTCGTTTTTGCTATTTAAATTTACATATTATTTTTGTTCTTTGTTTGTGTGTGAGAGAGGCCGCTTTACGCACCACGGTCACCAACTAAAACCAGCGCTTTGGTATGATCTACTTTATCATAGCGCATGCTGAGTGCAGCCGGTTCTATCCGTTTTTCTGTTAATTTAAGTTTTATTTGTATATATCTTAATAGTCTCTGTTCTGGCAGAATAAAAATGTTTTTACTTTTACAAAACAATACACGCTATAAACGTATCTGAACTTTAATATTTATATTTACTCATATGTAGGTAAGTACGAGTAAATAAAGATTTTGTTTTATGATGCCGTGAATTTATTACCTAATACGTAATGACAAATTACGTTAATTTGTCATACAACATACGAATTATTAATTCACAATCGATTAGAGTTAGTTATACGATTTGATGTAATTAAGCCTAAAATTAGGCAAATTAATATGGAAGAATCAAAATTTATTACATAAGTATTATTTCGATACATAATTATCAACTTGTGAACGAGCTACAGGATGCTTTTTGTTTCATTTAAAGTTCAACTCACGAAGACATTTTGAAAATAGCTAATTCAATATTATAAAATCAAAATCACCTTTGTCATTTCAGCGTCAGGACTATTCCGAACGACCATGAGAGAAAAATCCTTCCTTACTCCGCCATTCGAAAAGCGGATTTTTCCGGTTAGACCTTCCAGTTGACTCTGAAACAAACAAACAAAAATAATACTCAATTCGCATTGCGACCACTACACGCTATGACGTTGTAAAAATGCCGTAAAAAATCACATTTTCCTGTTACCTGGCTAGCGAATGCTGGATCTAATTAGACGTTACCCAGCGACACCTAATTAATCGAGCGGAAGGTTCAAAAGCCTCGCTCCTTTACTCGCCGATGTAAAGATAGATCCATATTTAACACCTGGCTTCTAGTAATATAGCTTAATTTAAATTTGCTGAGTTATGAATTTACGGTGCGGTATAATGTTGCGTACTGTGAAAGATAACGTGAAAATCAGCGCGTCAGCGGCCGAGATGCGGAGTTTGATGTGGGATAAGTGCCATTAGCACCGTCCGGGCACCCTCCCGTTCGAGGTTACGACGTAAAACTACATGTGTCCGACGCTAGCTTGCAACTCTGTCCGTTTATCAACGATTTATGTTTTCACGTGACAGTTTTCCAGGCTTATATATGAAATGGAGTTTTACTAGACTGTTAAAGCTTCTAGAATAGGTTATTAACTTTTACCAGCATTTACAGACGACGATAAGTATTGTGCTTTTTTAATTTCTGTCATTCGAAGACAGAATGCTTGAAATAAGTAAATGGTGATGTTTTATTTTAAGATACTTCTTCCAGAAGCAAAATAAAACTGTATTTAGTAATTGAACAAGCTTTACTAAGCTTGTTCAATTACTAAATACATTCTCTGTTAGAAGGTCGTGATGCTGTCTACTTATAATTGTCTATGATGCACTGCATTTGAATTTGTATTATGTTCTTTTACTTTTGATGTGCGGTGTCATTATGAAATATTTTTTTTATATACAAGTAAACACAATGTTTTCAAGTATTATTTACGTTTTAATTAATTGTTATAGCCGCTAGTGCACCCTATCAGTGGTAGTAGATATGTAAAAGTAATCGAAAAGATGCATTATGGCGGTACTCCTGCTAAGAAACGCGAAGATCTTACTCCAGATCCTGAAACAGAACAAATTGAAATGGAAATTCCAGAAAAAAGAAACAAAATTAATGAGAACTTACCTTTTCAGGAACCTAACCCCCTTTATTCCAGCTCTAGTCAAGATCCTGCTGATGAACCATCTCCCTCAAGTGGAAGACCACAAAGAGACGTGAGACCACCAGCATGGACCAAAAATTATGAGTTAAGTCGCTGCGTGACCATGTTTACGTCAGAAAATAATGACGACTATGACTGCTCTTTACTCACATACAAATAAGCTGTGACTGGCACCGACAGAAGAAATTGGGAGAAGGCGATACAATCTGAAATGACATCATTACAGAAAAATATCACCTGGGTATTAGTTGACAAGTTAGAAACCAAAGGACACAAAATAGTGTCAAACAAATGGGTATTTCGGATTAAAGATGACGGTACTTACAAGGCTAGATTAGTCGTACGTGGATGTGAGCAGAAAGGAAACCTGGATTTCGAAGACATTTATAGCCCAGTAGTAAGTCAATCGGCATTAAAAACTTTAGTAGCAATTGCCGCATCTAAATCTTACTACTTCATGACATTTGACGTCAAGACAGCTTTCTTATACGGAAAGATGAAGTTTATATGAAATTACCTGTTAGCTATGAGACTGACTGCAATACTACTGAAGTAGTTTGCCGATTAAAAAAATCGTTGTACGGATTAAAACAAGCGCTATTTACATGGAACAAAACTTTTATCCAAGCGATGTTTGATTTGGGATTCTACAGAGACAATCAAAACAGATCGATGCGTTTTCATAAACAAATATAAGTCAATAACAATTGGACTATTCGTTGATGACGGACTTGTCATAGGAAGACAAGAAAAAGATCGAAGTTATTTTGAAGAAACTAAATTTGAAATGAAAAAGAATGAAAATCCACGTACTTATCTGGGTATAGACATAAAAAACTGAAAAGAAGGAATAATTCTTACTCAGAGATCCTACATAAATGACGTAATGGAAAAATATAACGTGAAAAATGCCAAACTTTGTGACACGCCCGCAAGTACAGGAAACTGCCCAGGTGAAAGAATATCCCTTTAGGGAAGCAGTGGGAAGTTTACTGTACCTGTCTACCAGAACCAGACCAGATATCGCACAAGCGGTCAATCTAGTCAGCAGGAAGGTCGAAAATCCCACTAGAGAAGACGTCACAAAAGTCAAGAAAATATTCAAATATTTAGTGGGAACCAAAGAGAAAGGCATTTTGTTCAAACGAAACAAACCGATGGAGAACATCGATGCTTAATTACGACTCGAATTATGCTGGAGACCCATTGATGCGAAGAAGCACTTCTGGCTCCGTGCTAATGATAGCCGATGGACCAATATCATGGGCATCCAGTAGCGCTATCGTTGACTGAAGCCGAGTACATAGCCGTAGCAGACTGTTGCAATGAGGCATATTATCTCAAATGTCTATTACAAGACAAAATGGTGATGTTTTATTTTGCTTCTGGAAGATACTAAACTTGTTCACTGCATTTCAATTTGTATTATGTTCTTTTACTTTTGATGTGCGGTGTTATTATGAAATAATTTTCTTATATACAATAAACACAATGTTTTCAAGTATTATTTACGTTTTAATTAATTGCTATAGCCGCTAGTCCACCATCGACTTTAACTTTAACTAACAACTAAAGCGGTGAACTATAACACAATAACTTAATTTAAACACACACAATAATTTAATTTATTGTATGATAACTCAATAATAATCACGATTATGAATTTATAAAATATCGTACTCAAAAACATCTATTATAATTCAGATTGGGAATATTTTAAAAGAACTAAAATCTTAGAGGGTGGTGTCCAAGAAATAAAACAACTTTTGTAGATTTAAGTAGTTACTCGTATTTTTGACCAATTATGCCTGTCTGAATAATTCAAAAGCGTGTCGTATCTGCTAGGACCGATATTGCTTTTGTACACAGATTATATAATGCTATTGGTACTAGTTTTTCTATATCGATTAGATAATAAGGAAACCTCAACCAGTCCTAGGTATCTGTATTCTATAAGTTGCAACTATAACGAACAAGCTTTAGCACTCCCATGCACTCTGACTTACGAGCTTGAGTAGGTCAGACTGTGGTATGTCAATTTTATTAGAAATGCTTTCTTTTTAATCATTCAGTTCTATACATTTTTACTGGTCTATTTCGTAGCCTGTTGCGACATTCATTACAAAGAATAAGCGGTTATTTTAGATTAAAAAAAATACCAGGCTAAAATGAGATAACGTACAATGTAAATAAATTAATGTATAACGTTATATAATGTAACGCCTACCAGGGTTTGGAAGGCATTATCAAGACCAAATGTATTTAGCTGGAGGCTGATTAGAACTGACGCACAAATGTACCTTAAATGTGTTAGTGGATCGGGACACAGTGAAGACAGGCGAGCCATTAATTAATTTAACATTATAACAATGTTGGCTCAGCCCTCACTGTAAGCTCCAGTAAGGTGCGCTTTGCGAATAAAGCATACCGCAACGGGTATTCAATCATGAACCGACAAAAAGATCAAAACGTTTGATAATAGCGTAATTCGTCCGTTTACAAACGAGTCTAGTGATTAGATAATATTTGTGAACTTCAGATCTGACACATGAGGTGGATAGAATGATAATATAATAGTCAAATATTAATCAGATATTCCGCTCAGTGGGTTCGTTTCATTATCACTCGCTCTGAAATCTGAGCATCAATAACAAAGCATTCGCACGCAAACTTGATTGAATATGAAATACGAAAATAGCATCGATCATTCGCACTAGGCAGCTGGGAATTTTGATCATTCTAGCAGACTGTATTGATTAAAGCCTGCCAGGCTCTGATTACCTAATCAATTTATAGCTATATGTGTAAATAAAACAAAAAAATTGCTATTCATAATAAACTATTAAACAAATTGTATCTATGCAACCGGTATTACATACCAATAACATGTTAGTTTTGTTCAGTTATTACGAACTTATGATATTAAAATCGTAACTTTTATATGTCCTTTTACGAGTACCTATGGTTACGAAATTAACAAGTGGTCCAAATGGGAAGTAGCCAACTGGACAATGAAATGGACCGGACCTTGATAGAATTATTTTCGATTTTATTTTACTTTCATTGTAATTAATGACACATGTAACAACCAATATTTTAGGGATTTTTTAATCTGGTGGCTAATATTAATTTTTCTTAACTTTAATGTACATATGTATATGACAAAACTAAAAGAGTCGTTGAATTGAAACCAGAATGGCTTCCGATAGTGTCCATGGTTGCATCCAATCATAGTAGATAATCCATTTCTAAATTATTATTTTTATGTTTTAATTCATTATTTTCTCCGACCTGAATACGCAGTATTCATAAACTGCAATGAGGTAAATTTTACGCTAAGCTAAGGTAACAAGGTTTGCTCATTCTACTTTACTTTGAAGTTACAAAATATGACATTTGCATTCGCTTTCTTTGCTTGTTTCTTTGACTGGTGGTGCTATAAATTAATCAAGGTTTCCATGGAAATTTCCTTGGTACGCTGATAGATAATAATACTATTTTCCATGTTGGAAAGTAGGTAATATAATTTGATGGTTTTGAAAAAACTAAAAATTGACTACGAATCCCTTGATTTTACACTATTTCAAAATAGTGTTTTGCGTGACAAATACTGATTTCTCGGGAATAAATTTGGGGACCACCTCGCGATTATTCTCTATACAAAAGTGAAATTATTTTTACAAAAAGGTCCATAACGAATATCGACGTGCATACATTAAAAAACAACCAAACAAAGAATCTCCTCCTTTTTTCGAAGTCGGTTACTGCACATAACACGTAATAAGACTCACACACGACTCCATGAATTACTAACGTTGACATCATTATGCATGAAGGCACTAATTGGAGGAAAGTCACATATAATGGGATGTGTGGAATACGCCTTTTGTCCTACAACTTAAACAAATTAAAGACTAACCCACCCATTCGTAAACCTCTCTTATTTTCACGCAGTAGCAAAAAGTCCTTTGATTTTTATAATGACATAAAGTGGGGAATACACGTGTCTGTAAAAAGGAACTGTAGCTACCGCATAGTTAATATATTTGCAAGTAAAACTTGCATGCCATTTGCGTCCTTGCATTCCTGTATTTCCAAGATGTATACACATGACGGTAGCTAGCAGACTTGCATCCTAGTTCATGTGTCAGTTTTAGGCTTTCTTGCAATGGAAAATATTTGAAGTTAATTTAATTGTATTGTTTCGCTACCAGGAATAAAATACGTAGCGAAATTAATAAGAAATCAAGCAGATTAAAGAAGGCAGATTTGGGTGAAAATTGAAATACCAGAAGAGAAAGCTTCGGCGTATCTACATGCATCTGCTTACAGAAATACGACCATATGTAGGTGGTTACAGAAAACATTTAAGAATGCTTCCAAGCAGCTACTGGCTTGCCTGTAGTCTCCTCGCGTCCCCTCTTTCATATTGCATACCAGTAAATCAAACTGCTTGCGATCTACTTGCTTGCCAGATACACCAATAGGTGCCACGTGGAAGGAGCTGTTATGCAAGTGTGCCTGCTACAGGTATGTGTATTCCCTTATATTTCAAAGTGAGAATAATATTGCTCTGCAATTGTTTTAGCGCGTTCACTGCCAAGCTTCACGCGTCCCTCCGGGTTGCATCGCTGTGCAACGAGCTCTCCTAAATGTCCGTGTCCGTCGGTGGCAGGCAAAGTTTTAAGTTAGTTAAAAATCATACCCTTTTGATAAACTCTGCGATTTCTTCGCCGTACTTCAAGGGGGTAACATCCTGTGTGTCGCAGCTGAGGAAACGGTACCGGTGATTGGTCTTGTTCATCAGACTTTCCATTATATGCGGCTTTTGTTTGACGAGGCGTTGGAAAGACTCGAGCACGGTGTGAGCAGCGTCGTACATTAAAGCACCTTTAGCCTGTACAAGAATTGTTAATGAAATAATAAACTATAAGCCCAAAAGTGAATAAATTTTCCGTGTGTGCATTATAAAACGTTACTTTAGTTACTTAAACAATTCATTGTTACCGTAGTAAAAGCATCAACATTTGATACTTCAATTTACTTTTTCCCGGTCTTGCCATTAATAATTTTATAAAGATTATTAAAATTACACACTAGTAATTATTATATTGATGAATAAAAAAACCTATTGGTTGGTAGGAATATAATGTTAAAACTTGTTAGTCGACCCACACTGCAAAATTTTTGTACGTTGTCTATTCATAGACCACAACTAATGAAAAACCCCAAGTTCAATTACGAGTTAGTTATAATCGGAACTGATTCAAACTAATAATTAGTTTCACTTTGATATTAATTGGCTTAGCTATTTCATGTAATTTTCCTTTGCTTAGGTCCGTTAATTGAATAGACTTTCATAAGTTAATATAGGTAAAACTAGTACGTCATAAATGACTATACTGTCTTAATAATTTTCCTATTACCTAACTACGACTATCTAACTCGTAGTTAAGTAATAGGAAAATTATTAAAACCACACAAAGAATGCAAAACAACGAATCAGCTAATACAAAAGAACTCTTGTTACTTACCGAAATATTATCCATTTTCCAGAGGTTCAAGAAATCTTTAACGAATTTCCGTGAAGTATCCACCAGCCTAAAGCCCGTCACGTTGATCGTGCCGTATTCTCGGACGTCTGGCTCCCAGAAATCATCCAAAACCTGCGTAAATTGATAATATTTAGAAACGTGATGGGTCCAAGAGTAATTATATTTTATATGAATAAATAAATAATGCTGGACAAGCTGGTCTAACCCTAAACTAGGCAGAACTTGCATAGAGTAAACATGGCGTTATAAGAACTCATAATAATACAATTTATATATGTATGTATACAGATGTATGTATACATATGTATGTATAAAGGCTGGATTGTTTGGATGGGGCAGTAAGGGGAGAGATACCTAAACAAATAGATAAGATAAAAAAAATCCTGAAAGATCCTGAAGAGACCAGACTCACTGACTCATCAAGATATCTCTGAAACTTGAAGAGCTCCCCACGAGTCTTAAATTTTGCACAGGGGATACTTTATTGATAAAGGCCATTAAGAGCTGATTTTTGGAAATAAGCATTCTAAGGGGATTCATAGGTTTCTGTCTATTAAATATGAAACTGTTAATATTGGCCTGACCAAAATTATTATTATTATTACAGCTTATGTCAATGTACGCTTGCAAATGTACGGTTTGTAGTTCACAATTTTGCATAGGTAGAATAAGATTTAATTGGAAATTATATTCGTTAAAATTTATCTGGTAATCTGATAGAATTAGGGGAATTTGAGGGATAGAAACGGTTTCTCCTTGACTAACGCCAGTTAAAATGTTATTTACAATTATATTTTCAAAGAATAATATTTTTATATAGTTTAGTTTTAGATCAATTTCTTTATTGACTATAAATTTGTCAAAAATCTGAAATTGCAGTTTTCTTATTTAATTGAAATCTATAAGTTCATAATAACAAACCTTTTAACTTCAAAAGAAAAGTTACCTGCCCTGAAGTTTGTTAAATTTTGCCCCACTCTGTATACACTTTAAACACTAATAAAGTTTATTTTCTAAATCTGGAAAATTTTACTTTCAATGTGTCTGTGTGGGCATTGAACATCGAAACGTGATCTAAAATATTCTTCAATTAGTAGTTAAAGAAAACAAACCTTGCGATGGCGATGGCGATGAGAATTTGCATGCAAACAAAATTCTTTGGGTTTATTATTTCTAAAATCCGAAAGACACATAAGTGATATTATAATGTGCTAGTGGTTTCTTTTTCACTTCTTCCACTAGTGGACATAAAATTGAAGTGAAGAAAATATCAATAACACCTTATTTCTTATTTAATAATAATAACTATGTTTATAGTATAAATTTGACTTGTATAAGTGCTTATTTTGTAAGCCTAAAGAAATAAAGTTATTGATTCTGATTCTGATGCTCACCAATCCGCTGAACAGGTAGTGGTAGTTCCTGCGGCCGAGGGTGACATCGCGCACGTGGTTGATCAGAGTCTCCTTAGCGAGGGTAGTAGTGCAATCGAGTATAACATATTTATTGCTCCAACGATCAGATTTTTCCAGCTGCTTCAAGTAGCTGATGACATCCCTAGCGTTGTTGATTCTCTTTATGTTGGCAATCCTGAAGTACGGTTTCTTGCCAGGAATCATGCTTCTGAAGAGTTGCTGGAGACGAAGCATACCTAAAAAAATTACTAAATATACCCTTGTGTCATAAATGAGTCGAGCGTGAGTAGCCTTAACCGACGAATCATCATCATTATCATCAGCCCGTACACGTCCACTGCTGAACATAGACTCCCCCAAACGACGCCACGAATAGCGGTCCTAAGCCGCCTCCACCCCACGACTCCCTGCGATCGCTACGATGTCGTCGGTCCATCGAGTGGGAGGTCTTCCCACATTTCGTTTCGCACGAAAACCGACGCATGTTGGTCAAATTCTTTTGATGTTGGTTGTATTTATGAAGCGAATACAATATTTTCTTTGAATTTAGAGACAAGCTTTATAACGCCGCCAAAATGTAGGCGTACACGAGTTTCTAGCCATGTAGCTTGAAATTATTAGGTGAAACCCTAATATGACTGGACTATTAGTACCTTTAACAAAACCTTTTAAAAAAAGATGTCATCAAATATGTTTACGAAAACAAATACTTTCAGTTTTATTGAAATTTTATGAATAAACTATTATAGCACACATTCATTCAATAAGTTCTGGTTGTTCATATTGATAACGCACCTAACAAAAGGTGTCAATATTTATGTAAAACTAAACTGGTGATTCATAATCTATTATTAAAGATGGAATTTTAATTGAAAAAATTATTTGTTTTATAATGTTGTGAATGATCAATTTTCACAACTCACCTTCAAATATTTTCCCATAAGTAAGGTATGTTTCTTTTTATAAAATTGCATTTTATGCCATCTTAAAGCATACCACTTTTATTCAAGCAGTGTACGTACAGAGTCAATATTAAATGTCTTTGGTCAATATGCATTGTGGTGACGACGAGTGAGTTTTGAGAAAGAGAGAAGAAAGAGTGCAGCTTTATATTATTTAAAAATTAACATGATATCTTCATAGTCTCTGTGCAGGAATCAAATAAAAAGAAAGTACTTTATTGACAAAGAAAATAACAATCAAATAATATAAAGAAATTAAACTAGTATTTACAATTGAAACAATTGAGCTAACTGCAGACTGTTGCAAACAATCTACAGATAGCTCAATTGGTTCATATCAATACCAGTCGGAAGCGTCCCCAAGACGCTGGCTGCATTGCCCCGCTGTATGGCAATGCTAATGCGCTGCGCCAGATACTCACCGGCTCTCGGGTCACGCGTCGCTTCTACCAGGCGCTCAGATAATTTTTTGAAAACCCGGAGAGCCTCGGTACCCCACGGACCTAGGGTCTCGACTCCAGGGGAGCAAATGCGTAGGCTCTGTCGAGACCTGCATATTTGCGCCTCTTGAGATCCTCGGCCAAATCTGCCGCCGAACCAGCCCTCACGGATGTCCTTGAAAGATGGGAAGGCGCAAGTGTGTCGACACATGTAGCGTCCCACACAATAGGCCTGCCCAGCTCCCAAGGGACTAAAGTCATGCCGTCGGGCCTCTTACCATCGTCACGCAACAGACCATTCGGTTCGAGAATAGCTGGTACGTTAGCGGTGACAAAAGCCCTACGGATGATGTCGTTAAGGCTGGCATGGCGAGATATCCGACCGGCAGCCCTAGTACACGATAATCCGTGATGACCAAGCTGTTCGACAACAGTACCGCACTGGCATTGATGAGGCGCGCAACACCTTGCACCCAACGGAAGACATGTTGCTATACGGAAAGTTACGGGATCCAATAGAGTGCCAGTATTATATGAAGGAAGTGCTTGCAACCAATGTCCTGACTCCCATTTAGAAACGGCCAGGAGACGGGCACTATCTGCAGAGCTGGAGCACGTTTGTAACAAACAATTCCGTGTCAACTCACACAAAGGCCCGTCCCATTGCCGTTGGGACAAAAGATATTTTGGGGGAGCAGCATCAGGGCAAGCACTATGCCAAGCCATTCGAGCCTCGTCTAAGAACGAAATTTCGAATGAATTTCCAGGTGAGACCAAAGACGGATTTAAAAATTTTTCCACTAAAGAACTAGTGCTGTAGACGGAAGACAAGAACGCTGGCAGGGCTACACTTGAAATTTTGCGGATACCTAAGCCTCCCAATTTGACAGGCAGGGAGGCCTGCGACCATGCCTTGTCATCGAAACAGATATTCAAAACCGATGATAAAGTATTCTTTATTATGTTGTCTAAGCCTTCCAAGAGCTCGCTGTGTTTCCACAGTTGACAAAATCTCAAAGAATACGTAAATTTAGGTACAAACAAGCAAAACCGAATAATTGTAAAAGCCATATGGCTATTAATTTTGAGAAGTCTGTTCGAGGTTTTGTTGAAATTTGGAATTTTCTCATCTACAAATGACTGAAAAGACTCATCAAAAATTGGTGAACCAAGGAGGCGAAGTGAACATTTATCTACAACTGTAATGTTGGGAGCCAAACTATTGAATTTTATTATGATATTGTTTTTGTCTACACAAGAGTCCGAAATAAAAAGCTCGCACTTTGAAAAATTTAGTTCTAAACCTATTTGCCGAAATTCATCTGTGATGATTTTTAGGTCATTAAAAACTGTGTCCACGTCTCCCCCTATCGTTCCGTCAAAAGAAAGTTAATTGATATTGTGTTATTAACCCATTGTTTTACGTCGATGGGACTATAGATAATATTTTAGTCTTTGATGTCCCGTTCATCCCACTGCCTACATAGGTGGGACGAACGGGACATAATTTTAATTCAGACTATTAATATCCCATTCATCCCACTGGTGGGACGAAGCTGGTGGGACGAATGGGTCATCACGTAATAATGGTACATGTAACTTGACGATTTTTTTTTATTTTGTTATGTTAATTTATAATAGAACAAAACAAATTATTGTAAGATAATATTTAAATTAATCGTATACCAGTCATTTTTAATTTGTTGTTACACAAAATGCTTACCTACTCGTATCTAAGAACCAGTTACCTACTTAAGATACAAATTTGAGAAACTTATGAGCATTTATTTGAAATCCGTGACCAGGAAATATCACAGGGATAACGTCAATAGATGATGAAATACGCCATTCATCATATTCTAGTTTCATTACGCTTCTGCCGATTCTGGGCTTTGTTATAATTTAAGTGTAATATCCTCGAAAAGATTGAAGCGGTGACGGAGACGAGCGAACCTACCCTACGGGGAAGAAGAGGGTCGACGTGGAGGTAATGAAGGCGTTATCGTATAGGATTTGTCGGCTCGCGCGTGTCCCTAAAGACTTGACGATGGCCCGCCCGACCTCATTGCAATTTCATACCACGTAACATCACAATTTTTTATTTTTCAAATGCCGCAATTTTTTTCTCTCTTATCCGGTTTTCTCAGGTGTGGAACGTTCGTATTAATGAGATGCGATATGTCATTAGAGCAATAAAGAATGTTGGCTATGTGAATGAACCAGAAGGAGAATAGATTGACAAGTAAAAGGGGGAAGGCGTTTGCTCCGCAATGGGACACATCAGGGTAATAATAAAAAAATAATCTAAATAAGTAACCTGTAAAATGATGATGATGATAAAAAAATCATGTTTAGTATATTTGTCAGCATACAATTATTTTATTTTAGAGATGCGGAAACTCACGCTCCGTCGTATCCAAGCTAAGCTCAAGTTATTTCCGGATTGTCTTTTTGCTGCATCTGCCGAATTACTGGCAGAATCGGAATTGAAAAGTTTTTCTTTATCTTTCGAACTATGTTGGTATTCAAGTTAAGTAACGACTACAACTTTTTGAAGTCAAGATAAAATAGAGCTAAAAATGTTCAAGTATTTGTAAAGCACTCATTTTAAATAGCCTCGTAATCCTCTCTCCTTTTTGCATCTTTCTTATCATACCTACGTATTTTACATGTAGCAGATTAAGTTGATGAATTTAATAAACCTAGAATCTATGGATACTTCAGTTATTTTGGCGTGAATAAGCAACAAATATCTATCCATTTATCCATTCATCCATCCAAACATTCGAATTTATACTATTGGTGTGATCCCGAGGAAAGGACCTAAAATGTATTTCCCGTGGGTACTATTCATAAGATTTTTAAAGGTATCTTTGTAATGCATGTTTGTTTGTCATTAAAAACCTTACATTTCATCCGCTTTTGAAGCTGCAATTTGATCGCAGCGGGGTTCAAGTATTCAATCTGAAGAGGTCTAAGTGCCTTTACACCATCCGACCGGGTGAAAAGTCAAAGTCGTTATGCTGACCAGCAGACTGTAACCACGATCCTCAAACTTTACTTTTGTTGAATGAAACTGCAGACAATAAGCTTTGGCGCATCCGTCTCTTCTGACTCAGTAAATTTAGTATTTAGACATAATAATAACTATGTTATAATCTAAATGCTGTTTATTTTTAAAACAATATCGACTCTACGGGCTTAAAGCTTTAATTGCAGGGTAAATAATGATCATACAAGGACCTTATCCTATTTTGGTAGATAAGCTGCAAGAATTTTAATCGACTCGAAACGGTTGGTTCCAATTTAAATAGGTTTGAACTACTGAATTTTAATAATAGTTCTATACTTGATAGTATTTCCATATTATTGATAAAATTTTATACTTTTCATTCTTTTAAACCTAGGCGCTGAAAGGTACCTATTTTTGCAAAGAAAAATTATCTACAAGCAAGACTGCAGGGGATGTCGGGCCAGCCGGAATTCCGGAGCTGTAGCTCGTTGGACGTGATTCTTCTCTCGACATGATTACGACTGCTTTTATATTGTAAGAGATGAATGAAGCTCCTAGCGGGGTGGCCAAGAAGTCAATTGCTTTAGTTCATGATGGAGAAACCTTTTAGAGAAGAACGTCACTCTCAATTCAGGAATAATGAAATTTCTTTACAACAACTGTACAAACCTAACATAATTAACTGTCTGTTACACAACAAACCTGTTTTTAGCACAGAAATGTTTGTCAGGTTATCTAAAATTACAAAGGTAATATAGATATTTTTTTTTATATTATTTCCGAAAACTATGTCCACAAATTGTTTGGTACCCGTCCAAAAATCTTTATAGTTCAACACTGTGATGCCGAATGAGAGTGGGTCAAATATTGACGTATGTATTTTATTAGGTAGATACATCATAATATATCATATAATATACCATTCTAAACAATACAAATAAATAAAATTTAAGTGTTTGTTGGTAATTATTAATGTCAAAATAACGTGTTTTACTAAATGCCAGAGAAATTAAACAATTTAATTTTTATGTATACAACCACTAATTTTGTGTCTCATTGTTTCTCTGTTTGGTTTGGATAGGTATTACTCCGAAACGGTTGGATCGATTTTGATGGGACTCTCACTGGCAGGTACCTGCAGGCTTATCATGGATTATAATATAAAAAATAACACATAACGTAACGCGTTATCAGCGTTATTTGCGCTGATTTTAACTTAAATAAAGGGCTACCATAATTTTGACGCGTTATAAAAAAAATTACAAAGGAAATTAGCGCTTATAACGACTTATTGGCGTTATAATTTACGTTAAAATTAGCGCAAATAACGCTGATATCTCGTTACGTTATGTGTTACGTTATACATGTGTTATAATTCATGGTAAACCTGCTGATGTTACGGCTATTTTAATTTAGCAAAAATTAATGTTTCCTCCCAAAAAAAATAAGCTTACTGTGAATTGAAATCCCAATCGATAATGCTTATCAGAACGTCGATCAACGGCCTTTGATGGATCACAATGATCAGATTACCAACGTATAAACATTCAGATAATGTAGAGCTCATTTTCGGTTTAATTTTACTCATATAATTATGCGAATGATACATAAACCGAGTAAACTGACAAATTTGTTTGATGAGTCCGTAATCTAAAATCACTACGATGAATATCACATTGATTGTTTTTGTGCTTTTATTATTCTTGCTCTGTAGCGTGCTATAATTAATTATTAACATGGTCAGTAATAAAATCATGGCCGCTAACGGGTTCCACACACCACTGCGAAATTAAATCGTTTAACTAACGTTAGTTCGTTTTAATGTAAAAGCAATAAAATTCAGTATGGTTTCCAAAGGATTTCCGTTCACCCAGTTCATCGCGGAGCAAAAGATGGATTTTATACATTTAACTTGCTGAATAAATTGGAAGACGATAGGACCATTTCTATCGAGAATCCAAATAGAGTTCTGGCATATATTATTCTGAAATGACAACGATTTTATACAATTCAATTGTGTTTCAAAATTCTATTAAGGCATTCCAAGCTGAAAAAATTATTCTAATATATGATGAGAGTTCAGTGTTAAACTTTTGTTCTTAATAGAATGTGTGTGCGGTCAACCATAATGGATTGTAGAATGTAACAAAGAGACAGCAATTTACAAACCACGTTCACAACCTTAACTGTCGTACAAAGTTCCTAAATTACATTTAAGTGGTTTCTCCCTATTCGTACCTTGGGGGTTGATTGTCTTTAGATAATTTTATAGTCACGACGTGGACAATTAAATTTAACAGATCCGTAGTCTGCATAAATAACGTACAGTCGTTAATTAGCACCGCTGTAAACTATGGAATTTGCTTACAAAATATGAGTAACGCGTGCTACCTCTACTGCTAAATAGAGTGCCAAGTTTATTTTACGTTAGACCCAAAATTGTTGCAGACAACGTGATAACAAAGGCGTTTATACTCGATTCGAAACGCTAGCTTGTTTTATTCAGTCTCTGAAAATCCTTCCTATTCTGTAGCGACATTACGCTAGGATCAGGACTCCATTGTTGTCAGTATCGAGTTAGACGATTAGAGTGCTTCAATAACCGCGACATTTACCATCTACTGCGACTGGCGGATTATTAACATCATCATCGATATTGGCTTTTTATAAATTACGCTAATTTAGTGAAAATTTTAAGAATTAAAGAATCAATGAATCTAGCCGATGTGAAAATTGCCGCAGAAACATGCTATGGATACATTTTTTTTGTAAACAGTAAGAATGTTCCCTAAAATATCATCAGTAATAATAAGTATACATAAATAATGCTGGACGATCCACACACCATCATATAGCCCCAAGACAAGCAGAGTTTGTGTTTTGGGTACTAGATGACTGAAATACACAATACAATACATATACATAGATATTTTGTATAAATTTAAAATACACAGAACATCCAGAAAAAATATTTGCAGATCGCAAAAATATTTGTTCCAAGGCAGGAATCGAACCCGACACCTTCGCTGGCGCTGCTGGCGCCTGGCGCTATGGCACTCATTAAGGGAGGTCGATGTCCTCTCGTACTTTACTGGTTTATTTTTTGCTTGTTTGAATTCGAGGCGCAAACTTTTGAAAACCAGTTAGATGAAAGGATGAAGAGTGAGATAGGCTACTTTTGTCCTGGTTAAACATCAAATTCGCATGGGAGATTTATGGGAAAAAAATACGTTTTATCCCCCTAGAAAAGTGAAATTAGAATTTAACGCTGGTGTAACCGCGGGGAACAGTTTATAAATTTATAATTTTATAGATATTTTCTTCTAGGTAAACAAACGTGTAAATCTAGAATAAAATATATAATATATAACCACCCTACCAAGTTTAGACTTACAAAAGTCAAATGTGGTCTTTTATCTCATCCTTACATAGAAGTCCGCAGAACTCATACAATACAATCATATCAGCCCATACACGTCCACAGCTGGACATAGGCCCATATGAAGCCACAAAAAGCGGTCCTGAGCCGCCTTCATCCATCGACTCCCCATACAGGACAATACAATATATATATATATATTTATAACTCGAAATGTAAGTTATAGTCGGGTACCAAAGTAAAAGTTATTATCCAAATAAAAATAAATCATATCATAATTATAAATTCACAGCAAAAATATTATAACAACTAGCTGCCTTCGCTCGCGTTTTATCGGGATAAAAATAGCCTATATGTTATTCCAGGTTCCAAACTGTACCCATAACAAGTTTCAGCCCAATCAGTTCAGTAGTTTTTGCGTGAAAGAGGAACATACATCCATACTCCCATCCTTACAAAATATGACATTTGTAATATTAGTAGGATTTTGTGAACTTGTGATTATATTTTCATCATACAATATAATCGTGTTGATATGGACCAGTTGAGTAGAGAGACCTATTGGACTGTTTGAAAAAATCTGCGGTTGGCTCAATTGTTTCAATTGTACTAAAATAAAATTTTCATTTTATTATTCATAATTTTATTTCTGTTATATGTTTGTAATTTCTTTGATAATAAAAGTATAACAACAACATAAGCTATTTATTAACTAACAAGGAACATTGTGTGCGGAACTTCTAAAATCTCAAATTAGCTTATTCCAACTCCATGAAAATACTGAGCATTTTCAGCGAAACAAGAACAGCTACGGAGCAGCTCCTATTACTTGGGGAGAAAAGATTTAAAGAGCACACGATAAATAGGCGAGGAGCCGCAGGGACGTTATTGCCTTCTGAGGGAGCATTGTTGTACCGAGAGCCTGCTTTGCATTCCACCACTGATCACTGAATAGGTAAGTATACCTTTAAAATAACAAATGAAAACGTTCCCTTATGTAGGGGTAGGAAATAGTTTCATCAGTTTTTGGTAAAAAGTGTTGGGAAATGGTTCTACATGTTTTGTTTTAAGTTGAAACAAATTATTAACATTTTACCCCATAATTTTTTTTACTATACTCATTCCATGCATTTATTACCTTTGTGACAGCACGCCTATGAAGTTCTCTTATTGTTGACAGATGAGTGACTGAAAGCTGAATGAAAAAATGTACTATGTCATAGACACAGACAAATAGACATACGAATCTGTCGACTCGAAAAATATCGGGTCTTGAGAATATTATAAAACGAAGATTATTCGAGTTGATTTTTCGTCTGTCTTACTTTTAACCTGAAAAAACGCTTGGAAAGTCGCAGGCAGTAACAAGTAGCAAATAAAATTAATACAGTCGTATAGATGCCTGAATAGGTATTTCAATACTACAAAATATTGCGCAAAATAAAATAATTCTTTATAACTACATAAACAAAATTGATTATCATAAAAAATCCAATCGGTAAAACATTAGAAGATATTACTATTTGGTTGTCAGTCGAACTGATAAAAAGGCAATAAACGCGTGGAAATATACATAAAACTGATATGTTATAGCCGTCAAATGAAGGTTGTTTGCAAATTTTGAATTGTTAGTTTGCGTCTGACATAGTTTTTGATAGGAATGTAAACAGAACAACTCCTAGTGAGTACCTACTTTAAAACTGAGAAAAGAATTAGATACGAGAAAGAGAAAGCTATTAAATCTGTTCATTAAATAAAATAGATTTGAAAAGGCAGGAATAGCGATAAATTAAAAAGTGCAAACGATTGATATTCAGCAGAGGCGATGTAATAGACACGGATAACGATGACATCCGTAACCGATGATCAGGCAAACATTTTATATTCCATCGGTTCGTGGAAACCGATGGAAAAAATAAAATGTTAAAAAGATTTGAATCTGCAAAGTCATTTAAATATTTCATTATTAATTAATTAATCATTTAATATTAGTAACTGACGCGTTTCTTGTAAAATAAAATTCAATTTAGCTTCTACAAGGTTCTTCTTTTTTAAATCCCAAGCTGTGTAGTGAAGCGTTATAACGACGTCAAAAGTGAATTAAAAGGTATCCTTTATTTCGTCTATGGTTAAAAATATTCATAATCTTGAGTTTTTTACCATTGCTTCTACTACGCTTGTCGAGATGAAAACTTGTGTATCAATCGAGAACAAAAGTTTTTAAGTTTCTTATCTCTAAAATATGTACATCAATTACAGAAGCCAATTACCACTATACACCATTGTACAGACTATAGTAGTCACGAGCGCAACGAGTGGCTCAACAGTTGAGCCACGAGTTAGCGAAGCAGTCAAGAATAGTCTGCACTGCTTCGTTAGCTCGGAAATTAATATCAAAACGTTCTCAAAACAAAAACCTTACTCTCATATGGAAATAATGACTATGTTACTATTCTGAATGGGAATAACTTTTTTTTTACACGTAGTGAATACGTTTTTCCGCTTTTTTTGGTTACCGAATTTGTGCGAGAGTTATTGACCATAATACTTGTGTAAACAGTAAAGTTCTTGTCGCGAAATGCGCCCCGTTTTAGGATTAAAACTTTCCAAAATGTTTGCGAATAGCCAATTTTATGTGACGGAAACTGAAAGTAGAACTTACTTTGCAAAATTTTCTCCAGACAAGAATCGAATAAAAACAAAATTGGCTAAGACGAAGTTGTCGAGGTTATTTGAAGAAAAAAGCTTAGTGAGATAAAGGCAAAGAAACATGTAGGAACAAAATGAAACCAGCCAAGTGCGACTCGACTCGCACACGGAAGGTTCCGTACATAACTATTTCGTTAAAGTTCATTAATGTTTTTTTTATTGTATGTTAATTTTATTTTTATTGAAGCATTCACCCATCCAAGAACTGACCGCCCCCGATGATGTTGATTAACTTCGGTGATCGGTACTCAACTTGGTATGGACGTGGTATGGACCTCTTAACTATAAAATTTATTAAATTTTTATTATTTTTCGTTACAGCGACAATTTTAATATACACCCTCTGTCAAAGTTTCAACTATCTACCTATTACGGTTCAAGAGATACAACCTCGACAAAAGTAGAGCAATACTAGCCATGAATGCTGTATGGGCTTTCATATTTAAAAATAATATTTTTGTCAATTTTTTAGAGGACTTATTGTAAAATAAAAATTCGGTGAAAATTTCAACTCTTTACCTTATATGTTTCATGAGATACAGCAGAAAGACGAACAGACAGGCTTAGCAAAAAGATCTCGTTTTCAGTTCAATCATTAATTTAGTTATTAGGAGTTGATTTTATAGAAAATCTGGCCAATCACGAATCGACTCGCACACTGAAGGTTCCTTATCATCGTACATCGCAGAGATTTCACGCCCATACCTTGGAACCGTTATGCTCGCGGACCGTAAGGTTCAAGAGGAACTTCCTCCCGCGAACACTCAGGTTGTGGAATGATCTCCCAGCTGAGATTTTCCCAATGGACTATAGTATGAGGTCTTTCAAACAGGGCATTCTAAAGTATTTACGGGGTCGGCAGCGCGCGCGTAACGTCCCTGACGTTGCAGGTGTCCATAGGCTGCGGTAACCACTTCCCATCAGGTGGACCGCACGCTTGACTGCTACTTTTGAGGTATAAAAAAAACATAACTATTTCGCAAAAGGAACGCTAGAAATGTTTGTTTTTTTTTAAATCGAAAATGGGCTAAAAGCTATCAATGACGCGATTCCAAGTACTGCCCGCGCCCGACGACGTTGCTTAACTTCGTTGACTGGTACTCAACTAAGTATGGACGTTTGACCCTTTAATTATTAAATGTATTTAATCTTTATTATTTTGTTGTATAGCGGCAATAGTTTTACGCAAACTGTCAAAATTTCAACTTTGTACCTATTAAGGTTCGAGAGGCCGCCTTCACCAAAGTATAGCAAATATAGCCAAAATATGATATTTATGTGTGTCCCCCTTTAATTTTAATATTTATTGTATTTTTATTATTTTTAGTTGTAGCAGCAAGAGAAATATACATACATTCTGTGAAAATTTCAACTTCTTACATTTCTTGAGATACCGACCTACAGACAGATGGATAGACGGACAGACGGATGGAGTGGAGGCTTAGTAATAGTGTTCCGCTTTAACTCTTTGGGTACGGAACCCTAATTAAAACGAAAAATATTTCTAGGTATTATTTATTTTTTAATAGAAGAAATATTTCACTGTATATGTCTAGTAGGCTTTTATAGAAGCTTTCTAGAAAAAAACAGTAGACCTCGCGGGCTCTTTTAAACTATTGTACACTTTTATAAAAACGGGATATTATTAAAAAAAAAAACAATTTTTCCTCTTCGAACAGCCGTGATAGTTGGAGAGCAAGATTGACAGTGTAAATGTGAGTATAGACTAGAGCATTTGCTAGAGCGTTACAAAGTAATATAACGGTAGAATATTACATTACTTTGTAATGCTGAAATGTACCAGTCGTTAGAATAAAAGGTACTTTATAATATTTGTTCAGTTTCCTAGAGTATTTTCATTTAATTTAACGTTCACGCGAATGCTTGAAACTGTGTTTGACGTAATGCTTACGGCGAGTGAGCATTTACCTGTTACATATCTTTGTACCTTGCGTAGGTACATTGTACCTCGGCCCGCGCACCTCATTCCTCGCCGTCCTCATCTCCCGCGCTCGTGACTTTGCTCGATAAACTGTTACATCAAAACGTTCATTGGTTTTAAAATCATGTTGTAACAAAATATCGAGCGTCATGTACAAAGCGCCGGTGAGTCAACTTTAAAAAAAAACAGCGAATGCTTTATGTTCTGTTAAAAGTAGATGCTATAGCTAGTCTATACTCACCTTAAAACAGTTAAAAGTGAGCTCATCGCAAAACAATACTTATTGCATTAGGGTCTTTGGCGTGCCCGTAATCAGATTTTCATCAAAATTTTATGAGATTAACCTAAAGTACCTAACAAATAAAAAAAGAACCATCGAAATCGGATCTCCTAACGCAGAGATATTCAATAGGCCCCTTTTTGCCCCTTTTGTAGAAGGCACCCATGTCCCGGACGACAAAAATACAATCTATAAGTAAGGTCGTAAAATCTGTAAGCTTAACAAGTTTCGTCAAGATCAGTTGTTAGTATTTTACAACCGATCTGGACGATCTGTAGAGGAGTTAAAACAAACTGATAGGGGGAAAGCTGCCAGACTTGAAGCAATAACGCTTCGCTCGCTCGGTCAATTATTTTAATCTCGCTTGTAAATTGCCAACATAGTTTTAAAGCATCATGGATTAATGTTTGAAGGTAACGGAATGAAAAACTAACATATCATTATCCATTATTTTGTATATAATAGGTAAAAGCGAAGAGAGGATGTGATTGGGCTTGTTAGTTTGAATATAAACGAACAGGGCTTGGGCGCATAAGGTCCCGTTCGCAAAACGTCCCTTCACCAAAATAACACCCCATTCGCAAGTTCCCTTATAAACAGTCCCTTCTGTAAAATGACCCATTCGCAAAGCGTCCCTTTCGCCCCTTCACAGAATGTCCCTCTTGCAGGACATCCAGTCTGCGAAATGACCCAGTTGCAAAACGGCCCTTTTGCAAGATTTTCAAATAGGTATAGGTACCTACCTATCTACGGAAAAACTAGACCTCCGACCATAGATGAGTGAGATGGACCGATGATGAGAGATAGATGGATAATAATCCCGACGCCAAAATGAAAGAGACCTCATTTTAACCTTCATTGTTATATAAAATATTTTGCAATATAGTTTCTATCAGTCGCTTATACTTTATACAGTCAATATAAAATCGCTCCTTAAAATTATAATTTGTGTAACTCTGTCATAGGTAACAGAAGCCTTAAAGTCGAGACTCGCACTCTCGCAAGCAGAGCATTCATTAGTCTCTTGCTTGTACTGATTACACAATTATTACGGAAATTTGGATTTGAAAGCTCGACAATTTTTTGTTTAAATCTTACATATTATTTTTAGAACGAGGTACCAATTTTTTCGACTCTTGACTAAAACAACAAGCATGGACGTCTGATTGAATGCTGACTCCCCAAAGACAAAGTGTGTTTATACATAAATGTAAAGTTGATGTTAGTTTGTCTTTGGTGCGCATGGAAGGCTCCATTGAATTCTCATGAGATGTTCGGCTGTTGCTCAGCAGAGCACGTGTGCTATTCAAATTAGTGTCTTCCATGAACCCACTTTGATGTGACAGACAGCAGTGAAGAGGGTGGTTTTAGAATATTAGATTGATCTGCATAGCATCAGCTTTCGATGTGAATTAAGATCACAGTTTATTTTCGCCTTCCTTGTGCCTAAGCTCGTGTGTATTTCGAATTCAATAATCCATTTTCGTATACGCTGAAAGTTTATTGTATTCGCTCACATAATGTTCATATAATTTAGCATCCACATCATATCCGGAGCTCGCTACTCGAGAATTACTAAGATGACCAATAAGTATACGGTGAAGATGACATCCGCCATTCTTGTTTTTTCTGCTTTGGATAAGAATTTTTAGTAAAACTTTAAATAAACTACTTGCTGAACCTTTGTATTACTGACATAATTTCTTGTAGAATTGTTAGTTTTATTTGATAAGAAAACGTTTAGTTGCTTACGGCTTGTATAAATTCAATCGTGTTTTACCGCGAAATGCCTACCCAAGTTGTAAATGCCGTAATACATGTATATCTACGACGTAGCTACGTTCTGCTCTACCACATTTTATATGTAAATGAGCTTTTCCGTTTGCAAATGCTTCTTTCTCTAGTTGATCTCGTGTCTGTGACGTAAAATGAATACTTCGTAGCATCGACTTGTAGATACTTACATTTCTCAAAAGAAGACGGCACAGAACAATCATTAGTAAGCTTAGTTTTATTACCCGACTTCAAAAAGGCCGTAATATGTTTCAAGTTGTATAACTATAGGTAGGTATGTGTTTATTTACTTACGAGTATTTCATGTCTGTTTCTCTCTTTTAAATTGTTTCTGTTTGGATCAATTTACGCTTATTAATGAACATACTGTGTTATCAAAAATTTATCATTTGGAAATAGGCATTTCGAATTGTTTGATTTACCTAGATCGCTAAAATTGTGAAAAGTAAAAAAATCCATAGCAGTGTTACACACCCGGCTAAGGATTTTCTTACTTTTTCTACAACCCTAACCATTTTTACAATGACTTTCCACAAGTTTTGAGATCTTCTGTAGTTCCTATCCAAATTCAAACTCCTCCTTAGTCGGGTTTTATTTCGTTTTTCTAATGTTAACTTTTTTCATATTTTTATTTGCTTGCAATCTTATAAGAAAGTAAATAAAATACCGCTTCGTCAATGCATTTAACTTTACCTACAACGAAGGAATAAGAAATTATGAAGCTTTGAAATAGAAATAAAACAAAGGTACGAGTACTAACACCAAAGAGAATAAAAACCTTTTCTAACAAAATCATGAAATTTTTGTCGCTTTTCAATAATAGGAGATAAAACAGTGATCTTACATATAATTGCAATCTTCAAATTGAGAACTTTTTATTAATGACGTGAACGAATTCATTTTATTTATGTCGATTTATCCTCTCGCGAAAATGTACTTCGCTTTTATTTGGATTCTTGAGTTCTTTCGTCCCCAGAAATTAACATTCTGGACGCGGCCACTTTAAAAATTTCCTTTTTCGTTTAGAAATGAAGGCGTAACAACATTTTACCCGTTTTGATACCTTCGTCTTCGCAGTGAAGAATAATAATGAGGAAACAATTTTTATTAACTTGAAGTTATTTAATGGATCTAAAAAAGTAAAGTGCGAACAAATGTAGTCTTTCTACTTCAGAGCTTAAACTAAAAGTTTATTACTAGTTTTATTTTTGTGAAGGAACAATAATAGATTAATAAATTCATAATAGTGTTACTGTACTCTGAGACTCTACCGGAACTTGTGCGGCAAGCGGAATGTTACTTTCCAATCGAATCATTGTTTTTATTTTGGGTAGAGGTCGGCCATCTAGTAAGGCTTATCCAATTTTATCAAGATACCGCAGGTTATCCAAATACTATTTCGGTTAGAATAATAAAAGTTTATTTTTTGTCTTCTGTCTCTTTTGCAGGTACGAGAATCAATAAAGAGAGAAGCAAAAGGCTAGTTCTGAGAAACATCAAAGAATTTACAGCATTCGGCTGTAAATATTTTTATGATGGCTTTTGTATGAAAAATGTAAATTTATAAGCGCGTCATGTGTCTACTCCACATGGTAGGTGATTTGCAGAGTTGGTTTTACAAAAATTTTAAAACCCTTAAGTAAGTAACCTTTTAATACTTGAGACTCGAGTAGAGAATTTTAACGACTGAACCATACGTGAGTAGGTACATTATAATTTTATATTTATAAATATTGTGGCGTCGTATGGGGGAGTCCTATGTCCAGCAGTGGACGTGTATGGGCTGATATGATGATGATTTATAAATGTCATAATAACTCTTTAAAATGATAAAGAACGAAAAGTTCAGGGCAGCTTCAAACTTTTCAATTAAATGTAAGAAATTGATTGGAAATCACTGGAAGTCGTGAAAAATCTCAATGTCGTCAGGGAAACAACATAATTTCAAATTTGAGCACGTGCTGCAATTTTATGCCACACAATAAGGTTAGTTTGTTAATTTCTTTGATACGAATTTACAAAAAAAAAACTTGTCACTATAATAAAATAATATTATATAAAAAATATCTTTATTTACAAAGAAAATAACAAACAAATAATCAAAGCAAATAAAACTAGTATTTACAATTGAAACAATTGAGCTAATTGCAGACTGTTGCAAACAACTTTATTGTTCTTTACATTAAATTATATGCTCAAATATTAATAATGCGATATCCGCTAAAGCAGGTAAACTAGATCCGCACAAGGATTTGGAAAATTTAGTATTCAAATGATATATATATGAATGATATATAGCAACATTAAATTTGCGATTTGAGAAAGGTTCAGTACACGTACTCTCGTAAAAAAAAATCTCTCTGATAAAGCATGCACTTCGATCTGCCCCACCGTAAGATATACAAATATCTTACGGTGGGGGCTGTGTAGTACGAGTGTCCTTCGAAGTACAAGGGCTTTAGTTTGTACTAGAGGTTTGCTCCGATCCTACGACGTTAGTCTTGAAAATCCGGACAAAGTTAATTTTCTCGCATGCAGTGTACAACATATAAATTTAACAGTTACATTTACACTGAGAGCGGAAGCGAGGAGAACACTATAATTCCCAAACATTGTTAGAAATGGATGCATAATTATGATCGATCGCCGTTTTTTAACACATCTATCCCGATCCGCGCGCCTGTATGCCATTATCTGAACAGATCTTTCTATTATTTGGTATATTTTATGATCATTTTTATAATTTTGCCATTTAGACAATATTTATTATTGGTAATTTTATAGACACCAGTCTCTTGAGAGTCTGGCAACACATTCAATAAATACTTTGCACATAGCGAGATTCGTAATGAATAAGTAAACTCTTTTATTATTGATATTATTAATAAGCAACGGGGTTACAAAATGAGTAAGAAATGTGGGTTACGACACGGGTATCATTGAAGCAAATCACAGTTTTGAATGCTTTTATACATCGCTTTAATAAGCATCACGTTTTACGAACTTGTATTAGAAAAAACTGAATGTGCTTGTGCAATTATGCATTGTTGAGGTTTGTGCTTTTATTTTTAAGCGTTTAATCCTGTCCACACTCGCAAGGGGATCACGCACGAAGCTGCGTATTATGAGTGTGGATCCGGTTATAATAGTCTTTGCGGCTTCGCGTCGCGTTCGCACCTCTATATACCGTATTTTGTCTCGCTACAAAGGTTTTGCAAGGCGCGCTTGATTCACGCGCGAGTGTGGAGAGCCTTGGCAGTTTTGCCGTGATTCACACCGCCCCACCCGCGCTTTGATTTCACGCCGTGATTCGCGTGGGAGTGTGGAAAGGACTTTTACTATTTTTTGCTATTGTTATCCGTTTTTGTTCAACTTGGATTCTAGAACTGAGAATAGTTATGTAATTAATAAACCGTGGCGGGTAGCTTATGAATAGACTCAAAAGACCCCTCCAACCCACCAAGTAGATATTGTAAGAGCTGACTAAGGGAATCTACCAGAAAAAGGGCGGCAAGTTATACCTGTGTATCATTTAACACCTCCGCTGCGATCACCAATCCGCCTCCCAAGCGTGGTTCTCATAGCAAAAACAACCCTCGGAATGGATAGCATTTTAGGCAGTGGATGTACATGTTTGCTTATAAAGTTTATAACATGTTAATCCTTTTTTTTTGTGTTGCTGTAAGTTTTGTATAATATTAGAATATGTTGTATTTATTACCAATACAATATATATATAAAAAAGTAATGACAACTTACCATCATGAGAGTCGTATAGGTAGATGACGTTTTTCCAACCGTAGTACGTCACGGTGTCCAGAACTGCTTTGTGGTAGTCGGGAAGGATGCTCATTGCATAGTCGGGCATGTCTGATGTTGGATTGAGTACCTGTGAGTACCAGAAATCACGATTTATCTTCTAAAACGTATGTAATATTCAGGAAAAAATCACGGGAAAATACATTTTTTTGCTTCTACCCATAACACAAGTTCTACTTATTTTATATGTTATAAAACCTAGTTTTCTTTATTTCATGATATTGGTTTACACATGCACGTCCACTGCTGGACATAGGCCTCCCCCATACGACGCCACAAATAGCGGTCTTGAGCCGCCTCCATCCATCTACTCCCTGCGATCTTTATTTATTCGTACCTAAATACAAAACTAAAGAAACTCAATCGAACTCAACTTGAGAAAATGGAAACTGACAGTTCCGATTTTAAGAAGCACACAAACAATTTTTTTTTTATTTCCTTGCACTAGATACTGCGCCTGGATAGTGCAGTATGTCTGCTTAAAAATTGATCTAGTACCTCAGGCCTAAGAAAGATAGTTTAAAAGTTATGACGGCTTGAAATGACGCTTGATAGCTTAAATATAACGTTCATCATAACTTCTGGACTACTTAGGTCTACTTAGGCCTGAAATAGGCTGTCTTTTTAATATGGAGGGAGAAAAAATTATTGTAGTGATTTTTCGATAAAATTTACCGTATTTCACACCCCTAAAGTGACTCATATTACCGAAAGATTCTACATACATCGTTTGAAATCCAGTTCTATCAATACAGAACTGTTTCTGTAACAAGGGGATCCGCTTACAATGAACGCTACTGTACTCGTATATACCGCTTTTAAACCTTGTCATAATAATAACGCTTGTTAATAGACAAAGCGGTGCGCGGTGATCAAATAAGGATCAGATTTTTCATATTTAGATGAACTATAGTTATTAGATAAAAAAGCTGACACTTAAATAACAAAGTGAGTATTAAAGTTTTACTTTGTTACTATTATTTGAATGTAGATTGTAACGATTTTTCACAATATTAAATAGCTATTGATAAAACTTTATAGTCCCCAAGTATGTACTAAATGCATAATGAAGTTATAGTTTGTGCGAAACTTTAGAATAACATTTAGTACAATCATCTGTACATACATATAAGCTCCGTAACAATGTTTTTAGTGGAACATCCTAAATATTGTATTTTGATACGTTATCGTAGCCGTGAAACGATATATTATACTTTGGAGCGAAGTCGTGTTCTGCATGAAAAGAGGCTGAAATGACTTTCTAAGCGTCCGGTTGCAAAGTGACAATTTCCTTTTTATTTTCAAAATAACAAAGCGCTTTCCCGAGAAAACTTACGATTATTTAAAATAAAGATTATGCTAAAAATGGACCGTACCTTTATGAATAGTGAATGTGAATGTGTTTTTTTATGCAAGATAAGATGATTTTACTACCTGTAATTGGGGGGTCATAATTGGTGACGCCATATGTGTTTTTTTAAGTAAACTCTGTTGGAAGTGCTAAATAAATAAATAAATAACCCTGGACAATTCACACAGCATTATCTAGCCCCACGCTAAGCTTGTGTTATGGGTACTAGATAATTGATATACTTAATATAATAGACTACCTATATACAAGAATTATATTTTTTATTATACATAGAAAACATCCAGAACACCCTGAACAAATATTTGCAGATCGTACAAACATATGTCCCGAGGCAAAGAAAAAAGTATAAAGTTTCTTGTTCGTTCTCATAGACATCGCATAAAGAGACACTGAATAGACGCTACTGATTTGAATCTTGTATCTAGAGGTTACTCTTTATGAATAAAAGGTGAAGTGCGAGTCAGACTTTCGCAACAAACATTTCGTACAAACTTCAACTAGTGAGAACAAAATCGATTTTTTATTTACGTGTGTCGTAAGAACTTGCTTCTTGCCATGATTCTAGGTCAACGGAAAGTACCTACCCTAAAGGTTTTGTGTGCATGTGATTCTCTTGCAAGTATTAAAATATGCTGGCATAAACGGCTGTGTCTATGGAGTATGTAAACGAATACATGTATTTGTTTTAAACCAACGAAATTGCAGTAAATAGAAGAATAGCCGGGGCTTGGAGTAAATCCTGGAGCCTAAAAGAGGTTTCGAAAAGTTCAATGCCTATAACAATAAAGGTTAAATTCTAGATACCTACGTACTTTCTGCCATCTATCACTTATCGATGTCAGAAGTAGAACTATAATATAAGAAAAATAAAAAATAAAAAACAAATAAGGTTATGCCAACGAAGTATAGAAAGAAATACCTATTATGATCAGAAAATATCAGAAAATAGCAAAAACACACACTACCATAAGTATACTACTAAATATACTATATACTACTAAAGTAACTGACATTGCAATATACCCAATGAAGCTTATGAAATGGTGGCCGGGACACGTTGCTAGAATAAAAGACATTAGATGGACTAAGCGATTAACATCCTGGTCTGGTCAGGTAAGCACTAGATCAAGAGGCAGAACAACTACAAGATGGGACGAAGACATTACAAAATTGACTAACAAAGACTGGATGACAGAAGTCATCGACAGAGACCAATAGAGAAGTCTGGTCCTTCACACTTAATACCCGGTCACATTATCTCGAGATCTGGCGTCGATGAATTCGCATTCCAGCGAGGTCTCGAGATAATGTGACCGGGTTGTACATAAGTGTTCCTGCATTAATTTGACTTGAAAATATTATTTTTAAGAATTATTTAAAATAATATTTTTAAATAATTCTTAAGTGGGCCGTGGGGCCGCGGCGTACGAATATCGACCCCTCCAACTCAACCCGTGGATGTCGTAAGAGCCGACTAAGAGAACCTACCAGAGGAAGGGCAGCAGCTTCCTTCTGAGTATTTTTTCAACACCAACACTGCGATCACCAATCCGCCTGCCAAGCGTGGTGATTATGGCAAATCCCCGTATCATCATCGTATGGATGGTCTCCCACATGGGAGACCATCCATACGATGGACAGACGACATCGTAGCGGTCGCAGGGAGTTGATGGATGGAGGCGGCTCAGGACCGCTATTTGTGGCTTCGTCCGGGGGGAGGCCTATGTCCAGCAATGGACGTGTATGAGCTGATGATGATGATGGATATCATCATCATTAGTTAATTTTAAACTTAGAATGAACGTATTAGTAATAGTAATTTAATAAAAGGCTATTTTATATTATTCCATATAGAGAGCTGGACCAAAGATTCTCATTCTGGACTATAGTTCTACCCAAGCCGAGTAAAACTACGGAAAAATGATGATTACGAAGAGGCACAGTACTACAATAAAATACTCGTACCCTCCAAAATAAAAAAAAACTTTAGAACAAAAAAAAATCATATAAGTGGGACTATGTCTTTTTGAGAATACATTTCTTTAAATCTAAGATTGGGGAATAAAGCTAAACACCGAAAAATGCAACTCCTAGGCAACAATAACCGTAATAATTCTTACATTATAGATGGAAAAGCTATTGCTACAGTTGTTAGTCATAAGGGTCATAATAGAGTTACAATAACTAGCAATTTAAAGTGGGAACTTCACATCATCACCAGCCAAGAAAGCAAGCTCTTTCATTTATATGATACGTAGATCCTTTCAATCAGGTGGAAGTATTCCGAAAGATATACAAGACATACATCAGACCACTGTTCGAATATGGATTCCAAGCTTGGAGCCTCCACTATCATAAAGACATAAACCTGCTTGAAAGTGTTCAGAGAAGAGCTACCAAGATTCCATGGGTTCTACGACGGAAATTCAATCAAGACAGATTACACGCACTACGCCTCACTACTCTAGAAGAACGACGTCTTCGAGGTGACCTCAACTCACCAATACAACCTACCATCCTTACAAGATATACCTATTCTATATATATTTATATATAAAGAAACGAAGGCGTTCAACCCGTGGGCACCATCTTACACTGGCCCGTGACTCTACAAAATCCCTTGCCGTAGGTACAACATTTTAGTAGCAATAGAGTGTTGCACAATTGGAACTTGTTGCCGGAGGACATTGTATCGGCCACATCAATAAATGCTTTCAAGAATAAGCCCGACAACTGGTTCCGAGTATTAATAAAAAACTAAAAAAATAGACGCGGTGACAAAATTCAACACTCTGTGATATAGACATATCAACCACAGGCTGCTCGTCTCTTTATTATCTAATAAATAAATAAATTATATTTTACCTCCAAGCGTACCTGAGAAAAAATCTTGTTCTTGACAGATACACAAACGGACGTCAGGCGGAGATTGAAGTGACCCTAAAAGGGTTTCTTTCCCTAAAAATTGACAGAGAATAATTTTGAGGTAGCCTGGCGAGGCGTGGCAGTGGAGGTCGCGTTCAAAGAATCAACCTGATCCCAAGGAAGTCTGAAGAGCCTACTCAGATAATCTATCAGAGGAACAGCAGCAATTTCATTTTGTTTGTATCCAATCCGCCAACCAAGACTTATCATTATAGAAAAACCTCTCTTGTCTGGAGGTGGTTTGTTAAGTAGTAAGCACGAGGATTGTTCTTTAAGGTAGAGTAGACAATAATGACATCGCATCGTCATACATTGCGTAAATGATTGAAGTTGAAGGAATGAATTTCAAATAATTTACGCATTCGATGACGATTTGACGTAATTTTTCTCTATTGTACCCTAGACACCAATCCCCGTGCTTACCCCACAGCAGTGCAAGTATGAATGTTGATAAGTACTCTAGAGAGGCTGAAAGGGCATATAAATGCATTTTCGTAGTATCGACCGCAGTAAATGTTGGGTTCACCAGCAGAATAGGAATTATAAAAACCTTTATAGAGGTTTTGCGTGCGAGCGAATATCCAATATTTCCGATAAATTTAATAAAACTAAAAGCTTATTGCTCTTTATGGGCTTTTTGGCCATTCCACATCCGTCATAGCAGAAATTTAAAAACTAAGTAAAAAACTAAACTTAACCTATAACCTTAAACTAAGTTGTCCAGCAAGAACAACAAGCGAGATCACATACGAAAAAGAAAATAGATACAAATAGACACAAATATGTATGTAGGTAGGTACCTACTTATGTACATTTTATAAATTGACCGACTATTACTCGTTACCTAGTAAAGCACACTTGGTTGAGATAGTTTTTCTTTTAATTTAATTGTAACTAGTTGTGCCCGCGGCTTTGCCCCAGTTGAATTTAATTTTTGTACGGAACTCTATTTTTTAATCTATATCCAATTCCGGACGGACGGAGACAAATCCAACAAATCAAAAATCATTATATTAGATTCATCCGTTCTCGAGTTATAAATGGTGTAACTAACACGTCTTTATTTTATATCATCATCAGCCCATACACGTCCACTCCTGGACATAGGCCTCCCCCGTACAATATATATTATATACATATATAGTATATATACATAGTATTATATGTAGATTATAAATTACTGAGAATATTTTTATGGGAGTCTCATACAAAAATTTGCAATATATTATAAAATATCGCAAACGGATCCCTAAATAAAAAAAAATATTTACATATTTACAATATTTTTGAATGATCTATCCAACGAACGACACTATGGGGTAAGAGAGAAAAAATATTCTCGGCTATTTTTGGTATAAGGAGGTAACCTTTCCAGCTTTTTAGTACTAACACTTTCAGAACTAAGCGGCTGACAGACGGCAGTCCGTCTGTCAGCCGCTTAGTTCTGAAAGTGTACCCTTTACTTCCGTCATGGACGTCGGTACAAACAGAAAGATGGACATGACGGAAGTAAAGGGTATGAAATTATTAAATAATACTGGAAAATCATCATGCTGTGTGGATTTTAGCTTGGGCTAAGCAGACCTTGTGTTATGGTTACTAGATGACTGATATACTATAACTGGTCCATATAAATACCAATCGGAAGCGTCCCCAAGAAGCTGGCTGCATTGCCTCGCTGTATGGCAATGCTAATGCGCATATTATATTATTATTATACTATATTACAGGGATGGCGAACCGATGGCATGCGACACAATATCAAGGCACGCCACGGAAGTAATGGTTTGCGTTTTTAGTTCAAAATAGATTCAAAAATTGATTGAAACAAGGAAACAGAAAAGATTAAAACGAGAGATTTATAGTTCATACTGTTCATACATATAGTTTATTTATTTATTTGTGAAAGATTAGACAGGTAAGTAACATCTTACAACACTAAATGTATTTGTCATCTAAACAACAGAAGTGCAACAACAGAAATCACACTAATAACTACTAACTTTAATTTTAATTACACTAAACTAAAATGTATTTTTTTGACAGTCAATAAAGAATTTTGAATTGTTAGTAGGTATTTAGTATTGTTATTTTTCCACCCAATAATCACTTGGTTAAAATTATTTGGTGGCACGTCTATGGCTACAGATCTTTTTCTAGATAAAAATGGCACGTTGTTTCAAAAAGGTTCGCCACCCCTGCTATATTATACTATTATTTATTACTCTGTTTCTCATTTCCATGATCACGGGCCATATAGTGACCCGGTCCTTTGGGAGGCATGTGTGGGGCCGAAGCCAACAGCACAGAGGCAGAGTGTATTAATGTGAAGGCGAGAGCTACACATAGCGGGTATCATCCTTGGTTGCACAATATGATACACCCGAAGATGATATCCGCCAGGTGTAGAGACTATTACAAAGGAAAATTAAAATAACAAAAAAGCCATGTTATTGTGGTGAACGGATCGACTGGGAATTGGGCTATGGGGGAAACTATGGACGCCTGCCATTAACATACTCTCAATACTGTTACAAGCGGCAGACGGTGGCTTGCCGAATGCTGAATGGGTTCCTCAAAATGTTGGCATAAATGCCGGTAAAGGAACAACATCGGTGCAAACGACTAAGGGGTGTCGAGAGGTGCGGCCCCTATTTCACCATCACGAAGACACGTGAGCGGGTTTCCTCGTTATTACGCCATTAGACAGTTCCACCCCCGAGTCTACATCCTAAGATGCATCTCTCGCGACTCCACTCAAACCGGCCAATGAAGGCAAGCAAGAGGTGGGAATCTGGTTCTCTTGGGATACCACTCCGCAAGCGGAGACGAGAACCAGGAAGCACCCGGTATACCCGTGGTGTCGCTACTCACCAACAGCTCGTCACGTTATTTATTTACTATACTATATTATTATTAATTATATTATTATACCTATACCTAGAAAATAGCTGGAACATCCGGAATTAATATTTGCAGATCGTATAATCATTTGTCCCAAGGCAGGAATCAACCCGCAACCTCCTGCGGCGCAGCCGGACCTTCGCCCACCGCGCTTTATCGGCAGTCATTACCGTTGGGTAGGTCCCATTTGTTCTATGGAACATGACGTAATAGAACAATTTGAGAAAATATTGTCCCTATTTGTACTATAGAACAGTTTGTAATTTTTGTCTCAAATTGTTCCATAGAACAAACTAAGTACATAGGTATATAAACTTCTTGAAGTTGATATGTAAACTGGCCACTCGAGAATGATTTGCTACCACTTGTCTTAGTGACATTTTTGATTAGATGGTTACTCCCTAACAAAAATTATAATGCCGTAACGTAACGCACCATAACGGATTTTGAGAGAGCTGCAGTCGCAGGGTTCTCACTTATTTATTGTTGATTGTTTACAATGATTGGATTGGATCTTTGTTTATCGTAATGGAAATAAACGTAAATTTTGATAGTTTGAATTTTCTGCAACGGGGTCGTGGAAAAGTTTTACAGCATGGTGATAAAGAATATTACCTACAGACAAATTATATTAGAGGAATGTCATTATGGCGATGTATAAATTATCGGAAACTGAAATGTGTCGGAAGTATGAAGATTTCTATGGTGAGTTAATTATGTAAATAATATTTTTATTCAATTTTCAGCTTTAAAAAGCTTTTTTATAAAATTTATATTTATTATATTTTTAGACGGAGAAATTAATAATGAAAAATAAACCACATCACATAAATTGTGTGAAAGACGAAACAAAAGAAATTACAAAAAACGTGATAGCAACGTGTGTCGAAGAAGCGGGTCTAGGGCAAGATACTGTGCCGAATGTGTACAAAAAAGTGGTGTCAACATTTCACGACAAAGGTATACATTTTATACAAAATATACCTTCATATAAACAAGTCAAATCTACGATTTATCGTAAAAGGAATGAACACTTTCAAGTTCCTTTGCTGTCTTGTAATGATGCATGTGTGTTAGAAATTCCCACTCAGTATACCGATATGCTACTTGCCGATTTTAACGATGAAGACAACCGCATTTTGCTGTTTTGTTCAAAAGAAGCCAGACGAATAATACCAAATATTAAAATAATACTACTTGATGGCACTTTCGAAGTTTGTCCTGCACCATTTACAGAACTTTACACCATGCATGGGGATTTAGGGAGTTCTGATGAGTTGACTAATATAATTCCACTCGTATATGTTCTGATTACCAAAAAAACAAAAGAAATGTATGTGCGTATGCTAGAATTGATAAAATCTACTATTCCGGGATTTTCACCGACAGAAATTATAACAGATTTTGAGAGGGCTGCAATCGCTGCTGTTCAGGAAGTTTTCCCAAATGCAAATTACCATGGCTGTTACTTTCATTTTACGCGAGCTTTACGACGAAAGGCGAAAAAACTGCATTTATCAAATGATATATTCTTGCAAAGAATTGTGTCACTTTGTACAGTATTGCCGTTTTTACCTCTATCTGAGCTAGACAATGGTTGGGTATATATAAAAGCGGAAGTGGCTTCTATTTCAAACGATAACTTACTAAAATTTGTAAAATACATGGAATCGTTCTGGTTAAAAAATGATTTTCGTAAGTCTTGGTGCTGTTTTGGAATTAAACATAGGACCACTAACAGTGTGGAGAGTTGGCATCACAATTTTGTGGGCCATTTTAAAAGAACTCCGCCATCGTTTATAATATTTTTGACAAAAATGGCTGAGGATGCAATTTTCAATAAAATTAAAGCAATAAAAGTGTTAAATAAACCTAAATCGTTAACTAAACGCGAAAAAAAAAACATTAACAGGGACAGGTACATATTAGAAAACCAGCTACAGTTAACTATTGGAGAAATTAGCGTAGAAATGTTTTTGAACAAAACTATTTACTTGTCGACTCATTAAAGAGCACACTGGCCGGTTTTCCAAAGAGACCGACTCGATCTTTTTTGTATAAACTATCTTTCACGAGTAAATCAAAATTGACACAACATAGTATTTTGTCTTTAAAGCCCGAAAATATCAATACTTGTTTTGAACAAAACTAAAAGAAACTAATGAACAGGCTTGAAGTAATACGTAAATTGTTCTCTAAACAACCTAAGACTTTATATGAAATGGCTTTGACAAGTTTGTTTAAGTACATGAAATCAAATATTGATTGTTGTCTCAATAACCCGGCGTCAATATTTGAAAATATTGAAAATATGTACATTATGTTAAAACAGTTGCAGTTACCAAAAACCATCTTGGTAGATCTATTTTTTTACTATCTGCAAGATTACAGAGTAATTATGAGTGAAGAGGGTATGTCATCCACGGGCCGTTGCCAGGACTGCCTACATCTTCGGTACCCGATGCATAATGACTATGAACCCATCAAAATTTATGATTTATATTGTAAAATTTGTGCTGGAGAACTCTTTCTACAAAATAAGTATTTTTCGGAGACTATTTAATATAAGAACGTTTTAGTTAAAAGAAGGAATGGTTTTAGTTAGTTTTTATCGCGGACTGTTTAATATAAGAATATATTAGCGGTAAGAAAACTTGTTTTTAGTTTGTAAGTAGTTAAAGAAATAAGTATTGTTAAAGTGCTGTTTTGTTTTTATTTTGCAAAATAAAAATATTATTTAGGTAGCGAGTACTTTCTTTTTTTATAGTGAACTGTACCTGGTATTAACGTCAGTGTTTAATGTCATTCACGTCTTATACATCATGGAAGGTTTTGGGAAAAACTGATTCTCATTTTGTTCTATGACATGAAACTCGGGTGAGAAGGTAGTATGTAGTTCTATGGAAAAAATAGGGACGAAAATGTTTCATTTTGTACTATGACGTCATGTTCCATAGAACAAATGGGACCTACCCTTACCGTTCTGGTTTACTACAGAACCCTAAGAATCTGTAGAATTTGCATGGGGGTATCTGGATAACAGATATTTTATATGGTGGTAGGGATTTGTTCCTGTGGTAAGCATTATAATTATAATTTATAAGCACACCTTAAGGTTCTATAGATTTTCCCTTTCTTGAATTTGGCACGTGATAGACCTTGTACTTACCTTTTCTGGGAAGAATGGAGTCACAAAAGGCATGTGGAAGGTATTCGCGTAGGAGTGAAACGTGTCAAACGAGTCCGGATGCACTGCTGCCAGGATGGCTACCACACCACGAGCAAATTGGTTGCAAACTGCAAAACAAAATATTTTATGATGTATATGGTTGTTAAGACATTTATTAGTACACCGATTCTCAGATCTAATTTTACGACGAAAACAATGATGTATAATTTATAAAATATAATTATACCATAATCCTGACGTCACGTAACCTTTTAGAAAATTTTTTGCAGGTGCAAACTTGTGTGCACTAGAGATATTTTTTGGTTTAGCGGTTTTGTGCGCAGGACGGATTAAATCCAAAGGAATTAACAAAGAAGTCAAAGGCCATTATTTCCTTATTTCAATCAATAAGACTGTATAAACATCGTTTGCTACCGTAACTGTAACCTGTTTCACTTTATCTTTTGTTTGCGATTTGTGTTACGTAGTCTATCGGGTAACAAAATATACGTATTATTAACCAACTCATAAAAAAGGAGATGTATGTAGCTATGTTTTTTTTAATTGTAGATGAGATGTTTTCTCTGTCAATTAAGGAACGATTTCTCGAATTCTTTCGTTTTTAAATACAAAATGATCCCAAGATGGTGCCATAAAATTTTATTTCCGAGTTATTATCGGTATAATTATTGGTTCCCAAACTAATAATTATACCGCGATCTTTAAAAAACAATGTAAAGTATTGATTCGAAGTCAGTTTTTAGTTTTTTCTAAACAATGAAATTATTAATTTGCTTTTAATAAAGAATAGACAATTGAAATCATTTATTTCTTCTTCTTCTTCTTCTTCTTTTAGCTTTGGCTCTGCATCTGGATTGATGCAATTCTGCCTTTATTTCTTTGTGATTGTGAATTATTTTGAGTGACATATTTCCTCGTCAAGTCCACGTCAAGTGACATTTACATTTTTACATCTTTAATCTATGGATGGTATTCTGCGTATGATCGTACAGTGATAGTTGGTATTCTTCGTAAATGGTATAATGGTTTTAGTTAGGATAGACTTATTTGCTTTGATTGTAGTGTTCTATGAGGTTGGCGTTTTACGGAAGTGGTAATATTAGAATTTGGTACGTTCAGATGGCATTTTTCTTTTATGTTATTGTCCGTCGAAATGATACTAACTACGATGATCCTAAGTTTAGTATCAGGTCATCACAATCTACTCTGAATATTAATGTGTACACTCGAGCGTACACGTCAACATTATTTTCATAAACAAAGACAGAAAATCATTCATGCAGGTAAATGGCAATTTTGAGATTCAAAGATCTACAATATACTCGTAAAATCCTTAATCTGAAGGGCGCATTCGTAAATTACGTAAAGAAATTTTGTAGACTTTTTGACAATTGCATTTCTGTCTAGAATCACAGTGACAAAGTCTAATTTTAACAGTTATTGTTTGTTTCGTGTTGGCGCGTGATTCTAATTTGTTGTTTTTTTTTCTTCGTTCTACAATGAATAATACTAATGTAAAAAGTCGAACCTCTGGGCCTAAACACTTCACGTAATAAATGTATGCCCCCAAACATAGCCCATTACATACATTAAAATTACATGTAGGGCTAGTTCCTATAGATAAAATAATGAGTAGGATATTCGCGCCAAATTTTTATGTTGTAGTTGTATAGCCAACCTCCCCATCTCCTTACCCTCACCTTGACGTTTGTACAAGACGTTTCTTAATATGCCATGTTCGAATGAAGTACGCATTATTTATTTCTTTTCGATCTCTATCTCATAGCAAGTCAGGTTTTCAGTCTAAATTACAAATATTCATGTTGCTTTATACTAAATAGCAACAAAGGATATGTACCAAAACAAAATACTAATTATGACAGAGAAAATTTAATTATATTTTAGCTTCCTCGCTTATTACTTTAGCAGCATATTCCTTACAGGCAATAATAGACACTATTTACTGTAGAAATTTTCAAAGAATGCACGCTGTAGATGGCAGAGGATGTTAGCAAGTAAGTTTTTTAAGATAAATCCAACCGCTTTTAGTTCGGCACGAAGTCTTTTGTTAGTCGTCTTAATGTGCAACAACTGAACTGCAACGAAAGCCTGTTCTAAAGTGGCACAAAGTGCCGGAAATATTTCAAAATAATCAAGTTCTGCAGGCGAACTTGTCATTTTCAGGCATCTTGATCTAAGTAAGACTAAGTAAAACTTAGATCGATGTTTTGAGGTACTAAAGTGCAAATTGTGTAATTTTGAATCTTAGATATAAAAATACTAGGTAAAATTTTAAATGACAGCGCTTTGGTTCAATGATGAATAAATTGACACTGAAGTTATGGATACTTTACTCAGTTAGTAAGTTCTAACAACATTTTAGCAGCAGGTCATACGAGAGTAGATATAAATTTCGAGATATACTAAGTACATCATTCACAGAATAACAAAAATTACAGCTCGCAAAAAAAATTGGCAGTACGTATATGTACACAAGAACATTTTATCTGTGAGAGTTATTCTTGTTTGTTATGTATGACCCAACATGAAAATAAAATCATAAAACGCAAAAAAATCGTAAGTAAACAGTAGTGCTATTTTTTTACTCGAATACCAACGAAGGAGGGTTATGAGGTTGGCTCTCTGTGTATGTATGTATGTAGCCGATTTACTGTTCCACGTAGTGTTGAAACAACTAGCCCGATTAAATAAAAGCGGCGTTGTAAGATTTGTCTCAATACCCCATTGGTTGTAGACTATGTGACGTCATATTAAACGGGGGTCTAACGAGATATCGAGGTCTAAGTAAGGGTCGATAATCCCAATGTTAGTAAATTATGCTAGTGTGGGACATCGTTGCAAAGGCCTTTCTTTGAATTTACCAAAACTGTTTCTCTAATCATATTATTATTTTAAAGTAGGACAAATAATTTAAGTGCTGAGTATATCAATAACAGCTTATTTCTTATTTGATAATAATAACGATGTTTAAAGTATAAAATTTTACTTGTCTAAGTGCTACTAAATATATTTTAAACAAAAAATAACTATAAACATTTGTATAGCGATACTAACGATTTTGAGTTCAAAACAATTCTTCATTGAAGATACAGGGCAATACTACCTATAGATAATACCAACGAAAAATAAACAAAAGACCAATGTCGAATTGAATAAAGACTCGAGGCGCGTCTTCGAAAGGTCAATAGAACTAAAAACCTAACTAAAAGTGTTCAAAAAAAGGAGGAGCTTCGATCGCTGAATGTCTTTTTAATTGATTTATGTTGTATCTATAACCTTTTTTTTTGTATTGAATTTAAAATATCTATCAAACTCATAGGAATAATTAACTCCCGAGTTAGTAAGCTCTAAAATACAATGGATCAATAACTGACTCACATACTAGCTATCTAGCCATTTGTGATCGCTAACACTATAGAAAAATAAGATAATCACAGACCCACTTTCAGATGAATCGAACATGGACAAAGCTATCATATGTAAAATAATGCAAAAAATAGGTAGGTACAGTGGGCGTCTCAAATAAGTATCTCAAAGTGTTGTTTGTACAAGGGAGATACTTAATTCTGACGCGCACTGTTCAATAAATTTTATGTCGGTGACAACCAAGCTACATATAAACCAGGTGAATTGAAAGGTTTTATTTAAACAGGCGCATGTTAATACTAGGTTACTCTATTGCGTTTTTACATTACATCACGTTTTATTAGAAGACTCAGGTAAATTAATTGGAAATTTAAGACACTAATGTCTGCAGATTCATGTTTCCAAAGCCGAGCTACGATAGAACCATCATTTTAGACGATAATAAGATAACTTTAAGCAATGGTAAGTTCTATAGACTGAAAAGGAACTCCACTATAGCCTAACAAAATATTAAAAATTGTTACAAATGCGAGGTTGGTTATTTCCCCAAATGTTGTGGTAAATATACGCTGCGATAACGCAGGCAGGCACTCCGCAGTGATAGAAAAAGGTGGAAATATCAGACAGTAGGTATTTGATGTCCAGTGCTATGCAACCGTACCACTGATGTCCAAGAGCTATAAGCGTCGAAGTTTTTTCAACAGATTGACGATTCATACAAATTTAATACAAATTCCTCCACTTGTAACCTACAAGAGCAGAAATTTAAAACTAAAGCTTTCTTTGTATTTATTTCTAATCATAATAACAATTTGTAAGAAAGGCTCCATGACATGATATGAACTCATCCACAACGTTATTACGTTGTGGATGAGTTCATATTTCTTTATGCGCTGCGCTTGTTATCAGTTTGAAGTTGATGACTGTCGGATGGCGGAAAAAGAAATTGATGAAGAGTTTTTAATTGCAGTCAATTTATTGTGAATATTTGGAAGGATAGACAAGCTGAATTTTAGAATGTTTACTTGGAAAACATTATTTCATAAATGACAAGTAAACTTAAATAAACTTAAATAACATTTCAGTTACAATATTTGAATAGGATGCCAGTAATCTACGAATAAGGCTTCATTACAACACCTGCCCTTAAATGAACTTAACCTATCTGTTCATATGCTGAGACCAGCCCTAAGCCTTGCTGTGTGCCGCGTATGAAGATATTTCTGAAAAATATCGAAAAGTTGTAGGCTAAGCGTTTGGCTTGAAAATGCTTGGCAGCGGGGATAGAGTGTCCCCAGTAGGCTAAGCGTTTGGCTTGAAAATGCTTGGCAGCGGGGATAGAGTGTCCCCAAGCACAAGCAGCAGTATAACTATGGGCGGGATCCTTACTCTCACAGGACGAGAGGGCTACAGTATCTAGAAGTTCAAGATGCGGTTCTACGTCATGCAGGAACAGCTCTGGGAAGCTGTAGTGGGGTATCTAGAAGGAGATACGACCCCAGAAGCAACGAAAGGATGAGCATTTTCGAAAATATGTTTGACTTTGGATGGAGGAGCCATTATTCAAGTAAAGAGTGCTAGAAATGCTAACGATGCCTTGACGTCGTTGCAGAATGCCTATGAGGACAAGGGCATGGACAGGAAATTGGCCTTGTAGCGAAAGCTTTACCGGTTTTGCCTGGATGGTTTAATACTATCGTATAAATAACATTTATCTCAGGCCACTCACCGTTGGGCTGAGCTGCACCATATTGTCTGCGTAACTTAAGTTATTGGTGCTGACGCCATATACTACAGCCGACATGCATGCTGCTCAACCCCACAATGAGATCATATATGTACATTATGTTGAAGAGGTTTGGAGAACTTACGTCTTGAGACAAATAAGCCCCCCTTATTTGTTAATTGCTTGTCAATCATTTGTTTGCTAAAAGTGGAATGCTGAGAGCTAAAAACGACGACTTATGTATATCCAGTACAACGGGAAGAGCGGGAAGCGAGTGAAGTTTCAGTACCGAAGCGGTAGCAATACTGAAAAAACCCGATGGACATACTTACAATGGGTTGTGATAACATTGCAAACGGTCATCACTGCAAGGCTAGTTGGAGGATGTAGTTTGTACAGCACTTTTACCTTGCCAATACATTTTCTAGGGAACACATTGCAATCACTTTCGGGAGATCGCTTTCTAAGAAAAACATTTTCACAAACTTCAGAGAGAATTGGAGAAAAATCCAATAGATTAATTAATCTATACATAGGAGATATTTTATGTTTCTATATCCGAGTCTCTGAAATATTTGTGTGGGTGGCTTTTTGAGATGGGAGTGGATGACCTAATCTGAAACCCTGATAGTTAGAGAAAAGTCGTAATCGTCTCGATTAATAAAAAACTGCATAATTAAAAGGAATGCATAAAACTCTGGGGGTTTTCTGAGATTTGCCAAACGCTTATCAGAAAGAGACTTTTGATACCATTTAAAAACGAAATTACGAACCAATTCTTTTAAAACAGACTTAATTTTCACCGAGCTTTGCTTTTTAATTAAATTACTTACGTAAGTATACTTAACTACATTAGGCGAGGTTTGCTGAGCGGGTAAAAGATAGATAAAGTAGGAAACATGGCTCTGAGGTGGGGAAGTGAGCTAGTTGGCATTCCCAAGTAGCCGGTCCTTATACAGGTTTTGTAATTGTAGAGATGCCAAGTACATTACATTCATTTAGTTTTTTTTATAAAGAACCTTATAATAACGTTGACTTTATTTTATAGCGATTGATATATATATATCGCTATTCGTGGCGTCGTTCGGGGTAGCCCTATGTTCAGAAGTGGACGTATACGGGCTGATGATGATAATTATTTACTTTTTGATATAAATACTATTTTAACATTTAAAACTTTATGGGTAGCATCACGTGAGACAGATATACAAACCAAAATCATCAAATCATGGTAATTACCCCGACATAGAGTGCAATTAATCACGCTTCTTTGATGAATAAATTATAGAATTACAACAACGCTAATGTGATACTATTAAATTAAACAAACGGCTGTTTTGCTGATAAAGTTTTTTTTACACCATGGTTGTATTATAAGACCTTCTGATTGGTATTGATTTGGATATCAGTTGTGAGCTAGCTCTAGATTGCTTGTAACCATCTGCAGATAGCCCGACTGTTTCAATATATGTACATATATGAATATTAATTAATATACTTAGTATACATAGTACTGCACTTTTTTTAAAACCGGCGGGTCCATTACGCTAAATCAATGAATCCATTGATGGATAATGTGTTGATTCCATCAAATTGCAATAAATTACGCAAATAATGGATGATTGGTGTTCACCGACTCGGTTAGCATAAATTCGTTAAAAAGTGTAAACATTTCAGATTTATTTCTTCAAATTTGACTAGGACTGGCATTCATCCATTGTTTGGGTGTAAAAAATGACAAAATGTGTTAAAATCAATAATTTTGCTCAGTGCTCCAGTTCCAATGACTGGAACTGGCGATGACCTATTGTTTATCTAATTTATTGGAATTTGATCGAAACAAAACATTAACTGACCAATGGATTCATTGATTTTGCGTAATCGCCTTGCACCTTATGCTGCCGTTCTCCATAGTCCCGTTAGTAAAACGCAAACGGCAAAAATATGTTGCACTGCACAGGCGCGACTACTTTTTAATGAATGGAATCCACAGTGATTGCTTTGTTCAATTTGTTTCCGAAACCCAATTGTAGATGCGAACGATTTATAATCACCAAGTAATTACTTTTCAGGCTTATTTTCTGAACGCTCATAAAAAAATCAACGTTTATTATTGACGTGATTGTGGTAAATAAAGCCAGTTCTCACCCACCGTCCACCTCCCGAGACCACCTGAGTGAACAGTTGATAGTTTTTTTCCTACCGTTCACCTTTGTCCACCTGGGTGTTCAATAGAAAATTTTGAATTTTCACCGTACACCTTGTTATCGAAACTCTTCAGATTTCAAGTTTGTCTTTATCAAAATAATTTAAGTATGGCATTGACAATTACTATTCCGTTTCCTTGTCGTTCTTATTTACCAAATGTAAATATATCCATATACATCAACATGGAATTAATCACTATCGAAAGAAATGGTGGTAAATTATTACTTCATAAAAGATATCAGTACCATAAAATAAAAACATTTAAGAATAGAGGCGATTTATGGCGGTGTGCCTCATATAGAAAAAGTAAATGTAGAGAAAATATTACTGTAAAGGTAGTTAGTTACATCTGCTTACACTACATTTGTTTCTATAAAAGTTTATTATCTATATTTTACATTCTAACAAGTAATACATTTTATTCTAGAATGAAGGTGTCTATAAAGAAAAACTACATTCATGTACACCGGCATCATCTTAAAATTTTATATCTGTAGAAATTCAAAAATTGAAGGATTGTGTAAAAAGCAGTCATGAACCCAAACTAAATCAACAGCTTTTGAAAACATCAAAAATACTGCTCTGGATATGGTTGCACTTTTGACTCTTCACCGAAACCGTTCTATCAATTATTTATAATACACGGCGAGTTTGGAAGCAGCATGATACAGATGGCAACAATCCCTTTAATATACTCGTATGTGCTGATGCCTGACAAAAAAGAGGAAACACACGTATTAGTGCTGCAACTAATAAAATCCCAACTGACAACATTCCAACCGATGAAATATCATTGCGACTATGAGATAGCTGAAATAAACGCTTTTAGGAAAGAATTTCCGGCGGTAAGTTTGAAGGGATGCTACTATCATTGGTATAGAGACGCCTGGAAAAAAATCAAAAAAGTTGGGAATTAAATTTAAATTTGATAAAAGAATAGTCGGGCTTACTGCTTCGCTACCTTTGTTGCCTTCCAATAATATTAATGAAAGTTTAGACTAAGCAAAAAATGAAAGCCGGGGGAAAGATAATTTGATTTAATTTTTCCGATATATTGATAGTTTTCGGAAGACTAATAAATCTCAAGAAGTTTTGTGCGTATTCGGCGAGCGACACAGAACTAACAATATAGCTGAGGCATTTCATTCCAAGTTAAAAAAGGACATAAATAAAAGAAATACGTCAATACTGAGAATCATAGCAAAATTAAGAGAAATTAAGTCTAACGTAAAATACCAAAACAGCAAAAGAAGGAAAACAAATATAGAAAATGATGAAGATATTACGAATATCCAGCTACAACTCCTAAATGATGCAATAACGGTGGGCTACGCTCTCGAAAAATTACGTTAAAAAGATTGCATAGAGTATTTAAAAAGATAATGAGCATACCAAAGTGGATTAAATAACTGTTACTGTTATAAGAAGAAATTAAATTTTGTATGTACTTAGTAAAACCTTTATTATCAAAGAAAATTATAATTAAATAACCAAATTAGAACTAGTATTATTTTCTATTATCTTTATATTACATAACTAAGTACAGTTATGTAATGAAACGTTGTGGTTTTGACAGCTGTCAAAATGGACGTTTGTCAATTTTACTTTACTCGCAAGCAATTTTTTAGCCAATTTTTTTAGACCTTGCGTAGTTTTAGTAAGGATCCTTAATTTTTTTGATAATATAATAAAACTTATAGCACCCGGGGATAGTGTAGCTTCCCAAACGTGTAAGAATTTTTCAAATCGGTCCAGTAGTTTTGGAGCCTATTCAATTCAAACAAACAAACACTCAAATCTTTTCTCTTTATAATATTATTATTAGTACAGACACATAGGTTCAGGAACGTCGATTTTCTTCCTAACTGTACAATAAGTCAAATGCTATACTGTCAATTTGCGGACGCAAATACACCATAGATTATTATAACGGTCAGGAAGTACTAAACTGAGGTGTACCGTCACCAATATAAAGTTCAAAGGCGCGTTCAAGTCTAATCTGAGAGGTGAACCGTTGTAAAAAAAACTTTCAACGGTTCACCCAGGTGGTCTCAGGGGTTGGACGGTGGGGAGAACCGAATAAAGCGATTTCTTGTAAAGCTTTGTTTGGCTGCACAGCTATGATGACCTAAACCGGATTCATTAATTTTACTGTGAGAACAGACTCTTTCTTCGGCACTGATTGGATTTTTAACTGCACTGATAATTTAAACCCTTGGGCAGACTCTTTGTTTTTATAGAATCACAGCATACAACAGTTTAATCCTATTCATCGGAAATGTCGGTTAATTCTCTAATGCTGTCCAATTTAATGTGAGATTTAATAATTTATTTCAGTACATTTAACTACAATTCCAAACTCAGTGGGTAGTAATAGTCAACTATATTTCAAAATTACATTTGTAAACCAACTGAATACAAATTTAACTACGTTTTACTAGTTATGTATATTGTCTATATTAGTGTAACAACTAACAAGAGCAGACCGGAATACTAATATCGTATAGCGAACAGTCAAATATTTAGTGCGGAACAATCTGCCTCATGGATAATAAACACTTAAAATACAAGGATTTTATTTAAGTTTAAGTAGACTAAAATCACTGCAATAAAAGAAAGCAATCGCTGAATATCTATTTTTGATTTGTTGTAAAAAATAGGCATTCAGCGAAAGCAATTTTATTAGAAACTAGCTGATGTCCGCGCCTTCGCCTGCATTAGATAAGGATAAAAAATAGGCTATATATTATTCCAGGTCCCAAACTATACCCATACCAAATTTCAGCCTAATCGGTTCAGTAGTTTTTTGCGTGAAAGAGTAACAAATCTCCATACATCCATCCATACAAACGTTGACATTTATAATATTAGTAGGATAGGATAGAATTAGATTGTTCTAGAAGCTTTTTCACACAAAGCTATGGCTTAACAAACCCAAGCTATCAAATAGCCAACGCAATATTTGTTCCAATATTCATTAGTCGTCTCGTTTCTTTATGAAGAAAATTGAAAGCGACGCTATTATTGCTTTCCCTGCCACGCACACATTAGCGCCTACTTGCCTACTTCTATACATTGTCGTGGATATTCGCGTTGAAATATGGATGCGGTAATAAAAAAAGTAAATATAAGTCGGCCTATCCGCAGGGAGTCTGCCCGTATGCGGATCACGTGGGAGAGCAACCTCTATACTATACCCTCAGTTTGGAACGTGGTTTCCGAGTACCTCGCATAGCCTGATATTAAAGTTAACACGGAAATGGAAGTCGCCGAGATCATTTTTATAGTACATGCATGGGTAAGCATGTACTTACTCTCAGGATTAGCTTTACCACCTGGTTACCACCTTTACGTTTAAGATCATTTAATACCTATATCAAGACGATATCAAGTGAGTGTTTAACAAGTTACTAAACTTATATGCCAGATAGCCAGTCGAATTAGGATTTGACACGGATTTTTTTATTTAGTATACCATTTCTTTCGGAATTCGTTGGGAGGTGGTCACTGGCAGTAAAAATTTTGATTCTCGGGGTACCAGACTCTTTGTGTCATCCATCAGCCATTTCGAATTTAAGGGTCAATCGTTTATTTAAAACTTTACACGCAAAATAGTTTATAAAAAAGTGGTTTAACTAAATTTCTTACAATTTTGATCAGTTTTTTCTAGGTACTATATTTTTCGATTTATACCCGAAAAGGGAAGTTTTGTTTCTCGAACAACTCGTTTATTTTTAATTTCACGGGAAAAATGGATATAGACAAAGATGTTTAAAAAATAATTTCGTTAAATTTATGGCCATATACATTTTTTCGTAGGATCGATATTTTTCGATTTATACCTGAGAACAGAGTGGGTAAAATCGTATCATTATGGCGTAAATAATAAAAATTATCACGCGTAATCTAAATTTTACGCCATAATCATCTAAATCAGTCCATAAACGACAAAAAAAATACTTTCCCGACAACTTTATTTTTTCGATGTCAGTTAAAAATATATTTTATTAAATATAGATAGGAATAGCCAGACCTAGGAGTAATATTTGTAGATCGTACGAACATTTATCCCGGTGGGAATCGAACCCACAACCTCCTCCCTCTCAGGTGAACCTTCGCCCGCTGAGCCGCTCAAGTCTTCCACCATTAAAGGTTTATTTTTATGATTAATTGGAGAATAACATATCCATTACATTATTCAGTGGGCTCTCAAGTACTTTATACTATATTTTACCTGAAACTTTATTCATTATACAGAAGTTAACAACAGACATAAGTAATGTTGACTCAACATCGCGAACATGTATCTACCTGCGTCGGTATAGGGTTTACAATGTTTGTGTTCCTCGATTAATTAACTGTACCTACATAAATACTTTTCCGAAAGTACATTATCGACTTCGTTGCGGATCCATTACCTACTTGCGTGAATAATATCCACTTGGACAGGTCACTAAAGTGTCTATTGACCTATTGACGACCGATGTGGCGCGCTGGGCGAAGATCCGCCTGCGAAGGAGGTTGCGGGTTCGATTACCACCTCGGGACAAAAATTTGTACGATCTGCAAATATGGTCGTTTTTCTATGTATAATAAAAAATATCTATCTATGTAATATATTGCATTATTTATATCAGTTATCTAGTACCCATAACACAAGCTCTGCTTAGCTTGGGGCTAGATAATGCTGTGTAAATTGTTCTATTATTAGTATTATTTATATATTTATATTATTTATCTATTAATGTATATCAGCATAAGCCCTACTTGCTCGGGGCTTAGCTGCCTGGAAGAAATAGTTTTAAGCTATAAGGCCGCCGATTTCACTGCCTAGTATAAGTTTAATAATTTACCTATGTACCTACTGAATGTTTTGAAATAAAGGATTATCTATCTATTTATTTATCTGTTTAAACTAGTAAGTAGAAAAAGCAGTTTGAGGGATGCAAGATAAACTCATTTTCAGTACCGTTTCATTGATTTCAGCAGTGCGGTTCAGAACTGGTTTAAAGTGCAGAAAAGTTTTATTGATTCTGACAAGGTCATCTTTCTGATATTTTAAAGGTGAAAACTACTGATTGGACCTGCCTGGGTCTTTAAGATCGACCTAGAATAACATAATATAATACTTTTATTTCGGAAAATACGTGTGCAAAGCCGCGGGCTTTGCACGTGTATTTAAAACCTAAACTAATATTTTATTATATTGTCCTCCCTAGTAACAAAGAAGGTTCACATCAGAGCTATAGAAATTGCAAATGAAAATGTAAGACAAGCGACAAAAACTGAACCATTATTATTTCAGTTTAACTTCTCCGTCTGTCGCATAATTTTTCCAATGTTTTAAGTCTAGTCATACGTCTATCTCAAAACAGTTGAATCCATGAAAAAATGTTATGTACAAAATTTGTAGTAAATTTTATACTCTACAAGATTATAATATAATAATCTCAGGATATAATATAATAATCTTGTTCCAATGATGTTGACATTATATAATATATTGTCAACATCATTGTTGTTATAAAAACCTAGATAATTGCGAAAACCTAATTTTGTGAAATTTTACATTATTACTACAAACGCGATATTTTATGTGACTTGTAAGACAACGCATATATTCCCAAAAAAAAAGTTCCAGCTGTCTGGAAATCACGAGGTTAACCTTTTTTTTGTTTTTCCCTCACCACAGTGTGGATAATTTTTTTATAATAAAGACAATTTACGAAATGATATGGTGACGTTTTAGAGAAACTGTGCTATTTGGACGCAGACTGTGTATGGAATAAAATGAACGTTGCACGAAATATATACAAATCTACACGGGCGCGGCGCGGCGGGGCAGAAGCGGTGTGGCTCTACCACCTGCCTACTTGGTTTGTAATCCTATGCTGGATGCATCAACTATAGGATAATATTGATGCTCGTTACTATGCAAAACTGATTTTGTTTGTATGCTTTTGCATATCATGTGTTTATTTTTAATGCAAATTTTGGCTGTAGCTTCCCGATAATTTCGTCTAGTGGCACAGAATCCTTACTAATATTATAAACGCGACAGTTTGTATGTATGGATGTTTTTTACTCTTTCACGTAAAAACTACTGAATGGATTTTACTGAAACTGGATAATATAGATTATACATCAGATTAACACATAGGCTATTATTTATAAAGGTAAACAAAACAATGCATGATGGGATATTCTTCCTAGTCCTCGCGGGCGTAGCCACGGGCTGCTAGTATTTAATAAATTTACATTATGGAATCTAGTCCTCGTGAAAGCTGTCGGTGCAAGATCAAAGACTAGAAAAATAAAAGATAATAACATAAAAGATAAGATTATCGGAATTTTTCGCTCAACAAAGAGAACAACTTTATAAAGACGCTAAGACGAAAACGGTAATTGTTCAGTGATTAGTGGAAGTAGCTGGAGCTCATTTTCCAACGTTATCGAGACTGAATCCGGCCCACCGGCGACACGTACGACGGTAAACTGTTTCCTTTGCTAGTTTCAAGGGAAAACAGTGTTTTGTTTAGCATAATACAATTGTTTTTCGTTGCGAGCGACTTGTTAAAAAAGTTACCATGACTATATATAGTATGTACATAATAATATATGTACCTACACTCTTTAAATATTAAACTCACTGTGGCAGTTGAAAAATATAAGTATCAGTTTTGAGTTACCGCTCCAAACTGATAACAAATTTTAACTCGCCTACTGGTTGGTATAAATCGAAATAAGGGGTATATTAAATCCAGTCTAGAATATGATCCACTCAGTACCATCTGCCTTTTGTTTCTGGTTGAATGAAATAGTTGGCTCATTTGCCAATTCAACTGGATGCTTCTTCTTGGGTGACTGACTCTTGCTGTACTTGAATGTAGGTAAGTATAATTTGTTGATATTCCAGCTAACTTTGCAAATTTCTTGGATAACGCATATTACCTACCTATTGGGAAAGTGGTATTCTAGCTCGCCAAGGATATGCGGGCGGAATGCGGACGGCTTCTACGGTATAGGGGTTCACGAGTGGAATTCCTCCTCGCTATGCCACGGCCGGGGCGACCGGGCGTATAGTATCCGTCATTCTTTCACCAAGGCCATTATTTCCAACCAATTGGTCGGCTATAGTAGTATTGAACAGTCTTTTCTTCTAAACACGGTTATCTAAACTGGTGCGAGTGAAACAAATATACTATGTACCTACATAATTTAATATTGACAGGAAGCAAAATAAGTAGCCAGAGATGGATAATATTAATTTGGCACACCCATATTAACATGGTAAATATTTTGTTAATACGTTAGTTCATAAATACCTTTGGATTAAACCTAGCTCAAGGGTCTGGTAGGTATGGTAAATGTTTACAGTCAAAATCCCCGCAGGATAGTCCGACGTTTCGGCCAACAGATAAATGTTTTGTAACATACTATATTATGTTTTAAATAAGTAAATGGTTCACTTAATGAGACTCGAGGGTTACAATGCAAAAGAAAATTCATTACACAATATTCTCCTGCTTATAAGGTCCGGCTTCGCCTCGAGAGGTAAAGGAACATAGTTTAATTATTTATCAATTTAATCCTCAGCTATAAGTGTGTTAAAACACCACTCGATCGATGGTGGAATCGATTAGTAGACGTCGATCGTGTTTCTGCCACACCAATCGAACGACATGCCCTTATGATCGCGTGAATGATGCCATCGATCGACGATCGATCCAAAAAACGCCGATTGGTTTCTCAAAGTTTTATGGAACGGTATCCGTCGATCAACCAGCCACATCAATCGATCAACGTGGATTACCGTCGATCGATGCCATTGATGGACCATTGATCGATTGGTGTGGACCCTTAGGCCTGTATTATGAAAGCTTGCTGTTGTTGCACAAGCAAACCAAATAACTGTGCAGTGCACTGGCCGAATTCAGCTAACAAATCGCATTACTATGAACATGTTATCGTCATCGTTGAATACGTAAAAAGACACTAGCTATATAAGCGTGCGGTGCTATTTGCAAGGACAGATCGATAGATTGTTCAACCTTGTCAATTTTGAAACGCGTTTCTCCATCTGTAGTTTCCGCGCCCGACACGCGGCCACCGATCACCTTCACACTGCTCTTCCACACTGGTATTACGGTTAGGAAAAATAAATTTCTTCATCAACGGTAAAATGCCAAAATGTGTCATTCTGAGACGATACTATTGTTATGGTAAAGCGATTAATTTAGTGGAATTAGGGGCCTGGTCTACTTGAATTTGATCACCAAAGTTACAGCATACAGTTTAATTCGATTAATCTGGATCATATCTGCATCTGCTTTGACTAGGTCATTAATGCAAATCTAGTAAAACGGAATTCAATTAACTGACCTCCAAATCGTAATTGAATTATAAGCGGAAGCCGATCAAATAATACAACAGGTCTCCACATTCTAAGATAATTTAAGTGGAGGCGAATCTATTTATACAACAGGTCTCTACCTTCCGACACTAGATCATTAACTAACATTATTAGTTCGACTTTGTAGTAATAATGATAATATGGTGTCGACCAATTCCATCGAAATAATGCTAATTCAAACAGAATGCAATAAAAAGGTTTCTGGCATTAGGACCCAGCTCCTGAAAAGAATTATCTGGTTGCCGGTAGCCGGTAATAGTTGTGCCCTCAAGGATCTTCCGGCTACCGGCAACCGGTAGCAGCAGGCCAATTTAATCTTTTTCTTATTTGAAATAGGGTTTGTTTTGTTTTTTTCATTCGATCCAGAACCAAAAAACTTCATTCTAAATATCATAGACAAGAGACACCGCACAAGATTATAAAAGAAAAACGTTTTTTCTGTCGTAGTTGTCATGGTGTGTTGCGGTTTGTTTATAAGTTTGTGCTTAGGAAATAAATTTCTTTTGTAAACAAACTCTACAACTATGGGTTTGTTTAGTTCAAGGCCTAATTAATTACATCCTTAGGAATGGAAGAACTTAAGTTTGATTCTTAGAAATTGCTATTTGACTAAGCGAACTAAAGCAAACTAATTATTGAATTTATCGATGAAATACGAGTACAAAATAACAAATGTTATTTACATATTTCGATAGTCAATTTATTCTAGATTGTAAATCAGAAAAAATCATGAAAATAGACTTAAAACTTGAGATATCAGCATTTTAGTGCTTTAGGTCATAAAATCGTCTACCCCCTCCACCGCCGTGATCCTTGAGGGATGTTCATACAACAGGTCTCTTTCTTTACCTTCCGACACTAGATCATAAACTAACAATATTAGTCCGACTTTGTAGTAATATCCTCCTGTAGCACACGCTGAGTGGCAGTTTTTTGGTCTCACATTGTGTTTTTTTCTCTATTTAACCCTTTACATTATTGTATTTTTGTTTTGTGAACAAATAAAAATTTTCTTATCTAATAATGATATGGTGTCCAATTCCATCGAAATAATGCTAATTCATAATCAACAGAAGCAATAAAAAGGTTTGTGGCAGTAGGACCCAGCCTAAGTTTGCACTATAATACAATAGAACTGAAAACTAATAGCCCAAGTTAGGCTTGTTCGTAGTTTGAGCGCAGTTGCGTACGATAAGCCTTAACGAGCGAGTCACTCAAGGTTTAGGCAGGCTTTGATTTATTTACCACTAGTAGCATCTGTTGCATGACACCGACAAGGCACCATAATGATACTTTGAAGTTGTCGAATTAACACTCGCTGTAGGTAGGACGGGCGGCAATTTACTTAATGCTGAAAGTGATGGGTGGGATGTTACGATCAAGAAATTTAACCTTGTCATAAGGTTAGATTTCTCGTTCAATCTTTAAAACAAGAATCCGTTCTTCTTTTCGTTAAAAATAATTATCGAATTATGGAGTGAGCTCTCCTTGCTGAGTACCAAGATGAGTGCAAGGAGGGGAAGGAGGGGCTCCGCAGTGGAACACTGCGGACTAGTAAAATCAGTTATGTATCATGAACTGATTCAAATTTAGGTAACATCGTACTCAAAACAAAACAAACCGTCGGTCGTCGGCTCGATGAGCTTGCCCATATCAATTTTATTCAATGATGACTTTAATGACGCACGAGATATTTTAATTGAAATTTTTTGAAAGCTACAGTCAATATAATATTTTGCAGTAGCATCTCCTATAGATATCGATTAGAGGTGCACAAGTTTCAAATTGACAATATCGATTTATTTTTGTCACAATCAGAATCAATTTATTTTGTAGTCGAAACGTTAGATCGTGTGGTAGTACGTATATCTTTTACTGACAAATCGTTTTGGCCACACTACTCGACCCTCGTACACACATTTTTTAATTCATGTCTATAGTGAACTGGTTTTTTCCTATTTGTTACTTGAGCGGTATATCGAACCGTTTGATTTTTCTAAATTTGTGTACCTAGTAAGCGAAAGGGAATGGTTCATTGTTGGCTAATGTGTTTTCACCCGGAGAACCCTATCAACACTGTTTATTAGCTATTGTTTTGAAAGGCAACATTCTCATTTACCGCATAAGTCTGGGAGACCCTTTATGTTGACAGATTTTAATAGGTAAGGAGGCTAGAATATTATACGTGGAGAGTTGTACTTGGTTGATTCACATCAGCAGTTTGCCTAGGCTAGGCGTTCACTGTTTGTTTTGCTGTTGTTAATAGACAGACGCCGTAGAAGATTTCGTATTAGGTTATGGGAACAACTTTTTTCCTGAATAACTACTGTGTACCTAGTGTACCTACGTAACTAAACGTAACGTACTGTTACTGTATAAATCTAGAGTGGGCTTGGAAGCTTCACATTTAATTATATAAATGAGTAACTCTGAACTTAATTAAAGTATAAGGTGACTACACTGTGTGTTATTTTATATTAGTTCAACATATTTTATTTTTTTACGAAGTGATGTCACTTATTGAACGAAATAAACATGACAACATCTGCGCTGGACAAAGCCTTTTTATTTTCAATATTTAGTATTGAAAATAAAAAGGCTTTGTCAAACAATAAAAAGTTACAGCCTAATAAGAACGACACGACTCACTTAACATGAGAAGCGAAATGCACGATAAGGACTTAATTCCGTGAGTAGAACTGCCCCTGAGATGTGAACACTGAACATGGAACGAGGGGAACGAGTGAAGTGACCACAACGGGCGAGCCAGTACAAAGATTAAATTGAATCTGGCAACTTGCCAAGGCTGCCGTACCCAAAATTACAAAATATTATGCTGATTTTATAGCTGGAGCAAAAGACTGCTTAAATTCTTGAATCAGAGTTTGCATGCTCTGTAAATTAAGCTTCATTTTGTAAATATCACTTAAATGTTATGATTGTGCGATTTATTGTATGAAGCACAAAATGCTATTATTTCGTATCTAATACATTGGCATGGTAGATTTCAGAGCATTGGCATTGTGCTGCTGATTACTTTAAGATACTTTTAATTTGACTCGGATAGGCATCGGCAGCTTAAACTTCGATCACCGATACAACCGATGGTATATATTGTGATCGAAGGGTTTTAAGATCGATCTTGTCCTCAAATGAGGCAAAACCCCCTTTCTATGCTTTTAACGATTCTGTCACTATTTAATTTCCATTAATCAGAAATTAAATTTAAAGAAGAGAGCACACCTGCGACATATTTTTTATTAAGTGGACTACCTACTAACGAGCCTGTATCGCACTGTGCTAGGTACATACTCGTATGTATAAGTAGAGAATATTATAATAATACTAACTTATGATCATATAATTAGGTACTATTTCGTAATAAACACACATTTCAATCAAATCAATGTCGCGTTCAATGCAAAAATTGGTGTATGCTCAGAGTAGGCATACGAAATATATAGGAGCTTTTTAGTTTTCTTTAGTATCAAAAAGTAGAAGTAAAAGGCTGAAGTAAAATCGCTTTCATGACTACGCAATTTAGATGTTTTAACTTTTTATCACTTGCTTTAAGGGTGAAAATTCAACGGGTATCTGTGAACAAATAGTAGCCCCAGAAGAACGGAAACTGCCATAAAAATTCGCGTCGTCGTCATTAGTCTACGACGTGTTTTGATCAGGGACCGTGCGAACGGTTGCCGCTATCATTGTTCCGTTGCCAAAGTAGGATGTCGCTTTACAAAGGTTGATACAAGGACTCTCTCTTTCTATCCCCGGGGATAATCGGGCAACATTTCGTAGAAGAACTTTAGGAAGTCGTCGAGGCCCGTCTCTTTTTTATCTTCGACTCGCAATTTTTAACTGAACTTCGCCTTGGGAACAATCGATTTGAAGCCCTTTTAGTAAAAAGAATTTGGAAACTTTTTAGTCAAACACAGGTCCTTGAAAGACTTTAATCGAAACTCTTATTATTTGAGAAGATTTTTTATTGTAATTCAGGATCTTGCATTCAGATTTTTGTTTTATAAATAACTACGGAATTTCATAAGTAGGTATTACTATAAGTATATATTCATTTCCTATTGCAAAGCACCTTTCATCTAAATACAAACAAGAATGATATCGTTAAAAATTGCAATTTTTATACGGGTACGACGAAGGGTAGAACGCAATGGCACTCTTTAGGGGAGGCCTATGACCAACAGTGAACTAGGCTGATGATGATACGACAACTACTGTTTGTAAATTTATTAGTAAACTAAGCACAATTAAATTTATTATATTCTGTTTTGGCCTGCCATTGCATTATCTCGCTGAACTCTAAGTGCAGCGGGAGAGACGATGGTTGACTTCAAACAATGAGCTGAACTCCAATGGAAGTAAATATAATAAAAACTGAGAAAAAAACTGCACTAGGTGGTAAAAATATTGCTGTCTCAGCTGTAGGCGTCCTTTATAAGTTGTTTCTAAAAGTGTCTTGAGAAATATTTAGTTAAATGAAAGACCGTAATGTTACAGTCTTCCAATTAATGAAATGAACCAAAAACTTACTTGTTAGAACTAGAATGGTAAGACCAGAAATATTACTGGTAGGTTTTTTGGTTACGAGAAACGTTTCGCGAAATTTGTTAGCCACATCGAAGGAACTTGTGCCGAATTCAGTAAGCTGATGTTTCTCTTGAAGTCTGCTCGTTTCCGAGATCTTTTATTATTTTAGGCTTACAAAATAAGCATTTAGACTTTCCTCATATTCTCATACGAACTGTGTAATTTTATTATATAAACATTTTTTGAGAACCGTAAGGTTTCCACACTATGTATGTTTATATTTGTTTATTTAAAACACGTGTAGGTAACTCTATTTTTACATATATTATATATATGTACATACATATATAATACAATACGTTTGTACATATGTATGGAGCCGATTTTTATGTTCTCAAGTAGCGCTGAAACTACTAATAGGATTTCAACAAATGAGGTATCGATTGATGTAACTATGATATGACATCAGATGACATGGGAGGTCTAATAAGTTAGCGGAGTCTACGTAAGGGGCGAAATTTCTATTGTTAGTAAATATGCTCGTGTGGGGCGTTGTTGCAAAGGCCATTGGTTAGACTTCCCAAAACTAATTTCCAAAGATAAATAAGTAGGTATACTACTCTCAAGCAATCAGCATAAAATTGGGAAAAAAATATCATTGATAACTAAAAACAACAACGTTTTAAAAAAATGTTAAATACTATAAAGTCTTAAAAAAACGTTCACGAATCGTCCTTTTAATTTTTTGTACCTATACGTAGCTAGTCTGAGGACATTATATACCTGGGTAAAAATAATAACTAAGGCTTACGACTACCTTAGTATAAAAACAAAATATTATGGACAATAAGTAAACGTTGTTTAAGACTGCTTTGTTTTTAAGTAAATAATATTTTTACTTTAATACATCCAGGTTTACCCGATTTCCCGGCGTGAAGAGAATATTTCGATTTAAAACGCGATTCGACTTTTTCAAGCAATCTCTGCCAGCTCTGTGGTCGTACCATAATGTAATTGTATTGCTATTGTCGCTCGCTGCTATCGTGGTCAATAGGAATTGTGCTCTGTTCGGCCCTATCGCCCAATCTCAGAACTAACACCAATATCGTCCTAAGTAATGTGACCTCTTCAAATAAAATCTCGAACTTTATTACTTTCAGTGTCCAATAAATACCTATGCTTCGGAAATATTGGGAAAATAAATTCGCCTGAAGCGACGTACTCGGATATGATCGGGTTACGGAGCGATAATTTAATTTATGTGAATAGCGGTAGGATTTTTTAAATGCTCGATAAAATCGCGAACGTGGATGGTTTCCATGCAATCATGCGTAAGAGTCTCATGCCTGGTGGGCAACATGCTGTGCCATCCCTGGTGCCGCAGTTTTAACAGTCTCCTGGCCACCGTGGCGCAGGGCCTCTGTTCCAGTATCATGGGCCACTGGATGATGATGTGAAGTCGGTTTCATTGTTGGTGATTCTACGATCATAGGTCCTGCTTAGGCCATGTATGGGCCGTTCTTTAGGAATTTTTATTTTATTTGTGTACAACCACATCATGCGAGCGGTAGCTAGAAGGAAAAGTGATCTACACCAAGCAGTGGGTGTTACCGCCTGTAGATCAATATACTAATATGCCGTCTATAGGGTTTCGTTAGAGAATGAAACCCTTAAGGTCTCGCTATGTCCGTACTTTTTTTCCTCTTGACTATAATTACTTTGTAATTAAATTTCATGTTAAGGTAAGTTAATTATATATATAATTATATATACATATATGTATTCTCTTAAGAGAATAGTGAATAAGTCATCCCGTGAAGCTGGCAAGTTTGCGAATCACGGCTATGTTAGCTCAAATTTAATCTGATTCTTGCAAATCGACTGAAGTTCATTCAGTCTTTATAGCACAATAAATGCATCCGAGCATTGTGACATATGGGACCAGACAGTATCTTGTAGACCACTATTAAAAGTTCTTAAAATCCTCAGTACTATCTTTCCAAGGTGGTCTGACATCGCTCTTGAGCGATAATACCAGCTTTATTGTTAATTATTATTTAGTAAATTATTTTTAAGTGTGCAATAGAGTATTATATATCTATAGCACAGAAGTAATAGACCTCGTGCTATCTCTACATTTATAAAATATGTTTATTCGACAAGCAACATGAAAATGTTCTATCGGTTCTTTCGACGACCTAAGTATGAAAATGATTCAGACATTTATTTCTTGCAGATTCAAACGAAGACGTCAGTTGATGACGCGCCTGAAGCAAGTTGGTGGTAATGTTGTGAAGTTGACGATGACGTCGATAGCATGAAAAGAATCATGCTATCGACGTCATAGTCCACTTCGTTCGTTTTTCAAAGCAGACCTCCAGGCTACTCGAAACCAGAATACGACAAGTAACGGCCTTTTGGACGGGTGACCAGTGTGACCACTGAGTAAAATGCAACATATCGGACCACGCAATGTGATGGCTTCCGTTGCAAATTGATTTTCGCCCAGTTCGTGTGTTCATTGAAATATTTTTCAATTTTGGTCCCCTTTTCATTTTATGGCGGTAAAAGTTGTGATAGAATGACCTTTTCTTTTTACTTGGTTATCAATAACCTAAATCTTCGCCCTTTTTTTTTCGAAGACGTGTTGACCTTGTATGTTGGTTAAATTCACAGAGCACGGTTTAAAAGTGTTTTGATCAGCCTACCGTAACGTGGCTGAATAAAAAGGTAAATCTCCCTTTTCTTCAAATTATAACTTTCTGCAAAGTTAGACAATGTAAATTTGTTTAAACACAGATAACCAAGCTGAGTAGGTACCCACGTACTTTTATAAATACAACATTTATGGTATCTACGTAATATTTGAATCGTAGGAATGCAAAACGTAAACATTATAATTTTTTCAATAAAATAATACTTATATTACACATATATGTACGTTATTGATTTCTTCTATGTCGTGTTCTTCATTTCTGAAGGTTGCGTCCGTCCTGGAAAGCCTTCACGGAGACACTGATGAAGCGCTTCCACACTGCTCTGTCTTCGGCCTGTCTCAGGGCTGAAGGCAAAGTAAGTCCCGTTATTGCCGTAATTTGGTCAGACCAGCGGGTTGGTGAGCACCCTCTTGATCTTTTCCCCTCTATTTTGCCTAGTACCACTAGTTTTTCGAGGTTGTCTCGTTTTCTTCGAGCGATATTATTGATTAGGTTCTTATTTATTTGTTAGAAATCTTAAAAGAAGTTTAAATTAAAGTTCAAACCCAACAAACGTCTTTGTAGAATTTTTTGTCTGAAATAATTATTAGCCGTTACACTGTATAGTTCTTCAATATAAATTTCATTTACCCAGTAGAATAACAAGCGAACGAACGTCAAGTGTATGTTTAATAACGCGAGAAACCCAGGGGCTCATATTGATTACTATCAAAGGTTTATACGCAAGAGCTCTTACAATACCGTTCACTTTTCACCTTCGGGAACACTGCAACATTGAGCTAGCAAAAGCATGGATTCCTTATTTATGAAAGAACAATGTAAAATAGAGTTTAGACGAGTTTGTATCGGAATACGGGCACAGATCAACTAACGTAGAGGTACGGGGATTTAGTGCAGAGATACGGGCTTCGCATGGAAAACCTTTCATCGGACGTTTGAACAAAAACTCTGCACCTCGTTAAATATCGAGCAGTCCTGTGATGGTATTGGGATTTAACATCAGTTGCTTAAATACTAGTTGCATTTTGAAATACGTAATTGTGGCGAATTTACACAGGCTTTTTTCGTGACGAATTTACTTTGTGGCAAATGTACAACAAACCGTATAAACCTACCTTTTTCTCCACTTAAAATATAGTAGAGTGATAATTTTTAATTTTTTTGTTTGTGATTAGTCGGTCATCTCTGAAACTATTGGTAAACTTTAAACAGGCGCCAATGACGTGAAAAAAATGTATGTAGATAAGGACGCCGGGTTATGGTGAGTCGATTTTTTTCTTTAAAATTATATAATATCAGCCTACTTTTACTATGTTTGTACTCTTTGAAAACACAAATTGCGTAATTATTAATACTAAAATGACAATATAAATATCTTATTCACTATTATACAGATCAAATGCACTAAGGTACATCAATTTCATTTATATAGTCTTCAGCTTCCTCATACGCCCTGGTGGAACTGCTATCACGCCATTGAAAAACACAGAATCGTGTAGGAATAAATTTAAAGAATTAGGTATTATGACAATGACGGGAGAATATATCTACCAAAATCTGTAAAAATGAACCTAGATAAATTTAATTTAAATGGAGACTCGCATAGCTATAACACCAGAACAAAAAATGTCATTGCCATACCTACCCATAGACTCTCAAAAGTAGGCAAAAGTTTTATGTGTGTAAGTGTTAAACTCTTAATAAACTGGGAATTTTTAATAAATTAGGAATACAAATGTAAACAGTTTTAGTATTGCATTTAAAAAAATGCTTATAGAAAAATCCTACTATACTCTGGACTGGGATGGTAAAAGGTACACTGATTTCACAAGCGGTAAGGGTGGAGAGATACGCTACTAGAACTTTTGAAATCACAGAGCGTCGAAAATACTAAATATGGCCGTTTTAAATCACCTCGGATTAATATGACCCAGCGTCATTGGCGCCGGGTTAACATTCTTTAGATACTAAACCGAAAACTACATCAATCCCTTAGTGACCGACTATATTTTATCCAGATAACGCGTGAGTGAAGCTATGAGCAGTAGGTAGTTTATTATTGCAGTGTTAAGAAAACTAAATGAAAACGAACTTGTGCAACGTCCTCGACGCTTTAGCTACTAAATTTTAAAATGTGAGAAGACGCGTACGAAGTTCTCATTTTGAGTTAGTTTAGTTATGTATTATATTTTAAATAAACTTACCAAGTCTAGACAGCTTGAAAACATCAGCAGTGTTGATGACGTCGACAAAAACTTGGAAATTCAGGAAGTCTTGAGTTTTGTTATTCGCGTGCTGAACCATGGCGATCTTGAACGCATGTTGGATCTGGTTCGTATTCTGGTCGAATACCACACCTAGAAAAGTAAAGAAAAGTTACTTAAGGGAAAAAAAATCCAAACATTCAAAATTATAGAGTCGTTTTAATTTATAGGTAAAAGTATAATTGTCTAGTTATGATAAAGATAAACAGTAAAAGTCTATAAAATTAAATGTAGATTCATTATGAAAGTAAGCGGATTAACTACGAACCTAGTTTGTGTTGGAGAAACCCGCTTACTTTCATAATGAATTTACCAAACTACGAAAGTTTTAATAGTGAAATGTAGATTAACGAAGAACAAATAATAATTACAGAAGCATAACTAAAAATTTTAGGTAGGTACCTACATACCAATAAAAACTAAGCCGTGTTGTATTTTCCTTACAGCCTTTTTACGGTAAGAAATAAAATCCGGAATAAGCGCCACTACCCTGGTTTTATTACGCAAAGTAGGAAGAGTTTTAAAATAAAAACCTTTGTAACTTCCACTCGTAATATACCTGTCCAAGATGCTCTAGTTTTTAACAAAACCAGATCTCTTGCTATAAAATATTTATATTTGGTGCGTAAGAGCGTACTTAATGTTATTTGTAGCCCCGCTATTAAATAGATTACGTTTACCCAAAAGCTGTCCCATGAGACTACTTTACATCGTCGTAGTAATCTTAAACATTAACCTAGTTTTCTTTTTCATTATGAGTTCTTTTTATTGGAGTTTTGTCTCGGAGAGACAGACGGATTGGGCCTGTGTTTTAACTTCCACTAAACGAAATGGATATTGAAATCCTGAAAAATTACCCAAAATAGGTTTCATTTTCGGTTTATTTTTATTATTGAAACCTTTTTATATGTTTCAGCAGTTCTGTGTTGAAAGAACAACAAATGAAACATTATTTAATTGCGAATAAATTGATAATATTTTTTAGATCCAGACTAAGGTCATAAATTACATACCATAATACTACACCTAGTCGTTTCCACGCGTATGGTTCAAACAATAAATTGCGAACGCCGATCGCACACCCCGAGGTATTTTATTCCCAAACTAATATTCCAATGGGCATTGGACATTTCATTCAGAACCGGTTGGACTATCTACGGGAATTGAAAAGACAGTGGTACAATTATGGCACTAACCAGAAAGGTGGAAGGGAATGAAGATGACGTCATTTCAAAATTATGGGTTCATCGATTATAACATATTTTATAATCTATAACTATATTCCTAGTAGCTCGATAGATGGGAATAATGGCCAGTGGCAGGAAGAAGATTCGAGGTTTAATTACTTTTTTGTACGCCCATGGTCCATGCGAAGTTTAATAACAAAGTTTAAGAACAATCTTCGAGTTTGAGTTTATTTTTTGACAATCGCCCTTTAACAGGATCATCATCAACATATCAGCCCATACACGTCCACAGCTGGACATAGGCCTTCCCATACGATATTTATCAGGATATTTGGAACTCATGATCGTGGGCTAATCAAAACTACTCGACATATTTTTAAAAACTGACATAATATTACTGCATTGTTTTTAGGGATAAATAGCTATCGATAGGACGATCGATAGGGATAATTATCTAAACAAAAGCGAGAATCATCTAAATGGGATAAAAACTAGCGAAGATATCGATTAACAAACATAACAACAAGAGATTTGAAATGATTCTCCTTTATTAAGTTGGTTAGAAACACGTGTATATAGGTGATCTAGCTGAACGGAGTGAGCGAAGCGAATGAAGTTCTCAGTGGCAGTTTGTGTAATTTGGCTGTATGGTGTAATAGTCACTTTGAGCATTCGAGTACTGTCCAATCGTTGATCCGATTTGCGTGAAATCTGATAGGTGTACCGATGAGAGATGTAAAAGAGACAAGGAAGTCGAAAGGGGGGTAAACTTAATCAGGTTTGGTCTCATTATGTATGTATGTACATGTCGTATACCAAATTGAGTAAATATCAAAATAATTTTTTTTTCTAGCGTGTATAGTTTTATAAATAATCCGAGATTTAATAAATACCGAGGTCTGATATTTCAGTGTTTATAATGTAGTGTATTCATTTTCCTACCTACCTACGAAGTCATTTATGATTTATCCTATCTACGAATCTCTACCAAATGAGAGACTCTTGTAGTCTAGATGGAGCTGTCCCATGTTTTCTTTTGCAACTACGAATTCGTACACCGCATTCTACAACAAACTTAGCTAACATCTTTGACCGTTCTTGAATAAGAATAAAGAAAAACATAAGGATTCGATTTTTCTATTGTATTTTTTAATACATTTTACGCCATATCTTCCCGGAATTTCAAACGCCGGAAAAACTCGCGATAGACCCGAGAGAGAGAGAGAGAGAGATAGAAATTAGAAAAATGAAACTGAAACGTTCACGACGGTATTGCTAATTACCTACTAGTTTTTATAACTTTAAACAGAGGTCATTCATTCTAGGATAATTTATAGTCGCCCTATACAATAAGTAAAAACAAGGCACCTCAGATGTGGTCGTAAACCTAACCTACCTGCATTAAGCGTTAAAATATAGGTACATATATTGTGCGTTAATATGCACGAAGCGAGTGAGTGGTAGCTATATTTCATTGTTTTGTACGGCAATATGATTGAGAGTGGTGGAACTTGGTGGATATGTGTCGGATGACGCGAAATTAATCTGCGTCGGGTAAATAAATGTAGGGCGTATGTCAGCGCTCTGTGGCGGCGGTGGTGAGGCGGGCGGCCTCGCATCACCGGAAACGCCGCCGGATTCTCAGCAGATTGGAGTGCCTACATTATGTACCTACAGCTGTACAAACTTGTGCTATGCCGAATATAACTAATGTTACGTAACTTAAACCTTAAACTTCACGGTTACCAGGGCGCATTATCATTCAATATGAATGACACTAATTTTATAAATGCGATAGTTTAGATGGACGGATAGATAGAAAATGCTTTATAGCACATTTGACAAAATAATAAAAAAAAATCTGACAATTGGCGGTCTTATCGCTCACGAGTGACCAGACAACCGTGGATGGATAGGATCGTTGGTTTGATCTTGGGGATCTGTGGGTATTATTTTTACAAGCTAATACAAATTACAAAAAGCTAATAATTTATCAAATCTTACATGAAAATACCTACGTAAATTACAAAAATACCTAAATAATTAAAACTACTTATACATACATATATACATACCTACTTATCTACATGTTATTAAGGGAAACAAGAGTTTGTTACTTCTTCACGCCAAAACTACTGAACGGATCGTCGCAACTTGGATCTTTGCATAGATGTAAGTTCTAGTCCTGGAAAAATAAATAGGCTACTATATATCCTTTTTTTCAGTTTCCGTGGGACATAAATAACTGTCAAGTTCTTTCATAGAAATGACGCAAAGCCGCGGGAAGGAAATAGTACTTTAGTAATAAACTTATTTTGTTTTTTGGCCCTATAAATAAACAGCTGGTCGATTCATATTTTATTCATAGATCATATCACTCATACAATTTTTCATTTATCTGTAGATTGTTTGCAACAGTCTGCAGTTAACTCAATTGTTGCAAATGTAAATAAAAGCTTAATTTGTTTATATTGTTTGATTGTTATTTTCTTTGTCAATAAAGAGTAAACAATTTTTTATTAAATTGATATTTTTTTTTCGTAATTAAATTTCAGCTATTGAGCTTCGAAGAAACAAATATAACTTCACCAGCTTATTTAAGATTTTTAGAATCTGATTTTTTATATATTTGATTACAGTGTGACCAATCCCGTACATTAACATACGTTTGTTTTTTCATCTGCCATTGAAACTTCTTACAGTTCAGTCGTGGCCTTACTGATGGTTACGGATGGCGGGGAAAAAGAAACGAGAAAAAAACCAGGGCCCGTACTCTTAAAAACGAAAACGAAGTTTCAGATTCTTTTTCGTGCAAACGCTAATCTTATGCAATGGACATAAGAGTTGGTTTTGCACGAACACGAAAAAGAAACTTCGATTTTCCTTTTCCGAGTAGGCCTCCTGTTTTTTTCTTTCTAGCCGAGACAGCAGGGACCTTAAGCTATCCCTTGGCATTTCACTATTTATGCTTGTGTGCATGGCGCAGGATCCAGGACATCTCATTTTGTATAACCTTTTAAAATACTGTATCTTGGCTGTTACCATGGTTTTCTATCAGCGCTGAGAAGAAAAGATAGAGAAAATATTTTTTGCAAAAGATTGACATGTCTCATGTAAATTTGTAGGTACATAATGTAGGCACAGAAGTACAAAAAATTGACATGTCTCATCTTAATTTTTCATCATTTACTAGTTTAATTTGTTTATATTATTTGATTGTTAAAAAATAAAATAAAATGTCTCATGTGTATAGAGGTAGTAAACTGTAAATGACTTCCAAACTGCTTCGTAGTTTAGAAAAACTCTGGAGTTTTACTAACAAGGTTGTGCACATACGATTCTAGACTCCTCTGTAATTACGAGTATGTTCAGTAGGTAGGTGGGTAATTTAGTGACATTGGAGATACAAATGCACAATTAGCGTTAATTTAACCCGTAAAAAGGATTACATTGCGCCATCAGAGGTTAATGCAATCACATGTGTTGGAACTTGTGGCGCATTCCGATGGTGGTGCATTTTGCTAAAACTGAAAATAAAATGACAGATGTGGCGCGGCGAGCAAAGGTCCCCCTGCGATTCAGGAGGTAGTAATTTCGATTCCTACCTTGGGAAAAATGTTTGTACGATCTGCAAAAATGAGTTCCGAGTGCTCTGGGAATTTTCTATGTATATAATAAAAAATATATTTGTAATGTAAGTATGTTAATTAAATATTTAGTACGATTTTTGTTGTTAATTTTAGAAGAGAGATTTTGATAATGGGTGACGAACATGACAGCCAGAAATAGAGACGGACTATTCGAAATTCCGACTTCCGATATTCTGCTCGAAAATCGCTCGAAATCGTTCTGCTCGAAAAAAACAAAATGACTATAATATATTCAAAAGCTTAAGCTCTTTATTTTGAATAAATTAATGACACTGGTTAATGTATTGGGTCGGATTACAGCTGAGCAAACAATGCTTTATCGGAACGCATTACATCAACAAACTATTTCATAATAGATTGCTTCTATTATGAAATAGTTTGTACTGCAACAAACAGAACTATATTGCCACCACTCGTGCATGTGTCGTATACGCTAACATTTGAAGGTAATCATAACGAGAACATTGTTTCCACACAGACAGTTGAAAATCCTCAGAAGCTTTGAAATACATTAAGTACACAAATTATTTTCATAACTGCTTTAATTTAGTACAATCCATTAGTTTTATTCTTTTAAGGAAGGATTTGATAATATCGAATATGTGAAGATATAACTCGGGGTATCTTCTTGTTCGAAAAAACTGTTGCGCAAAAATTGATTTCGAGAACCGTCTGACATTTATCTCCCTTTACTTGATAATTTGGCTAAGCTATAGAAGCTCTGCATTGTCACGTGTGCTAGAAACGTCGCGAGGATTTGAAGCATAAAGTCTACTTTATAGAAGGTGGTGTGTCATTATTTTGTTAACATCTTTCTCTTCTCGACTAGTTTCTATAGTGTTCTAGTTTTGGTAACAAAAGTCTGAGGTGTGAGTATAACCATAAGCCTAGCCTACTTTAGCCTAGTTGGTCAACATGTCTTCCCGCCTTATTTGAGGATGCATACTCAACAGTCGCCGTATGAGTGCTGATGAAGAGGAAAAACTGAACCTTATGTTGTGACTATTATGGTAGTTTTTCTCGAAAAAAAAACGGTGACCCGCGACTTTCAAAACAATCGGGTCTTTCGTTCGATTGATTGGATTTTGAATCATGCTTAATTTGCTTGTAAAAGAAATATGAACCTTATGACGTAACGGTAAGGTAGTTGTTTCCCGACAACGAACGATCGAGTCTTTGAGTGAGTCAATCAATTCATTCATGCAATGCAAAACAAAGTGAGCCTTATGGCGTGACTGGTAAGATAGTTTTTCCCGACAAATACGAACGACCGATCAATCGAACGATAGACTGTACGCAGCGGCGCGGCATGGCAGTGGCAAGTCATGGGTCTTCGCGACCCGCGACCCGCAAAACGATCGAATCTTTTTGGTTCGATCTTTCTGCAAGTTCGATCGTGATCGAACAGGTATTGAAAAATGATCGATCGACACAGGTCTAAATTGAAGGAAAATCGTCATTGTTTTGACTGAGTAGGTACAGTGTATGTTATCATCAGAAATTTTTCAAATGAGTGGAATTTCTACGTTTCATAGTTACATCACAAGAGGCTCAAAGTAAAATATCTAGTCTTTAATATTTATGTTTTTTTAGAAATACCTCAACAACAAACCGTGATGTGCTTCAATGATAACACAGAAGCTTTTTTTTCCCGTCGGTGAATATCATTCTAACTTTCTGAGAGTTTTTTAGATTTTCTGTGATGTTTTAGCATTCGAGGAGAGTATTAGATTCATAGGAACCTTTCTTATGAAACAAATACTCTTCTCGAACTCTTTTGGTATTGTGATAATTTATTCTGCATTATTGGAATAAACAGGTGAGTTTATTTTCACCCACCAATAGGAATTACTGCATATCTTTTTAAACGAATTTTGATTTTCCTATATCAAAAAGTTATATCTGATATGGAATCTATTAAATAGTTGTATCGTTTGGTACAAAAATATTATGAACCGTTTCATTGGACGCGTTATTTTTTTTTTCAGAATAAAGTCCCAACCCTTTAACTTAAAATGATAAATGTATTTTTGGTAGAAACGTTGATAAAGTACGTAGGTAAATATATATTATTAGAGTGCGAGCATTATAAGTCTCAGTTTGCGTTCATATGGGTACGACGAGCACCCAACAAAATAGTCCTAAAATAACAATAGCCGCACTGGTGAAAATAATATGATGTAACGTAATATTCACTTTGCCGAACAACATTATGAGTGCCGCAGAATCCATACTTATAGGTATTATAAAAGCGGAAATAATTCTATCTGTCTGTCTGTTCGTTATCCTCTGACATTTTCACGCCTAAACGGCTGAACGAATCTTAATGAAATTTGGTAGGGTGGTTAACGGTATCCGGAGTCATCCTCGGCATAGGATATTTAGATCGTATAAACTTAAAAAGTGTGTGCGAAGACACGGGTAAAAACTAGTGGAACCTGTATTAATGTCCACACATCAACATGTAGCCCCAAATTAAGCAGAGTTTGAGTTGTAATTTCTATTTAACGTGGAAAAAAGTAATCCTTATGATTGAGCCTTTTGATCGGTATCGTAATATACAGGTTGTTTTTTTTTATTTGGCGGGTTCGCCTCACGGTTCAGATATGACCTATCTGAACCGTGAGGCGAATTATTCAAAAATCTCTAAATGCAGTTTAAATTGCTTTTAAAATCAAAGTTAAAATCGAAGTCTTCTTTCACTAAAACCTTCTATATACAATATTTAAAGTACTTTTCCTCCATATGGCACGCCCGTGGAACAACCAGCATAGGTACATTGAGGGTATCAGAAGCTGGACAAACATGGAAGTAATAAAATGAATAATGATTTTAGTAAGACAAAAACAACAGAGTTCGCTTGAAAAGCAAAGAACATTTTTGACTACACGAGGATTCCATTTGGTACAAATGCGTCAAAAAATGTGCGTCCACCGAAAATCCCATAAATCTTCATCCCACACTTTGCAACCCCCGGGGTAAAAGTTATTTGGAGTGTTTTTTAACTCTTGACTGTGTTAGATTGAGTACATTTTTTATAACTACATACTAGGTATAAATTGTATAAATAACGTTTCATATAAGTAAAAGTTACATATTTTCTACAAAATATTTAGTTTTCACTTATAAGGACTTACAGAATTTGCTTTAACCCGGTGAATTGCGTAAGCATCGATCGGATTTCACGTGTCATTCAAGTGTATCTAATCTATCATATTTGTAATAGTAATATTTATCAATATTTACTATACTATATTTATACACTATATTTATCATATCATCTATCTAACTCCAAAACTACAGAACAGATCAAGGAAAAAGGCGTACATTTATAAGATAGCCTTACTTAGGTAATAGACTACTGACTATACCTACCTACGCATACGCAAGTGAAGCCATGGGCCGAAGCTAGTACAAAATAAAAGGCTGCGCCTGTTTAAAACCTTTGTTATTTTCTTTTAACGGAGAGCAAATTCTGATGGTTCAGGAACCTTGTTGTTCTAGGTCCACTTTTTCAAATTCCTTACGTTATTTTTATGTAGCTATTTATTACAAACATAATACAGATTCAATAAAGTTTTGTACCATAAAATCTAAAGAGAAGATAAACGTATTTTCATTTTTCATATAAAATTTTAAAATATTGCTATTGCCTATATATGGATACTCACGTGATTCAGAAGGGGAACAGAGTGCATTATATGAAAAAAAAACCCATATCCAGATGAATCCATTAGATGCGGAGATTATTAACATTGGTGGCATGAAATCGTGAAGAGTGGCATGAAATCGTGAAAAGTGGCATGAATCGAGGCGTCTGCACTGTTTTTTGCCAAAGTCAGTGGGTACATGTGAAACATCTGTAATATTAACAAATTTTGGGAGTTGAAGAGTTAAATTACTCAGATCTATTGAACATTAATATTTACAGTTATACCAGCTGACCCGGCAAAGGTTTGTTTTGCCATCGATCACTGACGGTTGAATATTATTATAGTACTAACTAATATCGCATATAAAAAATGGGGGTTGGTGTTAGAAAGGTGAAAATTGAGAGTTATATGTATTTTTTAATGCCAAGACAAAAAAAATATACCAAAAAATAAAAATAAAATAGGGGTGGGTCACCCTTATCACTTAGGTATATAAAAAATAGTTAACCTATTCTCAGACCGTCCAAAGGTACACAAAAAATTTCATTAAAATCTGTAAGACGTTTTGGAGGAGTTTAATGACAAACACTGTGACACGAGATAAAAATCTCGTGTAATTCATGTATACATATGTATATTAAGAGGATTTATCTCTTACCAGACCTAAATTCGCAAGAAGGAGTAAGTTGATAAATCAATCAATCAATTATGTATTCTAATCGTAGGTATAAGAACTTTTTTTCAAGTTTCTGTTTAAGTATACCTGAACATGCATTGTGGACGTATACCTACATACATATGTTCAAGGAAATAATCTACATGTACTTACATGTACGTACATTTGACCGGTTTCAATGGTGTTTGAACATGACATACGTGTTAATATGTAAGGACGGACCGAGAGAGTTCTAAAATAAGGTTTTAATTTTAAAAAAGTTTTAATTATATTTATTATTGAACGAAAATATTTTTTACATTGAATGTTATTAAATAGTAATACATCGATGACCGATGTGGCGCGGCGGGCGAAGGTCCGCCTGCGACGCAGAAGGTTGCGGGTTCGATTCCCGCCTTGGGACAAATGTTTGTACGATCTGCAAATATTTGTCTCGGGTGTTCTGGGTATTTTCTATGTATAATAAAAAATATCTATCTATGTAATATATTGGATTAAGTATATCAGTCATCTAGTACTCATAACACAAGCTCTGCTTAGCTTGGGGCTAGACGATGTTGTGTGCATTGTCCAATATTATTTATTTATTTTGCTGATTCAGTTCCGGACGTCTACTACATTACAATAAAATGTTACTCAAATAAATAAAATAATATAAAACACTAGCTTTGCTGGTCGTAATATTATTCCCGCTGCCGAAACCTTAAGTAATATCTTAGGACCGACTCGTAATCGTAAACCCGACATAAAACCAGGGGAATGCTAGGCCACGAATAAAAAATATATAAACTGAGACGTTTCTTAATATTGTGTAAGATATAAGAGCTTGAAAGTGGATTGATAATAAGGAAATGTTTTGCCGTGGCATTTTAGGGGCTGAAGGTTTCGGAGTGTCCTCTACTCTCACTGGTTCTTGTTATGTTTATATAAATTTTATGTTAGACAAAATAAGAAAGAAATGAAAGAATTTTATTTTACTTACGAACTACTACATAATAACTCTAAAATATTTAATATTAGGTTTGGTGATTTTGATTTTGTGCGTAGCAGAGCGCAAGTCAAACGTGGTTCCGCTCAGCATTGTGCTGGATACACACTGATATATGCACCAACGCTGGTTTTCAGCGGAAACCAAACGAATCACGTGACGTAAATAAAATAAGTATGTCATGACCAGTATAACAAAAAGGATCCTTCTTTGGCAATTTTTTATTTTGCTTCGTCAAAATACGCGTTACAAAGGAATTCGACTCATTTATACAATGGACGATTATAGTAAATTAAACTACTCGTTACTCAATGCAGTTTAAAACCATCACCACCAACTTCGTTTTGTTGATACAGAATGAATCAATTTATAACTAAGTATGGTGTGATAAAGAAAATTCTGCGAAAGATGCAGGTATGTTAGTTTACACAAAATGTTGATAAGCAAACTGAACAGATGAACAAGTTCACTGAATTTTTTGAATTTTTCAGCATTCAATTCAGTTTAGTCTGGCTCGCTGCTGTGACAGTAACACAAATATGAGTCATAAAGTGATTTTATTTTGTTTATGTTTTTCTTTGACTGCAATTTTACTTGTGAGTTTTTACTTCAGTTTTATCTGTTTTAAGTTTACTCAATAAAAATATACTAAATTATTCTTATTCTTACAGGTCCATTCTGAAACGTATGACCTAAAAACTCTAGATGGTTTGATTTTAAGTACACTCTGGAACAAAGTTTATAAAAAATATGATGCAAAAACCAAAGAAATAGCAATCAAAACAATAAAGAAAAATGGTGATTACGATAAATTAGTAAAACAATTACAACATGTGAAGAAAGAAAAAGTCCAAAAACTATTAAGCATATTAGCCGAATTTATGTTAACTTACTTGGAGTAGTATTTGTGTCGTCCATGTCAATGAATTTAACTAATTGTGGAAATAAATTTTATTAACCACACTAATTTAAATAATGCCTCCATTTTAAATTAGTTCTTCGCTTTAGTCTGTCTATTCAAGTTTTTACATGTAACTTACTTTGTCAAAAATCTTAAATAATTGTGTTCCGATCGCTTAACCTTTGTAACTGACTTCGAAAAAAGGAGTTCCTATGTTCGGCTTTTGTATATACATATATTAATTATTTGTATTTATGTATTATAGTCGAATTTTTCGTCAATTATAAATTTAATTTGCAAATTATTTAGTTACTAAAATTATAAAGGTGGTCCAATAAATTTTATTCCCGAAGGATTTCTTTCGCAATTCCTAAAACTCTAGGTAAAATTAAGGCATACGAAGTTAATTTTTAGTTTGTTGAAAACAATCATTATTAGCCTCAGTCATATTTAGCTATAATAAGATATTATGTAGATATAATAACTATAATAAGTGTTATGTCAAGTGGATAGTACTATCCAAATATAAATTATTAATTTGAACAAAAAAACAATAACCTGATCTTCACTTTGCACTAAAAATATTTGATAAAATAACAACTTTGGCACTTTGGGAAACGTTGGACTAATCAGAAAAAGCACTTGAAAAATAGCTCTCAACCCACCGACCTCGGTCGGCATAGCCGTTGGCCTATTTGTCCCTAAGGACGACAAATTATCCTACAGAGTCCCGCATGTCGAGATTTCGTAATAAATGTACCGAATTAGATATACAGATCTGTGAAGAACGGTTCAGACATAACAATTTAAGTTATATATAATTAGCGCTGCTAAGAAGACAAATAAAAAACGATGGAAGACACAGGCTCACATTTTTCTTGGAAGGTAATCGATCAGCTCATTCTAACTATATTTCGTGATAAACATGTTATAAATAACAAGTTTATCACGAAAAAAAATTGAATTTGAATTTTCTTAAAATACCATCATCTAAAGATGATGGATACCCAAAATTTTATGAAAATGAAGGGGTGATCGTCAAGAGGCAAAAAGAACTTAATAGCATTGTATACATTCCTTAGCCACTAGATATGCCGCCACCACCGTACCACTGCAGACATTACTTATAAAATGTACGGCACGGGCACGGCACTTAGCTTGTAAACTTTTTCAGATAATTAAATATTAAAACCTAGTTTTCGTTTTATGAAATAAATAAATAATGTCTGACAATCCACACAGCATCATCTAGCCCCAAGCCAAGCAGAGCTTGTGTTATGGGTAGTTACTAGATAACTGATATACATAATGCAATAATAGATTATACGTAGAAAATACTCAGAAAATCCGGGAAAAACGTTTGTCCCAAGGCGGGATTCGGACGCGCAACCTCCGGCGACGCAGGCGGACCCTCGCCCACCGCGCTTGATCAGCCTACAAATTATACTAATGCCTTACATTCCATCTCTCTTATTTCCAGTTTGCCTCTGAAACGTCTATTAACTGTTCAATGCTAACAAGGCATCTACTTACCTAAGTTATCTAGTTAGATTAGAGTATCCAAAGACACTATGTATAGATACAGTCACCGCCAAAAAGCGTTGAACAAATGAAAGGTAAAGCTGATGAACCAGGTTTCTTTCCCATTATTAAAGTTTAGAGCAGGGTGAGCCCTTCTGGGCAGAAGAAAAGACCGCAATAAAATATATTTTTTGCGCATGTCGTTATAGATTTGTGGTTTGATAGCTGACATCCAAAATGTAGATTTTATCTACTATCACTCCCCGCAAAGGCAGGACAAATAACGAACGATCAAAGGATGCAGCAGCTGATGTAAACAATGACTAAGAACGAGCTTCCAGTATTGTAAAATGGTCAAAAAAGCCTACCTGTGCATAAACCCAATTCTCATGTATTTTAATCTAGAAACGCCTTTTGGAAGTCGAGCGTACTTCGCACTAAATCATTCTATCGTAACAAAAATCACCAAAATAAGCATTTCTAACTATCGCATGTTTTGAAAAGCTTCCACGACTGCTGTCTGGAAGCTGCCTTTATCACGACAAAAAATACTTTAACTAAATAAGTTCAGCGGCTTCTGTTATGTATATCTATACCAGTTGTCGAAGCATGAATTTGTCATTGCTTTCTGATGGTGACTGGACTTTGTGAGCGAAACCGCAGGTCCCAATGAAGTAGGTAGTCATCAGACATCAATCAACAGCGAGCGGACTATTGGCGAGGTAGTAGAGGACTGAATAAACCATTGACAAGCCTAGTTGAGATTAACGGAAGCTTAAAGCCTGCTACTACCACAGCAGAGCGGAGATGTGTTATATATTTTATCTGTGTCTACCAGATCAGAGGAGTGAATAAACCATTGACAAGCCTAGTTGAGATTAACGGAAACTTAAAGCCTGCTTCTACCACAGCAGAGTGGAGATGTGTTATATATTATATGTGTCTTGTCTACCAGTTCCATCGGAGGAAATGACAGCTATACTGCGTACTCTTAAGGGTAAGTTCCTACGGACGCGGATTTTAGTGGAGCTGAGCAGAGTGGGACTATAAAAGGTAGTCGCTGTTTAAATTGATACCAAGACCAGTAAACGGAGAAAAACTGACTTACCGGACATAAGTGGAACCACGAACCAGGAGACGAGATGAGCTGATGGAGACGTGCGGGCTTGTGCAGAGACAATCAGAATAGTTATACAATAAAATAAATTAATATATCATTTATTTTCTATCACAAAAGGCTAAAGTGATAAAGGTAGCTCGTATGTTCACAAGATCTTGCTTGATGGATGTTGTGAAGTACTGGTGCCTGAAAAAGGTTTAGAAACTTTTATTTCAGGTCATCAGTAACTCACGCTTCGTCGATTAAGAGGCGAACCTAACGGGTTTGTTTGTCAAAGTAGGCCTAAATCTCAATACTCATAGGAAAAAAAACTCTAATGAGATAAAATTCAACATTACTTATTTGGTTCCTCTAATGTATGTATATATGAAGTAGAAAAAATATTACGATAATAAAAAAACATGAAAATGCACTATTTCACACATAATTTGGTCGAGATCTCAAAAACCCTGCGGTTTATTGAAATGACTTATGTTTTGATTCATAGGTATTTACTAATTAACTTGTTTCCCCTAAGTTTCTTAATTAGTTGCGTATTTTTCTTAAATAAATAATAACTTGCTTTCTTCTCCTATGAATGCAAAACCCTACGCCAATCCTTTTAAAAAAATGGCATGCAATGCACCCTCTTAAAAACAATAAGTAAGTGAATTAAACTAACCATAGGTAAGTGCTCACAAGAAAATATTCATATAAATAGATAAAAACTAATTAAAGTACTATACTCTAATCGGAATTTAATAAAAAGCAATAAAAATACAATTTAAACCATGATAGATACGGTACCCCAGTATGGTAGGTACCCCGCCCTACTCCGTTCCTATTCGTTCCGCTCGCGTCGCGCCGCATTCTTAGTCCATCTCGCTCGCAACGCTGTACGTATGTACATGTCACAATCAATCTGTCCTATGACACAATCAATTCTTCTCATCTACTCTATGTTCCTATCCCATGGAGCGCATCAAAGACAAAATGCGCACATATTTCAACAATGTAAACGATCCTACAACTACAAGGCTCCTCTTTGCTTTGTATTAGTTTTGGGAACGCTGTATCCTCAGAATATGCGAAATAGCAAAATCATGCTAATTGTTCACGCCGCAAAGCGTGGCAACTTCAGACAACTGCTGCGCCCGCGGCCGGTGTAACACCCCGCGGCACGAGATTCCCCTACAAGACGCGGCGAGAGACGCACGCGCACCGCGACCTCGCGATACCTACCTTTAAACATTGTAAAGCTGCATTGTAAAAATTAATAAACCCGAATCGAAATAAATCTAAGTCTTTCAATTCAAGACATCTTGGCGACCGTGACAGGACAAGAAACTTGGATGCCATTGGAAACGAAACCGGATTGCAGGAGTCGTGTCACTTGGTAACCGTGAACGACAAGGCGCCGGCTGAACAAAGAAAGTAAGCCTATTCCTTTTACTTTCCCTACACCCAATTTCCAACTTCTATTTGCTGTGTGAATGCCTAGCTACTTCAAAGCACTTTAAGGGCGGTATCTTGCTTTATGCGTACCATCCTTGCCTATTTTATTTGCACAAACAAAGTCAATTTCAACATCCATTTTTCTTGTCCGCCATTTTAAAACCTTTTTTGGCTAATTTCCTCTTTACTTTGCCTTTGTGAGCCATTCTTTTCTATGCTGTTCAAGCCTATTTAGGTAACATACATATGTAAATACTATTTGCATAAATATTGTGAAGTTTTATGAACCTAATTAGTGCAGCCTTCCTTATCTCTGCGCCGAACTTGAACTCGCATGACCTTTCGTGAAGAATTTGCCCACGTAGCAAAGTTCGTTAGCCTTTACATTCAATAATTAATAACTTTACGAACGTTATTGTTACATTATTTCGTTCTAATAATACATTATAACCTTAAATAAATACATACATATATAAATTATTTTGTTCATAACTCGTCAAAATAACAGTAGAACTAGGTAAAGTTAACCTTTTTATCGTACGTACTTTTAATTCATATCCGCTACTTAACCCTTCAGTTTGGTAAATAGGTAAATAACAAAAACCCACTTCGTGCACTCATCATAGCATTTTATTTGAACGCTTTTGCCGACTATTCCAGGCTTGATATCCTCAACCCTCGTCGCGCTTCGGCTGCATCTTACTCGACGTAGCTGGTGTTGCTGGCGGCGTGCCGTGCTGTGCTGTGCGGCAGCGTTCTGCCGTACTGCGCTGCGCTGTTCGTGTTGCCGCGGGCTCAGCGGCAGCTGTGGTTTGAACTGGTGGCTACTGGATTGTATACGGTCAGAGTGCACAATTTATTTACGATAATTCACCTAACTCATTGTTCTCGGTGTTTTGACCATTATTGCATTGATAAAAACAAAGATATAAATATTAAAAATGGATGAAAATAAATCTAATACCTTAAGAGCAAAAAGTCCAATTCCAATGATAAATATCGAGTCTATAGACAAGAATGATCCCAAACAACACTTAAAAACTTTATCCCGTAAACGCGGAGGGATTAGAAGTAGACTTTCATTGACTAAAAACTTTATACAAAATTACAAAACAAAATCTGCCGATCTAACCAATTTAGAAATAAAAGAATTATCTTTGCGATTAAATCACTTGCAAGAATTATTGTCTAGTTTTGACAATGTTCAAAGTGAGATTGAAGAAATGTCTGAAAATCTAGATGAGCAGATTTTGCAAAGAGATTTAACTGAAAGCGAGTTTTATTCTCAAATAGCCTTATCGCAAGAGATTATAGATGCATTTTCAGCCAAAAATAAAGATTCCGAACATGGTTCGACAAAGTCAAGTTGTTGTCATGCTGCTAATAATTCAATAACACTGCCAACTATAAATTTGCCCACCTTTGATGGCAATTACACAAAATGGCTCGAGTTTCGAGACACTTTCAACTCGATTATCAATGACAACAACTCAATCGCACCAATCAATAAATTTCATTATTTGAGAAATGCGTTAGTGGAAAGTGCTAGTGTCGTAATAAAATCCATAGACTTTTCAGCTAAAAATTACGATTATGCGTGGAAGGTTTTATGTGATAGATACAACAACAAAAATATTCTAATAAACAACCATTTGAACGCATTGGTGAGCCTCAAACCTATTCAGAAGGAATCTTTCAAATCATTGAGATATATAAATGATCTAGTGTTCAAAAATCTGAATTCGCTTAATACTCTTGAAGTGCCTACGTCAGGCTGGGATCCGTTAGTTATATTCTTGGTCTCAGCAAAATTAGATCCCAGAACTGCAAGCAAATGGGAGGAGTACAAAGGGCGCTTATCGCACATACCTACTCTGGTAGAATTTAAGGAGTTTCTTGACAATCGTGCTAATGTTTTAGAAACTGCATACTGCAGCCGCAGTACCTTTGAATCAAAAAACACAAATAATAACCAAAAGGAAAATAAAACAAATATTAAATCATTTACTGCGTTGGAAGGTTCCAACACAAGGGCATGTTTTATATGCAAAAAGACCAATCACCAAGTACATCAATGCAACAAGTTCAAGGCCATGAGTATAGACGATAGAATTGCTGAAGTTTCCAAATACAAATTATGCTCAAACTGCCTTCGCAGTGGTCATAGTGCTGAGGAGTGCACATTAAAAGGTTTATGCCGCGTCTGCCGAAACAAACACAACACGTTTTTGCACAAAACCACGGTTAGTAACGTGGCTACCGAAAGTACCGAGTCGTCGGTCTGTGACGTACCGGTTAGTTTGTCAGCTGTCTCCTCAGGCCAAGTGCTGCTATGTACCGCTCAAATTGAAGTCGTAAACACTCGTACCAACCGTACCTACCTTGCCCGTGCGTTGTTGGATACTGGAAGCCAATCTTCGTTCATTACCGATAATCTGAAACATAAAATAGGATTAAAAACGAAACAAATAAATTCATTCAACGTGTCTGGAATAAACAATGTTGCATGTAAAGTGTCAGAAAGATGTAATATCTTGATAAAGTCTCGGGTTAATTCATTCAGTGCGAATGTTAACTGTTTAGTAATACCTAAAATAACTGGCACAACACCTGCAGTCCAAGTTGATGTGCAACGATTAGGCATACCCGATAACATTGTTCTCGCTGATCCTTTGTTCTATGAACCTTCCGATGTCGATATTCTGCTTGGTGCAGATCAGTTTTTTGATATAATAAATCCTAAACAAATAAGGTTGGGTTCAAATAAACCTATTTTACAAGATAGCTTGTTAGGATGGCTAGTAGTGGGTCAAACTGGGGAATCCTACTACAATCCTAATCCAATGCAACTTCGTGCAAACCAATTCTAAGATATCACTTCAAGATATCAATGATTCAATCCAAAAATTCTGGGAGATCGAAGAATTGCCCTCAGATAAAAATACCTACTCAATAGATGACCAATTTTGCGAATCTCATTTTGTAAAAAATACTCGTCGCTTACCCGACGGCCGATTTTCTGTCATGATGCCGCTGCAGGAAGACCCTGAGCAGGCGCTTGGTAACTCATTCACTACTGCAATGAGACGATTTGTAAACTTAGAAAATAAATTAAACAAAAATGAAAATCTCAAAACAGAATATTCTGAATTTATAAAAGAATATGGTGACTTAGGACATTTAATAGAAAGTGGCAGGCCTAAATTTGGATATTACTTACCTCACCACTGTGTTATTCGCGAACAACGCGAAACCACTAAACTAAGGGTAGTTTTTGACGCCTCGGCAAAAACCAGTTCAGGAAAATCCCTCAACGATCTGCAAGCTGTTGGTCCCGTTGTTCAGAGCGACTTGTTATCGATTCTTCTTCGTTTTCGAATCCACAACTTTGTCCTCACAGCTGATATAAATAAATTTTATAGACAGGTAGCTTTAGATGAATCTCAGCGACACTTGCAGCTTATACTGTGGAGAAATGAAGTCGACGACCCTGTAGTCATTAAGCAGCTTCAAGTTCTTACTTACGGCATGGCTTCCGCTGCCTTCCTGAGTACGAGGTGCCTTGTTCAGCTAGCAGATGAATGCCAAGATCCAATGATTGCGAACGTAATAAAAAATGACTTCTATGTTGATGACTTAAATACAGGGTGTTCCACTGCAAATGAACTCAAACATATCTATCTAAATGTCACTAAAGTTTTGGACTCTGCGTGTTTTCCGTTGAGGAAATACCGCACCAATTGCCCCCAAATTCTTTCTGATCAATCCGAATTGTCAAGTCTAGATTTTCATAACGAAACCAATGTCCTAGGTTTAAAATGGTCACCTAAGGCAGATCAATTATATTTTCCTAGTGATATTAAAATCACAGAAAAAATCACAAAAAGAACCATAATTTCCACCACTTGTAAGCTCTTCGACCCTTTGGGATTAGTTAGCTGTTGCATAATAAAACCTAAAATTTTACTCCAAAATTTATGGAGCACCAAGCTAGGCTGGGATGACCCAGTACCAGTCCATTGAGTTGCATTGTTTCGTTGATGCTTCTCAAGAAGCATATGGGGCGTGTATCTACATGCGATCTTGCAACGGCCAGCAGAGCACGATGGTTCGGCTACTGTGTGCCAAGACAAGAGTCGCACCTATCAAAAGTCTGACGATCCCGCGCTTGGAGCTTACCGCATTTTTATTAGGGGCTCAATTGTCTGATAAGGTAATACATTCCATACCCTGCAAGGTAACGCAAGTACATATGTGGTCCGATTCCATGGTCGTACTGTGCTGGCTAAAAACACAAAATAAAGCCCTACAAACGTTTGTTCGTAACAGGGTAAATAAAGTACACGAACTTTCCCAAAACAATAATTATCAATGGAAGTATGTTCCAACCAAACTGAATCCTGCAGATTTAGCCTCTAGGGGCATCGATCCTCAGCATCTGCAGGCTTCTTCTTTATGGTGGGAGGGTCCTTCATTCCTGAAGGAAAACCAAGCCGAATGGCCTACTCAACCTCACACTTCCATGAGTAACTTACCAGACACAAAAACGTTATTAGCTAACGAAACGTTTGATCAGAAATCAAATTCATGCATCGAATTTAAAAACTATTCCAGTTATATTAAATTAAAAAGAATTTATGCCTATGTTTGAGATTTAATCACAATTCTAAGCAGTCTAATATTAAACTGCTTAGAATTGTGATCCCTTTAAAGGTTGAGGAACTTGAACGCTCTCAAACTATTATAATAAAAAATTGTCAAGCCGAGTCTTTCACCTTAGACATTAAAAATATTGAAAACGACACTCCTCTGCATCACAAAAGCAAATTATTACCACTTAGTCCATTTTTGGACCCAAATGGCCTATTAAGAGTAGGAGGCAGATTATGTCAGTCTGACTTTCAATATGATAAAAAGCATCCTATTCTACTCGATGCTAAACATCACTTAACTAAATTAATAATGAACCATGAGCACTTACGTTTACTTCATGCAGGTCCTCAGCTCCTTCTATCGTCTGTACGTGAAAAGTTCTGGCCGCTTGGTGGCAGAAATTTGGCCCGCGTCATAACTAAAAAATGCGTTGTCTGCGTACGTACGCGTGGTAAAACGATACAGCCTAAAATGAGCGACCTACCTGACGTAAGATTAAACTTAAGCTTTCCATTTAACTCATGTGGTACCGACTTTGCAGGTCCCTTTATGATTTCATCCAAAAAGGGCCGAGGCAATCGTATCACAAAGGCCTACCTATGCGTATTTGTTTGCCTCGCCACCAAGGCCCTTCACCTAGAAGTTGTAAGTGATCTGACCACAGAAGCCTTCCTCGCGTGCCTACGCAGGTTTGTCTCACGACGTGGCAAACCCTATGTTATTTATTGCGACAACGGCACGAACTTCGTAAGTGCTAACAATGAGTTAGGTAGAGTTCTAAAATCCAGTCGTCATACAGTGTCAGATTACGCTGCCAAAGAGGACATAAAATTTATGTTTTCACCCGCATATTCACCTCACTTCGGAGGGATATGGGAAGCAGGCGTTAAATCCGCTAAATACCATCTAAAACGCGTAACTAGCAATACCCCCTTTACGTTCGAGGAATTGGCGACGCTGTTCACACAAATAGAAGCAATCCTCAATTCCCGCCCTATTTCTCCTCTCTCTTCTGACCCTACTGATCTCAATCCTCTTACTCCCGGGCACTTCTTAATTGGCCGTCCGCTCACGTCTGTACCAACACGACCTGTCAACTCAGCGAACCATAACCGATACCAGCGCATCGAGCTAGTCCGGCAGCAATTTTGGAAGAGATGGCGAAGAGACTTCATGGCAGAACTACAAAACCGTGCCAAATGGAGAAAGAACCAAAGCCCACTACAAATTGGAGACCTTGTCCTACTGAAAGAGGACAATCTACTTCCACTCCACTGGAAAATGGGCCGTGTCTGCAAATTATACGAAGGCAAGGACGGAATATGCAGAGTTGCCGATGTAAATACAAATCGAGGAACACTGAGACGAGCTGTCAACCGCATGTGCCTGATACCGTCGTCATCCGAAGACTGATAGCAAATAACCTCTTCTTAAAGTTGGAAACAAGCTTCCAACCCCCCGGAGGATGTTCACGCCGCAAAGCGTGGCAACTTCAGACAACTGCTGCGCCCGCGGCCGGTGTAACACCCCGCGGCACGAGATTCCCCTACAAGACGCGGCGAGAGACGCACGCGCACCGCGACCTCGCGATACCTACCTTTAAACATTGTAAAGCTGCATTGTAAAAATTAATAAACCCGAATCGAAATAAATCTAAGTCTTTCAATTCAAGACACTAATCAATATTGGCTTAGCGAGATGTAAAATTATTACGTTCAAATTAAACACTATTAGTTATTTGTATTGAAGCCAAAACACTCTTATTATTCTTATTCTCTACACTCATGTTATCTAAAAGTCTTTAAAACTTGGGTCAGGGCTCAGGGTAAAATATCTTAAGATTATCGCGTCAAGACATGCCATTAAATAGCTTGTAACGGTTCCACCCATGTGTAGTACCTACCTAATGTGCCGGCCGACTGTAAATCACCCAGGATGTGCCAAGTAGGAATGTTTGGCATTTTGTTTGCAATTAAGTATTTGTACTTATCTTGTTTAATATTCTTTCAGGTATGTAACTTTAAGGATATCTCTATCTAAAAAGGTATATTGAATGAGATGTGACTATTTTGCTCGGTGGTTTACATTCATATTATCTGAAAATTCAAATACTCTATTGATAGCACTTGGGAACGTCGTAATCATTATAATTATAACAAATTTATTTAGTAACTCAGTTAAAAATAGGCTTTACTGTACAATAAAATAGCTTATTTCATTCCTCGTTTCATTTACTTGGTCACAGTAAATCCCTTTAACTATTTATTTCGTGGGTCTGTCAGTAACTCTCTCCCTCTAAAAGTTTGGATCATTTCTTTGTTCTATGTTGTCCGTAGTGCAGGGGTCGAAGACAAGCCGGCTACACATTGTAATGGTCTCTGCACGAGATTTATGGCCTGACGTTCCATTCCACCAAAGCTTGCTCCGAATTTTCGACCCTTGCAAAATGGCCTCACACGATAAAGCCTGTAACTACCATAAAATTACATAGGTATTACGCGAAGTCCTGTCGATTGATATCGGTAGTTTCTCGGATCTGTATTTTAAGTTTCCTGTTTCTACCCCAAACGAAGTAACATTACCTAATCTGTGCCCAAACGTTCTTACTCCCGTAGAAAAACAAATGATTTGAAATTTTAGACTAAAATCCGTGCGAAGGTGATTTGTTCAGTTATTGTACGCACGATTTCTATTGAGACCGCTACAGTTGACCGATTACGTCAAAATTTAGAACTGGCGGCCAGGTTAGGAACTAAATATAACAGATGAAATCAAGCTTGAGAAGACTAATAAAATACCACACCCCCTCAATAATTGCCAATCAATAATGAAAAATTAAAACTTCAAGAAGATTGTCTAAACTCCAAAGAATTAAATCGATTTGTTATAGTAAAAGTTTCGATCAGTTGCTAATATTTTCAATTAAGTTAATGTTGGATTATAATTCATCATCAATTGCATTTTCTAGATTGTTTCTGATAGATTTTCCGAAGGCAGCTGTTATCCCGACCGATCAAGTAACCGCGTCTGCGGGATTCTTATGCAAAATCGATATTTTTATTGCTCTTTTATGGTTCTCGCAGTCTTTCAGCCAAATTGAGAGCAAAAGGAGCCAGGATAAAATTCCTTTCCACGCTGCTCTTCTGTAATTAAGCCGGTTCATTTGTTTTTTGTAAACTATGGTACGTTAGTGTCCGATTTGAGTGGATTGCATAGGTATAGTATCTAAGGTATTGTTAGGAAGATAAACCGGCTTTATCGGAATGATTTCAAGATGTTTTTGTAGGAGTGATTTCTTTGCAACCTTTTAGAATTCAAAGAGCTTTACAATCTTTTCAAAAGCTCTACCATCTGGTATTCCTTACAATTCGTTTTATGCAGTCCCTTATAGCGGAAGAATGTACCTATTTAACTAATCATTTCTTGAACCTCCCCCGCTATAAAATTGGCAGTAAGTGGTTAGCCAGAAAATTATGTATTTAATTGTGTAATTATGTCATAACTTGGCGAAGTCGCTATGATTAAAGTAAAATATTTCCCACAGGTAGGCACTAAAGGCAGACTTCCTTTACTAAAAATATACAATACAAAATTATTCATATCCCCGGTAACTATTGGCAAAGGGATGGAAACAACGACAATATTATTCAGTTGGAAAGCAACAAAGACTTTCCAGTTGTTGATAATATCTAAGTATTTATAAGGCCATATTTGCCAGCGTTTTGGCGAGACGCGAATCCATATTTATTCAGTGAGAAGCATGGCTGCGACCACTTGAGCCTACTCGTGCGGTAGTTTCCAAACACATATCACGTGAAGTGGAACGCTCTTCCACAAGGGCGCAGTTTTTTCAACTGTTATCTCGACACGTAAAAGTAAAACTCTCTGCAAAATGTTTGTCTTCATTTGGTAAATTATTAGGATTCTTCTTTGAATGGTATTTTTACTTCTCAAAGTTAATTACTATAAACGATAAGAGTTCAGGGAATGATGATCGCACGACGCAGACATGCGCAGACGCTGGACAGTTGACTGGTGTTTATTTCTTTGTTGAGGTTTAGGCTCCTCAATAGCTGCAGGGCTCAATTCTTGAAAAATACGTGCTACTATGACTCGACGACTATTAGGTTGTTTGTAATGTAAAAGTTGTGAATTAGGACGTGATGGGTTTAACCAGAATAGCTATCTCGATTCTAAAAATCGTTTCACTGATATTTATTTAATTGGTTAACTTCTTTAGTGTCAAAGAAAATAACAATTAAATAATATAAACAACTAGAGTCTTCGGGACGCTTCCAACTGGTTGATATGGAACAGTTGAGCTACCTGTAAATTATTTGCAACTCGGCACTCTAACTATTCATAGTGGGTTATTGAGATAAATTAAAATATATATGTAGCAAGCACCACCAAGTAGGTAAGTTATGAAGCTACTGACCTCCATCATATTCTTCGAATATAGAAGGAAAACGTGACAGCTCGCGTCAGTAGCGCGCAACAGGAGAGAAAATTGTGGAAGCTGTAGGAGATCCGTTTTTACCGTTGTTTGATGTAATATATGTTTTTTTCCTTTTTTCGTGCTAGAACCCCTTTTTTTTAGCTGGCACCGCCCTTACATCATCATCATCATCAGCCTATACACGTCCACTGCTGGAAATAGGCCTCCCCCGTACGACGCCACAAATAGCGGTCCTGAGCCGCCTCCATCCATCGACTCCCTGCGACCGCTACGATGTCGATACGCCCTTACATATATAAATATAATAAATAATGTTGGACAATCTACTGAGCATGATCTCGCCCCAAGCTCTTCTTAGCTTGGGGCGAGATCATGCTGTTTGTGTTATGGGTACTAGATGAACTGATATACAATTACATACATAGATAGATAATTATTACAAAAAAAAGAGCTATTTGTCCAAAGGTGGGAAACGAACCCGCAACCTCCTGAGTCACACACCGCGCCAAATCGGTCGTCAGATAGAAGTTTATTGCCAAATGCTTAACCATGAGATACAGAGAAAACTCGTGTAACCAAGGAGTCACGTCATCATTTTACTTTTTAATATTTGGTATGTTTAGTTGAAACACCTTACCCATACAAAATATTACGTTAAGATTTTCCATTTTCTGAGTTGGCTGGGGAATTCTGGACCGAAACTCTAAAAATACCCCTTGCAGGGCAAAATTACGAGGGATTATCGGAATAAAAATCCCGTACGATACTTGTTCGAAATTTGTTGACTGAATAGCTGATATTGACAAAATGTAACAAAACTAAATGAATGAATATAACACAAACAAACACACAGTTCTGAAATTAACGCAGACTAGGAAAGCTTTTGTTGAAAAGTAATACTGTAAACGAAACATACTTTATGAAACTCGATATCGGATAAAATCACTACGCCTGTGTCGATGGCTTTACCTTTTTATAACAATGGAATCGCAACAAAAGCCGCGAGCTCTGAGCTTCAAACTGTTCATGGTCAAAGCGAAAGAACATACATAGCTCTGAACTAAATAAATACCTTAACAAAGATATTTATTAGAATTATGTGAATAAATAAAATACGCTATGTGTTTTATCCCTCCCTTTAGTGCTTTCATTGTACAAAAATATTAAATAACTATAAAACTTTTCTTTTTGACTTGATATTGTCACGGCTTTGAAAAGTCACGTCACGAAGTGCAGTGGGACAAAATTTTATGACCAACAACTGAAAAATAGGAATTTTGCTTTTATAGTGCGTACACTGGGGATAATTTCTGAGATATGAAATAAGATCCCAAAAAAAATTTTTTTCGACTTCGACGGGACTTGAACCCGCAACCCTCCGTACGGGATGCGCTACCAATTGCGCCACGATGTCATGTGATGTAGAAGTCGAGAAACTCTGGGTCTTCCTTCGGTCTTAAGCGCCGTTAGCTCCACCTAGAGGGGAAACATTCAAGTTTATCCAAACCTGTTCAATGACTAAAGATACGTTTAGTACGATTGACGAGAGGTGTCGCGTTGCTTTATTTTAAGGATTTTGTTTTTGGTTTTTTTAAGATAAAGGCCTCCTCTAGCCACATTATTCAAAACTTCTCAGTCTTTAGTTTTGGTTATCCATTGCTGCTGTCCTGCTGTGCTATGATTTATTATTTAAATGGGATGCCTCAAAAATTTTACTAAGTCGAAAGGAGCGCATTAGAAGGCGTCTGTTATTTAAGTTTTATGTAATCATTTTTGACTGTCTATTTTTTAGATTTAGTAATATGTACATATCTCCATTGCTTTCTGAGATACTAGCTATTTTTAAACGACTTCGAATAAAGTAGGAGATTCTATGTTCGGCGGTTTAAGCTGTGTGAACCGGGTGACCGACTTTAAGAAATTCAATTTTTTATGACCCTATTCGATTGTACCGCGTTTGTACTCGATTGTACCGGCAAAATTTTCGTTTGTAATGTTCGGCGGTTTAAGCTGTGTGAACCGGGCGACCGACTTTAAGATATTCACGTTTTTTTGATCCTATTCGATTGTACCGCGTTTGTACTCGATTGTACCGGCAAAATTTTCGTTTGTACCCTAAGGGGGTAAAAGTTATGGGGAGGGGTTGTTTTTCAATAGTCAATTTTGACCTACCTTAGTAAAATGAGTAATTAGATTTGAAAATTAAATGTTATGTGGTACAAAGCACAGTTTTAGTTAGAATTTGAAACTGAAAACGTTCTTAACGTATGAAAACAGGTTTTCAGACTGAAAAAGTAAGAAATATGTCGATTTAGAAACTTTCTTCAAAATTACAATGTTTCGTAAATCGTCAAAGTTTTTAAAGAAAACCTTATAAAAAGCGCTAATAAGCTACTCATAAATATTAATATTAAATAAAAGATGGGATTCGAAGTCGGGTTTTAGTTTTTTTTATAAAAGATATTTATAATAATTACATACTTGTGGTAAATCTTCTATTCATGTAGATATGTATTCTTGTAGTCTTTTACAGTTTGTTTAAAATGTGGTATCCATGTATATCTATTATTTATTCATATTAATTAGTCTCTTTTTTTATTGATAATGGTAAAGCGTTTGACTACCATCTCACTCGGGAAAGTGAAGATGTGGCCTAAGATGGAGCACGCTTTCCCAGAAGGAACTTATTCGCTCGGGATTTGAAGACTCCTACATTGTACTCTACTGGAAAAACAGAAGCAGGTAGTTCGTTCCACTCTTTACCGGTCCTTATAATGAAAGTAGAGCGGAAACGTTTGGTTCGAAACGATGGTATGTCGACTAGGTATGGGTGGTATTTACCAGTACGTCTGCTTGTCTGGTGGAAGAAGGGGGAGATCGGGATAAGGTCATGTAAATCCTGGGCACAGTCACCAAAGTGGTACTTGTAGAACACCGACAGTCTGGCAACGCGCCGTCTGTGTTCAAACTTGTTCTCCACAACCGAATTATCGCCTATGAGCCTAACAGCGCGTACTCAATCGAGTCAAGGGCTTCGAGCTGGTATTTGGCCGAGCCGTCCCAGAGATGGCAGCTCCATGCACGATCGGACCTGTGCTTTGTAGAGATTAAGTAGCAGTCTCGGTGTGAAGTACAGCCGAACTTTAGCTAGGATGCCCAGCTTCAGTGCAGCATATTTTGCCTTCGACTCAATATGAGAGCCAAGGTTCAGATTAGAGGAAAACTCAACCCCCAATAGGCTCAGACTATCGGTGACCGGAAGCGTAGTATCACGGAAACTGAGCGCAGGATTCCACTCGGTCTTCTTAGCTGAAAACACGCACGCCTGGGTTTTGGCCTGGGTTCTCGCCGGTGCAATGGGGCAATTTCCGCCATTTTTCTCTTTCCACGCAGTCTCTTCTTTATACTATACTAGCGGAGCGCCCCGGCTTCGCACGGGTATTTAACAAAAAATTCAAGATCCTTATGAGCTGTCCTACTCCAAGGTTTTTTGAAAATATTATCTCTCGAGTATGTCTCTCGAGGATAGTGTAGCTTCCCAACAGTGAAAGAATTTTTCAAATCGGTTTAGTAGTTTCGGGCCCTCAATGCAAACAAACAAACAAACAATCAAATCTTTTCTCTTTATACTATACGTATAGAAGTATAGATGGCAGCGACTTTCTCCGATTTGATTAATATACTTAATTCTTGGTCTTCCTAACCCTTGACGAGGATAAGGAAGTCTACTTACATACATGTACCTATAACTACTAAAAATTCAAAAAAAAAAAGATCTAAATGCGCTGGTTTGGGGATTTTTGCATACAGTTCACACTTTTTTATAGCTCTTTATTTATTGTTTATATATTACTATTTTCTTGTTGCAGAATAAGAATCTTTTACGATATTGGCCCTTCGGAAAGCTCTTAACATTATTTAAATTTTTAACCATTTTATGATATTATCAAGAAATAAAGTGCTATATATTATACTATACTATTATTTTATATTATACTATATATTTATATTATACGTTACTATTATTTATCACTTGCGAAAAGAAAAGTCAAAAAGAAGCATAAGCTTTCATTGAAGTTACGATTTCCTTTCTGTAGATTCCCTTCGTAGATTTTTAAATGTTTATTGTTAGCCAATTAAAACAACGGGTGAGAGATAAACGACTCCTTCTCAGCCATAGATTAGGGAACTTAAGAGGGGAAAAACGAGCTTTAGGTTTGTTTTCAACCTCAATGGAGTGCCGGCCCGTAAATAATAACTTCATGCATAAACAATGAAAGCCATCTCCTAACCTACGCCGCTGGCTCCTTCACTTCCTGCCTCGACATCCAGTCATAACTTACCTACGTGAATTATAACTAAAAAGTTATAGTACTCGAATATCCGTCGTGTTTTTGACTTGACATTTTCTATTAGGTACCGTTTTTAAAGAAAACCATTTTTCTTCTGTTCTTACTCTTGGTTTGGTCAAAAAAAATTGAAGTTGGAATGCGACGGAATGAAATATAAATAAATACATAAAGAATAAAAAAAACCTTACGAATGAAAATATAAAAACAAAGATATCAAATTGTTTTAGGATTGAAAGGCCTATGTCGTCAAACATAAAGAAGCCTTTTGTTAAAGCCATGCACATTCTAGAGCCCTAGAAATGATAGAGGTAAAAAAGTAGGTACTTAGTAAAAATTGGACGAACTTCATATGGATTCTTGACAAACCGCTCATTGGACGAAACGCGATTTGAAGGAGTTGCAATTCTGACGAATCGCTAAAAAATCTTCCTTACAGTGAAACCGGGTTTAGCTGCTACTTCAAAGTCTACTGTGTGTGATGTACACATATATCACCAAACACTTTTTTACGACAAATCATAAAATGTTTCAATGGGATCAGTTGCCCGATTCAAATATTCATTAGGCCAACTGATCCCGCGGGATCAGTTCGAGCGGCCTCAGTTGGCTAAAGACGCTAAAAGTCAGACAACAATATTTTTTACCAACTTCGTAAAAAGAAGACGGTTCTATGTTCGGCTTTATATGTATATGACTTCTTTATGTATTTTCGTAGATTTCAGAAAATTATTTAACTATACAAGATTGTATAGAGAATTATCTCGATATATCCCCATGGATATATGGTGGTCCCATAAAATTGTATTCCCGAGGGATTAGTACTCTTATATACCGCAAACTTAAAAACAGTATAAAATTAAGGGTTTTTAGTTCTATCAAAACAATCAAATTGTTATGCTTACAGCTGAATACGCAAATGCAATTCAGATATAAGTACTTACGTCTCAATTGAGGAATGTTGACACCTTTTCACGAAAAAAATCTAATAATAGCTACTTTCATCATCAGCCCATACACGTCCACTGCTGGACATAGGCCTCCCCCGTACGACGCAAGAAATAGCGGTCCTGAGCCGCCTCCATCCATCGACTCCCTGCGACCGCTACGATGTCGTCGGTCCATCCGAGTGGATGGTCTCCCATGTAGGGGGGGATTTGCCATAATCACCACGCTTGGCAGGCGGATTGGTGATCGCAGTGTTGGTGTTTAAAAATACTCAGAAGGAAGCTGCTGCCCATCCTCTGGTAAGTAATAGCTACTTTTATGGGTAGTAATTAAATAGTTTATCCAATTATCAAGTTTTACTATGTATTTTCTTCAATATGTGTATTGTAGTTAAGGTTAAGGTTTCTAACGTAACGTATAATTCTCATCCACATTTGTGAAGTTCCAATAACAAATGGAGGATAGGGCCTGATTGAGATCTAATTTAGTGGCTCACATTCTGCGAGCTGCCGCAGTCTAAATCACAATAATGGCATACGGGCCCATTCTAACTCAAGCCTACAGATTACGTGTATTATACGCGTTGTCTCCGCGAACATTATGCTCTTAGAGTCATTAAATTTAATTAGGCGTGTGCTCCAACACTACCCTTAAAGTTTCGTTTTGCTGTTATAAATTGCGACCGTGTTGTTTTTTTATTAAGGATGTCTTCTTTCAACCGTTTGCATTTTATGTGCAAAAATGTAAGTACATTTAATTAAATACTATATTCTGCCGTGCAGGGATTTGAAGTAGGATAATATGTTCTTCCTCATGACTATTATCTATCTCCGTGCCAAATATCATTAAGATTCTTTTATCCGTTAAGGCGCAATATGATGTGACACTAGCACCACTCTTAATTTTTTCTTCTTTTATTGTTATGGAAAAGAATAACCAAAAGTTCTCGCCGTCAATTCATAATACTCAGTATAAACTATTTTTCGATATCTCTGTAATAGTCTTGTCAGCGCAAGAATCAACAGAAAATGGGTAAACCATTTTCTAAACCATTTAATAAACCATTTTCTGCTTATTCTAAATCAAACAAAACTATTACAGAGATATCAAAAAATAGTTTATATCAATTGGTGGCGAGAATTTTTGATAATTCTTTAACGATAAAAATGAACAAGAAAAAATAAAGAGTGGCGCTAGTGTCACATCACTATGCGCCTTAAGGCGTGAAAATGGAATAGACATACAGAAAACATTTATATTATGTAAATCTTAAATTATAAAGAAGACATTTTTAAAGTATTTTTAAAATTTAAAAAACCTAACACAAATGTTGACGCCCTTGGGGTCCATCTATCATCCTTTAGGCTAGTACACATTTTACGTGGCAGTCTCATAGCAGTCTATATAAAATATAAAATCACTCAATGACATAAGACAAAATCTCTTAAACGACCAGAGCGAAATTTTGGATGGGTGTAGTTAGAATAAGTATAGAAAATAGTAATAAGAACGAATTTATGGAATTTGCTTTCCAATCGGATAAAAATTCTAGCACTCGCTAAGTATTTGCAAATAGTAAAATGAAATTATTCTTGGATTATCAACTCTAATAACGAAAGTCGTTCCTTATAGTTTTTCCGGTAATTTTTTATACTTAATATAAATAAATGTCGGTCAATATAAAAAAGTTACCGAAAAAATACTGAATAAATTCAAGACCAAACAAAAGCCGGTATTGGTAGAAAAAAATGCGTGTTTTTGCCTTTACTTATGTTGCCTTCATAGGTAATCGACAATGCTCGTGAACAAAAACGAGAGTAGTTTCTATAAGTTAATCAAGGCATTTCCGACACAACCTTTTGTAGATAACCAAGATAGGCACCGAGTGTGCTCAAACTTGTTGGGCTAATAGAATCCACAAGCTTTCCGTGAAACAAACGAACAAGAGCAAACTTTTTCCACGTCATTAATCTTTCGCCACTCATTTATCGTTTGCACGTGTCGCCGTTAGTAGAAATCTTGTAAGAACCGGACAGCAGCAGTTCAACTGATTATACCATCTATCATAAGCTCTACCCACTGAAACATAAATTATTGTGAGAGACCATGTTCACCATATTTCAATTGCAATAGAGTAAAATAATTATTTTGATTGAGATGAAATGTTCCTGACAGGAAACTATGATTTAAGATAAGATATTTGTTATTGGTTAACGAGACACAATAAATACAAAGAAAAAATAAATAAAACAGAAGCAAATGTTGAATTTATTTTTACATTTTACCACTAACTTTAAATAAAAAATGCAGTTCATGTTAATTTCATAATTCACTTTATGTTCTCTCTGTAAACAAAATATAGGAAACTCCCCAATTAACATATTTAATAAAAATCTTACCCTACATAATTTGACTTGTCAGACTTATTATAACAATAGTTTATTAGAAAAATTTGGAACATAATTTTAAATCTACGTATATTAAAATGTATGTTTAATTCAATCTAATATCTGCATGATAATTAGTTATTTTGTCCTTCGGCAAAACGAAGCGCATCCCTAGTTTTGGTCACTTTGTGCTACGATTTTCAATTAAATTTACAGCTCGAAAAACCTAGCCACACTGAGATCAGGATTATCACTAAATTTATTCAAATTACGAATCCTCAAAACAACGAAGGCAGGCGCGGGTCGAGCCTCCAATCAAAAATCATGAACACCCTTTGTTTCGTTCAGTTTTTAAACTTCTATTAATGTGTACCTCGGTTGATGATGTTTCTGTTGATGAATAACATGGTTGGTAATACCCCACAATACAGAATTTGATACTTTTGTTATCCTTTATTTAAATAAAAATGGTTTCTTTTACCACTAAAGCTCTTGGGTTAACCATAAATCTAAAATTTGCAGGTCTACACAAAGAGATAACAATCAAATTGAGCTTACACTTCCAGTGTCCATGCCACCGGAGATGGAGACCACATGGCAGCTGTTGAAGCAGTGAGATGTGTAGGCTGGGATAAAAATTTACGTCTTCTAGGGCAGCTAGCCTTCTCATTTAAAGTCAAGGTTCTATTATTTAACATTAAGGTTTTATTATTAGGAAACAACTTTACTTTTGTTAATATTTACCTGTGGTATAATAAAATTACTGCACTTGGTAATAATTACATTGTCGGAGGCAAGAGTATCCATAACGTTCGTCCAGTCATTTTCGCTTTAAATTGGGGGATCAATTCAAGTCTATACTATACTAACTATACGCCATTATATTGGTGTTGGTTGGTTTGGTTTAAATGAAGGCGTATACGCGTATCCAGTTGGTTGGTTCTAATTGTTAGGTAAAACATTAAAATAAAAAGTTAAAATAAGAAATGTTTTATTGTTTTGGTAATTTTGATTGGTGTCAGGTTGGTCAACACGGCAGGAGATACTGAAGAGGGAATACAATAAATTATAGTATAAACTTGTTATATAAAGTTAAATAATACAGAAGTTTATCAGCGCTTATAAAGAGATAATAATTAAAAAAATACACAAGCTACGACATGTAAGTAGGAAAGGATAAAAAAAAATTGAGAAAATTCCCCTGGCCCCACGTTGGGCGCCAAATGTCAGGTTACGGGTTGGCCGGGTTGGTCAACACGATCGCTGACATAAAAAAAGAAGCAAGTTCAGGTAACAGAGTTTAATAATAGCTCACATACAGATAAGATATAGTCAAGCCAAAAAGGAAGTGAAATATACTTGCATGTCGTAGCCTTAACGGGATGTAACTAATACAAAAGTATCAAAAATTCCTAGGGGGTCTCGTATGTAACGGCCCTAAGGAACGTACTATCAAATTACCTACAAAATTACTGTAACTGCCTGTAACACTACATATAACAGAAGATATAAGAAAAACTTAAGTTCCGACGGCAGCAGCCTGGGACGCGCTGTTCTTCTAGTCGCCAGTCTAGCCAGGCGGTCCGGTGCTGCGTGCGGCGAATGGACCCCCAGCCGCTTGTTCACGCGGCCTGAATGGCGGCAAGACACACTTTGAGGGCGTCGGTCACCCAGCCACTAGTAGAAGTCAGGCCAGGAGCGGCCAACGAACCTTCAGCCGCTTGCAAAGCGACCTGATTGGTGGTAGGTAACGGCACTATTGAAGAGAAGGCGGGTGTTAAGACATGTGTATCAGTCAATTAGAAGGTGGACGTAAGTTAAAGTTGGAAGCACAAACAAAGCGGTGGAGAGAGGTGATGGAACTGTGTAAGGAACACTCAAAACAACAAACTCCCGGACGGAAACTCGGTTCCGTACGGTTTACGAAACACGCCACTTTTACACAGTTCTACTATATCACGGCGGAACTTCTCCGCAAGAAATTAAAGTAATCAAGAATGGTAAAATAAAAACATTCAGCAATTTTGACCCAGATCTTCATTCCAGTCCGAGTCCCCGATAAAATCAGAATCAATCTCTTTTATTTTCTTCTCGCGAATCTGCCAAAAACCTTTTGAAAATTTAAAAAGAAAAGACAAGTAATTCCGCTTACCTAAAATATCCTAATACTAGAATATAAACTTTTTGAAGTCAAACCCTACAATATCACCCCTGTCAGATTAAAATTAATTAAAATAACTAACTTATTTTTTTTTTAACATAAATATTTTTAAATTATATTAAGAAATTATATACACCTTTAATACACAATATAGTACTCAGTGTTCACTCTAAAAATGCGTTACGTTATGATACAAGACACCCTTTTAAAGAATTTAAGGTGGGTGATACTGTTTGGAGGAAAAACTTTATGCAAAGTAATGCTGGTGCATACTTTAGCTCTAAATTAGCTCCTTAGTACGTTAATTGCACTATTGTTAAAAAACTATCCCCACTTGTATTTATTTTGGAAGACCTTAACGGGGTTAAAGGGAAATGGCATGTTAAAGACATTAAGTCATAGTTTAAATATTTTTTAAACAATGTGTAAATAATGTTCTCGTGATTTTCTTTTATATATACCACTTGTAAATTTACTTTCGCTTATATTATAATTTTTTTTTGGGTGATATTCACCGCTCTGATTGACATTCACCGTTCGGATTGTAATTCACCGCTCGGATTGACGTTCACCACTCGTTTGGACTCTCCCGACATAATAATTGTTGTTTCGACTTGACAAGCGGTTTCGGTAGAATCGTCCGCTTATGAGCGGTAACACAAACTCATTAAATAAGCCTTATTGTGTCGAGCGGATGACAACTCGTTAAATAAGCCTATGTGTCAATTCTTCCACAATATTTTAGGAACCCACCGTCGGTAGGTCGTTACTATTTGCATATATCTAGTATTAGTATTATAAAATTATATACACCTTTAATACACAATATAGTATCATCTCATAATATACAAAACTTAAAGAAAAATAATATCTTATATTACAATGAAAAAAAGAACTCCAGGGAATCCTCCAATCAAAGATTGATACTAACTGAAGGGAACATTTCATTTGAGTACCCATCACTCAAAATGTGACACAATCGATCACCAACAAGAAACTTCTTGAGACCCAATAACTAAAAAAAATATTATCCCAATCATCGAAGCAGTTGAAACGAGTTAAAGGTAAACACAGGCCTAAAATCATAACACATACCAAAATTAATAAATATAAAGATATAATTATGTTATATACTTTCATACATCTTCTTACATTCAGACCCTATTGTGAACCAAAACCAAGTTACCAACCACTGGAACACCAGCCGCTAACGGAAACAGAACAATACTAGATATATGCAAATAGTAACGACCTACCGACGGTGGGTTCCTAAAATATTGTGGAAGAATTGACACATAGGCTTATTTAACGAGTTGTCATCCGCTCGACACAATAAGGCTTATTTAATGAGTTTGTGTTACCGCTCATAAGCGGACGATTCTACCGAAACCGCTTGTCAAGTCGAAACAACAATTATTATGTCGGGAGAGTCCAAACGAGTGGTGAACGTCAATCCGAGCGGTGAATTACAATCCGAACGGTGAATGTCAATCAGAGCGGTGAATATCACCCAAAAAAAAATTATAATATAAGCGAAAGTAAATTTACAAGTGGTATATATAAAAGAAAATCACGAGAACATTATTTACACATTGTTTAAAAAATATTTAAACTATGACTTAATGTCTTTAACATGCCATTTCCCTTTAACCCCGTTAAGGTCTTCCAAAATAAATACAAGTGGGGATAGTTTTTTAACAATAGTGCAATTAACGTACTAAGGAGCTAATTTAGAGCTAAAGTATGCACCAGCATTACTTTGCATAAAGTTTTTCCTCCAAACAGTATCACCCACCTTAAATTCTTTAAAAGGGTGTCTTGTATCATAACGTAACGCATTTTTAGAGTGAACACTGAGTACTATATTGTGTATTAAAGGTGTATATAATTTCTTAATATAATTTAAAAATATTTATGTTAAAAAAAAAAATAAGTTAGTTATTTTAATTAATTTTAATCTGACTTTGGTGATATTGTAGGGTTTGACTTCAAAAAGTTTATATTCTAGTATTAGGATCTTTTAGGTAAGCGGAATTACTTGTCTTTTCTTTTTAAATTTTCAAAAGGTTTTTGGCAGATTCGCGAGATGAAAATAAAAGAGAGGGATTCTGATTTTGTCGGGGACTCGGACTGGAATGAAGATCTGGGTCAAAATTGCTGAATGTTTTTTATTTTACCATTCTTGATTACTTTAATTTCTTGCGGAGAAGTTCTGCCGTTATATAGCAGAGTTGTGTAAAAGTGGCGTGTTTCGTAAACCGTACGGAACCGAGTTTCCGTCCGGGAGTTTGTTGTTTTGAGTGTTCCTTACACAGTTCCATCACCTCTCTTCATCGCTTTGTTTGTGCTTCCAACTTAAACTTACGTCCGCCTTCTAATTGACTGATACACATGTTTTAACATCCACCTTCTCTTCAATAGTGCCGTTACCTACCACCAATCAGGTCGCTTTGGAAGCGGCTGAAGGTTCGTCGGCCGCTCCTGGCCTGACTTCTACTAGTGGCTGGGTGACCGACGCCCTCAAAGTGTGTCTTGCCGCCATCCAGGCCGCTTGAACAAGCGGCTGGGGGTCCATTCGCCGCACGCAGCACCGGACCGCCTGGCTAGACTGGCGACTAGAAGAACAGCGCGTCCCAGGCTGCTGCCGTCGGAACTTAAGTTTTTCTTATATCTTCTGTTATATGTAGTGTTACAGGCAGTTACAGTAATTTAGTAGGTAATTTGATAGTACGTTCCTTAGGGCTGCGACATGCAAGTATATTTCACTTCCTTTCTGGCTTGACTATATCTCATCTGTATGTGAGCTACTATTAAACTCTGTTTCCTGAACTTTCTTCTTTTTTTTATGTCAGCGATCGTGTTGACCAACCCGGCCAACCCGTAACCTGACATGTGGCCTTTGGTATGTATCTATAATACACTGGCCTACAAAATTAAGTACCTATAACACTTTTAAAATTGCAATACTATTAAGTACACAACATAATATACTTTCGAAATAAAAATGACTCGATAAAGAGTTTAAATTTGTGTATAAAAACTGCAGAGTCGGTAACCTTCTTTTAAAAAATGGCTAAAAATAATCCTTTTCGAATAACAATTTCAAAATTCATTTTTTGTTTCTGTTTTCAAATTTTTTCAGTTTCGATGAGTCTTGTTACTAAAGCTAAGTTAGACAACATCACATAAAATATATTTATAATGCCTCTTTCACCAGAAGAATGTGCTAGGATCATTACTTACTTTTCTGGAGCTAGCTATCAGTATGCGTCGTACTGCAAGAATGGGTGTGACCGTTACGAACGGTCCAGAAGGTGAAGCGAACGAAGGTACGAAGAGACTGGAAACCATCTAAGGAGACCTTGTAATGCTGGCATTACGCAACGGTCTTCTCGGGCACTACTGCAACTGGGTCTGGACCCAGGTGCACTAGTGCCCGAGAAGACCGTTATATTGTTTCCAATGTGTTGAGAAATAGCCTCCTAAATGCAGTTGAATTCCAGCAACAGCTTCTTCAGACGGACTACATGTGTGACGGTACTGTGAGAAGAAGATTTGCTGAAGCAAATCTGAAACCCCAAAGACCAGCGAGTGGCCCCAAACTCGAGAGAAAGCATCAAGTAGCTAGACTGCGATACGCCCGTGAACACATACAGTGGGATGAAGAAGAATGGTCGAGAATTTTGTTCACAGATTACTCTCCATTCTAATTTTACACTTCTGATGAAAGGCGAAGTGTCTACAGGCGACCTCGCGAGCGATACTTTCAAGCCTGCTTCTCAGAAAGAGTCCAGTGCGGTGGAGGCAGTGTACATGTATGGGCTGGCATATCTTCAGAAGGTTGCACAGAATCAGTGTTCATAGAAAATGAACACTAACTGAATCATTTCTGAATGAGAACCCAAAATCGGCTCCGAAACCTCGTGCTGATTTTGGGGCAAATCGTGCATCGTGTAAATCGTGTTCAGTATGCAAAACCGGCGCGAAGCTGTTATAAGAGCCCGAGGAAGCAATACCAGTTATAAAAAATTAAATAACGTGTAAAACATTTAAAATGCTAATTGAGTTTTTGAACACTTAGCTAAAAATTGATATTTTTTGTTTTATCTTTTTTATATTAAAAATGTTACTCATGTATAGTTTCGAAGAAAGCTGATAAAATTTTGCTATAAAACTTTTTTTAATCTCTAACTTCTATAGTTTTATAATAATATTATAAAACTAGTTTTATAATATTACAAACATATTAGGTTTGTCAAGGCTATGGAACCGTCTCTCGAACCGTAATAGGTACACCGTTGAAATTTTGACACAGCATGTACTTTACATGACACAGCACTATTGCCTGCTAAATCCTGCTAAAACAACAAATTATATTTGCTATCATAAAAAGATAAACAAAAATTAAATGAATTTAAAACTCATTATGAATGTAAGCGGGTTAACTACGAACCTAGTTTGTGTTGGAAGAACACCAACGTTTCATCACTTAACGAGGGACTTCTTCACGTCGCGCTCATTCAGCGTCACGGCGCACACCTGACGCTGAACGAGCGCGACGTGAACCGCACTCACCCTGAATAAGTCCCTCGTTAAGGGATGAAAAGTTGGTGTTCCACCAACACAAACTAGGTTCGTAGTTAACCCGCTTACATTCATAATGAATTTATCAAACTACGAAAGTTTTATAGTAGAATTTAAAACTTTTTGCCGGAGGTAGTCTCGTAGTTTTTCATGGAAGACCCTAAAAGCGTAGAAAATATTAAATTTGGAGCTATTGTTGATAAAGGAAATATATACAAGTGTATATATTTCCTTTATACAAGTGTATATATTTCCTTTATCAACAGCGAGCTATAAACTGGAATCACTTCATCGCTGGTTTTTGCAGACCATATTTTACAGTTTCCATGCAATAAACTGTAGGTTGTGGTATATTAATTTAAAGATAATTTTATTAGCTTTCAAACTCTTTCGATATCATAGCGAAAAAATGTTCATCATATGTCATGGAACGTGAAAACAAAAGACATAAAATTTTGGAACGAAACATCAATTTTTTCAAACTCCTGAATCCCTATAAAAACTGGGAATTTATGCAATTTTGTCATCAGTCCAATATATCACGTCACTCAAAATACTGGAATTACAAGAAAATGAAAACCACACCAATAGCCGCTCAAATCGTCACCCTAATCCAGCAAGGGTTCTCTCAGCGTACTATCGCTCGACAGCTTCATCTGAGCCAGTCCTGTGTCTCCAAAGTATAAAAGAGGTTTAGAGAGACTGGAAACTTAGTCCGAAGACCAGGATCTGGACGACAGCGATACACTTCGGCGAGAGGTGACCGATTTATTGTCAGCACTTCTCTCTGAAATCGACATATAACCGGCGTTGACGTCCAGCGGGAGCTCGGAGAAGTTCGAGGGAGAACTGTCAGCGAGTGGACAGTGAGGCGAAGACTCAAAGAAGCTAACTTGACCCCAAAAAGGCCAGCAACGGGACCCAAATTGTCTACAGCCCACCGACAAGCCCGACTTCAGTTTGCTCGTGATCACTTAGATTGGGATATACAGCAATGGAGCCGAGTTTTGTTCGCGGACGAGACTAGGATGTGCCTGCATGGCAGCAACCGTGGACGGAGAGTTTACAGGAGACCGGGAGAGCGATACGCACAAGGTCTTGTATGATGTGGGCGGGGATTTCAATTGAAGCTAAGACGGAGCTGGTATTCGTACCCGGTGGAGGTCGAGGAGGAGGATTAACCGCAGAAAGGTATATCAACGACATTCTGCTGGGCCATGTATTCCCTTACGCCGGGTTTATTAACGAAAATTTCCTGCTAATGCAAGACAATGCCCTCTGCCACACCGCTCGTGCGACTAGAGAGTACCTGGAAGAAGTCGGGATTCCCACAATAGACTGGCCAGCCGTCAGCCCTGACATAAACCCTATCGAACACCTGTGGGACGAGCTGAAAAGGCGGGTACGAGGAAGATCTCCAGCTCCGGCGTCAATAGAAGACCTAAAAACTGCTCTTATCGAAGAGTGGCAGGAAATTCCACAGGATTCCATCAGGAAACTCATTAGGTTAATGAAAAACCGTTTACAAGCAGTCATTAGCGCCAGGGGAGGCAATACAAAATATTAAGCGGGAAATAACAAAGATTTTAAATAAAAATTTGATATTTTCATATTACTTCTTATTAATTTAAAAATCCACAACTTCGACCTATTGTAATAATTCACTAAATGAAGGTAGGAAACTTAATTAAATTTAAATAATTTTTATACCATTCGAAAGCTAACAAAATTTCTTTTCAATTGTTACACACCAATCTGCAGTTTATTCCATGGAAACTGTAAAATATGGTCTGCCAGCGATGAAGTGATTCCAGTTTATAGCCCGCAAGTGTAGATATTTCATACCCAATACAAAAAAATATTACCCAGCTAAATATGTAAATGTCAAACCTACAACGAAGTAAGAAAACTATAACGAAAAAAAAAATTCAAGCAAAAAGCAAGGAAGAAATCCGACCATCAATTTTACAAGCAGAAATGTACACAAACATTTAAAATAATATACCAGTAGTAACAATAAAAATTAAGAATATAAAACTATCAAACACAAAATATAAATAAATAGATAAATACACTATATAAATAATGCTGGACAATCAACACAGCATCATTAATCCCAAAGTAGAGCTTGTGTAAAATTGTATGATAAACCGGTTCATCCTTGAACTTACCTATAGGAATCCTATCACTGATGTTGATATCATCGCCTAGTTTTGATGCTGTTGTTGGTGTAGTTCTTCCAGAAGCAGTGTTAAAAATGACGAAAAGGTTCAGAACTATAAATATCAAAGCAACTTGAAACAGTTGGAGACAATTCTTTAGACGCCGCCCCATCTTGGAAAAATATTCCTAATTATTTCCGAAAACGCGAACCGGCATTTTTAGATAAACTTAGTCATAACGGAACTCGCTGACGACCAATCGAGGAGCAAAGTTCCGAGTAGAGCAGAGCGGGTCGCGCTACCTTAGCTGGCGTCGGCGAGCGACTGACGCGGGGCGTCGCGCCATCGCCCGTTCCGCCGCGGCCGCCCGCCCTCAGCATCCCTCTTACACAATACTGATGGCTTCTTTAATTATTTTTATTTTTCTTTAATAATCTTGCTTAATAAACTATTTTGTTGTTTGGTCAAACTTTTGAGTATTTTCGCCTCACTTTGTACTAGAAATAAATATTGTAATTCAAGCAGAAGAAGATGCAAGCGCTTTTTGAAGGAAGGTTGGAAGATTCAGAGTAAATAAAGAAAAAGAGGCTTGAAATATCTTAAAAAAAGCATGTTACAAATTAATAACAGTAAATGTTCTTATGTGTTTCATTTCAAATACATTGCCGATCCCGAAATGGAAGGGAATGGTTGGGAAAAAAGCTACCGAGTAATTCAAGATGTTGTAAGAGTTTATCTACGAGTGAAAACGTCGTCGGATGGAGCTTAAATAATTTGTTACTTGGACACCAGCAATGGTGAGTTATTAACATAAAACCGGCCAAGTGCGAGTCGTACTTGCACGTGAAGGATTCCAAACTAATCAATGATATCATCATCAGCCTATACACGTCCACTGCTGGACATAGGCCTCCCCCGTACGACGCAAAAAATAGCGGTCCTGAGCCGCCTCCATCCATCGACTCCCTGCGACCGCTACGATGTCGTCGGTCCATCCGAGTGGATGGTCTCCCATGTAGGGGGGATTTGCCATAATCACCACGCTTGGCAGGCGGATTGGTGATCGCAGTGTTTGTGTTTAAAAATAATCAGAAGGAAGCTGCTGCCCATACTCTGGTAAGTTCCCTTAGTCGGCTCTTACGACATCCACAGGTTGAGTTGGAGGGGTCGATATTCGTACGCCGCGGCCCCACGGCCCCAATGATATCTAGATAAAGAATCAGCAAATAGTATTTATCAAGTTCTCTAGTGTGATACGAAGCTTATAATATATCAGAAAGGGCAACAATTTTTACTTGTTTAAAATTAAATTATTCAATTAATTTATTATATCAAGTTTTACTTTTCTATTTTACCCAATAATTTTTAATTTTATTTTGTGATTATGATTTGTTGTTGTTAAAGCAGCTTAGAAATTACTCTCTTTTTGATAATTTCATGCGTATCATATTACTGTTCAAGATATAATTGTAGGGGAACCCCGTTTAATTTATATTTTGCTATATAAGCTATAGAAATACTCATCCTGTGAAAATTACAACTGTCGTTTACGGTTCATGAGATATAGCCCGCTGACAGACGCGTGTACGTACGTCTGTCTGGCGGAGGGTTAATAAAAGGGTCTCGGTGTATGACCCTTTGTGTACGGAACCCCAAAAAAGACGTTTTTTTTATTTTAACCTTATTTTATGGTAATAAATTGACGTTTTTACAAAAAAATAATAATTAACAAACACAAATTTGAACGTAATGTCATTGAATTGATAATATAATCAGTAGCTTGAAAAAGAGACTTTAAATTTTATATATTTATTTATTTATTGTAATTGAACCACCAACGAAGGATACACGTTACAATTTTAGAATAGGTACTCGTATGTGTACAAAATTATAGCATGCATTTGTGTTCCCGTAATTACAGGCGGCCACATCTAACTTCGATAATAGTGAAAATTGAGTTGGCAAACAATATAAGAATCTATAAATTACTATATTTAGTATAAACTAAAACGAAGAGAAAAAAAATTACACACACCGAGTTAGTTTCGATGTTATTCCAGCATACTACCTAGAATAAAACGATAATGACGCCGCTGCCGCCTTAACAAAAAGTAAGTAGATAGAGTAAGTCATTGCTATGATACATGTGCCGCCTCGCCTTAAACGCTGTACCCACTCACCAGAAATTATCACGCTTTTCCGGGGTCTCTTGGCTGCCAAATATCTGTTCATAAATTATTGTTGTTTGACGCATTACGGCAAAATCTATTACAACGCGTTATTTCGGTACTTTGTATGTTGTAGGTTCGCTTATTTATTGCCTGTGCAGACTGGGGGTTAGTGTGAGGTTTTAGTTTTGTTTTATAGCTACGCATAGTTTGGCGATGTATCTAATATCCTATCCATGAAACGTAACGTTTGTGATGGTAAATGGATGATTTTTTACTTTGAATTTTTAGGATGGAAATCATAATCATCAGCCCATTGCTGAGCATATGCCTCCCCCAAACGACGCCACGAATAGCGATCCTGAGCAGCGTCCATCCAACGATTCCCTGCGAACGCTACAAAGTTGTTGAAATTTTGCTCTCGTGTTTTGATTTCAAATAGTATCAAAATATTGTAACATAAAAAAATATGTATGATATAAAATGCTCGTACATTAATCGAAAACTTTTAATAAATAATAAATAAATAATGTTAGTCAATGCACACGGCATCATCTAGCCAAGTTAAACAGAGCTTGACTAGATGACTGATACACTTAATAGAATACATTTCATAGATTATTTTTACTTACTTTAGGTATATGGATCACCTGGAGAACACCTGGAACAAATATTTGCAGATCGTACAAACATTCCTGCCAAGGCGGGAATCCAACCCGCATCCTCGTGCGTTGCAGGCTGACCTTCACCCGCCCCGCCACATAAATCGTCAAGTACATACATAAATAATTTAACACTGGTTTTCTGCAACCATGTTTAAAAATAACAACGTGGTTAGTTAATTGTTCATGCTTCAACTTTGTATGTGAAACAGTGCATATTGTTAAACCAATTATCGCTCTCAAGTGGAATAATGAGATGAATGAGTTAATTATACAAAAAATCAGATTGTTGCCGTTCTGCGGCTATAATTTCAAATAAAGCAATTGTTTCAATCAATAGTTTTATGAATAAGAAAGCTGTATAAGTAAAGTGAAAAAGAAAAAAGGTTTGACCAACGACATTCGCATTCGTATACGCTCAGATAAGTCAATTGTTATAAAAATAAATGAGTTAATATTTCAATCCGCTTAGTAAGCTATACTACATAGTACTAGCTTTTCTGAAACCATGAGAGAGAAAAGTCGTAAAAAGAGTCATTAGCAATATAATAATATATTTACATCGAGTTCACGATTTCTTTCGCGACTTTTCTCTTACTCTCATTATTTCGGATTCGGCCATCCACTCCCATCTCAAAAAGCCACACTGTTAGGTGTGACGATATTAACCTTGAGATATTGGCAATATCAGAATTTACAAATCAATCGTGCCGAAACTGGGAGAAATATGGTATAGTTTTGCTAAGAAGAACTAAAATAGCAACCAACAATATTTTATAATACTATTTATTTTATTTTATAAAATTTGTCTAGTGATGCAACACAACACATCAGAACAGAAACGACAAGGTAAATGGGTTCAATATCAACTTACAATGCAATATAACAACGTTAGGATGGATGGCAACATGATGAACAAAATATAAATCTAATATCTACGTCGTTTGCATTTTGATTTTATTTTCTTAGAGACGGAAGAAGCCGGATATCACAAGTTGACATAACTTTATAAAAGCAATTCCATCCAGATTTTATTGTAGGCTTGGTTTATCTTTTGATCTACAAGATGTGTCGAAGGGTATGTGCAGATTACATAACTTTTGTTATATATCACATCCATGTTATAAAACATCTATACATTACTTATATATATACCGGGCATTATAATTATGTCCGATAAATGCCTATTTATCGGGCTTAAATGACATATATTGGGCATTTACTCAATAAGCCCTGTAAATGCCCGGAATAAACCAATCTCTAATTGTAACTGTTACAATTCTGTACATTGAAAATATTTCGTTTTTTTTAAGAGTGCCTTATGCCCATTTTGCCTTCCCTAATGACCGCCATAGTACCCTGTCTTCAGCTTGCCGCATCCATCATCTGTTTGCAGTCATTAGCTGATCATCAGGTCACGACAAGGGGTCAAACCACCTTCGAGAGGGTGTCCTACACTGCGTTTGCTAAATCGCGGTCTCCACTCACGAACACGTTTTCCACATCGGTAGTCGGTCCTTCGCGAGATATGGCTGGCCCACTAAGCTGCCTCTTAAGCTTGCTAATTCGTTGAGTTACCTTTGGATCTCTGTCGGATGTATTCGTTACGAATCCTTTCCTTCAGAGAAACTCCGAGCATGGCTTTTTCCATAACTTGATGAGCGACTTTGAACTGGTTGACCAGCCCTGCTTAGCAACTACTTTGCGGGTGCTCTAAATGGGAATGAAATCGGTGCTCTAACTGTGGTGCTCTTAGAATCGGTCCTCTAAATGGGAATACTTCTACCGTGAGTGCCCACGTCTTAGCTCCGTAGGTCATGACGTACATATAGGACGCATTGAATGAAAATTTCAATGTTCAATAAATTTCGGTATGTAAGACTATACAAAAAATCTGTAGATTTTGAAAAAACTAGCTATCGACGCAAAAAGCGCTTATTTAACGTGTCAATCTGTACGTATTTCTGTCCAGTTTATAGTTCCTGAAAGGAGGGACCAATTCTGATTATACATATGTAGTTTATTTTTAAACTCGAGTTTGTTATTCGATCAAGATATATGTATCAGATATCACTCAGAGAAACTAAAAGCTTAACTTCAATCGCATTATTTATGTCAACGTCGCTTTTAAAAAAATTCACTACCTAAATATAATAAATGGACACTTATATTAAAATTGTAGCAGGTATAAGAGATACTGTGGTCAAATGTGGGTAATTAGTCTGTAGGTATGGCAATCGCGAACGAAGTTGCGATTACAGCTAGTGATAAATAACTATAAAAAAACAAATATTAATGCCGTACAAATCACACAGTAATCGTATTATCTAGCCCCAAGCTAAGCAGAGCTTGTATTTTTTTCTTGATATTTTTTATTATACGAATACATACTCGTAGAAAGCATCCAGAACACCCGGATCAAATAACCGCAGATCGTACAAACATTTGTCCCGAGGCAGAAATGAACCCGCAACATGCGTCGTGTCACAGGCGGACCTTCACCTGTCGCGCCACAGAAGTCTTCTATATACATATGTATTTACTATGATTTTCTTATGCTCTTTAACAATAACCATTATCTTACTTTAAGTTATAAAGTGAAATAAAGGCTAAGAAAATATATTCTTTGTTCACCGTTCTTTGCTTTCATAGGCTTATATCTCTCAACTCTCAGACACACTTAGGATTCTTTTCTTACCCTTTCTTAAGACTAGGTGTCAATGGCATTATAATAATAGCAGAATTTTATTGGTAGCCAAAGTTATAAATACAGCTCAGTTATAATAACAATTGTGTAATATCATAAATAATAATAACTGTTATTCGGCAAATTGAAGTTTTTTTATCATAATAATGATTATTATTTGTGACACACGCAGCTCGCGTGTTTGTCAATGAACTTTAAATATTTGTCCAGCCCTGAGATAGCAGCAAGTTTTTACTCTATGGTCCAGTCTATTTTTGAATGAGTCTTTGTTTATGATTATTTTAAAAGATCTTTTTATATTAACTTGCTTGGCTGTTTTCAGCCAGTTCAGTTTTCTTCAGTTTTAAAATCAGCAGATTTTGCTTTAACATCACGTTTTTCCTAGGTCTATTAGTTTGTGTGCAGTCAATGAGCCATGGAATGGGCACCTGTGAACTGTAGAGAAGAGACGCACTATTTTTATGACCAATTCCGTAAAAAGATACATGATAATAATACAATGTGTTTTATTCACTGAAAACAGTGTATAAAAAGCATGTTTAATCACTATTTTTGTGTTTGAATTTAGAACACACCATTATATAATAAATATTATTATGTGATTTATGCAGGTATTCGTATGTAAGATTTTTAAATGATAATTTTTTTTTAATTTGTATTAGTTTGTTATGTATGACCTTCGACTCGTTTATTGTCCTCACTTTAAATCCGTCCTTTATTCACTAATTGCATAATATACGTGGCGGTATACGTAATTCACCTGGGGTAATTCACCCGGATACACTAAGTACACTTTATTCACTCAGGTGATACGGTAATACCTAGGTGAATCAAGTACACTACATGGTAGACTTAATAACCCATGTGCTTACAACTATCGTGTAATGCAACCTACGTAGACACTTCAAATTTGAAGTAATTATGAGTAAACTATTTAATTTTATTGACAGCGTCACAAGTAATCAAAACACATACGATTGAACGTGAATGTTTGAGAGTATATTTTTCTTTATTGTTTTGTTATGTTTATCTAAGAACTCTGTACTTTTCTTACTTTTTATGTAAATATTGAAGAAATCGAAGATACGAGTCTTCTCATACTAGTGCGGACCTTGGATTTGTATTGTTCTTTTGATATTAATGTAAATACTAAATTGGAATCGAAGATATGAGTCCCTCTATTCTTATTTATACATATTTCTTGTGATTTCGAACGAAAATCCAACTTTTTCTTATTTTCTTCTGTAAACTGAGCTCCATTGTTATATTCCTGCGCCGCCGGAAGAGTGCCTAACGTTTCGACAAATTAATGGCAGTCGCAAAATGTTCCAATTCTCACGTGGTTAAGTATACGGTCTAAATCTCGGTGTTTAAATGTGATAACGAAATGTCAAGAGGCAACATAGCATGAGGCTTGCTCAGACGTTGTGCATGACGTTGAATAAGTAATGAATCTTTCTACCGAAACTGCGGCTTTGTATTAAGTAAACAAACTCCTTGACGCTATGTGACTGGTAAATATGCGATCTGAATTAATTATACTAAGTTACTGTGAAAAAGTGTAAATTTTCTATAAAAAAAAAAACATATCCATCGCCTATTTTACGGAAAAAACTTATTCAATAAGTCTGAATAGTTTTCATTCGTACATACGTTTACGTACGTTACGAATACGCATCCAAAGTGAGCACGGCCTAAAAATGTTGACAATCAGCAAAAGACACTGAAAATGCAAAGTAAATAAATGTTTTATTTACTCTACATTTTCAGTGCCGGCTTTGCTCGAGTCTGCGTCAGATAAAATGTAGAGTATTTTGAGTTGAAATTAACAAAATCAAACTACTTAACTACCTACCAAATCTTGGAAGGAAGTAAACAATTAGTTCTGCACCAAAGAAAACGAAAAGTTTAACCTTTTTATGAAACAAGGATTTGTTTGTAGAGTTCGGTTAAATTCACAAGAAAATGGTGGTATAATAAACTTCAGAAAGAACACGCCGCGCTCCCAAGGGCTGGATAGCTACATATTATTATACTTGGCTTCTTTTACGATAGAACATTCTATGACAAAATGTTCCCCCCAGGCTTATGTTCGGAATAATTTGATCCATGATATAACGAAAGATTATAATACTTCATACATGATATTAGTATATTGTTTCAAACATCTTTTTTATTCACAAGGATGAGTCTAGTAGATGTATTCTACGTACGTACTATCATCGACCGAGTTTATTCATGACCCACTTACCCAATTGAACTTGAAATTGACAACCTTCAGGCCCGGAATGTTGAATTTGCCAAAATGTTGTATTCTTATAATGTTGAATATACCAAAACGTTGAGTCCTAAAATGTTGACATGGCAAAAAAGTTGAGTCCCAAAACGTTGAATTCTCATAATGTTGAAGTGCACAGTGCTATTTTCCTTCATAATATGTTTTTTCTTGGTGTGCAATAAAGTGTATTGTATTGTATGTTATTGGTAAAAATACAAGCATAATCACAGTGGAGTTACATTAGGCAATCACAATTAGAGACAGACTAGCTTAGCTGGATACTGAGTTGTGTCCTGCAGTATCTACACATTATCACAGAATTATGCTGTAGATCTCAGGTCGTCTCTTTCAGGTAAGTTTTATAACAACCGTCAATTGAGTTGTAAGAAGGTTGTAGGTATTATGGACCCAGTATATTGTTTTTGTGCCGTGGGGCCGCGGCTTACGAATATCGACCCCTCCAACTCAACCCGTGGATCTCGTAAGAGCCGACTAAGGGAACCTACCAGAGGAAGGGCAGCAGCTTCCTTCTGAGTATTTTTTAAACACCAACACTGCGATCACCAATCCGCCTGCCAAGCGTGGTGATTATGGCAAATCCCCCCCTACACGGGACACCATCCACACGATGGACCGACGGCATCGTAGCGGTCGCAGGGAGTTAATGGATGGAGGCGGCTCAGGACCGCTATTTGTGGCGTCGTACGGGGGAGGCCTATGTGTAAAATAAACGAAAATGTCTTGCGTGCGTTTTAAAGGGCTATACATAAAGGTACTAACTTGACCGCGTACCGGTTCTAAGATTCTACCGTTGTTTCAGGTCCTTGAACCAAAAGTCGACGTTAATGTGCAGCGACTGTCGGATCAGGTACGTGTCATCCAGCGCTCAAACTGTTGGATAACACTGTCATTTATCAACTCCGGCGTGAGATGCTCAGTGCTCAAGTGGTGGACCATCGGCAGTGTAATCAGGCTGTTGCTTTACCACCGCGACACATCACATCAACACCAGTGAGTTCCCAGCCTGATTACGCTGTGGAAGAGGTCAGTCACGAGAGCGTTGAGGTAAGTACCCAAAATGATGAGCAATTGAGGAGAACTTTGGAAGATGCGATTCTAAATTATAGAAATTCGAATGTAAGGCTACGTCTGCCTCGCTTCTCCACCCATAGACGTGCTTGGCTAATAGTAGGGGCCTTGAACACACTAGTAGTCCCATATCTACTGACTAGTAGTGATCTTACTGATACGCACTCTATTCTCTATAGTTGATGTAGATCTCCTGAGCTCAATAAACTGGCTACGCTTCGGTGACCTCTTGGGGGAAATCGAAGGTTTTGTTCGTACAATTATGAATGAGATGGTAAAGACGAACAATTGCCGGAAGTATATCATGAAAGACGGCAATATCGATATTTGTCGAGCGTGTCATCTTCCAGGGGAGACCCCTCTTCATATACTTTCGGGTTGTTCGGACCTTGCTTACTCTCAGTATTTGCACATACACAACCAAATAGCCAAAATTATACACCAGCTCTTGCTCCGCGATACGGTCTTACTGTTCCCAAAGTTTCGTATTATAAGTACACACTGGCGCCAGTTGTCAAAAACGGCCGTGCTCCTCTCTATTGAGACCGATCTATAATGATAGATCGGTCCCAATAGAGCGTCTGTAATGACAGACAAAACTATTCTTGCGAATAAGCCTGATATTGTATTGATAGATCGGTTAAAACGAAGGGCGGTGCTCGCTGATGTCACCATACCACATGATACAAACATCACTAACCTCGTTAAAGCTGAGAAAGATAAACTTTGTAAATATCTTGACTTGGCTAACGAGGTTGCCAGCATGTGGGATGTTGATCACCGGCCGCTTGAGCCTAGCTTTGCGACTGGTGTTTCACCATTTTATATATTTTTTACAGTGTAAAAATGTATTTTATAACAAGATTTATAATAAATAAATAAATAATGCTGGTCAATTCACACAGCATTTTCTAGCCCCAAGCTAAGCAGAGCTTGTGTTATGGGTACTAGATAACTGATATACATAATACAATATATTACACAGATAGATATTATTTTTTATTACACATAGAAAAACGACCAGAACACCCTGAACAAATATTTGCAGATCGTACAAATATTTGTCCCGAGGCGGGAATCGAACCCGCAACCTCCTGCGTTGCAGGTGGACCTTCGCCCACCGCGTCACATCGGTCATCAAAATATGTCATAGATTTATGAAATAAATGAAGTGTCATAATCATATTTATAACGGTAATTGTCATTTTGGAGTCTATTGATATTACGTTATCATTATTTCGATAGATTCCAAAACTACATAGAATTGTTTCAAAGTTTGTTTTAGCAAATAACACAAAACTTCTTATCTGCTACCTAAATTACTTGTAGAACCAATAAAATGTAATAACCCGATGTTTTTCACGTGCTACCCAATTACCATAAAAGAAACCAAATATTTACTTACCTAAACGCAAAATTAAATTCACCAGATAATTCATGAAATTAACTTATAAGACCCATTTAATTAAACAACAAACTACTCCAAGCACTCTTACGAAATATAATAGACCTATCAATGGCGGACCCTCATTCATATAACTTTATGGAGCCGTACTTTACGGTGAATTTTTCCGCTTTTCTTAAAAGTAAGCTTTTCGACTCTCGAGCCCATAAAGAGACTGGCAGGTTATAGATTTGGGCGGACAAGAATTATTATGGTAAGTAACCTATATAATAACGCTACGGTTAAAGGCATAAGAGGAAAGAAAATAACAGGGCGTTTTCTTAAAACAGAATAGTTGAAACTAACCAAAAGCATATTTTCAATATAATAATCTTTAAATCGTATTAATTCGAATAAATTTAATTCCAATGGTTTTCATAAATCTATGACATATTTTGAAATCATTGATAGAATCCATGGCGCGATCAAATTCGGAATGAACAGTGTGTATGCATGTTCTTCAAAATTAAATCAAGAAAAAAAGATAAAACGGTTTTCCCTTTTTATTACACGATAGCTATATCGTTATTCCAGAAAATTAATACGAAGACAAAGCAGGGATAGTACGTGTCCGATTTTCAATTGTCAAAACAGATATCTACCTTGCTCTAAATAATATTCAAACATATAAATGTAAACACTCGGCCAAAGTCGGCCAGTTAGTGGTTACACCGATAAAAAAGCTGAGATCTTATAGATATTGGCACCTAATATGTTATTTCATTACTTTATTTGTATCTTGGCAAATCCAATAAAATCTAAAGCGAAGTGTCCACTGACAATAATTCGCCAAGACAAAAAGACTATTCATATTTCTTTTTTGGTAGGATTTTTTTCAAGTATTGATAAAAAAGTTATCTTTTCATGTACGTAAAACTTGAGTTCTGTACCTCAAATGGAAAATAGCAACCCTTCTCATAAGATTTCTGCAAGGACCGTCTGTCTGTCACCGTTTTTCTCAGAAACGCGTATATAGATACTAGTACCATTTAGCATATATCAAGTTGAAATTAATATCATAAGTAAGGTTTGCAATCCCTAGTAGCTGTATTTTGTAGTAAACAGAGGAAGGAAATACTAGAGAGAATTTTTAATTTTTTGTCTCTTCTATAGTAGATTTATGACTAGCTTCTGCTCGCAACTTCGTCCACGTGTTAACCAGCATAAAACATAACCTATGTCACTCAGGATAACGTACGTAACGATTTTAAAATCTCAGCTGGATTTCCAGAGATGAACCCTTACTTCCCAACGAATAAACAGACAAACAAATTTTACCTCTAGAAAACATTAGTGTAGAAAAGCTTTTTGAAAAGATCAAAGGGCATACGAGTTTGTATGCCTTTATAATACATGTATAAATATACAACCATAGTTATTTCAAAAAAGATTAGGAGCTCGCCGCTGTGAATGCAGTTCAATCGTAAATCCCACATAAGCCTATAAAGAAGTACTGCTTTCTCCGTACACAGGCTTTTCACATGAAGGCTTAAATTGCAGTTGAATGCAGTACCTGAATGATGAAACGTTTAAGAACGTTCATGGCGGGTGACAAGCTTAGGAGTATGTTTAAAAAAGTGTAAATTCTGCTTGAAGTACCTATGAGAGGATTTACACTTGCTTATTTTCTAAACATAAACTCCACCTACAGAGATTATGTCAAGAAAATCAGAGAATAATTATTGTTTAAATTGATAAGAACCTTCTCTAATATATACAATATGTAATATGATGGAATATTGTAAGGTTCTTCTAGGATCTCCTGTACTTTTCTTACTTTTTATGTAAATATGTATCTGTTAGCGTGCTCCATCTTAGGCCACATCTTCACTTTCCCGAGTGAGATGGTGATCAAACGCTTTTCCATTATCAATTAAAAAACAAATACTGACTTGATATCGAAGTTATGAGTCGGTTCATACTAATGTGGACCTTTGATTTATGTACTTTTCTTTAGATATTCAGGTAAATACTAACTTGGAATCGAGGGTATCTCTTAGATATCCTATTTATACATATTTCCTGTGATTTCTATAGGAAATCAAATTTTCTTGTATTTTCCTCTGAAAAATTATTCATACACTCCGCGATAGCGCGTAATTTTCTAAATCGAAAGCACAAACCAAACACCGAAATTTGTGTTTTAGTTCTAAAACTACATATGTAAACAAAACATATGTAATAGAAAAACATAGATCATTTATTTACCTGTCACTAAATTATTTAATAATTTTGTTGACTTTACAATCCGACAGTGCAATACACAATCATTGCGTACCTCTGTTTGACCATGCCACTACAAATTTTGAAATTTACTTAATAATAATGCATATTTTTAGTTTGATAAATCTGCTGCAACTATGACTTACGAGGATAAGAAGCTCATTCCTATTAGGTACTTTCACGGTTAATATCATAAAGTTGTATTAACTTTTTAACGTGGACAATTCTTAACTTCTAGGAGTTCAGCAGAGCTGTAAAGTTCAGAACAATGTTCTTTACGACAATTCTCGTCGCAACAGAATGATTGTGTAAAATTTTTGGATTTTATAAGAATCAGAATCAGAATAAAACAATGTTCATGAATAAGTCGACATTTTCAGTTTCCACTCTGTAACGAACCAGGTCCGTACCTGCCTTGTTAATTATACTACTATTGTTAGTTTCTATATTTGTCAAATATAGAAACGATTAGCTGGTTTCAATATAGTGAGGTTCGGGCTTTAAATCCAGACGGAAATAAGAACTCCTTTTTCAAAATATTAAAATCAGCTTGCCTTCCAGGTATGAAGATTTCAGATTTGCTATAGAATCTTGAAATTCATTGCCGGACTCCTTTAGATTAAGATATAAGAAGAGGAACACTCTAGGAATAGAAAAGAACGCGATGATGGGGTTTAAAATATTTCTGGACAGCAAGGAAATTCGAAATTCAGATAAGTACAAATGCTTTTAACGTGATTATTGTGGCTATAAATAAGCTATGAGATGAGATGAGATAATGACGTTGACGTTGACGAGTGTAAAAAGAAGAACAAGGAACAGTGTGGTGATGTTGTAAAATGTTAATGCTGTTTGCACATTAATGACGCAGAGAAATTCGGCAATATAGATTTACTAATTAAACTCTTTGTACTAGTTATGTTGATGACATTCTTGTTGCGTAGCAAAGAGGCGTATGTAGAATTAAAAAAAAGAACTTTCCAGTAAATTTGCATGGAAAGACTATGGTTTTGCAAAATATAGTATGTTGGGCAAATGATTCACAAATGAGTTTGACAAATGTGACATTGGCGTAAAAATGTCACAACAGAAAGATATTGATGATATATTGTTATTTAATTTGATATGGAAAAATGTAATCCTATATCAACGCACTTGGAAATGACGAGTAAGATAATTAAATCTCCCGCAAAATGTGCAATAAGAATAAGCAGTATCCGTATCGCGAAATAATTGGTTCCTTGATTTTCCTGTCCACCAAAACAAGACACGCCTGAATACCGTGGCTATTTTAAGTATTTCTGGATTGTCAAACAGTCAATCATTGCAGGGTTAGACAGATGCTGATTGAGGTGGAGCTAGGCATCATCAATCAAGGAAGTTATGTACATACTTGAACAGTTTGTTTATAGAGAACTTACCTAAGTTAGCACCATTATCTTTACATGTGATAATCAGAGGGCGATTTGCCTTGCTGGTGATGTAATGTTCCACGGTCGGAGTAAGCACAGTGACATAAGGTACCACTTTATAATAATAAATATATAATAAATAATGCTGGACAATTCACACAGCATCATCTAGCCCCAAGCTAAGCAGAGCTTGTAAGAAGTGTGTATTAAAGAACAATCCCATCGTGTCTGTGCAGCCTCTGTCTAGAGTGTACACAATGTCCCCAGGCTCGGTTTTTCAAGGGACAGAGAGGCCTCAAAATTCACCGCGATTCACGCTGAGGCCGCAGTACATTCCCTTGATAAATTTTTGGACAAAAATTATGGGGAGATAATTCTGATGGTAGACATCAAAAACGCGTTCAATTCTGTAGACAGGGGCGCCTTGCTAAAATAAATTAAAGACAACTTTACAGAAAATCCTTTTCTCTGGCAATGCTACGGTTCACCGTCGAAATTAATTTACAGAAACAATGTCATTTCGTTCCTGGTTGGTTGTCAGCAGGGCCACCCTCTTGGTCCGGCTATATTTGGCCTTGCCTTCCAACCAGTAATTCAACGTCTTACATCCAAACTCAATGTTTTATATTTAGATGACGGAACTATAGGGGACAAAATTATCGGAAATTGGAAGAGGCTAGCGGGCTTGGAGTAAACACTTTTTGTCGTTTGACCTATTATGAAAAAGGTCAAATGACAAAAAGTGTTTACTCCAAGCCCGCTAGCCTCTTCCAATTTCCGAACAATATTTTGAAAAAAGAACCCAAGTGATAAAGGCTGGCGCGGGAAGTTCTTCTTATTTTGAATTTGGTGTAGGCAATTTTTATGAAAGTTTTATGACACCGCCAGAAATAAAATATTTATTCTGCTTTTTATTTTCCTCGAAGGTGTAGTACATATAAAGCACTATGTATCACTCGGTAGAAAGTGCGATTCCTACCTCGTGTGTTTTAAGGCCCTCGGCTGTACCTCGGGCCACAAATGACACACTCGATAGGAATTGGGCACGTTCTCGCCTAGGTGTACAATGTACTATTTCACACTCTGCACAAAAAATTACTTTATACATATGTCATGTAACCAGAACCGAAAGCAAGTGATTATACATAGCTCTATAGGGTGAACAAGGTGAAGGTTTTACCGAAGTTGAATGAGGTTTCTTAGAACTGGTCTCCTTGGTGAATATTACCATATAATATTATATTTTAAGGTTCCAAATTCAAAACAAATTACTCCCTTGGGAATAACGAACATCTCCTAAGGGAATAATAACATTTAATTTGGAACATCAATATTTGCATGAAATTTTATATAAAGGAGATCCGTACTTTGAGATTTTCTTCAAAATTTGACCTAACGTCTGTTCAGAAGGAGGATTTAAAAAAAATGCCGCGAAACACGTTACCAAACTTTAGAAAAGTAGAGTATTCTCCTCGTGCTCACAGCTGTCTTCGCCTTGGACGTTATTAAATCCCTCTCGCTCTCGCGATTCTTGTTGGAAAGAGTATCCAATAAAATATTTATGGTTTATTGTAGAATGTGACAGATGTCGTAGAGGTCTAAAACAATGTACATCTGCTCAATAAACGAAGAACACCGATGTTTCTATTTTACTTCCTCCATGCTGCAAAAACCTCAATAGGTTATGGGTCAGACCCGTACATGGAGGAATATTGCAGGAGTAAGAGGAAAGTATAAAAAATAAGTGAAAAGTCACGAGAATGAAGAAAAAATGAGAAATTTCATGGAAGATTGAAAAAAAAGCCGAGCTCTTGTACACGTCCTTTTTTTCAACGGACAACGGTCCTAAATCATAACTGAGTTAAGAAACCGCTCGCTAACCTGACGTCCATCAGGCAGAATATCTTATATTTTATGTAGATAGATAGATAAGATAACTCTTTATTGTACCACACTAACACAAAATACAATACGGAAGGAAATGCTAACAAACAAAGAAGTACAAAGGGCGGCCTTTATCGCTTTAAGTGATGTCTTCCAGGCAACCTTAGGATGGACTGGACATAAAAGAACAATATAGACTGTGGCGTATTTACACAAATTTCGGACTGTTTTCCGGTGAAAAAAAAACAGAAATATACAAGGTAATATTAGAAGGATCCAGAAACTGGAATTTCTGGAAATAGTAGATGATGGTGCTCATATGGGATCAAGACTTGACGTCCAAATTCGACGGGACCGAGGGGAAAAAATGCCACAAAAGAAGGCAAAGCCCAAGCCATTACCCGAATATGAACCTCGAAAATAAAAAAAATATCATTCATGTTGATTGAATATAAGTTTTCTTAAAAGATATCGTCTACATTAAATTGTTTAAATATTTGTGTCTAATTTCTAAAAACACTAATCCAAGTGCTAAGTTTCTCTTTAAACCTTTTTGGCTCCTTATTTGACTACATAATTCGTCATAGTGCATTTAACAATTTAGTAGTGTCAGGTTACGTGTTGGCCGGGTTGGCCAATACGATCGCTAACGTAAAAAAAGAAGAAGAAGTTAACAGTTACAGAGTTTAATGGTAGCTCATAATACAGATTAGGTAAGATAGTCAAGCTAAAAAGAAAGTGAAAATTTTTTGCCTTAACGGAATAAACTATTACAAGTATCAAAATTACCTAGAGTGTCTCGTATGTAACGGCCTTAAGGTACGTACCATCAAATTACTAACTATAGGAATATCTATCTAGGTTTCATAAGGGGTCTCGTATGCAACGGCCTTTAGGTACGTACCTTCAAATTACCTACTCCAGGACTGGTAACTGCCTGTAACATGAACAAAGTAGTGGTAGGCCTATCGCAGTGCCTACCCAATAAGGAGAGAACCAACCCTAACTTATATGATTACAAATAAATAAGGTAAATATGTATAACAGAAGATATAAAAAAGCGTAAAATCCGACGGCAGCTGTCTGGGACGCGTCGGTCTTCTAGTCGCCAGTCTAAACGTCAGGCGGAACGGTGCTGCGTGCGGCCGATGGACATCCAGTCGCTTGTTCAAGCGGCCTGGACGGCGGCAGGACAGATTTTGAAGGCGCCGGTCACCTAGCCACAGGTCAAGGTCAGGTCGAGTGAGACGGGAGCGGCCGACGATCTTTTAGCCGCTTTCCAAAACTAGAACCAGGGGGTTTATAATTCCCACCCTAAATTCTAAAACAACCACTACACAGTGCATGACAATTTTTCGACCCTACCTTGACCTTTTTCTTTTTTTTCTCCCCACCTTGCATGTCGTAGCTTTACGTAAATTTTTATTGTCCCTTTACAAGTCCTAGTAAGCCTGTGTATTACCTACCTTTATATTACGTTTATATTCCTTTTATATTAGGTACTTCTTGTACTTTAACAAGAAAAAAAAACCATCCATAGTATCCCGTACTGTGCAGTCATCCATACGTAAGTCCATATCGCATTCGCAATAATGGGAGTGAAATGCGGCTCGTTCGGGAGGTTCGCCTCAGCTGACAAAACGCTAGGATGCAGTAAGTGTTCCTTATTTATCTATTGTGATTACGTCCAAGATGCGGTCACCGCGGATTAAATCTACTAAAAGATACAACTGTTACTGCCCTCGCTTTGTTAGTTGGGGTGGATCATCACATTTGGGATTCCCATTTGCGAAAAATTCCATTCGCTATGCATAAATCAGTTTACTGGGTTTTCTTTAATGTGTAAATAATATTCTCGTGATAATTTTTTTTATCAATTATTTCTTACACTTGTAATTGAACCGGTAGTTTTAAGAAGGGAATAAACGCCAAAAATTATGAATTTGGCATTTTGATAAAAATGTCATCTCTAAAAGTAGACACATCTATTAGCTCTAAGGGAACAAAAACCGTTTTCGCTGCGGAGATATAAGCAGGTAAATTTTGTGGTAGTTTGAAGAAGGGAATAAAACCTGGACTTATTCCTTTCTTCAAACTGATTTCCAAAATATGCATACTTCAACATAGCCTCTATTGCTTTGCAAAATGGCTGGTTTTCCGTCATTAAATTAGGTCAATTAGATTGAAGTTAGCTGTATTTTGTCCGCATTTTGAAGAGTGATCACGCCACTTCGTGACAGTAATGTGTAAGTTTTTCTGGTTAGTTTAGTTTCTGCTGTCGTTTAGAGGACTGCGTTTGTTTTGCTACGAGTCGAATGTCTAGCAGTAGTAATACAAGTTCAGACGAAGATCACCAGGAACAAGGCAAGGAAGAGAGGCAGTCAAGGAAGAGGAAGAAAGGAGTAAGAAACACACATCTTTATAAACATGAAGTGCAAAAAATGCATCGTCTACGCGGAGAAGCCTACATCAGTACTACATCAGGGCAGCCTAAGGCACCCAAATCAAACACCAAACGTGAGTGCACATGTAGGGAGAGGTGCACTGAAAACTTCACTGTAGAACAAAAACAAGAACTACTACAAAATTTGTACAGTGGACGTCCAAAGAATGAACAAGACACATTTCTGATGAGGCTCATAGAGCGCCGACCTATATAGTTCGAAAACGTCCGAGAAGTAAAAATAGTAAAAAGCGAGATAATGCCTTCTCCTGCTACATCCAAAATCGTGATAAGAAACAAAAAGTATGCAGACCAGCCTTCCCTATTCTGTACGCTTTATCAAATAAAGTCGTTTTCCGGCTCTCATCTCTCGTTGCCGAAGGAACCAACATCACTTCCGACGACATACTGGATTTCAAGAATTCATGGCCTAACTACTACAAGAAGACTTGTAAATCGATAAGAAAAGATTCAACATTCATGATTTCAAAAAACAAACATTTGACTTACAGTTCAGATTCAAAGGGTTACTTACAAGCCGCCGCCGGTTACATCGATGGGTTAGTAACACACACTTTCTTGCTCCAAAAAAGTCACGTGAGACCTGCACTACCTACAGCTAAAGCCTATAGTGGTAAAATACTAATAAATCAAAAAGATGGAAGACGTCCGCAAAATCATTCAATACATAGAGGAAGATAAGAAGGAGTTTTACCTGAATATACTAACGTGGTCAACCACTTCTACTGAGACGACTGATGATGAATGAGACGGCTGAAGACGATGGACAATGTTTACGCTATTTCATTTTTCCTTTAATTTCATTGTAATTTTCAATAAATAATACTTTATAAAATATTTTTTGGTTTCATTTTGATATTTAAATGCGTTAGTTTGAAGAAGGGAATAAATCCAAAACATTTAAACCATTTTATCTAACTACTAAGAACCTAAAGTAATAATATTTTATTGCTATACTATTAGGAATATAGTCTACTTTATTCCATCCATAGGTTAACCGTCAGAAAACAGTAACATATAGAAGTTATACAGTTTTTTCGCTCTACTGAAAAGTTACGTCGGGTGATGTTATTCCCTTCTTAAAACTACCGGTTCAATTTTCTTTCGTTTATATATATTTTTTGGGTGATAATCACCACTCGGTTTCACTCTCACAACTTATTGTTTGGACTCAACAAGCGGTTTCGGTAGAACCGTCCGCTTATGAGCGGTAACATAAACTCATTAAATAAGTGTGTGTATTGTGTCGAGCGGATGACAACTCGTTAAATAAGCCTGTGTGTCAATTCTTTTCATAATAAGCGGTTGGGTAGACCCATAACTAATGAGCGGTCAGACAAACTCACTAAATAAGCCTCATTGTATCGAGCGATTGACAACTCGTTAAATAAGCCTTATTGTATCGAGCGGTTGACAACTCGTTAAATAAGCCTCTGTGTCAATTCTTCTCATAATAAGCGGTTCGGTAGACCTGCTTGCTAATGAGCGATCACACAAACTCACTCAATAAGCCTTATTGTGTCGAGCGGTTGACAACTCGTTAAATAAGCCTCTGTGTCAATTTTTCCATAATATTTTAGGAACCCACCATCGTCGGTAGGTCGTTACTTTTTGCATATATCTAGTAGTTGGTAACTTGGTTTTTGTTCACATTAGGGTTAGAATGTAAGTAGATGTATGAAAGTATACATATAACATAATTGTATTTATATTTATTAATTTGGTATAACAGTGATGTTATGATTTTAGGCCTGTGTTTACCTTTAATTCGTTTCTACTGCTCTTTATGATGTTTGGGGTAATATTTTTTAGAGATTGTTTCTCAAGAAGTCTCTCATTGGTGATCGTTTTATGTCATGTTTTGAGTGATGGGTTCTCAAATGAAGTATGTATTTTCTTCAGTTAGTAATATAATAATCTTTACGTTGATTTCATTCCCTTGTCTCCTTTTCCTCATTGTAATATGAGATATTTTTTTATATTTCTTTAAGTTTTGTTTAATATGAGATGATACTATATGTGTATATTGTTCTTAATATAATTTAACTTGTTAAAAATGTTCTCTAGGTCATTTTGATACTAGATACCCTAGTAATAGTTTATTCCGTTAAAGCTAGGGCATGCAAACATGTTTCACTTCCTTTTTGGCTTGACTATCTTACCTAATCTGTATGTGAGCTACCATTAAACTCTGTTACCGTTCATTTTTTTTTTTACTTCTTCGATCGTATTGGGCAACCCGGCCAACACGTAACCGTCATTTCTTTTTAAAATTTTCCAAAAACCTATTGAAAATTTAAATTAAATATAAAAAAATTTAATAGTAAATCTGCTCACCTAAAATAAAAAAGATCCCAATACTAGAATATAAATTTTTTGAAGTTAAACCCTACAGTAGTCAATTTACTAATCCTTATTTCCAGATTTAATTTCACTCTTTGACTTCTTTTTACTCTTGCTCATGCTTATTTAGTTTTGAAACGTGATATTTACTAAAAATTCAAATCATTAAACACAATCTTAACCAATATGACGTAAATCTTAACGAAATTAGCTCAAAACTTAATTTAACCCGAAGGTAAACTAAAACAAAGTAAAACAATATTTAAACACTTTCAACTATGCATAAAACAAGAAAATATAATTTTCTAAATAAGTCTTAACTAGAATATGAAGTAAGTATTTGAACAGAGAAACCTTCCGATAATGTTGGATCTCATAAGGACCAAGAGGCTTTACCTACTATGTTATATTACTCCAAAGAACGTCATTATTCCACCAATTCCTCCAAATTAAGAATTTTGAGAAGTATTCTCGATTATTCCCTTTACAAATATGTTTTTAAAATATTCACAGGAGATGCAATCTATTGGTTTTGGTTCTAACACAACCGTAACCCAAGTCTAACATAGACAAACGTACAAAATTCACTAAATTCACATAAAGGCGTGCATTTGGCGTACATGACAGCGACTACAAACTAAAAGCCATCAAAAATAGGACACAGGGGGAAAAATAAACAATTGTTATCGTTCTTTTCTTTGCCCTAAAAGATGTCAACTCCGTTGACTTACTAGTAGCAACTTGCCAAACTTACGAGCGAGTTACCAAAAAACAAAAACTTTGGGAACCAAATTCCACAGAAATTTTTTATTCCGCTGAATTCTCTTATAAACCTTCGAACTCAAAATTTATATTCGCTTACTAAATACACTAAGGCGATAGCTAATAATATTTGAACACTGACAATATTAAAAATGATTACTGATATCGTTGCTGCATACGTAAACACGCTAAAAACAACATGTAAGAAACCTAGATTCTTAATATGCCTTTGTAAAAGTAACAAACTGCCCTAATTACACATCTAATGTCCCCTCGGAAACAAAACTAAGACGTGAATAATTTTTCTTAAAGAATAAAAAATTTGACCTAGCTGACTGGAATAAATGTTTCCATTCAAAATTTCATGTTTTGCTACCAAACAACTCTGTATTTCATGATAAAGAAAAAAACTACGATGAACCCTTTATTACTGTAACTAATAAACGTATGTTTTCCTGGTGGTTTCCTGGTGTACCTATCACTGTTTTGTGTAATCCCACACCCATCAAATTATTGAAAATCCAGATTTCAAGTTATTCAGATCTAACCTAATTATCGATGCTAACAAACAAAAACACAACACTGATGAGTCTTGTTCTTTTGGTCTTGTTTTTTTCTGGAATTTACTCTTCCCTATTTCTTGGATGCGATTTCTGGAAATGCTATACAATTTATGAATCTCCTAGAATATTTGATTTTGAATTGTGATCATAAATAAACATTACAAATTACACCGGGTTAGAAAGTATTGATACTTTCTAACCCGGTGTTGGAAAGATTATCCAATAAAATGCCTATGTGTTTATGGTGGAATGTGACAGATGTCATAGAGGTCTAAAACAATATACATAACTGCTTAGTAAACGAATAACACCGAAATATCTTTTTATTTCCTCCATGCTGCAAAAATCTCGATAATTCTAGTAATTCCCTCACTTACTACTAGTACTTCCCTCTTGAATCCCTAGCGCAACTGACGATACTTTACACACTCGGTGCATAATCTACTGTTTAGTTATCTATCAAGTGAATGTCAAATAACTTTTTACTCGGGAGACAAGTAAATATCTAATTAAATTAAGAATCCAAAGGAACCAACATTATTTAATACTGAAACAATATAACAGCGGAATGCTGAATAGCCACTTGGTCGCTCGGAGGCCATCTCCACAACCGCAAACAAACTTTTATGTCGTGAAACTTGGCATTTTGTGCTTGACATTTATTACTTTTATAGTTTACGAGCATGAAAATAAGACCTAGCTGTCATAGGCAAGTTTCTTTTTAAATAGCTACTATACATAAAACAAATCCAGAGTACTTACATTTAATCATCGCAATAAGCTATCTACAATACATGATAATATACTACTTGGATATTTCTGAGGAAAGTTTCTTTGTCTTCTCTCATTTTTTCTTTTTTTTTTCTTGAGCCCTGGTTGGTACAATCAAAACTTTTTTGCTTAATTTGCTTCTGGCTAAATTCGTATCGACCGTAATGTTGCATTAGCTATGGCTTCCTTTGGGATCGCTGCAATATTACTGACCGGTAACATACGGCACACTCGGTTTTTAAATTACCTCTCTGGGATTTAAAAACCGAGACCGTGAAGAAACCCTAACGTGTGACATCAGAAAGAACAGTGCTCGCGGCACCCTGTTGCAAAAATTTAAGCTGATGGTGTGAAACGAGTGCATTATGTCACGCAAATGCGCCATCGAGGCGCTTGATCGTTGTCTACAAGACATTCAAAGCAATCGAAAGTTGATGGGTGGTGTGGTAGTGTTATTGGCAGGGGATTTTAGACAGACTTTACCTGTCATCGAGAGAGGCACTGCAGCAGATGAAATTAACGCATGTCTTAAAGCATCATGTCTGTGAAACCTAGTTGAAAAGCTTTATCTTACCACAAACATGCGAGCCCAGTTATTCAGCGATGTAGAGTCAGAAGCATATGCTCAAAAACTAGAAATTGGCAAAGGCCACCTATACACTGACCAAGAATACTTCTTTATGGTTCTTCACTCACCAATTTTGTCATATTATGAAGTCGGAAGACTAACTCACGAAGAAAATAAGCTATTCGAAGTAATAATGCTGCGCAGACGAAGTCGCGGGTACCAGCTAGTTCCAACAATAAACCTGAGTTTTTATTCACAACTTTAAAGTATAAATAGTGGTTTCATAGCTGAAATTGGAACAATGTAGAACTAGGTAGGGCCCACTAAAGATTTAACTCTAGACTCCACTATAGAAGGTATCGACGAGACTAAGTTCTGCCGCCAAAAAATCTCTACTTAAACAATACAAATTTCTGTACTAAAACTTCTGTTTAGATAAGTAGTAATAAACGTATTTTTCGTTTTCATTTCATGTCAAAAAGGCTTACCTACTACAAAACATAATATTGTAACAAGCCAGGCCTACTATACCTACCTTGTTGATTGCAATTATAGAAACAATTAGTTATTTTGAATAAAGTTAGCCAGGCTTCGAATCAAAGAGTTTCAGTGCGCCTCTTCAAATGGTTAAAACTTTTTTTATAAGGAACCTTCCATAAGGAATAAAAATAAAGAAAGCATTATTCGAGTAAATATTAAGTTCCACCGTAACCTAAACAAAGTCTAAAAGATCGACTAATCGATGATTACATATTAAAACTGACTTTCGACATCGTAATCATTTAACAAGGCCTGTATTTTAAATCTCATTATCTAGTATCTATAGATTATTCTGATTATTTTACTTTAACTTGGGATATTTTTGCGGTTGAAAAGGAAAAGCACTTCAAGTTACCGGAAAAGCAATTAATTGCTGATATTATTAGCTAAGATTTAAACAATAAGGATATTATACTTCTAAATAAGAAAAAAATATGGAAATGGCAGAGTATTTGAAGAATAAGGATGATTATTATGAAAAACTATGTAGGGAATTATGAGGAACGAGATAGAAAGGGAAGACAATAAAAAAATGTTGGCCATTGCACACAACATCGTCTAGCCCCAAGCTAAGCAGAGCTTGTGTTATGGGTTACTAGATGACTGATATACATAATACATAGTTAGATATTTTCTATTATACTTAGAAAATACCCAGGACACCGGAGATAAATATTTGCAGATCGTACAAACATTTGTCTCAAGGCGGGAATCGAACCCGCAACCTTCTGCGTCGCAGTCGGACCTTCGCACGTCGCGCCACATCGGTCGAATAGAGTAGTCGAGGGGGGTGATATTATCTACAATATTATCATCTCTTACACACAGAGTACCTAACAACTGTTCTTCGTCACTTCTTTAGTTAAGTCTACATACTGAAGCAATTGAAATCGAAACGACTACTTCGTTGAATAAATTCTGATCCGTAGACTTTACAATCAGACTTTAGTCTACGGAGGAGGCGAAAACTACCACATTATTTCCATGTCAGTGTATAATGTTAAGAAATGGTCCTTTTCTAAGTGTACATTTATTGTATTTACAGAAATAAATGATTTTTAATTTTCATTAGGATTTTGAGGTACTGTGAGAATTGCAGCTAGTGCGAAAGGGAAATATCTAGCTATAAGGGGGGGGGGCTAGCGAACCCAACACTTACTTCGGACAAAAACGACGCGCGCACCTCCACTGATTACCAATAAAACGAAGAATGTTTATTATCATACACCAAACGAAATGCCATCAAAATGACAATATTAATTTCAGGCAAGTAATTATTGTAACTATCTCGTAATTATCATAAATACTTATTTTGGATAAAATTGAGATAGATGAAGATATTTGCTTATGTGGAATCGGTTCACATAAGCATAAGTTAAGCCTAAACTTGATTAATTTTGAAATTTTCTAAATGTAAAAGTGTGTTAAAATTTACGAGTAAAAACAATATGTAATACGTGTACGTATTACGTAAGCATTTACAGTGACAGCGATGCTCGGCGTTCGTAGCGGGGTGGGGTTTCCCCCGCATCCCCCTGCCACGCTCGTTCGCCATCAGTCGCCCCTAAGTCTCAGGTTTGCACGCAGCATCCCGGCACGTTAAGCCTTTGTATTTGTAACAAATAGACCATAATAATGTGTACTAGCTTTAGTTAAACATTTAAAATGGTTTTCATAAAATATATTTTGTTGATATTACAGACTTTAGTTTTACTGAGAGTAGGAACAGTGAAAGGGCAGGCTTTTCCAGTTGAGAAGATTGCTGTCGGTAAGTTTATCCATGTATTTTATTTGTCTCATATAATAATTAAGTAAGTAATTAAGTTTACTTACTTAATTATTATACAAAACGATTTAAAACCCGAGTTTTTTTGTTTCTGAATACATACAATTCTTATTTTTACTTTTTAATTCGTGGTAGTTTGTTATATTGTACACGATTCTCTTTCTATTTTTACATATTCGCAAAATATGTACTTATGTTTATTTTGAAGTAGGTAACAAATATCACCCTGTTTTGTTTCCATCTTGCTCGAACTAAGAAGACTTTGTATGTTGTGTTCACTTCCCAGTTTGTTGCACCTGTCTCTTTCGCACTGAACAGAAACGTCTCTTTCGTTCGCCGCATCGTGCTATGGGAATAAGGATACGATGATACCCTTACCATGACGAAGGTTTAAGTTTTAAAAATAGGTTGGATTCTGTTTAACCAACCGCACTGTAATATGTTATAAACTTTGCGGTAAAAGTTTATACATTCTTTAATATGGTAGGTAGGTATCCGACATCGTGCTAGATTTCAAACACGAAAGGTACATCGAAAATGTTTTAGCGTACATGTCCCTAATACGCTTGGATTCTCAAAAGTATAGGTAGGTTACCCAAAAATAGCTAAACACTGAAATTTTCAAAAAGATTTATGCCATACACATTAAAGCTTTTCATAAAAAAAAACCATTCTATCGACCGAGTGCGGGAGAAGATCAACTGACCCTCCTCGGTCGGTTAGGCCCAATTCGTTTCACTCTTTCGCGCATGAAGTGATGATTGAAACGATTGATTGTCAAAAGGGAAAAAATAAGATTTAGAAATTATAACTAGGAATAATTAATAGGGCAATGAGATAATTCTGAAATTGAGGCAAGTACCAAAAAATTTCAAACGGTCACTGTCTGTTCTTAATTTATTAGGTTTTTGGTCAAGAGACAAATATCTTGATCGGGACGCACAACGCTGCGGTAAGGGGTGCCGCACATATTTGCCTCTCATTGCTGACGTACAACGCTGCAGTATGCGGTATACGGTTCCGGACACATTTGCCTCTAAATGTTGAAGCACAACGCTGCGGTATGCGGTGCTGGATACATTTGCCTATCATTGGCCCTCAGCAATGTGTCAAATGTGACAAATATGTCCGGCACCGCATACTACGACGTTGTGCGTCAGCATTGAGAGGAAAATGTGTCCAGCACCGGATACCGCAGCGTTGTGTAACCACAATGCTGCAGTTTGCGGTGCCGGACACATTTGTCTCTCAATGCTAAAACACAACGTTGCGGTAAGCGGTGCTGGACACATTTTCCTCTCAATGCTGACGCACAACGTCGTAGTATGCGGTGCCGGACATATTTGTCTCTCAATTCTGACGCATAACGCTGAGGTATGCGGTGCGGAACACATTTGTCTTTCAATACTGACGAAGACTGCGACGGAACAAAATACCATTAGATATTTTTCAGTACCGCTTACCGCTTACCGCAACGGTATGTTCCGATAAAGACTCCAGAGCTTTAGAAAGATCAAAGCAGTAATGTAAAGCACATTATGACAAAACACGATTTTGGCATAATGCGATTAGAGAGTAGAAAATTAGACGAAAGTTACTATGTATCTATTGAAATAAATATCAAACACTTGCTGAACATTTTGAGGGAACTAGTAATTATTTACACCGTTAGTTAATCTAACGGGTTTTTCGTTACTGTAGTTATAAATGAATTTTATTTGTAAAAAAACTGGTACCCATAATACAAGCTGTACTTACTAACTACTACGGCTAACTCCAAAGGTTAATCTAGCAAGAAGGTTGATCTATGATTTTTCTGTCCCCCTCATAATCTTCCTAATATTTCTGTTGTTCTTTTGTAAAATGTTACTGTTATTTTTTTGTTACTCTTTTTACATAATTATTGAATTTTCTGTTTTTATTTAAATACTTCTATTTAGTAAACATGTTTAAAAATTTTAAAACATTAATATTTACACCACCTTCAGCTTTACTACGTACCAATCCTATCCATCTAAAGGTTGCCTGGAAGTGATCATAGCGATAAGGCTGCCGATTGTGCCACACTAGATATCTATTATGGAAAACACAGTGGTGGATTTAACCGGTAGGAGTCCGCCATAACTTTTTCATCCAAGAGGATTCCCCCACTACTGTAAAAAAAGGTTTTGCAGGCTATTTCGTTAAGTTATCGAAATGTGATCTTAAAGCAGAACTGGAATAACCCAAATCGTACCTATGTGATAAAATAATCTATAATGTTGGACATAAAACGAATAGTTCTGTCGAAACCTAAAACCTAATTCAGTGGCCTTATTAAAAACACTTCAAAAAGATTTAATCATTATTTCGTCTTACTTTAAATACTAGGTTACATAACATATTTAACATGAAAAGGTAAAATCCAACACAGAAGAACTCGCATAACAGATTATCCGCGTCGGACATTGCATCGAAAAGCTCTATTATTTATGCTTTAAAACCCATCTCAAAATCTTTGAAAATAAACATAAGACCAATAAGGTTAAAGAAACGTTGCAATTATAAAATTATTGGTTGTATTATACAATAAGATTAGTACAATTTTGATTTAAGCCAGTAATTTATTTATACATACTAAATGTTAAAAATGATTCAAAACTAAATGATTACTAATAATCTAAGGGTGCGTGTTACCCTGCCGGCATCGGATGATACTGACTGCATCACATTACATCACAGCATCGTGAACGCGCACCTTAAATTAGAGACCATTTTGATGACATGACATAAGACTATTGTAATCACCGATGTAGGGCTTCAATAACTAAGTTCGCTTCTTTTCTCGTCGCCTTAAAGTTGACCGAAGCTAGAACCACACAATTTTAGTGTATTGTGTCGTGACACGGCAAAACCATACGAAATGGATGAAACCAATATGCTTCTGACGCGCTCGTGACGTGTCAGGCACGACACACAACACCATCATAGTGTGGTTCTAACTTTACTCGAACTCTATTTTTGTAAATATACGCTGTTCAAAAAAATTCTCGGTAAGAGCTTGTGTTCAGCCGCTTTTTTTGCCGTACAAATCAACGGTTAAAGGTTCATTTATATCTAAAGACATTGAGCGCGCCAGACACGTGCCGTAGCAGATAGAAAAAAAAAAATCTGGGCAGTGTGTATTAACGTATTAATATCTATCGTAACATGGCCATGCAGACACCGACAGACACGGGTCGTGCCCGGCCAGTATTCGTGGAAAGGATATATTGTCTGCGTGGAAAGAATATTTTATCTGCGCAGTTCATGTCTCTACGTGTCTATGGCTACCTGCCGGGCAGTGTGAATAGAGCAACGGAACAGTGACAGACATGACATTTGTTTACTTTCGCAATGGATAGGTAGGTAGGTTATAGAATTTGTAAGAGAATATACCTTTATGATTTATGTGATAAAAAAACAGATAATCAGAAAAACGATCAGGCGTGAAACGAAACAGGAATAGATATAAAAAGTAATGTACATATTTTGTTTCAACAAAAATATGAAACGTGCTTTTTCTACTAAGGATACTGAGTAACTGCCGGTGTGAGCGACCGTGTCTAACACCGAGAACGGTGTCTGTTGTTTTCTGACACGGCACACTTCTGTCACGTTATATATAAATAAACGATGTCTGTCGGTTCCTGCCACGGCACGTGTCTAGTACGCTCAATGTCTATAAATATGAACAGACCTTAATTCGTAAGCACGGTCGCCAGTGTGGTATGGATCACTATGAAAGCAACTTGACACAAAGGTTTTTTCTCCCTTAAAACCTGCAGTTATTTTGCCTTGTGTAGGCACGATCACGTCCACAAGCTTCTATACTTATCCATACAACACCGAAAATCATGCCTACACACGGCAAATAAGGCGCAGATTTTTACGTCGAAAAACACGTGTGTACAAGAAGAGGCCTTATTAATCTTTATAGATTTTGTCAGTGCATAAAATAACTAAGAGCCTTTGTAGTCAACGTTGAACGCCGCATTATTAGTTTCGTTTGTAAAATAATAACATTACAAGGTCTACGGGAGTTTCGTTATTCCATGAGAGTGCTACGAAAGTGCTACGCTTCTGCTACGAGAATGTAATTTGCTGTTTTTCACAACAAAACCACTTAGGTAAGCTATTTTACCCGCGAGGCGTGGATTGTGTTTTTCGAGTGTTTCTATGTGTTCGGCGGACACTGTTCTGCCTTCAGGCATCAAAATTGTCTAAAATACACAGCCACCGTCACAGTTTATGGTTTTATTGGACTTTTCTGAAGATCTAGCCTCCAAAAATTTAAGTTTACTTGGAACTCTTTATATTAGTGATTTAGTACTGTTTTGACTAACATGTAAAACTGCCAAATTGGCGATATAAATATTCATCTGTGTCTCACACCGTGAAACTGCATTTTACATATGTAATTCACCCTATTGTCTGGCAAACAGGTGTAGAAAGGAAAACATAGTGGTGGGTTTAGCCGGTAGGGGTCCGGCATAGCCTCCACTTACGGAAAAATGGAATCCAAGAGGATTTCTCCACTAAAAATGGTTTATTAGGCTATTTCTTTGAGCTAATGAAAGTCGACCTCAAACTCGTATCTATCTGATAAAAGTGCTTCCATAAATAAAATAGTACCATATGTTCGATATAAAACGAAAAATTCCGTCGATTTCTGGAATGGACGACTCAAAATTTCTATCCAAGATTGGATCATGAAAAGGCCACCATGATGATGATGATGACGTTTAATGTTTCTACTATAAACTTTCATAAAAAGTCTTAATGCTGGAATGCTGCGTCTTAAGCTAAGAAAACTTTTTACCACTGAAAAGCTTTCGTTTAATGTATTTATAATTAAATTACAGTCTTGCTGCAGATAAGACACGTCTACGAACAAAGAAATCATCCTAAAAATAATATTTATTTATTAAGTATACAAAATCACAGCCATTAGAAACTAAGATTGACAAACTTATTTATATAATATAATAATTATAACATAGTATACGACGTTATATTTTATAAAACGACAGCAGCATTTATTTTTTAATATATCTTGTGTACTGTTTTTATAAAATCACAGTTAATTAAAAAAAAGGCAAAGGTTTTTATTAAAAGCGGTTTCGTTCATAAGATTTTCATAACGCTAAGAGAATATAGGGGAGAAATGCAACACCACGTTGTTTAATGCATTCACTGCCCAACCTCTGCGGCGCGGGATTGCGGGTCGCACTGCCGGTGTTACACTGAGCTCCAGGTGATCGAGTGCGTCATGGGCCATGAAAGTGTCAGTTTAATCATTGCTTAGGATAATGGAGAGATGAGAATCATGATTTGCCATCCTGACCGGGTAAATAGAATGTTGAGTTTTCTGTATGTACAAGGGTATCATTATATCCCCTATAATTATTTTTTTGTAACCATCAAATGCAGTCTAGATGAGTTTTCAGTGTGTGTGTCAAAATGAGTGTAAAAGATGAATTTGAAACTAGCAATGATGTTCTGCGACAATTTCGCTAAATGCTCATCATCATCATCATCAGCCCATACACGTCCACTGCTGGACATAGGCCTCCCCCGTACGACTCTACAAATAGCGGTCCTGAGCCGCCTCCATCCATCGACTCCCTGCGACCGCTACGATGTCGTCGGTCCGGTGTTATTTTGCAATTTACAATAATTTCACAAAAAGTTACGGGAAACTACTATGTCCAAAGTCTCGGAACTTAGTAACATTACAACACAATAACAGATTAGACTCAAATGATTCTACGCACCCAACCTTTATAACTAAAAGACTAACGCTATATAGAGCTAGAAAAACATATTTGAATGCAAAAGCAACTAAATTTGAAAAATTGGAAGTAGTTGCCTTTGATACCCTTCTTACTCTGGGAGGATGGCACGGAGGAAAAGATTTTAGTATTTGGTATTAAATTGGGCTTAAAAACATTTAAATATTGCTTGAATCACCAAATTATTTTTGGAGATATTTTGTTTTTGTTTCTGTGATCGTGTTCTCAAATATTTAAGCAAAATAAAGGTTGCTGCTGCCACAGCAATTCGACGTCACCGCTGTACGTGCGACTCCATCTCGAGCAACGTCTATTCCCACTAGTTCAGTTGTCCAGTTCTGTTAACTAGTCATTGAACTAGTGAGATTTCTTTGCTCGTTTGTTCAGTCGACTGAACTAGTGAAATTTCTTATCTCGTTTGTTCAGTTCAGAAATAGAAATTCAAAATTAATTGGTGGGTACCTAGGTTACCTACATATACTCAAACAAACATTTTTACAATTTGTTATATACTATACACTGGTAGTGACATTCTTATGTATGTAAACTCTTTACAAAAAATAATCACAAAGAAGAGGACAGAAATTCAAATCGAAAAAGACGGATTCATTCGTCAAGTACAAATGCAGTTACAAAATGGCGAAATTAATGTGGCTTATTTTTGGAAAAACTGCGTGTAAATTAAATTAATAATAATAAATGTAACAAGGTGCAAAAGCTAGTCTTATTTTCAACAAACAAGAAAAGAAATCTCACTAGTTCAGTCTAATGAACTGGACAACTGAAATAGACGTGAAAGGTGTGCTCATAGGACCAGTAAAAATAGACATCTATGCTTGTTTCAAGCATGTCCATGATATTCACAAGCCGGCTAGACTTAATTTCAAAGTGTAGGTTCAACACAACCGTCCAAGATCAGGTATAATTTTTGACCAAATGCACGAGTTCCGTAAAATGTATAAAAGTAGGTTGAAGTGGTGCCAAGATAAACAGGAGAAAATTAAAATGGACGTCGATGAGCGAGTAAAGATTTTGGAAGATTTTGGAAAACTACGGGTAAATATGATGTTAGATCTGGCCGCCCTGTGAGTGTCGACGGGGAGAATGAGCCAGTGCACATCTGTAAGCTATTCATGGAACATTTTAAGGTGCACTTGGCTCCTCGACAGGATCCCCTCCCTCCACTGCTGGACCAAAATGTCTGGGAAAAGGGCCGCCATCATCGATGTGCTTTACTGCAAAGCAGGTAAGGCCCTAAATAAAATGACAGGCGGCGAATCTCTCGGCCATGATGGTCTAAGCGTGGAGCACTTGAAGCGGGCGGGAGTTCATCTACCGAGTTCTTGCTCTGTTCTTCACAAGGGCTTTGGTCACACATACGTATTTACCACATGACCTTATGAAAACCATCGTTGTGCCTATTGTGAAGGACAGAACTGGGGACGTCTCGGATAAGAAAAATTACCGCCATATCTCAATGGCAACAGTCATCGCTAAAATGCTAGACAGTGTGCTTAATTATTACCTAGACAAATACTCAGATTTACATGACGCTCAGTTCGGATTTCGATTTGGACTTTCTACTGAAAGCGCAATCGTAAGTCTTAAGCACACTGTCCAATACTATACCAGCCAAAAGACGCCGGTATACGCCTGCTTGTATCTAAAGCCTTTGACCTCGTCTCGTACGATGTGCTGTGGAGAAAGTTCGAGAGGAGGGGTGTACCGGTAGAAATGCAGAAGTTGCTTCAGTTTTGGTATGCCAATTAAACTAACTTTGTAAGATGGGCAAATTCACTGCAGCTGAAGTGAATATAAGCTGGAGAGTGGGATGAGACAAGGGGGGCTAAGTTCTACAAACCTTTTCAACATCTATGTCAATAATCTCATTGTGGGGTTGAGCAGCATGCATGTCGGCTGTAGTATAGATGGCGTCAGCACCAATAACTTAAGTTACGCGGACGATATGGTGCTACTCAGCCCAACGGTGAGCTGAACGGTGGCCTGAGATAAATGTTACGTTTTTGTGCATCCTGCCACTGAGCACAGACTCATGGATAATGTTAATAAAACTGAGTGCATGGTCTTTAAGGCCGCCGGTAATTGTACCATCAATACTAATTCTATTACCCTAAATAGCTTGATCATTAAACGTTTTTAATTACCGACGACTTTAAAGACGATGCTGACATTGAGAGGGAGCTTAGAGCTCTAGCAGGAGGTAATATGGTGGCTCTTTTTTTTATTGTTAATGTTAAAGCGTTTGACCACCATCTTACTCGAGAAAGTGATGTGGCCTAAGATGGAGCACGCTTTCCCAGAAGGAACTTATTCACTCGGGATTTGAAGAAAGTAGAGCGAATTTCGGCTCGCAGATTTTCCCGTTGTTCCGAAGAAGTTAAACTCACTCTTTTCAAAACTTACTACCAGAGTATGTACACCGGAAGTCTGTGGGTCAACCAAAAAAGAGCTCTACGCATCCAATAAAATAACTTTTTCAGGGTGATGTTGCGACTTTCTTGCTTCTGTAGCGCATTAGGGATGTTTGCGGAATACCAAACAGAAGGTTTTGATGCAATCATCCGCAAAAAACTGCCTCCCTGATTCGCAGAATACAGGCCAGTCGCAACAGCATTCTGAGGACTTGATCTGCGAGATATTCCTCTTCATTCTGGGTGAGCCTTATACGGAATGCGATGTAGAGAGGATATACTTATTTGAGGATATACTTATTTTTACATATACTTATATTGTGCGGTTACGTTGGACAATTTAACTGTTCTACATATAAAATTAATAATTAGAATTATTTAGTTTTTAATATAAAAATAATAATAAAAAGATGGTGTTATAACATTGTTTCAATTTAATTAATATGGATCTGATCGGCGTTTGCCGTCTTTCGTTCTTTGCCGAATATTTAGACTTTTCTACTTTTAGTTATATTTTTGACATTTGTTGTAAAACTATAAATAACACTGTACTTAGTTATGAATTAGTCGGCAGGGCAAAAATATAAGTAACAGTGGAAAAGTATAAATAATCGACGAAGAACGAAAGTCGGCAAATACCCCGATCAGACCGTAATTTTTACCTTATATCTTTAACGTAATCTATCATATTAATATTTGAGCATACGTACGTTTTGGCACCATCAATTTGTATATTTTGACACTGAAAATAAAAATAGCTTTATTATAAAAATAGCTTATCAGCTAATAGCGAAGGTATCCGATTGTGGTAAGGTAATGGTCAAATAAATCATATTTTAAAGAACACTACCCTAAGCCGATATTACGGTACAAAAAAGAAAAATCTCTTAGATTTTAAGGACATAATACCCACACAGCGGAACTGAATAAAGACATAGTTATAGTGTATCAAAGCAAAGAAATGCGATAAAAGAGCCAGCGAGCTGTAGCGTCAGTGATTCATATAAACGTTTGGTCAGCATCCATATATCACGTCGATGACATTGCCGCAAAGCGTGCTTTCTTTTTCTGTAGAAGCGATGGAAATGCTTTTTGAATTGAATACCACTGAATTGTTCGATTTTTTATATGTTATTTTCAATTTAATAATAGTGTTGGTTTTAGTTTAATGGCTCATGTGGTGGGACTAGGCAATTGGGAACTTATAAAATGAAGATTTATTCATAAAAAAGGCTTAGTAGCCAAGCAGATAATTCGAACGACCATAAAAATGTTTAGCTGTTTACAGCAGGATTTTAAACGCAAAATTTGAAATTTACGTATAATCAGGGCCAAAACAAAGAGAAAATTCTAAAATCATGATTTAAAGGGTTCCACCATCCAAAAAAGAACCCTATAGATTTTTTCGTAGGTTTACTTCTAGCACAATTACAGACTTGAAAATTGTAATTCGGATTCATAATAAAAATCAAATTCATACAAGTGACGGGAAAATAATCAAATAATTTTTTTTTTAATTCTGTCTTGGAAAAAGAACTCTAAAGTTTCTTCCTCAGGGTGTGGAGTTAAAGCAAGACTTAGCCACCATCGCTCCATAAGGTGAAGCCCACAAAAAGAAAAGTACCTACAAAAAGTAATGAGATCCAAACGAAAACATTATGGTTAAATTATGACAAATCTTGTCTCATATACATATACTTCAGCTATATAAAGTGCTGAGCTCCCAAAATGAGGGAAGTCAGCCATTTCATTACTACCTTCGACTGCGTATGCATCAAGGCCTCACGTGCGCTGTTGACTGCGCTATGATGTATGAACGAAAAAGGGCACAGTGTAGACATAGCTTAAGAGGGTCGATCACGCGTGAAAAAATCAAGTGTAAAGCCTACGAATGATTTAGATAGCAGATAAAAAGTTTTGCTAAAATAAGCTATCGACATAATACACATTTTACATGTTAGTAGTAACTCTCCTATTGCCAATAGACCACAAAACGTTAATTGTTTCATAGTTAGGTTTATCCTAGGTTACAATGTGCGCAAAAGTAGCTGTTATGTAGATAACTCATCATCATCAGCCACTTATACGTCCACTGCTGAACATAGGCCTCCACGAATAGCGGTCCTGAGCCACCTCCATCCAACGACTCCTTGCGACCGCTACGATGTCGTCAGTCCATCGAGTGGGAGGTCTTCCTACACTTCGTTTCGCATTGCATCGTGGTCACCACTCGAGAACATTTACCCCGGTTCTACGAGCTATATGGCCTACACATCGCAACTTCAGCCTGCTGTTCTGAGAGCTTGTCGGTTACTTTGGTTCTTCTACGGATTTCCGTATTCCGTACTCTATGGCGTAGAGAAACTCCGAGCATAGCTCTCTAGATGACTTTGAGCTTATGTACAAGGCCTATAGTGATCGACCACGTCTCGGGTCCGTAAGTCATCACTGGTAACACACATTGGTTAAATACTTTCGTCTTGAGGCTCTGCGGTATTTATGACTATGAAGATAACTATAGTAGTTATAAAAGAGATAACTTGTAAAAGATGAAATCGCAAAAAAACAGTTTTTTTATATTAACGATATTTACCACCTTAAGGCGGTTATATGCCGCACACTAGTGCCACCACCTATTTTTACTTATAATTAGATACGTTAATCAAAGGAATTTTCAAATATCCAATGTACATATAGTTTATGATACCTATCCTAAGCTTTTTTGTAATCCCTCTGAAATTATTTAGTTCGGTATAATTTAGACAGAGAAGCGAAAACAGAGTTCGGTGGCTACCCAGAGCAACTTCAATATCCTGCTTAAAGGAAATAAAAGTAAATTTTATGAGCATTGAAATAAAGCTTATTATAGGGATCATAAACTGTAGTTACATTGAATGTTAAAAAATACCTTTGATTAACATTATAATAAGAAAGAGAAGGCAGCGGCGGCGCTAGTTTGAGGTGTACAACCGCTTTAAGAACGGTTATATTGTTGCATGCTTTTTGTTCACAGGTGCAATTTTCGACCAAAACACTGAAGAGATTCAAGCGGTATTCAAGTATGCTATGACTATCCACAATCAGAACTTAACTGGCAGAAGGTTCGATTTGCAAGCCTACGTGGACCTCATAAACACGGCGGATGCTTTCAAGCTTTCTCGGCTCAGTGAGTATTTACCTATACTATCCTACCCTACTAATATTATAAATGTCAAAGTTTGTATGGATGGATCTATGGATATACATATGTTACTCTTTCACGCAAAAACTACAGAACCGATTAGGCTGAAATTTGTTATGTGTATAGTTGGGATCTGGAATAACATATAGACTATTTTTTATCCCGATAAAACGCGGGCAAAGGCGCGGGTAGCAGCTAGTTACTTATATTTTATTGTACTACTTATTGTTAGGTGTAACTGCGGCTTCGCCCCTGTTGATATATTTTTTTTTGCGCGGAACCCAATTTTTCTATTTATTCTCCTATTCCGGACAGAGACAAATCCAACAAATCAAAAAACATTAAAATCGGTTCAGCCATTCTCGAGTTATAAGTGGTGTAACTAACACCATTTTGTTTTATATAGATAGATTAGGTATACCCGGACTTATAATTGGCTAGGTAATTACATATATACGGGTATGCCTTCTAAGCTGAATTGAGACTAAGATATTTTCGTTATGAAAATAAAAAAAGGAACTGGTTATGAAACAGTGAAAAAAATTCCTAATACATAACCAGTTATGAAAATAAAAAAAGGAACTGGTTATGAAACAGTGTAAAATTCCTAATACATAACCAGTTAAGAAATATTAGTTACGAACGCGGACGAAGGGATAAGTTCAGTTGCGCATAAAATTATCGATTTTATGAAAATCGTTCATTATCGCATATAAAGTAAATGGGCCATTATTTTATTTAGGGACCAATTTGGACTACGATCGCAGTTATTTTTTTTGGAAAAATTATGTAAATATTTTGTATCGTTTAATGTCTATTCATGTTCACCATTATCAATAGTAAACATTATATACATCTGTAGTGATGTTTTCTTGCTAAATCTTATATTTATTGACGTTTGTTCTAGAAATGATGAGGAAAAATAACAACTGCGTTACATTCTTACAAAATTAATTATATTGTTTGGAACATTTCGTTCAGTTTGGAAACATATCACATATAAACTAACAACAGTAATAGGATAATCTTATAAAGTTAAATCACAAATAGTCTCAGTATAATGATTTCTTTTTTTACTAAGTCACTGACTCACTGACACTGTGTTACCAAACATTAAACTAAAATGAAAGACATTTCGAAAATAGGAATAAATAGTAATTATTTTATGCTGATGGCATAAGGAATAGCTAAAAACAAGTTAAATAATGGATTTATCTTTAAATTTAAAGTTCTTATTCAATATGAATTAGCTTTATGGTACAAAAAGCTACCAGAAAAAGAGGGACAATAGTAACACTGTGATAAAACAAGTAACACAGTGATATCTTAATCACAGCATTTTGTACTTTTTTTCAAGTTTAAACGAATGTTTGAAATGAAAAAAATTAAACAAAAGTTAACAAAACTCTTCAAAAACATATGAAAAAAAATCTTTAAACATCAACTTTTTGGTAGAAATATTTCTGGTTTTCCCTTCTTAATTATTTTGGGCTTCGGAACTATCTCCAAAATACTTTCATATGGTTCGTAAGAAACATCTTTCTCCATAACTTTGAACCTTTTCCCAGAATCATCGGCTGATTTAAAAAACATAATTTTAATCTCTCCTTCCTCATTGACATCACTTTGAGCGATGCCCGGTAAGAAAGAGTAAGATATATCTTTGTCAGACCTAACTTTCACTATGACGTAAACGCCAAAGGATATTTTCAATGGATTTTTATTTTCCTTCTGAATCAGATCCTTTTCATGTTGATTAGAAACCGAGGCTCTTAGCTCTTTTTCGGGTCTAAGTTTTGAAAGAAGCTCATCATCGATAGATTGGCTGATGTTACTGATGGAAATAGCGCCCATAACGCCGTTGTTTTTCAGCCGATTTAAGCGACATTTTGTTCAATATTATTATTCTATAGCAAAACAATACTTAAATGTAATATTTCTGCCATAACATGTGTGATTAATGTGTGAAAAGCATACGGAAAACCACTGTGTTACCAAAGTTACAACTGTGTTACTTCTGGTAGTAACGCAGTGTAGTGGTAACGCAGTTGTAAAACATAAACGTATTCAAACTTGTTACTTAAATGGATACATATTCTAAATCAATTATGATGCAACCACAATAATTACTAATTATTACATATTTTGCATTGAATAAAATTAATATTACCTAGGAAACTCACCGTCCGTCGCCGGTAACTCAGTGGTCTCACGATAAACACACGCATCCCGAACGGTGACTCTCGAGGGTCTAGCTTGGTCAGTTGCACCGCCCCGCCACCCTCCCGCGCGCCAATATCAAATTCATGTCCAATCAAAGGATATTAGGAGTAAAATGTCTAAAAAGCTTTATATGGTTCGCTTTCCTATGGTAACACTGGGTATGCGTCATTTTGTTTTGCAACGGGGACAGACAGGCGAGAAATATTTTAATAATAACTGTTGTGGTAAAATCATAACTATTGGCGCTCTAGTAAAGTTCAAACAATAAGGTATTACTTAAAATTTTCAAAAATATTGACGTTGTGAACATTTTTAAAGCAATTTAAGTTTATGTCAAGTGACTCGCTCAGAGGGACAGCCAATTTTTATAGGAAAAACAACTGCGTTGCTTAAAAAAAACAACTGAGTTACCGTAATTTGCAAAGAAATATTATATTTAACATTAATTCGTATGTTTTTCTGGTACGGGTATTTTAATCGGTAGCTACCAATAGCTGTTTTATTTTTGTATTTACCAATTTTTGTGACAAAATCGGTTTTGTTCAATGAGGACCGATTTTTGTACCCTAAATTAAATAATGACCCAAATACAAAAGTAATGTTGTTCAGCAGCTCAATTTGAGAGTAATCACAAACCCTAGACTTTACTGAGCGCTTTGACAAATAATGAACAGCTTTTCCCTGATTAAATGTCGAGAACAAAGGACCACCCGTGTAGTGTCTGGATAAGCGCAGAATCCCTTTGTTTATACAAAACAAAAAAGAAAAAACGATAAGAATATTTCCATATTTTGCGTCTCTAGTTTACGGAGAACAAAACCAAAGCGTAAATAAAAAAAACAAAAACAAAAGCTAATTGCCCGTGAAACAGAATGAATGCGGTTTGCAGACAACCGCGCTCCTTTACTTTAATGATGAGTACTTCCACTTCCACAGAGCAGAGAACCCTCGATTCACGATAGGCGTGACTTATTTACATTTTATTTATACAGGGTGTAACAAAAATAACGGACCAAACTTTCATGGGGGGCTCAGCTTCGAACAAAGAACACGGGAAAAATATTTAAATAAAAATCGGAATTAATTTTCATAAAAATAATTAAATTTAAATTACTACTAGACAGGTTTGTATGTGCTTATTTTCATCAATAAATCCTAAGTAACAGTTTAAACTCCCTTTAAAACACAAAACAACTTCGTTGCGGGTCGTTGACCGCGGCGGTGCGGGCGCGCGCAACGACCCGCCGTCATCGGAGCGGGTGACGATGATGACGCGCCTTAGATGCGGTAGGTAGTACAAATGCATTTTCCTTGGTTCTATGATAATAATCACATGCATCAGTTATAGTTGCGTCAATTGAGATATAACTTGCTTGAATTGACGTGTAAAATATACACGTTTACACGTTATATATTCTTTTTGAATTTTTTAGAATTTTCTACGTGTGAAACAATGGAAGAGAAATTAACTTACTTGGATTGCCATACAGCATACAGCCAGCGTCTTGGGAACGCTTCCGACTAGTATTGGTATGGAACAATTGAGCTACCTGTAGATTGTTTGCAACAGTCTGCAGTTAGCTCAATTGTTTCAATTGTAAATACTAGTTTAATTTGTTTATATTATTTGATTGTTATTTTCTTTGTCGATAAAAATATAGATAATTTACTTGGTACTCAATACAAATGTCTTATCTATATTTACTAGCCAGCTTTACTTTGCTCACAGGACCTGTCGTCTAACCAACTCCAGTACAATTAAACCCTAATAAAATTACCCTAAAAGCCTGTCAGTGGAGCTAAACTTAATGAACTCGAAAATAAAGTGAGTTTCCTTCACATTTAGTATTTTTTCATTCGCTGGAAGGTAATAAAATAGATATTTAATTACAAGTTTGATCAAGACCAACGCGTCTGTGATATTAAAAGAATTAAGTTCAATAAGAAAAGTCATTTTCAAAGGTTTTATTTAACCGGGATTTTTGTATGGGTTGGTTCGATCAACGTGGTTGTTTAAATAAAATGATAGACAATCGGTTTAGGGACAATGTTATATTCAATACAACAATAGGTGTAGGTCTAGAACATTCGTGATACAGCGTCGGCTACAACTTCACTTTCCATCAGGTGAGTTTGTGGTCAAACGAATGTGTAAATACGATAAAAAAAACATATAAATGCATCTAAATACACATATTTTCTTATCATATTTGTTTTTGGATTTTGTGGAATTAAAAATCACATGTGTATCTATCTTTTTTAACAATTATAAATACGAAGCAGTTTTCCACGAGGCAAAAAAAGTCCACGTATGTAACGTGGACGTTTTTTGACTCACATGTAAATAAAAAATAATACACGAAACAAGACGAAATGAGAAACTCCTCCTTTTGAAGTCGGTTAAAAAATATTCGTTCACGGCTTTTGAGCAGCAAAGTCAATTTTATCGGGCGACGGTGAAATGAACTATTGTTACTTGATGTATCTCATATCCCAGAAAATTATTTAACAATTTTAGTGAGGTAGAGCGCGTTTATCATATCGTTTATCCCTCGCGATACAACAGCTCGGCACAACCAGTGTCATCACACAGTAAAAAAAAAACTGCTTTGAAACGTCTAGGGTAAATTTTATAGTCCCGTAAGTTTTCTTAACTATAGTACTTGTTTAATAGGAAATTAGTGCTATATTGAAGGACATCAAAAAGATATCTTTAATAAAAAATAGCCAAGTGCGTATATTGCCACGCGCAGTATGCGTATTTACGTGTTTTACACAACTGTTAAATTTATCTAAGTAATTTTCCTTTTTTCCTATGAAAGTACGTCGTGTTGATTATTTCTCGTTAATTTTCACATTTCCAATAATAAACGTTTAACTGTCAGGACGAGGACGATGGGGGAGACACTTGACGTAATTATCACTTTCACAGTGCTTACATGCGCCTCGTGAACCACCGCCCGCGCGCGCCGGCCTGTAGCGGATTGGCCGGTGCAGTTGCCGGTCGTCATCCGACATTACACGAACAAAGAGCTCCTTGAGATGATGGGCACTTTGGAATTATACATTATGGTCACTAAGCTTCATATTTCGCAAACATAAACCTGAATCAAATAATTTGATTCATGTTTCTGTTAAGATTAAGCCTATACAGTCAGTATTTTCAACGAGCTTCTAATTTAGGCAGAGAAAAGACTTTCCAAAAAAGTTTTTTTTCCAGATTTCGTTTTACGCCTTTGTCCGGCATATTTAATTATATTTATACCTATGCAAAATAATATTTTTCTAGTATTATAATTTCTGAGCTACGGCTCGGACGGTCAGACGGTTTCCTTGTTGACTGCGGAACCCTAAATAGCACGAAACATACCAGTATCTTATGGTACTCTTGGTTGTGCTACACAATAGTTTCACAACGTTCAAAAACTACATCAATTGTGACCGAATAAAAACCTATGGTTTAAAATTATTCGTGCTGGTACGTCAGTTATTAATCAATTTCTGTTTATCACATGACATTTTAATTAAAATTTTATCCACAGTTTGCAATCAGTTTGCTCGAGGTGTGTTCGCCATGCTCGGAGCTGTGACGCCAGAATCTTTCGACACTCTTCATTCTTACACCAACACTTTTCAAATGCCTTTTGTTACTCCATGGTTTCCGGAAAAGGTAAGGGTCTCCACACAATGATAATAATCCTATTACGAGAAACACTCTTTCCTAGTATGTATAATTTACATATCTAAAGTTAAAGATACTAATATGTTTTATCTCGGTGAAAGTGTGTAAAGTGACGTTGTGATCTTGGCAAACAATTAATAAATACAATCAATAGCACTTATGAAGGTTTGAGACATGCTCCGGGTTGTATACCAGGCGGGCTTAATCAATTTGATACAAAAAAGAGCGTGCCATGGGTCAAAGAACAACAAAAATAAAAAACAACAATCACCAAAAAGACTCTGGAAATATCCAAATTCAAATGCTCTTATAGAAACTACCTATTCAAATTACTAAGTACCCATCATTAGTCGTAGGACTCCCCCTACAACAAATACATCATATTACCCAAATCTAAGTATGTACCTAGTAAGAGTAATGAGAGTATACAACTCTAAATGCCAAGATTTGCTTATTTTTTTCATAGGTGGGCTTGTAAGCTCGTACTTATTTCACACTAAGCTTTCTGAATTTTTTGAAAGGTAAAGAATTTAGTAATAGTAAGAATCAGGACAACAGATTACATATTGTGTAAATTACCTTAGAATTAGGACCTGAGGCTGGTTACACATGCTTTGGGATACTGTTACATACTAACTAATCTAAGATATTGCACCCTGAATATTGAACAAACACTATTGTGTTACAACTAACCCTATCGGCAGCATTCTGCCTGTAATAGATAAGTAATATGGTTAGTTATTGAGGATTTACTCGAATATTGAAGCGAGCTGTTCAGATAGTTTACTAACTTCTTGCATGAGGTTAATTTCTCACTAGGTACCTAGTATCGTGATAAAATGTTTGTAAGTTACTTAGTTTAACTTAGTTGTGATTTAACGAAGTCCTAAGTTTAAACTTATAATCTTCTGGTTGATCCTTATTTTCCTTCACTTCCTGCGTACTTAGAAGATTATTCAGCATATTTTTGAATAACTAAGCATATCGTCGCAGGTACTACCACCATCATCGGGACTGATTGACTACGCGGTTAGCATGAGGCCAGACTACCATAAGGCAATCGCAGACACGATCACCCACTACGGTTGGGACGAAGTCATTTACATGTACGATTCACACGATGGTAAGCTTTTTTGCATAAAAAAAATAGGCTGGAACCACTCCTTTCGATTATATCGCGAGGACCAATAAAAGAAGATGTAATTAGAATTAGGGCTTAGCGTATTGGTAATCCACCGGTATTCCAACCAAATCCAATTATAGATATTCGAATAGAGTGGAGCTCAGGATTTCCGTCCATTTGGAAATTCAAGGCCAGAGGATATCGTTTATCGTCTACCAGAGACCTCAAGACGACGTCCTAAAATACACCGTTTTCAAAATATACGAACTGGAAGGCAGCCACGCCATTGAGGAGTTTGGAAGTCTTGTGCCTACTTCTATCCTTCTATATAATAGCAATAAAAGGATACCATTCTTTACCGAAGAAAAAAATGCATTGTATATGATTAAATTATAAAGAAATGCTGGACAATCTACACAGCATCATCCAAGCTAAGCAGAGGTTGTGTTATGGGTCCTAGATGACTGATATTTATGTAATTAAAGCAATTATATTACATAGATACATATTTTTATAGAACATAAAAAATAATATTTTCAGCAGTGGACGTGTACGGGCTGATGATGATGATGATGATAAAAAATACACAGAACATCCAAGACAAATATTTGCACATCGTACAAACATTTGTCATTTGTCACAAGCCGGAAATCGAACCTGCAACCTCCTGCGTTGCAGGCGGACCTTCACCCGCCGTGCCACATCGGTCTGATTATCGCTACTTTTTGGGATTCATTACGTTGCGACCTTTTCGGGAAAATTTGTGTTTATTTGACAACTAAAGAGCATTTTATATAAAAAAAATCGTCTGACTCCTGTTGTACGTTTTTATAATTACACTAAACATTTACCCCCCCCCCCCTTATTCATAATAGTCTGCTAACTTAAAGCATTGCTAATTCTCACTTTGTCTTTTTCTACTGACATATGTAAGTCAGAGGGAGAAATAACACTGCTTAGCACCTGTTTTAAGTTAGCAGACCATTATGAATAAGGGGGCAAGTGTAATATTTATGCGAGAATAAGACCATTTTAAGCATTGCCTTGTTCTCGCATAATATGAGTTACACGCAGTAAGTAAATTACTTTTTGCGTATTGAACTAGGAATTGTGATATTATAGTTACATATCTACGGTGCTGGTCACGCTACAACCTTTACTTCGTTTTACGAGTACATACTCAATCCTGACGAGCGGGTCAGCATTGCAAGCACTTCCACGTTTTATTCCTGAAACGAGAATATCCGTGTGACGGCAATCAATAATCCAGTGTTGAGCAAAGATATAAGAACAAAGGAGAACATGTATCGGCCAAAAACCTAAATAGTTTTTTTATAAATATTTGTTGTACATCGGCAATTATGCTCCACTTTAGAATCAAAGATATTTTATGTCAACAAAGACATTTATCAATGAAAACGTACAAAAACTGATAACAATAACAGAAAACAACAAAGTAACAGCAAAATTATCACTAAAAACTAAAAAACATACTTCAACAACACTTATACTCCCATTTTGTAGCAAAATATGATTAAATTTGAATTCTAAAACAAACGAGAAATCAATTAAATGACGTATGAAAGATTGCAAAAAAAAATTTTTTTGAGCTTCTCTCCTTTGCTTCGATGACCATTGTCGTTAAATATTTTCCAAAATATTCATTGGGTTCGCCCCCTTTGTATACAAAAAATATCCAGGTTTTTAAATCGGAGTATAGGTACTATAGTAGTTCTGCGGGGATAACAACAGAGAGCTGAATCCTCTGATAATAAAATGTCGACACGAAAGCGATTGCGGTAAAACGGTGGCTGCGGCTAATAGTCGCTGCAGTCGCTTTAATGGGGTGCCTAGTGCCTATCGCTGATGGAATGGTGCCAATTCTTTTTAAAATGTGTTTTCTATCGAATTTCGCCAAAGAGCAGATTACATTTTAGCCGGGTGAGAGATAATCAATTTGACCAGATAAAATATTCTCTCTTTTTTGTATTCAATATATCAAATACCAAGCTAAGCAATAAAACTGAACATTATTTTTAGATTGTATTCTTCTGGTTATTGGTTGGACAATAAAATTTCATATATAACAAGATCGCATGAACAATAAATCTCATTGGAACAACTGAATCAAATATAGAATCATCGGATTTAATAAAAGTGCAACAAAGCATTAAGCCACATAATATACTAATGTCTTGAAGGTTGAGTTCCTAGTCTGGAGCCAATCATGATAAAAAATATAATCTACTGAACGTCGACATGTGACACATGCATAAGCCTCCTGCCGCCGATGTCGTGAATAATTTCCGTACCGATTCGATAGCATATCTGTTCACGTATATCAATAAATTATATCATACTTTTAAATTTAGTTTCGCATAATAAGCGATCGCTGGCCTGGTCACTACTTGTTATCTCTACGAACGACTCGCTTAATATTTTGGTGTAAACTTATTTTTCATCTCATCTATTCGAAAAGAGGCAAAGGGTTCCTCGATAAGTGCAAACAAAGTGGCTCATTCCAGCGCGCACTTGATGAAATCAAGCATGAATGTGAAGAAATAACTTTTGAATTTTAAACACTATTTAATTAAAAAGTTTGAACGTAATTCGCTTCAATAAAGTCCTGCCCGGTAATAAAAAAATGCACGTGCCGACGTGGCATTGGCTGTCCAAATTTAAAAAAGAATACGCGTAATCTTTTTATTATTTGTTATCAAAATATTACAGCCAATTTAAATTTTATTCACTAAAATTGAATTAAAGATGAGTTCTAGCCGTAAAAATGAAATATTATCAACAGAAAATATAAAATTAAATGCGGAAACTGTGATAAATAATTTACTTCAAAAAACAAAACGTATCTAAAATCTCTGAAAATTTTATTACACGGAAAAATTAAAAGGGTGCGAATTAATTTTCAGCAACTGCATTTTTAGCATATTTTCAACATTTAGCGAAGACCAAATAACCTTCTACTCTAAGGAGCATATATACTCGTACATATATTCGATGTTAAAATCGACGGTTAATCGCTGTTTTAACCGTGGATTTTAACAGTTGTTTTCTCATAGTATAAGATGAAAACCAAAGTGTGCCACACGGTAACAAAATTATTTAACCTCGAACGATATACATTGAGTCCCTAGCTACGCTTAGGATTCTACTCTCCTGCTCTTCGTTCTGGATTCAAAAAACCACTCTCACCCTAAATACATTGTTTCGTTCCCATGTTACATAATCTACTATTATTACGATATATGTAGGTAATTCTATCGAAAGAATCGTGATCAATATAATGGTTATGAATAAAAAATATATTTAAACCAACAAATTAAATAACGGATTTCCAAAGGTACAATTACATACTAGAATCATCTTTCTGAAATTGCATTCTACGCGTTTGGGCCACTTTACTATGGTAACACTTAAACTATATAATGTGAATTTATAGATTTACCGTGGCCGTGGCCGTCGAAAAGAAATTATAATCCTTCTATCCGAATTTCAGCTACGGTGACCAGTTTCAAAGGAGACTAGCGCAGGACCATTATTTAAAATAGTGTACAAGTGCGGTGTTATTTGCACAGAGAGATTAATAGAATGGTTTCAACCTTGACACGCGTTTCTCCATCTGTCTGTAGTAAGATGCAAAAATATGTCATTTTGAGACGATACCATTGTTGTAGTGAAGCGATAAATTTAGTGGAATTCGGCTCCAGGACACTATTATTGTAAAGAAATATGTGCGTAAATAATCAAATGATGTGACGGTAGTAGACCGAACCGACCGGGGAGAGGTTATTCGTAGGACCAACAGCCTTTCGGTAACGATACTAAAGGTATTCCAACATCTGAATAAGATATCCATAGAAACTTCAGCATTTCCAATTCATGTGCGACAAAGCCCTTGATCAAGATTAAAAATAAAAAAGTTATATTTACTGTTCTAGCTCTTTTGTTCTTATTTTAATTTACTGTTTATGCTATTAGTTACTCAAATAAATTACAATAAAAACTGAAACTAGAACTTGAACTGGAACTGAAACGGAACCTGAACTTAAAACTGAAAATGAAAGTGAACATGCACCTGAAAAAATAATACATTAATTATGTAGCTAAGTAGATTCGGCGAACATTTGTCATTAATACAAAATAAAGCACTTTCACTAAATTTAATACAAAGTTTCAAAATAATTTAGGAATTTGTGTCAAATGTGAACAAATATTGGAAAATTTCACCAGCAAAACATGGACAGTTAATGGACACGCATTATTTTAGCGATTTTTTTATTTTCACGCTTTTATCAAACCGGTACTCTAATTATGACTTTACAACTCGGCGGCACACCTCTCACACATGTCTCGTTCAACGCCAGCTCGCCATTATCACGGTCTGCAGAAGCACTATTCACAAATTGTAAGGAATAGCTCATGAGTGTTTTATTTTCGCACTACTATGCTTTTATGACTGGTACAAAACCAAACCCTCTTTATAGGGCTAAAAGATTCAAAGTATTTTTGCCTAGTGTATTCATTGTGAGTCGTAAGGTGATACGTGTATTTTTTGTGAGTAAGATGTCAGTTTCAAAACATCAATTATAGTCATGTCAATCTGTAGCGAGCGTGAAATTGAGTAAACCGACATCAATGACACCTTCGGATTCTTCCGTATTTGACGCTGATCCAGTTATTCCAGCTCTGTAGGTATATTCACTTCAATTTGTATGTTTGGTTTGCCTCAAAGTAGGTAATGATTTTCGTGAAAACTTTGATAAGTATGTAGGTTGTACGAAGATAACTTTATTTCAAAGTTTAGGTAGTATGAGATAGAAATAAAACCTCTAAGTCTACCATAATATGTAGTAGTCTATTAAATAAGTAGGTTAAAATTAAATATTTTGTCCATTCAAGCACATATACCCACTTTTATAACTTTGTCTCTTTCTCCCAATAAGGTTTGCTGGAAGAGAACTCTTTTTAGGGTTAACTCGCCTTTACCATGAATTTTCCTGTAATTTTTTTAATATGTATATTTTATTGTGTAATAATACTTGATTAATATTTGATTAGTAAATGTCTAGCACTGGATTGTTTTTTTAATTGTAATGTGTTAGTTTATTTGTGGCGTCGTATGGGGGAGGCCTGTGTCCAGCAGTGGACGTGTATGGGCTGATATGATGATGATGATGATGTAAATCAAGTAAAAATTTCAACTTCAGTAACATTCTTATCTTTATAGCCAATATTAGCCAAAAACGTAGGAGATTCCAATCAATCTGATCCATGGACATTGACATTGAGTGATAGGACCGCCAATTGTCACTTAGTATTTATGTTTGCTTTTTTGCAATAATTCTGTTTGATTTAAGTGTGTAATATTTTTATTTATCTACCACAACTGATACTAAGTCAGAATCAGTAGAACCTATAAAATGTAGGGTTTTATTGCATACTTCCTCACTTATCTGAAATTCCATACTGCTACAAGCCGTATAATTGTGTCAGTGAAGCTATTTGCTACTCTAGATCTTAGCAGGCAGAATTGGCTTTAAAAGTTTATCGACCTAGTATGCGTTCCATAGTCACGTTCCGGGTCGGCAATATTAAATAAATTGAATTCCAACTGTCTTCAGAGCGCATAGCTTCCGTATTTTCTAACATTAGATTGGAATTATATTTGTGAGGCGAGATCTCTAATGACTTGAACATAATACCGTCGTTATCGTTATAGGTAGGGTTACGTATATTTTGCAAACATAAAAAACATAAAAATAACTTAAAATCCAAATTTTTCATTTATTCGCATAAAAAAGTTTATTAATCGTGATCAATATATCGTCGAAAAAATATTTAATACACAAAATATTATTTTTCGGATTTAACGCATAAATTACGTGAATTTCGCATTTATCGCATCTATTTCGTAAAAACGAAAATTACGTTACTTATAAGGGTAAATTAGCTAAACACTGAGCAAGTCTTCATTAAGGAGTAGGTTTATTTAGATGCGTGATGTGATAATAGATAGATCGTATTATTCATGTAAATTCTTTGTCACTGGTGATAATGAATGATCAATACGGAGTATTGAAAATAATGGGGACTATTATGTTTGTCGAACATACATATACAGGACATCCCACGGATATGCCACATGTAGGAGGGAAAGTATCTTAAATATTGTAGATGGAACATTTTACTGAAAGACATTATTTACACGAGAAAAATAACTATCCTGTAGCTTTATCATACCGATCAAAATGCTTCATCATAAGGATTATTTTTTACAAAATATCATAGTGTCAGAAATAAAAGGAAGACCATGAATTTTAACATTTGATGTTAAATTTAGTTCAAAAAAGCTGGCATTGCCGTAAAGACATACAACTGATATTATCATAAGTACCTATTACTAATAAATGTACCCACTTGAGAAATACGCATCGTGTCTACGAATGCACGCATCATATCTATGAATGCAGTTTTAATTGTTTTTTAAATTCAAATAATGTCTTCTTTCAGTAAAATGTTCCATCTACAATATTTAAGATACTTTACCTCCATGTGGCATGGCCGTGGGACGCCCTGTATACATAACTGTCTGACTGCCCGGGTGGATTACAGTATTGATCAAAATCATTTAATAATGGACGATCACAAAAGGGAGATAAAAAACAAGAGATTTAAACATGATAATTATTGAAAACAGAAACTCACAAAGTCACTCCGTGAAAAATTGCCCAATACTATGCTCACCGTTTTAAAGATTTCTTTAAAACTAATCTATATAAGTAATAAAACTAATCACAAGATATAAGTAATATTTAATCTACATGATAAAATATTTTTTATTTTACAATAAGTTGCGCAGGATTTTAACCCTCACAGGAAACAGAAAACATTTAATGAATAATACCCACCTCTCTTTAATTTCAGAGTAGGGCGTTTTCATCTGCGACACAGTTTTTAAACTTCTACACATTATGTAAAGTAAATTTATACTTTTTTAAAACAATTCGAACCTTATTGGTCATTATTTTTATATGATATTGATCAAATTATGTAATTTTTTTCATTACTTAATTTATATTAATTTTAGATAGTATAAATATGAATATTTTAAACTATATGGACAGAATTGGGTAATTTTTACGGAGCTCCCTTGATGCTTGATAGGTTTAATTGAATACATTATACCTTTCTATAAAAAAACTATCATCGTCTAACGAATTCAGTTTAAATGTGAGCGGTTTACCTTAATCACTGTAGTAATTAAGCTAACCCGCTCCCATTAATACTACCATGATAGTACCCAGACAACTAATAAGAAACAGATTTTCTTCATTGTAATGTTGCACGTTTTGCAATCTCATGGAACGCCTGACTGAAAAACAGCATTAAGCTGAATCGGGCCATTTTAACTACTTGTCAAAATTACATAATAATATAGTATATTAGATAATAAGATATTTATGTACTACCACCAGAGGTTCGTGAAAACTCGAAACCACAAAGCAACTTATACTGCTAAACCACACCATTCCAAAAGCTGCTCATTCCGCAAGAGAACAGAAGCTGCTGAACGATGTGTTGGGATTCTTTGACAGATTTGATTATGATTAGTGTCATAAAGATTGCAACATGGGACTCACTGTATTTGTTTAGATATTAATATGATTATTTCATTTAATTTCACATAAAAAAAGATCTATTTACTCTGCGCGTAAAGTGGTTTTTTCCCCTTTCGTAGCACACACACTTGGTCCCTTTTTCGTTTCACCTGTTTTATATGGAGCGTTTAATTCGATAAAATTCGTGCAGACTCGAATTGGTTTAGGAGAGCCGGGGTTAACGGTTTGCATTTATATGAGTGTAGGTTAGGTAGGTAAGTATGCTTCTGGCGAGCAAAATATGTTGTTGGTATTTTTATAAAAAAGTGATAACTCGGTTTTAGCGGCTGACTGGCATTTCAGGCACACAATGTGACTAAAATAAACTGTGTAATTTTTTTTCCTATGTAACTATTTATTTTGGCAATGTAGGAATCGCGGCTAGCTCTTCTCGGGATGCTGATATAAAAGTCAAGTACAAAAGCTATATTTTATAAAACTACCGACTATTTATGATATTTATGACCTACATGATCGATGTATGGGAAAATATATTTACAATTTCTGACATTTCTAGTACTCAAACCTCAGTCGGTCCGATAGACTTTTGATCCGTATTCGTATACGGGATACACAAGGGATAACAGGATCGATTGACATCAAATAAGTTTTTGTCTAAAATTACCATTTTGTTGCTGACTGTACATTTTTCCAAAATCTATAGTAGCAGTTCAGAATATCTCAAAAAGTTATGGATGGTCTCCTAGGAACGTTTTTCTGTAACTATATCGTTTAAGGTACCCTTACTGACCTGTTTCAAAAATCCGCTCTATATAGTTGAAATATATGTATATATATACAAATATATAGGTAGTTTGTAACAGTCTTTTCTTTTTTAGTGTCCTTAAAGTTAAGATTTTGCTGGAATATGCAAGTCGGAATGTGCAAAAAGCAACTTGTTAAAAAAAAACTATACTCGTAGAATGCCAATATTTCTACAAAGTAAATAAACAACTCCTAAAGTAAATAACTTTTACAAGGAAACTAATTAAAGACTACAACTTGCTACCGCCCTGAAAACAGACGTTGAAAGAGAAGCCAATTCAATACCTACTCAATGTTCCGATCAATTACGCCCGTAATTCATCCATTAACAAAAATAAGAGCATGCGGTTGAATTATTTTTCAATACAATTAAGAGAACACAATAAAATATATAAATAATATATCAAAGTTAGAAGTTATATTTAGCTGTGCGCATTGTTGGCAGGCTTATTGAGGCTTCAGCAGCTTTACCAGTCGATTCAGCCTGGTACAACAACATTTAAAGTTTCGCTCGTGAAACGGATAAGCAACGCCTCTGAAGCCATAGAATTCCTGTTGGCTCTAGAACAATTCGACCGCTGGGGAAACAAACGAATCGTGCTTGATTGCAATGCCAAAAATGCTAAAAGCATATTGGTAGAGCATGTTCGCAAAGTGCAATTGGGTCGGAGGACGTATCACTACGTGCTAAGCGGACTTGTGAGTATTTTGTGCTTCGAGTATCATTTTGTTAATTATGCTAGCAGCATTTATGTTGTAACCGATTTATTAAATAATCATGCATGGTAATTTAATTATTCGCTATTTGTTGGCTGCGATATGAAACCCCGAATTAACTTTCATACGTACTGTAATTTGTTCCACTTACGGAATGTAAGTGGAACAAATTACAGTACGTATGCAAAGACTATTTAGTGGCAAAAATATTGTTTAGCAGTATTTATAATCATTTTTTAAACAAACCGCCATCTATCTCCTACTATGTACATTAACCATGAACATAACAAAAAGACAGGGCCGTAATTAAAATACAACAATTATTTTACCGAGTAATATATTCAACCTCTGAGCAGTGTTTGAAACACTGCTTTTAAAAAACCGATTTTTTATATAATACGAGTAAATATAGTTATTTACTCTAACGATTGGATTCAAGATTTTTATACAAATATAAAAAGAAGTTATGCCCATCAATAGGTTATGGATGACCATTGGGAGAACGACGTAATGGAGTTCGGAGCAGTCAATATAACAGGGTTCCGCATCGTCGACCACTCTCGTAAGATTGTTCGCGATTTCATGGACGGTTTGAGGCGAATGGACCCCCGTTTCAAAGGAAGCATATCGGTAAGTGCATCGATTAGGATATTTTTATACAAGTACCTATAGCGAAACTTTTTGCCGTTTCTTATTCTTTCTGCCTGAAATAAATGTTTATTGATTCTAAGTACAAGTTTTTCAACAACAGTTAATTTTCAGTTTCGAGTAAAAGCAAAAATGCGTTCTATTTTTATCAAAAGTTCAATAAATTAACAAAAAAGGTAGGTAAGTAAATCAAAACAATAGGTAGTCTAGCACATTCTCAGATATCAGACAATCTTTGTTACTTAAAAAATCTACCTGGCAAAACCAACTTTATCTAAAAGATTTAAAATACAACAAAAATTGGGCCAAAGAAATCCTTTTAGACGAGATTAAATTAGGAATAAAATCTTGACGTAAAGTAATAACGTGTTATGTAAATTTTACTAACTCACGTACACTCTAATGAAACCCAGAGCAAGGGTGAACCTGGAATAAATTACATCTCCGGAAAATTTTCTCATAAGTTTGTACGTTATTACACAATATTCTCCAACTCTACGTACTTTTCATTAGTGTAAGAAATACATTTATAAACAATATTTCTTCTTAGGCAAAAACAGCTCTTATGTACGACGGAGTCCAAGTATTAGTCGATGCTCTCGGTAGACTTTGGAGAAAGAAGCCAGACGCTTTTAGAAACGCCCTGAGAAGAGCCGCTGGGTTAGCTAACTCTACAAAAGTAATTGACTGTAATCCTGGGAAGAGTTGGGTCGTGCCATTTGAACACGGCGACAAAATCTCTCGTCTCATCAAAAAAGTAAGTTTTTCGAACCTTTGTAGTGCATGGATAATAGTTTAAATCCAATAACATTGATTTCATAGATTTATCATTATCATCATAAGATAAAATCAAGATAATATGCCCCTTATTTGTTTTAGACGGATATTGAAGGACTCACCGGCAGTATTTCTTTTAACGAGGAAGGACACCGCCGGAATTTTACGTTACATGTTGTGGAAATGACTGTTCAAAGTGCAATGTCAACGGTATGTTAGTAAAAAATGTGTAAGATAACGTAGGGCTTGGGTTTTCAATCGTTACGATTACTTATCATCACTATTTTATTTGATGGACAAACTCGTGTTCTCATTTTATTAAATTTTTAATCAAATGGGTTTGAAGGTTTATGTTATTATAGTGCGTAAGCCCTCGCACTACCAGTGCTTGAGTCTGACTCGTCGAGTACTTGATTTCGTGGCGTAGTTGGTTAGCACAGATCCGTACAGAGGGACGATCGCGGCCTCGAGTCCCGCTGACATCGAAATTTTTCAGAATATTATTCTTTGAAATGGGTGTTATTTCACGGATAAAAATATAAGATATAAAGTTTTGTAGTTTTCTGTGGCTTGTAAAATCCTATCATTGGTCCTCAGGTGGGAACGTGGAACGACAAAGATGGCTTGCAGCTTTTTTCCCCGAAAAATATTCCATTGGTCCCACTCTACGATACCAATAAAACCTATATCATAACAACCGTGTTACATGAACCGTATATGATGCAAAAATCGATAGAGTATGGCCAGAAAGAAGAACGGTATTACGGATTTTGCAAAGATCTCACTGATTTGATAGCTAACAAGCTGGGAATCAAACGTAAGAAGTTGTTGCTTCTACAATAATATTGGTTTTAAAACTACCTTCTTTAAAAATATTTTTTATTTTCTAGACGAAATAAAGATCACAAAGGATGGAAATTTTGATGGCGAAAGTACTCCTGAAAGTTGGTCTAGCATTGTAAACGAGCTCGCAAAGAAAGTAAGTTGAATTTTATACGGTATTTAGGTAGGTATCTATCCAGTGATAAATGAAAGCCAATTTGACCCAACGAAATTGTAGCACCAGCCCCTTAAGATTTAATTGGAAAGTAACTTCCCTTTATATTTGAAAGAAAAGACTGTCTAGTGATTATACTACCTGAATTTCCATTGTAACCTTTGAAAGAAAAACACAGTAGGTATTAAACAAAGTTAAAAGTTCAGCGTATAAGCACGGTGTATGAGGAGTACTAAGTAATCCTAATCCTAGATAAACATGTCTGATGAAGTGTCATCAGATATACGAGTATGTACCTATTTATCTTGGATCAGACAAATATTATAATACTATTTTGAAACAATTTCCAGGAAGCAGATATTGCAGTGGCTCCTTTAGCCGTTACGTCCGAAAGAGAACAGCTCGTTGATTTCACAGATCCATTTATTGCAATGGTCAGTCCAATCAAGCAGCCAAAAAACGCCAAAAAAAATACTGAAACGTTCGGTTTTCTAAAACCGCTTTCTAAAGAAATTTGGGTAAGTTTAGTTAAAATAACGGTTCGATGACAATCTATATGTATTTCCCATACTTTTTCATGGAAACTCATGTATTTAGCGATTCGGTGTAGGTGGCTTAGTTTATATAAATAAATATGTATTTACATTTTTCAATTAAGAGTCTTGTACAAACTTTTATTAGATCAAATTTACAATAAGTATACGTGTTCTATTTCAGCTGTGCATAATATTCAGCTTCTTCGCCGTAAGCGTAGTGCTATTTCTTGTATCACGTTTCTCTCCGAATGAATGGAGATCAGTCTCCATATCAGACACACAGTTGGACCATCCTATTACCAGTACCAATGAGGTAAACAATCAACATAATATTTCCAAAATGCTTACTAGAAAGATTATTAGCTAAAAAACAATCTTGGTTTTTTAGAAGAAAGTGTTCAATAAAGTATTTATTTTAAGAAAAATTATTATAAATGTTTTATGCAAAAGTATACCTGACTATTTACGTATTTTTTATTATTAGGTGATAACTTTATATTCTACGTTTTCAGATAATCCTGCACAACGAGTTCAGTATTTGGAATTCCTTATGGTTCTCGCTTGGGTCATTCATGCAGCAAGGCAGCGATGTCGTTCCGAGGTATTTCTTTTCAGACGTGTATTCAAAAATAACCAGAATATGCCTGGGCATGCCCAAGCATATTCTGGTTATTTTAGCTTACAAAAATATTTTCTTAGAAGTAACTGCAAGTATAAATTTTCGGTTAAATTATTTGTTGTTTATTAAATAAAATGTTTGTATTTGAGAAATATCAACTGCGAGCAAACACAAGCAGGGAGAGAACGCCCTAATAATATCGTTATTATACGCGGAGATACATTATTCAGTTTTGTCGTCAATCAATCCTTTTCTACGAAAACTTTAATCTAGTTTGGTACCTACAAAGTTATACTTCACATAATTGAAAATCAAAAAGGTTGATTAAATCTTGGATTTCTTGTTTTTTTTTTAAGGTCGTTATCCGGAAGGATTGTCGGGACAGTTTGGTGGTTCTTTGCTCTTATTCTCGTATGCTCCTACACGGCCAACCTTGCTGCTTACCTGATTTTGGAGAAAATTGCTGAACCAAATCATACTGGCCGAAATTTGGCGCTTACCGAAGTAAGAATCAACACCCTAAGTACAAGATGCAGGTAACACATTCTTTGGTTGTACTAGCCAAAGCGATTTCAATGAAAAACTTCACGTATTCACATACCGATTTGAAGTATTTATTTTTAATAGAGTGTTTTTGAAAAATGAAAAAGACACACGGTCTAAGAATTTAAACTTTAAATCATTTATTTAATCACATATATAAATAATTAAACTAACATCAAATACCTAACATTTTTGTGAATTGCTGAGCGTTGTATAGAGAAAAATAATTACGATTACCATAAAAAAAATGTTTTCTTGTACTTAGGTGTCCTTAGACATACCTGTATGTCTAAGGTCTTATTTTATTAGGTCATATTATTATGTGTTATTCATCAAACATAAAACCTAATCAACCAATGGATTTACAGAAATTCCACATCATCACACGCAGCGATCCGATAACGGAATATGGGCTTAACGACGACGAAACTCCAATACACTTCGTGCAAAACTCTGATGGCCAGATAAACTGCGGATATACCTCCCCCCCTCGGGCTTGCCGATATAAGCACGTGAATTTTGCTGTTGCCACGGTTAAAGGATCACCGCTCAGGTAAAACCGTTTTATAAGATTTTCACCAGAATTGCCCCATCGAGAAACGATCCGATAAATTTAGAATTGTAAAAATAACAATTCTGCTCTCTGCTGAGATTGGTGTAAATCAGAGTACTCAATGTGGACTTTTTAGAGTTTGTTACCTGCAAAGCACCCCTACCCATAAAGGATCACTTTGTCGTCCATCTATTAAATCTATCTGTCAACCTCCTTTTCTCAGGAACGTCTGAGGTTTCGAGTTGAAATTAACATCGAATACTCAAGTCCGTAACCTCTTGGACCATGCGTGATATAAATCAAAATTCTGAGTTAAAGTAATCAAAAGTTACAGCCGTTGGACATTTCAAATTTGTCCGCATATTTTGAAATGTCCAATAAGACAGGGCAGCTCACATTCAAAGAAAAATTATAAAAAAATAAAGACAACTTCGTATCGACCAAAATCTCCAGCGTAAAATCCAGTGTAAAGTACCTACAGAGACGAACTCGTGCTATCAAGCTGAAATCTCGCCTATATGCAGTAATTCCCATTGGAATACTGAAAGGTCGTAAATTTACATGGGTCCCGTCAGTAGGGAGGCAGGCGGTGCACTACGTTTCGAATTTATAGGATACGTACTCAGTTTTATGGTACGCGATTTGCGGACGTGCTTTTTGACAGCAAGTTAAAATTTGCATTTCGTATGATGTGGACGGATGTGGTTTTACGAGTCGACGTGAGATTGGAGCTTGATAAACGAGCTTTACTATGTAGACATTATTAAATACCGAGCTTTTATCCGCAGCGGCGTTTGACTTTTTTCTTGTTAAACTTCGAATAAATGTTAAATATTGATTTTACCAGATAACGATTGAACACCAATGTGGCGCGGCGGGCAAACGTCCGCCTGCGACGCAGGAGGTTGCGAGTTCGATTCTCGCCTGTAAATGTTTATACGATCTGCAAATATTAATTCCTGTTAGTTTCTATGTAAAATAAAAAATATATCTATCTACATTATGCATGTATTATATTACGTACATATATCGTCATGTAGACCCATAACACAAGCTCTACTTAGCTTGGGGTTAGATAATGCTGTATGGATACTGGATAGTCTAACATTATTTATTTATTCTTTATTTTATTTCGTGGCAGAACCAACAGACCTAAATCTTTAAATAAATCATTATAATATTCGGTTTATAATGATATAGCTAAAATAGCCACTTAAAATTTAACATAGAAATTATTAGATACATCCAACGTTTTTCGGTTCTTGTAAATTTAACCTTTAATTAAACCGAACAAAAAAAATAACCAGTATCGAGACGTCATCGTGACGTTACTATTTTAAAACCAAAGTCAAGAGCAGAGAGATTTAATATCAAAATATGAAAGCACACTTATAAATGTGAATAGTTGGGTGAATGGATGGATGGATGGATGTACGAGTATGTTTGTTACTTATTAAAACCAAAACTAGGTATACCAAATGGATACGAGTGAATGGATTTTGCTGAAATTTAGTAGGTTTACACGCTGCCATGGTCACGATACCATGGCAGCGTGTTAACCTGCTGTGTATATTCCACCGTCATCACAAGATAATGGTACACAATAAATACCCGTGAAGGATAACAAACTGATTTTTTATTTCAAACTTTTCAGAGAACCAATAAACTACGCCATTGCATCGCTGAAGAAAGAAGGGGTGCTAATACAACTATGGCGGAAGTGGATATTGACAACTAAAGGACCAGATTGTGAAGCTCCTAAAGAAGAGGTAGGAATCTATTATATTCTTGTTAATCAAAGATTGAGAAGAAATTTAAGAGTAGGTGGTACGTAATATGACTCCAGATTCTGTCAGAAGGCAGTTGATGGAAGGACCAAAGTATGAAGACGACCCGAAGAAAGATACGCTCAGTGTAACATGGTTGGAAGAGAGCCTTATAGTGGAGAGATTTGCTTCCATTTTTTTGCGTTCCTCCACATTTGTCTATGAGTATAAGTAACTTACTAATATCTCAGGATTATTTTTACTTTTAATATCTCAGGATTATTTTTACTTTTGTTGTATAAATTAATTTGCCAGTCCTATTTTTTATGTTACGAGTAACGCTATAACATTGAGTAAACCTAGGTATACCCGGGTTAAATAAGTTTTACCCAAGTTTTAGGGGTAAAGTCCGAATAACAGTTGATATAAATTTTAAGTCAGGGGTAATCAAAGGTACTTATGGCAAGTTCACTTCGCCGTGAGCATTACGCCAAACACAGGTCGAACATTCGCAAGAACGATACATGGAAATTCTCTAGGAAACTAAGCATTTTTCTGTATTGTACCATTAGTTCTTACTAATGGTATATATGTATATACATATATGGTACAAGGTATGTATATACAGAAAAATCTAAAGCGTTATATTACATTGTAATTTTTTAGCCAATGCTCGGGTTAGTATCAGTTCGGACCATAAATAGTTGAATCGCGCGAGCTCAAATGAAAATCCTGAATAAACTATTATTTCTAGTGTATCTTTGGCCGACTAGTACTCTGTTACTATTTCTTGCAGTAAAAATACAGGCCGCGTGATAAGTGTTTAGGATATTATTTACAGGTCTCTTATTCTCGAACTAATTAGATTAAAGTTTTTGGCCCGGGACTTCAGGCTTTACGTACGATACTGAGTCAAAGTATGTAGATACCAACTTGGAGTTCATAGGAGATACTAATAAAGATGAATCAATCGAACAAGCAAAGCAAAACGAAGCTTATACAAAAACACATGAGAAAGTGTGCGGCTTTAGCAGACTTGCCTCAAAGCTCGAGAGACGACGGGTAATGAAAATATTACAAATTAAATGGCTATATTGTCAAAACGTGGCTTGATAAAATTTATTTTTTTACTAAGAAATGGTGCAATTTTATGCAGCATCCCCGAACCATAAACGCGGTTAAGAGTTGGCCAAAGTCAATAAAAAAAATTTTTTTTTTTGACTTTGACTTTTTAATTTTTTTTATTCTAAGTTTCCGACACTATTACAAAGAGAATCCGATTACTACGAGTGCCTTCTAAAAAAAGGAAAACTCCTAAAATCAACAAACATATTCAGAATAGAATGCAAGATTGGTTAGAAGGAGAAATAAGTATCGATCTCTGCGTTGAACTTTTAACAAAGTAAATAAATATGAACTAAAAATATACGTAATAATTACTAATACTAACGTTATAAAACAATTTTTTAAGAATAAGCTTTTCTAATATATAGTAATTCAGTTATGCCAAATTTCTGATCAGATCTATAATTCAGTGATCACATATCTAAAATGAAGCTTCTGCCAGCGGCTGCACAGTGCGCATGCGTTTTTTTATTAAAAAGTAGCCTATATGTTATTTTATGTCCAGATCCAATTCATTCGCTAGTTTTGGCGTTATTTTCGGCAAAACATCTACACGAGGGCACAAACTTAATATAATAGTTATAATTTTAACAAATTCATCAAAAGCGTAGATAATTATTGTTTTTACCTTTCATTTGAGTCAGGAACTACAAGTCTGGTACTAAGAGTAGTTTTTTAGTTATGACTTTTATATAATGGCTTACGGATACTTTGGCATACATGACTACGACAAACTACTACACGCCAATAAATATAGAAAACAAGAAGAAAATGAAACATTAATAACATCTCAATCATGTTTGGCATATTTAATCGGAAGTCATCAAAACATTAAACGAATGGAACACTATACAACTAGAAATGCTACTTGACAATGTTAGTCCATGATACTTCGTCTTCATTGACCTACAGGATGTCAACTCCATTGGGTCATTAATTGCAATTTGCCAAACTCACGAGCGACTAACCTACCGAAAAAGACACTACATTCGAGAACAGAATTGCATAGAACCTTCTTGTTACGCTGGATCCTCATATAAACCTACTCGTACTTACTTCAAAAATTCTTATACACCTTCGCGATATAGTAACGCGATAGCTAATAATACTAATAAAGATAATCATGAAGTATGATGATTACCGCATACACACCATCTGCTTCTTGATTGCTCAGCTTTTTTCTAAATGTTATCAGCCTAGATTGTTAAAGCTGGATTTAAACGGATTAGAGAAGGTGTAAAAATAGCAAACTGCGCTAATAGCACGCCGAATGGCCACACAAAAAACAAAAGTGTATGACTTGTGAATGAATCATTTTACAGAAGAAAATTATCAAAAGTCGGATTTTCCATAGAAATCGCAAGAAATATGTATAAATAAGATAAGCAGAAGAATGGACATACTATTTTTCGTTTCCAAGTGTTTATGTATTTACATGAATAAATAAAGTAAACTACAAAGTTATATGGTCCACATTACATAATTCTAAGAAATACATTGCTGGCTGTATTCAGTTGAATGAAAAAACGGAAGCTTGCGACGAGCACATATGTTAATTTGGTTTGTCGACAACGTGCAAAAAAATATATTCTACATATGTTGTAATGACAATGACAATATTATTTCAGCAAATATCCCGGTGCCAATCAAAAGTTTTTTGACAATGTTACGTCTCAAATGATCCATGGTCCATGCTGTGCTCTGAATATGACGGCGTGTTCCGTGACGGAATAGGATAGGCACCTACACCTCACATTTCTTCAATTTGTTGGTAGCTTCTGGCCAATTCAAAATATACGCAATTTGGAGTGCAGACTCTCGACTTGCTGTTAATTGTTTGCAATTGGCTGAGGGGTGGTCAGGCCACTCACGTGACCAGCGGCTGCCGCCGAGGATGCCGAGAATTGGCTCGCGCCTCAGTCCTTCAAAAACCTCCACGCAGCGCCGACGCAATATATCTTGCCGTCAGCCTCAGTTCGTGAACCGTCGATACACCCCATATTGCGCGGTCACTATCGACAGTGCTGACCGCCCGTGGCTTTGCTCGGTTATCGAGTCGCGAGAACCCTTATATCGTACCCAAAAAGACACACAGCAATCCCCGAATCTAGTCAAACCAGCGCCTATGGAAGCCCGAGTGTTGAAGGAAGTTCACAGTGGATCCAGCTGATGGAAAATCGTGAGTACCTACGCCCCGTCAGCCAAAACTTAACTTCCTTAACACGGCGCCATGCATGGACAATGGAAACTATACGAAACGTTTCCAGAAACAGAGTATTAACGATACTATCACTAATAACGACAGTTATCCATTGTATCTTCCGGTTGTTCCATATTATCCCTACTAATCTATCCCTACTGGTAGGGAAGAACAGATTTTTTTTCGACATATTACTACTTTTCCACTTATTTCCATTGTTATAATCATTGAGGCAACAGGTATCATCCTAACGAAAATGTTTATGTGCATCTTTGAAAACTGAAGAAACTCTTACAACACGATATCTAAGAAATTTACATATACAATATATGTATTTTTTAGATTTCGTGTCATTTGAAATTATTACAACACTGAAAATAAAAAAAAAACAATTTTATGCAATCTAAATAAAAATAAGTGAGGAACTTATTTCAACAAGAGGTCGAGGATCTATTTTACTTAATGATATCTATATCACTTTAAAAAAAATATGCAAACGGACAGTATTGGAATGTGTGTTGGATCCCTCAGAATCAAAGTAAGTAGATAGATATGTGTTATAAGTCTTAGGATATTTAGACTAAGAGACGAATAATTTTTGCCCCTTCTGATCCATAAGAGTACCTAGTTCTTGGACAAAAAAGAGTAGTTCTCCGTCGTATTCCTTGAATATCTAATGGAACACGATTAAATTACACAATAAAGTCACAATCATTTAGTATTGTTTCAGGATACGAAGAGTGGGTGAGAAAAGGGTGGTCCATTCTTTGGTATGATTACGTGACATAGCCAAAAATAAAATTGATATGCGACTTCATAATTGTAAACCAAAAATTATTGCTGATCCCACGGTTTCCATTCCTAAAATTTACGAAGAAACTCTTAATGAGAACCCAAGGATGGTTTGGACTTAATAGTCGCAACACCCAATTTCAAAAAAGTTTAGTCTGCTTTTTATAACTTGAAAAACAAAGCGGCATGACCAGTCAAATATTTTTCAGAAATATTGAAGAGGTAGAGGTGCACAACAAGACACACAAGTTTAACGAAAATTCCTTATTGCTGAGTACATCTGCAATCGATTCTTAATATTTGGTGATGAAAGGTCCAAAGAAATATTAGTCGATGGTAAAGTTTTCTTTATAGATGGCACTTTTAACATTTGTCCTGAACTTTTCACTTATTTATTATTCTCACAATTCACTCTGATATTGGAATTACAATGGAGTATACAAATATAATCCCAGTGTGCTTTACATACTTTTTCCAGACAAGAAGACTAAAACATATGTCATACTTAATGGTTCGATTTATTAAATCCCAAATATAACGACGTTACCTCTGCTGCCTTTGGATAATATATAACAAGGATGGTCATTCATGGAGAGTCAGATTTTAAATGAGTTTAAAATGGAAGATTGTAAAAAATATTAAACTTGGCTGAAGAATGACAAGTTCCAGAAACAGTGGGTGCGTGTTTGGAAAAAGACACAAAAAAATTATTACATAGAATCATGGCATTTTCAAAATCAATGATAAAAACAACAGGAAAACAAGTTTATAAACACTGTTCAAAAGAATCGTATTAGCCTATCACGAAGGTGCTGAACTAAACAAAACAAAAACTGAAAAACGAAATTGGTAAAAGGATGCTTCCATATTCACCGCTGTCCAAAACATAAAAACGTTGAATTTTGCAGTTCGGTGAAGTTTATCAAATACATTTAAAAATATTTGCAAACAGGCAATGATATGTATTTTCTGCGCAACAAATAAGTGATAACGACGTAATAACACGTTATCGAATGGGAGGATACATTAATAGTAATGAAGCCCTCTGGCGCATTTAGAATTTTTCAGGAATTTCTGGAAGAGCTGCTGTTATACGATATATTTAGCCTTGCACCTTGAAAATGTACAGCAGATCAGCAGCAACTTTACAACGAGCATTATCTGCCTCAAAAGCAACACTGAATTTTTCTACTATCCACCCGAACTGGAGCTTTACTCACCATAAATGCCAAACTCCACCAAAGCTGAGCTGAGATGAGCAGAGAAGAGATATGTTTTAAACAACCAATAGAACGTCGTTATTCACACATTTCGTCTTCGCTCAGGCAACGTCACGCAGCGGAGACGAGAAAAGATGAGCGTAGATGGGAGCTGTCCCTGGCTAGTGCATTCATCTCAAATATCAACTCAAATTCGACGCTCGCCGCATGCATCTCAGCCAGCACATATCGCAGGAATACAATGCTTACAAAAAATGCTTTTATGAGCATTTAAATAACGCTAAAGCCCTATTATAGACCCCGATAAATATTTTTTCCCTATCGCCTATTGATTTTCCAATGATAGAAGTTTAAATTACCTCGGTTTTGAAAAGGTAACCTATGAATTTCGAACATCAAATAAACACCACAAGAACGTGCGCTTATACTAAGAATATAAAATAAAAGGATATCATTTCATGTATCCAACACCTCGATTTAATTGTATGAAATATAAATGTGAAATGTTTGAAAAAATATTTGACTGAATTGAGTCTTAAAAATGCTGTTACTGCACAGCATCTACAAGATCTTCTATCTGGCGGGTCTGGCCATACAGGTGAAAAGTCCTTCTCGAAAACTTGACATCTTTAATCAACCTGATGTTGTCAGGTCGAGTCAACAGCGAGATCACAGAGCTCTTGTACGGTGCGAATCTTTGCGCACTAAAAAAGAAGGATGGCGGAATAAGACTCATGGCCGTGGACACCACCTACCGCCGCCTCGCGTCTAAAGTCTGCTGTCGGAAAGAAGCCGACTACCTAGGCGATTATTTTCGACCAATTCAGCTAGACTTTGGTTCACGAGGCGGATGTGAGGCCGCAGTACATTCCCTTCGTACATTTTTGGACAAAAATGATGGGGAGGTAATTCTGAAGGTAGACGTCAAAAACGCCTTCAATTCCGTAGACAGGGGCGCCTTGCTAAAAGAAATTAAAGACAAAATTCCAGAAATTGCAAGCAATGCTACGGTTCACCGTCAAAATTAATTTACAGAAACAATGTCATTTCGTTCGCGGTTGGTTGTCAGCAGGGCGACCCTCTTGGTCCGGCCATATTTAGCCTTGCTATCCAACCAGTAATTCAACGTCTTAAATCCAAACTTAATGTTTGGTATTTAGATGACGGAACGATAGGGGGAGACGTGGACACAGTTTTTAATGATCTAAAAATCATCACAGACGAATTTCGGCAAATAGGTTTAGACCTAAATTTTTCAAAGTGCGAGCTTTTTATTTCGGACTCTTGTGTAGACAAAAACAATACCATAATAAAATTCAATAGTTTGGCTCCCAACATTACAGTTGTAGATAAATGTTCACTTCGCCTCCTTGGTTCACCAATTTTTGATGAGTCTTATCAGTCATTTGTAGATGAGAAAATTCAAAAATTCAACAAAACCTCGGACAGACTTCTCAAAATTAATAGCCATATGGCTTTTACAATTATTCGGTTTTGCTTGTTTGTACCTAAATTTACGTATTCTTTGAGATGTTGTCAACTGTGGAAACACAGCGAGCTCTTAGAAGGCTTAGACAACATAATAAAGAATACTTTATCATCGGTTTTGAATATCTATTTCGATGACAAGGCATGGTCGCAGGCCTCCCTGCCTGTCAAATTGGGAGGCTTAGGTATCCGCAAAATTTCAATTGTCGCCCTGCCAGCGTTCTTGTCTTCTGTCTGCAGCACTAGTTCTTTAGTGGAAAAATTTTTAAAGCCGTCTTTGGTCTCACCTGGAAATTCATTCAAAATTTCGTTTTTAGACGAGGCTCGAATTGCTTGGCATATTGTTTGCCCTGATGCTGGTCCCCCAAAATCTCTTTTTTCCCATCGGCAATGGGACGGACCTCTGTGTAAGTTGACACGGAATTGTTTGTTACAAACGTGCTCCAGCTCTGCAGATCGTGCCCGTCTCCTGGCCGTTTCTAAATGGGAGTCAGGACATTGGTTGCAAGCACTTCCTTCATATAATACTGGCACTCTATTGGATCCCGTAACTTTCCGTATAGCAACATGTCTTCGGTTGGGTGCAAGGTGTTGCGCGCCCTATCAATGCCAGTGCGGTACTGTAGTCGAACAGCTTGGTCATCACGGATTATCGTGTACTAGGTCTGCCGGTCGGATATCTCGCCATGCCAGCCTTAACGACATCATCCGACGGGCCTTTGTCACCGCTAACGTACCAGCTATTCTCGAACCGAATGGTCTGTTGCGTGACGATGGTAAGAGGCCCGACGGCTTGACTTTAGTCCCTTGGGAGCTGGGGAGGCCTATTGTGTGGGACGCTACATGTGTCGACACACTTGCGCCTTCCCATCTTTCAAGGACATCCGTGAGGGCTGGTTCGGCGCCAGATTTGGCCGAGGATCTCAAGAGGCGCAAATATGCAGGTCTCGACAGAGCCTACGCATTTGCTCCCCTTGGAGTCGAGACCCTAGGTCCGTGGGGTACCGTGGGCGACGCGTGACCCGAGAGCTGGTGAGTATCTGGCGCAGCGCATTAGCATTGCCATACAGCGGGGCAATGCAGCCAGCGTCTTGGGGACGCTTCCGACTGGTATTGATATGGACCAGTTGAGCTATCTGTAGATTGTTTGCAACAGTCTGCAGTTAGCTCAATTGTTTCAATTGTAAATACTAGTTTAATATCTTTATATTATTTTATTGTTATTTTCTTTGTCAATTAAGACTTTTAGTCTTAAAAATAAGATATTAAATAAAATTTTGAAATAAGTACTTTATTTTATAAATTGTCTAATCTCTTAATAGACAATAAAAATAGAAACTACTTTTACTTTGGCAAACCAGAAAATGTTGTAGCGGTTTGCAGCAATGAGTTTTTACAATTTACATGGAATATCACTGGTTTGCAGTGATTTCATAAATTGTTTGAATTTCTCGCCTTTTTCTAATGACACCTTGGCTTGCTTTATTATTACTAAACTCACTTATTTACAGTCTATTGTGATTTTATAATTATTGATATAAATAAATAATCCTGGACAATTCAAAGCATTATGTAGCCTGTAAGCTAAGCAGAACTTTTGTTATGGGTACTTGATAATTAATATACTTAATACAATACATTACATTAGATATTTTTTATTATACATAGAAAACATCCAGAACACCCGGAAAAAATATCTGCAGATCGTACAGACATTATTCCCAAGGCGTGAATCGAACTCCGAACCTCGTGCGTCGCAGGCGGACCTTCGCCCGTTGCGCCACACAGGTCATCATATCATCACTTTACCGGGATCAAAAGTAGCCTCTATGTCCATCCCCGGAATACCATCTAACTCCCTGCCTAATTTCAGTAAGATCCGTTCAGCCGTTTAGGCAAGAAAATACAGACAAGCATTACTTTTGAATAATATTAGTATGGATATCATAAAATAATTATTCTTCCATACTAAAACACCAAAGTTAGGGCAGGGCCACGTCCGTCGAATCCGCTAGTTAATTTATATTTTTGCTACGGAATAATCGTAAAAACGTTCATTGTGGTACTTAATACATAGTTTTATATTAATTATTGCAATAATATTGATTGTACTGACTCCGTGATTATCGTTTTGGATAACTTTGGTCAACAAAACCTTAAATACTTATGTTATCGTTCCAGGAATCCCTCACAGAAATGACGTTGAGTCAGGTTGCGGGGATATTCTACGTCCTTGTGGGCGGTCTGACGGTGGCTCTCGGCGTGGCATTTGTTGAGTTCTGCCAACACGGGCGTGCTGAGGCAGCCAGGGCCAACGTCCCCCTGCGCGCTGCTCTACGCGCTAAGGCTCGCTTGGCTACTCGGGACCGCAAAACTCCTCCACAACGAACCCCGCAGCGAGAACATGATAGATTGGGCTGGAATGGAGCTGCGTTCGGGGTATGCGTCAACAATTGCCGGAATCAATTTGTTAAATAATAATGATTTCTAGCTCTAATATCGTGATTCTTCGTATAAGGGTATCTGTATAACAAAGATATTCTGTATGAACCGCTTCATTAAATACACAATTCTTTATTAATAGGTATTTAAAAAAACTACAAACGGTAAACAAGGAATTATCAACATTAAAGCGACCGATTCCTTCTAATAATTTTAGTGACAACATACTTTATCTGCAACATCTGCGCTAATTATACAATTACTATTTTAGCACCATAAGCCACACACTATGCAATTATTTACACATCATCATCATCATCATCAGCCCATACACGTCCACTGCTGGACGCCACAAATAGCGGTCCTGAGCCGCCTCCATCCATCGACTCCCTGCGACCGCTAAGATGTCGTCGGTCCATCGAGTGGATGGTCTCCCATGTAGGGGGGATTTGCCATAATCACCACGCTTGGCAGGCGGATTGGTGATCGCAGTGTTGGTGTTTAAAAATACTCAGACGGAAGCTGCTGCCCTTCCTCTGGTAGGTTCCCTTAGTCGGCTCTTACGACATCCACGGTTTGAGTTGGAGGGGTCAATATTCGTACGCCACGGCCCCACGGCCCCTATTTACACAGACTATATTAATTAATTTATAAAGGGTTAAGATAAATATATTATAAAGGGTAAATAAAGATATTAAACTTGTACTTTCAGTTTCTCAGTATTGGTTGGATTATAATTTCGTTGACACCTAACTACTGTAATTTAGCATAAAGTTTTATGGAAAATCAGCCGCTCTCTGACAGGGCACCATTGATACAATTCAAGCCCATAATAAAAATAAATGATAAGATTATATTTTTTTTACACCTAACTGCAGTCGAGATGTTGAGGGAAACCCTTGTTTATGCTTTTATACTTTTAGTTTTTAGTAGTAAGTAATAACAAATGGGGACGCTTCCTATATGTTTTGATATGGATCAGTTGGGTCATCTATAGATTGTTGGCAACAGTCTCCAGTTAGCTCAATTGTTTTAATTGTAAATACGAGCACTAAATTGTTTCTATTCTTTGATCATAGTTTTCACAATAATTACATTCTAAAATAATTATCAGGAGGGAAACTCTTCAAATACATTATTATATACGGATTTCTATGAGAGAGTACTAGTTCTTACACCTTCGTTAGTGGTCGACAATCAGATCGAATTTATTAAACGAAAAAATCGTAGAGCATACATGGAATGTTTCAATGCAGATCGAAACCCACAAATACTCGTTCCCAAACATTAGTTTGATCGTCTATGAATGGAACACCTAGTATAGTCCAGTCCAAATTATATGGAAGGTTGTACTGTACAATAGAAAGTAGTCTTGTCAGTCAGGTTTTTTATCTGTTTATGTGTTACGAAAATCTTATTATTTGGGATACAATTATGATATGAAGAACATTATACCTAACAAAAAATACAATGATTGGTGTGATTTTTATGCCAGGTCTTATAATTAGGTAGCTATTTCTTGTTACTAATTATGCATTTTAAACAAATTTATGTTTAAGCCAAATGAGCCTTTAGGAAGAACATCATTGCCAAGACTTCGTCGATTACAGCTTTTGAGTGTAAGTTAATTTTTAAAAATTTTTGTGTATGAGAGCCTTGTTTGAGCCCCTTATTATTATCTTAAACTTCTACTATATGTTGCCTAAATTACCTGCATCTGACAGTACCTAATCAAAAACAATTAACTCAGAATGTAGCATTTTCCAATAAAGAAAAAATCCTATTTCCCTCAAACCTATGTACCGCATTGTTTTTATTATTTATTTATAAAAAAAAATACTTATACTGTTCTCATTTAAGACAGTCTAAACCAGAGAAGGTTTTTAATACAGATTTCCGATTTCAATAACTTTATTTCTTTGGGCTTAGGAAATAGGCACATAGACAAGTCAAATTTGAGTGTTGGGGGTAACAGCGAGTTGCCGCACATTTGGCATAAAGTTATAGGTAATAAAATATATTATTATAATAAATACTATGTCTTGGTACAAAACTTTGTTAGCGGTTGAAAGAAATAGTACCATTACCTATCACTAAAAGAAAAGGCACCAATACACAGTTTACTAGTCACACTATTATTTTACCGTTTTGTCATCCTTTTAGTCCTACGTTATTTTGAATTTATTTTTTACCTTATTAGAAGGCACTGTATCGCCGCGGAGGTCTACTTTCTTATGCTCTGTCTATCTAGAAATTTAAAAGGTATAAACAGTGCATAGACGGTATATAGCGCCACCATCTAATAGCGTTCGCTTTCCAGTCTAAACTATTTGCTAACATATTATTTTACGGAAAACGCTCCATTCTTCTTTTTTAATTATAGTGCATTAATTATTAATCTTGCATGTTTCAATTTCCACCTTAAACTCATCTTAAATGGTACGGATAAATATAATGGCTTATTCCACAATTCCTTTGAAAAAATCCCCACATGCGCACATTTATATTTTATATACACTAAATCTTATAAAAATCGAATACAAACAACGAATCACTATGTTATCATAGTTTTTGATTTGATTTTAAGGTATGTCCTACATTAATATAATAATTTACCTATTTACTGACATGTAAGGAACTTCCGTCCCAATGCCAGATTAAAAATGAATATTTTTGTTTATGAAAAAATATAACGTTGAAAAATAACAATATTTTCATAATCAATATCGACCTAACACTTGGCATGTGTAGCTCCAACAACTATCAAGTTAGGCTTTGAAATCCTTTTTGCTAGAAATCCAAACAATTGCATCTAACTGTTCACCTAACTCTTCTAAATTCCAAATAATCCAATAAATTAATTCTGTGGAATTGTTTTAAGAAGGTTTCTTTACATAACGGTGTTTTTTCGATTTACAGTACTTCTCCGCTGGCACCCAGATCTCCCAAGAGGATGCGGTCCATGCCAGTTTCACGCATGTCTGATCCGCGGAGAAGACCGTCGTAAATGTGCGGCGGTCTTCCCTAACGAAGCAAGCTAACAGCGAGCTCTATCAACTTTAAATGGAGTGGAACCTTCTCATATCAAGTATAAAATAGTTGAAAATTGACAATTTCCACTGAAGAATAACGCTTTTGCAAGAATTACGCTGTTCTCAGTAATTTTGGATATGGACTGAACCTTGGCATTGTGAAGTGAAAATACATAATTGTTTTCTTAAACGTGCTTTAGATTTCTAGTATTCCGTGACTAGGGATCTTGGGGTAGGGGCGGCTCATGACCGCTGTTCGTGGCGTCATTCGGGGGAGGCCTATGTTGGACGTATATGGGCTGATGATGATAATGATAGGGATCTCCCATAATGTGGGGTCGGATAGATTTAAAACGAATGTATGGTGGCAAATTTTTCTCGGAAATTCATGAAGCTGCATATGTTTTAAGGAATAAGGTACCTACATATGTCATGGAAAAGCAAACGTATATCTCAGTTATTAAAATAGGAGTTTAGTATCACATCAGTAGATAATAGGAAATAATTTGAAAATATCTGAATGTTGTGTCTTTTAATAAATATTTGTGTAGATTTCGTGTTTCTCGTAGTCAAATAATAGAAAATATTATACTATAAGAATATCAGTCAAAATAATGAGAAATAGTATTATAATATATGTACAAGTCGGACATAAACTGTGGAAGGAAAGGATTTGAGTCATAAAAATCATAATTTATGTGTGATATTAATCATTATAAAACGACCTTCACCGAGGTGTTTATTTGATGAAACGTATTTTATATTTAATTTAATATGTCAATAAATATATTGCATATGGGTTGTCTAACAAATTTCAGTCCATGAAATAATTAATAAATAATAAAAAAAAAAAATTTTAAACATTTCACCGGTTTTATAATTAGACAAATTCTATACCAATCGAAAGTCTGAAGCCCATAGAATATGCAAACGTTGGGTTGCCTATTCTTTTCCGGTCACAACTCTCGGGTTGCCAGATACAAACAGGTAAATCGATACTAGCATTTTACACCGGGCTGATTATGAAATTCGAAATGTATAAAAAAAAATTTTTTTTTTCAATTAATAATTAATCATATCATGGACTGAAATTTGTTAGACAACCCATATGCAATATATTTATTGACATATTAAATTAAATATAAAATACGTTTCATCAAATAAACATCTCGGTGAAGGTCGTTTTATATCGGGATCTTAGACTATAATAGGTTACTTAAATAATAGGTTATTCCAATCTTAAGAGGTCCAAACAGAGTGGTGGAGAGTATCAATCAATGTGTATCACATGGAGAACCATTTGGAGCTTCTAAGAATGGAAAAGTTAGTTTTTAATGTTAAAGAAGCACAGTATTTTGCAAATTAATATAAGGTTTGTCATTGTAATAGTTTTCTCTCATAGTTCCTTTCATTTATAAAACAAAACTTGTCGTTATATTTACCGTCTGTATTACGTGCTGCTGTCTAAATTTAATCTTTATGAATTAAAATTACGTGCATTTGTATTAATAAATAGATTTCGTTGCAGGGCTTAAGTTGTAAACTCGTGTAACTAAACTAGATATTATATTGATTCTAATGAAATTGGTACATACACATGCTATTTTCATAGCAATGAAAATGTTGCATACCGTTTCTTTTGATCAAAATAAATAACACAGTAGTATTTTTAGGTTTGTCAAATAAATTTGAATAGTGCACCAATACCATATATAGGATTGACAAATATTTAGCGAAATAAGACTAGATTGTATGTGTAGTACTTTATAGTTATGCACGCAATTATTAAGGATTTTATTCACCGTCGTTACATTAATTAAATATAAAAACATTGATTACTGGAACATTCACATACTTTGTTATATTTATAGGCGTTTTATGATTAACCTATAAGATCTGATGGTAAAAGAACTTTGAGGCTTGCAACGACTGTGGTAGCTGTCACTGTATATGGTGAAATTGGGATCTTTACAAAGTTTATTTATTCAATATCGACGCAGTAATATTATAGGCGCCAATACATCAATATTTCATTAGTTATACTAGATAACTTCTAAATTATATCAAAATTTATACTCAATTTTATTTATAACTTCTTGTAGTGAATGTAGAGAATTACAGTGAATTTTCATATGTCAGAACGGAATATCTGGTAAATTTAAATATATTCCGTTCTGACATATCAAAATTCAAGCAACATGGAAGTTTACGAGAATGTTATTTTCATTTAAATTTCTTAGTAATAAATGAATACTAAACGACATAAATGAGTTTTCCTTGTCTCCTTCGCCATTTCGTTGTATTATGTAGGAAATAATAAGTAATGAGTAATTAAAGGTTTTATACTTTTAATTAAATGGTCAAGGAAAAATTTTGACGAATTTTGGCATATTACTAATGAATGAAGAGAACGATTGGAGTGGAATGTTAGAGAATCCACCTATTAACATAGGTGTCGTGGAAGAGATAAGTATAGAAGAAGTTAAGAAAGAGGTGAGAAGCATGAAAAATGGGAAAGCAGTCGGACCAGATGGTATACCAGTAGAAGTATGGAAGTTTCTAAAAGCAGATGGGTCAGTGGAAGTGGCTGACTTTGTTCTTCAAAATTCGGGTTCCTGGTCCCTCTACCAGGCATAAACCCGAATTTTGAAGAACGACAACGGACACCATATTCGTACTTCGCCAACTATGCGAAAAATACAAACGTGGAGAAGGTCCATGATAGAGTACCCCGTGAGGTTCTGTGGTGGGCGCTGAAAGAAAAGAGAGTGCTAGGAAACACCTGCAGCTTGTGCGTGCGATGTACTGTAGAGCTCGTATTTACGTCCGATCTGAAGCTGGTGTCACCGATAAGTTCAATGTAGCTTGCATCAGGGATCGGCTTTAAGCCCTTATTTGTTCCTCCTGATTATGGATGCTGTTACATCGGACATACAGGAGGAGGTTTGTGTACCGCTTTATCTTTGCTACAACCATCGAATGGATGTTAAAGTTGAATACAGAGCTGAATATTTAAAAATGACCAAGTTTTTATCTTACATTTATAGCAGGAAAGTCAGCTAAATATGAATTTGATTTAAAAAAGATTATTGCCTTCTATAGAAGTTTTGGTGAAAGAAGATTTACAATAAATTATATCTATTCAGTGAACGCCCTAACAATCCCGTCGAAGTTTCGCATGCAATGTAGAATAGAGAAATCAACAAAAACAATGTTTCATTACTACGTCTTTTGTAAGTTTTAACAAAATTTTGAAATATTGTACAGATAAACAAGGGATCTTAAAAAAATAAACGTATAAGCGACATTTTGAATGATGATTTCATAAAATATCTACAGATGGAGTTAATTAATGATGAGATTGTAGTTGGATTTGCAATAGAAAAATTGCGAGTTGAGGAAATTAAAAATCGTTTAGAGCATTGCTCTAAAATATCAATTATATTTTAAATTCGCGATACATTTGTTTTTACTTTGATAACAATATTGAATTACATTTTGGTTTTTATTTGTTTTCTGAATGTACTACGGTTAACAAAACATATTATTTGCAATGGTACCATCGATGTCATGGAACGACGGCAAACAATAATTGCCACGGTACTATTGATGGTACTATCTAATATTTCATTAAATTATTTCATTTTTTTTTATTTTACAAATGGACTTACAGTAACAACCAGGACGCCCAAGAGTCAGGTTACTGGTACAACGGTGAACGAACAAATTTGACCAGTAGAATTTTGTGATTGAACTATTGGCAATAAATAGACAGTACCTAGACTTGGCTATTCTGAATTGAAATTATCGTAATTTAGCTGTATCTCTACAGAATTTGTTCCATACCGTCGAGGTAGACTTTAAAATGACTTGTAAACTAAATAATTTTCCATGACTCCATCGTTTGTCATGCAAGTTTTGGCCTAGAAATGTTAGTTGGAACCTGTTATTTTAGGTCATGCCATGCATAATTATTGAACTCACGTGAGCAAACGCGAAACAGCTGTTAATTTTTTGCATTCGTTCAGCTGCTTTTTGAAGTGTTTCTTTAAGATTTTTACGAAACTTTTAAATTTGATAAATTGAGAAGCTTTTGGTTTTGTGGAGGAGCTAAGAGTTAGTATGAATTTATTGCCGTAGCGTCTAGTCTCGCCGACGCCTTGCTCCAGCTCATAAAACTTTGTCGCGATTTGAGCCTTTTTGCAGTTCCTTTCACAAAACTAGATAAAGTGAATGAAATATTTCAGCTAATGAAGGATATAACAGTGCTATGAACAAATACTTCACATGGCGTCTAAGAAGAACTTATGTATTCAAGTTACGCTGACCGCCTATCAAAAAAGTTGAATTTTAACATTAAATAACAGCTTTCTAAGGAGCTTTGGTAGATTCGCCACATGCTCAAAGAATTGATTACTGAAGGGATAGATGAATTTTATCACCAGTACAGATAATCATTGACTACCCATTTATACAATGAATACTATTTTTATTACTTTCTTGCAAATCGTGTCAAAAAACGTAAAACCTCGATAACACAAATCGCATTATATTTCACAAAAATGTCAGTGTCTCAAACTAAAATAACAAAATGTATTTTTGTGCGTTGTTTTGATAATTTTCAATATGAAATGGTTGATTGTGTTTAATGTGAAAGACCTGTCTAATAATTTGTTTTTTCAATCTAATAATTTGTTTATTTTTTATTTTTTTACATATACTTTACATATACAAAAAACTAACTTCTAAAATATTAACAATAAGTTACAAGATAAAAAGTGATACCTACTTCGGGAATAAAACAACGGGATAAAACTTCGGGATAAAAAAATCTACACCAGTGTGAGATAACTAGGTGACGGTTTTATTATTATTTTCTAGGTGGTGGACAGCGGGAATAATCCTAGAAAACCATTAAATAAAAGTCTGGTCTGTTACACACACACTGTGTGTATTTAAGTAGCTTTCCACTAAACTTAACCGGTCTTTTTCCCGGTAGTGTCGGTCTGCCATTCATCCGGATTATGAGAACGAGGGAATACAGTGCAAATTCGTTTTCACACACACTGTGTACTATAGGCATAATAATGTCCTGCGCACATCTCTAGTCTACGTTGAAACTGGACGCCGCGCCGCCGTAGCAGAAATTCGTCGAGGAGGACATCATCACTAAACGTAACTTTAATTCGTTTTAAGCATTTCGACAAATATTAAGATCTGCCCAAAGCCATTTATGCAACTTTATCACAGTGCCGGCGCAGATCACGATGATCAGATCAGACTTGAGTTACTTGCTGCCAGGCAGATCACGGGGGCAGATGGAAACCAGCTGATTTGCCCCGGCACCGTGTTCACGCTTGTCATGACCACACACAGGCAACCGCCATGCGCGCTTATGTTTGGTCAATAAGACAGTACAGACAAGTAGTTACATGGCATTATTTTAAGTAACAATCAAAGGTAATCAAAGTTTAAAAATTATAAGACAGTTGTGCCAAAGTATTACGAGCGTTTTAGGAAGAAAAATAATGTACAGAGAAGCAAGTTGTGTGGGTGCGTCGCATCGAGTGCGGTCGATAGTAGAGCCAGAGCGGCAGGAGGTACCGGGCCGGGTCACGCCTGCCACGATCGATACAAGCGCGCCGCGTCGCGTCGACAGGAGCATAGCCAGCACCGAGACCTCCTGGGCCAGTCGGCCGCGCTTCACCGGCGGCGAGCGACGAGGCTGTGTACGCGCCCATCGCACATGCGACCGCGCGCGTCATGAGCGGCGCCCGCCCACGAAGTGCCATCCTGCTGGCGCTTGCTGTCGCATTTTTCCCACACGCAAATCATGTCGAGTAAGTGCCTATTCAATCATTTCAGCAATAACTCAAAATAACACACTTTTTCTAATAGCAAGGCGATCGTAAATCTCGGTGAGGTTGTAAACATAATACATGTATTTATGTAGGTATTAGAATAAAGTACTAGACTAGGTGAATGCGATAATTACATGATTAAATCTAAAGTCTAATAAAATGTAAAAATACACAATACTAACACTACTTGTACGTGTGTTAGTATTGTTTATTTTACTAACGGATTAAGATGGTTATTAATACAACGCAATATCAAATTGTTACTATCAATTAATGAGGCATCTATCAATCTGAATTAATCGGGCAAGTTAGTTATTAGATTTGTCCCATGTTTTGATGCACATCATTTTGCATGAGCGAGAGAAAAGAAGGTCTGGTATTTACATGTTTTGTGTTTAAATATGTACATATAAAAGCTGTGAATACAAGTAAAATGCAAATCGTAACACTGCGTCAAAGGCATGATGTTAAAGTTTACAATAGTCGTGTCATGCGCAAACATCTCGCCGTAGGAAACTAACTCCCACATACTCAAACGCAACTCACATTAAAGCACGTCTCAAATCGAGTTTTTTAGACAGTTTTCAATGAAAGACTGTCGAAAATTCGTCACTTGAGACGAACTTAAATCTAAGTTACGTCGAGTATTCAGGGATAAATCAGAGTTCTCTCTTGACATTTCTGTTTATGCTAATTTAACGTTTAACGTGGAATGCCATATTTTTATAAGGTGAGAATAATTTTATAATGCCATAAGATAATTAATTAAGGCAGATATTACGTTAACCCACCATTATTGAAGATCTAAAATAAAAACATAAATACATTTTGCCACTGGTTGCTTAAAATAATATTTTCTTCTGAAATATAATAGGGATGAAATAAACATTTATATAGATGATTTCTAAATAAATCTATAGAATTCCTATTAGGTACCTAAAGCTCGTTAGGGAAGGTTATGTCCTGCAATGGATTATTACCTATAGGCTGTTGATGATTAGGATGCCCAAAATAGTAAAGGCGCAGAATAACAGAGTAACGGGTACTTATGGTCAAATTATGATAAAACCAAGAAGTATCGGAAATATAAAATGTCAGGGTAATCATTCTATCAGTCTATCCACGCACTATCTAGGACTTTCTTTCATCTATTCTACGTGCTATTCTGAGACGATACCATAGTCAAAGAAGAGAGATAGTTTTACCGAATTGGACCCTGATTATGGTTTCTGGTTCGAATACATTTTCTCTAATCTTTTGGTGCAAAATCCAGTTGTCGTATTTTTCGGAAAATCAATCGTTAAGATGCAGCGAATATAAAAAACTCAGAGACCATGACTCCTCTTACGACTTTTTTTTACCCTCGTGGTTTTTGATTTGGCCATCCACTTCCACCCAAAAATCACCCTATATACGAATAGTAGACGAAAACTTAATGCAAACATAAATAAAAATTTATATAAAATTGCATTGGATCTAGGAACATGAAACTAATGTCAAGATGTCACTTGAACAAAGAACAAATGCCTGAACGAAGTTTAAAACAAACTGTTTCAGCCCCCTTGTACAAGGATTTTTATTTTGACGTACCTACGAGTATGTTTATGTTTTGAAAACTTACTATTCAAATCTATGCCAGTTAAATATCCTTGTACAAGCGGGGTTTGATTGTATTCAAATGCATAGTATTATGCGTTATCCGAAATAATAATAAAAAAAATTACTGGAAGAAGGCAAGTGGTTACGAAAGTTATCATGCGTTGATAAGCCATATTGCAAGCAGAAAAGGTAGTCCGTTACAGGTGTAACGTCGGACTACCTTAACGTATAAACACAAAAAAATACAAGAAATTTATATACTCAAAGAATTTTTGACAAGAATTATAAATACCGAATAAAATAGCTTCTCTAAATTAAACAATATTATCCTTAGGGCCCTACCTCACCTCACCTCACGCCACGGGGCGATGCGGCGGGCGCGGCAACGTCGTTGGTCACTGGCTACGAATTCAACCTATTCATTCTGTAGTATGGCAGCTACTTGGCGACGGTTTGGCAACGCTGTCTGCCATAATAATTGTTTGGATACGTTGCCAGCGACATCGCCGTAGCGTCCCGGTGAGAAAAGGCCCTTAGTAACACGATTAAACCGATACATTTGATTGCCCAGATAGATTTAAAGTTGTTATTCAGGTCCTTTAGTATAGTACGAATTATTATTCTGCTAACAATAGAATATTCACTCCTGGGGAAAAATAGAAAAGAATTACCTAATAAAAATATTCAAAATTTTGATTTACGTGCAACCAGGCTAAACTTTTACATTCTTGGATATAAGGAAGAAGACAATTTTTATATTGATTTAATCTGTAAAACTAATGATATTACAAAATTATATCAAATTCCTTAGTTTCTTAAGTATATCTAAACTGTGTGGAAATTGTGCTTATTTATAATGAAACATGATAAATAAAGAACTTTGAAAAACAATACATAATTATAAAAATTGACTGCTTCCTTATATCCAATTGAATCAAAATCGATTGAATCGAAACTAAAGGTACCTAATAAAACTAAAATTTCATAGGCGAAAGTATTTAAATAAAAATGGAACAATAGTACCTACCTAAAAATAAATTTAAAGACGGTTCCCGACGCGATTTAAAGATAAGAACCAAACAAATGAATCAACACCACAGTACCCTTATTTATTTTCCAGATCTTCACAACTAATTTTGCGAATAGAAACGATTTTATTTGTTACCTGAACTACACTAAACAATGCTTGCCTAAAGGCGCTCCCTCACCGCGGGCATTCGCCTGTAATGAAACATTTAGATTGGAATATTATATCCAGCGACGAATGTTAACGAAGCATTACAGTGCGCAGCCTATAATGATAGCCCCTTCGTTTCACATCGAAAAACAACTAAATCGACTCCAGCAGAATGCTCCAAATTGGAACTTACTGGATTCTTAAAGAAAGACCAAACCAACAAGGAGCAAGAACAAGAACCTTCTTTTAATCATATACCTTCTTCCTTTAATCTCTACGAACACAGAACAATGAAATAATGCTCTCGTCTCTTTATACCCACCCTAAAACCCTAAAAATAATTTGAGGGAGTGGGGATAAAATGAGGTTTCGCGTTCGGTCTAAATACACCTTTACATTACTTCAGCTAGCTGCATAGTTCGTGCGAGTAAACTTTTAAAGCACAAGACTTGGTATATTATATTAGCGTTATTACAACCATCTGGTCCGATACATCTGCACGACAATCGCGCATTTGTACATATGTATAAGTACGGATGTATCGGACCAGACGCTGTTTAAAATGCACGTTCCGAAGCCCGCTTTCCAAACGCTTAATGACACATTAAGCGTTTTGAAAGCGGGCTCATGGTACAAAGCCTGGTGCCCACCAGGCGGATAATCTACCGCCTACTAAGGTGGTAGATATCCGCCTGGTGCCCGCTATCGCGGGGCGCCGGATATCGATGATGTGTCACTGAGTCCGAATCCGTTTTCTACTGCGTTATTTATAGGCTTTGGTTTTACCGAACTTCGTGTCCCACATTCAAGTTTACGTATAGAGAACGTTTAAAAAAATATATTAAATAGTTCTAAATTATAAAATCAGGGGAAATAATTCGTGTAGTTTTGTAAATTGGTACGGTCGAAGGTGTGCTGAGGATGCACGGGTTTATGTACTGGTCACCAATATGTATTATGTCAAAATAAGTAGAGCCAAATTGCCACTTGGTTTGTTTACATTATCGCCATTTTTGTTTAGAATTATTAATAGATCGACATGGGTTTTTTTATGTTGGGTCGGCAGATAACTAAACTTGCTTATTCTAAACTAAAAATGTAAGTAATGTTGAACATTGACGAAAAAACGACACCGTTATCTTGAATCGTCTATTTTTAATCTCTCTGTTAAAATTTACAAACCCTGTAGCTCCAAAAGTATTGATGGTTGGGCAATTTTCTTCGTATATATGCATGTACTCGTAATAAAGAGAGTCAGATAACAACATAGAAACATTCGAAAAACATCGCGAGTAAAAAACTAAGTATGCAGTTTTAGTTTTCTTCTAAATCGAGGTCATGAATAACTTCTTAGAAGCATAGAATTATAAGGCTCAGAATAGCAGTTGACACAAACGAAGTACATCCAAGAAAATTCGCCGATACCGACGAATTTTGAAACTCGAACCGTTAGTACAATACATCAAATGGCGCGGGAAAACAGCTTTAATATAAAAATATTATAATGGTGTATTGTGCGATAAAAGGGTGTTCAAACGCTACTGATAAGAAAAATAACATTAGTAAAGTTTCATTTCACTGGTAAGTACAAATATTAAATTTGTAATTTTGCATTAAACAGTCATCAAAACTCATAAATAAATTGAAAATTTTTGTCCACCATTTTCGTGAAAATGTTGCTATGCTCGCGAAATAAGTAAATTGAAAATTTTTGTCCACCATTTTCGTGAAAAACTTGCTATGCTCGCGGAAAAAAATACCCCGATTTTGTTACTTAGTTTATGAAATTTATAAAGATGAACATACATACGTGTTGGGGCGAACTTTCGTCCGAATGATACATAGTGCTTTATTTACATCTACAAGGGAAAATCGTCGTTTAAGAATCTTCAAAATCACTCAACGATATTCTGAGTATATTCAAATTGTAAACTCAAATAGAAAATTGGTATCAATATATCATCATCATCAGCCCATACACGCCCACTGCTGGACATAGGCCTCCCCCGTACGACGCCACAAATAGCGGTCCTGAGCCGCCTCCATCCATCGACTCCCAGCGACCACTACGATGTCGTCGGTCCATCGAGTGGATGGCCTCCCATGTAGAGGGGGATTTGCCATAATCACCACGCTTGGCAGGCGGATTGGTGACTGCCCTTCCTCTGGTAGGTTCCCTAAGTCGGCTCTTACGACATCCACGGGTTGAGTAGGAGGGGTCGATATTCGTACGCTGCGGCCCCACGGCCAATAAATACTATGACATAATTTGTGCCTGCAAGAGCGCTTTTCTCTGATTGATTCTTTTTTAATTTGGTTTTTAATTTGGTTAAATTTTTAGGGAAAATACCATTCACTGGCAACATTCAATCATATGATTGTGTGAGTGACATCACTGTATTTACGTGCTGTCAAAACACACATAGATCGGTTTTTGTCTACACAATTTGACAAATTGTTGATTGACACTATCCCTCTGAAGATTTTCCTCTAATTCTTATTGATACGTACCTCGAAGCATCCCAACAACTGCATCGATTTTGATAAAAGGTATCAAGATACTCGACTAACTTCAATATTTTGAAGTCTTCTCCGCCCTGTATATTTTTCAATAGTTTTGATAATTTATTTCATAACTTCGTGATAATGATTAATAGATAACATTTTCAAGAGTGAAATGAGATTGACTATGTACCATTATAACCTTAGACCATTGAATGTACCATTAGAATCTACTTCAAGAGATATGACGAATGAAGTAATAGTCAATGAGAAAGAGGTCCTAGTCACTTTTTCAAACACATGTCATTCGTGGATAATTTTTTACTTACCTATTTTGGGGATTGTTAGTATTTGGGGTGGACACTGGATATTGATAATTATAAACCCAAGCTAAGCAATAAATATAGGTAATAATACTATTTTACCGATTTTGATTTCAACATCCTACGTATACAGGGTGCCACGAAACATGTGAACTAAATAAATAAATAAAATTCTTTTATTTCATGCACATACGATATACAAAATTATGGAAACATCAAAATTTATATGAAAACTAACCAGTAAAAATAATTTGTATCTACTAAATAAATCCGTTCAGTACTTCTGGCGAGAACAAACATTCATCCATACATCCATACTTTCGATAAAAAGATCTTAGAAATACAAAAAATAAACTCTTTAATTGTACACCACAAAGATACATATAACACATAGACATTAACATAAACAAGTACCTACAATGTGCGGCCTTATTGCTTAGAAGCGATTTATTCCAGGCAATAATTAGACAACTATCTACACCTCATTATGAATGTAAACGGGTTGCATTTATAATGAATTCTTCAAACTACGAAACTATTTATAATAAAACAACTACAGCTAATCGGCCTTATAGCCCGGCTACACGCTCAAACATTTGTGCATGCATCATTACACAAACCAGTTTGCGCAAGCAAGATTAGCCTGGCCACACGCTCCATCTTGCTTGCGCAAACTGGTTTCTGCCCGGCCACACGCTCCATGATTGCACATTGATTGCACAAATGTTTGAGCGTGTAGCCGGGCTATTAGCAACTATAGATGCCCAAGGTCGCCAAGCTACTCTAAATTTGTTTTATTTTCACAGGGGCGCCGGCGGAGGTGGAATGTTCGGTGATGTCAATATATCTGCAATCTTAGATTCATTTAGTATAAGCTATGACAAGAGAGTAAGGCCAAACTATGGGGGTGAGTATTCATTTTAAGAGTAATTCAACTTCCAAATAAGGTAGGTTATTTTATTCAACTGATAAATCCAGCTAGAACATGATACACTAAAATTATGACGAGACAATAAAAACAAATAAAACTCGGGATCCAACAACGGCCTCGGGATCCAACACACACAAATCGCAAAGGCCACGATTTCTATGAATTGGGACCCGATTTTATTTGTTTGTACTGTTTATAATAAAAATGTTACTTGAGACTTGCAATAGAATTTATTGCGTTCGAGTATTCGAGTAAACGAAAGAAAAACCATCCTTGGTAGAATAAGTTTACGAATCTTCCACCAGTTTTATCAGGCTATGATAAAAAATATCAAGCTACACGACTTACCTATAACACAAGATCTTTGTAATGAAAGGAACCTGATAACTCCGTGAAAACCACAAGACAATTTTCGCTGAAGAAAATTCGTTCAAAAACAATTTAACACGGCAAAATTAATACAGAATTTAAGCTATTGACCTATTAACAGCTAATAACCAGCTAATAGCAAAAGTTATACACGAATTTATGTTAAAACAAATCAAAGCTGAAAATAATTCGTGATAATTCTGAAAGCTTCACCACAGCACAAACTCCGACTTGATTTTGACAATACAGCAGCGTTGCTATGGTAACCATATAAAAAAGTCAAGGAGGAAAAAGATCTCATTAAAAATGATTTTGAGGTTTTATTTAAATACACAGCCAAGAAAAAAAAAGAAAACTAATTTGGTTGTGCGATGAATTGGACCATCCTTCCCGATGTATTTTGAGCTGTCGAATCGATATTCGGAGTCAAAATTAAGATGCTGTGTACCATTTTTTTGATAACTTCTCAAAATGTTGTAAATACTACTAGTCTACTAGATCGGGATCTAGCTTAATTATACTTCGTTTACGTTCAATAATTTTTACACAGACATAATTTTGACTTCGAATATCGATTCAGCAGCTCAAAATACGTCGGAAAATTATAGGTCCGATTCGTCGCACAACCAACTTTTTTTTCTGTAGATGTGTTATATGATTTTTATATATTTTATTGATCAGAACTTTAATATAAAATTGACACTAATAGGCACATTTATTATAAAAACAAAATCTTTTAGTACGCCTACGCCGACAAGGTATCTACGATATCACACATGGGTCGATAAACAAAATATTGAAAGAATTGTAAAATGCATATCAAAATGTTGAATAATATGTCGTTTTCAGGACCACCCGTGGAAGTGGGGGTCACCATGTACGTGCTCTCCATCAGCTCTCTATCTGAAGTGAAAATGGTACCTTCTTTCAGTAGCAAGTTTTGAAAATACAACGCATATTATAGCAGATTTTGGTCCTTTAGTTTATCACCAGCATTATACCGTTCATTGTAGCACCCATTTCCACGGTACTACCACATTCTGTAGGGCAGGTGACACGAATCACGGCAGGCGCGGCATGGTACCTGCATTTATCGAATCGCGTGGATCGTAATGTCAGCTGGCGCGGTGGTCGGCGTCGCGCACGCTGTCGCCGGCGCCGCCGGCGCGCGAAGCGCTGCGGCGCTTCCCACATACAGCGTCCCGACATTGTCCATCAGCCACTCGCACCCGCGCCTCTCGCGCCCTGCGGTGATGGGGCACGACACCTTCCTCTGGTTTGGTTTTCACGGCGCGAGGCGTGCGCGCGACTCACGATTGGGCTTGATTGCAGGTCCGCCAGTGGAGGTGGGCGTCACCATGTATGTGCTCTCTATCAGCTCCGTCTCCGAAGTGCTCATGGTACTCGCCCCTGTCAGCTCCCGCTTGTCTCGGTCGCTCAGCCGCTCTGCGACCGAGCAGCCCCAGACACGAGGCTGCGAGCATGTCCGCGTTTGGTGGAGCAAAACGCCCTATGTCCGCCCAATTGCTTTCTTATTAAGTGTCTTGATTAGTACATGTACTTATTTATTCCAAATTGTGTAAAATGGATTTCATGATAAGAAACGCAAACCGTTTCCTCTAAACTTGAAATTATACAATTGTGTGCCCTGCAGTACTCGTAACTCCACAGTTGCTGCATACTATTGTAGAAAATGGAAATGCAAATTAAAGTGATGAAGTCTAAAATGTGGTCGGTACGGTTTCATTATAAATCTAGCACGCCATTATAATAACATCTAATAACATAATTACATAATCTTTATAACATATTCATATAATAACATAATCTTTATTGTAGGGAACGTAAGTCCATAGGCGTGCAGGTGTAGCATACGGCTTGATTTATAAAAGTTTCACGATGTTTTTGGTGATGCCCTCGACAATTGCAGTTGCAATCGCGTGCGTCGATGTTGTTTGTTCTTGTAGAAATTATCGACTGTTTGGGAAAACCATCCACTCAACAGCAAGTTATTGACTGCACATTTTAACAGTTGTGAGACTATTTTATTCCCTTCATATACCGATGATCCATTCTATTTGAACTCCAACACAAATAACAAGTCTTAATTTTATTGTTCGAAATGTTAATCATTATTATTTTACGTGATAAACAGGTTTTTACTTAGTTCAGGCACATGTATTATCTTATCCCATAAAAATATAAGATTAAGTACTCTTAGTTATCCTTTTAGTCCTAAGTTATTTTGAATAAATTGTTTTATTATTATTTTTACTTACAAGGCACGTATCAACACCGCTCACAAGAAAAAAATCGGCAAATATTTAATAATATATTTTTTTTTTTATATTAATTAAAAGCTTAAAAATTATCAGATTTTTTAATATCAATTTTATTAACATACATATATTTGAAACCGTCATCACAAGTCATCACTTTTGATTGCCAAAACGTTATAGTGGTGAATGAATTTGAAATGAAAAGCAATACCTACGTTATTTCAAATACCTAAGCTCTTTGGAATTGCGACGACTGTATAATTTGTGACTCATCGTAGTTTGTTGTCTTTGTACGTATTATGTGTATTTACCGAAATATTGCCAAATGTCGATATAAATAATCTCTTCATTACCCTCCAGTGTCTCGGAGCATTGACTTAGTCTGGCCTTAATTCGATTTATTCTTAAATATACCCAGCATAGTTTCATATCGTTTTATCTAATATTTATATACACCATAATTGCGGTCAAATGAAATATCATTCGTTTTCTATTCCTACCCAAGTGAGCTTGTTAGGCATAATTTCGTACGTGTACCCCCACCGTGGAAACCAAATCAAGGGGAAAGATCACAATGTGACGTGACCCATAGCCCCGCGGGATGTGATGTTGACATAATTATAAGTTACTACTTGTACTTAGTAATTGTGTGTACATTTTGATGTGTTGGTATTATCTGAACTTGATGTATCAATGTAGGTATTATAGCTTATTGCCTTCCAACGAGCCGTGGGCTGCCAGCATCGTCTCCCACTCCTCGCGAGTCTCGCCTCTCACTGCACCCAACCCATTATACATTCTTAGGCCACACTTGTCTCAAAGCTTCATTTCACACAACCATTATGCACACTTTCAGTTTCTCTGTTCGATTCATGCTTACCGCTCAGTTTGTACATATTTGTCGTATAGTAGAACTGTCTCGTATACTATCTGAATAGTAAAATAAAGTTAATGTCTTCTCATCTGAAGTTACAAGAATCGCGCTTCAGACCGTAAGTAAAAAACATAAACGTTTACAAGTTCCGCAGTCCGCATAAAAAAGCATGCAAATTATTAGAAATCTTCGTCTTATAATTGACTCATAGCATAATACGTTAAATAATGAAATGGTTGTTATCATTAACCCCCTTATTTATAACAGTCTGCTTACTTAGAGCATTGCTAATTATCACTCTATCTTCTTCTAATGACATAAATAAGAGCGAGAAATAACACTGCTTAGCATCTGTTTTAAGTTAGCAGACCATTATGAATAAGGGGGTAAGTGTTTATCATATTTACTATTTTAGTTGTTAGATATCCATCAGTTCATAGCAATTAAATCCATTCGCATCAGACGAGACTATTTCTGTTGAAATTAGTTTCGAAGGTACTTATTGATATAATAAATTCAATAATTTTCTCAGGACTTCACGTTGGATTTTTACTTCAGACAATTTTGGACGGACCCACGATTAGCATACAAAAAGCGAACTGGCGTGGAAACTTTGTCAGTTGGATCTGAATTTATAAAGAACATTTGGGTGCCGGACACTTTCTTCGTAAACGAAAAGCAATCGTACTTCCATATAGCAACAACTAGCAATGAATTCATACGTATTCACTACTCAGGTTCTATCACTAGAAGTATCAGGTTTGTTTCTATTTTGGGTGTGAAAAATATAAATCTACTATGATTGGTAAGAAAATGTGCCAATTATACTTACGATATTATTTCAGGTTAACCATTACCGCGTCCTGTCCAATGAATCTACAATATTTTCCAATGGACCGCCAACTATGTCACATCGAAATAGAAAGTTGTAAGTATCTATTTATACATATAAGCTCAGTATATGCCAATTATTTATTCAATGCTATTTGCGTGATTTTTAGATATTTTTACTTATTGTTTAGTACTTTATAATTCAGTAGGTATACTGTTTATATATCACTGAAAACAGCCCTTTTCAGTTAGTCTTAATCAATAAAACCTGTTTAAAAACGTATGGTGAAGAAGAAAAATGAATCAAGAAATAGATAGAGATGAATGGCTTTTAATATTTTTTTCATTTAAAAAAAAAATTTAAAGAAAATCACTTTCTGAAAAGTATCCAAAGAATCTTTTTAGATGTAAGATTAAGTGAACTAGGTACGATTTCATATCAATCTTTTTAGAAAATATTGTGAAAGGCCTCGGCAGACCTTAACTTTATTTCGCTAACAACGTATAGGCTGCTTGACCCTTAGGCTTACACTTACAAAAAATAATGAGGCAAATAAAATAGCCTCTGTCGAAATTTACAGATCCCATGTGCTTTGCTCAGTTTATAAATGTAAGCGGGTAAATTACGAACTTAGTTTGTGTTTAAGAACACCAACGTTTCATTCATTAACTAGGACTTCATCAGGGTGAAGTCTCTCAGAACCTTTCAAAAACTATAATCCAGTTAGTATTAAACTATTCAACGGCCGCGCTGTCACTACGAATAATAAGTTCCTCTCTATCCGGTAGAGGCGGTGCTACGTGCCAAATGTATGAAAGGAAACGCACTACAACTTTTATCGTCACCGTAAACTCATACTAAGGTTTTAGAATACAAAACAGTCGAATATTTTGGTCATATAAACTTAATAATATATGAAAGAAATGAAAATTTAAGATATATAAAATCAGTGCTTAGTAACTTCTAGTCTAGTATCATTATATTTACAAGTATATTTTATTACAAAAAATACTTCATTTCAATCAATTTGATACTATTGCTTAAAAAAGCAAGCGTGTGAAGTAGATAAACCTTGCTGTGGGTCGTTTTCAATCCACACGGCTTTTATATGGGTTTTAATTATTATTTTATTTAAAGTTTTACTTATGTACCTAGATTTACAAAAATCACAATGTTTTTACACCACGCTTCGTGTGTATAGAAGTGGTTTTACAATATGCTAATTATTTATGTGTTTCAAAGCTTGTGACATCACTGTGAAATGGATATTACTTTTATATGACATACAGTCGAGCACATTTAAGTGAAAATTTATTTTATTCTGTGCTGTACCGCAATGTTATCACAAGGCTTACTGATAATGTGATGCGACCACTTTCTTGTATCACAGATGCTACTAAGAAAAAATCTGTGTTGTGATTGATTACACAACAACAAATATATCGTCGACACGTGGTGTGTTCTCGCGCGTGTTTAATCAGTTGAACGTCTCCTTCTCGCATACAGCACCCGCAGAAGGCAGACTCGTATTGTAAGCCTTTTGTTCTCACGAGCATTAAGCAAAGACATGCTATTGTGACATCGATGCTATGCGGGTAACGGAGGCGGGGACGGTGGTGCCCGCGGACTCTGCTCATCTAGCGAGGGCCGTGCCGCAGAGGGAGGCGCCCGACCGCTCACTCACCTCATTCAAACCATGCATGCAACACCAAAACAAACTTGCGACTATTACTGCACTGCTACCTTTTGTATATTGCCTCTTGCATGTTTGCCCGCCTTCTCAAACCTACTTCTATTTCCTTCGGCAGTATCCTTACTTCAATATTTTTATAGTTTGTTCATCGTTGCTTATCCCTCCATATCTGTTACATATATGTATATATGTAGTTTCCATTTTATTACGCTAAATAATTTTGTATTTTCTTTTAACTACTACCTACTCGGATACATTTTAGATTTTCAATTATTTAATTACTTATGTAGAATTGAGAATGAACATATGCTTCAGTCTTTTAAATACTATATACATATGTATATATTCGAGGTAGAAGTAGCATCGGATTAGTACATTCATTCCACCGTTTGAGCTACACTAAAGTTTAAAAGTTCTGCAAATTCTGGGACATAAAAGGGAATCGCGGTGCTTCTCAGCGTAAGTGAAAGCATTTTGTGTGTTTGGCATGTCTCCGGAGTCGGGTACACAATGAGAGACATTCGATATCTTTGGAAAGATGGACTCACAAGCGTCGGCATGAGCAATGAAGTGCAACTACCTCAATTCCGCGTGCTCGGCCACCGGCAGCGCGCCACTGTTGTTACGCTAACGACAGGTAACCTTCCGGCAGAGTTTCTTCAGCACTCGTCCATCACAATCCGCCACCGACTCCGTCTCCCTCTGCCCGTGTGCAGACTTAATTTGCGACACTGGCACACACGCTACTGACAATGACAATCGCACGAAGAGACGCGCGTTACTAGGTCTTTGACTTTTCTGCTCGAACCCCGATCGACTAATGACTCGACTTTTAAAACCCACTACGATGGGCCTGGGGTGTTTCATTTATTATATCCGCTGCGCACAGTCGGCTACACGATGAGGGACATCCGATACAAATGGAACGAGGGGCCCAACTCTGTGGGTGTTTCCAGCGAGGTGTCGCTGCCGCAATTCAAGGTGCTGGGCCACCGCCAGCGTGCCATGGAGATCTCCTTAACGACAGGTACTGGGGTTTGGGTGAAATCATTGTTGAAATATTAAAAACGTCTTTAAACGTACACCACTACGTGGTACCCTGGACATGACTGAACCAGCCACGATTTTTTCACGTCCTTGCTTTTGTATTATTGCACAATATACCTACACTGAGTGGTGTGATTGTATCAGCAAACAAAATACTAAAATAATGATGTATCTATGATGTTGTATCAAGTGCATTTTTTTATACTGAAATTAATAGCTAAGACTTCCTAATATGAACATCTGGGAAAGTTTGATTGTAATCATAAGTAGAAATTATCGCATAATTTATTAAACGAACTAATTGTACAATTTATCACAAATTATTTAGAATAAATTTATTTTTTCAGGAAATTACTCAAGATTGGCTTGTGAAATTCAATTTGTACGTTCTATGGGCTATTACTTGATTCAGATTTATATACCATCTGGACTTATTGTAATTATATCATGGGTATCGTTTTGGCTAAATCGAAATGCTACCCCTGCCCGGGTCGCTTTGGGAGTAACCACTGTGTTGACTATGACTACTCTCATGTCATCTACTAATGCCGCCCTGCCCAAAATTTCCTATGTCAAGTCTATCGATGTTTATTTAGGAACATGTTTCGTCATGGTATTCGCCAGTTTACTAGGTAATATTATTTATTAATTATAATTATAACGTAGTATCAGTGTTGCCAGATCTAATGATTTAGCGGTATATCTACCAGATTTTTGAACAGTCAATTGATTTACTGATTTATTTCTTAAAGTTCGAGAAATCTACCTGCTTTCTCTGAGGTAGACCCATAAAGCCTTATAATAAAAAACAAATTAAAAATTTCAAGTTTACTTGGGTTTTATTTAAATTTCGAGTCAGTTTTGTGTCCATTCAAATCAAATCAAATGTTTCATTGAAACCATATTGTACACAAAATATTGAATTCTTGTTGAATGTAAACCTCCTTCTTTCTGATGAATATAATTTCGTCTAAGGACCACGTTACACCATCGTATATGTATGAAGATATACTACCTATCTCAAAAAACAATGATCAGTCATTGCCCTTGAAATTTAAAAATCTCAGCAAAATCCAAGCCCATGAGTGGTTTTCGTGCACGAAGTTTCTCACAAACCTTGGTTAGTACCTACCTAGGTTAACCACCTAATTTTACAAAATTTGAGAGCCATGAAAATTTTACATTGTAAATTGGTTACAAGTATAATTTGACGAACGCCATCATTAAAAATTAAAACATACACGCTTGTTATGAGTACTTAAAAAAAAACTAAATTAAAATTGGTTCATCCGTTCAGGAATTATAATGGAACAAAAACGTATAGATTGATTACTTTAACACGAGTTTTCGATTCTACAACTAATTTATTTTTTAAATCAACAGATTTTTTCTGCAATCTACTGATTTATTACTCGACTTTCAACTTATTTTGTCTAATTTGATCTGGCAACATTGCGTAGTATATTCATCTTTCTATTCCGTTGTGTAGGTGTCGGTACTACTTTTATTATACTTTTTAGAATATGCCACCGTGGGATATATGGCTAAAAGAATACAAATGAGAAAACAAAGATTCGTAGCCATACAGAAAATTGCATCGGAGAAGAAAATGCCCGTGGATTGTCCACCAGTGGATCAACATACACTATCAAAGATGAGCACTTTGGGCAGATGTCCGCCTGGACGACCATCAGTGAGATATTCTCTTTTTAGCCCAAAACTATATTATTAAATACTGCTTTATTATGAAAAATTCGAACCTTTGCGGATTTGCATTGATACCAGCTGGTAACATTATAGCAAATTGCAAACTTTATTTTCAATTATTAAAACTTTTTGATTTCGATTGGAAATAACAATCGCCCCCGTTGAAAAGATCTTTCTTTACAGGAAGTACGATTTAAGGTCCATGATCCAAAAGCACATTCAAAAGGAGGGACCTTGGAGAACACCATTAATGGGGGACGAGGTGGTGCTGACGAAGAAAATACAGCCGGGCATTTACTGCACCCTACTAAGGTAAATTTAAGTATATATTTTGTTTAAATCAATGCGCATGCAAATGATTCTGCATCACAATTTTTTTTATAGAAATTATAAAAAAATCTTGAGAATGAATAATTTATAGTGCTCTAAAAATTCAACTTCTATCAAAATCCTGAGCTCTGCGATCCCAACCCGCATGCTCAGCAAAGCCAATAAAGAGGAGGCCTATGTCCAGTCGTGGACTAGTGTAGGCTAATGATTTGTTGTTTTCTTTATACTGGAGTTGAATTTCACAACGAAAAAAATTATATCTATTTCAGGACATAAGCAAATTATTGGGAATGACTCCTTCGGACATAGACAAATATTCTCGCATTGTGTTCCCCGTGTGCTTCGTTTGCTTTAATCTCATGTACTGGATTATTTATCTCCATGTTTCCGACGTTGTGGCTGATGATCTGGTACTTCTGGAAGAGGAGAAATAGAGGGTTTTAAAAATATTATCCACTTATTTTTACACCACACTTTTATGTGAAATAATAATTTGAAACAAATATTTTTTGCACTTTTTACTACATAAATTTATCAATTACTACCATAAGATGTTCTATTTTTCTGATTGGTAAATTTGTTGTAGCTGTTTCTAATTATTAAAAGTGACCAACATCAAGTGCACGACTTATAACGTCCTCTGCTGGATATGTCCAATTCCAACGATATCCACTTTTACAGTAGGTACTTTAACTTCAGTTTATACATTCATAAAAACTGAAATTAAATAATATGATCAAATCAATTCCAATGTTTCAAATTGTTATGTGTTAAAATAAGTGGAAACTAATCTCATTTAAAAACGAAAAAAACTGATGCTCAAATTTTTTTGCTTATATTTAGATATGTAGCTATATTTAAGTAGAAAGTGGAATGAAAATGTTACGAATTTGTTTTTTTTTTCTTTGAATTGTCATCTACTTGTGAATGAATAAAGTTCATATTAGAAATATTGATTTTGTAGTAGTGTCGTTTCATTTCAAATAGAAATTTGTTTGATTTCTCTTAAACTTACTAAACATAAATATAATTAGTAGCTTAGTTGAATATAATTTGACTTAGAGTCATATTTGTGCCGAAAGTGTAATTACAACAACAAAACAGAAAAAACACATGTAAAGTAATTTGACACAACATACATAGAAGATCTCACAGGTATTTATGAAATTTTATGTATAATTCTCAATAAAAATATTTTATCATAATAAATGATAACAATTTTCCTAAAGATGAAATCAAAAATTCAACCATTTACAATTAATTTCTTAATTTTTTCTTGATGTTGTAACCACACTTCTGTAAATATAGTATAAGACAAGCTTCCACTTTTATTGCCGAAATTAGAGATAATAAAATTTGACCATTCTCATTTTCACTAGTGGCATGCATGCCTTGAACTTTAGTAGACTGGCGACTAAGAGCTGGGTTATTAATTTCATTTGTATACGTCATCTAGAATATTGTTTTTATAATATTTAAATGTGTTATTTTTTTCTGTACAAATAATATTTGAAAACCTACAAAATGCTAGATAAACCGGCATATATAAAATAAGAGTAAAAACGACATTACACAGCTCTTAGTTTTGCATGTACATACCTATCTGTGACTGTTCTTACATTAGGTCCTAACGTTTACGAGTAAATTATTGTGATACATAAATTTATGAATGTACCAAATGACCACAATTAAAAGAAATACTTGTAAGTGATGTCCACTGTAGAAGTTCTTGCTTAAAAACCCTATTTTCATTCAACAAACAATGTTTAAGTTGTTGATAAATAATGTGGACAAGCTAATCCTGAAATAATATGAATTATTTTTCTTATTATTAATATTGCATGCAATTTTGCTCAGCATCCAGTCTAAATACAGAACCATGAATAATAATTTCTTTGCCAATTAAATTTCCTTGTAAATCCTTGCGTGTTATTTAAATGGTTATATTTGGTCGAGTGCAGCTGGCTGCAAGTATGTTCTCGGTGAATAAAACGATAAATAAAATGTGTTAGTGTAATTTTTTACTGTGGGCATTTACCAAGAAGGTACGTAAAGTAATACTTTTTTACTTCTCCTGCAAGTTTTTTCCCCATTTTATAGAAAAAACAATAGCAATTTATATGTAAAGTAAATTGTAATTTTAAGTGATTTTATTACGTATTTATTTTATAATTAAATTAGTCGCATCGTAGTACATAAGTCATCCAAGGCTTTTTTAATTAGAAATAGTAAAAATGCGATAGTTTAATTTGCTTGCTAATTCTATGGTGCTCCGGGACTGTTGATTTGTTTGAGCATTGGAGCAGCTGTATTGGCATTTCGGGAAGTTATTGCGAAAGAATATGTTTTTGAAAATATTCAAAAATATACTTCTTTGGTGTCACACCTCACAGTAATATTTTTCCCGTTTTGCCAAGACTTTTCTATACCCTCCGTTATCTGACAAGCAGGGTTCCCGTCTTCAGCTACGACTTCTATTTTTGAATAATTATTGAGTGGCAATATTGCTTTATAATCTTCAGAAAAACTTCCTGTGACTTATATACATTTTAAATAACAGCTCAATACCTAGTAGATTGTTCACTGAGTGGGGAAAACAGGGTCTTACGTCACGGGTGTCATTGAATCCCGAGCGCATCTCTGGATTCTAGAATAACTCACGAGCGAAGCGAAGGAGTTCCTAGAACCCGTAGTGTGAGAGCGATTTAATCACGCTCAAGACTAAGACAGCTTTATGAACGAAAACAATACTCTACTTTTCACACTTTCTGCGAGTAAATTTTCAAAAGTGTGGTAAAATGTTTCGTGGCATTAGTTTTTTATTGCGCCTTATAAACTTGAGATTAATTCGAATTTCGAAGAAGATCTCATTATATGGATCTACTTGGTAAAAAATATCCCACTTATTTTGATATTCCACATCCAATCTTTTGATACCCTTGGAAGTAATGTTTATTATTTCCAAAGGAATAATAAGTATTGGCTTCAGAATCTGAAAATACGTATGGAAATGTTAACCTAGGAGACTCGCACTAAGAGATCTTATTCGATTTGTTAGTATTTGGCCTTTTTCAGCAAACAAGGCTTTAATCACTTGCTATCGGTTAGGGTTACATGACGTATTAGGTGCGTTTTACGAGCATGGAGTGTGAAAAAACGTTTATCTTCTAGCAACAGAAATTTCTACTGCCATCTGTACTACTTATATATAAGATCTGTAACGTTTTATTAATATAATGTAACGTTAGTAATGATGTTAAAAGTAAAAAAGCTCAAAGTAGAATGTTTAGATACTTATTATCTAGGAGGTCCTTTTAATATTGTAAAAGGAATCTTAAAAACGAGATAAATTAATGAACTAATAAATTAAGTACCTATCTTTAAAGATTATGCATAAGTTCTTATGCTCAGTTTTGATATTATCTTATATTATATTAAAATATATCAAGATTCACTTTAAAATATGTAAAAAATTATTGTTTTCTAACCCAATCATGAATTTAGCTCCTAAAAATAAAATGAGTAATAACATCGCTTTTTTAGTCAACAAAGTAAAGCACAAGTAATATTACCCATTAGAAATAAAATGTATTTGAAATTGAAACAGTTGTGCTAACTGCAGATTGTTGAAAATAATCTAGAAGTAGCTTACCTGATCCACATCAGTCGGAAGCGTACCCAAGCCCATTGCCCTGCTACCGGCAATACTGAAAAAAATATAAACTCAATGTTTTTTTGTATATTTTGCTAAAACAAAAACTTTTATAAATAAAGTTACATTGTAATCATTAAAAGGATTTTTTTCTAATTCACACTAAAAAAATCTACTAAAATCAAAAATACTCTAAAATACTTACAGATATGTACAGCTTGGCAAACAGGTATTATTAAGAGAAGTTTATCTTGTTGTACTTTTATTTTTTTAATTTATGATTTATAGTTATTTATTAATCATTGTTTTCATGAAATTACATCATTTCATGTTTTTTCTTCCAAATATCAATGGGTTTTTATTCCCTGTGATTTATTTTAAATAAAACCATACTTTTGCAATCAAGTAGAAGTTAGTGTAGGTACATAATCTGATATGATAGAATACTTGTACCTATAGAAGTTGTTGTAGATATAGAACATTATTTATATTTAATAATAGACCGTATGTATATTGTATAATAGTTGTATATTTATAATATTATACCTATTATAATAATGAGCAACGTCTCGTCAATCTGAAACGAAATTCTAAATATTCGTCTAGTGGGTAGTGATCTTAAATATTAGGAATCCAAGTTGTATAGATTTACATATGGATTTTCAAGAATATGGTGTTTCTTGAATAGTGGTTCCATTTAATAATTAGATATATTTGAAATAAATTCTTGACATTACTGTAAAACCAAAATTATTTCGAATATTTTAAATAACGAATGTTGTACTTGGAGCAAGCGAAAAATAAAACTATATGTACACTTGTAGAAGCATACAGTTAAAATTAATTAAAAGTGTCCTTTTTTTTTTCTTTAATCTTTAGATAAAAAATATGGATACATTTTACCCGTTATGATGCCTTCAGTAGTTTGATGTCCATTAAAAACGTTTCGTTTTTTATCCGTAGTCATCCAAGAGAAACGAATGCCAAAAAGGTTAAGGTTAAAATAATAAGTATCTATTAGATGTATTTTCCGCAAACCTTAGTTACTGGTGAGAAAAAAAAGGTGTGAAAAGTGTTATGTTTTTTTGTAAAATCAATCAATTAATCATTAAAAAGATTTGTGTAAACTTTGAAACAGAGCCAGAAAGATCTTAATTTCAAGGTACAACTATTATAATATTTATTATTTTTGATTCCCACGTGGGATAGATACAAAGGTACTTATGCAGCTCTAAATAGTTCCAAAGCTAAAGTCTGGTAAAAATTGGTTGCCTTATTACAAGTCACTTTTATATACGTCAATAGTAGATAAAGTTATATGGGAAGAACACGATGTCCCAATAATAAATATACCTAATCTAAGTAAATTTAGTTACTGAAACACCATGAAAAAGATACATTAGGAAAAGTAAAATGTTGAATAAATAAGCAAGAAGGTTATCACATTATAGCTGCACATTATAGCTGCACAGTGTTATTTTTTTATAGTTTGATTATTTGTTATTAAATGACATTAGTCTTAATGATAAATATTTATTTTTTTACACAAACAATATCATAACGATAGTTAAGTGCTCAGTCATTGGGTTCTTTATAAATAATAAAAGACACCAGCAAGTGAAATGTAGTAAGTAGTTTCAATTAGTTTCAATTCAATCTATAAGCAACGAGAGAATGGGATTTTATTTCGTTGGTCCCCTAAAAGCATGAATTGAGTTTCCAATATACAATTATACATATGTTGTAACGAACCCAATCTCTGAGTTTAGTGGTAACCATGGGCTCAAGTTTCATGGTATCCACTTATATCTATAAGCCTGGTACTGACCGGTGTTACGGGGCGTACTGTAACGTGTCACACAGCGAGCGTTCTTGCAGACAAGACGTACAGGGAAAGAAGGCGCTCGCAACGAGCAACAATACCGATTTCAGCACAAGGCGTAACGTTTTATTCTCGCTGCGAATGGCATATTACGCCTCGCAACACCGCAGTACCCAGATTAAACGCTAGATTAGGTACTCTAGCGTTTATTACATAAGGTATGAAAAATGAAAACATATACATATGTAGGTACTAACTTGAACTTCCAGAATAACTTTTTGTCTGTGTCACTAAATAATAAATAATAATGTATATGATTAATATGGCACTTTGAAATTGATAACGTCTTTTTGCTATAATATCGGAAGTCAAGAGTTGGTAAACAAAATATTTTATAGATTTATAAAAACCATAAGTGCTTAGATAATAATTTTACTTATTATTTTTTACCTAGAAAAGTAAAGTAGATACTTTATGAAAATTTATTTACTAGTCTCGGAATATAAATATTTCGATTAAAGAGCACATTGTAGTTAATGGCACGTTATCGTATACAAGTCCTTTTTTATTACTTTAATTTCATTATGTATTTATTTATTATTAAACTGTTACTGTTTATTTATGTATTTATGTTAATACCTACTCTATACATCTTTAAGGTAAATTATAAAATCGTTTACTTATGAAACCTACCTACGAATATTTAGTAAATCTCTAATAATAGTAGTTTTGTAACGAAAATAAAAGCACTCATAACTTTGTCACATTTATAGTCATATACCTTAATTTTGGTTGTAACACTTTTAAACGCACCATAATTAGATTCTTAACGATAGCACGTTGACTAATTGCTTCTCTGTATGTGAATAGTCACTACAAAAAGCCTGTTAACGAAATCCTCTAATTAACCTTCTCTATTGCGATAAATAAAAATATCTACCTAAAATAATCTTTATATCTTCCCGTACCTTCTATTCGATTGCAATGGAATTTTAGTTAGTAGGTAGGTACCTTGGTTATCGGTGGGCCCGAGCGCGTGTAGCTATAGTATAGACCCAAATATATTGCAACTCGAGCATGAACATTTTTTACTCGCATTACTAAAGAATTATTTTGATAATGTTTGTCGAGTATATGTTCCGTCGAAACAATGACTTGTCGAACTATAGTTTTTCGAAGTCAGCGGCGACTTGTCGAATGTCTGTGGGACACTCGAAAAATAATCATCATAATTATAACTTCTTGAAAAAATTAATAGGAATAATATTTAATTTCTATACTCCAATCAGCGTTACATTTTCTGCTAAATATAGTTTTTTGTTTACTATATACTTACTTAATTTTGAAAAACTTTACGATAATAATTTTTAACTATTTCCTATTGTGTGCATACAATGTGACCCACAGCAAATAGAGCAGTATTGTTTCGAAGGTATGTTACTGTCGTAATAATTATCTGCCGAACATGTGCACGTCGAAGCAGGGTCTGTCGATGTAGTGGTAATTCGAAGGTGAGTGTTGTCAAAGTAGATTCTCTCTAAATAATGTTTGTCGAGTATAATGTTCCGTCGAAACAATGACTACACGAACTATGCTTTATCGAAGGTGACGTGTCGAAATAACAATTATTGTTGTAATAATATCGAATTATTGGATTATCAAAAAAGCCTTGTAACAATGAGTACTTTTTTAAATTTTATACAGCATGAGTTTTTACGGTCATTTAATATATGTCTAAAACAGATTGCTTCAATTTATGTATAAACAAATCATCATTTTTCATGGTTCAGTCGTAGCTTATGGTCCTAAAATCTGCAAAAACCTGTACTTACTTTTATATAGGTTTTTACCATATTTTATAAGCTATACCTACCTACTTTTTATGTCTGTTATGTATTTATGAATAGTTTATAAGCATGTTTTATCTAATTTAGTTTAAGTTTATGCTATAACTACGAAAATATAATATTTGAAAATGAAATCTGACTATTTTTGTGTACCCTTCACTAAACCTAGGTAATCATTGAATTAAAGCTTAAAAGCTGTCCTATTTTAGCTTGAGCTGCAACTCACAAAAAGTAGAACCTCTAACTAGTTTTACCTGACAAAATTCATTTTGCCGTACTTTTGATACAAAAGTTTTTATCTTGTTCATGTGATGTCAAGAAATCGAGCTCTTGTAGGCTTTATAAATTAGAAGAAAAGTAAAAGAGTATATTCGAATACTGATAGACACTGCGATTGATTCATACACGATTAAACAATAAAAGGAGGTAGGGATCTTCAGCATACATAGATTTGTATATACTTTTATGAATAAACACTCTGTATAAATTATTCTCGCCATCGCGACGACGAGAATGATTTATTCGACGTGTTTTCGGCAGAAGAGATGTTGCCGCCCTGGATCGTAGAATTAGCCCTTTAGCCCTTCTATAGAATGGCTAGGCCGGTTCCAAAAATAACACTGATTAGTTGGGAAAACCTAATTAATTTCATTCGATGAGATGGCTCCGTGTGACTTTGCCATATTAGGTACACTAAAGTTAATAACGGTATTATTTACCATGATTTGAGTTTTGAGTTCTTGAGACAACAGACAACAGAGTTGTTCCGTAATCATGGCGCATGAAACTGTGCCGATATATTGGAGAACTCAAAACTTAAATCATGGTAAATATCCCGTTTTAGTGTTGTAAATACCCATGATAGTTTTTAAAGTTTTATCCATATTCTTGAACGGCGCAGTCGATCGTTGAACAATCGGCATAGGAAATATTAAACTGAATTACGCCGTTTAGCAAACGGCATAGCCATTCTAAAACCGGGCTGATTCTACGATCCGATGGCGACAGATACACTGATTACAGTGATAACCAACCCAACTACTACCGATGGGTGGTTTGTGTGGGGGTTTATTTTAAAAATAAAGCCGCTGTCCCACTGCGGCGCACGATGTGCACGCTATGCACGGTATGCAGTGGGGCAGCGGCTAAAGCCGCAGCGTGGAGCAACAACGTGGACAGCGTAGACAGCGTGCACAACGTGCGCCGCGGTGGGCCAGCAGCTTAATCCTTGAGGCTAACGTCGACATAGCATCAGAGGCTCTGCACCTATCCAGGTAGCAAAAGTGACGATAATTTAATGGACCCTATTTACATGTAAATATTATTTGTAAGTATTTGTCAAAAAGCTATTTTCGCTAATAACCTAGGTGCATCCAGTACAAGCTCTGCCTATGTTTAAAATATTGTGTATATCGTGTCTACGCATTTATGTATTTCCTTTGCGACACATGCATTGCCTATGAAGTTCCCTAATTGTTGACAGGTGAGAATTATTACTTAATAAAATAATGAAATACATATTTCTAAGAACCGATTTTTTTTTAAATAGTGATGCGAGTTTCTTGCGACTCGTTAAATAAAGGGACAAAATTTTAGATTTTTATCGAGCCGAAACGAAAAAGTTTTTTATTTGTCAGCCTAAAAATTGAAATTATCTCCCTCAATTTCGTTTTTAAACCCTAATTTCAATGGATTGCAAGCTATCCTCGTAAATAATACCATAAAAAGAGCAATGATCAGGCATGTATACAATAAGACTTGAACTAAAAACATCTTAGTATTATTTTAATATGGCATCAAAACCGCTTTTCTTATATCTTAGAAAATTTTCGTGAACTATAAATTACTCTAAAAATAATGTCTGTTGTCACAGAGAGGTAAGACTTATTTTATTAGATGGCTTACACATTATTCGAATAAAATTAAATAATGAACAATTGGCCATTATTAGAAATTATCTGTTGAATTTTGGGTTTTCTTCCTAACAACCAAAATAATATACGTAGAAAATCAATGGCGAGACTTCGTCGTATACAACTATGACTCAAATGGTTCTAAATAATCTACTCTCGCTTGTCCTTTACAATTTGCACCTCACTACCAATCACCCATACATCTACAAACTAGTTTCTGCCCGCAGTTTCGCTAGCGTTGTTCCTATGGAAACGTAGTAAGGTTATTTCTATCCCATGGGAACAGATCTTTGACAAGATGGTTAGATATCTACGGAACTAATAAATGGGATAAAAAGTAGCCTATATTTTATTTCAGGTCTACCACTAACTATACGCAAAATTTCAGCCTGATCCTCAGTAGTTTTGACGTGAATAAATAATAACTTCCATCTAAATATCCAAACTTTCGCATTTATAATATTAAGATGTCAAACAGATAGGTCAAAACAATAAGTAACCTTTACAAGTTAAAATAATTTATTTTCTAGATTAACATGAATTCATCATCATCTATCCTCGATTGACACTAAGTTTTTAACTAGCTACGTTTTAAAATATACCTATCAGAAATACTATGAAAATAAATCGAATCTTTTGAAATTACTTAAACATTTGGACGGATATTTGAAATTTACGATTACATAAAACTTAATTGATGTGTTTAGTGATAGAACGTTGAATAAAGAAAGTGCTTTCAGCAACTTATTTTTTGTTTGCAAATATATGTTCAGGCTGCTGCCCTTTTTGGTGTCCCTGCCACATCTGTGTATATAGTTCTTCCAGTTTACCAGCGTAATACTTGCAGTCAAAAAGTGTAGAACTCAAGCGTGCATTCCAAATTTTAGCTCGGATGTATTTTCGACTGGAAAGAATGTAAAGAATTAGGGTAGATTGGTATGTCTGCCAATAAACTAATTAGCAGTGACTTCAGTTGTTCCGAGATCATGGCGCATGAAACTGTGCCGAAATATTGGAGAACTCAAAACTCAAATCATGGTAAATATCCTGTTTTTAACTGTAGTGTTGTAAAGGTTTGTTCCCACGTCTACAGAAAATCAATACTACAGATTTCTAATATTTCAGATTCCCTTGTCTACAGGTTGTTAATACTACAGATTTCCGTTTCTACAGATTTCCGTTTCTACAGATTCTCATGTCTACAGATTCCCATTTCTACATATTCCCATGTTTACATATTTCCAATATTACAAATTCCCAATATTACAGATACCCATGTCTACTGAGTCCCAGAACAAAAATAAGTAGTTAATTAAGAGTCTGTAGAGTTGGAAATTAGTAGAGACAGGAATTTATAAAATATTATATGTAGACAAGCATGATAGTTTCAAAAGTTTTATGGAAATAATGTTTTCTTTAAAATAGTGTAGATTATTGATCAGCATCAGTATATATACGTCCACTACTGCCATGCCACCTCACAAGGGGGCTTTTGCCATATTAACCACGCTTGACAAGCGGACTGACGAACGCAGTAGAGTTGTTCAAAATACACGGAAAGAAGCTGTTGCCTTCCTCTTATAGATTCCTTTACACGACTTGACATCCACGGGTTAAGTTGGAGGGATAAATTCTTACGTTGCGTTCGTCACGGATATCGAACCTTTGATACTTAATATACAACAATTTAAGGTACATACTATATCTCATCCAGTCCAAGTTTGACTGCAATTTCTACGTATTCTTGTTTATGTCCAGCAACTAGTTCCATGCAACCAAGTGCATTTAATTGTGAAGCAGCAACTCTAAAATCATAAAATAAATTAAACTCCTACAAAGTTTGTGCATGAATGTGGTAACATGTTTGTAACCTAAGATTTCAAAAACTGTATACCACTACAAATAAAAAGGTAACTAAAAAGTTAAAATGTTATTTATTGTCATCGTGTACTTACATGGAGGCAGAATATACAACACACTAAACTCTAAAGCCTCTTTTTATACGGGAATAGAGCGACCGCGAGGAAAAGCTAGTTATTCATAATAATAGTTATTAATTTGTTTAGCATACCTTGACGCAAGAGTTTCTCCAGAAAGTGTAACAACTGGCGTGCCTGCCCAAAGAACATCCATAGCTGTTGTATGACCATTGCATATCGGTGTATCTAAGCAAATATCTGCCAATTGCCCGCGACGCACATGTTCTTCTTTACACGTGACCGGAGAAAAAACGAAACGTTCAGAATCAAATCCTGAAACAACCAAATAAGATTTAGAAAATATATTGTTGTTGGTTATATTATTTAGTAAATTTAGTAAATTAAAACGAACCTAAACCTTTAACGAATTTCTTTAAGTTTGGCTCCCCTGCAGCAGGAAAGCTTAATAACCAGAGCACACTGTTCGGAACTTTTTGCAGTATATTAACCCACATTTCAACAACCAGTGGGTCAGTTTTATAAAGTTGATTGAAATTGCAGAAAACAACGGCATGTTCAGGCAGTCCATACTGTTTTCTCGATGTAAATATAATTTTATCAAAAACTGTTTCGCCAGTCGCCATCTTCTTATTTAAACTTGATATAGATAAACCGTTGTAAATATTAAATCCTTTGACAAGTACCTGTTATGATAAAACAAAATTAGTTAAAACAATTCAAAGATTAAAGCACAGGCTTAGGGACAATTACCAAAAAAGGAGATTACCTGTATTTGTTCGTGATTAACGGTCAAATCAGCTACGTAATTCGGAATCTTTATTTCTCTTATTTCTAATTCTATTGGTTCTAAATCATTGTATTTCACAACCTCACTTCTTTGCACCACATTTAGCATTTTTTCGATCTGGATATCATTTGATGCATTTATGATAGCAGAATTTTCACTAGTTATGTCTCTTCCCTCAAATTGAACTAAATATTTCTGTTTAAGGTGTGGAAACATTTTCTTATGATCTCCAATAAAATATGTATAGGGCATGTAAGCAAATTTTTCGCTAAAATCTAAACAAGATGCCTTTGGGCTGGAAATTTCATCCGTTATTATGTAGTCCATATAATTTGCTCCACTGGTACCAGGGTAACCTAGCCACATAACTTGAAGTGGTGCCGGTTTTAATGCAAAAATTTCGTTTCTTGCACCTTTTGTATATCCATTCATATTTACTAAAATATCAATACCATCTTTGTGTATTATATTTGCAACTTTAATATAACATGTTTCTTTTGATAAATCTATGAAATGTTCAGAATCCTTACAAATTTTAGTTCGGAATGTAGTTCCATCATCAGCATTCAAAGCGTAGCAAAAGATTTCATACTTTGAAGAGTCATGTGATCCTGGAATCGACTGCATCAAATGAGAAGTAGGATGATTACCAAAATCACTGCTAACATAACCAATTTTTAATTTACTTTGACATTTTTTTGAATGTTCTAAAGGAATCACGTTCAGTAAACTTTTTTTGTGTACAGATGTTTTTTCTGTGTACAGTGCAGCATGGCGTTTCGCAATTTCTTTTCTTACAGTGTTCGATAAAGGGTACAAAATTGAATGATGAGGGTGTACAGAAGTAATTGTCTCGTTTTGTAATTGGTATTCCACTATTTTAACGATATTCTGCATTCGTATATTGTAATCATCCCAATTGCATACGATAAGAAAACAATGTGTTAAATTACAGTATGCATCTGCAAAATCTGGTTTGTATCGCAGTGCTTTTTCGTAACTTTTTATTGCTTCCGAAATTTTACCAATATCTTTATAAATACTTGCTAAATTAGAATGTGCATCTGCAAAAGTAGGGTTTAACTCGATGGCGTTCTGAAAACAAATCATCGCACCCTTTGTATCTTGTAACTCTCTTAGTGTATTTCCCATATTACTATGAGCATCAGCAAAATTTGGTTGATTATCTATAGCTTGCTTGTAATGTTTTAGAGCATCGTGCAATTTTCCTAAAACGAAACCTTGAGTTAGAGCATAATCCCACACCAATTTCAACTGCCAGTCTACTAAAACGCCATTTAATGTTGCACGAGAGGCGTTTATCTAGTTTACACTTAAAATAGCAATTTAACTTCCACCAGTAATAGCTTTATGTAACTACCTAGGTAACGAAATTATCGATCACTACAAACCTTGTTGCTGTAGGAGTGAAGCCAAATTACTATGCGTAGCAGCAAAACTAGGTACATATTCCAAGGCTTTTAAGTATAATCGCATAGCTTCTTTAATTTTACCCTGTTCTCTTTTTACATTGCCAAGGTTATTCAGCGTATCGACGTGCGCAGGGCATAGCTCCAAAGCAGCATTGTAGTATTCTTCCGCTTCGCACACAAGGCCTTTTTCTTTGAGAGCATTAGCCAGATTGCAGTATGCATCTGGAAAATTAGGCTGAAGCTCTATAGCGCGCCGGTATGTCTCTATAGCCAAGTCTATGAGTCCCTGTTTGTAATACGTGCATGCCAAATTTCCATGAAATATGCCATTGTTTGGAGCAAGGTTCAAAGAATTGAAGTACACTGCTACCGCTCTGAAACAACGAGATATGTAATTTAATTTTATAAGAAGACGGCCACCGCTAAAGTAGTTCAACAAAAGCGGAACCATCTCGAGCCACTTTTCAGCTATCGATAACTTTTTTACAAATGTAACCTAGGGTCTATGAATTATTTTAGGTCCCTAACTAATGTAGTTAACTGAAACGTAAAATAATCAATTTCTAATTAATTAAGTTATGAAATTGACCTTCAAATTATTACTATTTCGTTATCACACATACAAATAACAGATCATGTAAATATTTAGGTACTTTCAGCAGGCATACAAACTGGAAATTTGGAGTTTCGGTAAAATTTAGGATCAAAATACTGTTAATTTCGAAAAACATAATTTTTAGGGTCTCGTCGTCAAAAAAGGAATCCTCGTTTTTCTTCTAGCATAGCAAGGTTCTAATTAGGGAGAAAGTGAATGGAAATGTTTAGAGCATGAAAAGAGCCAAGTCCGTTTTATTATCTTCGATTTGCATTTGGCAAATTACCTACTCAAAGGTTATCCTTAACTACAAGTTGTAAAATAGGTAATTTGCCAACTTTAATATGGCTGACTTGGCTCTTCTTGTAATCTCAACACTTGTTACGGCGGAAGTATTGCGAGACGAGACTTGGCATAATGTTCATATTAATGTTTTTGTTCAGATCAAGATATTTAAAATGGCTACTACCTAATTTTAACTAAAAATAGGCAACCATAACACAATAAGACGAAAAAAAAACTTCATAAATTAACCCAGATAAAAACCATTCTTGATTTGTGAGCTTAGGTCTAAAAACTTTGTTCATTTCGATTCATTTATATTGATAACTTATACATAAAACTTTTTAAACTTTCGCGATTTGTTGACATAATTAAAGATTATTTATCGGGTATTTATCGCGTACCTTTTGTTATATTTTCCCCTACGTTTCCATCGCGTTACAGCGATCGTGGTCACGGGGCGACTGTCAGTCGCCCACTTATACATATCTGCTTTTTCTTATGTTCCTAGAGTTCTCAAAAAAATATTTTCTTATTTTTTAGTGTGACACTACAAAAATTCGTGAAATTGTTAGAATGTGATAAATGTAAGAGTAATGAATGAATGTTTTTATTGATCCGGACTTACCTTTTAATTTTATTTTTAATCCATGTAACACAACCATCGGACAATTCATGCTGGTCAAATCGTGGTGGGCCGATATTGATGACGGTATACACAACAATGCATTGGTAATCCATAGTGAAGACATGTCCTCAGCACGAGCAAGGATGTAGTGTACTGAGCGCCACGCCGGTGGAGACACGGCCGCCGCGTCACGCCTGCTCCCGCGCACCGTGCCAACTTCCCCGAGACGTGCGACGTTGCCCACGCGGACGCGTCGCGTCGCCTCGTCGTCGGTCGACGCAACTCGCGACCTTCATACACCACACTCGTGGCTATGTTTATAATAATATAGAATCGTGGACATCGCGTTTGTAATATTGAGGTACTTTTAAAAGTTTCTTATACATCGCGCTATAAGAGACAGCAGACGCAAGTAAATTTCAGTTAAAGTTTTTACAATTCTGATTGGTGGTTTAGGTACCGAACATACAACGGATAATAAGAAGTAACCTGAATCTTTTATGAAGTATCTGCATATCAACGCACACTAAATTAAATCAGCTGCTTGTTAGTCCTGTCAGCTGTTGCTAAGTTTATTTTTGCGTTGATTGTTTACATTACGAGACTTTTATTGCAAAGGCGATATATTTAAATATTTTGTTAAATGACAACAGAAGACTAGAAGTGCGAATGTTTAAAAATGGGAAAAATTGCTGTTTTTAAAAGTATATCTACGATTGGCACGGCAAATACGGCGTATTGATTTGAAATTGTGAGGTAATAAGGCGTGGAGACGCTGCGGAATCTCGACGCGACTGCGGCTTCTGGGCTTTCCCAGCTGACGCGAAACTCACTCATGCTTATTCTGATTTCATTTCCTTATAATTTTCCTCTTAGTGGGTAAAATATCATTAAAATTACTGTCATATCTCGTTTTCTCGTACACCAAAAAATCATTATCGTGAAGTTACGCATATAGATATGTAGTAGGTGGGTCGATAAGTTTTGAAAGTTTGCTAAAGACTAACAGACAGCTTTATAGATAGGTACATTATGTTTCGTAATACTATCAAAAAATAATGATGCGTTTTTAAGTTTTCAAGAGATACTTGGGTACACACTGTTAAAATTTTGTTTTATTGTATTTTTTACTTACCTATTAATATTATTACTGAGGAAACTTATAATAATTACACTAACTATAGAGCAGCAGATTACTCCTTATCCATATTTAAATTACAATACCAAGGATTACATGACAAATTTATCTTTAACAAAGACCCAAATTTCGAGGTTAAGTTCTAAATTGAACCATTAACTTCTTGTAGGTATATCTTGGATCTAATTTTCTTCGTTATCAAAAAAACTATTTATGACCCATTATACAGGGTGTCACGTAAAATGTGTATTAAACCGAACGGAGGTAATTTTGGACTCCGAGGGAGGCAACGTTCTACGATTTTATAACAATGTTTTTTATAAAGAGTTTCTTGGAATTTCTGTACTTTTACTCTTGCATTATTTGATTATTACAATTTTCTTTTTTTTTTCATTTCCTTCACAAGTTTTTTGTCATTCATGAAATTATTACTATTTTATGAAGATCCTAAGAAATAAATAAAAAAATGTAATACAAATACTACCAGAGGAAGGGCAGCAGCTTCCTACTGTGTATTACTAACATCTTACTGCGATCACCGATCTAAGCGTGGTGATTATGGCAGCTCCGCTATTCCTGGTCACGGTAGCGGCCATGGTAACGGCGAGGCAGGGGGTGCTAGGAATCTCCGGCAGATATTGAGCTACCAATCCCAACACCGACGACCCTTGCACTCGGTAGCATACAACGCACGAACATTGAGGACCGACGTGAAGGTAATCGAGCTGGAAGAAGCGGTAGACAAGATGCGCTGGGACATTATAGGGCTATCGGAAGTCCGAAGAGAGGGAGAGGACACGATCACCCTTAATTCCGGCAACTTGTTTTACTACCGGGAGGGCGACCAGCTGTCCCAACACGGTATCGGGTTTCTGGTCCACAAGTCCCTCGTCAACAACATTGTAAAGATCGAGAGCGTCTCGAGCAGGGTAGCGTACCTTATACTCAGAATCACCAAATGGTATTCGCTTAAGGTCATACAGGTATATGCCCCGCACTCGGGACGCCCGACGATGAAGTGGAGATCATGTATGACGATATCTCCAAAGTCATGCATGCCTCGAATACACACTACACTGTTGTGATGGGGGATTTAAACGCGCGGTTAGGCGCAAAGAGCGGCAACGAACTGAGAGTGGGCCAGTTTGGATTTGGACAGCGAAACCAAAGGGGTCAGTGACTGGCCGACTTCATGGAAAAGGAGGGACTCTTTGCGATGAACTCCTTTTTCGAGAAGCGGCCGACCAGAAAATGGACCTGGCTACACCCCGGCGGCTAAAAGCATGAGATAGACTTCATCATGACGACCCACAGGCACATATTTAATGACGTCTCTGTGATCAACAGGGTTAAAACCGATAGCGATCACCGTATGGTAAGAGCGTCATTGAATATCAATGTAAAGCTAGAAAGGTATCGTCTGATAAGGTCTACTCTACGCCCAAACCCTGTCCAGATACAAAATCCCGAGAGCTTTCAGTTGGAGTTACAGAACCGCTTTGAATGCCTCGCGGAATGCGTAACAGTGGACGAACTAAATAACGGGCTGGTGGCAACTGTCCGTGCGGTCGGGTCGGACTTCTTTAGGACCCCCCGCAGAAATAAAACACAGAGACTCTCAGGTCACACTCTGCAGTTAATGGCAGAGAGAAGTGAAATGAGGCTGCAGTCTTCGGCAGACATGTTGACAAACGGTGCGCTCAACAAACAGATCTCGAAGTCTATGCGACACGATTTGCGGTCATACAATACCAATTGTATTATGAGCGCAATAGAGCGGAACAAGGGCTCTAAAGTGTTCGCAAGAGATCTGTCGCTTGGGCAGAGCCAGTTGATGAAGTTGAAGACCGATAGCGGCAGCATCATTTACTCCAAGCCTGAGATCTTAAGAGAGCTTGAAAAGTTTTATGGGCAGCTCTACATATCGCAATGCCCTGCAAATAGCACGGTAGGCGATGCAAGAGCCCGTTTAACCCGACACTATACCGAAGATATCACGGACGTCAGCCTCTACAAGATAAGGACGGCTCTCAAACAGCTTAAAACAACAAGGCACCCGGGGATGACGGAATAACGACAGAGCTTCTGAAAGCTGGTGGATCACCAGTACTTAAAGTCCTTCAGAGGCTATTCAACTCCGTCATTCTCGAGGGACAAACGCCAGAGGCGTGGAACAGAAGTGTAGTGGTACTGTTCCATAAGAAGTGTGACAAAGCCCTTCTAAAGAACTAAAGGCCCATCTCACTGCTGAGCCACGTCTATAAGCTGTTTTCGAGAGTAATCACCAACCGTCTCGCTTGAAGGTTTGATGACTTCCAGCCGCCCGAACAAGCCGGGTTCCGAAAAGGCTTTAGTACCGTAGACCACATACATACGCTCCGGCAAATTATACAGAAAATAGAAGAGTATAACCGGCCGTTATGTCTAGCGTTTGTGGACTACGAGAAAGCCTTTGATTCAGTCGAAACCTGGGCAGTCCTGCAGTCTCTCCAGCGGTGCCAAATCGACTACCGGTATATCCAAGTGTTGAAGTGTTTGTACAGCAAGGCCACTATGTCAATTCGTCTCCAGGACCAAAGCACAAATCCAATCCCACTACAAAAAGGGGTGGGACAGGGAGACGTCATTTATCCGAAACTGTTCACCTCTGCATTGGAGGATATTTTTAAGTTTGTAGACTGGGACGGATATGGCATCAATATCAACGGCGATTACATCACTCACCTTCGGTTGGCCGACGATATAGTCATTATGGCAGAATCACTGGAAGACCTTAGCAGGATGCTCAGAAATCTCAACACCGTTTCCCGCCAAGTGGGTCTTAAAATGAACATGGGTAAGACAAATATCATGTCTAATGCCCATGTCGCACCCTTACCGGTCTATGTGGGAACGATGTTATTGAAGTTGTTGATCATTATGTCTACCTAGGCCAAATGGTCCAACTAGGAAAATCCAACTTCGATAAAGAAGTCAGCCGACGAATCCAACTCGGATGGGCAGCGTTCGGGAAACTTCGCAATATCTTCTCGTCACAGATACCGCAGAGCCTCAAGACAAAAGTCTTTAACCAATGTGTGCTACCAGTGATGACTTACGGATCCGAGACGTGGTTGCTCACTATAGGCCTTGTGCATAGGCTCAAAGTCACCCAGCGAGCTATGGAGAGAGCTATGCTCGGAGTTTCTCTACGCGATAGGGTCCGGAATACGGAAATTCGTAGAAGAACCAAAGTTACCGACATAGCTCTCAGAATCAGCAGGCTGAAATGGCGATGGGCAGGCCATATAGCTCGTAGAACCGATAACCGCTGGGGAGTAAAGGTTCTCGAGTGGCGACCGCGATGCAATGCGAAACGGAGTGTGGGAAGACCTCCCTCTCGATGGACCGACGACATCGTAGCGATCGCAGGGAGTCGTTGGATGGAGGCGGCTCAGGACCGCTATTCGTGGCGTCGTTTGGGAAAAGCCTATACTCAGCAGTGGACGTGTACGGGCTGATGATGATGATGATGATGATGATGAATAAAAATATATAATAATACCTTAAAGTCAGGAATTATCTTTAAAAAAATTGTTTTACTATATAATCGTACGACAAAAAGCTGACCCTTACTGGATCTAATCACTGTCGGCTTAGTTTATTATATATGTATATTACGTATGTATATATGTATATTACGTGGCATCCTGTATAATTTTAGAGGTTTTTAAGAGAAACGTACACATCACAGCAAAAAAGTACCAGCTATGTAGGTACTTTTATAAAAATGATAAAGCTGTGATCCGCACACCGTTCTACATGCTCTACTGACCTGATTCTTTTACAGATAGGTTATGTACCCAGTAGCCGTACAGGTATAATTCATTGAAATTGCTTTTAGCGTTGTTAGGAACCGAACAGTATGGAATTAGGTACATAATAACAACCTTTCAGGCGCCAACTGCAAAAGAAAGTTCTAATGTTTCTATGTCTAAAGTATCAAGGTTTCATGACGAAATGGATTTCTAAGATAAAAAAATATGCCCAACTTAATTGGGCACTGCCAACTAAACGCCAAAGCAGTATGCTTATTTTAGGATTTGAATAAATAAATCATGCTGTATACAATTCACACAGCATCGTCAAGCCCAAAAGGAAGTCTTTCTGAGATACCTGACTTTACTTACTTAGACATTATATTATACACCTAGAACTCTAGAACTCAGATATTAGCCCTTTTAGTTTAAATATGTACTAACGTTAACACTGAGATCCGAACTACTAAGATTTAAAAATAACATCTCACTAATATTAAAAATGCGAAAGTTTGGATATTTATCTGTTATGCCAAAACTTCTACTGATTTAACTGATATAATTATCATTATGTTGTATTCAAAGTCTACAACTGGAATAAAATGAATTTTACGTAGATTTAGGTCTACGCCAATTATGTATTCAAAATTTTAGCCCAGTCTCTTATGGTGTGAAGAATAACAAACATACACCCGTGTATCCACCCATTCAAACTTTCACATTTATAATATTAGTATTATCCTTGTAGATTCAGAAACGATTGTAAATCTATATTATCATCAATATTGAGGTGTCTGTTTGTGATGTGAAAAAAATTGCTTCGTCTAGGGTATTAATAAAAAAAAAAACAATTTTAAATTGTTTATATATAATTTCACTGACAGCTAACTGATGTAATAGCAGGTAACTCAGGCTGGTACTTTTATATAAGAAAAAAAAACATGAAAAAGTTAATACCACCCAGGCGAAGCCGCAGGGCACAGCTAGTAATGAATATTTCTATTACCATGATATATCAATGTTTCTAAAATTTCATTAATGCTGAGATTAGTGCTAATTTTAGGTAATGTTAGAGAAGTCGGTCACTTGCCAACTTTCTTGGAATTGACAGACACGAGAGAGGTTATATTTACATTCAAGAATCATTGCCAAGGACCACGAGTGTTCTTGTACAAACTACTCTTACAATGTATGTTAAGGTACTATTCCAGATCAGTGGCGTATTTAAAGATACTGCGCCCTGGGCCTGTAAGGTTTACCGACCCACAAGTTAACGAAAAAATAGCGGCAAAGTGCGTGTCAGGCCACGCGCAATGTAGCGTTCCAAAGTTCCACTTGCACGGTTCATTATTATCTGGTACTTACTTATATACTACCTGTAGCTATTACACTACAAACAATTACATTTAAAAATGTTTGGTAAAATAGTAGAAATTGCAAATTTTAATAGCGGCGACCGAAGCCAGCAATTTTGAAATTTGGTGAGGTGGGATAAGCAACAGACTAGAATAAAGGATAGGAAAACAAGAAATAGCGACGGGTAGATTGGTGCACCGTTTGACCTTATCGGGTGGTTACAAAAAAGTAACACAAGAACAATACATAAATAACAGTGGATGGAAAAGGCTGGGTGGTTATGGAAGTGGCATGCTTAGTAAATACAAGGTAGCTAAAATAATAAGCTTAGAATAAACTTTTTTTTTGATGATTAATTACAAAATAGTGACACAACAAACAATATAGAATAAACGACAAGTGACGCGTAATTTTTATTAGACGTTTTCAGGGACTCTTCTAGAAGTTTAGACTAAAGAAATAACTGCACACGAAGAGAGCCACTGTTATTTAAGTTCGAAAATAGTGCAGTCGGGGTGAAAATCTCAAAGAGTCGGACGTTAAACTTTATTCAGCACTCTTTGCTTTACCACCTGACACACACACACGACTGACCGCTCCACAGGCTACTCCCGGGTTTCACATGAAATCCACAAAACTCAAATACTACAGGTCTGGTATAGTGGTAGGTATGTTTCTGGCTGCGAATATTCGTGTAGTCGTTGTCACCTCTGGTGCTGGTACCCGGGGCAGATCGCCCCTTGCACATCCTTGCAAAGTTACTAGAACACTGGATCATATACAGAAAAGCAAGACATTACGGCAAGCGGAGCGAGCTGCGAAAATTTGGTGGTTTTTGATTTTATTGCAATGTTTTCCATTATATACTTAAACGAGAGATAAGCACCAGACCAGAGGTAGGCAAAAATATTGAGTGCGAAGAAAACTATCGGGGCTACAAGCAGCAAGGGGAGGCTTGAGCGGCCCCTCGCAGCCTGGCACCCTGGGCACTGGCCCACATGGTCTAAAGGTAAATATGGCACTGTTCCAGATACCTATCCATACTCATCACAATAAAAGCGTTTAGAATTTTAACCACTTCAACCCGTACGTCGAAGTGGTTAAAATTATAAACGCTTTTTATTAAGATTAATACAAAAGACTTCCTCAACGTCTAAAGTTATTTTTAATAAAAGGCATGGAATTTACGATTTTATTCAATTTTTTTTTTGCTCTCCTTTCTATGTCTATACTCTTTTAAATTGCAAGGCCGGGGCCTTCTTTCCCTTTTATTAAAAGTAATTGCAAAAAACCCCTTAATAAAATAGTGACATCTTTTTATAGAACATTGCATACCTATCTACTTTTCGGTGTCGTCGTAGCGGCCGATATTAAAACCAGTTTTTCTTACTTTGGCTACCGTCCAAAAATTAAGGGATTTTATCTAAATATTTGAATAGTCAGTTTACGTATCAAGTGCTTTTCAAGGCTGTTTTCTACCAAATTTATCATGACATAATGTGATACTAATATAATCCGGCGGGCCTATAATATCAGCGTGAACAAACCAGTCATTCTCGTGTGGAAGTACTGTTGCTTGGTAAGGATGGCAAATTACCGGTTGCAATTAGTGTGCAGTTGCATGCAATTTCAACGTCGTTGAAACTGCACGCCAACTGTACACCAACTGCAATCAGGCTGCTTGATTAGTTTGCAGTTTTATTGCAATTCTAATAACTGCATTCAAACTGCGCAGTCGGAGTACAAGGAAAATTTAGTCCGTCTGTCTAGAGCTTAATGGTAAACGGCTCGACGACGCTTTGATATTTTTGCTTTGGGAGTAAGGGGTGTCAATGTGTGGGATACTGCATTCGCCTTCCCATCTGCCGAGGACATCCGCAAAGGCCGGCGTGGTGGTAGGGTTTTAAAACCATTGGATACCGAGGCTTTTAGGTTTACAAAAATTCTAGAAAAGTCTGATCGAAACGATGTGAGTGGTGACTCGAGCGCTGGTAAGTATCTGTCGCAGCGTCTCCTAGGCATTGCCGAGGGGCCATACAAACATGCAGCCGGTGGTGTCTTGGGGACGCTTCCGATTAGTATTGATTTATATCAGTTGGTCTATTACTAGATTTATTACAACAGTCTGCAGATAGCTCCAGTTTATCATGTTTATTTTGTTCGTGTTTTATCTGTTAGTTGTGATTTTCTTCGTAAATAAAGAATTAACCAAAATCCTTTCCAGTGCCATCACACCATTTATCTATAGATTTAGGTATTGTTTCAATGATGAGCCGGAAGCCTATTTGTATTCTCGCTTCAATTTTCTAATGATTTGTAGGTACTGTATCGTAATTGTATTGTAATTTTTATATAATTTCTTATCTTCTTATTAGTCCTACCTACCTTATGTAGTGTAATTTTTATATGTAAATAAACATTTACTATACCATAAATAAATAGCGTTAGGTTACGGAGAAGAAAAAAATATCTTTTTGTTTAAACATGTGTATTTCGATTCATTTAAGGAACAAACTAACTATTTTAATAGCATAATTTATTATTTTAATAATCGATTAAACTTACTACTCTACAATGTTTCCATCGTATACATTATATATATGGTGAGTTAAAATACAAGGTCAAGATGATTATTAGTGGGTACATTAAAATATGTATTAATTTTAAAAGCATCTCTACTCGCGCGCGCGTATCATTGTGTGAAATTGCGCCATGGATCGCGGTGTGTCGCGCGACAAAAAACTGACAAACTACGGGAATTAGGCGCAAACGCGACGCGAAGCCGTGAATAGGATCTACACTCATGGTTCGTGGCTTAACGTTTACTTCGCGCGCGAGTGTGGAAAGGCTTTTTAGCTTCTCTTATCTATTATATATCCACGCATGTCGGCCGAGTCATACCTTTGGATTTGATAGAATGTACAAGCATCAAGATGCTTATTTTGCCTTAGTATTTTGCTTTGTTTTACAAACCAAAGTCAGTGGTCTGCCGACATATTGACAAAACACTGTTGAAACATGGCTGTTTAAAATATTTAAACACTGATCTGTTGCATCAACCCGCGGCGTTGTCACTTTGTTGTATAGACTCCATAGTGAAACAAACGACGCGACTTTTTAATGATTCGGCGAACATGTGGACTTAGCTTAATTATTTTCATGAAGATTTAAAATTTCGATAACAACAATAGGATAAAAATTACAATAAGCGTAAAATTTACGAAATATGTGTGTCCAGATAATCCACGTGTCGTTTATTTGTCCGGTCGAGGTGATACAGCCCGGTCGGAGTTGGGCGAGCTGCCGCCGGACGTGCTCTGCGGGCTTCTCTCCACCTAATGAAATATGAAGAACGTTACTGAGATTTACTAAAATAAACGCTTCTGACGTGATTTTGTAAATATTTCAACCATAATTTGCTTCCTGCGGTGTGGTATGACTTATTTACTCTATCGCATGAACCAAATTAGTAATATGTTTTATCTATGTACGTATTCAACGTTTTTATTATTATTGATCTGGGTCATCCATGGTCCAGAAAAAACTGCTCCATATTTTCCCACACCTATATTATTGTTATTATAAATAGTTAGGTAAGTGGCTTATTTGCAATACACACAACTATGCCACGAAATGGAAAATATGGAACAGACCTACATAGTAGGGAATTATTATTTAAAAGCTTTGATCTCATGATCAAAGGTAGTCGGTTTGGCAACATTGTAGGGTAAACAAATCGTAGCATCTCGCCTCTCAAACATTTTATCTCACTTTAATGAATAAATAAAGTTTCACAGCGGCAGTGAAGGCGCTTTATTAGCTTCTGGAAGATATTGAATTTTAAGCGCAACTTTTTGGAGCGTTATTATTTTCAAAACTTTCCTGAATTAAGTTATATATATATATATATATATTATAATATTGTAGGTATATATAATTACAAAATAATGGCATTATTTGCTCTAAATCTGATACGAATATCTATTCGACGGACATGTATAATGTTCTACTGCCTTCTGACCGCGGCTATAAGTATAGAGGATAAAAAGTAGTACATACTACATTATTTTAATCCAGGGTAGATATATGTATGTACATTGTACATCTATACAAAATTTCAGCCCTATTCGTTCAGTAGTTTTGTGAAGAGATAATAAATAAAATAAAATAAAAAAGCCTTTTATTTCCTACTAATTTATTACCTACTTTACATTGTTTTTGAGTTACTTATCTAATTTGATAAATTAACTTCACTTAAGTAGTTTTTCTTTGATTGTTTCACTTATTACAAATTTATAATATGCTTTACGTTTCTGCTTGACATATTAACTTAATTTAAAATAACATTATAATATACCCTAACTTAATTTAGTTTATAGCAATATCTGCAGGAACCCCCCACATATTAGGTGAAGGCCTCCTCCAAAGATGCCCATTTCTGTCCTGTGCGGTCTGTTTCCAGAGTGTGAATAGATAACAAACATCTAAACATCCAAACTTTCGCATTTATAGTATTATATATTATTATTTATAATATTAGTGTGATATCGAAGCACCAACCAAGCAAGTAGGTATATCATATATTCAGAATTATCTTTATACTGCGGGCAAAATATGTACCAATAATAATGTACATTATTAAACATACCTGTAAACCAGTATGAAGCATGTGGGCAATCGACTCTACGTCTAGCGTTGAATCTTGAGCCGATATCTTTTTAATGGCAGATGATACGATGCAGATGTCACCTCTCAGCTCCCGCACTAATGCGGTGATCTTTTGAGCGTTGCTAAGTACCTCAACGCTCTGAGTGTACGGGTTGTATCGAACGCCGAATGGACGCTGGATACTCTCCGCGAATGCTCTGAAATTTTGATACGTTTTACTTATTTATACCACTTTATGTGCCGTAAAAAGGTAAGTACTCAGACGTCTAGTTTTAAATTTATAAGATGTTATTACCAGCCGAGCGTGAGTCGAACACGCGAACTTAGGTAGAATGTTTATGTATGCTCCTAGCTAAACACCCAGTTTATTTGTGAAGACTGTGAATCTACTAAAACCACACGTGATATTTACAGTTTAAAATTATTTAAATAGTCGACTCATCCGAATTCTTGGATTTTGTTACATTTCTATCTTAAATTTTATTATTAGCACCATTTATTTATCCCAAAAGCGCTATCATAATAGCTATCCAGACTGAGTGTATGATATTTCCAGCACAGGTTAATGACCCACATACCACATACGTAGATATTATTGCGTAAGTAGGTCGGAAGATATTCCATGATAGAAACACCAACTCTTTTTGTGTTAGTATAAGATCGCATTTGTAAAATCGTAGTGAATTTGTGTTAAATTTTTAAACCGGCTATAAGTATCAAACCCTAGGAAATATTAAGTAGCAACAAATCAAACCTCATTTTTTCCTTAGCCTCTTCAAAGGAGTCGGTGTAATAATACGCATTCTGGTAGGCAGTGATGATGCATTCCTCGTTGACAGTAACGTCGGGGTCAAATCTTTTTATTTTAGCTGGAGTGTCGAGAGCGTGTTGAAGCTCCGCCACCGAAGACAGCAGACCAGCCCCGTACACCCGGAAAGAACCGTCCGATTGTCGACAAAGCCCAAACTCCACAGTGAAGAAGTAAAGCTGTCAAGAGAAACAACTCAAATCAGGAAAATTATCCGGTCAATGAAATTTATCGCCAACACATGGACTATAATATATTTCAAACTGACTTATTATACTACGGTTGGGACGTTGTCAATACTGCAGCCAACCCTGTATTTCCTGAGTAGTTATTACTAATCATCTGCGTAAGTGGCGTTAAACAAACACTGGGGTACATAAGTCATCCTTCGTGGATATAGTGGTCATTATTACGACCAAATGCCGTCACGCCGAAGAGACGGAGGTGAGAAGAGTCTCCAGGACATCATCACCATCCTGAAGGAGACGGATCCTGACGATGTGCCCGAGTTCGTTGCGAAAGAGCTGCGTAAGCTGCCCCCCGTAACGTTCGACCACGTCGATGTGACCAGGCTGCTGAAAGACATTACATCGTTGAAGGCAAGCTTGGCCGATGTCTTGTTGAAGTTAGAGGTCTCGCAGAACACCATCAGCGAGCTGCAGTCTGAGGTAGCGTTATTACGTAGCGCTGCTTCAGTGGACAGGTCGCCCGAGATATCCAATGTCAACACTCGCCGAGGAGGTCAATTGAATGTGTCGGCTGCGTCGTTTGTGTCAGCGTTATTGGATACTTCGCCTTGCACGGCTGAAACCGAAGCAGTGCCAGTGTTGCGAATCGGTTCGCGCCACTGCGCACGTTCCGGCTTCTTGTGAAAGAAAGCCGTGTGATGCTGCAGGGTTCACTGAGGTAGTGCGGAGAAAAAGGAAGCCCAGCAGCCGAAACCAGCGTGGCGTCGCTCCGACCGGACCTAACTAGTTGTTACGCCCGGCCGTGCCTTCGACGTTACTCTACGTGTCTAGGCTTCACTATACCACGAAGGTGGAGGAGATCGTGGAGTATGTGAAGAGGAAGACCAACACCTTGGTGAGGGTCGAGCGGTTGGAGTCGCGTCATAATGATTTTAAATCATTTGTGGTGCGTATTCCAACTGAGAATATTTCGACCTTCACTAGTGAAGAATTCTGGCCGAAGAATGTGCTGTTCTGGCGTTTTCGCGGAAGATTACCGGTCACAGCACATAATATTACGTCACACGTCGCCGACAATACGTAGTAGAATATAAGTTTATTTTATGTATTGTATGTTAGACTAAGGTATATATTTTTATATGGGCCGTAGTTTTTAAGTTTTTTACACCTATACTTGACTACCTGTGTTGCCTGAAATAAATGATTTATTATTATTCTGTTTCTCATTTCCATGATCACGGGCCATATAGTGACCCGGTCCTTTGGGAGGCATGCGTGGAGCCGAAGCCAACAGCACAGATGCCCTTTATGAGAATTAATCTAAAGGCGAGAGCTACACATAGCGGATATCATCCTTGGTTGCACAATATCATACACCCGAAGATGATATCCGCCAGGTGTAGAGACTATTGCAAAGGAAAATGAAAATAACAAAAAAGCCATGTTATTGTGGTGAATGGATGGACTGGGTAAATGGGCTATGGGGGAAACTATGGACGCCTGCCATAAACATACTCTCAATACTGTTACAAGCGGCAGACGGTGGCTTGCCGAATGCTGGATGGGTTCCTCAAAATGTTGGCGTAAATGCCGGTAAAGGCCGGTAAAGGAATAACATCGGTGCAAACGACTAAGGGGTGTCGAGAGGTGCGGCCCCGATTTCACCATCACGAAGACACGTGAGCGGGCTTCCTCGTTATTACGCCATTAGACACTTCCACCCCCGAGTCTACATCCTAAGATGCATCTCTCGCGACTCCACTCAGACCGGTCAATGAAGGCAAGCAAGAGGTGGGGATCTGGTTCTCTTGGGGTACCACTCCGCAAGCGGAGACGAGAACCAGGAACTTCCCCGGGAGCACTCGGTATACCCGTGGTGTCGCTACTCACCAACAGCTCGCCACAAGCTGCCCTGCAGGTTTATTATTATTATTGGTGATGATAATTATAAATATTTATTTGGTTTATTTTAAAAGTGCATTTAGTACCAAAAACATTTATTACCGTTGCCAACTTATCAATATCTTGATCGGAAGCGCCAAGCGATGCCAAGCCAAGTTCCTGAGAGAATTGGGCGAAACTCGGGTTGGCTAGGAGCGGCATATGACCCAAAAGCTCGTGGCAGCAGTCACTGTAAAATTGAACTATTAGTGTGTACCTTACCTAGTTACTTTCTAAATAGTAACACATTTGGAAAATATGGGTTTGAAATTAATGAATACTTACGGCTCCGGAGTGTAAAAAGGATCCGACGAATGGCGCAAGTACTGAGTGCAGTGGAAAACTCTAAAAGCAAGCCCAGACAAAAAGTCCCTTGGCGAGAGGTACCCAGCCACAGGCCGAAGTTGGAAACCAGTCTTCCTTTTCAAAAAAGCACTCACATCTTCAAGCTGAAAAAGCAAAGTAAAATGTCACTGCGATTCTCATGCAGCTTACTAATTCAAACCCTATCTGGCGTCGAGCCAAGGTATCCATCAGAATAATTGCTTACTGAACATAATTTTTCAGTGCATTGGTATTCCACTTTTTCCTAACCAATATACCTAACATTTCATTGATTTACTGAGTATGTACACGAGAATCAAGTTCACCCATTGGGAAAATAATTGATAGCTTCTCAGAATATTCAGCGAGTGAATTACGAATAGGAATCCTACTATATAATATAATCCTACTAATATTATAAATGTCAAAGTTTGTATGGATGGATGTATAGATATTTGTTATTCTTTCACACAAAAACTACTGAACAGATTAGGCTGAAATTTGGTATGGGTATAGTTTGGGACCTGGAATAATATATATAGACTATTTTTTATCCCGATAAAACGCGGGCGAAGGCGCGAGGACTAGCAGCTGCTAGTATTGTATATTTACGTAACTATTTATCCAACGACTTTCTTAAGGTCGACCATAGTGGTCTTGATTCAGAACAACTGTGGTCGGGTTTTATGGAAAAGTTACCTGAGGCAGATTGTCCTCCCTGTAGCCGCAGTATTTAACAAGTTGCGGCCAATTCTCCAAGTACTCCTCGCAAGCGTGTTTCTGATACAGTTTGTGAAGTTCACGAAACACAATACCCCTGTAATGAAAGTCAAAGCACAACTTTGATCATTGCGAGACGGGTTTCGTACACTGACCACACTTGGTGGAGATGATAACTTTACAGTATTATACTTATTGTCAATAGAAGTTGTGTAAGGGAAAGTTTAGAGATACCTTATTAGGGTTTTTTTTTCTATACCCGAACGGTGAAAACCTACCCTATTATACTAAGCTAGCGGAAGCTAGGGTCCGTTTTCTGTCTGTTCGTCCGTTTGTCAGCAAGCTGGATCTCAAGAACAGTATTTGACGTGCCGCTATAAAAACATATAATAAAAATTAAATAAATATTAAATGATAGGAGGGCTATTTTTTCCCGATAAAACGCGGGCGAAGGCGCGGGCAGCAGCTAGTTGACTATAAAAAAGTACCTATTCAGTTTCAGCGGAGTGTAAATATCGAATTTTCACCACGGAACTATTTAAATTGGTTGATAATTGCTTAGCGACGTCAAATAATTTCAAAAATACTGTAAAGTTGATAAACAAACAGACTATTTCCTATGCAACTCATGTAGTCACCTCACCTCGATGTCCCAATTGGCACAGAAATGTTGTCAAACTACAAATGAATGATTAAGTAGCTTTGGTCAGCGGATATTGCTGGCTCGTCTCAGCTCTGAATTTGATAAACCACATTAGTACCTATTGCTTTTATTTGCGTACGTGATTAGTGCAATGTAGCATTTCTGTTTCCAGTGAGATTTTATTCAATTTTTGACCTGTCCATGTTTTTTACCATATAACTTTGTACTTACGTTTTTCGTACAAAAAATAACAGATATCATACGTTTTATTAATTTATTTCACTGTCAGTGTTCCTTTTCCAAAATAAATTAATAAGAGATTTAATAAATCTACGATGTGAAGGCAGTGGGGATCAATTTCGTCAATATTTAATTTCAATAATCTTACGGCCTAAATACACGTGCAGCTTTTAGCAATCAGGATCGATTGCTGCAAGCTGGCAACTGAATAGAGATCTAAAGTATTTTATTTACAGACATACACGGAACCACTCGAACAGTTGCATAGTTTACTATGCGGTCAAGCTGCTCGTGTATTTAGGCCTTAAATAATAAATAAACACCTTCATGACAATGGATTTTACTTAAGTAATGAAAGAACCCTCCAATGGGCTGTGCAAAGCCTGTAAATCTAAAGTTAACAACAACGGCTAACTCGGCCGAGGCTGCGAGGTAGTGTTGAATTGACTGTGACGTCAGTGGCGATCCCACCCCATCCCCCTTGTTTTCAACCTATTTTCACCATTGTTTATTTAAAGGCATAAATGTAACTCGAATAAGCTTTCTATTCAGATTCAGATTCAATAACTTTATTTCTTTAGGCTTACGAAATAAGTACTTAGACAAGTTCGATTCGAAGATTTAAGTGCATTTTTTAAGTTTTCTTGTTTAAAATGGTTATTTTTTTTTGAGTTTGTGATTTTTTATCTTTGACTTACCATGTTTTTATTTCAATTTCTGTGTACTGCACTTTAGGGATGGGGTTGCCACTAAAACATAAAAAAATATCTTATTAATCTATTTAAATTATAGAAAAAAAGTATAGACTTGCTCCAGCTTGGGGCTTCGCTGATGTGATAACCGGATTGAACATAGTCTATAAAACTCAGCCATAACCAGTAGTTGCGGAGATTATGAATTACAAACAATCTTACTATTGTTGTATGTGTATAATCTGTGTCCATCAAAAATCTTTTGCATCCCTTTTTCCTTTACGAGGCAAAAGTAAATTGAAATATCACATTGATATCTAATCTCTAACGTAATTTTATACTGAAATCAAACTATTTTTTTTTTATAAAAGAGCGAAACATCATTTCGCGCTAAAAAAAAAGCTAATAGTTATTGTGATGAAAACGAACAAGTTCAAATAATAAACTTAGCCGTCATACAGCCAACTTTTGTTTTGGTGTATGCAACAGGTTGCTGACAAAGTTAGTCAAATTGATGCTTTATACTTCATTAATTGACTTCTCTGTTAACTTTTGATGGTGAAGAGATGGCTGATAATTCAATAACTAATTAGTACTAACCAAGTTGTCTAGATATTAATCCCAAAACAGTGTTTCGAGCAATACAAAACCTAAGGGTGACAGGTTATAAAAATGGCTCATCGATGTATACAATAACGACCAAATATGCTACACAAATTAGTTGTATCATCATCATCATCATCATCGGCCCGTATACGTCCACTGCTGAACTATTAGGTGTATAATTGTTACCGAATAGTAGAACTAAATCATTAACTTCCAATAAAAACGGAAAGCCTGTTAGTAAAAAAGTAGTTGTATTTTATGAAACCGCCGGCGTAAATGTATCTAATGTTTTTTTACGTACGTTGTTAAAGAAAGCATAGAAAAATGTTCTTACTATTTGTAACTATTGGCTATTGCAGCAAATTGTTCCCGCCGCTTGCGGTAAACTGGATCCTTGAAGCCAGGATGGTCAGCATCCAGTTCCGAACCGTACATGAGGACGTTCTGGGCTCGATCCAAATCCGATATCTTTCGTGGAAACCAGTGCATCTCACCAAAATCTAAAAAACAACACAATGGAAATTTATTCTCAACGTTGAACTTTTTTGCTGGCGACAATTATGAACATTTTGTTTCATAAGTATTTCAAGATATACATATATTATCATAGATTAAAATAGGTAATAAAATTAAATTCACCTTTCACAAACTTTTAGTCTTATAATATTAGTAGGCATTTCAATAAATATTTAAGAATAGAAACATTTATCTAAACGCTCAAATATAAAATTCAAACAAATTTAAAATTTCCTGAGTTTTCGCGTATTTACCACACAGAACAAGATAAAATGTAACAAAGTAACAAGAACACGTACCGAAGCTTGCAGTGGCAGATAAAGGCGTCGGAGGTGGAAATTCATCACCAGATTGAGATGGAATCACTTCAAACTCTTGCACCTCACGTTTTAACATTCTTTTCAGCTGTTCCATCCTATGCGGATCACATTCCACGTCCACTAAGATATCGGCCTGAACAAAATTATTAATATTATTTGACTAGTAACTATGGAAATGCTTGGAGGGACCAGGGGGAAGAATCTTTGCCCAGCTGTGGGACAAATCAGGCTAATTGTAATTATAATCTGGATCCTTGAAAAAGCGACACCAGAAGGATTTATTTTGTACTAGGAATTATAAATCTAAATATATCGTACTAATTGATGTCAGATTATATCTTTCGGTGCCTATGATTAACATCTTTAAAATGGGAACGGCTTTTTATTGTCTAGGTAAGTATTTACATTAGTTTAAATAAGGTAAATCGCATTGGAAACCTTTCCCTTTCCAATGCAGTGCAAGTTAGTCTACACTACAAGTTCCCTATTGATACTTACCGACGAAACCTCAGTTATGGATTTTCTCGACTCGATATGTAGGACGTTTATTCCCAAGTCCTGGAAAACAGACAGCACCCGCACCAGACCACCAACTTGATTCTTCAGGGTGAGGACCACTGATATCCTCTCACTCTCAGCGTGCTGTGGGGCCGGCTGGTGAGCGGCGTGGAGCTCACCAAGCTTAGGGTGATGAGAAGCTTCATTCTTCACTTGCCAATCCGAACCATTTCTATATAACCACAGGCCCAACAGGCCTTTCCCCGAGCCACTCATTATAGCCAAACCTACAGTATACAATCCTTTTATCGTTTATCAAAACTGTTACTGATGTGAAACTTAAATTTATAGCAATTTTAACTGAATCGTGACTCGGATATGTAAGTGTCGTGATAAAGTACAAGAACCTCAGATGAATTTGTTATGTAACATGAATGAAATGTTAGTTTGGGAGATGCGTCGCTGCAACGGCTAGGACATACTGCGGCCTCCTTCGACTTGAACGGGCCTTATAAAGTGACGAGGCGCGGGAGACACCTCGGAGGGTGGGTGTATTTGATTGGCTGAATCAAGTGTTCGGAGTATCTTGGAAAATGTTCTCTTTTCTTACCGTTAGGGTACGGGCACACTTATTTAGACAAAAATATTTAATATTCCATCAGAAAGCTTCATGAGACTGAATAATCTGTCTTTACTTATGATAAAAATGTAGAGAAAGTTATTGTTTGAGTTTAATTTATGTTCAGTATTATTAATTTATTTTAGGGGAAACATCGGTAAATTTATTATCTAAATAAACACAGTGTTTAGCACTAAGAAAACCATTAATAGGTTCCCACATACATATATCTACACATTAAAAATAAAAGGAAAACGAAAGTTAGCACCATGTCAGTTATATTAATATCTTCTAAATTGATTTGATTATCACTAGGGATCATTCACACTCAAAAACAAGTGGAATTCATCACATTGAGATTTCTTTCTATCAAACAATCTATTTAAAATAGACTTGAGCTCTATTTTTAAATACAAAACAGCACACGCAAAAGTTTTACATAATCAAATCACAGGCAGTTAATGTTCCATAGGAATAACAGAAACAATTCTTCAAGTGATCAAGTAAAATCACATTAACAGACTTATAAGGTCCGGTATACGTAGCCAGTGTAAGCGAGGTCCAAGAAAGTAGAACCGTATTCGTCCGACGAAGGGTGTTAAGCGATCCAGTCGCTGTATTTATTACCATTATTTAGCGAAAAGAGCATTTGCTATCATTCATTATCGAGGATCCTCCTATTCAAGATTTCTCCGACTCCGAATAAAAATAAAAGTCGGATTTGTAGGCAAACTTGATTTGAGCTTTTCAGTAAGAGTATTGGCAATTCGTTCGAGATTCGTTTTGCGTGGTTTGTTATTTTCAATATTCATTGAATCTTCGATGCTAGATCTTATTATTAGGTTAAAAATACTTTTAATTAATAACATTTATCTGATTTGCAATTGTTTTTGTCAACTAATGCTGTATTGCCGTAACTTATACAGCTGATAAATTACCTTTTACTCTATAGAGCGCTTTAACTACGCTTTCACTTTCAACTTAGCATACACTTAATAAAAGTTCAGCTACCTCTAGATTAGTTGCAACTTGCAACAGTCTGCTCAATTGTTTCATCTGTACATACTAGTTCTAATTTGTTCTATTTCCTTGAGTGTAATTTTTTGTTAACATTATCTACTTTTGAAAAATAACTAAAGCTCTTTCTGTCATAAAAGTAGAAGCCGTAAAGCAAGAACAAAGAGTAGAAACGTATACTGCGTTAATATGTAGAGATAGATACGGCCCGCACTATTCAGTGACAAAGCCTATCATGGTCGAGCTATCTGTCTTGTTCATGGCTCGTTAGATAACAGAAATAACCTACATTCATCCTAAATTGCAATATTATTCATGTTAGATAAGCTATTTAGCAAGCTTTATAGGGATGATGTTCTTCTAAACAATTATCCGATCATTTTAATAATCAGGTGGTGTAAATAGGCTTTACTAACTGCTGCCCGCGCCTTCGACCACGTTTTATTGGAATGAAAAGTATCCTATATATGTTATTTCAGGTCCCATACTATCTTCATCATCATCATCATCAGCCCATACACGTCCACTGCTGGACATAGGCCTCCCCCGTACGACGCCACAAATAGCGGCCCTGAGAGTCCCATACCGATACCAAATTTCAGCCGAATCTGTTCAGAAGTTTTTTCCTGGAAGTGGAACAAACATCCATACATCCATTCTCACAAACTTTGATATTTATAATATAAGAAGGATTTTTAGTAAAACCTAATATGGTCAGTGCGATAAACTGCCACGCCATTTTACAGTTAGTATTTATTTCTACACCATGTATGCACCATGTTTTTACCAACCGTCACGCAATTTTTCCTCCTTATAGGAGTTGGCACTCCGATAAACCCTATTATGGCCTACTTCACAGAAGCGTAAAACTGGTAAGTAATCTCTGTCGTGTTTAAAAAGGGAGGGAAACAATTCTCGCATACAAATATTTATCTGATTTTCTGTTCCTTAGGGTGCTTTTAATTCAATTTCCTCCGGGACTGCTCACAGATCCTTTGATTTCCAACCAATATTATTTGTCAATATCTTCTTCGTTAGTTGGATGGAGGCGGCTCAGGAACGCTATTTGTAGCGTCGTTTGAGGTAGGCCTATATTCACTAGTGGACGTACATATGTATATGGGCTGATGATGATCTTTTTCGTTCTGCTGACAAGCTGTGGTTCGAAAGAATTACTCAAGTTTTTGTGCTTTTTGTACCTTGTTACTGTATTAGGTAGTTCAAACCGAGGTGTTTTCTTCTGACATTTTATGGGTTGACTAGGTTCCTACATACTTTTTGTGTAATAACACAGTAATTACTAATAATCAGAAGAAAAGATACAGATTTTTTCCTTCACAGTTAATAATGTTTGTATTTCTTGTTGGATATGCTCAGAGAGCGCGATCCTACCGGGTCGACTGTGGACGACAAAAAGTCGTGCAATTTCCTGCACGACTTTCTGACATCCACGATACTTTTGTCGTTATAATGATAGATTTTCAAGGCAATGTCATCAGTGGGAAAAGCTAGAGATGATAGTCGTCTAACGATAATTTACGATCACGACTCTGTGGGAACGCGGCATTAATCGAATTAATACTACTTTTTCAAAAAAAACAACAGCGCCGCATTATACCAAAGTTTTCAATGCAAATTACAATTAAAAAGTTGCACCTTTAATAATAAATTAACTTGTATAAATTACAGCTAGGAGCTGGGAGCAATTTGGAACATTGCCAGTTACAACATTTAGTTAATCTTATTTGGAGTCTGTGGCTGTACCAGCTACGAACTAGGCTATTCACGTTTTACCTTTTAAGGGCCCGGTGACAGCGTCCCGCAATTCAATTCGAGGTGGGCTCTTAAGCGGCAAAAGGGAACCAAAGTATAACAGTCGCAGTTGAATTGTGTGTGTTGCAGTGGTTTGTGATTTCTTTGCGTTCTTCGGTTCGGGTTGTCTCTACTGCATGTCACCGAATATTTACATCAAATATATATACATACAAAGGACTAGGTAGAAATGCAGCGTACTAGTTTAGGAAAGAGACCAGATAACATCCTAATGATGGATGAAGATGTGATCGCCATAGGTATGGTACTTTTTTACTTAGAACATATCTAAATCTCGTCTACATGAAAGATGAACTAACAATCAGCATCATCAATTATCAGCTCATATACGTCCACTGTTGGACATGAGCCTACCCCATACAACGCCATAATTAGCGGTCCTGAGCCGCCTTCATCCATCGACGCCCTGCGACCACTACAATGTCGTCAGTCCATCGAGTAGCTGGTCTCCTAATACTCCGTTTCACGCTGCATCGTGGCCGCTCGTGAATCTTTACACCGCAGCGGTTATCAGTTCTGCAAGCTATATGACACTGATACTTCAGCTTATTAATTCTGAGAGTTATGTCAGTGACTTTAGTTATTTTTTTACGGATTTCCGTATTCTATAACGTAGAGCTCTCTCCAAACACTTTTATCTGCATAGCCCGCCCAAAATACAACATATAAATAATATTAATATAAATACATTTTATGGCGATATAAATAGTACCTACCTACTCACTCACATAGCCATCATTCGACATAAAACCAGGCAAACATCAACACATAAGAAACAGCACTTACGCGGAGTACCCTCTATGAAATTCAGATGTGTACACTTAACAGGAACGATGTTCTGCTAAAAGGCAATGAATTTATATATCGTATACTTACCTATTACACATTCTTGATTTGTTAACATTTTATCGATTTATTGGGTTCTTATCACGTACCTTGTGTTATTTTTTCCCCTAAGTTTTCATCGCGTTACAACGATAGTGGTAACAGGGTGACTGGATGTATTCAGAGTTACTGTCAAAAATTGACGGCAGAATCCACGACTATCCTCATTTTGTTTTCAGAATCAGGAATGTTCAAGGATGTACTGGAAGCCTCGAAATTCTCGACCGATCAGGATTCTTTATACCTATGTACATGAAAGAATCCAAAGGTTCTTCGACGATAGGATTTAATTTAATCAGGATTAGATAGTTCATGCTAGAATTATCCAATGAAAAGTGAGTACTTAAGTGTATCAATAGTATTGTACATTGTTCACCTACCAAGGTGTTATTTTTTTTTAATTTCCTAAAAGATCGGCCGGTAGGTTGTTTTCATAATAGGTCAAACGACAAAAAGTTTTTACTACAAGTCCGCTTGCCTTTTCCGATTTCCGAACAATACTTTGAAAAAAGAACCCAAGTGAAAAAGGCTGGCGCGGGAAGTTCTTCTAATTTTGAATTTGGTGTAGGCAATTTTATTAATTCTACAGAATGTCATCGAGTGGTAGTGAAAGTTTTATGACACCGCCAGAAATAAAATATTTATTCTGCTTTTTATTTTCCTCGAAGGTGTAGTATAAAGCACTATGTATCACTCGGCAGAAAGAGCGATTCCTACCTCGTGTGTTTTAAGAACTCAAACGACACACTCGATAGGAATCAGGCACGGTCTCGCCTAGCTGAACAATGTACTATTCTAATCTAACCTACCCTCACCTCAGAGAAATACTAAACAGAAAAAAATACAATTTTTATGGAGTTATAGGATTTACAAATAAATAGGTGGTTTTTTCTTTTCAGTAGTTAGTTAAATAACTGAAACCTGACACAATCTTCTTTTGTTTTTTGTATACTGAAGGTTTACTTTCATTACGTTATTTCAGTTAATGTTTCTACTTTGGAATGATATTAGAATGAAAAATATTTGTCCGTTAATTCCTTGTAAAACTTTTTCTGATAAGATCCAACAAAATGCATTCGCATGCGGGGTGCATGCGCCCACAAAATTAAACCAGAGAAGGTAAAACAGCGACTTACGCAATATAAAATTGCCAAATCATTTTACTCTCCAATTTTAAACACACCCCAACCTAATTTGTGGAAGAAAAGACTACACCAACTACGCAATGAAAAACCCATCAAAGTAAGTTGTCAACTAGTTTCGTCTCTCCACGAGACATCATCAGGACACCACAATACTCGATTTTGACACTGAGATTGCTAATCAGCACCGCCCGCACCCAACACCAGATTTCAAATAACTGCCATGTACCTAGTGAGGGAGAAGTTCTGGCCTCTTCTTCAAATATATTTGTCGATCAATATTGATCTAGTTCACCAGTTTTGGATATTGGAGTTATTAAGGACACTATCGTAAAAGTAATTTAACGCAAATTGTACATCATTTTCTATGAAACCATTGTATTTTTGGAGCTTTTGGTAATATTAATATTACCAACTTAATATTAAAATAAATATTATCAAGACATGTAGATGATACAGCTATCATAAAAAGTTTGTCAGCTAAAACACGGTAAAATAAGTTTTTATTTTACCGGCAAGGGGGCGCAGACCCATTTTCGCACTCCGGCACCCATTATGGTTAAGACGGCCTTGACCATCTGTATAGTGTCAGGCTAAGATAATTGTTTGGTCTATAAGAAAAAACACCACTGAATTTTATTTTCCGTGTTCGGAGTCCTTTGGATCGAAGCCAGTATTGGGACGAAATCGAAATAACTAAAAAAAAGATTACTTAAAAATAATGTCAATCGATTTGGTTTTCTATTTGTAATGTCAGTAATGCTTCATCCTCGAGAGTCAGTCCGGAGCACGTCCAGAGGGTAAAGTCAACACAGTAAGCCGCTCTACTCTCGGTCAATTGACACAGCCAGCCTCATAATAGACACTCCGAACTACTTCAAGGAAATGTGGTTTAGTGAACTTTGAGTACGGTAGGCCTAATAGTAAAATTAGATAGGTACTTATGATGTAAAAGTTGCGGCACCTCAAAAAAACATAAAGTTGCGACACGAAAAAATAAACTTTGGGTTTAAACTCGAAACGAATGTTTTATGATAAAATAAATAAATATAAATATAGCTGGACAATTCACACATCATTATCTAACCCCATCTTATCTAGCCCCAAGCTAAGCAGAGCTTGTGTTATGGGTACTAGATAACTGATATATTTAATTTAATACAATACATAGATAGATATTTTTTATTATACATAGAAAACATCCAGAACCCTGAACAAATATTTGCAGATCGTACAAACATTTGTCCCGAGGCGGGAATCCAACCCGCAACCTCCTGCGTCACAGGCCTTCGCCCACCGCGCCACGGGGGTCGTCAATAAACGAAAACCTCGTCCAAGGGGTTAATTTTTATTACATTGTAATAAGAAATGCCATCGTTTGTTTTTTGTTTTGCTTTGAACTGATCCCTATTTTCGTATAACGAGGCACGGTGGCGCAACGCGAGTCTAACTACAGATTTGAAGATTCCAAGTTTTGTATCCTGGCAGGTATGGAAACTTTTTTACCATAGTTTTTCTATTGTGTGTTTTGTTTGATATTATAATAGTTTTAGTTTTGGCGATTCCCCTGAGAGTAAAGGTTCTGGGGAATCGTCAAAAAATCAAAGTAGTTTGAAACTGATAGTAGGTACAAGCAATCATTCACAGACATTGGTTGATTCATTTCTCCCATCCATGTGAAATTAGCAACGAATGGGTTTCCCTGTGACGCACATCCCCAACCTTGCACCCTACTTTAGGGTCTGTAGTAACTGCTCGCGCCTGCGCTGCGCACTAAGGGTGCGCACATGCGCGAAGCGTTTTTGAACTGTCACTTGGACACCCCTCGCTCGGTCGATACACGCGTGGGAGAATGATGGCGCATGCGGTTTGCACCCTTTTTGTCGATCAGGTGTAAACCGACATGGCTGATAGCGAATTTGAGGAATTTCGCCGTGTTTTCGACCGATTACCACAACACATAAAGGCTCCGACGCCTTTTTACTCGTGAGTACATGCATTTATTTTATAATTTGTGTAAAAATACAGCTAAGAACCACTTTTTGAAGCTTCTCAATGTACCCCTTCAGCATGCCATTTTATGTTGTAACGTAAGAAATATGGGCGTACCAGTCTTACTTTGAATTATTACTAAGATTGCTTTGTTTGGGATGTTTAAACAAGTTTCTAAAGAAATGTACTATTACAGCTTATTGCCAAATGTGGGATTGGACGATGATTCGTCTTCTTCGAAAAGCGAAGGCTCTCCGGAGGAAGACATAGGCTCCGTGGGAGATGGCGACATTCAAGAGGGTGTGGTGTCCCCAATCCCCCAGTCAGACGTCACTATTATTCCCAGGAGTCCCCGACATCAAACATTTACAAACGGTGAAAGACGAAGACGGAAACTACCAGAAATTCCTAAGAACAAGAAATGTAAGTACACTATTGGAACTGGTACTAAGCCCTTAAAATCGAATTTTAGAATCAACGTGTTTTTCCCGGTTGCTAAAATTGTTTAGAGGTCACGGTTCGCTATATTTAGGTATCGTTTCTCTAGCGTCTCGGTCTAGGCGATTTCTATTTTAGTTTAGCAAACATAAGCTTCGCGAAATGTTTTGGATACTGTGCGAAATAATAAGCGTTAAAAGTCTATTAGCTACTACAATCGGGTAAAAAGTAGACATTTTGAGTCAGCAGTTTCGGCATTTATAATTTTTTTAATGTTTTATACCAGGGAGTGATTAGATGTAGGGTTGCACAGGGGTAAACAAAGATCTAATCAAGGGGTCTCACTTGAAATGAGATTGACACCTCATTAGAAACCCTTCGAGGAGTTACAAATAAGTGAATCTCTAATACGGTCTTCACTTTTTACCCAGCTTGTAGTCGCATTGCTTTGCAGGAAGTTGTTTTGAATCTAGGAAATTTTGAGATAAATTATTACAGTCGTTTTCGTTTTGTGTTTATCAACAACTTTTGCTGTTTAGATTTTGTCAAACTTACTGCTGAGCTCTCTAAGTTAGTGTCTTTTGTCACTTTTTCCTCGGTCGGTTCTATCTTGCAGATGTCGTGGGAGCATCGCGTTGGTGAAGGTCCCCCTACTTTTATAATTTCGTTTCTCGGCCTTCATTCGATCAGTTCTTTCACCTGTTGTCACTCCATCCAGCCAAATGTCTTGACCAACTTTTCTCATAAATTGAAGTTGGTTTTCACTTAATCTAGAAATTTTGGCAAGATAGGTTTCTTTGGGGACGCTTCCGACTGGTATTGATATGGACCAGTTGAGCTATCTGTAGATTGTTTGCAACAGTCTGCAGTTAGCTCAATTGTTTCAATTGTAAATACTAGTTTAATTTCTTTATATTATTAGATAGGTTTGTAGTCATATTATATTCCAGAGCAGGCATAGACCTCAAGTTATCATGTCTAAATCACATAATACTTGAGACTCACGTTGGCCACATACACCGATCTGGATTCAACAAAACCTAGTTATGCAGAGAAAAATAAGTCCACGCGAAAGGAAATAAATGAGATACTACTCCATCTGGGAAAACCTCGTTGCTGTCACATTATTCCCTACGAGATATCTCATAGATGTTTGCTTGGTCGGTCATAGGGACCGTATGCATCCTCATTCTGTTACGGTACTAATGTGTTTGTACTTTGTTCATTAAGTTGAGAGTACTGCTATTGTATCTCAAACTAGCGAAGCAATCAAATTAGAGTCATCTTTGTCAAGATATGTATGGCTCTACATACAAACCATTCGAATCTATGTTTAGGACAGTATATGTATATTAACAATCACCCGAGCTTTCTTGCCGTATGTATGATGATTTCTTTGTTAGGGTGAGTGTTTTGTTTGTATTACTTACTACTTTGTTTTAGTGTTGGTTCATACGAATACAAGTTTTTTTTTTGCGAATGTGAGCGTAATACCGCCTGTGAGCTGTAGGTGTTTACCTACCTCCCCTTTAGCTAGAAAATTGGAGAGGATTGTTTGGGAATTTTTAGGGTTCCGTACCTAAAAAGGAAAAACGAAACCCTTATAGGATCACTTTGTTGTCCGTCTGTCTGTCTGTCCGTCTGTCAACCCTCTTTTATCAGAAACGGGTGGAGCTATCGAGTTGAAATTAACATCATATACTCAAGTCCGTAACCTCTTGAAGCCGTGATATTTTATAAATCAAACTTCTAGGTCAACGCAATCAAAGTTACAGCATCTTAAGCACAATTTTTTGAAATTTACAAGTTAAGGAAATGCACACAAAACCTATAGTGTACTTACCGTTGATCTATAATCATAAAATTAGGCAAGAAGCATTATCGTCTTATGGAACAAGGGAAAAATCCAAAAACTGTGAATTTGTATTTTATTTACAATGAAAATAATTTTGATTTTCGCCATGGACCGAAAACCTATAGGGTACTTCCCGTTGAGCTACGTATAAAATCATGAAATTTGGCAAGAAGCAAGGCATTAGAGCACAAGTAGAGGGAAAAATGCAAATAACGAATTGTAGTGTATTCACAAAAAAAAAACTTTTTTGGTTTTTGTAAGCGGCCAAAACTTATAGGCACAGTATCCCGTTGACCTAGAATCATGAAAATTGGCAAGAAACAAGGTCTTATAATTACGGAACCCTCGGTGCGCAAGTCCAACTCGCACTTGACGTCTTTATTTTTATAGCAGTTCCTTATCTCTTTCTTCGATGTCTATCCCAAAGTAACCGGAGCTTGTGTTGTGGGTAATAGATATGTACTTGATTACAGTTAAGCTTGCGTAGTTTCTTTTCACAGCGCCGAGCAAAGACGACGCATTTGTTATTTTTTGCACCATATTAACGTGGTAATCTAATTATTTCAACATTTTTATTCGAATTATTGCAACATTTTTTCACGCAATGAGTGAAAATCGATTTTGCTCACAGTATTTGAGCGAGGCAAGTAAAACATTTTTTCTTTATTTGTAGCTTCAGTCCTGGCATGTACCCAGCCTACTTCATTGGCAGACGAGCTGGGCTCCATGTCGGGACTGCTCGTTAGGCCAGGCTGCCATGGACGACCCTTGCTTGTGCTCAAATGTGGGTACCTTTTAGACGAGGATTCAAGCCCTGACTCTGAACGACTTCAGAGCCTTGGCGATGTGGACAGCGGCCACAGCACTGCACACTCTCCGATTGATACTGGCCCGAAGAGCATATCACCGACTCCTTTACAGCAAAATGGTATGTTTCTGTTTATATTTGTATTATTCTTTATATTTTTTCTTACCAATTATCTAACAGAATTCTACTCATTAGTCTTGATGATATCCTTAAATCAAACAACATTAAATTCTTAGTAATATTCTTTATATTTTTTCTTATCAAGTCTCTAATAGAATTCTACTCTTTAGTCTTGATGATATCTATAAATATAACAACATAAGTTATATTTCACTTATAAAAAAGCATTTAAATATTTTCAGTATCTCCGTCATCAAGTTGTAGCATCAACGGACTCAACTTTGGGGGTAACATGACAACAGTTCCCCATAGCCAATTGGAAATGCTCGAAGCAACGCATAGAGGCCTACATAAGTTTAACCCAAGGCATCATGATGAAATAGAAGTGGAAATTGGTGACCCTATTTATGTACAGAAGGAGGCCGATGACTTATGGTGTGAAGGTATGGTTATTTAATCGTACATACTAATGAATAGTCAACTTTTTCCAATTTAGAATGAAAAAAACCTTAGGTAGGTACTTTTTTCTATCACATATAAACAGCTTTTAGGTATTTTATACTGCTGGTTATACGCCTGATAAGCGAAATATATAAGAAATAAGTAAAATTTTATTGACAAAGAAAATAACAATCAAATAATATAAACAAATTAAATTAGTATTTACAATTGAAACAATTGAGCTAACTGTAGACTGTTACAAACAATCTAGAGATAGCTCAAATGGTCTATATCAATACCAGTCGGAAGCGTCCCTAAGACGCTGGCTGCATTGCCCCGCTGTATGGCAATGCTAATGCGCTGCGCTAGATACTCACCAGGTCACGCGTTAAAATTACTTTTGATCTCACTTAATATAAAAACGCTGATTGGCTATGGATAAGATCTACTACTTTTTACTGCTTATTGTATTTTGTTGGCATGTCGTCTATTTGTTAGTGGATTTTTATTTTATTTTAGGAGTAAATCTTAGGACTGGTCAGCAAGGAATCTTTCCGTCAGCCTACGCAGTAGATATGGACTACAACGACTTTGATCCTGCAAATGCTAAAGTTAAAAGGGAGCGGTATCTACTAGGGTGAGATAATATTATATATCTACTAATATTATAAAGAGGATAGATTTGATTATTTCATTGATTGCATTGAATAGGACACGAAGTTAATGAGCCGATTTGAAAAATTGTTTCACTGTTGGGAAGCTACACTATCCTCAGGTGACATAGACTATATTATAATTTTTAATTTTAAAATTTTCGTTAAATGCGAGCGGCTTCTCAAGGGAAGCCGGGGTGGGCCGCTAGTATTCAAATAAAAAGGAGATTTTTCAGTTCAGTTTATAAAAAACATTCATTCTTTTTTTGTTTCTTTGTGTGATTTTATCGGCCAAATAAATATTTTTGTGAAATGGAAGAATATACAATAGATTTTATGAGTCGTTTTTAAAACTTTGTAACTTTGTAATAATTATCGAAGGCTATTGTTTCCTATTTTTGCAGATACATGGGCTCGGTAGAGACACTAGCACACAAAGGCACAGGGGTAGTCTGCCAAGCGGTAAAGAAGATCGTCGGCGAATGCACCGAAGACCCGACATTGCAGCCTTGCATTCTAGAAGTATCTGATCAGGGTCTCCGAATGGTTGATCGATCCAAACCTGATGTAAGTTGATCGTATTTCCAAATTGGTACCGTGTGTTGCATTATTAATATTGATGTCATCATCATCATTAGCTCATATACGTCCACGGCTGGACATAGGCCTCCCCCATACGACGCAACAAATAGCGGTCCTGAGCCGCCTTCATCCATCGACTGCCTGCGACCGCTACGATGTCGTCGGTCCATTGAATGGATGGTCTCCCATGTAGGGGGGTTTGCCTTAATCACCACGCTGTGTAGGCGGTTTGGTGTTCGTAGTGTTGATGTTGAAAAATACTCAGAAGAAAGCTGTTACACTTCCTCTGGTAGGTTCCCTTAGTCGGCTCTTATGACATCTACGGTTTGAGTTGGATGGGTCGATATTCGTACGCCGTGGCCCCACGGCATGAGAAATAACATACATATCCATTTCCCTTACAAGAAAAAATATTTGAGGTGTGTTCCGCTAAAAATAACGATAATATATAGGGTGTTTGGTATTGGGACCGACAATTTTTTTGGGGCTTCCGACGACTTTCCAAAAACTTATGTCGGTCCCAATACCAAACATCCTGCATATTCATCGCGGATCACTCATCAGTCGAATCTATAACTAAAAAATACTGAGACTGTTAAGACGTGCCGACGAGCGACGCATTGTTTATACTGACCAAGATTACTGATGCTAACAATTACTTTGAATAACGAATATCTTATACCTAAGTAAAAAAAAAAGGAAAGCCAAATTGAATGCGCGTTAGTCTAGTTGTAATACATAGATACCATTTATCTGAATATAACGGAGATGTACCTAAGAAGACAACACGGCCCCAAGTTATTTCGGTAGTTCCTGTTGACTTTGCGGTCGTTTCTGAATAAACAAACTATAAAAAAGCACAGTACGGTACAGTTAACAATGATGTAACCTTGTCTACGACTAATAAAAAACAGATGATTAGCTCTACTGAAGATTATCACAGATTCAGATTCAATAACTTTATTTCTTTAGGCTTACAAAATAAGCACTCAGACAAATCAAATTTTATACCATAAAAACAGCTTTAAATATAGTTATTATTATCAAATAAGAATTGTTATTGATTTTCTCTTCACTTACATTTTTTATCACCTGCGATATAGTAGAAGAAACCATGCTTTTTTATTTAATTATATATATAGGAAGCGTACAAAATCTATACGATAATTATGTTTTTCAGAACCCCTATTGAAATACCTAAACAGCTTTGTTCATTGTACTCTAAAGAGAAAATCTTAATAAAATATTTTTTCAGGGCAATCGCAGTGGACCCTGCATCGACTATTTCTATTCGCTCAAGAACGTATCTTTCTGCGCTTTCCATCCACGTGATCACAGATACCTGGGCTTCATCACTAAGCACCCCACACTTCAGAGATTTGCGTGCCATGTCTTCAGGGGCCAGGAGTCTACCCGACCTGTGGCAGAAGCCGTCGGGTAAGCCTTTTACGGCAGTATTTTCGAACCTTTTACTGCGCATAGATCTAATAATAAAAAAAAACTATAATCAAATAATAGAAACAAATTAGAACTAGTATTTACAATTGAAACAATTGAGCTAACTACAGATTATTGCAAACAATCTACAGGTAGCTCAACTGGTCCATATCAATACCAGTCGGAAGCGTCCCCAAGACGCTGGCTGCATTGCCCCGCTGTATGGCAATGCTAATGCGCTGCGCCAGATACTCACCAGCTTTCGGGTCCCGCGTCGCTTTGACCAGCCAATCAGATAATTTTTTGAAATCTGGAGAGCCTCGGTATCCCACGGACTTCGGTCTCGACTCTGAGGGGAACAAATGTGTAGGCTCTGTCGAGACCTACATATGTATTTGCGCCTATTGAGATCCTCGGCATCTTTTACTTGATTAGGCAAATACTTTGCTTAAATTCTATTTAGGTATTATAATGGACTCAACAATTCACATGAGCAATAGGTACATATAGAATGGATTGTTTGTGTCTGTAATTTGTCTCAATATTTGAAACTATTTACTATATTTCTATTGATTTATTGTTGTTTTATTACAGGAGGGCGTTTCAGAGGTTTTACCAGAAGTTTATAGAAACGGCATACCCTATTGAAGATATTTATATAGAATAAAAATATTACACAAAGCAATAAACATTTTCAAATACTTCAAGTAATAATTTGATACTTAGTAGATAACTTTACATCAGTAGGATACAATGACGAAAAATAAGCTTTAATATTATCACAGGCAATAAGGCCATTTCAATACCATAATTATTATAATATAATCAAAAAAACAATATTGCACTATTTACCTAATGTAGACTTATCCCAAATAGCGTTGGGAGCTTGAATACTACGTTTTTAATAATATTGCAGTACAGAATTTTTTTTGGTATCGAAGATTGAATGAATATCGAAGATATTAGAAACAAACGTAGGTATTATGATAGTAATGATGAAATATTAGTTTTAAGTAATACCTAGGTAGTACTTAATATTGCAAAAAGCCTAATTATTTGTTTCCCTATTCAGTTATATCAATATTTATCTTCAAACTTAATTTATCTATTTTCTACTTACTAGACTTAAAAAAAATTGTAAACTCAAAAGAAAGGTTAGAATCTTCAAAATATGAGAAAATGTAAAGTTTTACGACTAATGTAGGACTTCTGATAATATACATTCTTTTATTTCTTGATAAAGAGAAATAATTATGGTTAAGTACAATTTTATGTCAATGTTAAAAAGTCAATAAACATCCTTTTTTGTACTTAATAATTTTTTTTTCACAAAGTCGTTGATACGTCTTTTTTAACGTACATACATAGCGAAATCTTCCACCAGAGTTAAGTTCGTTATTTGCGTCATAAGTAACCCTATGTGATAAATTTATACAAAACGATATCATATAAATTGTACTCCTAATAAGATAAAAGTTATATCAAATTTATTGGAATTATCATTTATTATCGTTGGTTGGTGCAATAATTTTAACTCTTATTAATGAATTCATCTTTGTATTCAATTAATTAACAAAATAAATTGAATTCAATGTTTATAAATACAGATAAGTACGAGTATTATTGTAATTTTGCTTTTTAATGTGATAAGTTTTATCAAAGTGCTTTGAAAAAAAAAAATACCGTACTACATAATCTCGTTTTCGATCATATGATAATTTCTTATATCTCAAATAAGTAACCGGTTTTAAAAAGGTTAAATGTGTAAATAAGTTATACTTTATATTTCTGTAGTTTTCTATGTATATTAGTTTTAACAAACTAATTGAAAACCAGTTACATGTTAGAATAGGCAAAGCTAGTTAGCTTTGTGGCGCAATGTTGTGACTATTAGCCCAATACTCTGAGCTCTGTATGGGTATTATACCCTTTAATAGTCACTTATAAATATTGCTTTATTTTTTTACAATGTAAATATTATTATAGTATTGTAACATTAACACTTTCATTGTTCGTGATCCAAACACGTAGCGGACACTGAATGGGTTTAATTTTACAGTCCATAAATCAATTTTAGCTTAGATAGCTCTTTGTTGGATAGATGCCTACAAAATTATAATGACTTATCCTAGCTAGATTGTAAATATTTTATCAGCAAACAAAATATATTGAACTTTAATGTTCAACAAAGCTGCAAAAGCTGTGACCCATGAGGATTAAATAGTAGATGTTGTTAACAAACGGTTAAAAAAATTAAGTGCACCTAAGAAAGCCTAATAATGCAAATCGAGGGTGCAAAACTTTTTTGTAACTGAGTTAAATAGATTGTAATACTTTTCATCACTAATGTAAAGAAACTGAATTTGAAGCATTATTTTAACTTCTTGCTGATATAGCTTCCGAGCATGAGTGATGAAAATATTATTTATTTTTCCAATAAATGTCTTAGCATATTTTGAGTAAAGCATTAAAATCTGTATTACTTGGACTGAATCCTGTGTTTCTTTTCCTTACAGATCAATAAAAACCTATTGTTTTATACACGAATGACTCATTAGGCCGGTTACGTAAGTGAACTATCTTAGGAGACCAGAGGCCAAAAGTCAAAGGATAGATAAAAATACCGCCGAAGAATTAAAGAAACGTTATGTTTTTCGAAACGCATTCCATACTCGTTCGCAAGCAGTGCAGCAGTTATAGCCGTATAGGTGAATATATAGTACGGCACTGGTCGTTGACATTTTAAACAATCGTAAATCCCAGTGTCTCAGCAGGCGATGATGTCTATGAGATTTTAATATAAAGACACAGGTAGAGATTAGAAATGTACTGTTACTTCAAAGGCTACAGTGATGCAATTTACAAAGGTCTGAGATAGATCTCCTGTGTCCATACACTAGGGTGTAATCTATTTTATGGACTTTACTTGCTGCTGACCGCGCCTTCGCCCGCGTTTTATCGGGATAAAAAATAGCCTATATGTTATTCCAGGTCCCAAAGTATACCCATACCAAATTTCAGCCTAATCGGTTCAGTAGTTTTTGCGTGAAAGAGTAACAAATATCCATACATCCAACCATACATCCATCCATACATCCACATCCATACAAACTTATATATTAGTCTCACATTTATAATATTAGTAGGATTCGATATCACATTTAACTTCTATTACTGTATCCTTATGTCGACTGATGGCGCTCCGGGTGAAAGTCCACCTGCGACGCAGGAGTCAGTGGGTTCGATTCACGCTTTGGGACAAATGTTTGTACGACCTGCAATTATTTGTTCCGGGTGCTCTGGGTATTTTCTACGTGTAATAAAAGATAATACTTACTTAACACTCAAAACTAAATGTGCTTTATTTCCTTTAGACCGTACGGCACTCTTGGACACGTCACAGAATTAAAATTACATACCTAAGTAAAACTGGCAAATAAAGTGATCACTTTGAATTTTATTCACTTTAACCTTTTTTATGTTGAGACGACCTCTGTGGCGCTGCGGGCGAAGGTCCGCCTGCGACGCAGGAGGTTGCGGGTTCGATTGCCGCATCGGGCCGCATCAAATTATGTTTGTACGATCTGCAAATATTTGTTGTGTTCTGGATGTTTTCTATGTATAATAAAAAATATCTATCTATGTAGTCTATTATATTAAGTATTTCAGTTATCTAGTAACCATAACACAAGCTTTGCTTAGATTGGGGCTAGATAATGCTGTGTGAATTATCCAGCATTATTATTCTGTTTCTCATTTTCATGATAACGGGCCATATAGTAATCCGGTCCTTTGAGAGGCATGTGTGGGGCCGAAGTACAGAGGCCCTTTATGAGAATTAATCTAAAGGTGTGGGCTACACATAGCGGATATCATCCTTGGTTGCACAATATGATAAACCCGAAGATGATATCCGTCAGGTGTAGATACTATTGCAAAGGAAAATGAAAATAACAAAAAAGACATGTTATTATGGTGAATGGATGGACTGGGTAATTGGGCTATGGGGGAAACTATGGACGCCTGCCATAAACATACTCTCAATACTGTTACAAGCGGCAGACGGTGGCTTGCCGAATGCTGGACGGGTTCCTCAAAATGTTGGCTTAAATGCCGGTAAAGGAACAACATCGGTGCAAACGACTAAGGGGTGTCGAGAGGTGCGGCCCCGATTTCACCATCACGAAGACACGTGAGCGGGCTTCCTCGTTATTACGCCATTAGACACTTCCACCCCCGAGTCTACATCCTAAGATGCATCTCTCGCGACTCCACTCAGACCGGCCAATGAAGGCAAGCAAGAGGTGGGGATCTGGTTCTCTTGGGGTACCACTCCGCAAGCGGGGACGAGAACCAGGAACTTCCCCGGGAGCACTCGGTATACCCGTGGTGTCGCTACTCACCAACAGCTCGCCACAAGCTGCCCTACAGGTATTATTATTATTATTATGTTAAAGTAAAGAAACGAACAAGAATCTATGTACATATGTATGAATGTATTGTATTATGTATATCCGTCATTTAGTATTTACCTACCCATAACACAAGCTCTGCTTTGCTTGGGGCTAGATGATGGTATGTGGATTGTCCAACATTATTATGAGTATACTAGGTGACCCGCCCACGTGGACTAAGAAGAATATCAAGTACTAATCCTGCGCAGACTAAGTCGCGGGCACAAGTTAGTATCTTTACAAAATTATAGCCTATGTGTTATTCTGATGTATAAGCTATATTATTGTTAAGTATCATTAAAATGCATTGAGTAGCTTTTGCGTAAAAGAGTAATAAACATCCATACATAGAAACTTTCGCGTTTATAATATTAACTAGCTGATGTCCGCGCCTTCGCTCGCGTTTTATCGGGATAAAAATAGCCTATAAGTTATTCCAGGTAAAATATATTATATAAATTTGGTATGGGTATAGTTTGCTATACCCATACCAAATTTCAGCCTAATCTTTTTGCGTGAAAGAGTAAGTAATATCCATACATCCACCCATACAAACTTTCACATTTATAATATTAGTAGGAAGCAAGAATTAGGTATGTGTATATAGATTAAATATACTGTGCTTTTTTATTGCTACTCATCGCTTACTTAATTTCCATAGTCAGAATATTTGCCATACTACTTCTATAAAACTAATGTAAATATATACAGCATCAAAATAATGCACAAAAGCACAGCTTGAACGTGCTGTTTTTTTTTAATTACTTCCATTATAAATTGCTAATGATGTACAAACTCTTTGGTACCGAAAAAAGTTTATACTGGCTGGTATAGCTGGAATATTGACTACATTTTGATCTTGGTTTTTGAATAATCAAATATGGTTTTTGAATCCCCAAGTTCCTTAGACGTATAAACTTTGTTTTTAATATGTCAGTTTTCTTTCTCATTTTGCAAATTTTTTGATTCTGCTTTGTCTACGTTGCAATTTAGTAAGCAATTTTTGCTTACTAAATTAATCTACAGATCCTTTTACGATAATCATTTCATCACATTTGAAGAAGATAGTCCAACTACTTCTTCAATTTTGATGGTCTCAAAGTCTCGGAAAATTCAAATGCTATAAAAATTATAGTTACATTTTATAAATTATCACTACTAACTATTGTTATAACAGTGACTTTTTAAAAACAAATGATAATTCGTTCTCTCTGTTTGTCACAAACATCTGGAAAAAATATAGTCCCATAAACCAAACTAACCTAACCTGTATTTTTTTATTTTATATAATGAGATGAAAATAAATATAACTCCACTTATTGATTAAACCTCATAAGCTTCCTAAAATATACTTAATGGCTAACACTTTGGGGCAGGAGTAAAAGGTAGTGAGAATCTATAAAAAGCGGCATTTCTTCGAAGTTACATCGAAACTCGAAATTGAAACACTTCCATCCCTGAACCATAAAACGTGTCATAGATGATTTATAGCCGAGTAGGTGGCGCCACTAGGCATCCTAGGGCTTGTTGAAAGTTTGTAGGTGGGAGGCAATACAACCCCATACCCCAGAACATACCTGTCTTGCATGAGAACTGCACGTCCTTGCAACGGAAACTCTCTGATTTACGCGCGTAAACAATAATTTAATTCCGAGTTCAAATTGTGTTAATAAATCATACAACTTAATAAGTTTACTTTACACTGTCTGTCATAACAAAACATGAGTGAAAAGAATAATTGAAAAATAGTAAATAAGTATATTGAAAAAATTCAAAATATATAAAATAAGTGCCTTTAAAAATATTACTAATGAACGATGAAATATTGTAAGTATTAGTTAGTATTAGTTGTTTGGGGGTATTTATAAACTTCAAAAAGCGTTTGACACAAGTAGCCACGATATCATTTTAAAAAACTTTACAACCTAGGAATCAATAATAAAGCACTATAATCATACCTAGCGGACAGACATCAAGTTGTAAAGATAGGAAATAGTGAAAGTAGTCGTCAGAAAATAGCCTACGGGATTCCTCAGGGATCCATCGTCGGAACTAAATTTTTTTATATATATCTATTAATAATATTAGCAAAATAGGACTTAAAGGACACATAGGTACTTTATATGTCGACGATACCTGCCTATTTTACTTCGGTCCAAACCTCGGCGAACTGTTTAAAGATGCACAGGCTGACTTATTTAAATTCAACATTTGGTGTCAGAGAATTTAATGACAGTCAACGCAAAGAAAACATTTTTTATGGTATTATCAGTAAAAAATTAAAGAATCTCACACTTTTCCCTCTCACTATAGGTAATTCGATATTACACCGCTCGCGGCAGGAGAGATACCTAGGTTTAATACTCGACGACGGCCTAACCTGGCGATCTCATATAGAATATATAAGAATTAAATTGGTGTCGCTAACAGGTGCACTACGAAGATCCGTGGGATGCGTTCCACGTAAAGTTCTGTCGACTATCTACGATTCCCTAGCTAAAACTCATTTACAATACCTATTAGAGGTATGGGGGACTGCAGCAGTGTTGAATCTTAAAACACTACAAATATCACAAAACAAATTAATTAAAGTTCTGTACAAATATGACAACCTAACTAGCACATGTTTTATTTACAAACAAACCAAAATTGTTGATATCAAACAACTCTATGCTTACCTAACCCGTATAAGAAAATATGGACTAAAAAATACATACGCAAATTACACTTACGAAAAAACCTACACATACAATCGGAGAAATAAAAAAAATCAACTAAGGAGTCCGAGAACCAATTATGGAAAAAGAAATATTCTTTATGAAGGTGCGCAGTTATACAATAGCTTACCCGATAACATTAGGAACTGTTTATATCAAGATTTATTAAGTAAGCGTAACGTTACCAACCTTTTATTGTAAAAACTACTACTACAATTTAGTAAACCAGTCGCATTTAGTATTAATTAATTTAGACAGTAAATAGGATTATTGTATGTACTCATTTAAGTGAACATTGTTCTTATGAGTAAATAAATTCGTTAAACTGAACTGAACTGATGTATCTACATACAAACACTTATTAGTTATCTAATTTATGATTTAAGTTACAAAATATTTTGTTTGTTTAACCATATTATTACTAACTGACCCGACAGACGATGTCCTGAAATTCAATTCAAACAGCCGACAGTTCTTCCATACCTGCTTTGCCAAGTTGTATAAAATGTTACATTTAAAAAGTTTATAATAAAGGTAATAGTTAAGTTTTCTTCGATTTTCTAAGTTTTGCGCTAATTATATTTTTTTATGTATGATCCTTCTACGATTTCTTAGAAAACATATAAAAAAGATGAGTGAAATCGGTAAAACCGTTGAAATGAAATGATTTAGTTAATCATACAAGACTTATGAAACGCCAATTATCTATTATATAATAGATAATTGGTTTCATAAGTCTTACAGGTTTCTAAGTTTTTATTCGTTTTTATATTGACCACCTAAAATAAGCATACACATTGATACGCTTCTAAGAAGATCCAAGTAGGAGCCAGCAGGCCACACCAAAAGCTAAATATTGGCTAAACCTCTCAACCGGACAGTCTTTATGTGGTGTTGGGTGAAGATCCAAGAAAAAATGTTTTATTACGAAATATGATTCTTTTTTAATTTTGAACCATCAAAACTAGCTTTCTGGCAGTTTCTTGCGTTAAAAGAGAATAAGTCTATCAGTTGTGTCAGATATCTCTGCCAAATTTCATTTCCAAACATCTCACTGCTTCACAAACTTCGCTTTACTATCTTAGTAGGTTAGAATTGGAACGGCTGCAAAGATTATTTTTAAGCTAAGAAAACTCGATAATATCAACTTTTAAAGTAGTAAAACGAAATTAAATTGGTTCCTTGGTTTGGCATTCGGATTCTTCGTCAAGTTTGTCTGTCGTTACACCTAAACAGGACGGACAGTTTGCTGAATATAATTTGTTTCTATTATTTGATTGCATATGTCTATTTAAATAAAGACTTTTATTAGTAATATAATGCTACTAATTTTATTTAAAACATGCAATGTGCAAATGTCAGGGTAGGGGAGGAACTTTTTTGATGTTTGGTGTGGAATATTTTTCACTTCTAACGGTAATAAGGTAACGACTTATGTATACTTTACTGTAGAATAATATAGCTAGAAATAACACGCGCCTAGATATTCGTGATATTACATGTTTGTTTGCATTGAATAGGCTCCGAAACTACTGAACCAATTTGAAAAATTATTTCACTGTTGGGAAGGTACACTATCCCCGGGTGAAATAGGCTATAATATATTTAAAAAAAAAAATAGTGATCTTGATTTTTGTTGAATACCCGTGCGAAGCGGCGCCGCTAGTCTGAAATAAAACGATATTCTCTCATTCATTTTATCAACCCAACACACAGATAATAAACTCGGTGTAGCTTTTGTATTCTAAGCCGGCGACTTTATTATTTTCTTAGTTGTCCCAATTGTCCGGTTCACTAACGGCCTGGCTTTATAAACTGGTCTTTATTAAATTCCTTGCCCTTTTTAATAATGTCTACACCTGGTTGATGTAGATACTAGTGTGCCGAATGCAGAATATCGATCATCTGACATATTCTGAATTCGAAGATAATATTGGCGCAATGTAGTAATTTTCTTGGTGTATACTTATTTTTTTAGCTTATTTGTCAGTGCTATGTATTTAAAATGATGTCACATTAATAATTTGGGATTATTTTTCGCGAACTCAACACCCAGAGTGTTCCGTGATGCATAATGTTCTTTTATTTAATAATAACAAAAACCATCGACTTGAAATAATAAACAAAGATTATATTTACGTATCATCACATCATTACGTATCATATATATATATATATATATATATATATATATATACATATATATACATCAGAAAAATAACAAAGATTCTGTGATCTAGCAACCTACATATTTCAATATCTGTATTCATCTATTGAGCGTTTATCTACTGGTCGCTGGCAGTGGTGCCGGCAGCCAGGGAAGCAAAATGTATTGAAGCTGTGACGTTGCTGACTACGATATGTTGAAAAAAATGGGATTGTTTCACAAGTTTTTGCATCCCCGGCTGGTACTCAAATAAAACGAAAACTAAATTTTCATACGAAGTAGAGCTCCTTTTTCATTTTGGAATGATGAAAGAATAATTTATTTGACACTAATATTTCAATCCTTAGAATGGTTTAACGTGACGCCTCCGCCAGATCACATTTCAAACACTGCCCAGAATTCTTATTATGCACGTGGCGGTATATATACGCAGGAAAGCTCAAGACTACGCCAGCTCTCTACGCCCGCTCCCTCAGGAACGTTGACTTACGCTATGGGTCCTGCAGTGTACGTCAAACTGCTAGACTCAATCACAGCTCATGGCAGTCTATGTAGCGTTGGCATGTCGAGCAGATTTTTTTTGCTATGGGTGATATACTCGAGCAATAGTGAGGCAACTAATAATTAATTTCTAATAAATTTTATAGACCTAGTTTGAGTTTATAATAAAATTCATTCATTCTAATTTAATTCAATCCTCCCCGTGCTTGTTTCATATTTAGGGTCAGTCTTCCTGCATTTGCGCCACTCTAGGCAATTTATTACTGTGCTTGGCGTTAAGCGTAATAATTTTGCATGATTGGCTTCCAGGTGGTCGGTGGGCGGCCTGTACTTCTTTCTATGGCTAAAGCTTGTTGGGTCATGTGTTCCTTTCTGCGCAAAACGTGCCCAAACCAACGTGAACGGGTTTCTCGCTTTTTGTACTGTGTTTTGGTTAGTTTAAAGGTACCTCGAATGTAATGATTTTGGATTTATCAAGTCTTAAACACCACATGCCCATCGCAGCATTTTTATTTCACCAACATGCATTTTCTGCCGGTTCTATAATACACAATCCCTTTGATTTAATGCGATTCTGTCGATGATAGGTTAGATGAGCATTAGAAAGGATCGCATCGCGCTTTTGTAATCGAAGAATATTTGACCAGTGGCAAATCGTACACCGAAGCCAGTTCTGTACGCGCTACAATATCCGTCGCATAAGGTATGCGCCGAGCATACATTTTATTAAAAAATGGATAGCAAAGTTTCGATAAACTGGATCTGCACTAGACATAAAAAAATGGGACCTACATATTCCATCTGTTTCAACACAGAAACGCGTGCAACGAGTTAGGGTTGCAGTTACCGCTAATCCATGGCGATCTGTTTGGAACCCAGCTTTGGGAATAAAACAGTACATTAAATTATCCAAAAATGTGCTAATACCCTTATAAGATCCAATTTGTCCAAGCTTTGAAGGAAAATTACTGTTTTTTACGAAAAACATGCGCTAAAAGACTCTACTCAATTTTGCTTACAGGAGACTGTACGGGAAACATTTAGACGGCATCATCTTTAGAAAATTAAACCAGCATAATCAAGTTTTTATTTATACCAATAAATATCTTGTCCTATGCTTGTTTTTTTATTACCTTTGAATATTGAACTTTCCCAGAGGGCACTCTGTAAATGGCATGTTTTTTCCAAGTGAGAAAATGATTCATATTGTCTGTCAGTAAAATATTAATAATTTAGTGAAATTCAGTGCAGATCCTGATGCCTCGCTGGTGCTTTTCGGGGTATTTTTGAGGTCTCTGATGAATCCGGAAAACGGTCCTTTTGTAAGTAAGCGAGAGGAGCTATACACTGAATTGTCCAAGTTGTATATTGCAACTGCGGATGAAAGAACTAGAATATGCGTCCTGTGTCAACAGACTTGTGACGTCTACTTTGTTAATTATATGAAAAAGATAAAAAAAGATCGCGTAAGCTCTCAGTACCTTACCTAAACACACAATGAAGAAAATTGGCTGTGGTATAACTTGTAAAAGCACGCAGTATATGTAGAAGTGCTACGAAAGAAGACTATCTCGTATGTAAACTGCAACGAGCGTAGACCCTCTACGTTTGTAGACGTACTACAAATGTAGACCATCTACATTTTGTAGATAGCTACAATCGTAGACCCTCTAAGTTTGTAAAAGTGCTACGAAAGTAAACTATCTCGCATGTTAAACAGCTACGAGCGTAGACCCGCTACTTTTGTAGACGTACTACGAATGAACATCATCTACACGTGGAGACCTGCTGCAAACGTAGACCCTCTACGTTTGTAAAAGTGCTACGAATGCAAACTATCTCGCATGTACAACTGCTACGAGCATAGACCATCTACGTTTGTATAGACACAACGAATGGTAGACCATCTACGCGAGTAGATCTGCTACAAACGTGGACTCGCTACATTTGTAAAAGTGTTACGAAAGTAGACTATCTAGCATGTAAAACTACTACGAACGTAAAACCTCTACGTATGTACACGTACAACGAATGTAGATAATCTTCACCTGTAGATCTGCTACAAAAGTAGACCCTCGACGATCGTAGAAGTGCTACAAAAGTAGACTAATTCTCACGTGTAAAACTGCTATGAGCGTAGATCCTCTACGTTTGTAGGCGTACTACGAATGGTCGACCATACATACACGTGTAGATCTACTGCAAGCGTAGACCACGTTTGTTGAAGTATTGATTTTACAAAACCAGCAATGCATCGGGAAAATGTTTCTCAAAGGGCGAAACGACGTTAGTAATGTTTTTAAATAGCATTCCGCCCTTTAATGGCCCGAAATAATGGGCGATTCGACGCTACACCATATCAACAATGTTGTATTAAATAAAAATATATTAAATACATATCAAAGTTTTTGATCTGATGGTACTTTTGCCATACTTATGCTGATTAGCGCTTGTTTTCTTCTGGGTGGGTTGAAATGACAAAAAATATTATTACTTTTCGCTTGTGGGATGAAAATTTGGGTTGAAATAACAATACACCGTACTAACGAATATAGACTATCAAAGCATGTAGAAATTTAAAGACCATAAAGTCTAAAAGTAAAAGTAAAGTGGATTTTGTTTAATAAATAAATAAATAAATACTATGAACCCAAAATTTTATATTGTATCCTCGACTCCTCATTCCGACTCTAAGTCAAACCATGCGTTTCAATATGCTTAACCGTAATAATCACGATATCATCGGCTTAAATCGGTAGCACGTTATCTAAGCAATTTCAAATATTTTGTAATCCAAGGATTCCATACAGAAGGAAGGCAGGACTTTGCCCAGCAGTGGGACATTAATAAGGCTTTCATACAGCTACATGATACATTATAGCGACAGTTGTTACTCTGTCTTACCGTCTTCATAACACAGCAGGTACTCGCCATATCTAGTGACGTCATTTGACGACCTCTGCGGCGCAGCGGGCGAGGGCCCGCCTGCTTGCGATGCAGGAGATTATGGGTTCGATTCCCGCCTGGAGATTTTATTTTATGTGTTATGAAAATTTAGTTCAGGGTATTATGGGTGTTTCCCAGTCCAGCTGATGTAACCCCTTCAGTTAATGTAACTTCGTTTCTTGTACTCATATTGACATACAATGTGCTGCAAGATATGGTTAAGCGTATTTACTTTAGTTTTCCTAAATAAGATAGATACATACATATGTAGATTTCTAATGCATTTTTACAGGTTTTTCCTGGTACCAAAGGTCGGTTGCAGAATATGATTCAAGTCAGCTTCGAACAATGTGTAAGTCGAGTTTATCTTTCGAGATTCGATGTTTTTATGTAATTTCAGCACTAGTTTCTGCCCTTGGCATCGCACGTGTATCTTCCTGTTAACAAAAAGCCTGTAGAAACGTTATTTGTTTTTTATTTATTAGTTAGTTGAATTACATCGAAAAAGATTTAATTTTTGTTTTCTGAAAAATATTTAGGGTTATTTCTAGCGTAATAACAAGCTATCGTTGTTACATATTATTAAAACATACATTTTGAATGTTAGCGGATTAAAAACAAACCTAATTAGTATTAGATGAACATTTTATCCCTTAACGTGAGACAATATCAGGGTGAGTGTAGTCCAATCCATTGTTTTGACAAGCTTCATTTCATAAGGAAGTTCTATGGGATCATTCTATTGTAATAAAAAGTATCTTATATTATATGCTATTCCAGATCTAGATTAGACCTACATCTGTTCAAAATAAAAGCCCAACCATAGATTTGGCTTGAAGAAATAAAAATCCAGTTAAACGTAGCGCGTAGTGCTTCACACTGTCAATTTTTTTTAATTATAGTGAAGAAATTTATTGCTGCTTATATCAGTCCGTAAGTAACAAGGTCAAGGTCAGATTATTTCGAGAATCAAATACCCAGCTTAATATTTATTTACCTACTCTCATAATACTCACTTGAAAATAAGTCGTTGCTTTTTTCTTATTGACACTCATTGAATGAATACAGAATATTCTCCTTATTCCAATTAGTACGGGAAAGGAATGGAGGAAAGGAAGAATTTATTGGTAGTAAGTAGTAACTACATAAAGCAAAAAAGAGCAAAATTTTCTCCGTGTTTTAAAAGAAGAGTGCTTACTAAAACAAGCAAGTTTAATGCACGGGTATTACTTTACTTGGAAAATATGTAGAACTAAACATTTATGAAGAATCTATTAATATTTTCAGAGAAATGGACGTTAATGGGTTTTTGATAAAAATAAACTCATACAGTTCAGATTGTGTCATTTTATTGGATCACAGAATGAAATTTCTTACAACGTAACTTGTCAAAGTTATTACGTTTGAGCAACATTTTATAATCACTTCCAATACCACCAAATATTGACAAAAAAAATCCTTCTACATCTATTAACTAAACTAAAAAAAATATGGCACAAATTTTTCACGTTACAAATATTGACAAGAGACACCAGGATATATTGTTTATATCATCAGTCTTACAAAATATAGATAGAACGCATAACTTCATGACAATACTTTTGAATAACACAAATATTTATTTTAATTAAAGAATTAAAAGAATGACAAAGCAAAACTCAGTAGAGTCCACTATACCTTGGCGAGAATTTGATGGTAAGCTAAAATGTATTCCATTAAAACTATAACGTTGCTAGATATATGTATATGCTACATAAAATGTTCTGAAACGTGGAACAATAAATACAATAGTTTAGCAGATTTGTTAAAAAGGTACGCTGATGATATCGAAAAATTATGTGTTTGCACCTGTGATTATCAAAAAGATAAGAAATTGATAAAATTACACATACATGCATTAGAATGTATATCTTGTACAACGATGTACTTTGCTGATGGAAAATATACACACATTTTCTTTTATATTTATTTATTCGTATATACCTTGGAAATATAATGCACATAGTACCATGATAGGCGCTCTATGTCATCCTACGACGGCAATAAATAATGTGGTATTGTTCTATAGGTATCTTGAGTATTTCATAATTTTCCAATTATCAACTTATTTAAATATTGCAGTGACAAAATGTAAAAATACTATGATGTATATTTTTAATATCCTTTTCTATGCTATGAAAACTTTGGTAAACTTATAAAATGCATACAAAACACAAAACTGATAATAAATTGGTAGTTATATAAAAGAGGTTGGTAATCATTTTTTCTAGACCATAATCTTAAGGTTTTCACTAAACTGATTTTACTATAATATAATAACATTTTGTTTAGCTTATAGTCCTACTTTTAGTTAAATGTGATTTAGAATTTTGTTTTGCGCATGAGGTGGTGAGTAACGCGTGGTTTTTTGATCTGTCTTACTAAATGTCTTGAGCTTTTTGATCAGTAAAATGTACCAAAGTATTTATTTAATACGCTTTTTCAAACTACCTCGCGTTGCTCACTCCTTGTTTTATGCTAACTATGCTTAATTCTAGGTGCAATATAATGCAAATTTCTCGTTCATAATCATATATAATATTGAGGGTTTTATTCTAAATTATTTAACTTGGTTTTACTTACATAATTTTCGAACCAAAGCAAATTGCATAACAGTTGAATAACAATATAAATTTTCAATAAAACTAAGAATAACAACATAACCAATTTTAGCCTTTCAATATTAATTGAATAATGAAAATTCTACTGAATCATTTATTTCATCAACAAAATGGTTGTAGTAAAATATAACAAATATTTAGGTTTATTTAAATCCTCCATTTTAAGGAGCCGAAATAATATGACTCAGTCTTTATAAAATTGTCAATTTTACAAAAAAAAAAACGATAACATGGTTTCTACTACTAATAAATTAATTTTTTATATACATTAACATTATATCGTTATCGTTTTGTTAAATAAAATGGAAGCAATTGGTTATCATTTTAAAGTTAAAACACCATAAAACCTCTAAATTTTCGAACACGTACTATATTTTCATCTTATAGATATGATTTATTGTAACAATTCCATAATTTTTCTTCTATAAAAGATTCAAACGTTGAGCATCAATGTTAATTAAAGATTAAGGTGGCATGTAATAAATAAGTTAACAAGTTAAAGAGACGTTATAACCATAAAAATAAATTGTATGGTTTCAAATTAATTTACCTACATATAAGTATAATAAATATTTTTTCGTTTTGTATTATTTCTTATTATACAAATTTTGTTATGCTTTGAAAACCATACCTTTTGTATAGTTCTGTAAATTTCTTAATAATAAAATGATTTACAACAAGTTAATTTTACAGGTTAGAGCTGCGAAGCATCAATGATGAGCAGAACGAAGTCCGCCTGAGAAATATGGATCTTTTCCTTTAAAAAAACAAGTCATATAGATATCGAGTACTATTCGTTACATTTTACTTAGACACTTTACGTGTTTTCTCCGGAATAATAGATATATTTCTAAAAAATATTCAAAGACTTAAAACATTCCATTTTTTATTGGGTGCATGGAACCAAGTGGTACAGATACGAGTTACTAATATACAAAGCAATTAACCTATAGATTTTAGTACTAATTGTTTCTAGTTTGTTTGTATTTTATATCTAGAAATGTATATTTGAAGATTTTATTGTAAACGTGCATAGTGGTGTATAAAAATGAATTCAAATCTAACAGCGCAGTTATATTATGATTCTAATAATTTTATGAACGGTGCCATTTTTATATTCTATTTATCTCTAAAGATGTATTAATTTCGAGAAATATTTTAACAACGAAAAGCATAATATATTTTGGCAGTCGATAAATTTTTATATGACGTGGAGGGTAGTGTTGTTTTACACATTAAGTTACCTTTTCACATGGTACAGGTATAGAAATGATAAAAACATATAAATAAGTGTGGCAGTGGTCTGCTGGATTTTTTATCGAAAATTATTTTGATTGTAGATCACATAGCGTAATACGCATTTTAGCATTTGTGTGTGTGCCCATACCTAATTGATTTATTTTATGAGTAAGAAAAGAAAGCCATCCATCTGAAATTGGCTTAACTTGAATTTAGAAATTACATAGCATTTAATTATCTGAACTAATTGGTGTTTGTGTATGCGTTTTAAGGCGATTCTGTGAATAATAATTTGATGTGAGTATATTTATTCGATATGGTGAGTTTAATATTGCACCCCACACTCTTGGTATATACAAGTTAATACGTAATAAGTGTAATAAGTAAGACGGGGGTTCAACTTATGTTCTACGATTTTTTTATTTATTGTATATTTTGGTAAAAATATAATTTACTCATGTATAAAAATTTCAAACTTTTCAAAATAATTTAAGTATGTAGTGTGTTAAAAAATTACAAACAAAAATGTTTGGCCTTTCTATAGAAAAAAACAAGTGTTATAATGATACAATAATTATTATTTATTTAATTTATTCTAAATCCATGTTCACGTTCTACGATAAAACAAAAACACTATCTAGAAAGAAAACAGTAACAATGCAAGAATACGTTTATACAAGAAGACGATGGTTTGTTTAAACAATTTAATTCTATATAAATAGATTTGGAATTACCAAAATTGTAGAACAAAAGTAAAACTCCTTGCTGGGGGTCCAAAATCAACCCCTTTGACAAATATAATGGGTGATTCCGTGTAGTGAGTATTCCATTCATAAATAATCTTACGAAGTAACTTTTGACCGTTTGGGAATTCCAATTTTAATTATAACTGATTTCGTGCAGGATTTTAACGACATATTCATTGTAACCAAAAACATTCGCGAACCATAAATCATAACGGACATTTTACATAGCATCATTTGACCCAGGTTGTCAATTTAGTGTAGATTTAACCCCAAACAAGTTTACTTGATTCTATATGAATGAAACACTGCACATTTTAGACTACTGATAATATTTTCGATGGGCGGTAGTAAGCCCAAGCCGTTACCGATTTAAAATACTTGTCTTATTGCAAAATCTTAACTTCCCATTTACCACGTTGAGCACAAAATATCCAATTAGGATATATATAATGTACATACTATGATGTGTGTAGTGTTGTATTATTACGGTACTAGGTAGGCATAAATAAGCAGAATATACACCCTGCGTGTTTTTAGGATCCTAACTTAAACTAATTGGTAATGATTTAGATTATTCTAGATTATACTATATTCTATTATGTTCAGTGTGTAAAGTGAAAAGCACCAGTGTAATAAGTAGCTAGTAAATATTAAGTACCTAATTCTATTTGGATGCGTTTAGTAAAGTATCTTTGTTTTGGTATATTAACCGCTATGCCTACTTGTATTTTAAAGTACCTAAAACGTTATTAATAGTAGGTGCATCTAAAATTGTTGTTTTATTGCCGTTAGTTTCCATCACATTTTGCATTTGTGGAAAATATTCTATGGAGACCGGCCCTAAGTTGTTTATTTAGAAATTTGTATTCGTCTACTGAGGCGATAACTATATTCCTGAAGGCTACACCGTTACGGGTTACTTAGTTTATTTATAACTATTAACATTATGATCTGTTTTAATAACACATTGTAAAAAAATGTTTTTTTTATTTTTAATTTGGCATACAATTACCACGTTAAAGCTTATTCAAATGTTTGACATTGTACGAGTTGTTTATAGGTACAGGTACAATTCCTAGGTTTTAACGGAAGCTATTCTAGCATATTTTTGTAAATAATAAATACTTAATTATGATTCAATTAATTTTATAAATATAATTCTATAATTTATTTCAATAATATAGTATAATATCTAGTTTATATGTCAATCTAATCCTAATTTAGAACATTTTGTTTGTACTGACTAATTATTATTATTGTAATTGAGATGACATTTACATAATAATGGACCTAACGGACTCATTTAAAATGATTTTATGTACAAATGAATTACATTTACATTTACATAATTGTTTATGATATGAATAGAGCGTCCACACCATGAGCCTTGAATTATTGTATACTCAACAAAAATATAATTTCTGTGTGTTTAATTAGGTATTTACATATATTTAAGTTTATTATTGCTTGAGTTTAAACTTTTTTTGACATGTTTGCTGCACCTACAAATACTCTAGTAATAGATTGATGATTCGTTAAAATTTATAATATTTTGACTCTGTTTCTCATTTCCATGATCACGGGCCATATGTATAGTGACCCGGTCCTTTGGGAGGCATGCGTGGAGCCGAAGCCAACAGCACAGAGGCCCTTTATGAGAATTAATGTAAAGGCGAGAGCTACACATAGCGGGTATCATCCTTGGTTGCACAATATGGTACACCCGAAGATAATATTTATTATATTTTGACTATTGTTAGTATGTTTAAAGTTAATTCACCTTTATAATCGGCTTACGTTTGAGTCAGAAAGATGTAATTGTTTTGATAAAGCTTATTTGTGTTGGTGTTTTATTTAAATATAGTCAAAATTATGCTTGGTTTTAGAAATATTTAACAATACTGGTATCATCGGAGCAATTGGGGTATCTCAAAATAATTTTTGATCTTGACAGCTTTCGTTTAATTCTTCGTTTGTATTTCGTCCATTTCTTAACTAGAAGTTGCACATTTTGCGCAACGCGTGTTTTTGAATAACTGGTTGCTAATTTTTTGCTATTGTTATCAGTTTTTGTTGAGATTCATACAAATATCTACCTACATATATCTTGTATTCTAGAACTGACTTTAATTTAAATCAAACTTACGGCCATTCTTTAGTAATAGCTGTTCATTATTTTTGTTCGAATAACAGGTTGTGGTGTGGGTAGAGAATATCTACCAATATAATGTGGGTTCAGTTCCGTTATCATTATTTATTTATTTATTTTATTTATTTATCAGCAATTACCGTAAAAAGTGAAATACCGAAACCACATAAACCAAGTTGTTGAGCTATCTGTAGATTGTTTGCAACAGTCTGCAGTTAGCTCAATTGTTTCAATTGTAAATACTAGTTTAATTTTTTTATATTATTTGATTGTTATTTTCTTTGTCAATAAAGTTGAAACAATCATTATTATCCTTAAAAAAATATTATTTATGGAGTAAAGAGGGTCAACGTGGCAGTGTTTTGTTCGTACAAATGAATTCTCATGTTTTTTCCCTAAATAATAACATTATTTATAGCAAATTAATTTTAGAAGTTTTCTTTAAATACCAATCAATTTTGTCTTAGGTTTTAAACGAGCTCACATTTACTCAGAATTCCATAAAATACTCAATCCGCTACGACCAAAATTAAAGTACTTCTATGTTTATTGTTGGCCATCCGTTCGGTTAAATGTCCTCACTATATCTGGAAGAATAATTTACGTAGCCATAGGTTCGCGTAAGAGCTGGTCATCTCTCGGGGTATGAGAGCAGGGGGCAGAATGAAAAAAAAAACTGGCCTCTACCACAGAAAAATACGCTGAACCGCTAGTATAATTAGGTACTAGAGCTCCCCCCTCGCTGCTTGTATACCTTTTATAAGTAGGGATTGACTTGTACTAGTTGGTACTATAGCTATGTTTTTAATACCTTAAGGAAAAAAATCCCAATTCAGTCCGAACGGTTTAAATGTTTTATCTAATAGGAGTAATAAAACAAATAATTAAATATTATCAATATCATTGACCAATAAGGTTGAAATTATTTTGAACAAATGTAAATTAGGTCTAATTATTTTTCAAGTCGATTCACAAAAAAAATGTTTTTGGGGCTTTTATTATTATTGTATCGAATCTAGTTATAATTATAAAAACTCTTTATATTTAAAAGGAAATAATTTTAATATTGAAGGAGTAATTTTATTTTTGTTTATTCATTCAGCGTGTTCTGTTTCCTGTGAGAGTTAAAACCCCGCGCTCATTTTTTTGTAATATCTACAGTGATTTATTATAAAACTACAGAAAATATTGTAAAATTTTAAAGTGTAGATCAGATTCTAGTCATATTTTGTGATTAGTTTCATTATTTATATTAGATTAGTATTAGAGAAATCTTTACAACGGTGAGGACATAATTGGGCAATTTTTCACGGAGCCCTTAAGTAAATTCAGATTTTGTCTAGAAACTGATTCTGGAGAGAAAGAAAGACAAAGTGACTTCTTTAAGCCACCTGGGAATAAAAAAGACCGTAAGGAATTATTTGTCATATGACAAAGTTTATTTAAAATAAACCACGTACTTATTTATTATTTGATTGGATATTAAGGTAGTTCGTTTGCGAGGTTCGAAATTAAAAAAAAAACAATTTTTAATCCTATATTGGGGACGTATATTATGACTGAATAACCGCTGGTGCTTTGAAAGAGCCGTATTACTTTTTACTTGCCAGTGATTTTTGTTGTGCTTTCGAGTAGCCGCCTCATTGTCCATGCATCGTCCAGATTCCATGTCGCAATTACTTGAATTTTTGGAGTCAACGCGGTGCATGAGACCGGGCTCACAGACTACTTATGTAAGTCATATTAAATATCACTTACGTAGCTAAAATAAGACTGATCAGCATCAGTGCAGCCTGAAAAAGCTGTTCCTTAAATAAATGTTTAGTCGTATGAGCATAAGAGTAGACTGCATAAAATGGAAGAATCAAGCATTATTGCAAGGAATGCAAGATATTTTTGTGCCTTTAGTATTTAGCCTTTAACACTTGATTTGCGTATTCTCGCAAAAGTTAGTAAGGTTAGGTGGTCAAGTGAAGTAATTTTTGTTATGGAAATTTATTTTGGCTTACAAGCCGAGCAATTGCCTCATTAAATAATAAATTAAGTGTATGTATCTATATCTATATAGCAATATTTGTGAAAATAAGAATTTTAAAAGCAAATCAACGGAAAGCAGTTTGCCGTTCTATCATCATAATCATCAGCCTATATTAGTCCACCTCTGGGCTAAAGGCTTCCTAAGGGAAGTCTTTTACTTATAAATAAAAAAACATACAGACAAATTGAGAATATCTTCTTTGAAATCGGTTGAAAACAATGGTACGTTAGACCGGGGTGTCAATGTACCTAATTCAAATATACGTCACCAATATCGGGTTAAAATTTCCTGCGTCAAACAAGTAAATAGTAGCGAATTTTCTAAACCATTTTTTACTAAATCATGAGCTGACAAGCTATTTTTAAAAAAACAGATAATTCAACTTGAAATGAACCATGTTAAAAATCAATAGATAGATGAGATAAATTGATTTTCGAAGCCAATTTTTTTTTTTTTAAATTCATAGGAAAAAAACTCAATAAGTTTTGCAATAAAAAGTAGGAGCCGCATCAGAAATAAGTAATTAAATGGACAAAACAATCTTAGGGCGAAGTTAAAAAAAAAAAGTGGAAGATATTTTTTTACCATTTCCCTACGACATATACGTTAGTAACGTCAACGTGAGTCCGACGAAATTCATATGTGTCGGTGGAATTAAATGACTTTCAGTCTTTCGGAATGAACTGCCATTCAACTCATCTATAATCATTTTTGTTCTTGTGTGTTTAGTTTATTTTATTCACAATATTTAGTCTATTTCATTAATGTTTAGTCTACTTTATTCACAATGTTCAGGTGATGTTTCTAGGGTAGTTTTATTCTATATGAATGGGGTGCCACACGCAAAGCTATTCGCTGATAACAGCACAGGCGAGAGCACAAAAGTAAAGCGTAGCAAAGCTAAAGCAAGCTCTTTTATGATAGCGTTTTACATTGAAGCATTGTCATGTCACGTTAACACTTCTTGGGTTTTTATGCTTTGTTTGTGCATTTTGTATAAAGTTAAATGAATTCGCAATTGATTAGGTCATTGCTTTACGAAATTTGAGGTCAGTTGAAGTGAAAATATTTGATACATTACCTCTTATTCATAAACCTCGCTCAACTCTAAAGAATAGTTAAGAATGTTTTATTCGTATTTTGTGAATCAGAAAATAACATTGCTTGAAGTAGATTTTTTATATGTAAAGGGGTTTTTTTCTTTAAATGTAAAACTTGACGGGTGATCAAGTAATGACGCGACCATATTGATCGTGGCCCTGTGTTTTTCATTTAATGTTCATATATAATAATAGTTTTACTCATCACTGGGGTAAATTTAAGAGCGGGATAAGAAAAGTATATTTTTTAAGTCATGGAATATAATTTCTAAAAGCAGAAGGATTAAAGTGATAGTGATACCTATAGACTTTATTATAGGTAATGTAAACGTATACATTACATCTTATAAGTTAACCTAATTTATCTAATATACATAATAATAATCTACGTATGGAAAACTTGATTACCTATAAAATTATACCTAAGCTACAGTTTTTTTTTTTTCAAATAAGGACAAAAAACAAATAATTTTTATACATTACTTTCTAATCTACTACAGTATCGTTCCTTACCTTAGATAATCTGAGTCAAATGATACGTTGGTTTGGCATCTGCTTCAAATTGCAATTTATATTTACTCAGTTGGTAAATCCTAAGAGTTAATCTATCAAATCAATTCTTTTTCGCCAGCCCTAATATTTCATCAAATTCTTCTAGGTAGCTATTATAATAGTTTAATTATTTTAAATATATAATGTGGCATTACACATAATTTACTTTTCATATCTCACAGTGTTCAAAATTACCAAAAAAAATCTCTATGTGGTTTATAGCATTAATCGATCAACGAATGCATTTTAAATGCAAGAGTAGAACACCCACGTGTCTATGTTAAATACTTTTTGTTATAAAAATTAATGAACTTTGGGTGACTTTGACTGAGAAAATTTTAAAATAAATTCTGTAATCGTAACTGTCCATGATATCTTTTTAAATTAAATATGCTCTTATAAAGGGTCTTTAGCCACATCATTCACAGTTTTTAATTTTGAAAAATCACCTCTGGAAAGAGCATGTCACGTTCAAGCACTCACTTAAAGTTCATAAATTTTTATAACAAAAAGTATTTGACATAGAAAGGTGGGTGTTCTAATCTTGCATTTAAAATGCATTCGTTGATCGATTAATGCTATAAACCGCATGGGGAACTTTTGTGGGCATTTTAAACACTGTGTGTCTGTGTAGATAATCATTATACCTGTTACATTGTGTTATCTGATTACTACAAAAGTAATTGAGTGTAAATACCACCACTATAACTTAGTCTACTTCAAATAAAATATTTTAATATGAAGGGTACGTCATCTATTCTACTGAAGACAACTATTGGCAAGCTCTACTAATAGTCAAAAGTTCCGTGACCGTGTAGTCAATTAGCTGTTCATCGGAATTATTTATCCACACCAAGAAGCACTAGATCATCAGCAACCACGTCCGAGACTTGCAGATAAATCACCCAGTAGGTTAGGTTGAAGCAGACGAAACAAACCGGGAACACAATTCTGGAGTACTTGTCGATATCCGAAGGTGACAGGCCGAGTAGTTTGTTGAGGGCCTGCGAATTAAAAGAACATCAAAATACGTCTTATACAAATTACAAATAATCTATAAAAAGCACTTTCAATTAAAGGACTGTAAAAATATACGCTTTCGGACTAAGCTCAACTTTATAATTTAATACTTGATAATTAAATTGAATGCAGTTATTCTTAGTATTTTGATATATTTATAATAAAGTTTAGCATAGTTATGTCAAGTATTATATAATCTGCGGCATAGTTATGTTAGTTCTAATGTAAAAGCCTCTCCACACACGCACGCGCGAAGCCGCGAGTGTGGATCCGATAAGAATATATTTTGCGGCCTCGCGTCGCATTTGCTCCTCGTTTTCTTATTTTGTCGGTTTTTGGTCCCGCGACAAAGGTGCGCGTGATTCACACGTGAGTGTGGAAAGGCCTTAATGTAAATTTTAGTGTTGTCAAATATAGGAAAGCAAGGCCTTTACTCTGTTTTAGAGTCCAAAATATATTAAACAAAGCCATTTCAAACGACAACAATATCAAAAAATAAAAAGGTAACAGAAAAGTAACCACTAAAAACTAGAGGTAGAACAAAAAACAAAATAACGCATAATTGCACACGCACAGCGAATAATGTATTGAGAAACATTGAGAATGAAAGCTGTCAAAACCAAAAATTTCGACTTTCTGCAATTTGTTCCGAGGATAACATTGAAGTAAAATATTTTACACTAATATTATTTTTGGTTTTGTAACCGTTGTTTATAAATTGGTATGACTTTAGTACCAAGTATTTATGTATCTAAGAACACAAAAAGAATTCAGATTATTATTTTGATACTGCGTTTATGAAATCATTTAAGCCATTTTGATGTTCTAAGAGACATCCTCAGACTAGCATTTAAGGATATAGATATATCATAACAATACCATCTCTTTGTATAAACATATTTAAACATCATGCATACAAGAAACCATATTTTACGGTACTGTAAACATTCGGACAGCCACCAGACGATCTCCAAAAATAGGCTTGTCCAACCTTATTACACGGTTAACCAATTTTAACAAAACTTTTGTGGTGAATTGTGTTAGATTCTATAAGACTTTGCCGGAGAAAGTAACTAAATTAAAAAGCATATTATTGTGTAAAAGACTTCCTTTCAGATAAAGATGCTTGGAAACATATGAATTTATTTAAGGCGAACATTCACGACTTGTACAATAACTATTAGTAATTACTGTAAGGGGAAGCACTCACTACCAAACTACAAGTTATTTTAAGAATGGCTTATATTGGTAATGAGAACCATAAATAAGTGTCATGTACTTTTTATGCAATAAACAATTATTTTTATTTTTTTAATATAAGGAGTGTTAATTTTATTTATTAAATATTGTTATTATTAATAAATATATGCCTATTGAATTGAAATAAATAAATTGAAATTGAAATCGAGTATAAAGAGAATCCTAGATAACCGCACACAAAGAAATGCGTTAAAAACTTAACCCGCCGCTCACGAGTAAGTCACAGGCTGGTATATGATGCATTCAAATTATATTAGCATCAAGCTAATATCAATCTTATCTGGGTGCGTTAGGTATCACGGGTACAATAGAAAAGAGTCAGTCTTATGAATCGTACAACGCGAACATAATAAGCCTGTCATCATTTTCACGTAATCTACGAACAAATCATATTGTTATTATGTCGTAATGGGACCACACCTCTGAAGGTAAATGTCCAAACAATAAAGACCCATTCAAAAATAAAACTAGATAAAAAAATAAGATTAAGTAAATCTTTTTGCAGCTGACTGGTATTAAATTGGATCAATTAGATTGAATCATGTTGATTCAATATACATATCTTTCTGTGTCTTGTTTCCATCGAGTGCTGTGAAATGAAATCATTCAATATCGTAGCTCCATTGTCGGGCAGTGTCTACGGACGGAAACCGCCGCAGTACTGGCACAAAGCCACGATCTACATTGGCTTTATGCGCAAGTTCAAAAAGAGGAGGGCTTGTACAGGTGTTCTACTTCATACTCTTATATTGAACCAAAGGGTTAGTGCGAATGAAATGCGAGAAAAAGTACCTACGTGCACGTGGACACTTTTGAATGGATTCTTCAGTACGCCTCCGTCAATGTCATTAACTACAAACAAGCTGATTTTTTCTTACTTTCTCAACGGTTAACTAATGTTGATACTGAGGTTGGCAGTAACGAATAAGGATCGTATAAACATTGTAATTTTCTAATCAACAGCCATCAATTATTTTAATAGCATGGAAGTTTGGTTGGATATATGCATTTTATGTCTACCAAAAACTACTTAATGTGTCGCATTGGTCGCATAAAGCTGCATCAGAAGTATTACTTATAAAATTAGGTCGAATGTTAAATGAAAATAAAAAAAACCACGTAACTTTCTATCTCATCGACCTAATTGGTATTAACCGCATTATGGTTGTTGAAAAATTCGCAGCAATCTTGCGTGGCACACCAAAGCTTGGCTACGCTAAGCTCACAAATTACTATCTCTACCAAATCCAGCAGCAGCCAGCGTCTTGGGGACACTGGACCGACTGGTATTGATATGGACCAGTTGAGTTACATGTAGATTGTTTGCAACAGTCTGCAGTTGGCTCCATTCTTTCTATTTTAAATATTAGATCTAATTTGTTTCTATTATTTGATTGTAATTTTCTTTGTTAGTAAAGAGTAGTGGAAAAAAATCCATATCCATATCTTTGGTAGTAATATTGTAGTCAAGATGTGTATCTTTCGATATCTATTTTGAAATACGAAAAATTATTACGCATCATCATCATCATCATCAGCCCATACACGTCCACTGCTGGACATAGGCCTCCCCCGTACGACGCCACAAATAGCGGTCCCGAGCCGCCTCCATCCATCGACTCCCTGCGACCGCTACGATGTCGTCGGTCCATCGAGTGGATGGTCTCCCATGTAGGGGGGGATTTGCCATAATCACCACGCTTGGCAGGCGGTTTGGTGATCGCAGTGTTGGTGTTTAAAAATACTCAGAAGGAAGCTGCTGCCCTTCCTCTGGTAGGTTCCCTTAGTCGGCTTTTACGACATCTACGGGTTGAGTTGGAGGGGTCGATATTCGTACGCCACGGCCCCACGGCTATTATTACGCATATCTGACAACAATTTATAATTCGTACGTACACTACTATCATTCATAGGTACGTAGATAACTTTATTTTATTTTTAAGTGAACAATTGAATATAGTTTTTTTTACAAAATAATAAGTTGCTATTTTGGATGACTTCATCAGGACATTTTTTATGTTAAATAAATTATAAGCTAAAATATTTAGTTACAACAAATACTTGCTTGACAGTCTTAAAATCGATAGTAGGACCTCATCTTAATTATTTTAGAATAGTAAAACGCATTATATAACCCAAGTGAAAGCCGTGAACAAAAATTTATAAACAAATATCGCCAAATGCATTAAATTGGCTTAGTGGCTTAGTAAGTAAACAGTTGCAATGCATCATGCTTCATCAGCATACATTAGCAATTCAGTTCAGTATTGCATAATTATGCAAGCTAAAACCATACTAATATTATAATTATGATGTACTACACCAATGAAACACCAATGAAAACAAATTGATTAGTTCTGTCGTGCCGCATGGATCTGAATGTTGGACAGCGAAAGGGAAGAAAGAACTGTGCATGCAGAGGAAATGTGAATGTTGAAATGGATGTGTCGCACTCGACACAAAGATGGCTAAGACAAGAAATGAGTAGATCAGGGGAAGTTAGAAAGTATGTAATGTTCTAATGTGATGAATTACAGTGATACACATCCACAGAACAGTTATCATGCAGAAAAATGGCGCTATGACTTTAACTCAAAATACTCCGTTTTGATAACGCTCTTTTTCTTAGTACGTACCTACTATAATATATTTTAAAACTTTTGTAACTGATTATACAGAACATCTTCAATATTTAGATGTTGTCCGGGATGTAAGTGAAGAAAATATTAAAATTGAAATGTGCTATTTGGGACAAAGTGTTCGAATATTTTGGGTCCCAAATGTCGGCAAGCTGACGGAAAATATAGAGAGTGACAGGTTAGCATGGTATGGGCATGTTTGACTGTCATAATGACGATAGGAGTGTTGGGTAATGTGATAAAGATATAAGGGAATAGGAGGACTAAAGAAAACATGGAAGGATTGAGTGAAACTATGTAACTACTTAACCACAGATGTGCTCTCTGGGTTTGAAAGGCGTGATGGACAGTGGAAAGGGAATACAGGTTGTGCCTACCCCACCGAGCGTGGGATAAGGTCCAGATGATGATGATCATATAAAAATAAATAATGCACCATAATTTAGACAGCATCGTCTAGCCACAAGATAAGCATAGTTTGTGTCATGGGGGCTAGATAACTGATATACTTAATACAATACATTACATTCAAAGATATGTAGATTGTTTATTTTACATATAATGATGATACTAATGAAAACATAATGAATTAACATTTAGATGATCAATATTTCCGCTAAGCCGACGTCCCACTCTACGCACAGAGAGCCTACGCACGTTTGTCTAGCTTTACTTTGCAAAAAAATGTATGTGATAACGTTCGATAACCCATGAACACGCTACGAACGAATAAGAGATTAATAACATCATTGCTACACGCGTGGCTTGCTCGAATATGACGCCCTTACAGCTCAATTGTTAACGCTATGCACTCGGTACACGCTATGCACGCAATACACGCGTTATATAATGAACGAACTCACGTAGCAAAAATTTGCTACGTAGTACGCTGTGCATGGGCATAGCGTGCGCAGCGGTGGGATAGCGGCTTTATGACCGTTACGTCAAGTGCAATGAATTACGAACTCATAACACAACCAACGTATTTTAGAAATGATGAGATGAGAATAGTTCTATTCAGATCACAAAGTTAATGATTGTGCAATAATAGCAAGTCGATTAAGGTAAGTGCACTACCTGATAGTAGCCATCGAGAGAAAATATAGGAAAATTCCTTACTGAATCTGATGTCCCCACTGCGATAATCGTGGCTCACTTAACCGTTATTATACACCATTTGCGGTGATGGAAATATAAATAGCTAACGGCTATCAAGAGCTTTCGCTTTAAAGTTAGATCTAACGCAGCGGAACTTTGATATGCCGTGTAATGAGTTTTCATTAGCTCAATTGTTTCAATTATAAATACTAGTTTAATTTATTTTTATTATTTGATTGTTGTTTTCATGAGGTTAATCAAAGTTTCACTGCGTGGTGGCAATGGTACTGCCCACACAATCTCGCTTACATAAAGTTCATTTAAATTAATTTTTTCTATACCAATTTAAAAATATCATATTATAAATACGAAAGAAACGTTTTCCAAGAGAGTTTTATGAAATTCTTTCAGAAAAAAGCGCCCAGCACCATGCTCCCCGGATTATTTAAAGGCAACTTCAAATCTGTGTCGGTCGACACGACGTCGTCGTTGTAACACACAAAAGAATTAAACGCTTACTTGCAAGCTTTAAAATAAAAAGTGGATGGACTGAACTCTGACTGGAATCATGATACGGTTTCATTTTCGTTTCGTATTTTATTAATACAAATAATATTTAGGTTTCAGTGAAAACTTCTGTTTATTTTATCAACGTATTCAGATTAGGTCCTGAAGTTTAAAATAACAAGAAACTCAAATCACTTAGTTGAATACTGATTGAAGCCAACGAATTACCCCCAGCTACCTGGGGCGAAGCAACCAAAACAAGGATTAAGTTCTCGGTAGCTATGATCAATAGTGTTTCTACAAGGCACAATTTTTATACCTTGTTTTTTAACAGTAGGTATACCGTTAGGTGAATATGAGCAGTAGAGAAATAGGTCTTTGCTGTTTCAGTCATTGCAGAATCCTGTTCTCTCGGTCTACGTGAGGAATCCATGAAATATAGGTAATTTTCTTTAGCGAACTCAAACATCACAACATGTCAGTAGTTTAATTAGAAGGAATGTTTTGGCGACAGTTGCCGGTTTTCTGGCTTATAATATGGCATTAATTCGAGTCGTTGCATTGGAAATGAATTGAAACGTAGGGCTGTATCAATTCTGTCCTGGGAGAAATATATTGATAGGTTTATGTTAACTGTTGTTTAAGTTCTGAGCAATTTTACGAGATGAATAGATCTTGTTTCATTCTTCAAACTCTTTACTTGGAAGCTCTACTAATCTTTGGTTAGGTAGAGCGAGACTTGGAGAGCATGCCACTTTTCCTGTAAGTTTATTGAGGACTCTCCCGACGACTTGGACTTTGTAACGTCTTTTACGAAATTCAAAGCCAGTGCGTCCACGATCGGTGCAGGGATTTTCCCGCTTCTTAAACCAGCATGAAAAGTATAAGTAGCTTCTTGGGATGTAGGTACTTTTTACGCGGTAATAGTAATTAATTTTGTTAAGTTTTATTTCTAGCTGAAAAACATGTATAAGACGCACATTTGTAGATATACCGTAGGTAAGTTCATATAGATATGATAGTATTAACTTGTAATTAGCCTTCAGCGGCATATCGTGTATGTATACTTCATGCATTTTAGCTTAAACCAGCCCAAAACGATAATTTTATATAGGCCATAACGACCGATTATTCTATTTGTCTTCTGTATACTCTGCCAGAGCGTATGTATTTGTTTTTAGTTGCTAAATGCTTTTTGGACCCCGTTTGTTCGGAAGGTTTCAAACCTCTAATCGAGACAGTTGGTGATCAATCTCGAAAACAAGTTACAGACGTCACCAGTGAGTTTATAGTTCTATATTATAAGGGCCTTTTATGGAAAAGTAGCAGCTCTGGCATTGTTCCTTCGAGATTGATGTGTTACCCGACACACCGGTGCTTGCAGCTCGTCAGATGTTATTCTGAAAAGCTGCAAGCACCGGTGATTGAATTTCTGTCGTTACTTCATCATTCAAGAGGATTAATTTTTTTGAGGAGTTTGACACCGTCCTTATTTCGTAAATGCTGAAGTCCGATATATTTTGTTATACATATTCCGGACGTCAGCTTTTTACACCACGCAAAGACAGATGCAAAATATAGGGTGAAATGAAAAAGTACTTAAATATTAACGTAGGATATACTAAAGTATTGCTATTGCCAGAGAAATTTACCATTTTCTCCGGCAAGACTACGGTTCACCGTCAAAATTAATTTACAGGAACAATGTCATTTCGTCTGCTGTTGGTTGTCAGCAGGGCGACTCTCTTGGTCCGGCCATTTTTAGCCTTGCTATCCGACCAATAATTCAACATCTTCCATCCAAGCTCAATGTTTGGTATTTGGATGACGGAACCCTAGATAGAGAGGAGATATGGACAAAGTTTTTGATAATCTAAAAATCATCCCAGATGAATTTCGACAAAATAATGGGTTAGAATTAAATTTTTCAAAGTGCGAGCATTTTATTTCGGACCAAGAGTTCGTCAACAAAAACATTGTGCTTGGAAAATTCAATAGCTTGGCTCCGAACATCACAGTTATTCACTTCGACTCCTTGGTTCTCAAATTCTTGATGAGGCTTTTCAGTCATTTGTAGATGAGAAAATTCTAAATTTCAACAGAACTTCGGACAGACTTCCCAAAATTAATAGCCTTTTACAATTATTCGGTTTTGCTTGTTTGTACCAATATTTACGTATTCTTTGAGATGTTGTCAACTGTGGAAATACACCGAGATCTTGGTAGGGTAGATAGGTAGAGAAGGCTTCGATAACATAATAAAAAATACTGTTTCGTCGGTTTTGAATATCTGTTTGGATGACAAGGCATTATGGCAGGCCTACCTGACTGTCAAATTTGCAGGCTTAGGTATTCGCAAAATTTCAAGTGTAACCCTACGTCGGCGTTCCTGTCGTCCGTCTACAGCACTAGTACTTTAGTAATTTTTTTTAAATTCATCTCCTTGGGAACTGAGTTATATTTCATTTAAAATTTGTTTTAGACGAAGATGGAACGGCGTGCATAGTGCTTGCCCCGATGTTGCTCCTCCAAAATCTCTTTTGCCTCAACGGCAATGGGACGGGCATCTGTGTGAGTTGATATGGGATTGTTTGATATAAACGTGCTCAGCTGCGCCGATCCGTCCCTGGCCGTTTCTAAACGGTACTGCTGTCGAACAGCTTGGTCATCACGGATTATCGTGTACTAGGGCTGCCGGTTAGATATCTCGCCATGTTAGCCTTAACGACATCATCCGGCGGGCTTTTGTCACCGCTAACGTACCAGCTATTCTCGAACTGAATGGTCTGTTGCATGCCGGTGGTAAGAGGCTCAACGGTATGACAATAATCCCTTGGGAGTTGGGGAGGGCCATTGTGTGAGAAGCTACACGCATCGACACACTTGCGACTTTCCATCTTCCGAGGACATCTGTGAGGGCTAATGCGGTGGCAGATTTGGCCGAGTATCTCAAGAGGCGCAAATATGCAGGTCATTTGCTTCCCTTAGAGATACTTTTTGCTAATGGATTATGTATTCATTAGCCTTCCATAGCGCAAAGTGCTAAAATCTTTCTACAAACTTAACAAGAAGGGGCATTTACCATACCTTCTTATATTTTCTGAATTATAAAAATGGAGTTTCGAATACCGCATCATGAAATGAAATTCCAACTATGCTCAACCAATTTTTTGTAATTCATCCCAAAAAGTATGGGACAAAATGTTTAATTAATTTTCTCTGTTATTGATTTTTATATCAATTTCATTTATAGACTGTCTACTAGACATGTGCGCCGATCGGCGTGGCGCACGCCGACGATCATTTTGGCCACTTCGCCGCCTCCGACGTTTTCATCGGCGTCATCGGCGTCAAAATTCAAATAAAAACTAAATAAACTAAACTAAATAAATCACTTTTCTTATCAAATGTAGTATATTTTATATGCAACATTAGTATTTTTAAGATTCCGTACCTCAAAAGGAAAAACCGAAACCTTATAGGATCACTTTGTTGTCCGTCTATCAACCCCCTTTACCTATGTTCATTTTAAGACCCACCTGTCCAGAAACGGTGTTGGTCTCTGAGCGTCTTGCTAAGGTCTTCCAGCGATGCCACACTGACTATATCGTCAGCAACCGAAGGTATTGACGTAATCGCCGATGATATTGATGCCATATCCATCTCAGCCTAAGAGCTTAAATATATGCTCCAATGCAGAGGTGCACAGTTTTGGAGAGATAACGTCTTCCAGTCTCACCCTTTTTGCAATGGGATCGGATTTGTGCTTTGGTTCTGGAGCCGAATAGACATAATAGCCTTGCTGTACAAACACTTCAACACTTGGATATACTGGTAGTCTATTTGGCACCGCTGATGAGAGTGTAGCACCGGCCAGGTTTCGACTGAATCAAAGGCTTTCTCAAAACTCAAAGTGCTTTATTTCTTTTAGATCTTACAGGACTCTTGGACATGTCACAAAATTAATAATACTTAAGTAAAACTCAACAAACGAAATAGTCTTTCGTAGTCCACAAACGCTAGAAATAACGGTATATTATACTCCTCTATCTTCTGTATAATCTGCCGGAGCGTAGGAATGTGGTCTATGTTGCTAAAACCTTTTCAACACCCAGCTTGTGCGGGAGGCTGGAAGTCGTCGAACCTTCAAGAGAGACGTTTGGTGATAACTCTCAAAAACAGCTTATAGACGTGGCTCCTGGCGAGATGAGCCTATATTATAGACCCTATAGTTCCTAAGAAGGGCTTTTGTCACCCTTCTTAAGGAACAGTACCACCACGCTCGCGTTCAACGCCTCTGGCGTTTGTCCCTCAAGAATGACGGAGTTGAACACCTTGTGAAGGACTGTAAGTACATACCCGCTTGCAGAAGTTCTGGCGTGATTCCGTCATGCCCCGGTGCCTTGTTTTTTTGAAGCTGTTTGAGAACCGTCCTTATCTCGTAAAGGCTGACATCCGTGATATCTTTGGTATAGTGTCGATTTAAACGGGCTCTTGCATCAGCTGCCCTGTTGTTTACAGGGCATTGCGATGAGATGTAGAGCTGTCCACAAAACTTTTCAAGCTCTCAGGATCGCAGGCTTGGAAGAAATGATGCTGCCGTTATCGGTCTTCAGCTTTGTTGACTGGCTTTGTCCAAAAGACAAATCTCTCACAACTTGTTCCATTCTATTGCACTAACAATACTGTTAGTATTGTATGAGCGCAAATCGGGTTATATGGACTTCGAGATCTGTCTATTGAGCACGCACGTATCTTGACATATCTGCTGAAGACTGCAGCTTAATTTCGCTTCTCCCTGATATTAACTGCAAAGTGTAAACCCCGAGTCTCTGTATTTTATTTCTGCGGCGGGTCCTAAAGAACTCCAATCAGCCCGCATTGACGGTTTCTACGAGCCGCCTTTTATTTAGCTCCACTGTTGCGCAATCCGCGATGCATTCAAAGCGGTTTTGTAGCTCCAACTCAAAGCTTTCGGGATTTTGTTTTTGGACAGGATTTGGGTGTAACTTAGAGTTTATCAGACGAAACCGTTCTAGCTTGATATTGATCTTCTTACCATGTGGTGATCAGTGCCGCTTTTCACCCTGTTCATCACAGAGACCTAATTGAATATGTGCTTGTGGGTCGTCATGATAAAATCTATCTCACGCTTATTGCCGCTGGGGTGCAGTCACTTCCATTTTCTGGACGACCGCTTCTTGAAAAAAGAGTTTCGAAGAGTCCCTCCTTCTCCATGAAGTCGGCCAATCGGTGTCTCCTTTGGTTTTGCTGTCCAAACCCAAACTGGCCCACTCTCAGTTTTTTACCGCTCTTCTTGCCTAGCCGCGCATTAAAATCACCCATAACAACTGTGTAGTATGTTTTTGAGGAATGCATGACATGTGAAATGTCGTGTGAAATTTATGACCTCCATTGTAAGGGTGTCCCGAATGCGCGGAGTATACCTGTAGGACCTTCAGCGAATACCGGTTGGTGATTCTGAGTATAAGGCACGCACCATCCTGCTCAAGATGCTCTCGATCTTTACAAAGTTGCTGACGAGAAACCCGACATCGGGTTGGGACAGCTGGTCGCCCTCCCGGTAATAGAACAAGTTGCCGGAATTAAGGGTGATTGTGTCCTCTCCCTCTTTTTGGACTACTGATAACCCAAAGATATCCCAATGCAACTTGTATACAGCTTCTAATAATCTCCTCGTCGGTCCTCAAAGTTTGTGCGTTGTATTGTATGTTACCAGGTGCAAAGGTCGTTGGTATTTCGATTGGTAGCACAGTGTCTGCCGGAAATTCCTAGCACCCCCTGCCCCGCCGTTACCATAGCTGCTACCGTGACTAGGAATAGCAGAGCTGCCGGGGACTGGGGGCCGTTTTCTGTTTGTATCTGTCATGTAGGGGCGGTTTTGCCATAATCACCATGCTTGGCAGGCGGATTGGTGATCGCAGTGTAGGAAGGTTTTGAAAATTCTTAGAAGGACGCTGCCGCCCTTCCTCTGGTAGGTGCCCTGAGTCGGTTCTTACGACATCCACGGGCTGAGTTGGAGGGATCGATATTCTTACGCCGTGGCCACGCGGGTGGACTGCTCTACTTGCCGTTATTTATATTCAAAGTTTTAAATCTACCACTGTTAAGTCATTAAGATTTTCAGGACTAGCTTCGCTCACTGTTATTTTCTTTTGTCATTGAAATTCTTGCTTATTTTTCCCAAACATCCGAAAAAAACGTTAATTTTTTCACGGTCGCTCCGCTCGTTCATTATTAAAATATGATTGATCTGATCACGCTTACTATATAGTAAGCGTGGCATATAATGTTGATAAGTGCATAAATAAAAAATGTAATAAGGATTGAGGTCTCTTTTACTAATTTTCACACCCACGCCGCCGCCGACAAATTTGACACCAGACGCCGCCGCCGACCAAATGGGCATCGGCGCACATGTCTACTGTCTACTATCATTTAACACAACCTTGTTTAGATTTCCTATAATTACCTAAATTTATTCTTATCTACTCTGAAGAAATCACATTTACATTATTATGCCGGAAGAATATGTAAGTTTACATTTAAGTTCTTTGCAATAAGTGTACCTACCTACTTGGTAGACTCGATTGCGAGTAACTTGTTCCTTTTTAATAATTTTTTTTCTGGCATTATTGAATTTTTATCCAACAAAATAAAAATGTAACTACAGCATATTTCATAAAAGATTCCATCTTTACAGAAGTCCAAATTTTGCCCCACCCTGGAAAATAGACGCATAGTAAAATATATCAGACCTTAGGCAGAGCAGCTGCAGGTTCTTCATCTTGTGGCGGCGGTGGCGGCGGCGGCAGCGGGGTTGGCGCGGCGATGTTGGCGCGAGATCCGAATGAGCTCTCGACGGTGCCGTGTCGGGGGACCTTTGGGCGGTAGTCCTATTCGAACAACGGAAAACAAACGTGAGGAGATGTGACGAGCACATTTTTAAAAGCGAACGGCGTAATTTTGAAAAAAATTAAGAACTATTGTGCGGCATGTTTTTTGTTTAAACTCAAATACTGCACATCTATTTTCTAAACAAGTACCGCCTTTGTATAATATAAAGTCAAATGCGAGAAAGACTCGCGTACTGAGGGACCCGTACAGTTAATATTTCGTGTCAAATATCATTTTAGGTCAACGGGAAGTAATTAGGAATTGGTTTCTTACTAGAAAAAAAATGGTGATTTAACTACTAGTTTGCGGTTTTCGAACTTCTCCCTATACTTGTACTCTAAGACCTTGCTTCTTACCGAACTCATGATTCTAGGTCAACGCGAAGTACCCTATAGGTATTGTGTGCATGGGATTCTCTGGGAAATTTCTAATTATGCAGAAATAAACTACTGTAACTTTTGATCGCGTTGACGTAAAAGTTTGATATATCATGATTCCAATAACCTCTTGAAAACAAATTTGAGTAGGTATTTGTGTTAATTACAACTTGATACCTCCACACGTTCCTGAGAAAGAAGATTTGATAGATAAATGGATAGACGGACAACATAGTGATCCCATAAGGGATTCTTCCTTTTCAGGTCCGGAAACCAAAAACTTGTTGCTTTAAAAGAGGAATGCAATTTATATCATCAATACAACACACAACTGGCCAACAATAAAATCTTTTCAACCGATCTCTGCCGCTTTATTGATTCGGCTCATAAAATAGATTATTCAAATAATATCTAGTGGCACAGACAGATATTTCATATATGCATTAGATTAAGCTTCTCTCGGATATTGAGTCTAGATTTGTGATTTGCAAAGTTTGTGGCATCCCTCGGGACTGAGCTGCTTAGCAGGTTCTAATTATGTTAATGAATGTTGAATTTTGAAAACCTACTTATTCCCGTTGCTTTATTTTTAGCTACCAACAACTATTTTGTGTTTTTTTTATGTTAAGCTTGATTGTTTACGTATAAAATGCCTGGAATCAGAAAAATGATTCCGTTATTTTTTTAGTCACTACATACATAATGTACATATACATATGCACGGTAGTAACATTATTTGCTTTAAAAAATTATGTACTACGTCTACGCAATCATTTTTTTTTTTAAATTTAAAAAAAAAAAACATGCACTCGTAATCTATCGGCTCAATAAATATTGAACGTTGCTTTAGTCCCTATATATTTCGAGCCGATAGACTTACATTATTTACTTTTTACTTACAATATTTTATTCAGTCAAATACATCAAAGAAAATAAATGCATGGACGGAGCATAGTTAATGATAATGTGAAGTTATAGATATTATTAGATAAAGCACTTGGGGTAATCTTAAAGAATTTAATAATATCCCAAAAATTTACGACTCCATACTTGCCTCCGTGGCGCAGTTGGTTAGTGCATCCCCGTATTCAGGGGAGGGTCGCGGGTTCAAGTCCCGCCGGAGTCGTAAATTTTTGGAATGTTATTAAATCCATTCATCATCATCATCATTATCAGCCCGTACACGTCCACTGCTGAACATAGGCCTCCCCCAAACGACCATTAAATTCATTATTAGATAAAATCTAGATAATATGGAAATTTAGGACAAAAAACCTGAAGCAGACCTGCAGTTCAGTAGAGCAATATTTGAGACACCGTCGAGATTAGATAGGACTTGAGCGATCACAATGAAATGAGTGGAGTTGATAATCAGTTTTGAAACCTACCGGATGACTGGCTCCACGTAGAGATCGGTTCAGGGTACTTGTCCTTGGTGGAGGCACAGGCTGGGAAGGTCCAGCGACATCGAGTGGCAGTGGCGGTAGGGGAACATTTTGTTGGGCCTGTTGTAGAGCCAGTTGTTGAACCTGTTGTTGAGTCTGTTGTTGAGCCTGTTGTTGTTTCTTCTTCAGCATAGCGGCATATCTTAGTTTCCTCAATGCAATCCTTTTGGACATGTATCCAACCGTAGCATATTCTACGAAATAAAATAAATTAAAGAGGCTTCATAAATATCAATTTTATTTCTAAGTAAGTGTTTCATTAAATGTTCACACCACAGCGACTGGCTTCACACACATTTACTGAATAACAACACAGCACAAAAATAGTACATTCCAGCTTTTCTTACCCAGGAGGCTAGCAAAGACCATAACGAAGCAAGTTCCTAAGTAAACATCAATAGACTTCACATAGGAAATCTTAGGCAGAGCTGCGTTGGTAGATGACATAAGGGTGGTCATTGTCAGCACCGTGGTCACTCCGAGAGATACGCGGGCAGGTGTGGCATTCCGATTCAACCAGAAGGAAACCCAAGATATTATCACAATTAGTCCAGAGGGGATGTAAATTTGGATCAGATAGTATCCCATTGAACGGACGAATTGGATTTCACAAGCCAACCGTGAATAATTTCCTGAAATGAAATATTAATTATAGTCACTCTTGGTTAAGAAATTATGCATCGTATTTACTTATACATACTACCTAATTAGAGGTTGTTTAATTTATTATTTATTTGTCAAAAATTAACAATGCTGGACAATCCACACATCATCTTGCCCCAGAGATGTAACTGGTATACAGAATGGTGGCAGAATTTGGATTTGTAACAAGTAAACAATTATATTCCATAAAGATAATGTGTGAGTATCAGTTTTATTAAATATATCTAGAGAGATATTCGCGGATGACCGCGCAACGGTTTTTCACATTCCAAATACGAATTTTCCCACAGGACAACCTGTACTTATCTGGACACACGTTACTTGCATTAAATACTATGTATTTTTTAGAATATAGATATATATTTTTTAATACACAGAAAACACCCACAACATCCGGAAAAATATCTGCAGAACGTACAAAAATTTGTACCGTGGCAGGAATCGCGTCTACAGGGGTCATCAAGGTATTCATTATAAAAATATCTAATTTTGTTTACTTTTCCTTTACCTCTGTTCAACAAAAGTATCATACATAAGTACATTGTAGGTACTTGTATCGAATAACCAATTACTAAAATTTACACTTTTAAGCATAGCATTATACCACAGCATTTACACATGCGAGTTTCGAAGCAATGATCAATGGTTAAATCCAGTAACAGTATTTGTAGTGTACGAGCAAATGAACAGCATCGGTCAGAGTACCTGTTGTAAGAGAGATCTCCATGGCTCGCTGGCGATGGCCCAACACCTTGAATTGCGGCAGCGATACTTCGCTCGAAACGCCTACCGAGTTCGGCCCCTCATTCCACTTGTATCGGATGTCCCGCATCGTGTAGCCGACTGTGGGTACCATGCAGAGATATGGAACGATCAAATAAGCTCCCTGTCCACTGGGATTTAAAAACACAAGTCAATGCAATGATAGGCTCATTGAGTCTACGAATAAATCCAGCGATTGCCAGAGAACGGTAAAACTTGTCTGGTCCATTTAGGTTTGTTTTTGTTTTCATAAAAAACAAAGCATTTCCAAACAGAGTGTTCTATTAAACATTAATGTAGACGTGCATTTTGCTTGTGGAAATAAAAATAAAAAACATACTTAAAACTGATATCATTTGTCGTTTTTTATTGTAAGAAGCCAGATGAAAGTCGGATTTCAGTGAAAATTATTACAATAGCACTTACAGCTTTCGATCTCAATGTAGCATAATTGACGGTCCATAGGGAAGTATTGAAGGTCCATTGGGCATGCAGCAGTTATAGTTAATCTGAAAATGAAACATGATATAGAGTTTCTTACAAACATACTAATAAGTTAAAATAATCTCTAGGTACCTTATGCTTCGGGTTATGGACCCAGTGTGGTGAATTCTGATAAATTCATTACTGGTGGTAGCAATATGGAAGTAGGATTTTTTTTCATTTACGAAGAAAGTATCTGGCACCCAAATGTTTTTAATAAATTCGGAGCCGACTGAGAGTGTTTCGACGCCTGGGCGCTTCTTAAACGCAAGCCGTGGATCTGTCCAAAACTGTCTGAAGTAGAAATCCAGAGTAAAGTCCTGAAAAAGGTATATTGTTATTTTGTGTCGTTGTTATACATAATAGCTGCAAATGGCTTAATAGCAGATATTGCTTTATGTTCGGCCTTCAATGTTTTGGATTGTCATGTTTCTTTGCAAAACTTAATAATTTAGTGAAACAAAGCAGAAACCCGCGAGAGCTGTACTTTCACAGATATGTTAGTTCACGGTACGATTTTCGAAGAATACCTACAAAGGAAACTGAAGAATATACTTATTCATAAATAAAATATTTAAGTGGAAATGTATATAAGGTAATATACATATGTACTATCGGCGTAAGATCTGCCTTACCACCACAAGGGTGATTTTTCTGTGAAGTGACCGGTTGCACCCCCGGCTTGCTCGATTTCTTTTGTTTTTAAAGACCAATAGGACCGTCGTATTTCGTGTATCTGGTCAGGTACTTTAGTTAGTGCTATTGTAAATAGGTAATTATTATTTTACTACAAACTATTTAAGATTCAGACATCATGAAAATTTGAATAATTATTTTGTTTTTATTTTATTGTCCATTGGTGACTTCACTATTTTATTGCACCCACTACAATTTGGGAGCGTTCATATTGCGATAAATTGCGAAAGGAACTCATAGTACTAGGGCTAATTAAATTCTCGATCTCGACTACCGTAACTGCAACTGCACACAACTGACTGACTGGTTGACCAGATAACTTTGCAATGGAAATAAGTCATTAAAAAGAACCATTACAAAAATATGTTGAACAGATGTTGACTGCCCGGACTCTTTATTGGTCAAACTAGACAACAAAGAAAAGAAGGTGTGATCTGTAACCCAAAACCGACGCAAGGCAAAATTGTTTCAAACTGGTAAGGCAGATCTTACGCCGATAGTACATGAAATAATTTATTTCGCAATAAAGAGAAACGTTTAATTAACAAACAAAAACTTATTCACTTGTTTTGAAAAAAACACACATTTTTTTACCTTTCGACTCGAGTATATGTCATATTTTTTTATATTAGATAATTACCATTTTGACTTCCGATAGAGAGCTGATCGATAGTACATACATGGTAACGCCAACATCAACTGGAGGCCCTGAAAATTAACATCTTATGAGTCAGTATTTCTAGAAATCTCATAGCTCTCTCTGTACTCATCACGCACAAAATAATACAGGAACGCAAGATTGATCTAAATTTTATCATAATGTTTGATGGCATTCCTTAGAGTTATCTTAAAAACAGAGAATGGAGGAATTTTATTTTTAGAGGGACCAGCTTTGAAATAATAGTGAATCAAAAGTGAAATTCAGATAGTCAAATTGGTATATTTTTAGACAATATTGCACAATCAGCACAGGAGAGATCATTGCTCGATCTGGACAAAATAATGGGACCATGAGAAAACACCCCTACTAATGAACGTTTACGCGACTCAACATAGATTCAATCCAAAACGGAAATGTTATGTGCATTTGAAAATATAATTTCAATGTAAGCAGTATTTCCTCTTTTCTGATATTCAATATTTTCATCATTTCTCCAAAATTGTGAGTTGGCTTGTGTATTTTAGAAGCTTATATTAATCACCTGCATGGTTATGAAAAGAGATTTCTATATTTAGAACTCCATTCAATAAGACAACTTTTTGTTTAATGGACTTTTAGAAATACCTACATAAACACAAATATTTTTTTTTTTAATTATTAATTTTTACTAGACAATAAACTAGTCTTGAAAGTGAAATTTTGAAATATAGAGTTCCAGTCGTGCTGGTAGGGATTGGAGGGATCGGAGATAGACCTTTTTCTCTAGTTGCAAAGATTAAATTTCTTTTATTTCCGATATTTTAGTATGTGTCTGTCAAAAATATGGTTCCTATTGCCACGCCCTGCTTGGGTAACATTGTGTATCTTATACATTACCTAGATACTAAGACCTACATATGTACACAATGATGCAACAAAATTAATATATATATGAACTTTTTTGATCTTTGTAATATAAAAAAATTGTGTGATGAAAGAAAATCTTTATACTGTAAAAGAAACTTAACAAACCTCCATAGTTGGGTCTAATTCGCTTGTCGTAGCTAACGCTCAGTGAGTCCAAAATCGCGGAAATGTTGACATCTCCGAACATGCCACCACGCACTCCCCTGAAACAAAAATATAAATAACTGATAACCAACAATTACATAAATAAAATTAAGTACATAAATTACGACCTGACGAGGTGGTCAATTTAAAAGAAATTAAATGATATACCAATAAATTATGATTTCGGCGGGACTCGAACCCGCGTCAGTCCCTCAGTACGGGACTGCGCTAACCAAATATTCTACTTTCACAATCGCGATCGAAAATTTTTGGGATACCTACCTACTTTTCAGTGTTCTGAAGTAAGTATAAGTTTGGTTAAGAAATATTTAGGTAGGTATTTATCGCACTAGCAAATCCGCGTGCTATTACTACTAACCAATACTTCAGAATCAGAATCAGAATCAATAACTTTATTTCTTTAGGCTTACAAAATAAGCACTTAGACAAGTCAAATTTTATACTATAAACATAGTTATTATTATCAAATAAGAAATAAGGTGTTACTGATATTCTCTTCACTTAAATTTTTTGTCCACTAGTGGAAGAAGTGAAAAAGAAACCACTAGCACATTATAATATCACTTATACATGGTTATTTTGCTAAATCTAAATTTAATGCGATTTAGATACATGTCAATATTTCTATAAAGCTAAACAGAACATTGAATTTCTTACATACTATTGACAGTGCGGAACGGCGCGAAATCTGGCCAAGCATTAACATCATTGATGTAATCATCTATGGAGTAAAAGGCCTTCCTGATAAGATTTTGTTTAATGTACTGTTTAAATTTACGAATAGGGAGTTCAGTTGCTTCAGATGGAAGCTTATTATAGAACCGCACGCCGTACTAATAAATAAATAAATAATACTGGACAATTCACATAGCATTATCTAGCCCCAACTAACAGGCACTACTGCCTGTTAATTTGTAAAAATAATAATATACTTCCTGCTATTGCCAGCTAAAACACCAGTTTAACCCTTAAAGTGACGATAATTGGGCACTTTAACCTGAGTACTGATTTTGTCTCTTAATCGTGAAGGTACGATAATTTTATTGTAATTATATTTATTGATAAAATATTTTTATAGCAAAATTAAATGTTTTTCAGTAATCTAGAAACTGTATAATATAATGTTCAGCAAATAAAGCGTTGTATTATATATTATAATATTCTGTAATATTAATTCTTCATACTTCCCATTTTGTAATAACTTTAAGTAAGTATCAGAACAAAGCCTTATCGGAAGGTGGTAAGACAAATACCTTCATGATTTTTAGCGAGTTAGCATGAGAAGTTAGGAATACAGATACCTACACAGCACATATTTTTAAACGTACGCAACAATTTATTAAACTTAAGCCTTTTAGGGTTCCGTACCCAAACAGGATTATCATACAATATTAGAATGAAGAAATATTTAGTAACAATTCCGCGTATAACCTTCTCTGATAGTATTCATCAAAGTAAGTTGTCTACTAGTTTCGTCTCTCCACGAGACATCTTCAGGACACCACAATACTCGACCTTGACATTGAGATTGGTAAGCACAGCAACACCGACAGAGTCCCGCCAGTGATGTTGCCTCTCCGAGCTCCGCGCGCCAAGTGAAGCAATGCCCGCAAAACCCCCCTTTATATAGTCACGGATCAAACAGTGCGCACACAAAGTTCATAGTGTGTGTGTGGCAGTACTATTGTTTGAAAAGATTCGTAATAACGGTGACCGAGGCAAACCTGTACTAAGTTCATTCAACAGTGTATTATTACTATATTTTGTAATTTCTAAATTTTCTAAGACTGACATCCTAAATCCCTTATCACAAGTATGTAAAATAGAAAAACAATGATTTTGACTTAAAGAATGACCAGATTCCAATAAATGTTTTGCAAAGTTAGATTTTTCTGGATAATTGTTTCTATAAGCAGCTAAATGTTCTTTATACCTAACCTGAAAACTACGACCCGTTTGACCTACATAAATACCATTACATTCGTCACATACCAACTTATAAACACCCGATTTTTTATTGTTATCTAACCTATCTTTACCGTTACAAATCTGTTTTAATAAATTGTTTGTTTTGAACGCTGCGTGTACTTTATGTTTAGACAAAACTCTTGAAACTCCGTCACTCAATGGACCTAAATAAGTTAAACTGCCCACAAATTTGTCTATCCTTTCTGGAGCTACGGGATACAATAAGGAACGGATAATGTTTTGTTGTTTACTTCTTATTAAACCATCAACCATCTTTCTACTATATCCATTACTTTCAGCCGTGTGGTAAATAATAGATAGCTCTCTGTTAAAGTTCTCCTGAGATAAGGGGACTGACATCATTCTATGGACAAAACTACGGTAAGCTGATAGCTTATGTTGGAATGGATGACAAGATGAATTTGGTATTGTAATATCTGTGTAAGTAGGTTTTCTGTAAATTTGAAAATCATGCCTATTGTTTAACCTAGTTATTGTCAAATCTAAAAAGTTCAGCGAACCACCAATTTCTAATTCAAGTTTAAATTTTATTTTTGGATGAATTGCATTAAGTTTGTTAACGAACAGTTCTATTTGACGCAAACTTCCAGTCCAGCATATGATAATGTCATCTACATAACGATAATAATATAAAATGTTTGATTCCCCTATAATGTTTTTATTCTCAAAACTGTCCATGAAAATGTCTGCCATAAGTGGACTTAGTGGTGAACCCATAGCTAACCCTTCTTTCTGTTTGTAATATTGATTGCCAAATTGGAAGTAATTTTGTTGCATACAAGTTCTAGTCAAAGATATTAACTCCTCCTTTTCTGCCGGAAGTACTCGTTGTCGCTCAAGATGTCCTTCCAATATTATCAAACTCTCCTCATAAGGTACGTTTGTAAATAAACTTTCTACATCCAGCGATAATAACTTTGCATTGTGAGGCAGGCTAACATCTTTAACTTTGTTGACCAAATCCATACTATTCTTTAAGCTATACTTTGGATTGAATCTAGATCTACTTTTTAATTCGTAATTTAAATATTTTGATAAACCATATGCTGGTGCTCCTATGTAAGAGACAACGGGCCGGATTGGAATATTATTTTTATGTATTTTAGGTAAACCATACAACATTGGTGTTCTTGGATTCATAGGAATTAAATATTTAAGAGAGTTTGGAGAAATAAAGCATGAGTTTTTTGTCATTTCTTTCAATTCCTGTGTGAAAACTTTGGTTGGGTCGGAATTCAATAATTCAAAATCATTGCCCTGTATAACCTCATTAACCTTCTGCACATAAGTACCCCTTTCTAAGATAACTACAGTATTACCCTTATCTGCTTTTGTTATCACTAAGCTATTTTGATCTACCTTATTCCTTAAAGATTTAAAAACATTTAATTCCCTTGGTAAACTTGGAACTATAGCTGAACTAATTGGTTTCTTTATTAAAGAGGCTACCTCATGTTTAACCCCTTCGTCAGCTTTACCCCTAACAATTGCCATCTCTGAATCAACAGCCAAAATCTCCAAAGTTTTCTTATTTAAAACTGGTTGTAAGTTGTATTTAAGACCCTTTTCTAACAGTGATAATTCTGAAGTTGTGAACTGGACGCCACTATGATTTTCTACGCGTTGATAGAACGTATGAGGACATGGTTGCTGCACAGTATTACTATTCCCCCTTAGTCGGTCTACCCTCTGTTTGTCTCTAACTAATCGATCTAATTTCCCTGTCTGAATTATATATTTCCTGTGGGCTAACTCAGCAGCGTATTCCCTAGCTTTATTATCTAGTAAATCAAATTCTATGTTGTGTAAGGAATAAGCTAACTCCATGTGTAAAACTCCCAAGTGAGTTTTATAGTTGTCTCTGATAGTAAACCAATGTTTTATTTCCTCATTTAACCAAGTATTCCTAGCCCTTATCAAAGCAACATTAGCTGCCCTACTATTTGTATTACTTCTAATTTTAATGTAAGATGGAATAACCCCCAAATGTTTACACTGTTGATTGAACCATACATTTTGAGCTGCAATACGATGTGACTGAGTGAGTTTGATGTATAATTTTGCCTGTTCAGCTGTACCTGCTGATCTAAGATAAATAATAGATTCAGGCGTTACTTTGCGGAAATCCATTGCACAATATTAGAATGAAGAAATATTTAGTAACAATTCCGCGTATAACCTTCTCTGATAGTATTCATCAAAGTAAGTTGTCTACTAGTTTCGTCTCTCCACGAGACATCTTCAGGACACCACAATACTCGACCTTGACATTGAGATTGGTAAGCACAGCAACACCGACAGAGTCCCGCCAGTGATGTTGCCTCTCCGAGCTCCGCGCGCCAAGTGAAGCAATGCCCGCAAAACCCCCCTTTATATAGTCACGGATCAAACAGTGCGCACACAAAGTTCATAGTGTGTGTGTGGCAGTACTATTGTTTGAAAAGATTCGTAATAACGGTGACCGAGGCAAACCTGTACTAAGTTCATTCAACAGTGTATTATTACTATATTTTGTAATTTCTAAATTTTCTAAGACTGACATCCTAAATCCCTTATCACAAGTATGTAAAATAGAAAAACAATGATTTTGACTTAAAGAATGACCAGATTCCAATAAATGTTTTGCAAAGTTAGATTTTTCTGGATAATTGTTTCTATAAGCAGCTAAATGTTCTTTATACCTAACCTGAAAACTACGACCCGTTTGACCTACATAAATACCATTACATTCGTCACATACCAACTTATAAACACCCGATTTTTTATTGTTATCTAACCTATCTTTACCGTTACAAATCTGTTTTAATAAATTGTTTGTTTTGAACGCTGCGTGTACTTTATGTTTAGACAAAACTCTTGAAACTCCGTCACTCAATGGACCTAAATAAGTTAAACTGCCCACAAATTTGTCTATCCTTTCTGGAGCTACGGGATACAATAAATAATAACAACTTACTTTGATGAATACTATCAGAGAAGGTTATACGCGGAATTGTTACTAAATATTTCTTCATTCTAATATTGTGCAATGGATTTCCGCAAAGTAACGCCTGAATCTATTATTTATCTTAGATCAGCAGGTACAGCTGAACAGGCAAAATTATACATCAAACTCACTCAGTCACATCGTATTGCAGCTCAAAATGTATGGTTCAATCAACAGTGTAAACATTTGGGGGTTATTCCATCTTACATTAAAATTAGAAGTAATACAAATAGTAGGGCAGCTAATGTTGCTTTGATAAGGGCTAGGAATACTTGGTTAAATGAGGAAATAAAACATTGGTTTACTATCAGAGACAACTATAAAACTCACTTGGGAGTTTTACACATGGAGTTAGCTTATTCCTTACACAACATAGAATTTGATTTACTAGATAATAAAGCTAGGGAATACGCTGCTGAGTTAGCCCACAGGAAATATATAATTCAGACAGGGAAATTAGATCGATTAGTTAGAGACAAACAGAGGGTAGACCGACTAAGGGGGAATAGTAATACTGTGCAGCAACCATGTCCTCATACGTTCTATCAACGCGTAGAAAATCATAGTGGCGTCCAGTTCACAACTTCAGAATTATCACTGTTAGAAAAGGGTCTTAAATACAACTTACAACCAGTTTTAAATAAGAAAACTTTGGAGATTTTGGCTGTTGATTCAGAGATGGCAATTGTTAGGGGTAAAGCTGACGAAGGGGTTAAACATGAGGTAGCCTCTTTAATAAAGAAACCAATTAGTTCAGCTATAGTTCCAAGTTTACCAAGGGAATTAAATGTTTTTAAATCTTTAAGGAATAAGGTAGATCAAAATAGCTTAGTGATAACAAAAGCAGATAAGGGTAATACTGTAGTTATCTTAGAAAGGGGTACTTATGTGCAGAAGGTTAATGAGGTTATACAGGGCAATGATTTTGAATTATTGAATTCCGACCCAACCAAAGTTTTCACACAGGAATTGAAAGAAATGACAAAAAACTCATGCTTTATTTCTCCAAACTCTCTTAAATATTTAATTCCTATGAATCCAAGAACACCAATGTTGTATGGTTTACCTAAAATACATAAAAATAATATTCCAATCCGGCCCGTTGTCTCTTACATAGGAGCACCAGCATATGGTTTATCAAAATATTTAAATTACGAATTAAAAAGTAGATCTAGATTCAATCCAAAGTATAGCTTAAAGAATAGTATGGATTTGGTCAACAAAGTTAAAGATGTTAGCCTGCCTCACAATGCAAAGTTATTATCGCTGGATGTAGAAAGTTTATTTACAAACGTACCTTATGAGGAGAGTTTGATAATATTGGAAGGACATCTTGAGCGACAACGAGTACTTCCGGCAGAAAAGGAGGAGTTAATATCTTTGACTAGAACTTGTATGCAACAAAATTACTTCCAATTTGGCAATCAATATTACAAACAGAAAGAAGGGTTAGCTATGGGTTCACCACTAAGTCCACTTATGGCAGACATTTTCATGGACAGTTTTGAGAATAAAAACATTATAGGGGAATCAAACATTTTATATTATTATCGTTATGTAGATGACATTATCATATGCTGGACTGGAAGTTTGCGTCAAATAGAACTGTTCGTTAACAAACTTAATGCAATTCATCCAAAAATAAAATTTAAACTTGAATTAGAAATTGGTGGTTCGCTGAACTTTTTAGATTTGACAATAACTAGGTTAAACAATAGGCATGATTTTCAAATTTACAGAAAACCTACTTACACAGATATTACAATACCAAATTCATCTTGTCATCCATTCCAACATAAGCTATCAGCTTACCGTAGTTTTGTCCATAGAATGATGTCAGTCCCCTTATCTCAGGAGAACTTTAACAGAGAGCTATCTATTATTTACCACACGGCTGAAAGTAATGGATATAGTAGAAAGATGGTTGATGGTTTAATAAGAAGTAAACAACAAAACATTATCCGTTCCTTATTGTATCCCGTAGCTCCAGAAAGGATAGACAAATTTGTGGGCAGTTTAACTTATTTAGGTCCATTGAGTGACGGAGTTTCAAGAGTTTTGTCTAAACATAAAGTACACGCAGCGTTCAAAACAAACAATTTATTAAAACAGATTTGTAACGGTAAAGATAGGTTAGATAACAATAAAAAATCGGGTGTTTATAAGTTGGTATGTGACGAATGTAATGGTATTTATGTAGGTCAAACGGGTCGTAGTTTTCAGGTTAGGTATAAAGAACATTTAGCTGCTTATAGAAACAATTATCCAGAAAAATCTAACTTTGCAAAACATTTATTGGAATCTGGTCATTCTTTAAGTCAAAATCATTGTTTTTCTATTTTACATACTTGTGATAAGGGATTTAGGATGTCAGTCTTAGAAAATTTAGAAATTACAAAATATAGTAATAATACACTGTTGAATGAACTTAGTACAGGTTTGCCTCGGTCACCGTTATTACGAATCTTTTCAAACAATAGTACTGCCACACACACACTATGAACTTTGTGTGCGCACTGTTTGATCCGTGACTATATAAAGGGGGGTTTTGCGGGCATTGCTTCACTTGGCGCGCGGAGCTCGGAGAGGCAACATCACTGGCGGGACTCTGTCGGTGTTGCTGTGCTTACCAATCTCAATGTCAAGGTCGAGTATTGTGGTGTCCTGAAGATGTCTCGTGGAGAGACGAAACTAGTAGACAACTTACTTTGATGAATACTATCAGAGAAGGTTATACGCGGAATTGTTACTAAATATTTCTTCATTCTAATATTGTGCAATGGATTTCCGCAAAGTAACGCCTGAATCTATTATTTTTTTTAGGATTATCATAATTACTAAGTTTCGGCTGCCTGTCTATCACAGGACCATATTTTTTCAACCGAAATACATACTTGAATTTCACATGGTGTGTGTAGGGATCCGCAAAAAGTATCGAGTATACTCGATGCTTTGGTTACGATACCGAGTAATTTAGTAGTCGATACTATTTAATACGATACTGAGTAAGAATCGATACTTTTCACCGTACTCGATACTTTTTCATTGTATCCATCCCTATTACCGTTCTTCTTGACTATTGTTTATGGACTCTGGCTAATGCTGCTACTATACTAGGGGAAGTCCGGAATTATACCGAAACTTCGAAAGTGTAATGTAAGTAACATAAAGTACATGATACCTCCTCCAAAATCTTAGATTGATGACAAAGTTCTTGCCTGTCTTAATGTGTGCTGGTCGCTATTCCGAACAAGTGGTAGAGTTGACGTTTCAAAACGATCCTATAAAATATTACTGACTTAACGAATTGTGATTTTCTGATTTTGATACCGAGATTTTGGAGGAGTATTATGCACATTACATACCTTCTCGAAGTGACCTAGGATATTTTTTACATTCTTGCTCTCATTATTTCATTACATTCATTCATTTCATTCGTATACCAACGTTACGTATGTATGTATGCTAACAAATTAAATAAAATTATTGCTAGTTTAAGTAGTAAAGTGATTCCTCGTCTTCACCAACGGTAAACCGGAACTCGTTGCATGTCATTGAAGTTGATGACTTTTGGGGACACCATCAGACACCATCAGCATTCGAGAAGACAACGCACTACCGACCCAGACAAAGACGAGATGAGTTTATATCTCGCAAATCCAGTGTTTCCGTTGAAATCAAACCCATTCCAGGAGTGGGAAGACATGAAAACTGTGTTCCCAGGGCTTTATAATCTTGCTATTCGTTTTCTCATAATACCAGGGACGTCAGTTCCGGCGGAGCGTCTATTTTCTAAAGCTGGAGCCCTGATCACGGAGACTCGAAACCGACTGCTGGGCTCGAGGGTCAGTAAACTACTATTTTTGTCTGATTGCACGGGAGATGACTTTGGATTGTTATAAACATACTTTTAATTTAATAAACCACTTTTAATTACTATTTTCGGGTTTTCATTCACTTGCTTTTTCTTTCATTGCTTAATCAAAAATTAAAAAGTATTCGATACCTGAGTAACTCGATACTTTTGATACGAGTACGATACCGGTATCGATTATCTTTGTTGCGATACTACTCATGAGTATAGTATCGATACATGTGTTTCGATACCATATCCCTAGGTGGGTGGACGCTAGAACAACAAATAATAAATTTAAATTAAAGCCTAGATAAAATTAGAGACGACGGGAGCATGAAAATGTGTTTTTTTTTAATATAAACCCACATTCGGTGGTACAGTACATTCAACATATTAGCCAAAGCAAATCCGATTTGTATTTGACTGGCTTATTGTATAAACATGCGTCTTTCTTCAAACTCAATAAGTAAGCTAGGTTTGACGATTAGGCATCATCAATTTTGAAACCAAATTAAATAGATTTAAAATTATTATCCTATTTTAATATTGACACCTCAATAAACAACCTAGTTACCTAGCTTAAAATAAAATGATTTGGCCTAGTTTTAGCAAGATAAATATCAGCTAAAATGAACGTAGCAGCGGGATCATTAGCCGACTCCGTACGGAGGTCATTAGTTGGCAGACCGTGCAAGACTCCTACTTCTGAGCGAGGTCGCACAACATATGCAAACAGGGTTGGATTTTACTACTTCTTCACATCGTTCTGAATATTTTATATCTTACTTTTATAATAGTCTCAGTAAAATCTATATCACAAGCGTTGCAACATTTTCAAATTATTCATAACCTTATGCATAAATATTTTGATTAATAGAAAAGATCCGTTTATAGGGTTAGAACCTGCGACCGCCATACATTCCTTATTTTATAAAATTTTCTGCGTTTCCCCCAACTCAGTGAGGAAGGAACGAAGGTAAAATAAATGTGAACTTTCGTCATAGTATAAAAGCTGAATTATATATGTTACTTGGGGAACTACCAAAAGGTGTTTTGTTCTAGAAATGCCAGACACTTTGCATAGTGGCTTTAGCCTGCCAAACCATTTGAAAATCTACCGTAGGTATTTGAGCAAGTTAATAAATCTCAAATTTGTTATGGTTTATAGCTTATTTTTTGGATTTTCATAGGGATAGTACAAAAAGTTAAGTACTTCCATTGCCAGACACTTTGTAGTGGCTATGCCCTTCCAGACAATTTGAAATTCTACCGTACTACTTGAGCGAGGTAATAAATCTCATATTTGTTATGTATGATATAAGGCTAATTTTATTTTCTTCGAGATAGTATTAGAATTGAACTAATTCTATTGCCAGACACTTTGAATAGTGGCCAGACGGCTAAAACATTCATAAAATGAAAGTGAACTTTCGTTCTATACCCAAACCATATAAGCTGAAATTTGTATACCTAATGTTATTAGGGGAACTATCAAAAGATGTTTCCTAGAAAGTGTCTGGCACTTTCGATGGTTCCTACCCCCTACCAGATATTTTGAAATTCTGCCGTGTAGTTACGATGTTAAAGTTTTTTTGTATTTTCTTCGGGGAAGAAATAAGAAATCACTTATTTCTTTTGCCACATAATTTTCATAGTATGAGATTCATACTAGACACTTAAAGAGAAATGTACGTACATAAGACATAGAATAAAGTCATAAGTTTTAATTCCTAGCTAATTGCCAATTAGAGTCACTTGAGAAAGAAGAAACTAACAACTAAAACTAGTTTGCCGGTAACGAGTAACATTTTCCAGATACGTAACGTACTAATTTATATATATATGTACTTATATATCGTGACTTTTTGAGTTGGATGTCAACACCGAAACCATTAGACTTAGAGAATTTATGAGAAAAAAAACTGCATATTCAGATTTTCGAAAACTTTTTAACATACATATATTATATAATATTATATATAAATCTTAGTTTTTATTATTTCTTAAATTGAACCCATGTCTCCTTTCACAACTTTTCTCTAACTGTCATAGTTTCTGATTTGGCCACCTAGTCACATCTCAAACAGCCACCTCGTATTAAATATGTATATAAAGGTGTCCCACAATGAGTGGATAACCCTGAAGGTGCTTGTGCTAGACCCATTGTGGAAAAATATAATAAGTCCCAAATGGTTCAAGTTTATATTGTTTCAGTTTGGTTTTGATCACAAAGATACTCTGTATCTTTGTCTGTCTGTCTGTATCATCGTAGCCCAAACGGGTGAATCCATTTTGGATTTAGGGTGATATCAAGAGTTTTCTTTATATTGAAGAACATCGGAGCGATGCAGTCATCCATTTATTATGGGTTCAAAGTAAAATTTTCACCTTTACGTGAAAATGGCTTTTTTTAAGTACTATAACTTATTAATGTAGCCCCGTATTTAAACCTTCAAACTATAAACGATTTTGTGAAAAATTGTTTAGAAAAATGCCTAGAGTAATTTAATTAAATTTATGAGTAGGTATTATTAATATAATAATCCTAACATAATTGAAAATTGAGCGAACTCACCTGTGATGTTCGATTACAATCATACAAGGCGGTAACGAAGGATTCTATAAGTTATTGCAGCTATCTACGAATGTCTGCTTCTGTCACACATATAAAGCTGACCTGAAAGAAATAAATTAATATTCTACCCTACGCCTGGCAGAATACAGCCACTAGCCCGTAACCTAACGTCTCTCTGACAGCCAGCTTCACTTGTCATTATTTTAGAGTAACCATACAAATTTGATATTTGTTTAATTTTGGCTTGGGACTCAATTGGGTTAGGTGGGACATTATAGAATCCTTCGTTAAGGCCTCGTATAATTGTAATCGAACATCACAGGTGAGTTCGCTCAATTTTCAATTATACTTCGGCATTAACGAAGGATTCTATAACTTATTGCAGATGTTTAGAGTATGTTTATAACAAAAGTACAAATATCAAAATCACTTTGTTGGTTTCAAAACTAAATACGCTTTTTAACATTATAACTATCGATAGGTAACTAATAAGAAATAAATTCGTTAAGCGTTTTATCTATGTACCCAATAAAAATCAAAGGCCAACTTTTTTATTGCTCTGATGAAAGCTGCGCTGAAACGGTAGTCATCGAATTCACTTACCGATTGTTTTGTTTTGTCGAAGTTAATTTTAATTGCAAATGCAACACAGGCAAGCCCTGAATTAACTGAAGGTCATAAAAACTATCATAAATTATATGTTTAAAATTCAAATAAATGTTATCTAGTTCTGGTAACATAAACATTATTTATTGATTGCTGATTGATGTATTTGAGAAGAAGTCATAGCAACTAGTTTTTGTAACGTTAAGGATACAATTAAAACTCTGATTTAAATGAATAGAGTTCTGTTAAGGCGCATGTTGGCCCAAAAAATAAATTCCAAGCCCCAATCGTAGTTAATGAGTTAGTTGATATCGAACAAATACGAATGTATAATGAACATATAACGATATATGAACGTTTTGTAAGAGCAGGGCGGCAGTACAAAGGTTTGAAGAAATGCATCATCCAGGGTGCATCCGATTATGAAATCTTGCCATGATGATGATGATGTTCGGTTTCATTCATATCTGTTTTGTTTATTTTTTACACGACATGATTTTATGGCAGTCCAAAGTGTCGTGAAAAAGACGGACCACTGTAGACGCACACTTGAAGGACCTGACGTTAGTGGCGTTTAACAGAGAATCATAGCCGTGCCATGGGGCAATATAGCCAAAGGCATCAATGCTTCATAAAGAAATAACATTAATAATTTTGCTCGGCTGCTAAATCCTTATGTCGTATGTATGTGATATAATATCCATAAATTGTATCGTAGCAGTAGGAGAACACTTGATTAAGTTGAGTTATTGCATTTTAATGTAATAAATTTTAGGTCTTTTAATGTCTATTGACTGTTTCTTTGTACGCGACACAGCCCAAATGATGATATAAGTATTTTATTCAGTGATTATCATTAAGATGTGATCACCATGATCGTGAGCCATCGGCCATGAAAATCTGCACACAAGCATAGGTACTGATTAGGTAAGTACATTGACGATTCACTTAATTATGGATTTTTCAATTGACCCTTATCACATTTGATTCTCAACTTCTACATTTTGTTGAAATGAAGTGGCAACTGGACAGTGACGTCACCTGGCGACAATCCCAGAAGAGCAGACCTATCTTCTTGGATCATAGAATTTTCTATGTAATATAGGAATTGACCATTTAGGTACAATTCTTGACTATAGGCAATCTATAATTTTCAATGTATGTATTTTTATGTATTTTCTTTCTTCTTCTGTCTACGTCACACATAGACTTTGAACGGTATTGTATGGCTCAGCAAAATACGTTCCGTACAACATGAAAGTAACGACGCAGCCTTGGAAGGCATAAGTGGCCTTCATATGCGTACTTAGGTGAATATGGCTCCTTTTTAAAATGATCAGTTTAAACGATGAATTTCAACTATAAATTAACATAATAAACCCTATGTTTGTCTTATGGTTAAGGAAGGTAAAAATTATGATTTGGTCGTACAATAAAGTAGCCAAAGAGCTGGGTCGTTGGGCTTGCCCTAGGATTTTACGAGTCACGGTGTCAATATCGGCACTGGTCGCGCTATTGCCGTGGAGGTATATGGCGGTGTTACCTGATTCTGGCTGTCGGCCGTGACGCTCCCCTGGCGTTTAAAGTATCTTCCTGAGGTATATTTGCGGAATTTATAACAGATGGCAATGAAAGCGTAGACCATTATGTTGGACGGAATCTTACTTTCCAACACAGCATTGAGTTTCTAAAAACAAAATTGAAGTTTTCCCGAATAAGTATGAGCATAATAATTTATTGTTTTGTTTTTTGTCATGAATGCGTCTATTTATCTTTTATTTGGTGTACCTTTTGATATTTTATCGTATTCTAATAGTTCATTAGGCTATGGACAGCATATCTATAAAAATAAATACTTAACCGATTGTTTTAGGTTACCATAACTTGTTTTTTGTGGCAATAAAGACATTTTAACTTTGCTACACAAGGGTGTAACATAGTTACACCCTTATAGGGTTATCATGGTCATCCCGACAACACCAAAGCGAAGGATTAAAATTTTTGTTTACAATTTTAAAATCTCGTATGTACAATCATTTTAATGCGATAACGTTGTGTACCATGTTAAGAAGTCTGTTTAGTTTTAGTATAACAATTTTCAAAGTACTTCGCCATGTTAATTTCTTAGTTTCATTCAGCCTACATGGCTGATATTTTGTTTGAAGAATAATTGGAAATTTCCTTGGAGATTCGAACCCACTTGCTGTTCAACGTGTTGGGTCTTCACTCAAGCCGTAGGACCAAGATATAATTTATTTATTTACTTTTCTATGTTATTTATAACGTGTTTTTCATTTCCGCAATCTTAGGCCGAATCCGAGTTCTTTGGTAGTCAATATGTATTATTTTTATTATTATATATTAATTAGTAGCCTTAAACATCTCACAAGTGGAGATAAACACTAGTAACCATTATTGCCACCCGTATAGGGGGCTTGGTTCATCTCGACACTATACGAGTGGAGGGATACAATGGTAAACCATTAGTGCTACCCATATAGGGTGCATGGTTAATCTCGACACTTCACAAGCCAATACCGTAAGTGGTAATTATTGCTACCCATATAGTGCGCATGGATGGTTTTTCTTGGCACTGAAGTGGAGTAAAAAACAATCATAACCATTTGATAACACAAAATAGTAGCCATTATTGCTACCCATATAGGGTGCTTGGCTCATCTCGGCACTATATAGGATTGGAGGGATACATACAGTGACAACCATAAGTGCTACCCATATAGGGTGCATGGTTCACCTCGACACAATTACAAGTGCAGGAACACAGTGGTAACCATAACCATCCATAAAGGGTGTTTGGTTCATCTCTACACTATAAAAGTGGAGAAGGGGTTTTTTGCTATCCATATAGGTTATGGATAGATAGATAGAAAATTATTTATTGCACACTTATTGATAAGAAACAGAAATACAAAAAAGACTGAGAGAAGTTACAAGTGGCGGTCTTATCGCTCGAGAGCGATCTCTACCAGACAACCGTGGATGGATAGGATTGTTGGATGGTACTAGGCGATCTGTGTGCTAGTATAGATTTAATAAATAAATATACTCATAATAAATATTATACCTAAAATAAACTACATATATAAATTTATATATATATATATATTTACTTATATACATAGGGACACAGGTATGCGTTCAATGACAACAGCCTAAATAGTGCTCCTTCACCATGATTTTGAATAGTGGTAGCGACTTTGCTCGCCTCACTGAGACTGGCAATGCGTTCCATAGTTGTACAGCCCGGGCAGTAAAGGAATGGGCGAAGAAAGAAGTAGAGTGAACAGGTACTTGAAGTATAAAAGTTTTAGAAGAGCGCAGAGAAAGAAAGTGCGAATAATAAAGAAAGGTAAAAAGCTCTTTGAGATAAGGGGGTGCAGAGGCGTAAAACAAGATATTAAAGAGAAGAGAGAGAATATGAGAATTTCGGCGAAGCCGTATAGGTAATCACTTGAGCTTCCTGCGAAATTCCGAATCATGGTCATACTTGCGCAAGTCAAATATGAACTTTATCCCGACATTCTGCAGGCGCTCAAGTTTGTCTAACTGTTGCCCAGTTAGATCAAGAAAGGCCGAATTGGCGTAATCAAGAACTGGAAGGAGAAGAGATTGTGCAAGAGAGATTTTAGTGTCAATAGGTAGAAAGTTACGCAGCCTTCGAAGGGAACCTGCTGAAGCAAACATCCTACGGCTGATTTCAGATATCTGTGGTCCCCACGGCAGATTCCTATCGATGAGGATACCTAAATTTTTCACCCTTTTGCTTTGCCCAACAGGGGTCCCATCAAAGACCACAGTTGGTAGAGTACCCCAATTTATCCGACCTATCATTCGAGAGCTTCCTACTGTGATCACTTGCGTTTTTGAAGGGTTGACTTTTAGACCAAAGTTGTTGCTCCAGTCCAGGATACGACCTAGGTCTTCGTTAATGGTGGCAATAGCACACGATAGCTGATCTACCGTAGCCTGCGTGTATATTTGGAGATCATCTGCATAGAGGTGGTATGATGAAGTTATGTTTTGAGATATAGAATTTATGAACATAGCAAAAAGAAGAGGTGAAAGAACGCCACCCTGTGGAACGCCAGCAGACATGTCGCACCAAGACGAGCACTCATCATCAATGCGAATACGCTGCCGACGCCCATGCAAGTAACTGCGAAACCAATCAGCCACTGCTGGAGATACGTTGAGAGAGCATAATATTGCAACTAGAATTTCAAAATCCACATTGTTAAAAGCATTGCTAAAATCTAGTAAGCAAAGAACAGTTACTTTTCCATCTTCCATGCCAGAGCGGATGTCGTCTGTAATTTTTACTAGCGCGGACACTGTGCTGTGGCCTGGGCGAAAACCAGACTGGAAAGGATTTAGGAGATTATTCATGGAGAGGAATGTGCTTAATTGCTGGTGGACAAGGCGTTCTAAGACTTTGGACAGGAAAGGAAGAATAGATATAGGACGGAAATCAGAGAAGCCAATAGGCTTGGATTTTTTAGGGAGAGGAGTTACTAGAGCTTCTTTCCAGACAGAAGGGAATAAACCAGTGGATATCGAGGAGTTCAGGATGTGTTTAATAGCAGGAGCTATTTGGACAAGAATAGGGGTTATTATGTTTCGACTAATACTATTGTTGCCAACAGCCTTAGAAGAAATCGATGTAACAGCTCTCTTAACGTCACAGTCCGTGAACTAATTAAAATGAAAAGGTAAGTAGTCTGGAATCGGTGTAGAAGAAGGATGAAACAGAGTTTTCGATTTCAGTTGGATATCGAGATCTGATATAGAGGTAAAGTGTTTGTTCAGAGAATGACACTATTAAATATCTCTACTTTTACATTTACGTCCGTAGCATCATAGAGCTCAGACCAATCTATACCTTCCGCATCAAGTCGTAGTTTCTCCATATTAATGCCACTAAAATTTCTTTGCAGAAGAACCTCGGGTTTGGGCTTAGGAGGGCGAATTTTGTATGACATAAACAACATGTCGTGGTAAGAGAAAGCTCCTGCTTCACATTGACCATGCCTGGCCACATGAGCAGGAGATGAAACTATGATGAGGTCAAGTAGAGAGGGAGAAGAGTTCGGGAAGAAATGAGTAGCATTTAAAGGAAGAATTGACATATTGCACCCACTTACAAGGGTTTCAAGTGTAGTGGACCAACTGTCTTTCTTGAGTAAGCAGGTGTTGAAGTCACCCATAATTATGAAGTGATCGTAAGAAAGAGCCAGATTTGGCTATCGAGGAGTGTTTCAAATGAAAGAAAGAAGTTTATTTTGGAAGAAGGACAATAAAATACACCTAGTAGCACCTTAGCATGCCGGAGATCGGTTTCAATGAAAAGATGTTCTCCCGCTTTGGAGGGTGGTGGCTGTGCTAACATACCTACTATATTAAAAGAAATATGTGTTCGGAGATATATAGCAACCCTCCCACCACCTGATCCAACACGATCGTTTCTTATAAGTTTGAAACCTGGAAGAGCATATGAAGAAGAAGAAAGGCAGGGCTTTAGCCACGATTCGGAAACAAGCAGAGCATGAATGTTTTTATGTTCAAAAGAAGCAAGTAACTCGGGATAGTGTTGAGGGATACTCTGAGCATTAATGTGAAGGACATTAAAATTCATTGGAACGTCAGAGAAGAAAGAAGAGATTGAGTCGGAAAGAGAAGGAAGACTACAGAAGCTATCGTCACCACCAGAACCAGTATCAGAAAGAGACACAAATTCATCGCTGTCAGAATTAGTATCACTGAACGACATTAATGATAAGCCAAAATATGTAAAAAAAAAAAGTAATAAATAAATTAATTTATTAAAAAATACATACAAAAATACTACAATTTACGAATAGGTACACAACTAACTATCCATCTGCCAGTTGTGTCTAGTAAGATTACATTGATACCATAACAAAAACTCTAGTGGTTTTACAAAATATAACAGGAAAACAATAAACGAAACAGTAATGACCTAAAAGGACCCATAGAAAAACCATAAAATTTTAACATTATTTGCGGTCGTACTTACTATTCTGTGTGGCCATCAACTATAGAGAGAATGAAGGCAAGTATTCAAAGCACAAGAAGAAGAAGTATCATAGAAATGTCAAAGTCATAGCATGTCAATGTTTCACTAAGATTGATTGAAAAACAAAAATAACATTTTTATCTATTGTTCCTAAATTTGCAATTCATACCTAACTAACACTGGCAGAATTGCATCAATCCAGATTCAGAGCCAAAGCTAAAAGAAGAAGAAGAAGAACAAAGATAAAAATGTTTACTACAAAATTTAGTGAGGGTTGGACAAGAATCGTACAGAAATGGAGAGAAAATAGACATCTATAAGTACCTGAACCTTCGTTGATGGCCACACAGCACTACGAGTCAAGAACGGAGTCTATGTCTTCCTTGACGACGACGCCGCAGCACGCTTTGCCCTAAACGCCTGTGGTCCAGGCACAGTCAGCTTCAGAGATGCAGCCTGTGCGCTTCCGGATGCCCCGGGCCTTATAGAGTCGAGATCTTTAGGACAGCGAACTCTGTGCCGTTTGCCGTCGGATCCCATGACGTAGACGCTCCCATCCATCGTCCAACATTTAGAGATGCCAAAGCGTTCGCGAGCTAGCATGAATGTATCATGTCTGACCTTAGTTAGGAACTCTGACATGGTTATTCCCGAGCCCTTGAGTGAAGTCTTTGCTGCCCAAACCTTACTACGGAGTGACAAGTCTCGTAGCTTGAAGAGTATAGGCCGAGGGCAATCTGGAACCGCCACACGACCCATTCTGTGACAACGGCTGATGTCACATGCAGCAACACCAGGCAGGTTCACCCGCTTCACCAAGGTCTTGGGAACCACCTCCGGCAAGTTTTCATTTTGCTGCTCGGTTACTCCATGAAGAAGCAGTATTTTTTGATGGCCTCTCATCTCCAGATTATCCAGTTCCCTTGCCATGAACTCGATCTGTGTTTGCAGTGCTCGTAGTGCCCCAGTGACGAAGGACTTGAACTCCAAGTAGTCCGCTGACAAACTGGCCACAGTGGAAGGTGTGGAACTCCTGGGTAGCCCACTCTCGGTTATTGTAGCAAGCTACCCAACATTTAGGTAAATGGCAATTATAATCTCAGACGAGTATTTTTGAATATTTCGGTTGATTTGAGTTACACATTATAGTAAGTAAACAGAAAAACAACTTTAAAAAATATAGGAGGTACAAATGTTGATGATGATATCAATTAATAAAGGTTTGAGGTAATCCGTACCTTTTTGTCAACCAGTATTGTACAATAGTCACACATGGTAAAATGAGGGTAGTTTTTCATTCGGATAAATTAGTTCTCAGATGCCAACCAGTATTCAACAAAAGTTGCACATGGTAAAATGAAGGTAGTTCTTCATTTGGATAAATTAGTTCTCAGACTCGTTATCAGTTATCAAGGAAAAAACTCACTATGTATGCATTTTAGTTATCATATGGACTTATGTATGATTGTTAAAACCACCTACCTGTCCTTCCAAAGTGTAGGTATCCATCCGAAAATGTATTTTTTCCACGGTTGAGGAAAGGTCGTAACCGATTCGTCTATACCACTCTAATAACTTTTGGTCATGGTAATTAACATAATCCTTGTTTCTATTTCGTTTTTCTATGTTATTTCTGCAAAAAAACTAATCTAACACTTGATTTTACATTATTTTGTAAGAAAATATGTGTGAGTTCGGCAGCACAAACATAAATAATGACAATGAAGCTGGCTGTCAGAGAGACGTTAGGTCGGGCTAGTGGCTGTATTCTGCCAGGCGTAGGGTGGAATATTAATTTATTTCTTTCAGGTCAGTTATAGAATCCTTCGTTAATGCCGAAGTATAATAATAATAGCACCGACTTACTAATAATTGAATCATATTTCTATTATAATTATGTTAATTAAATATATGGTATATACGGTATTAGCCATAAACCTAATACCATAATAAAAAAATAAACAAGTACAAAATTTTAAAAATTGCTGCAAAAGTACATCAATTTGTTTGAACAAAGAATTCTGAATATTGAGTGTTTTTATAACATTGAGATCAAAAGTGAAGAGATTTGAGTCAAGACTCTCTTGAATCGTCAAGTTATCCAGCCCTCGAGAAAGGGCAGCTGTAGGTATCGAGTAGGTACTATACAAAGGGCTCTCTTTTACAGCGATTAGCCCTTTGGTCTCAGATCAAGCTATTTTGAATGCTGCTCTTTATATGGTGCTTGCTGAAATTACTACGTATATTTTCTTTTATATGTAAACGGATAAGAAAATAAGGTACCTAAGATCCATGTCATACGTAAAAAGATGTGTATGCAATTGTTCTGCACACATTCCTATAAACGTAGCTTCAATTTTTGCCACAAATGTACCGCAATAGTACTGCAGCCATCAAATTAGAATTTGGAAATTCATCTTTTAAATACAGAGAGGGGTAAAGCAGGACCAAGAAAAAGTTATCACCGCAAGCCTCAAGGTTGAATTTTGTATGAACAGGTCGTAGACTAAACTCGTGGCCAACGCTGAAGTCACAAGACGCATTAAAAACGCATTGATCTAATGTAAGGAATTCCACAACTATCGCTCAAAATAAAACTCATAGATAAAACGTGTATTTTACCCGTCCTCATTTACGGTGCTCAAATCTGGTCACCGACGGCCCTGTAAAAGCACAAACTTGGGGTCTTGCAGCAAGGTATAAAGTGCAGCATCCTGGGAGTAAAATTATCAGACCAGATTAGAAATAGTGAGCTGCATCTAAAACACAAATTGCAGATGTTGGCTAACAAGCTGATGACCAGACATTGGTTATGGATTGGGCGGGTCACGTTGGCATGTCAGATGAGTCGTCGACGAAATTTAATACATAATGAATTCCCAAAGACAAGAAAACACCTCGCAGCAGACCAAAAAATCGATGGAAAACAAACTAGACAGACGTGCTCATAAAAGGCAAGACCTTGGTGGGGTAAACTAGATAAATAAAATAAATAAATAATGCTGGACAATTCACACAGCATTATCTAGCCCCAAAGCTAAGCAGAGCTTGTGTTATGAGCACTAGACTGAACTGAATGAATATAATAGACTACATAGATAGATTTTTTTATTATATATAGAAAACATCCAGAACAACCTGAACAAATATTTGCAAATCTTATAAACATTTATCCCGAGGCGGGAATCGAACCCGCAACATACGGCGTTGCAGGCGGACCTTCGGCCGTTGCGCCATAGAGGTCGTCAATAGAAGTGTGGAAAGAAATTAGACCTCCTGCTTTTGCTCAACTATTATAGAATAAAGGTTCTTTATTGACAAAGAAAATAACAATCAAATAATATAAACAAATTAGACTAGTATTTACAATTTAAGCAATTGAGCTAACTGCAGACTGTTGCAAACAATCTACAATAAGAATAAAGGTCAATAAAATAAGTAATTTGTCTAACAGGTTTTAAATATCCCAAATAAGTAATTTTTTTTTTTTTCTAAAAACCTTTTTTTACCTGGTGCAGTCTCGACATCGACATAGTTAGCGATCGTAAAGTACCGATCGCTAACTATTCAAAAAACATTTACTTGATATACCGATGTTTTTGCTAAATTCCAAACTTCTACCAATAAAAGTGTAAAATCGTAACTTGAGACGTCGCAAACTTATCAAACAACCGCAATCATAGAGCAGATAAATGAAGTTCGATCGTATTATTATTGTTAACTACCCGCAATTCAAGTAAAATAGATAATAATTAGCGACCGATTGCTACATACTTATCGGACTGTCTAATTTGCTCGCAATCACATTCGCAAAATCGTAAAGTTGACAGTTGTTTTCGGTACGGTTGCGACAAAAATCGATAGTTCCGATGGTAGATCTATTTTAATTTAAGGAATTTGACATTTTCTTAGTGTAGATCTATTGTTTTTACGGAAATAGATAGCTATCTATTCGTTTGAAATTTGATTCTTGTGGAGACATAAAAAAATCGTTAAAATGTGACAGGTAAAATTTTGCGATCGATGTCGGTCGCCTGGCGATCTATGTCGAGACTACATCCCCCTATTCTTTATTCCATAACGTTTATCTAAGTTCTTTGTGATTTTTATTAGGTTAAATTAAATGCATACGTTAAAATCCATAACAATGCAATACCAATATTTGCTTCGCTTTTTTATATACTCTTACGTTACGTATCTATGCTGCTACCACAACTGCGGATTGAATCCCGGAATTTCATTCAATCGTCATCCGAGAACTCTTTTAGAATTTTTTGGACGTAGGGCCGAAATATCTACAGAGTTGTTAATTGGAGATTTTCATCAACCCACTTGCAAATACGAGCTTCCCTTCGAAACTGCAAATCCAGGATTGCCAATTATTCTGGTCTTCAAAGTAATCACAGATGTAATAGACATAGAGTGTTGAATTTAGTTCGTTATGTTGAAATGCATATATTCCCCTTCCTCAAAAAACCTATGAAAGTTATTAGATGTCATGTTTTCGTATCACATAGGTTCCTTTGTAGAGTACGTTAAAAGATATTATCTCCATCCAAATAATCTTTTGTGCTGTGGTTCTTATGTTTTCACACTGTTCTTCATACTTTCAAATAGAGCGCAAATAAATTAATTTCAATAACATATAATAGCTTAAAACTTACTTTTGTTACATAATTTGGACACACCTTAAGATATGTACGTACATACATACCTATGGGTTATCTCTTGTGGTCGTGGCTAATGCGTGATGTCTATTGGTGGTTATTGCAGGTACCTAGATAATTTCCACTAATCAAGCCATATCGTTGAGTCGCGGTCACTGGAGAATGTATGTGGCAAATGATAAACAAACAGAGAGCGTATACGCAGCAGTGGCATAGCAACCAAAAAACTGATCATGACACTAAGTGGCATAAAGAAAGGCGATGTTGGGGTTACATCAAAATACCATCTCTACTAATTCTATTAATATTATAAATCTCAAAGTTTGGATGGACTGATTGGGTTGAAATTTGGTATGGGTATAGTTTGGGACTTGTAATATCATATAGGCTATTTTTTATCCCGATAAATTGCAGGCAAAGGCGCGGGCAGCAGCTAGTATTATATAAATTTAAAAGTACTTAACTATGTTAATCTGTCTGTCTGTTACCTTTTTACGCCTTAACGACTGAACGGATCTTAATAAAATTTGGTAGGGAGATAGATGGTATCCCGAGAACGGACATAGAGTACATGAAATGCACGTGCGAAGCCGCGGGCTAGTACAGTAAAAACATAAATAAAATAAACGTACATACCTACAACACAACACACACGCACGCACACATCAATGACGTCTCTTATTGCCCAGACTCTTATGAGACTGGTGCCTTCAGGAGACCCATCACTTATTGAGGTTTTTTTCTCACATTATGTTTTTACTAAAGTTAATGTAACGTTAGCATGATATGTATTATGTAATCCAAGGAAAGTGGTCCCCAAGATACAAGTTTATCCTAGTTTGGGGATCAATGATGTAATAATTTTAGGTCTTAAATTTTAATCAATAAACGTTGTTATTATTATTATTAAATAATGTTGGGCAATTCAGCTAGTAGAGTTATAGCTACACGACACAAAGCGTGATCATTATAAAATTTTCTTTAATGTCCAATCAGTTCTTACAGTAGCACGTTTCTCGTATTCATTATAATGATGTCCAAGAATCCTTTGATAATTCTTGGTACAGGTGTTCTATAGAATTTCAAACTCTATGGGAAACGCCATTATTAAGATTATGAAAGGGAAGAATATAACAGAATTGGCTGTTCGTTATATTGAGTCCAGCTCATATAACGTCAGCATGAAAGAAGTCTGTGAGAATCTTACGCTTAAACGTTAAATAGTAGGTACTTACGCTAAAATCCATACCAGTTTCAAAAGTTTTGACAATTTACACTCTAATGTCCATTATGCTGAGATAACCTGCTTAGTTACCAACCATCTCAGTACTTCAGGGTAATTTGTTTAGTAAACTAAACTCCTTCTTATTTCTCTCAAATGAAGTAGGGATTGAGCTTTGAAACAAGTTTAGTTTGAGTTTGAGAAGTGTTTGTGTGACTTGCAACACCAATAGCTTAGTTTGCTTTGTCTACTAACGGCCTGAGCATAAATACCCACTTATACAGCATCATCATATCAGCCCATACAAGTCCACCGCTGGACGTAGGCCTCCTCCATACGACGCCACAATTAGCGGTCCCGAGCCACCTCCATCCATCGACTCTCTGCGACCGCTACGATGTCGTTGGTCCATATCCCGAGTGGATGGTCTCCCATGTAGGGGTGGGAGGTTGCCATAATCACCATGCTTGGTAGGCGGATTGGTGATCGCAGTGTTGGTGTTGAAAAATACACAGAAGGAAGCTGCTGCCCGTCCACCGGTAGGTTCCCTGACTCTTACGACATCCATGGGTCGAGTTGGAGGGGTTGAAATTTCAACTACTTTGCCAGCGCGTTTTAACTTTAACAAAATACCTAAGAGAGGTGTCGGGTAGGGTGATCCAAAATTATATATTTTGTTTTTCATTTCGGCCCTCCCTGAATTTGTAACACGATTTAATTCAGTATTTTTATTGCAAAACATAAATATTACAAAGTATTCATCTATAACAATATATCTATAACAAACAGTGAACATAACAGTGCATAAAATGGATTTCTCAAGATTTTGATAAGATGAAGTTTTTCTTGAGGGTTTTCGGGACAGTGGTTCCGGAGATAGCCCATTACACCAAGACAAACCAACCATAACTGTTATTTATATTGATTTAGATGTTGATCAAACCAAAAGAGCAGATATGAAAAAGATTATCCGTTTTTGTGTACAACAAAGTTTGCATTGAAGCGTTTATGACAGCAGCAACGGCGTATTATTGCAACAGATATGGAAGAGTTTGAAATTATTATGATTTATCCTGAAGTGGGGCAGCAAGAAACCTCTTAAAACGTTATCTACTTATTGTAGATATTTATAAAGTCTTATATTTTGACAAGATGTCTAGTGACGAGAAAATGGCCATTGCTTAAAGTCTTTTCTCATTCATTATGAAATATGGATATATGTATGGATTGAAATTCTTAATTTTCTAAGTTGCTTTCTATGGGATTTTACGTGTATAATGACTATTTATCAGAATAAAATAAAATATATCTGAGTTTATAATCCACAACCTAATATTTTGACTTTTTCTTTATTTATGGATTTTTTCATAAAATTTCTTTATTTCCCAGTCGTTGAGTACTCTCTTCTGATCAATATAAGTTACAACCCGATGATCACAGTGATAATATGTGTTACAAAACAAGACAGTGGCCAAAAGATCGACGCCACTTGTCAGTTGTTTAAAAACGAAGACGGGGGATTTTTCCTTACCCTTTTGAAAAGAAGCACACACTGTCACAAATTACGTTTACACAAGAATCATGACAGTGACACTGATAGCTCCAATTGATGCTTGTGGGAAGGAATTGAGAGCGTGTTGTCAAGTAGTATATAAATTCCTTGCGTGTTGTAGCATCACATTTAGGTAATGTGTATGGTGTACATGGAATGTTGACACATTGCCTCGCATCATGTTTCAATAATTTGTTTGCGTTATTAGTAATTTCAATGTGTCTCAAACAAAACTCTCAATAATATGGGAACCACTAACATGTACATACTTAATAGTTGTAAACATTAGTTATCAGCCATTATGGCGATTTAAATGCGTTGGCGCCACACATTATGTTTGGCTTATATCTACTCGTAAATTAAGCTGTAAACACACTATTCACACGCCACGCCCCACCCGACGAAACGCGATGCGTGTTGAGATGAATCAAATCGTATTATTTTCTAGGCCCGGATTCAGATTATAATCATCCGACACAACGCAACGCGTACACATGCCACCCGATCAGACTCTGCCAAATCGACGTGTTGCCGTTGATGTTAACAAAAGTCATGATAATGACACAGAATGTACCAATGAAACGCCAATGCGGTCTTGTTGGAGAAAGTTGTGAATGTTTCGTGGGATCAGGTATCGGTAACGTGCACGGTGCACATGGGGTGTCAACACGTCCGGTGGCGTTTCAATAAAGTGTTTGCGCCAAGAGGTTTTTTCAATTATTTTTTGGTTGATTTGTAGCAAATGGATAATGTTAGTGCTTGACCAACTTTCGTATGATGAGAAACAGATTTGACTTTGGAACCTAGCTGGACCTTACCTAGGTAATTACATGACGAATTAAAGTAGTTACAACGAAGAAGTCATCGATTTTGTAATAAGATATGCAGTTTTTTTACACAGTAATAAGTGAATAAATTTTATTAGGATCTAAAATAGAACGACTAAAAAGTTATTTAACATGTTTTATACTGTAGACGTGTTATTCAAAATAAGTTACATAACATGTTATTTCATATGGACGCACCTTTAGAACATAATACTCAACTTGTTTGTTCGATCCCAACATCATTTGAAACTAATTCCGAATATTATTCGAAGAACATGCACTTGCACTTACAAAGTTCAAGCAAGTTCATTGAAGCTTGATTAATCACCGAATCTGACATTAGCTAGTTATCACTATCTATGCCTATACATCATCATTATCAACAGCCCTGATTTCAATTTCTTTCTTAGTATGTATCATGGTCTAACTAAAGCATCACACCATTATATTACAAGGAAGACGGAGATTTGCTATAATTGGTGGTGTAATTGTAATGGAAGAAAGAAATAGGAAAAAGTATGGTGCAAGAACCTAGAGAGAAACAAATAAATGAGGTTGGAGGTTCGTGAACCAAGGGATTTATACAATTACCTACGTATTGATATGTCAGTCGGGCGTCGGCAACAGCCCGACTGAGATAGACTGAGTATTCTGTTTAACATCTAATCGCGACCTTTAGCCGGTCTGGGGCGGAAGTTTCTTCTCTACGTATGTTCTTGTCTACTCATGTAGCGGAATCTTGTATGCGCTGCATCAGATAAAAAATCCTAAAATGGACAAGTCTTTTAGTCCTCTAAATTGGTGTGCTTCAAACAACCCTGGATTTCCTGAAATGGCATATTGTGGTTTACTAATTTAAATACAAATACAGAGAATAATTTTGTAAAATATTGGTAAAGCATTATGACAAACACAGGCAGGCAATTTCAATACTTTGTTAAAAGCTGACCACAACCTGTGTATACCTGTGTATAAACAATAAGCTTTCGACCTATTTATTAATACATCATTAATTATTTACCAAATTTAAATCAAAGCTACCAATACAACATCAGAGCTTATTGAAATATTATTTTTATGCTTGTAATCAGAACACTCGGTGGGGTCTGATTAATGCATCAGACTACATAATTCAACTTAATTAATACGAAGCTCTCGTGAGAGTAATTGACATACTGCACAAAATTGACGTGTAATCGGAAAAGGGAAATAATTCTCTTGTAGCTACAAAAACAATATTTATACAGGGTTGCTTTTTAAGCCCATCTTAAAAAACAACCTGTATATAAATATTGTACAGTGGATGGCCAAATCCAAAACTAAGAGAGATAGAGAAAAGTCGTGAAAGGACGCGTGGGCTCAATTAAGAAGAAAATAAAAATTGCATAGGTACTTAATTTTTTATCGGCGTATGTTAAGTTTGTTGGGAAATACTACTCTGCGGTGAAATGGCAGCCCACCACCTATAGGATATATGTAGGTCGTAGAGACTGCGGGAACGCCCGAGCCCCTCCCGAAGTTGCCCATCCGGTCGCCCACTGGAATTTTTTTGAGATTTTTTTACTTGTAGCTGGCTCGCTACTAGATTCCCCTACAACCTGAGATCAGCGGAGAACCACTCTTCAAATCTCGCTCCACGATTGATCACCCAATACAGGTGCGACATTGCGTCGTCAGGCAAACAACTTCACCGACCAAGATGTGCAAAACTCGTACGGGTAAGTGCTTAGCCACGCACCAAAATACTTAGTTGCTTTTAATTCGTTACTAGCTTTTTAAATTTATTGTATAGGTATCTATGCATATAGGTTTATATACTTAAGCTGTTGATTAACTCGGGCAAAAATTGATTTTGTATCTGTATTTTGTAATACAACCGCGAGTTCGCTTGGTGGCATGGCTTACTTCGGTGGGTGGTGACAAGCCGTATCTGAAGTCTACCACCAGAACAACTCTTTTAACACCCAGGGGACACGTGTAGGGTCATTATGGTAATCACGTACGGGCGTAAGAAATACGGGTTGGTCTTGGACGGTGTAGAATACAATTTGACTGACTTGATTTTGATATTTGACTAGAGCTTAAAGTGACTATATCAGTATCCCTAAATGCGTAAGTTGTCTTCAAAGTATAGCGATTTTGTTTTGTGGTTTTGCTCAGTTTTATGAATGAGTCTTTTCATCCGAAGAAGAACTGAGCAGCAGAAGTAAGTCATTTTAATAGAATGCCCACATAATTTCTAATTTAAATCCACATTAATGAAATTAAGTCCAAGTTACTCGAAATTATCCAATAATGCCTACAGTAATCCAGTAATAATTATCGTTTTGTTTATCTATGTATACAAATTTTTTTCAAGCGAATGCAACGCTTGTGCGCCTTACTGCACTTTCTTGATTAGTTGCTCAGAGCTCTCCACTTTAATCTTCCAAGTGTCAAGGGGCCTCATAATCTCAGCTGAGTTACACATGCATCATAAAATATGATACTTAAGGTGAAAACCTTGAAGCTATGTTATAACCGTTAAACTGAGATGGAAAGCAATAACGGAAATTATCACAATGGATATTTTGCATATTATTTATTTGCTACTTGCTATAACGCAGTAGTGCCTCTAGATAAGAGTGTAATCATTATACCTCCATAACCAAAAATCAATGATCACAGAATTATGCACTTTACATTTTTATCTGGGATGGAATGATAAAGACACAAGAATTAAAAAAAAACATTGTTTGTTTTCTCTGGTTCTCTACCAGAGACAATTTATGATATTTTTTGTAACCGCAGTCTCATTTTACGTGGAGCCACTTTGATCAAAAATATATTGTTGTCTCGTTTTGAAACAGATAATGTTAAGTTTGAGCCGTGAGGCCGCGGCGTACGAATATCGACCCCTCCAACTCAATTCGTGGATGTCGTAAAAGCCGACTAAGGGAACCTACTAGAGGAAGGGCAGCAGCTTCCTTCTGAGTATTTGTAAACACCAACACTGCGATCACCAATCCGCCTGCCAAGCGTGGTGATTATGGCACATCCCCCCCCTACATGGGAGACCATCCACTCGATGGACCGACGATATCGTAGCGGTCGCAGGGAGTCGATGGATGGAGGCGGCTCAGGACCGCTATTTGTGGCGTCGTACGGGGGAGGCCTATGTCCAGCAGTGGACGTGTATGGGCTGATGATGAATGTTAAGTTTGCACCCTTTTTGGGAATTCATTCATGGTCCAAACTGTTGTTATGCTTGAGCTGACCCATTGTTTTTGAGATTTCGTTTATTTGTTTTCATGATGCCAAGAGATTTTATTTCCCTTTTAACAATAACAAAAACATAAAAATTTGTACCGAAGTTTTTTTGAACACTTAAAATCTCTGGAATTGCAAAAGTTACGAGGCCGAATTTTTTTTTCTTGTATGACATACATATTCGTATGTATATAAAATTAGCAGCCAGTAAAAGCCAATTTTTGGAAATAAGCATTCTTTGAAGATACAAATGAGATTCATAGGGTACGCATAATAATTTTATAATCGTAAATGGTGTTGTTAGTTACCAACAAATATAAGTTGAGGTATTTCTTAAGTGCACGCGAATAAAATCGCGGGCGGGTCAACTAGTAAAATATAAATATAAAATAATTGCCCAAACTCAAGTATTCCACATAATGGTGAATTGTGAGCTCGAATAATCTTCACCCCTATTGGCCCATTGCCGAGTGATCTACAAGATCTCAGGATAACTAACCAATTTAAATCAAGTAGATATTCAATCAATTTCTCTATCCGAGACAATTTGCAATAAGCACGCCAAAACGCTTGTGCTCGATGAATATAACAGGGAAAATAGGTAATACCAGAACGCTGCAACTGGTTGATAGTACTTGCTTTGTGAAATGTGAGCTAACGTTTTTGACGTGAGCGTGACAGCTAAGCTGGTTGTGGAAATCCGCTATTGGCCGCTATTTTGAATAAAGCTGGGTAGCATGCAACCAGCATGCAAATGGCATGAGGACTAGATTGGCGTTTGTCAGTATTGTAAAAGTTGCCGCTCACGTGTGCGGGTGTGTATTGTGTACCCAAGGAATTTATATACTAAGTTACGTTAGTATGTAAATTCCTTGTGTGTACCTATGTAACATTACCTAATCTGTGCCTATCTGTAGTGTAGGTACGGGTTGGCATGTAGAAGAACGCTAGGCAATCCTAAAAGCGTGTCTAAACAACACAAAACACGATGGACATTGACGCGAAAGCATTGATGAAATACTTTCAAGAATTATGTTGATTCTAAATATTGAGGAAAATAATTTATTCTGTGACGATCGGAAAGCAAAACTTTGATTGGCTTTCTATTTTGAAATGGTTCAAAAGAAAATATAACTTGAAATCGAATGCGGAAAACTAGTCTTGATTGGGAATATTGGATTTTATTTATTTGCTTTACAAAACCTGGATTTTTCTTAAATGAAGATTTTATGGTGAAGTGCTTAGAAGATAACTGAAAATTTACAAGTCGTTTAACTAGGTATTTATTTATAGGGAAAGACAATAATCAAACAGCTTTGATAGATTACTTTATTAACTACTAGCGGCCCGCCCCGGCTTCGAAACGGTATTTAACAAAAAAATAAAAATAAAAATTATAATACTTTTTTACACCTTGGGTTACATTATTGGAGGGACTCCTATTTTTTTGAATATATAATTAGCCTACCCGGGGATAGTGTAGCTTCCCAACAGTGAAAGAATTTTGCAAATCGGTTCAGTAGTTTCGGAGCCTATTCAATCATTATCATCATCAGCCCATACACGTCCACTGCTGGACATAGGCCTCCCCCGTACAACGCCACAAATAGCGGTCCTGAGCCGCCTCCATCCATTCAATGCAAACAATCAAATCTTTCCTCTTTATAATATTAGTATAGATAATTTTTAATTGGTAGATATTATACTGAATATCGAAACGAGTTTACATGTTACAAATTTTAAGCTTTTAATTTTTTCGTTTTCAAGCGGCGGCGGCGGCGCGGCGCCGCGTATTAATTCCACGTAGGGCTGACTGTGTTCATGCAACATTCATATTATTATGTGGGTGTTGGCATGATACAAGAAAACAGGTCTGCTCTTCCGGGAGTGTCTCCAGGTGACGTCACTGTCCAGTTGCCACTTTATTTCACAAAATATAGAATTCGGGAAACAAATGTGATAACTGTGATAAGGATCAATTGAAAAATCAATAAAATAACATACAATTTTCAATTATGTTTGTTAGATCAGTCAAAATATACAAATACAAAACCACATAGTTTTTCAGATATACGCAGGAAATACAAAGATTTCTGGAACTTACTATATTACGCTACTGGTATCACCAGGAAACAGATTCTTCTTCTCATTCGCCGATGGTAATGATGACGTAACCTGGAGGCACCCACGTGACCATCATGTCTTGGAAGAGCATACCTTGTTTTCTTATACCATGGGTGTTGGAAAGTTGTTCTAATATGTTAACTTTAGATTTTTAGATGTAGGAAATTTAATACAGTTATTAATATTCGGTAAAGTTGATAAGTACCTACTTTGTATATGTTTATTGTCACGTTTTATTATTCATACAAATGATAAAGGTAAATTAAATTTGACAGCAAAATTTATACAGGTTGATGACCGAAACCCGTTGTTGTGGAACACTTTTCTCTTACATATTCTGTAGGGATAATAAGATGAGACAATTGTAAAGAACACCTGTACTAAATTGTAAATAATATTGGAATGTCAAATGACTTCATGTATGATCTACCTACGTTGATGGTTCATAGTCTCTCCCTTCGTTCATCATCGAAGTCCCGAGCGAAACGAGAGGGAAAACAATAAACAGCTATCATACTTATTACAAGGTGTTCCATACCAATGAAACACAGTGTATAAGAAAAGCTATTTATTTAATATTTAGGATGTTATGTTAGTTACAAAAACAATTACAATCTAATAATACAATAGAAACAAATTAGAACTAGTATTTACAATTGTATTTTGTATTTGTATGTATTATTACAAGGTATATCCCTACCATCCAGCGAAGCCGGGACGGGCCGCTAGTTTATTAAAAACTTATTTCTCATTACATTACTAACTGTGAATCCAAAATCTGGTATTGTCAACCCTAGTAGGTCAGATAGGTATATCGCGGCACTATTGGTTTTGTTTCAAAATGAAATTGATGTTGAATTGTCAAGCTCATCAATTGATATGGATTAATCAATTATATAATAGACGACCGATGTGACACGGTGGGCGAAGGTCCGCTTGCAACGCAGGAGGTTGCGGGTTCCATTCCCGCCTCGGGATAAATATTGGTACGATCTCCAGATATTTGTTTTTTCAGGGTGTTCTGGTCGTTTTCTATGTATAATAAAAAATATCATATTCATACATATGTACATAGGGTGTCAAAATCAAAACCCTCGTCCTACGGTAGTCGGGTACAAATACAAAGTCTCAGGTTATTTGGTTTAAGGACTATTCATAAGGTTAACAATTTACTAAAAATATTAATAACTATAGGAGTAAATCGACGCTGAAAAAAAAACGTCAAATATAGAGCCACTTTTTGATGTATTTATTCAAACACCTAAGCACCATAAGGCCAAAAATATTAAAAAATCAATTAATCAAATACAGACTTACACTATAAAAGACTGTAGTTCCGCTAAAATAATTAGTATAAAACTTGGTTTAAGCCACAAAAGATACTCAGCTTACAGTTGTAAAATGACCGAAAACAAACTTCAGTCGCTTTACGATTGAACTTTACGTAGTAAATATACCCCAAGTTTTGTACCATATTGATGGATTGATGGCGTCGTACGGGGGAGGCCTATGTCCAGCAGTGTACGTGTATGGGCTGATGATGATGATGATGATGATGATGATGATGCATTGAGGTTTGTGCCACTACTCACTAGTTGGCAGCGCCGGAATCGTTATTAAGAAATTGACACAAGATTGCGTTTCTCCTTCTGTAGACTTATGAGGGTAGTTTCTGATTTACTATGCGACAGAGCGCGCTTTTTTGAGTCATTCTATGTACTTAACTCAATTCACGCAAATTATGGATTGAGCCAGCCTACGACTGGAGGTGCGAAATCATTATTCAAGCTACCTATTGCGTCGAAAAACAAAAACAGAAAGAAATTGACTCAGAAAAGTATTACAGTGATACTACTTGAATTGAATTTGTTCAATTTGAAGAAATACTTTCTGCACGAGATGTACCTGGTTTTTTTTTCCAAAAAAAATTAAGACTGACCCAGTTTAGGGTCTGAATTGCTGAGGATTTAATAATGCACCAAAACCACATCGCAAGGAACACTGAGATGGGACATAGCTAGTAGACCATGTTAAGGCTGTTTTGATTGTTTGATTGGCTTTTGGATATGAAATGCTGAAGGTCCAGTGTTTGTACTTGCAGCATATTGACAGGTCCTGATTATATCTTAGTTAACTCTGCGAATGTAAATCTAGATATACTATTTACCATTTTTCAGTTTAAGTCAGATTCTGTTTAGTACACATTGACTATGAATAGGACAGATATTCTCAAAGATTGAGTACGACGAATATTTTATATTTGATTATATAATTATAATGTCTGTTTTATCAATTCCTCACAGTCGGGAGATTTTATTAAATTATTTCTTTCTTTTTCGATAGTAACCAACAATTTTTATTTTGCTTTTAATCTCCTATTATGTTGAAGAAGTCAACTTTGAAATCAAATAAATCGTTATGATGCGCTCTTCCTTAAAGGTAAGACAGAAAAAAAAACAAGAATTCTCCGTCCACCGGTATACTTTTTATTTTACAACCGTCTGAGAATGATTCTTAATTTTCTTTTTGAGTCTTAAACAAATTAAGATAACTCATGTTTTTATTACTGTAATAACTAAATGTAAAACAAAAATTTGTATACGTAAAGGTTGCAACTTACTCATTAATATCGTTCTAAGCTCATATAATTTTACTATATTCATCTATATTATGTATGTAATGTAAACTGTAGTTGATTTATTAGTACAACAAATAAAGTTCAATTAAGAAAAAAAGTTGCTCCTTACTAAATATTTTTTGGCCATAGGTTTTTATATTTCAGCAAACAGGAGGTTACAATGGCAGGCGGCTAGAACAGCAAAAAAGTTCGTCATTCAATATTCACGTTATTGTAAGTGTCTTAACAATAATGTAGGGCGGACAAATTAGATTTTCTAGCTGCTAGACAATCTAATTTCGCCACGAGAAAACCGACTAGCTAGACTGTAGCTCGTTTGGCTACTTATGGCTGCCGTAACCGCTGTCCATCAGGCGTAAGCCTGTTTGCCATCTTGGTGTTACAAAAAAACAGTATTGAAATGTGTTTAGTTTTCATTTCTATAACACTCATTGCTGTGCGTGGTTAATATTCGTGCTTACTTGCGATAAAACTAAACCCTGAAATATGTTTTAGAAATTACGTAGTCACGCAGTCGTTTATTTTATTTACAAAATATTTCTCATGATCGCGATGTCTGAAGATTATGGGAAAAGGTTTTTAGATAATAAAATAAATATTTCCCACTAAAATTCATTTCTCCGAGACGTTTTCGTAATCACGCTCTATTGTAAAGTATTCAGTATATTCTTGTTGCCTTGCTAGTGATCAGATATCGTAAGAATAACGCGCTCTGCTGTTACCAAATCACCTGTCAAACACTGCCAATTACAAATGATTTGTTGTAGGCATGGTATAAGAAAACAAGGTATGCTCTTCCGGGACTGTCGCCAGGTGACGTCACTGTCCAGTAACTATGTGGTTTTGTATTTACCCATTATTAACACATTGACTTGTATTTAACTCACGCTGTTTTGACTGATTTAACAAACATAATTGACAATTGTAATTTTTTATTGATTTTTCAATTGATCCTTATCACATTTGTTTCCCAACTTCTAAATTTTATTGAAATACAGTGGCAACTGGACAGTGACGTCACCAGGCGACACTCCCGGAAGAGCAGACCTGTTTTCTTGGATCATGAGTATATCTATGTATATCAGTATATAGTATTAGGTCTATCAGACATCTAGTACGCATAACGCAAGCTCTGCTTACCCTGGGGCTAGATGTTGCTGTGTGGATTGTCCAGCATTATTTGAATAACTGGAGTTGATCCATACGCTACAAAGCCCTGGGTTTGTCATATTTTTGTATCGGATGTTCGTAAGTACTACGTAAATACTAGCGTGCAGACATGTACATACATGTCTGCACGCTATTGACTCTGTATCAAATCCCATATTAAAATAAACATCTCGATGACGACGACGTCTCGATACTATCGAGTTACCACTAACCAAACACAGAGCTCCGGGTTACAGAATCTCAGCAGGTATATACCCGATGCGATATCTGGATCATCAGATTTTAACAAAGATCGAGTCAAATGCTGCTCTTCTCTACCCTGGTTCTGGGCAGCTTCATTCAAGCAATTGAATAACTTGTGGCAATATGCCTTTTGGATATATTGGTAGATGTAACTTTTTGGTAATTGCATTAAAAGTAATGGTTTAAAGATTAGGTTAGTAAGATAGTAGTAGTTATCGTTGGAGCCAGTAAACGTTTATCTTATTGCATTTCTTAACAAAGAGAGAGATAAATCCTACTAACACATATAATAAATATGAAAGTTTGGGTGAATGTTTGTTACCACGTATCTCCGTAACTACTTAACTTATTTAGATGAGATTTGGCATGTAGATAGTTTAAGTTCTAGAATAACACATAGATTAATCTAATTTAATCATAATCAATCGTTTATGCAAGAATACAAAATTAATATACAGTATGTCAGATCTTAAAACTATTTTAGTGATTGTATTCAGCCTGCACGCAGGCGTGCAAATATTATGTGAGTCTTATTATTAGAAGGAAGTAGTATTCATTTATATAAAATTCAAATTTCTAAACATTCGTTCACAGTATAAAAACATTTATCAAGAAGCCATCCATTTAACTTTTTCCTAAATATATTTCCATTAAGTTCTTTTAAGTCTTCCGGTAATTTATTATAAATAGTGATGAACATGTTATAAACATTTCTTTTATATATGTATATCTTTATTGCACTGGTGTTTGTAGAGCAAAATCTTAAATTTAAGCCTTTTTTGTCGAGTTATCACATCGCGACGCATTTTAAAGTACATTGGATGTGATTTTACAAATAGACAAATTTCTTTAATATACATGCAGGCGAAAGGAAAGATCCTGCAATTTTTGAAGAGAGGCTTGCAACTATCAAGAAACCAAGACCGGTTTATTACTCAGCAGAGACTATTTTGAAAAATAGTCTCTGCTGAGATGGTTGTTGAAAATTGTGGGAAAGTTTGTATGGAAAATTATTATTCCTTGGTTCGATTCTCTCAAAACTCTGTATAAATAAACTACAAAGTCAATAATTTACTATCACATTTGTTTCGAAAATCACTCTTTATAGCAAAGTGACTCTTTAAACAGGTTCGTAATGTTAGTATTAAAGATTTTATTCCTTGGCTTCTTCCAGCTATGCAGAAAAGTGATATGGTGGTCCTTCTCTAGCACTGAAGTTCTATGCACGACGTATTCAAACCCATTGCCACATTGTTCATCAAACCATCCATAGTATCAGCTGAAGCCTATGCAGGTGCCTCACTAACAGAAAGTATTCTGAGAGTGTAATAGGGAGCGCTTTTTAGCTAGGTTTACGGGTTTTCATCCTCATCTCTTGCATTATTGTCCAGTCTGCTCTTAATTCCTATAAAACCCGTTGGTTTAAATTTTCGTCCCAACTTACCATGGCAATGTAAAGAGAGAGATCTTTATGAAATTAAATTTAGAATATTACATTATTCACCGTAGTTTATGTACAGTAGGAGCATCGACATGGGTGTCCCGGTGCTCCTATCAGTAAGGAGTATTTAGTAGGAGCACGAGGAGGAGGCAATTTATTGTATGTTTTCAAGAGGCTCCGCCCGCGTATACAAACTCGTAAAAGACCGATCCTTATGTACGGCCTACGCTACGAAAGGTAAAATCAAGCTACAAAAAAGCACATCAATTCAAACCATCAATAACATCAGAAAGGCTTAACAATTTTTTTTAAATAAGAAGTAGCTATGATTTCACCAACAAAATAAAATTTATTCTGGCGTTTAGGAGCTAGATACGATACCAAAGAAAGAACATGGGTACACTCAGCAAACTTAAAAACTACTTTAAAGATTGTTCAGCTCCTTCTGGGACGGGAGTAAAAAAGTATAGTTTTATCGACTTTTAGCAGAAATAAAAACCGGAAGAATCTGAAATACACTCCGCGGGAAGATACAAGGCGGGACCCTGCTTTCAAGCACAAAAACATCGAGTGCAAAAGCTCTCAAGAATCTGACGGCCATTTTACATGTAAGGTTTTTTTTTAGTTCCGTCCAGAGCCCACCTGTCTTATAAGTGCGCTGTTTATCTTTATTTGGCATCGTACCTAAAGTCCTAATGGGGGAGCATCAAGTAGCTAGAAGAGCGTTGGTATGTTGTTTGTCCCAAGAATTTGAAGACCTATTGGTACCACTGGAGCGATGACACCATAGAAGACCTACAGGAGTTTGTCACTGTCGACTGGACTCACACAACAAGGGGCCGGAATAGCTGACTATCTCTGGTGTTTGAGGTCCAAAATCCACTTCGGGTCACTGTGCCATGCTAAGCGTTACCGCGAAAAATAGTAAGCAAACGATGCTATTTGATTCGTGGGTTCACCAATAAAAACGCTGAATTTGTTCATAATTTATAGGTTATAGTTCCTTAGCAGTTCCTTTAAACATAGTTTGTTGTTACGTTTATTTTGATCTTGGCAAGTCGAAAACAATTTGCATTGATAACCTTAAAACTTAACTCCACACAAAGTGAAGTGAGTTTATTATGTCTACCTTAATTAATTTTTCAATGTGTATTTTTGTAAGCCTTATAATTTAATTGAATTTTTTCAATTTAAACTGTTCAATGTGAAATTCTGTATCAATGAGCGGATTTTTATATCTGACTGCTATTTTTACACAAAATCATAGTGTATCGAAAAATAATAAAGTCCCAAATGAATAAAAATTTATGAAAAATTTATTTGTTTAGAACAAATAAATTTTTCATAAATTTTTGAACAATCATGACGTTTTCAAAAATACTTCTTTGCCGTTAATTTATTTGCTCCTATAATGGTACTTAATTTAATATTTCGAGTAGTTATAATTATTTCCTTCTTAATTTGACTTATAATGGCAGTAGATATTTTTTATGTTAAATTTAATAAAAAATCACAATTTCTTGAGGTTAGTCTTGAACTAATAAGCCCTTTAGGGTCATCTTAGTAGGATACTTCCTTACCAGGTACATGTTCAGATTCACTGAGCTGCAAAATAAATATTTAGGCAAGACTTTAACTGTGTGCTGTTACATGTACACGTAACTAAAACAGCTCTCTATGTAATTAAATTAAATCTGAATGAAACAACGTGCCAACAACCTTTATCGTTCAGTAACATGATAAATAAATAATAATTAACGTGCAAGTTTGTACATGATTTTTTGTATGAAAGAAAATCGAAAGCCATTCCACAGATTTTGATTTGTTTCTTTAAAGTAAAATCAATATTTATACAATTAAATGCACAAAAAATACAAGTCTGACACTTAAATTTTTTTTTAATGTTGTTGGATTCCCTCTTCGCACGTTTCCTAAAGGTATATTATTCAAGAACAATTAAATTATTTAGGGCGTACCCATAGCAGCGCGAATCAGGCTAACTGCCCCAGCAAACCCATAGCACTTCCAATTCAAGCTTATAAGAAATTCTAGCGTTAGCATGTATAGTGAAAAAAATAAAGAGACTCAGTCATCCATTACGATTTCATTTCGTTTCAATCCAACAATTTATGCCTCTAAATATAATTATAATTTTTGGAACGTATTTTTTTACCTTAACTTTTTTATTGTGGTACTTAATATACTGTATTTTAAAACATGATTTGGTTTTTTGTAAAAACGAAAACCGCGGCACAAAAGTTTAGCATAGAACCATGTTTATAGAAAATCTTAGACAAGTCAAACGATGCAAACTCTCAGCTCTGTCAGATTTACTCGCCCGCTACGGCTTCTCGGATGCGTATAACGTTGCGGGATGTGATCATCTGTCACATCTACGATTCATGAATTAAACTATGCTTGATACTTACGATACTGGATTGATTGGGGGTAAACATATGAACGCCAGGGCCACAAGCACCACGTCCGTCCCGCGAACGCCGCCGGCACGGGCCGCGTGCATATTTACCCACGCGCTTATCGCGATCTCCCCACAGGGAGCGCGGCACCAGCGACGTGCTGGCTGCGGTACTGATGCTAGCACGCTCGAGCTCAGCCGCGCTGGCCCGGGCATGCGCCCGGCGCCGGCGCCTATCGACCGAGCCCCGCACCGACCCGGCGCGCGGCGGCCGCTGTCGCTCGCCGCCGTCGCTCGCACCAGCAGCGCGCAGCGGGATATCATAGTCAACACCATGGAGCGACAAAGTGTAGAACTTTTCCGGGTTTAATCGTTTGTCGTGCAACTCTCCCGTAGGGGCTTGGCGATATTTTATTTATAACGATATTTGGGTTCTTAGTTGTCTAACACCTTGCAAACAACGTAATTGTATCATAGTCACTTTATTATGTCGTTGCACGAATTATTCATTCTATTCATTGGGAAATGATTTACAGAATAAACCAGCAATATTTTATGTACCTCATTAGTTAAGTACCTACTTGTAGATAGATAATTTATTTATTGCACAATCAAAAATCATTAAACAAACACTTAGACAAGGTTCGAGTTTAGGCTCATTTGTCTTTATATGTACCAACTCTGGTATCTAATAGATGATAATAAAAGCTTTTTTTAATGTTGTTTAATACAGTCTAATTATTTAATGATTAATCTAAAAATAAGATTCAAAATTATGATACGTACAATGTTCATACGTCAAATTCCTAGTAAAAAGTTGGATACCCTAATACATACATCTATTATAATGGATGTATTAGTGTAACGTAGTCGACGACGCGCGACGGTAATCAGGCGGCCTCTGCGTTGAAGGACTCGGCAGGACTTTAAAAGGAATCTGAATGATAGGAATGATTCGCAACCGTCACAGATGACAAGATGGATGGAGAACTTGTAACAGTATTGCTTTAGGCGCATCTAGTATCATGTTTGTGCAGTATTGAGAGTATGTTTATGGCAGGCTTCCCTAGTCTCCCCCATAGCCCGATTACCCAGTCCATCCATTCATCCATCAATACATGTTTTTTTTGTTACTTCCATTTTTCTTTGCAAGTCTCTATACCTGGCGGATATCATCTTTGGGTGTATTTGTGCAACCAAGGATGATGCCCGCTATGTGATCCACCGTTTTGATATATTTTTACTGCAGAATCTTACATATGTATAAAAATCTCGTGTCACAGTGTTTGTAACCCTCTTCCGAAACGGCTTAACCGATTTTTATGTTTTTTTTTTGTGTATATTCAATAGGTCTGAGAATAGGTTGTTATCTATTTTTTTATACTCCTAAGTGATTTGATTAGGGTTGCCCACCCCAATATTTTTATTTTTATTTAGCACACTTGCATTATGGTATAGGATGTTACCACACCAATCGATCGATCATCGATCGACGGCATCGATCGACCCCATCAATCGATGGTTATGGTGATGGATTAGTCGTCGTCGATTGATAGTTTCTACCACCCACTGATCGATCGTCGATTGATAGCATCGATCGATTGTTTAGTCGACTCGTGTCCGTCGATCGAGTGTAATGCCTAAGTGTACCTCAAAATAATGTGATTTTTTGAGTAAATTAAATTGCCGGTGGAACAGCAGGTACTCTACACAATCCCTAGGAATTGTATACATTACCTAGATAAAGTATGTAATGGACAATAGTATTCATAATATTAGGGGTTAAAGTATGAAATGCCGATTTGTACTGAAAAATTTAAATTCGTTTTTTTTTAATTTAACATATTTAGTTAATCATAATAATTACCATTATTATCTAAACATTGCTGCCATCTAATAGGAAGGTCTTTTATGCCTTTGTGATAGAACTCTGGTGATCTAGATTCGACAAACTGTGTGAAAGCATTTTGTACTGCCTCCTGGGAAGAAAACTTTTTATCACGTAGAAAATTGTCCAAATCACGAAAAAATTTGTAGTCCGTTGAAGCAAGGTCTGGCAAATATGAAGGGTGATGAATGGTTTCTAATTACAGTTCCTGTAGAGTTAAAACGTTTTCTCACGCTGTATGAGGTCTCGCGTTATCATGGAGCAATAATGGTGAAGATCGATTCATGGGTCGGGGCTGTTTCACTGCTAGTTTTGCTATCATTGTTCGGAGTTCAGCACATACAGCGTAGACATCTGCCGTTATTGCTTGACCAGATCGGAGAAAGCTATAGTGAATAACACCATGCTGAGACCTCCAAACATTTACCATTACCTTTTTATTGGTAAGCTCTGCTTTAGGACACGTTGCAGCGTATGACCTGGGGTCAGCCAATGCATTTTTTGCTTACAGTTATCGCAAAAAATCCACTTTTCATCACATGTCACAATTCAATGTAATATTCCTTGTTTTCTGGATCGATTCAACAAGGCAACACAAGTTTCAACACGCGTTTCTTTCTGCAGATCAGTCAAATTACGAGGCACCCGTTTTTCATATATTTTATTATATTGATTTAAGGCAAATGAGTCAATATTGTTGGTAAGGTAACGTTAAACCATGCCACTAATTCCTGGGCAGTTTGGCTCGGACCGGCTTCCACTATCTCTTTAAATTCATTGTTACTCACCTGTGTGGGGGGCGGTCTTCCACGTGGTTGGTTCTTCAAATCAAAGTCACCACGAAAACGTTTAAACCAAATCGCACGGTGCGTTCATTAGAAGTCCTCTCTCCAAACGCAACATTCATATTGCGAGCTGTTTCTACCGCGTTAGTTCCGCGTCAGAACTCGTATTGAAAATCACTCGATTTTTCGACGTATCCATCTTTCTTGTCTAAGCTGAATAAAAAAAAAACAACGGAAAGTCGATAATTTAATGTTGCACACACATTAAACATTTCTAAAAGAAGAACATCATAGGGTACCCTGTGAAAAAAATTCGCTCAAATATCTCAAACCATGACGGTTCTATGTCCATTCGAAGTACCTATTACAATAAAACGGCAATTTCATACTTTAACCCCTATTATTTCCGTTCAATCTCAGTAGATCCATTGTCCAGATCCATAATGGATTTAGTGAGATATTTATTTCTCTGTAGATCCATCAAACACTGCCTGGACGCCCAAGGTATTCTATACATTGCCTAGGTATTGTACCTAGGCAATGTATAGAATACCTGAATTATACAATTTGCCGGTAACATAAATACATATGTATGTCCAAACACTTTTTTACGTGTCTATACAAATCATAAAATGTATCGATGGGATCAGTTGCCCGATTCATTAGGTCAACTGATCCTGCGGGATCAGTTCGAGCGACCTCAGTTGACTAAAGACCCACTGTATTGTTGTAAAAAAATGTACACAGTATATAGATTTATTAATATTAGGGAAGGACTTAAAACACGGTTTTTTACAAAACAACAGATTTATGGTTGTTTTAAAATTTACAAAATATACTGAAAATCTGCACATAGCAAATAAATATAGTTAGCGGTTGATTTCAATGTCTAAAGCAACCGAACCTCGATGCTTATCGCGAGTATCCTCACTTGCAAAGATATCTGTAACCGACGACGACGGTGCTTCGTTTGTGTCAGCTTGCGTGTTCATCAATGGCAAGTGATGGCAATCCAATATTTCCTGTAAAATTTTTAAAATAATTAGTGCGCTCACAACATTGATGGGTTTTTAGGTATGTCCCTTTTTCTTGTTTCGCAAAAACTTAGATTTAAGAAAGAATCTATGCTGTATTGAAATTTATGCAAATAGTCTTTTATTACGAGCAGCTGATAATATTTGGAGTTTAAATTTTCAAACACCACTTTTGGCCCTAATACTTAAATGAAAAAGACCGCTGGATTGATTTAAGCTAACATAGCTCAAAAAACATTTCAAAATTCAAAGGTTCGATAGTTTTCTCGAACAAGCAGAGGTGATAACTTTTCAAACATGCTGTTTAATCGACCAAGCTGCCACTAAAACCTTCGTTCGCTTTTGCTCACTCTGTTCAACTACTAATTATGTAATAACTTACATCCAATACAATGCAATTGTGATGACATTTTCTCAAATCTATAGTTTCGTTAAAAACTCTACGTTGATGTCGTTCATCAGGATCTGGCGGTCCATATTTTTTTATGTTTGAACAAAAGGCTCCGCCTAAATTCTATATAAACAAAAAAATACTCGTGTTAACACATCTATGACAAAAACAATGCTTCATCGTTCAATTCAAATATGTGGATAGCGCAGTGGACATTAAGAATATCATTAAACTTATAAAGAATTTATACAGATGTTATAATAGTGTGATGTAGTCGTTTGATAAATAAATAAAAACAACATTTTACTAATTGTCGAAGTTTTGGAATAATCAGCTATGCACGAGTCAAGTAAGAGTCGGGGGCTTTGACCAGTGGTGGCGTAGCGAGGGCTGGGACCTGGTGCAATTTTCTACCAAGAAGCATCCCCCCCCCCCCGAACTGTAAAATACTGAGCCGCCTTGGGGTTGACATTCCTGACCCTCAACTCGGAACAGCAAGTATAAGCCACAGCAAGCACAAGTAACGGCGAGCGAGAATTTTAAGTTCTGAGTGTGTGTGTGATTATTCACTGTCCGGTCAAATTTCATTAAGATCCGTTCAGCCGTTTAGGTATGAAAAGGTAACAGACAGTAGCCTCGATTTTATAATTATGGATGGATAAACAGAACATTTCTTACATTGCGAACCAAAAAATATGCAATGGTCTTCAGGTTGATAATGAATACAATCAAAACTCCAAACAGAAAGCATCCGAAGGCTGTTATTAAAATTTCTTGATGAAGAGGCTTATCAAAAGTGTATTTGCGGAAGATAAATAATTTTAGTAAAATTGTTCCCTGAAATAGAAAACTATCGTAAAAATAACAACCTTAGATTTAAGCGTAAAAGGATGGGCAGGAATGTTCCCACCTACCTACAGAAATAAAATACATATGTCTACGTAAATATGTAAGTCTAGGCAACATAATATATGATATTTTTAAAAACTTAAGTAATTTATTTAAAAAAATATACTTGAAAATTACAAAATGCATGCTGCATGGTAAAGTAAAAAAGCGAACAAGAAAGCTATAAAATTGTTAGGTTGTTAGTTTTCGAGTTGGAGCTAACTCTCCCAAGCTTTTTTATCCTCTAGAATCTCAATCCTCTAGATATTCTGATATTTTGTAGTAAGCCTTTTTGCAAAGTATATTTGCCCAATTTGTTTGAATTTATTTATTGATAATTTTTACAACTCACTTGGAGTTTTGTTGTAGAACATATTATACATATATCCCTTCCTCATGCATCACTATCAATTGATGAAAACCGCATGAAAATCCGTTTAGTAGTTTTTGAGTTTATCGCGAACAGACAGAAAGATAGACGCGGCGAAGGACTTTGTTTTATAATATGCAGTGATAGGTGTTGTATTACATAATCCACTTATTAACATAGGTGTCGTGGAAGTGATAAGTATAGAAGAAGTTAAGAAAGAGGTGAGAAGCATGAAAAATGGGAAAGCAGTTGGACCAGATGGTATACCAGTAGAAGTATGGAAGTTTCTAAATAAAAGCAGATGGGTGGAAGTGGCTGACTTTGTTCTTCAATAAGTTGTTACAAGAAGAGGCGATCCCAGACAAATGGTGCAACAGTCTGCTGGTGCCCATTTTTAAAAACAAGGGTGATGTACAGGACTGTAACAACTATTGCGGAATAAAGCTCATGTTATACCTCGGTATTCGGTCTTGAAAGTACGTACTAGCAAGACTCAAAGTATTTCGACGCATACCAGGTTTTCGTACTTGCAAGCAAATACCAGGTATTAAAACCTGGTCGAGTAAATACGTCCCATCCCTAAGCTGGAGTCACCGATAAGTTCAATGTAGCTGTAGGCTTGTATCAGGGATCGGCTTTAAGCCCTTATTTGTTCCTCCTCATTATGGATGCTCTAACATCGGACATACAGGAGGAAGCACCCTGGTGCATACTGTTTGCTAACGACATTGTTCTTGTCGGGGAGGATGCAATGGAAGTCCAGAGCAGACTGGTGAAATGGCAGAAAAAATTGGAGAGTGTCGGGTTGAGAATTACCCGGTCGAAAACCGAACAGCTGTTCCTCGATTTCGGCGGTGCCTCCAGTTTTGCCAATATTGCCTTAGATGATGTATCCCTACTAGTCTGCTCCAATTTTCGGTACCTGGGTTCATTGATCCAAAACGACGGCGAGATAGACAAGGACGTCAAGAACAGGATAAGCGCAGGATGGATGAAATGGCGACAGGTCACAGGCACTATATGCGATCGGCGAATGCCCCTTAAGCTGAAGAGGAAAATATACAAGACCGTGATTAGACCTGTCGTACTGTATGGGTCTGAATGTTGGGCAACGAAAGGAAAGGATGAACGAACTGTGCATGCAGCGGAGATGCGAATGTTGAGATGGATGTGTGGAGTGACAAGGATGGATAAGATAAGGAACGAGTACATTAGAGGAAGCATGAAAGTGGCGCCAGTAACGGAAAAAAAAGAGTAACAGGTTTGGATGGTATGGGCATGTTATGCGGAGGGAAAAATTTAGATGTGGACGGAAACAAGGGGAGAGGAAGACCGAAGAAAAGATGGATGGATTGTGTGAAAGAGGACATGTTTAAGAAAGGTGTAAGTACAGAGATGACGGCTGATAGAGGAGAGTGGAAGAAAAATACATGTTGTGCCGACCCCACCTAGTGTGGGATAAGGGCAGGAAGAAGAAGAAGAGGTGTTCAATTACATAACTTTATAGTAGGAGAGCCCACGACCAAAACCATATATCATAGCAATTCGGCCGAAACTGTATAAAATCGGCAGATTATAATGATTCTGAACCCGACTAGGTATATAGTAACGGTCAAAACTTAGCAAATGCGTGGGGGGCTATTTCTGCTGTGTCAAAAAAAGAGGCACTTGGTAATATAGCAATACGTCCGATATTGAAAATATACATCGATTTATTAATTTATGATATTAAAACAAACGAAAACGTTTGTTTTCATACATTTTACGCCTAGCATAAAGCCTGAGGAGTACATATTTTTAAATGTCAAAACGTTTAGCCGCCATCATAGCAAAACGCATATATTTTTTTTAAAACCTTTCGTATGGCTGCAGGGATAACCAAAAAACATTTTTCAGTAATTTTTATGACGCATATATTTCTGAAAACGAAAAGAACGTTTCGGAGTCGCCTGACATACGCCTCAGCGATCGTTACGCTCCTATAGTGGGAACAGTTTTTCGCGTGGTACGCTCCTGTCCCCCTTTTATATTAATACTAGCTGCTGCTCGCGCTTTCACACGCGTTTTATCGGGATAAAAAATAGCCTATATGTTATTCCATGTCCCAAACTATACCCATACCAAATTTCTGCACAATCGGTTCAGTAGTTTTTGCGTGAAAGAGTAACAAATCCATACATCCATCCATACAAACTTTGACATTTATAATATTAGTAGGACTAGCTGACCCGGCAAACATTGTTTTGCCATCGACCACCGAGGGAGGTTGAAGATTATTACAGTACTAACTATCGCTAAGCATTAAAAATAGAGGTTGGTTTTAGAAAGGTGAAAATTGAAGGTTATATGTCTTGTCTAAACCAAACCATAAAAAAATTAAAATAAAAAAAGTTGCCTGTAAAGAAACATTGGGGTGGGCCGAAATAGTTCTTAGGCTTATTGCTTAGGGGTAAAAATATAGATAGCAACCTATTCTCAGACCTACCACATATACTCACAAAATTTCATAAAAATCTATCAAGCCGTTGGTCTATTCGCTGCTTGTCCCCTTTATGATTTCGTCTACTAAAACTAGCTTCCATGGAAATTATGAATGGAGGGGACAAAACCCCTTTTCGAAATCGTGTACTATCATTAGTTAATTCATCGCTCACTCTTACGTATGTATTACTAAGAAAAGCGCGAATATTTGATCAAAGTATGTCCTCTTTTTGGATAATTTTTAAATAGAGATTTGGCCTATTCTGTACTGTCGAGAGAGTGAGAGAAAACTGTCTTTATTCGAAAAAAAGTAAAATAAAAGTTTATTAAGAAAATAACAAACGATTACACCAATAACATATTGGGTACTCAAATAGCATTACAAACAAATTGAAATATAATATTTACTTAAATAAAAATTACCTATATACTCAATCACTGCATAGTATAAAACAAAGTCGCTTCCCGCTGTCTATCTGTCCCCCCTATGTATGCTTAGATCTTTAAAACTACGCAACGGATTTGGATGCGGTTTATACGTATAACTAGTTTTTTAGGAGTGCGCGAGCTGCAAGCAGCTCGCAGCGTTTGTGTAGACTGTTTCTTTTTTTAATTAGTGCCCCTTTTCGTAACCTACGTATTTGATTTAGTCGAAATCGAAAACCATGAGGAAAATTTGCGATAAAAAAATGTCAGCCATCTTGGATTTTGAAATGGACATCTTTTTGTAATCTACGAGTTCGAGTTAGTCGAAAACGATACCCATATCAGATGTTTTGGTGGGAGAGGGGTTCACAGGGACTGGGGGCCGGGGGAGGGACACAGCACAGCTCGCTTCGATTACCGTTTTTGTTCCTCGAGTTCAATCTCGTAGTCGCATTGCGGCTCGATTCGCTCGCCACAATGCTCCCCTGGGTAGCATAGCCCTTCCTTTAAGAGGGGGTTCTTAGGGGGGCGTTGGGGGGTCACAGCACGGCTCGCTTTGCTCGCCGTGTTATTCCCCGTAGTCGCATTACGGCTCGCTTCGCTCACCGCAATGCTCCCATGGGTTAAGGAAAAGGGGTTCTAGGGGGGCGTCGGGCAGTCACAGTACGGCTCGCTTCGCTCGCCGTGCTGTTCCCCGTAGTCGCATTGTGGCTTGCTTCGCTCACCGCAATGCTCCCATGGGTTAAGGGAAAGGGGTTCTAGGGGGGCGTCGAACGGTCACAGCACGGCTCGCTACGCTCGCCGTGCTGTTCCCTGTAGTCACATTGCGGCTCGCTTCGCTCACCGCAATGCTCCCATGGGTTTAGGAAAAGGGTTTCTAGGTGGGCGTCGGGGGGGTCACAGTACGGCTCGCTTCGCTCGCCGTGCTGTTCCCCGTAGTCGCATTGCGGCTCGCTTCGCTCACTGCAATGCTCCACCCGAAAAAAAAGCTGAAAATTAGGCCAAATTTCAGTTTTTTTATAAAAAGGGGGTCTAGAGGGGAGGAGGGCCACTTTTTTTGTTTTCAAAATGATTTTTTATCCTCTACATGACGCAAAAAAAAAATTCTTTTAAGTCCCCCCACTTGGGAGATACAAAAAAAGGGGGGGAGTTTTTTTGGGGGCTCCACCCCCCTTTTTGTCGGGAAAAAATCGGGAAAAATAGGATTTTTCCCCCATTTCGTTTGAGTAACCCTTCACGATTCTCCACCATCATGAAGAACAACTATGTCAGTCAGTGAGTCAGTCAATGGTAATCGAGCTATATATAATATAAATAAAATAATAAATAATAAAATATAAATTTAGTATCAGCATTGCAGACGTGCAAAGACGAGGCGGGCCGCTAGTATAAAAAAATAATAGGCAGCCTTATTGCGAATAAATAAACTTACTTCAAATTAACACAAATACACATCATAATTAAGTACATTTTATTTTCGTTCGTTATTCGAATAAATGGGATGCAATAATTTCATGCATATTAGGGGTATACCTGGCTAATCAGAGAAAGGATGCAATAATGAAATATAAAATTACGAATTTGTTAATTTGTCAATTTCTAACAGAACGTGGTAACAGGCACACCATTGCACACTGGTACTGTACGTGCCTGACAGAAAACCGCTGTATTGGAAGCTGTGTACAAATTATATCCATTTTATGATTCATAGGGAAAGGACAGTAATTTTAATTCTGCCAACGGAGTTCTTGAGTAGCATTTCAATAGAACCTTTATAAAAAAAAAAAACTTTATATTGAGTCGATTTGATTGCTCGCAAGTGTAATGTTAATGAGTAACTCATGTTAGTGTCCAGCAACAGTGCATTTTGTAAAAAAAAACATGTTAAATTATGTATTATTTTGTAAAATATAAACGAACTTATTTTTTATCGTAAATAATAAATAAATAATACTGGATAATCCAAACCCCATTCAGTGAACGACAAACATTATTATAACTGGTATTAAATTTTTTATTGGTTATATCTCAACTATGATCGCTACCAAATTGTCATATCTGTTGGTGGGTGGGGACAGCGTCCATACTTCACGCAATTTCTTTTTTAGTTTGCTAGCATAGGATTTCTTTGCCGAAAAAGGTAGATCTACGTAGGTACTTGTGTTTTTTACTAACGGCAAGGTGACGCGTAATGACCAATAATAGAAAAAAATCTTCGCTTTATGACGAATTCGCATATTAACACAAGCATTTGGACCTAAACTCGGAACGAATGACCTACCTACCCGTATATTGACCAATATGCACTATGAAACATTCGCGAAATAGCACAACTGTAGATTGATTGTTTGTTGATTACCTAGGAATTGGTACTATTTCCACAAAATACGTATGTACTGGCCACTTGAAAGTTTATCTATGCAATATTATAATGGCTAACTGTATTTTCTGCTGTGCCACATTACAGCACTGTATTAGCAACTGCCTAGAGGGGTGGTACGATCGATTGAACAAAAAAAAAAATTGAGAAACGAAAGCAAATTTTATTATCACAATATTTCCATGTCACTATTTTGTGAACATAATTTAAGCCGTAAAAAAATTTACATTGCTTTCGACAGTAAATTGTCTAGGTAATTTAATGCAAAAATTGCATCAGAGTAAAATAAATACAATGCAATTTTTGAGAAATATGTTTTTTTCGCGTCTGAAAGTAAAGATTTTTGCGCCTGCGCCTGTAGGTATTCTGACGATTTTATTTTTTAAAGGTAGTGTTTCATGTGCACGAGGCAACTGTAACCGACGACACCTGTCAGCGGCAGTGTATAAGAGCACTAAGACCGCACTGAGCGGAACTGCACTGCAGCGGAGCGATTTTATTTGATGTTTTGCTACGTAGTGCGTAGAGCCGCGTGATGCCACCCCGCTGCGCTGCAGTGTGTAGTATGTTAGTTAAGTAATAAATAATAAGAGAAAATATTGTGTTTTAGTTCAAAGCTAAGCAAATAACCCTATGGCTGTGGTGCTAAAAGCTACAGATCGCGCTATCGATGCAATAACCCCTCCGGACCATCTGACCACCATGAACTTGCTACTGGTGGAGAGTTAGAATTTCTATATCCCAACTAACTACTAGTGACCAAATAACACAGTACTACTCCCATATCACCACCAGTGGTGAAAATTGTCTCATTTTACCACTACACAAAATTGGTCGATTATTGCTCATTATGCGTTCTAGTCGTTTGGCGTATGCGTCATTCTGGGTATTGGCATTTATACGTATTGGTCATTCTCAGTCTCCTTAAATTTTAATCTATTGTTCCTAAATACGCAATTCATACCTAACTGAAACTGGCAGAATTGCATCAAACCAGATGCAGAGCCAAAGCTAAATGAAGAAGAAGACGAGAATTGGACATTTCGCGTTTGTGTTTGGTCAACATGAGAATTCTAAATTATTGGTCATTAAGCGTCAGAACCAGATAGATCTAGGTATAATAATCTTACCGCACAAATAAGAGGTAGTAACATCCAACACAGTTTCCAGTAGTAAGTTGGCTTGAAACCGAGCCAAAAATGTATATCCGTTGAAAGGGTCTTGATACCATATACCCACAAAATAACAACCGTGTTGAGAGTTGCCATATACGACATGCCCAGATCCAGGCTATCCTTCGTCCCTATTAAATAACCAATAGAACCGAAGGAAGTATTCTAAAAAATATTATAATAGCATTGAAGTCCCAAAAGCTGTGTCTGTCTCAAAATCAATGAAATCGCTCATTATAATTCAGTACAATAAACAAAAAAAAAAAGGTGAACGTGTAAGGTTGATTTTTTTGCCTAAATATAGCTTACCATTTGAACAGGGACCGTTAAAGAAAATCCCATAAAACAAATTATACCAACAAGGTAAATTTGTTTTACTGAACGAAATTCTGATTGTAATATTTTTGCCATAGATACTGTCATCATTGTCTGAAAAAAGTTTGTTAGAAATCAAAACATTAAATATTAAGCATACCAAATTACATACCAATCCGCCTGCCAAACGTGGTGATTATGGCTACATGGGAAACCACCCACTCGATGGACCGACGACATCGTAACGGTCGCAAGGAGTCGTTGGATAGAGGCGGCTCAGGACCGCTATTCGTGGCGTCGTATGGGGGAGGCCTATGTCCAGCAGTGGACGTGTATGGGCTGATGATGATGATGATGATACCAAATTAACACAGTACTTACATGTAATGGGCATGGACTCTCCACGGTTTGTTATCTTAGCGGCAGATTCTCAAAAAGACAGAAAGGTGCGGCCCTCTGTATCTTGTTGTTCCAGTACCTACGACACAAGTCTAACCACTTATTGTTAGTGTAGACTAACCAACAAGATACAAGGGGCCGCACCTTTCTGTCTTTTTGAGAATCTATCGCTGTGCTGCAACCCTTTAGTGGAAGCCAAGCAAAAAATGTGAGTATTTAGTTAAATATCATAATATCTCGAAGTGTTTAATTTGAAATAAAAATGAGTTTATTTATTATTATTTATTGTCCGTAGGTATCCAAGATAAAAAGGTCCAGGAGGCTTTTTTTTATTATTCAAATACCTACGCAACTACGTGTTTCGTTTCGGCCAATTGGTAGATACTCTAATACACCGAATAAGAGTAATTTGCACCTAAAACGAAACGAAATACGCAATTATGTATTTTTGAGAAATGAAATATTGCTACTTGGACGTAGTTAAATCCTTCTCGCACTCAGTATTCTGGTAAATCCCTTGTTTCGCTCGTGAGTTATTCTAGAATCCCGAGATTGTGCACCCAGCCAGGGCTTAGAGCAGTGTCCTAACACTGCTATATGCCCTCGGTCCATAATCTACTATTTCACACCTCATGCTCGAAAAAGTCATTCCTGGCAAAATTGCACAAATCAGTATTATACGAATTATTAATTGAACGAAATAGGAAAAAAAAAATATTGATCGAATAAAGACTTTCGATATCGTTGTACAAATTAGGAATTGTACGAACTGCCCAGGAAGGGAAAAAGTTACTTAATACGTTATGTAACCCTAACCGAAAGCAGGTCATTTGACACCTTTTGACTGAAAAAGGTGATGATTTTACCAATTTCAATCAAATCAAATATCTGCGAAGTCATGAGATTTCTTAGTGCGATACTCCTTGGTAAAAATTTATGAAATTTTATCTGATCTACAGTAAATTGCTTTCATTTGCCTAGCTAGATTTTCTTTCCCTGCTTTATTTTCCTGTAAAAAAATGTCAAATATAGAGTTCCTCGTCGGTAAAACTATCTTCATCTTGGGCCTTCCCGCGATCAGGATTCTAGTGAATCCCTCGCTTTACTCGTGAATGATTCTAGAATCCTGAGTTTCGCTCTAGAATGAATATGCTTTATCCCCTTGGTAAAAAATCTACTATTAATAGGGTTGCATCCAAACGTTACGAAGTGAATATAATTGGATCTAAATAAACTGAACATTTCGGATCCACAAACAACTAGGGAAGGTCACAGGACTTGGTACATAGTCTTACTTTCTAAAACGTGTTTTCTTCCTGAATAATGGGACCAGAGAATCTAATCTTATTCACAATTGTTGTACAATTTACCTTTTCTCCCTCCCAACACTGACGTGCCAACGCTTTTATTAGAGGAATATTGGAGGTAAGTTAAACGACTCACTAAGGATCACTACGTCCTCCATCAAATTAAGTAGAGGGAGATAAAATTTTATACAAATTTAACTTACCAAACTCGATGTTAAACCTATTATAAACTGAATGGAAATAAAGAGAGGGTAAATTCTCGAGGCCTCCATGAACAGCGTGCTCATGGGTAGTACAGCAAAATAGTAGTAATGTCTGTGAATTTTCTTATTTGATAACACGACACAGCTTTTTAACATCTCTACCATTGATCCCAATATCCACGACCTGAGCAACGCTTCTAGGTTAAAACCGATCATATAAAATATTACTGCGTTATCAGTCATTGTGAAAGCTGAGAGAATATCATAGTCGTGAAAGGATAGCAGGCCCATATTGTAAATAAATATGACGAGTCTCATGTCTTTCATCTGAAACAAAAAATTAAGGAGTAAATAAATAAATAAATAATGCTGGACAATTCACACAACATCATCTAGCCCCAAGCTAAGCAGAGCTTGTGTTATGGGTACTAGATCACTGATATACATAATATAATACACTACATAGATAGATATTTTTTATTATACATAGAAAACATCCAGAACACCCTGAACAAATATTTGCAGATCGTACAAACATTTGTCCCGAGGCGGGAATCGAACCCGCAACCTCCTGCGTCGCAGGCGGACCTTCGCCCACCGTGCCACAGAGTGCCCAAAAATATTATTATATTATATTATTAAATTACTCATTGTCATTTCATCCATGGGTACAAGTATCAGCAATCACCACATTTTGTTGTATAAGGTACTCGTAATTTCGATATTAAAGCACTTGTTAACTCTATTTTATATATCCAACTAGCTGCTGCCCGCGCTTTGGCTCGCGTTTTATCGAGAAAAAAATAATAGCCTATATGTTATTCCAGGTCTCAAACTATACCCATACCAAGTTTCAGCCTAATCGGTTTTGTAGTTTTTGCGTGAAAGAGTAACAAATATCCATACAAACTTTGATATTTATAATATCAGTAGGAAGTAGAATTAAGAAATAATATAAATATTAATATCAAGTTTCTGCCCGCGGCTCCACATTAGTTGGTTCCGGGATAAAAAGAACTCATGGAATATGGAGGACGTATCTACTAGAAAAAATTAAGAAGATTTACTTAAAGGAAAATTATTCTATAATAAAATAACTTTTTCTTAAGTTTAGCTGAGGTTTCTCACAGTGTCAGATTTTATATCCACATCCAAAATATTTGCAAGCGCAGTCATGGAACTTTCTCCTACTGTTGTCACTGTCAGGAATAACACTGTTGCTGTTCCAACTATTCGGGATGCCCAAACAAATTTAAACAACTGCCAAAAAAAAAATATTATAAATATTTTTTGAAAAATTATATCATTATTCTGGATGCTTCTGCCTTATTATCGCCCTGCGCCTTCATCACATAAAATTTGTTTCAATGTAACAAAAGAGAATACATGTTGAGCCGACCCATCTAGAGTGGGTTAAGGACCGAATAAGGAAGAATGAAGGTTCAAACCAGTCCTTGATGCCATGATTAAGGCTTAATATCTAATAGGCGTTTTACCACTGGCTGCGGAGCCTAAAGTTGGAGAAACAATATTTATACATAAAGCCTTGTCATTGCCGGCGCTGGTAAGTGAAAAAACATGCCATAATATTATAATTTCAAACGTTTTGCGTCCCCAAGTACTGGTGTTGGTGCTGTCGAGCCAGTGGAAAAACCAGTGAATGCAATCTTGGGCAGCTCTCAACGGGTGGTTACACACGCGCACTTCGCTCACCAGCGCTAGCACTACATTGGATAGCACGTTTATCTCCCGGCCTACGCAACTACCTACTAAATCAGCCGCGGATGCTACAGCAGTGTCACGTGCCCTATCCTCCGCGTACTTAGCAAAACGCCATCGCTGCGCGTACCTCACCATTCGTTTTTCAACGCTAATCTAGGCGTTTGCAGTGCATCCGCCGCCGTAGCCCACCCGTATTCCCTTACCTTATATAAAATGTCATCAGCCATAGTAGAAATAAAGAAATTCGCCATCCATATTAAACCAGTGAAAAATAGCGTTGTAGTCAATGTATTTGAGGTTCCAAATAGAAATGTTGACCTGAAATTTAATTTAGTTTGATGACTGGGATGTTTCTTCATAGGCTTAACTAATTGGGTGATTCTCCGGAAACGAATATTTGGATGATATTCGATACACTTTTTTTTGTTTAAATTAGTTATAGGGTTAGTTTATGCTGAATCTAGATGTAATTTAAAATTTATTGATAGTGAAGGGAATTTTATTGGGTTAATGGTTATGAAGTAATTCAATTTGAAAAATATAGTGACTATTCAAAACAATATAAGAATCAATAGAATAAAAAAGAAAAAAAAAACATTTATTGCCTAATAAACACTAATTACAATCAGACTTACTAGACAGACATAAAATAAAATAAAATCTAAGGCAAAAGAGTAAATTCAGTTTTTGCTGCATGCATTAAATTAATATAATGCACGTTGAGGATTTAGAATTTATATTATCTCACTGATTTTCTTCTTATGACAATATATAATTATGTAGCCTATCTTTTTAAATTTGCATGGCTTATTTGTCTAAATTATTCTTGATTAGACAGCGCGCCTCAGTGTACATTTTGTCCATGAAAACAACGAAAATAAATACCACGAAAATCAAGAAAATAAACAATATTCTAGATATTTTCCTAAATAGACAATTTATGTTACATTTTCACTTGCAGTCGAATTTGGGAACACAAAAGGCATCTTTTATTCCAATATTTAAATCAATAGCATATGTATAACGGATTTATTGGATCCACCAAAATAAACATAAAACCAACATATAACCAAGCCACGAAAAGTGATTACTAATCGTGATAACAGAGCAACACGGAGTTATAGACACGTGATTGTCCCCACCACTGAAAGAGGATGACTGATAGTTTGTCCCCTTTAACAATTATATTCATGCAGTTACTAAAACGTGTTTTAAATAGCTCTATCATTCAAAGCAAATGTGATACAAATTAATAACCATTCAAACACGAGGCCTGGACCCCACGTATTTCAATATTTCTAATGTTTTTATTAACTTTTTCTTATTTAAAAGAAGAACATTTAAAAACTTAAATAGCGTTCGCGTATTATTTTACACAACCAATTAGCTATATGCCGTTGGAGTATCGTCTAAAAACGGAATTTTGAATGAATTTCTAGTAGGGACGAAGGAAGGAAAGAGATGGCTTTAAAAAAATTCAACTAAAGTACTAGTGCCGTTGACGGCAGACAGGAACGAAAGGCGTATACCTAAGCCTCCCAATTTGACAGGCAGAGAGACCTGCGACTATGCGTTGTCATCCAAATAAATATTCAAACCGATGGATGATAAAGTATTCTTTATTTTGTAATTTTTGTCTAAGCCTTTCAAGAGCTCGATGTGTTGCCACAGTCAAATACATCTAAAAAAATACGTTTTAAGTAAAAACAAGCAAAACCGAATAATTATAAAAGCTACATATAATCAGCTGGTATATAATTTTGAGAAGTCTGTCCAAAGTTTTGTTTTAATTTTGAATTTTCTCATCTAAAAATTGCTGAACAGACTCATCAAGAATTGATGAAACAGAGTCAAAGTGAATATACATATCTACTACTATAATGTTGGGAGCCAAACTATTGAATTTCCCATTGATATTATTTTTGTCTACAAAAGAGTCCGATATAAACAGTTTGAACTCAACACTTGAAAAATTTAATCCCAAAGATATTTTTCGAAATTCATCTGTGATGATTTTTAGATCATCAAAAACTGTGTTCACCTTTCCACCTATGTTTCCGTCATCCATTACGGAATGTATAAATTACAATTTAATAGCTGTTGTAGTTGATGAGATATTCAAGAGGGAAAAAAGAAGGACAGGGCGAGACTATAAAAGTTTCGCACCCGAACACGATACCCTAAAAATTAAGGTTTCTTATTTTTGCCGATTAAAAATGTGAAAGATTTATCTCCTGACATTCGAAGGCTTTTGTCGATAAATAATGTAGCAAAAAAAAAATTAAATTTGTAAAAATAGTTTTCTTTGCAAAGGTACAAAAACAAGTGTTGGTAAGTAAAAATAGATTGCGACGCTCATAGGCCAAAACTATTGATTGTAGAAAAAAATAGCTCATACATAAAGTAGAACCACCAATTTCCGAAGGGACCAATTTCCAGGCCGAGAAATTTCCCGTTTTGGAGATTTGAACTGGCCGTCCAGATCGCCTGATCTAACGACGCCTAATTTTTTACCTTTTGATGCTTTTTTAAAATCTTGCGCTTACCACAACAAACCACGAAGCTTGCAAGTGTTGAAAGCTAACATTGAAGCAGAAATCGACAATAAGGAGCCAGATGACATGCAAAAATCGCGGTTTGTTGTGGATAATGCGAGATTTCAGAAAGTCCAAAAGGTGGGTTTTTAGGTGTGTATCGCTCCATGGCTTGTCGTCAACTAACTGTCTACAAAGCACACACATTTGACGCTATTTGCAAAATTAAACCATATTCACTACTTTTGCGCCACCCAGTAAAAGGGTTGCACATTATAAAAGCGAATATAAATAGATTTTCATCAAAGAATACTTACTTGTAGTAATGATGAACGGATGTGTGCTGCATAGCCGTTTTAATATTCCCATTACGACATCTGTCTAAAACATCATCAACAGGCACGCACTTTTGAGCGGAAGATTTTTTCCGGCACACGGCCCACACTGGTTTTTCACTTATGTTTGTGATAAAGAAGCGCCACACGTCAGTCAGAAAATGAGAGTTCTGTTGTAAGAGATTGAAGACAACCTAAGTTAACACCACATCTGAAAAACTTATGTCATTCCTTGTTTTACTCAGTGACGCATGGCCTCCGGACAACCTTGTCCACTTCCTAACTTGACTACTTCCAAAGTAGTCCACTTTCTAAATCGTCACTTCCTAACTTGACCACTTCCAATGTTGTCCACTTCCTCACTTTACCACTTCTAAAGTTGTCCACTTCCTAATTTGTCTTTATTCTCACTTCACTATTTCAAAATATATATGAATTTAGACGTCAAATGCAATTATACAAAAATGCTGAATCATTGTCAAACATGAATATACCGTACAGATCAGTCACTTAACCGACATCGGCTTATTCCCAGTAGTCTTGTGCACCAAAAGTTTATTATTATTGCTAAAATAAATTATGTCAAAAAGGAAACGTCTAAAATATCAGAAAAGGATGACAAATGTCAAAAATGACAGACTGCAAAAATTACAAAACTGCTGCCATTGGAAATACGTACATAGGTTTAGTCGTAACCTGAAATTTTGACATCTCTACTATATAAAAATAAGTCGGGTTTTCCTTCCTGACGCTATAACTCCAGAACGCACGAACCGATTTCCACGGTTTTGCATTCGTTGGAAAGGTCTCAAGCTCCGTGAGGTTTATAGTAAAGAAAATTCAGGAAAAATTTCAACAGAAAAGCGGGAAAATCTTTTTTCACATACAGCGCCATCTCTGATACATAGCATGTACTACAAACCAATATTTTAAGTAGATGGCGCCGGTGCGTGATACATTGTTTGACAGCTACTCATTGTTCTCCGCTCAGTTAATTTCATGTGACAAACCGGTATGGTGTTCACTGTGAAATTGTGAAAAAAAAAGTAAAAAAAATAAGTTATTCGTTTCCTAACATTTCGATTGGAAACCATCAAATCAATCACGTGTATTGTGCAAATTTTTATTCAATTTCAACAGCAGGCATTTGTCTTTAAGGTGGTAAGTTGAACTGTGTAAATTATGTGGATCGTGCATTTGAGGTTAAATTCACCACTCTGTCCATTGTCCAAAATGCCTATAGGACGACGTGCGAACATCGGCCGCCGCACAAGACATGCAAGCCAGCAACAAGTGTATTCACAGAACTTAAGCGAAGAAAGACAAAATATAATAAGAGGAAATGCCCGATTGAGACAACGCGTGAGAACACGAAGATCATTGGCATCATACAATCGCTTGGCATTCCAATATGATCCCACTGCGAACTACAGTGATGATGAAAATTTAGATATTGGACCAATGACGACTATATGCGGATATTGCAATGCGTTAAAGTTCAAAAGAGAAACGGTTGGATTGTGCTGCGCAAGTGGAAAAGTCAAACTGGATCCATTACTTACACCACCACAGCTACTGAAACCATTGTTCGATGGAAGTGATCCCGATTCCAGCCATTTTCTTCAACACATCCTTGAATACAATAACTGCTTTCGCATGACTTCCTTTGGAGCTAATATCATTCGAGAAGGCGGCTTCATGCCGACTTGCAAGGTAAAGGATACAACACACATAACCAATCACTCACACCAACACAATGAATTGCAACACATAACAACTACATATACACCACACACTACACCATCACACGATCAGAAGTTACACCGTATTCTTCAACAAATGATTGTTTGCAATTACAGATACAAGGACAAATATATCATTTGCATGGTTCAATGGTGCCAACACCAGATGAACCGCATCAATTTCTGCAAATATATTTCATTTCGTCGATGGTGGATCAGCTGAATGTCCGGTGCAATGTACAGGGAACACAACAGTTAAAGAGACGAATTATTGAACAGTTGCAGGCATTTTTTCACGCTAATAATGCTGTGGTTAATATGTTCAAAACAGCATTGGAACGAATGCCATCGGATACGCACAAATTTGTCATAAGAGCGGATTGTACCCCAACAGGTGAACATGTGCGAAGATTCAATGCACCCACCGTTAATGATGTTGCTGCAATTATTGTTGGCGATCCAACTAAATCGCGAGACATTGTCGTTCAGCGAAGAAGCAATATCATGCATCGTGTAAACGAGACACATCGTTTGTACGATGTGTTACAATATCCAATCATTTATTGGCAAGGGCAAAACGGATACGACATCACGTTAAAGATGGTCGATCCAATTACAGGTACAATATTCACACACTAATTATTGCTATTATTGGTTTCTATTAACAATTCATTAAATTTTGCATTTTCAGGCGTATAAACGAATAAAAATCTAAACGCAATGAATTACTATGCGTATCGTATGATGATTCGTACACACGAGGAGAATGTCATTCTGAAGTGCCGTCGGCTATTCCAGCAATTCGCTGTCGACATGTATGTCAAAGTCGAGACCGAACGTTTAGCGTTCATCCGATTCAATCAGGCAAAGCTACGATCTGGACTATATACACTTGCGTGATGCTATTCATTCAGATGGTGATGTTCAGAATATTGGACGTCTGACGATTCTCCCATCATCTTATATCGGAAGCCCACGCCGCATGCACGAATACGCTCAAGACGCTATGACGTGCGTGCAAAATTATGGAACTCCGGATTTATTTATTACGTTCACATGCAATCCGAAGTGGACGGAAATTGAATGTGAGTTAGAACCGGGCCAAAAACCGCAAGATCGCCATGACATAATCGCCAGAGTATTTCAGCAAAAACTCAAGGTTATGATGGATGTGCTTACTAAGTATCGAGTTTTGGTGACACACGTTGTTATATGTACTCGGTGGAATGGCAGAAGCGTGGACTACCGCATGCTCATATCCTAATTTGGTTGCTGAACAAATTACATTTAAATGAAGTGGATGACATCATTTCAGCTGAAATTCCTGATCCAGTCACTGATCCCCATCTACACGACATTGTGACGACACAGATGGTGCATGGACCGTGCGGTGCATTAAATCCATTATCGCCTTGCATGGCTAATGGAAAGTCCACAAAACGCTATCCGCGACCGTTAGTTGCTGAAACAGTCACAGCGAACGATGGATATCCAGTTTATCGTCGGCTTTCAAAAGAAAATAATGGTCGAACTATCAAAGTTAAAGTTCAAAATCAAGAGATTGAGATCGGAAATGAATTCATTGTACCATATTGCCCGCTGCTATCACGAATTTTCGAAACACATGCAAACGTTGAGAGTTGTCATTCGGCCAAATCAATCAAATATTTGTGCAAGTACGTCACAAAAGGCAGCGACATGGCTGTGTTTGGTATTGCGTCGGAAAATGCGAATGACGAAATCAGCAACTTCCAAATGGGCAGATACGTCAGTACTAATGAAGCACTGTGGCGATTATTGTCATTTCAAATTCATGAAAGATATCCCACAGTTGTACATTTAGCAGTGCATTTGGAAAATGGCCAAAGAGTTTACTTCACTGAGGCTAATGCGGCACAACGAGCTGAGAGACCACCAACGACAACATTGACTAGCTTCTTTGCAATGTGTGAAGCAGATCCATTCGCAGCGACGCTGATGTACGTTGAAATGCCCAAGTATTACACATGGAATCAATCAACAAAGAAATTCCAACGACGCAAACAAGGAACCCCAGTTCCAGATTGGCCACAGGTGTGTTCCACTGATGCACTAGGTCGCATGTATACTGTTCATCCTAGAAATGATGAATGTTTTTATTTGCGACTGCTGTTGGTAAATGTACGTGGACCAAAATCATTTGCGCATTTGAAAACTGTGAATGGCCACCAATATCGACAAGCATGTCAACTATTGGGTTTGCTGGAGAATGATTCTCATTGGGATTTAACACTTGCGGATTCAGTTGTTTCATCAAATGCGTACCAAATACGAACGCTGTTCGCAATTATCATCACCACATGTTTTCCTTCACAACCAATTCAGTTATGGAACAAATACAAAGACGACATATGTGAAGATATCTTGCATCGTTTGCGCATTCAAACGAATAATCCTGACATCCAAATAACCGATGAAATCTACAATGAAGGATTGATTCTGATTGAGGATCAATGCTTGACTATTGCAAACAAGCTACTGATTGAAGTAGGAATGATTGTGCCAAATCGATCGATGCACGATGCATTCAACCAAGAATTAAATCGAGAGCTGCAATACAATGTTGATACATTGCAGGAATTCGTTCAAAATAATGTGCCGTTGCTGAATGAACAGCAAAAACAAGTATACGAAACATTAATGCTAGCGGTGGACAATAATACTAGTGATCCATTCTTCCTGGACGCACCTGGAGGAACAGGGAAAACATTTGTCATTTCATTGATTTTGGCCACTATTCGATCAAGATGTGACATAGCTTTGGCGTTAGCATCATCTGGAATTGCGGCTACTCTTCTAGATGGCGGTCATACTGCACATTCAGCGCTTAAGTTGCCACTCAATTAAAACACAAATGATACTCCAACATGCAATATTTCCCGATCCAGTGCAATGGGAAAATTGTTGATGCAATGCAAGCTCATTGTTTGGGATGAGTGCACAATGGCACATAAGAAATCACTTGAAGCACTTAACTTCCACTGAAGGATCTTCGGCGAAATAACAACATCTTTGGCGGCTTGATGATATTGTTGGCAGGCGATTTCAGGCAGACGTTGCCAGTAATTCCCCGTGGAACGCCTGCAGATGAATTGAATGCTTTGTAACAGTCCAGTCCATAACCTGACTGTTGTTTGCAAATATAAATGACGTAGGTACTCGTAAGATTTACAGATTCAGCGTTGAACTTGGTACCTGCTAGTTTGTTTCTTAACAAATTAAGGGCATCTGTCAACGATTAGATAAGCGTTCGAGTTGGGCCAACACTTTGAAAACACTAGAGATTTTCAATCTTTATTTTACTTGAGCGTGGTGTCGACGGATGTTCAAGTGTGCAGACTTTTAACGACATTCGTGTCGCGACAGTTTTTTATACGAACCAATTTTAAGTACCTTGCCTCACAAAATGTGGGAACGGAAAAGAAATAACGGCGCTTGTTTTTAATAACTTGGACGATCTCTATGGCACAGTGGACGAAGGACGCCCTGTCGGGGTTGCGGGTTCGATTCCTACCTTGGGACGAGTAATTGTACGAGCTGCGCAAACTTGATCGGAGTGATCAGGTCGTTTGCTATGTGTAATAAAGAAAGTTTGCTTATGTCATAGATGAGGAGTTTTAGTATTGAATAAATAAGAACTCAGAGGTTAGTCATCCCTTGGTATTGTGATTATTAATTACATAATCATTAACTACATTATCTACATAATTAGTTCACTTTCACTGATTTGATATGACAAATTGTATGGTAGCTATTAACTACTAGCGCCATCTCGTATGAAAATGTTGGAGGATCAGGGTCTGTGGTCTCAAATCTGAAATCGAATTTACAGGGCATAGGCCAATGGAGTTTGATCAGTGTGCGTAGGTGTCACCAAAAAGTAGAAGTTTATACAAAAAAAATCACGAGGTTCAGAGGGGAAATGTCGGGGGATGATCGGGGCAGTCGGGGTTTGGAAGATATCGAGACCGGTCTTCTGACGTTTTAACAGGATTTTTCAGTAGATCGTAATTTTGTAAATTAAATATTTGATAAATTCAGTGAGACTTTGCCAAAGATTAAATATAGTGTTAACTGTGTTAAATTCCATATAAAATCTAATTTTGATTCATTGTAATTAGTAATATCTTTGAAGAATCTTGCCTTTTAAATCTAGATTCAGTGTTGATAAATAAAGGCTGATTATCGTAGATTAGAGTCAGTTTTTCAGGTAGCTGTAGTTCCAGTTCTTGTCAGATAAGTTGCATGATTTATTAAACCTATAATTTCACAGAGCGCTCTATGTGATACGCTTATTATTTATTTCATTGTGTTCGCTTTCAGGATTTCTACAAAAGTACATTTTCTATCGTTTTCCGATTATTGAATAATACTATGTTCCCTCTAGGAAGGAAACGGACGTGTTGTTACATTTGAAACCATTTTTATTATTTACTGTGTTTTTCCTAGGAAATATCTTACATCAGAACCGGAACTCTAATTCTAATTCACAAAATATCTATACAAATTCAAATCGAGTAGAGAACAAAAGCTTATTAAATCTCACTTAGTGGGAATAATATGGATCCAAATATGGATATGTTTTATCTCCATAAGAGAAAATGTTTAAATTAATCTTAGACAATCTAACTTTGTACATATTCAGCGCTAAAGACGCTTTGGACAATATTTCTATAGAGAATGTCCAATATGAGCTAAATTAAAGCTAAATTTGAATAAACTGACATGGTAAAATATTTTGGTTTCAGACTTGGCCACGAGCTAATATTTACATTATAATCATTAATATTTGATCTCTATGTGAGGAAAACCTTCTATATTTTAATGAATCTGACTAAGTTCGGTGCAAACGACACCATGGGAAAATCTCCGGTCGTGAGAAATCCTATTTGAACTTTGAGACATTCGTATCTCTGTTGGATGAATTATTATATTTCTATGAGAATAAAATCAATAAATAACACCTGAAATTCAGAAATATTTTACTAACAGAAGCTGTTGTCTTCCGCATTAAGATTCCCACAAGAGGAAGAATGCAATTATCTATTAATTACCATGAGAGTAAAAAAATAAATAAAACCAGAATTATTTAAATTCACATTTATTTGATAACAGAAGCTGTTGTCTTCCGCATAAGATTCCCACACGAGGAAATATGTAATTATATTAATTACCAAGAGAGTAAAACCAGAAATATGAAATTCAGAAATACTTTACTAAAAGAAGCTGTTGACTTCTCGCAATAAAGCTCCCAACGAGGAGATGCGTAATTATCCTGGAAACTAATTCCGAGAGATATCCTTAGTATTTTCAAATACATTAGTAGACTTTGGTTGTTATTCCTATTACATGAGTACTGTGGAATTATAGAAATACAGTCTAAGGACTTTAAATTTATATTTAACTATTCTATACGGAATAGAAACATTAGCCTTGAAATAGTCGAATGATAAGACTGTGGAAAGAAACTTTTGTACGACACTTCTCAGTGTTCAAATAGGTTCTTTTGGGTACTAACTAGAGTTTCTAGTTTAGTAGTCTTAAGCTACGCGGTAATCTAGAGGACTGACCTTTTGTTTGTGAGTTATTGTGTGCTTGGTTTGAATTAAAAATATCACAAATTAATATTCCCGATGAATGAAGTTAAATTACATCTGACTATAAACTGACTTAGGAATTTTGATAAAAGATAATGTCCTCTTGTCCCTGACAGACTATTTGTGATATGTCCCATTGTCTAGACATGATAGATTAGCCTATCTGTTGTAGACCTAACGGAGGAAGCAGTCCAGTCAGGGTCGGATGCTACTGTCTATGGCGGTCAGGTTGGGGCCATAGATCTTTGCCGTTCTTAAATTCAGTCTGATAGAAGGAAGAATGACTTACAAAACTACCTAGGTAATTTCCTCGACACATAAATTAAAGGAAGCCTAGATTAACTTCTCAGTACAGTTGATCCATATTTACAACACAATTTAGGTTTAAATACTTCGAATTGAATGAAACTTTATAATCTATTAATTATAATTTGATATTAAGAATGTAGGGATTAATTAACTTTAAAGCAAATCGTTTGTCTTTAGCATCTAAAAGAATCTAAGTTACTGCTACACAACATAAGAGTCCTACCACTAACTAGACGATCATTGGCCACATTTATCGTTATTTCTATATTTTATAGATTAAGATTAACTAGATATAAGGAATTAATTAGGTCATCAAAGGTTTTAGGTAAGAAGGGGATTGGGTAATGGGGTTGAGGTAGCTAAAGGGTTACAGCTTACCTGAAGGCATCACGTTTATGGAATAACGTAAAAACATTATCGCTAACCACTAATATGAGAGTTCAACTTCAAAATGATCAAAGTGCTGCACAATTTTCCAAACAATTGTTAGCTGTTGGAAATGGAAAAGTCCCAGTTGATGCGACATCTGGATTAATTACTCTTACTACTACTTTACCAATGACTTTTGCCGATTTGTAGACTCTCAATTAGCTCTTATTGAAAATGTTTTCCCAAACATTAGTGAGAATTATCAGAATTATACTTGGTTAAGTCAACGAGCAATTCTTGCCGCAAAGAATAATGATGTACACGCACTGAATTTCACCATTCAATCAAAAATTGCTGGCGATTTGGTGACATACAAATCCGTTGATTCCATAACAAATCCCGATGATGTAGTAAATTATCCAACGGAGTTTTTGAACTCTGTGGAGTTACCAGGATTTCCACCACATAACTTGCAACTCTAAAGTTGGTACAGTTATCATGATATTGCGTAATTTGAATCCACCGCGACTTTGCAACGGTATTCGACTTTCGGTAAAAAGACTTATGCCGAATTTGAATGAGGCAACCATTAATAACGGAAAGTACGCAGGTGAAAATGTATGTATTCCTCGAATACCAATGATTCCGACTGATCTTCCGTTTGACTTCAAATGATTGCAATTTCCAGTTCGCCTTGTGTTCGCAATGACAATTAACAAGTCGCAAGGCCAATCGCTTAGTGTTTGCGGGATAAATTTAGAAAATCATTGTTTTTCACATGGGCAGTTATACGTTGCGTGTTCACGAGTTGGGAAACCATCAGCTTTGTTTGTGTTAACGTCAGACCAAAAAACAATAAATGTGGTTTACTAAAGAGCACTTCAATGAAACGGATAATTTGCGGACACGTATAACGCTTCGATTCAGTATTTACTTTGGATTCACTTTCATTTACTTAGATAAGTTCAAATAATAACACTTCATTTTTGTAATCGAAATGAATTCATTACTGTTGTGAAATGAAATAAAATGTTTCCTTTTCAAATACAAAACAAAAAAAAAATATTCTTCTTCTTTTAATCACCAAACGAAATGTTACATAAAACGAAGCCATCTGGTGGCAAAACGGAGTTCGCCGGGTTTGCTAGTTTGATATAATTTTTTACATTTCCTGACAGTTGATGTCCATTTTCGACTATTGCTGTCTGACATTTGCTGTCACTTTTGTCATTTCCTGTCACTTTTGACATTAAATGTCAGTTTTACATTTCCTGACATTTGATGTAATTATTAACATTTCCTGTCATTTTTGATATTTGCCACTTTGACGTACCTAATGGTGCCGAAGTGCCTAAATGTAATGGTGGGACGAACGGCATATAAAATAATTTAAAATATTTAACATAAAATAATTTATATCCCGTTCGTCCCACCAACACGAATCGATGGCGATTGGTGGAACAAACAGGGTATACTTTTAATTCAGCCTATTAAAATCCCATCGTTTCACTACGAGTGACGAGGCAGGTGGGATGAACGGGACATCACGAATAAACGTGACGTGGACAAGTTAGAAAGAGACTTAATAGGAAATTACGAGTTGGGGAATGAGCTGTTTAGGAAGTAGACGAAAGTTGGATTTAAGGAGTGAAAATGCAGGAAAAGAAAAAGACAATTTAGGAAGTGGTCAACTTTGGAAGTGTTCAAGTTAGGAAGTGGACAAGGTTGTCCGGAGGGGACGCACGATGGGTCAGGAGCATAATTTTCGTCTCTTTAATCACTTTGATGAAAATTTGATTTCTACATTTTACCACAGAGTATCCAGAGTCCCAATAACCTTACAATAATCGAAAAGCTTCCGCACGCCGTTCTACATACATAGACATTGTTATTATAGAGTTCACAATGACATTTGCTCGAATTTAGACTTTTTCTTGTATAGTGTTCAATGTCGCTTGAACGCAATGTCATTATAATTTAAAAATCGTTGACTCAAGGCATTGAGCTCTATGGAGGTGCCCTATTGTTCTATATGAACTATCGGTTATACAAATATGATACAAATCGACATTGTGCTCATAAACTTGTAGCTATCTCGTTTTTACTTACCTATAATTCCGCATGTTAAAAGAGACAACAATATATTAGTCGAACCTATTTTTGGAAAAATTAAAATGTGACGTCATAGCAATGTATGATTGTGGCCGGTCCGCCATTTGTTTTTTCCTTATTTACTTCCAGTTACAGATACGTGAGCTATCAAAGTGAGTCTAGTTTTTGAGTTTTTTGCTAAAATTATTTGATCTCGAGACTTTTTTGCCGTGGATACCATTTGACAAGTGAAAGAAGGCAACAAGAAGTATGCCTTGTTGCAGTGTGGTAGGTCGTGGTGCTAAAAAAAGCCAAAATCGTCCAAACCTTACATTACACTGGTGCGTAATATTATTTTGCAAAATTACCAAACAATACAATAAATCCCTCATATTTAGGCTTTGTTATGAATAGTTAACATAAATTCCTAACGAAGGCACATTAAAATACGTATTTTTGTGGGTTTTGGTAGTGTATTTCAAGACAAATAAAAACTGTTTGTTTGGCGATAGTGTTGTCCTTCAAGGAATTTTTCATATCGATGTTTTCAAGTGTAAATTGTAGTGTACTTAATATTAAACTGGTTTTTTACGTTTTAGGCTGCCCAAAAATAACAGTGAAAGGAAAATATGGCTACAAAGAATACGAGTGGAGAATTTAAAAACTCATACTAAAACCATTAACATTTGTTCTCTTCATTTTGAAGAATTGTGTTTCAATAGAACGTTGAATAACACGACAATGTCGAAGAAGTAGAGTTATTACAAAGTAATCCCAGCTACTCATATGTTCGGAGATGTAATGGTCAAGAGTCCACGGTATCTAACAGACACCTAGCACCACTTCCTCCAATGTGTAACGATGATGAAGTACCACATCCTGTCAATAGAGATGATGACGGAAACCCTGAAAATCCAGTATCAGAAGACATACGTAATATCGAGGACATGCATGAAGAAGAAATTTACAGAACTCCACCGCAAGACGTTGGACCTTCACCAGTTCTTCGGAGATCTACGAGGACTAGGAGAATACCACAACGCCTCAATGACTACCTCCTCGACGAGAAACTATAGAGGGGGAGAATGATATTTAAATCTCCTTTGTATACACAAAGGATCATTGTCTATGATCTTAACATCGTTATCTGTAACAAATGTCTGTCATATGTGTCATATAATTTATCCTAATTTCTTTAGTTAATTAAAGCCATGTTTTTTCTTGGTAATTCGTTATTTATTATGTATCACTACACGAAACTGCTTTACAAATATATCGTCACAAAATATACTAGTATCGATAAATATATCGATGTACAATATGGCAGCACTACGGAAAGCCGCCATTTGTTTTTCCAGGCAAGTTTAGGTATACACGTTTTTTTCGTAGGTATGCCAGTTCCTCTGGTTTCTCTATTCTAAGACTCAAGGTCAAGCGACGAACTGAAAAAAGGCAGCAGTGGAGACGCTCTTTATGCTAACATTTTAGGGAGGTACTCGTAATATTTCTGAAATATGAGTTTGGGAGTACGTACGGGAGGACGTAATCTCTGGAACTTAACATCTAATTTTATGTTTTTGTGTGTATGTTTGTTACTTCTTTGTGCTCTAACGACTTGACGGATTAAGATCAAAATGTAGATAGCTTAAAAATACCTACCCTGGATTAACACAGGCTATCTACTTTTTATCTCAGAAATCGTGAGTGATGACGCGGGGCGCAGTTTGTTTAAAATTAAAAAAGAACCCGAGCCTATAATAAAACAGTTAACAAAATTATTATATAATTATGTATAATACGTTCAAAATAAATTTTTTTTTCTTCCTTTTTATCTACCATCGGCTGTTCAGCCATAATTAGATGTGGTCTTGGGTGGGATATTGAGTTGCTATTCCAGTAAATAGCACCATCTTAACGTTGGGACACTTCAGTTCCTTTGGTCTAGGTTTAGAATATGCCATCTCTTGAGGCGTTTAATGTGATCCTTATCTTGAAGTAGGTCTTTAGCCAGTGTGTTGCTGTGGTTATCTAGTCTTACTTTGTACTTTTTACTGTAGTTGTTTACTTCTTCCCTTATGGTCGGCATTTCTAGGTATTCATGGATTTCGCAATTTCTCACAAACCAGTGTGCACTGGAGATCGTTCTTAGTGCTATATTTTGGAATCGCTGAAGTATCTCCTCAGGTTGGAGTTGCTAGCAGATCCCCAGAGTTCTATTCCGTAGGTCCAGATGGGTTTAATTATAGCCTTGTAGACAAGTAGTTTATTACCGAGAGATAGTTTTGATTTCCGGCCTAGCAGCCATGAAAAGTTTTTGAATTGCATATTTGCCTCTGTTCTCTTGGCTTTAACGTGATTTGCCCATGTTACTCGTCTATCTAAGTGCAGGCCTAGGTACTTTACTGAGTTGCTTGTTGGCAGGGTTCCTCGTTCCATATGTACTGGTGCGCAGTCCCCTTTTCTGAGTGAGAAGAAAACCTGCGTGGATTTTGTTACGCTGGACTTGATTCTCCATTTTTGAAGCCATTGGTTGATCTTATCTAGCTGTACCTGCAGTTTAGAGGACGCTTTTTCTGGGTCGGTATCGCTTGCAAGACATGCAGTATCGTCGGCATAGGTCGCTGTCACTACCTCTGGTGTCTCAGGCAGGTCTGCCGTATAAATGGAGTAAAGAACAGGTCCCAGCACTGACCCTTGTGGTACCGAGGCCATTATTGGATAAAGCCTTGAAAATTCTTCCTCATATTTTACTTGGAACTTTCGTTGTTCCAGGTATGATTTTAGGGTCATGTAGAATGAGTTTGGTAGCAAGGTTTTAAGCTTGTATAGAAGTCCCTTATGCCAGACTTTGTCAAATGCTTGTTGAATGTCTAAGAATACAGCAGAACAGTACTCTTTTTTCTCGAGGGATTGTCTGATTTTGTGTATCACTCTGTGCACTTGCTCTACTGTAGCATGTTTCTCCCGAAACCCAAATTGGTGATCCGGGATGATCTTGTTCTCGTCTAAGAATGGTTTAAGCCTGGTCAGTAAAACTTTCTCGAACAGTTTTGATAGGATCGGAAGTAAACTTATTGGTCTATATGAGCCGGGTTCAGTTGGTGGTTTTCCGGGTTTGGGCATCATGCATATTGTCGAAATCTTCCACAAGACTGGGTAGTGATGTATCCGTAGTATCGCGTTGAATAACATTGTTAGAAATACTATCGATTTTTTGGGCAGTTGTTTGAGAACTTCTCCCGTTATCAAATCGAAGCCTGGTGCCTTTTTGTTTTCCAGCCTGCAGATCATTTTCTTTAGTTCTGGGGGAGTAACAAGTGTCACAGTACATAAAAATATTTATAGTTTTAATCCACTCCATAGTTTTTCCTTCAAGAACAATTTACGCGTCACTCTCGTAACAATGTTGCGCGAGATTATTTGTTTCTTTTTCTCTTGCATATTTGTTTAACGAAATTGTTAAAAGAGATACGCTATCGAGGTGCCAAGGTCGGGCGGTGGCCGTTTCATTTTGCTATTAAAACGAAAATTATTGAAATTATAATGAAAACATGCATTATGGATACTTACAGTCGTAAATTGGTTATGATACTTACCTAAAATATAAAACACATTCATTTTTACGCACTTTTCTCATGTCGTTTGGGCAGAAAATCACCGAGCACTTTGGCATCGCGGACGTTGTACTAGGATTGCGGTCTCCTTACAACTAAACCAAAACTCTTCACATTGCGTAGCGTGAAAAGAGTTTGGCGTGGATAATTTTTTTGGCTATTTGTGTCTCTGCATACTCTGTGCATTTTACTCAATGAATATACAGGGTGTTAGTGTAAACATTCTTATCCTTCAAACAAGAGATCATGAGTATCATGAGTAAAGTCTAAAACGGGTGAAAAAAATATTACCAAACTAATCGTTTTTGATGGATTTTCATAATTACATATATGGTATATAAACGAAACAAAAATTCATTAATAAAAAACCTGGATTTACATAAAAAAAAAAATATTAAACTTAATAATCGTATTTTTTAGATATAAGCGGATTTTAACTAATGCAATGGACATAATTAAAACAATATTCTACATTGACATGATAAAAAATAACACTTAAACATTTATAAATATATTTTGACTAAAACAAAATTATTTTAATTAAAACTTTCTTTTTAATGCGGAACAAAGTAATATAATAAGTAAAATAAAATGATATTTAAACAAAATGTAATTTATAATGTTTAAATAGATATGTAGAATTTTAATTAATTATGCCCATCGGACAATCCACCAAAACACATGAAAAATAAGACATTTTTGTTTTAGTGGCAATGTTTTTATATAAATAAATGATTTTATATTTATTTTAGTTTCGTTTACAGTCTATATAATTATCTAAGATTATAACTGCAAAATATTCATTAATATATTTTGAAAACTGAGAATGTTACAGAATTTAGAGACGATAATTACGCGCGTGACCCATAGCGCAACGGTGTCCCCACTAAGGGCCAATAGGAATAGTTTAGATTATTCTAGTTACAATAATGATAAATAATACTTTACATGACATGGGACATGGACATTTTCACAAAGCATGATCGGGCCTAAATTAAGCAGAAATGTTTAGATCTGGAACAAAAAGCTGCAGACCAAAACAAAATTTTTATCCCGTGGCGAGAATCGAACCCGGAACCGTCTACGTCGACAACTGCACCACTAAGTGTAGGTACCTATGTTATTGGATCACGTGCCTTAAATTATTAATACTAGGTTCTGGTATGGAATTCAAAATCCTACTAAAAGTCAAAGTTTGTGAGTATGGATGTTTGAATGTTTATTCCTCTTTCACGCAAAAACTACTGAACTGATTAGGCTGAAATTTGGTCTGGGTATACTCAGATGTTATGTAATGTATTTTTAGGTTATTTTTATCATCCTATTTAATGCGAGCGAAGGCGCGGGTTGCAGCTTGTATCTTATATTTTTCAAGTGAATATTAACCAGGACAGAGAAAAGTGCAGTTTGCAAGAAGATGCCGACCATGATTCCTCTTAAAAATGGATTTAATAGTTTGAATGCTTCAATTTTTTTTGTGTACTGTTTGATAAAAGAATCCATTAGCATGTAAGGTACTCCCGCGATGAGTTGTAAGAACAAGAATTTAAATATCATAACTGAAATAATAAAAAACCAATTATTACATAAAAACTTCGAATAGATTCGCTTTTGTAAAAAAAGGATCCGAGGCGGGCTATTATAAGTTAAATTCCTGAATATATATTTATTTGTGTGTAAAAAACAGCTTTAATATTAAAGAATAGGAAGTCTGTTTTAGTATCTGTAAAAACATCAAAGTATGTTCTTAGTATGTTCTAAGTATTACCTCTATCCACTATTGGTGAATACACATCAAAAGTATACATATTCATGGAAAACACAGAGGCCAAACATACGAATTTCTGTAAGCTAGCCCATCTAAACCGAGAGTCAGCAATCTCCTAGAAAAATAAATAAAGTAACAAAATTAATACAAATAACATTATTTTTCTGAAAAAACAAAAAATAAATAAAAAAGTCGTTTATGTTACCCACAGGTTGCATTGCATCCATGTTTATGCATTCAATTCGTTAGCGAAGGATTCTTTAAATATTGCAGGGATCTATGAATGTTAGTTTCTGTCACACATTTAAAGCTGACATGATAGAAAAATAAATATTCCACCCTACGCCTACAGCCTGCCCGCAACCTAACGTCACACTACAGCTAGCGTCACTTGTCATTATTTATATTTGTGTTGTTTGTGTTCACACATTATTTTCTTGCAAAATAATGTAAAATCAAGAGTTAGATTATTTTATTGCAGAAATAACATGGGAAAACTAAATAGAATCAAGGATTATGTATAATTAACATGATGAAAATTTTTAGATAAAAATAGACGAATCAGTTACAAAAAAAAATATCTAGAAATCGGAAGAACAGGAAGGTTGGTTCTAACAATCATATATCCCTATGATAACTTGAATGAATGCACAGTGGGTTCTTTCTTTGATAACTTATAACGAGTCTGAGAACTAATTCATCCAAATGAAGAACTACCCTCATTTTTCCATGTGCAACTTGTGTTCAATACTGGTTGACGAAAAGGTACGGAGTACCTTAAGGCTTTATTAATTGACATCATCATCGTCGATAATTGTACCTCCTAAATATGTATGTTTAATGTTGTGTATAGGTTTTTTACTATAAAGTGAACCGTAAATCAACCGAACCATTAAATTAAAAATACTGGTCCGAGATTATAATCGCCTTTTACCTAAATGTTGAGTGGCTTGCGACAATACCCTATATGGATAGCAAAAACCTCCTTCTTCACTTTTATAGTGTAGAGATGAACCATGCACCCTATAATATGGATGGTTATGGATGGTTATGGTACCACTGTGTTTCTCCACTTGTAAATGTGTCGAGGTGAACCATGCACCCTTTAAGGGTAGCATTTATGGTTATTACTTTATCCCTCCACTCGTATAGTGCCAAGATGAACCAAGCACCCTATAATAATGGTTACTAACGTGTGTTATTAAATGGTTAAGATTGTTTTTTTAATTGCACTTCACGCAGTGTCAAGAAAAACCATCCGTGCACCCTGGGTAGCAATAAATGATCACATACTGTATACCTCCGCTTGTGTAGTGTCGAAATGAACCATGCACTCTACATGTGTAGTAGTAATGGTTACTAGTGTTTATCTCCACTTGTGAAGTGTAGTTTATGGGTACTAACAAATATAAAAAAGTAATGATAATAATGCATATTGCCTCCCGAAGCACTAGGGCACAGCCCGAGATAGCGAAAATGAAAAACACATAATAAATATCATAGCAAAATAAATAAATAAACTATTTCAGAATAGCCTTATTGGTCCTACGGTTTGAGTAGGACGTTTATGTAGGAATAGATACTACTATGGAGTACGAGGTAACGCGCTCACATTACTGTCCAGCATGCTAAAATCTAGGTCGCAGGTAGTTGTTGGAGATAACGGGAATATTCGATCTTGTCCTCTTACAACAACCATGGGTCTACACCCATGGTCTACCTCAGGGGTCTGCGGTTTCGAATATCTTGTTTTCCATGCTTCTTAACGATCTTCCGGAGGCTGTGAGCACTGCGGAAATCTTTATGTATGCCGATGACGTGGTCGCCGTAGTCTCTGGTGAAACAGTGGACGCCTTAGAGCATAATCTAAACCTGCGCGTCCACACTTACAGAGTGGTTCAAAGCAAACGGGCTTGTCTTGAACATCTCAAAGACGCACTTCATGCACATCTGCCTGTCCGGACGCCTCCCTAGAGCCCTATCGGCTGTCGCTGGTGGGACAGTTATCAACCACGTTTTTGGGTTTTGAGCTTGACAGGAGTCTCACGTGGGAGTCCTACATTGATAAAGTGTGCGGAAAATTTGGTGGGGCGTGCTACGCACTTAGCCGACTGGCAACGCGCCTTCCGCATGCAGAAGCGTGCCATACGTGCAATGGTGAAAATACCACAGGACGTCTCCGCAAAACCTTACTTCAAAGAGCTGAAAATACATACCGTTCCATGCATTGTGATATTCCAGGTATCGGTGTATGTGAACAACTTGGAATTGTTTACTAGGAATAGCGACGTGCACAGGTATAATACTCGGCGAGCGGACAAGCTGACCAGCAGCCACCCTACCGCGTACCATCGCGAAGTCTGGGAAGTTAACGCGCATAATGGGACCGATAGTTGTAATGTTTATCTAGAAACTTTGTACTTTTCTTTCTTTTTTTATGTAAATACTGACTTAGAATCGAAGATATGAGTCTGTTTATCTGGAAACTCTGTACTTTCTTTACCTTTTCATGTAAATATTGATTTGAAATCGAAGATAGTCTTCTCATACTAATGTCGACCTTTGATTTGTGTACTTTTCGTTAGATATACATGTAAATTCTTACTTGGAAATGAAGATATGAGTTCCTCCATTCTCTTACATACATATCTTATTTATACATATTTCTCGTGATTTCGATAGAAAATCCAACTTTTTCTTATTTTTTTCTGTAAAATGATTCATACACCCATCGATACCGCGTAATTTTCTAATTGTAAAGCAAAAACACCGAAATTTATATTTTGATTCTAAAGCTATGTTTTTTATAGAAAAACATGATAATTTCTCTTAGTGTCATTTTAATGTCTGTCAAAACTCTATATTTATCGTCTAAAATGTGATAGGTTCCATATAACTGACATGAAAACTCTACGCTAATAGGGTCTTGTAAAGTTTTTATATGGAATCTAACTAAAACCTTTGTAAAAAACGCTGGCTGGTAATGTATTCAAACCATTCAATTGGAATTTCGGAGTTTAAAAACAAATTGATATAAATAGAGCACATTCGCAAGAATGGATCAGTTCACTCCTGGGTCTTGAAAAGACAGTTACTACCTTGAAGAAGTACCTCACCTCCAATAACTACTGAAAAAAAGTCTACCCTGGCCTCTGAAGAAGACCTCCTCCTATCCTGAAGAAGAGCCGGCCCTGAGGAACCCTTGACTCCTTAATATTCTAAACCCATCTCTCCTACCTCCCAGGTCCAGAGCTCACAGCATCCGCTGGCTTACTGACGAAGCTCAAAAGCTTCGAACAGCAGACCTGGCTCCAGCTTCCAGGCCCCAACAATCACTGACCTTCGAACAGCGGTCCCAGCTCCAGAGCCTACCCTGGTTTCGTCTACTGGCCTCTGAAGAAGACGTCCTCCTACCCTGAAGAAGAGCCGGCCCTGAGGAACCCTTGACTCCTTAATCTTCTAAGCCCATCTCTCATACCTCCCAGGACCGGAGCTCACAGTATCCGCTGCCTTATTGACTTCGAGCTTCGATCAGTAGTCCTGGCTCCAGCTTCCAACAACCACTGACTCCGAGCTTCGAGTAGCAGACCCAGCTCCAGCTCCCGACTTCTCAATAGACGCATCTTTCAAATCTTAGGGGGAAGTCCCCTAGTGGCGGACAACTAAGGTTTTTTGACAATTAAAAAAAGGAGATTTGAATAAAATATATTTATTTATCAATTAAGTACGTCAATGAAATTTAAAATCAAAATAAATATACAAAAATGCAACGTTTACATAATCATTAATTGAAACTTAAATCAAAATTTGGTCAGAAAAAAATTGTATCATTGCAAGTGGCACCTAGTACCGGACGGAATTAACTTCGAACATAAATCATACATCGTAGGCCTCTTAACATTCATGATCTCTATAGATTCGTGAGTCCACTCAGCTGCTAGAGCTTCAACAACTCGGCAGCTGGAGCATTGTATCCGATTTTCATAAGCACACTACGCAAGTAGTTCTTATGTTATACATTTTAGTATGTGGGTCCATTTTATTTGCTTTCCATGGTTCAGTAAAATAAATTTATCATGCAGAGTGCTTATCCGTAAGTTATAGCACTCATTGTTCAGCAAAGGTTCTCTCAAAGTGATTTTTTAGTTTAGTAAACAAAACCTTCTCTGGCTTCCGGTGAACTATTTTGGTCCTAGCTTCCCTTATTTTTTTCTTTTTCATTGCGATTTCTCTCGGTTCTTCTAGTCTCTAAAACAAAGTAAACCATATATAATCAAAAGCATAAATACTTATGAGAAAAAGCAACTTAATTTTTGTCCGGCGTTAAGGGACGACTTAGTGTCCGGTGCCAGGGGACAGAAAATCCCCAAAATTACTTGTGTTAGGTCAAAACCTCTTCGTTACTCAACAAAAACTATTATAAATATCAAATATCCATGGATCACTTGTAGTATAATAACAATAACTATAAACACAAATACTAAAACATCGCAATAAAACTTACTTATATCTTATGTGACGCAGCGTATTCCCGCCAAAAGTAGTAAATAACTTCTCCCACCATGGCCTCGGGCGTCAGTAGCATACCGCGCCTCGGGGCCTGGTATCAAAATGCGCTCCCGCGTCCCTTTCAATCGTTTTTGAATCGAAAGTGTTGTGACTTTCCGAGATAGTACGCACGTCCGAAGCTGGGTGCCGTCCGGCGTTACGAGACTTCCCCCTACACCTAAGGTTACTGTATAAGTTAGGGATCATTAGGTATCATTAATAAAAATCTTGAAGTCTCTTAACTTAAAACTTAAAATAACTTGTGCGTAGGAGACCTTCAGTCTCCTACGTTACACAGTATATAACAGTCTTCCAGAAATTATCACAAAGGCAACTAGTCTGACATGCTTTAAAAACAAGCTAAAGCACTGGCTCACTGACAACAGCTTTTACAGCTATGAGGAATTCCTAGCCTGTAAAAGTGACTGAATGTACATAATTATCTAGCTGTAAATACTCCGTATATTGTTGTTTTTATTGATCTTTCATATTTTTATGGACTTTTCTATTTGTTATTGATATTTAATTTGATTTAGTAATTGAATTATTTGAATTTTTTATTATTGAATTATGTGACTGTACGTAATTAAAACAAATGTGTCGTGTTATTCCTGAAATCGACGAAATAAATGATTATTTGATTATTAGACCCAACACGTGGAACAGCAAGTGGGGTCGAATCTCCAAGGAATCTTAAATTTTTAAAACAAAATAACAGCCATGTAGAATGAAACTAAGTAACTAACATGTTGAAGTTCTTAACAAATTGTTATATTATAACAAAACAGACTTCACAAAAAACACCCTTTCTGTACATCAAAAATTTTCAGTGCTCATGACGTACAACGTTATCACATTGAAATTATTTTACATAATATGTGATTGTATAAATTAAAAAAAATCTTATTTCGAACAGTGAATTCAACTTCAACTTTTTGGTTAATGGCTCTGCGTCTGGATTGACACAATTCTGCCAGTATCTGTCTCATGATAGCATCGCAAGCTTTTTATTGGATTGCATTTGTTATAGTTTTAAAGCAGTATTTACAAAGAAAAAACATTGATTGTGAACAACAAAATACGTTATATTACAAAACTACAGAAAAGAAAAAAAGAAAAACAATGTTAAAATAACTCAAGCAATTACCTATTTTTCTAATATATAAACACATAAAGAGAAAGGACTTACAACTAATTACAACTTTATATCATTATTATATACAAATTTACATAAGGCATAGTTAATTTTCGGGGAGAAGCAGAGAGATAAAATACATTTCATACAAGTTGGAAGAGGGACATCAGGGGGGAGCGAATCATATAAGGAGAGAGAAACAATAGGGCAGCTGAAAAATATGTGATCTACGTGACCTTCATCTATGCCACACTCACATAAAGAATGGTCCCTGATCCGAAGTCTCGCTAGGAAGACAGGAGCAAAAGAGTAGCCTAGCCTTAGTCTACAAATGGTCGAGGTGGTAGTTTTATTGAATTTTCGGAACTTAAAAAACCACGGCAATTGCGGGATGTCCGGTTGGACATCGGCATAATGCTTACCTTTAATAAGTTTTGATTCATTCCAACGATCCGTCCAAGTCTTCTGGAGATCATTTTTAGGAAGGAGGTATATGTCGTGGCAGAATAAATGAAAATGTTCAAGCGAACCTAACTGAGCCGCCGCTTTTGCACAGGAATCAGCAGTTTCATTACCTGGAATCCCAGAATGACCTGGAACCCAGACAAGAACTACATCAATGCAGAGATTATGGCACTCATAAAGGGCTGACGAATTTGAAGGATCAGAGGGAAACGTGAAATGTCTTTAAAAGGGTTAGAAATAATTGATTGCAGACAACTTCTAGAATAAGAAAAAATTATAGATTTGTTTAAACTATGAGATTTTACAAACCGAATAGCTTCTAACAAAGCAACAGCCTCACCAGTCAAAACTGACGAGGAGGAGGGGATTTAAAACTTAGAGTAATATTTGTAAAAGGCATCCAAACCGCTGCTCCAACCACACTATCTGTTGACAATTTAAACGCGTCAGTAAAAATTGAGTGCCATCCACAAAATTTTGTATCAACTTCCGAATTAAATATTCCCCTCGCATCAACAGAATTCCTAAATATTCCAATACGCAATAAAACCTGTGGGTGGAAAATTAAAGCATCATAGGGAATGGAATATAAAGGATGAGATGGGAACTGCATGACAGGACTTGGAAGTTCTGAAATTTTTTTGAAACTACGGAGCAGACAGGCAATCTTATCAGTATATCGAAATAAACTAAGAAGATGATTTAGTTTTGAGAAAAGGGGGTGATTACACAAAGATATACAAGGAGTTTTGGGCTAATTTGAATAAAAACCTATTAGAAAGATATTGTCGGCGTAAAAATAGTGGAGGCTCACCACACTCAACCTGCATAGCATTTATGGACGAATACTTCATCGCTCCAATTATAATGCGAAGACATTTCGATTGAATTTTTACTGCATAAGTTTAAAAGAAAAGAGCCATAATCGAAATGATTTCTTACTATGGCATTATATACCAATTTTTGGGTGTATGGATGAGAGCCCCACCATACACCGGAAAGTGATCGAAGAATATTAGTGTTTTTTTTCGCATTTTTGGGTAATTAAAATAAAATGTTGAGAACCGGTCAATTTAGAGTCTAACGTTAAACCTAAAAATTTGACATGACTGGATATAGGGACAGTGTCACCGTCAATATAAATAGTTACAGGTGGGTATCCGTTTTTTTGTAAAAATGACAGCTGAACTCTTTGCCGCAGACAAGGATAGACCGTGATCCATAAGCCAGTCACTGATGTATGGTATGATAGAGCTGAATTGAGTCGAGCACATGCCTCATCAAGGGATGAGGATGATATGTATAGAGTAAGATCATAAAAATACTGTAGTAAATTACAGAAAGATTCGACAGTCTGGTCAAGATCATAAGTGTAAAGGCTATAAAGTAGAGAACTCAAAACTGACCCTTGAGGTAAGCCCTTCCAGACTAACCTAGGGGGAAGGAGCCCATGGCAAGATTTAATGACCATAGATCTTTCCATAAGAAGGTTACCAATAAATCGGACCAGTTTCTGGGGAACGGTAAGATGGAGAAGTTTCCTCATAAGTCTTGGGAGCTGGACGCTATCGTATGCAGCAGCAATGTCGAGGAATATAGCTAGGATATTATTTTTTTCTTTAAAAGCTATATGAATATCCGAAGTCAGTAAACTAAGGTTATCTAGAGTTCCCATACCTTTTCTAAAACCAAACTGAGTTTTAGAGAGGATATATCCGTTCTCAGCCAACCATTGTAGGCGGCGGTTTATTATCTGTTCCGTCACTTTGGCCATAACAGACGACGACGCTATGGGTCTACGACTGGATGGATCAGAGGGATCTTTGCTAGGCTTGAGAATAGGTACAATAATTTGGGACTTCCATTGATCTGAAACTACACCAAAATCAAAAAAATTATTAACTAGAGATTATAAGCTAAACAGATATATCTATCTGTTTAGCTTCTATGGAGGCTTTAACAAGAAAGGAATAAGGGATTTTATCTATACCAGGGGAAGAGTCTGTCAGTCCGTCAAGAGTAAGGGTCAATTCACTAAAAGAAAAGGGGGCGTCTAAGCTGTCAGTGGAAGGAAGGAAAGAGGGAGGGGATGGAAAAGAATTACGAAAAGGGGCAGAGGGGGGAGCGAGTTTATCAGAAAAGGCCTCTAGCCAAGAACAAGGATCATTAGCTGTCAAATTATCAATAGCACAAGACCCTCTAAAGCGCCTTATTTGCTTCCATACAAGATCTAGGAGATAGGCTTTCACAAAATCATATCCAGCCTTGCTTTTTCTTTAAACAGATAGTTTTCTAAACTTTGCCGCTGATTTTTGATAATTCAAATAATTTTCCATGGTCATAGAACGACAATAAGCATTCTCAGCCGCCTTACGCTCATTAACCGATACTGTGCATTCTGAATCCCACCATGGGGTGGAGACCTTAAAATCACGTGAGGGCTTTTTTATAGGGATATGGCGATCTGCACATGCAATAATGCATTCAATAAAATTAGCGTCGGAAGAAGCAGGGGACTCTTCAGATATAGAAAAAGATTCCAAACAAGAATCCAGCGAAGATGAGTAAGATGACCAGTCAGCTTGAGCTGGGATGTATTTTAAAGATGGAGATGGGTTACAAAGAGGTGAGACGCTATTCGAGTTAGTAATTGAAAGAATTATAGGGAAATGATCACTACCAAATGAGTGAGGTAAGACTTTCCATAAAATATCAGGAAGAAGTAAAGGAGAACAGAGAGGGAGATCGATAGCGCTTTTAGGATTTTGATTAGGAAGAGTCCTGCGGGTGGGACACCCATCATTAAGAGTACAGAGGTTAGCTTCATCAATAATTTCCAAAAGAGAAAGGCCAAACAAATTGGAGTGGCTGTGACCCCAGACAGTGTTATGTCCATTACAAATATCAAATATCAAAGTGCTTTATTTCCTTTAGACCTTACAGGACCCTTGGACACGTCACAAAATTAAAATTACATAAGTAAAACAGGAAAATAAAGTGATCACTTTGATTTTTTGTTCACTTCAATCTTTTTAAGGTAAAGTAAAGAAGCGAACAAGAAACCTTTACCTTGTTAGGTTGTTAGTTTTCGAGTTGGAGCAAAAGTCGTCCCATACTTTTTTATCCTCTAGATAATCTGATATTTTGTAATTGTATTTGTTTTTACAAAGGATATGTTTGATAGTTTGTTTGAATTTATTTATTGATAATTTTTGCAAGTCACTCGGAGTTTTGTTGTAGAAGCGTATACATTGCCCTTTAAAAGATACACTAATCTTGTGCAGCCGAGTTTTGGGCAAAGCGAGTTTGTTCTTATTTCTAGTATTTACATTATGTATGTCGCAATTTTTAGGGAATCGATCGATATTTCTATGAGTGTACAATAAGTTTTCATAAATATATTGACATGGTACAGTCATTATATTTATTTCTTTGAATTTACATACAATCACCCATTATAACCTTAGGAGAAGGAATGGAAGAGAAAATAAGAAGGATATCCGGAATCATAGTATAGTTGGGATGGGGAATATATATATGTAGATATAAAAGATATACCAAAGGACTTGACACCAACAGCGTTGATGTCATCGAGGAGGGGCCTAAGGGAGATTTGAGAGAATGAAAGGGAGCGCCGAACTAATAGGGCACTCCCGGCATGCCCGTCAGCCCTGTCCGCTCGGAGACAAGAGAACCCTGAGATCCGGAAATGGGAACCAGGCCTCAACCATGTCTCCGAGATGGCAATGACTGACGGGCTATACCTATTAATTAAGTAAGTTCATGGCGTTTAGCTCGAATGTTTTGACAGTTCCATTGCAAAACAGTCAGAGGATTCATTCTGGGAGGTCAATGAAATGAGTTGTGATAATTTTGAAGCAACGTTGTTCGGTACAGGAAGTGAGTTCGTAAGAATAATGTTTATGATTAAGTTTAAAAGAGTTTCTTACATATTATTATTTTGGGAAGGTTTGTTTAGTGCACAGCCATTAGGCACCAAAGAGATTGGCGTAGAAACAATATCTCTATGGGCGACCTTATCATAAGTCCAAACTTGTGGGGATGTAGGTTTTGGAGAAGCGTAAACAGTTTTTGCAAACGTACGTTGAGATTGGGGGACAGGTCTTCGTGAGGGTTGAGGGGGCGATTGGGAGAAAAGGTCCTGCGAGAATAATTCTTGAGTAACTTCAGTATAGGGGCGCGAAGTTCTTGGAAACTGGGTAGAGGCCTTCTCATAGGAAATACAGTTTTGTGCCATGACAGCCTTGATTGAACGTTGTCTCACTTGTTCTGGGCAACTTTTACTGGTCGCAAAATGCCGCCCCGAACAGTGTAGACAAGATGCTTCAACCTCAGGGATATCACAGCTGTCTCCAGGGTGTTCTTTGGAACACCTGAAACATCGTGGATGTGAACTACACTGTATTTTCGTGTGACCATACCTGCAGCATGAATGGCACTGGATCGTGGGGTAAGTATATAATTCCACCGGCAAGGAGTTATAATAGAGAAATACTCTAGGAAGTAAGAATTGGCCTTTAAAAGTAATAACAACTGTTTGAGTTGGAATCCATGAAACTTTGCCATCATCCAAAACTTTTCTACTTAACCGTCGAGCTTTTAGTACGATTCCGCATCCAGCAGGAACAACCACGTCTTCCACAAACTCCTGCATAGGTAAATCAGTCGGGACCTGGCGTACCAGTCCCATGCGAGTTACATTGTAGGTTGGGATTGTTGCAATTATTTTGGACATGGGGAGAATAGATGAATCAATGAAGTTGTTAGTATCTTCCAAGGTTTTAAATTGCACTGAAATTTTGTTCCGACCTAATTGCTTCACACCTTCTTCGCATATTCACTCAATTTCATTATTGGCTAATAACTTACCAAATCGAATGGCCTTAAATGTAGTGCCCGCGGCGGGCTCAGGTTCAACACGGGAAACAGTTACAATAAATGGCCCTTTGTCAGTTTTCGAGTAGGTAAGATTAGCACCCTCCTCAATAGATGGGTGAGTGTAGACTGTCTGTAAGGGCGGTACCGTCAGGTTTGACGTTGCTTTTTTCGCTGGGACAGCGGCTTCCCTATCAGTCATCGTCTTGCAGGAGTTAGCCTTCATTCTCCTCTTAGTTCCTTTTGAGTCTCTAGGATTAGGTTCCGGGGGCATGGGAGAGACGGGACTGCACCCGTCCATGACGGAGAAGATGGACAAGAGCGGTCACAAAATAAGAAATCAGCGAATAGGACCTAGATACTAAAATAAACAAAATAAAAATGGTATCAAGCTAATTCTAACTAAAATAATGATATTTCTTTATAAATAACTGAAAAATTACTCTACTAAATAAGCTTGTTCCGCTGTCAATCGTCTTGACAGAATCTTTTCGAACAGTGAATTAAATGAATTATTAATAATATGTAGTCACAGAATAAATATACTTATTTCACCATTTGGACTGTATGTGTATAGAAATTAAAATACCTAAAATTTCAGTGCATTAAAATGCATTAACACAACCAAACGTTTTTTTACTGTACGCTACAATTAATAAATATTACTCTTACCCACTTCCCTCTTATCACATACGTAGTATGTATATGTATATAAGGATTTGGCAGCCAAGCAAAACTATTATTGTTGTTTCTTTATGAAGCTTTAATGCCTTTGTCTATATTGACCCATGGCTCGGCTACAATTCGCTATTATGTTATATATAATTAATAAGTAAATACAATAAAAATGCACCACTAACGTCAGGTTCTTCATGTGTGCGTCTGCATAGTCCTTCTTCTTCGCCAACACTTTGGACTGCCTCACAATCATGTCGTGTAAAAAATAAACAAAACGGATTTTAATGAAACCGAACATCATAATCATCATGCCAAGTTTTACATAACAGGATGCATCCTGGATGATGCATTAAACCTTTGCATTGCCGACCTGCTCTTACAAAACGTTCATATATCGTTATACGTTCATATACGTTCGTATTCGTTCGATATCAACTAACTCTTTAACTACGATTGGGACTTGGGATGTATTTTAGGGGCAACAGGCGCCTAACAGGAACGCTATTCATTTAACACAGTTTTAAATGAATACTTAATGTTATAAAAACTAATTACTGTGGCCTCTTCTCAAATACTTGAATCAAGAATCTTACTCAAAGCAACATACAAATCAAGTGGTTTTTTATGGTACGAGTACTAGATAACATTTCTTTGAATTTTGAACTAATTATTTATGATATTTTTGACGACCTAGAACCTTCCGTCCATTCATGGGCTTGCATGTGTTGCATTTGCAATTAAAATCAACTTTGACAAAACAAAACAATCCGTACGTGAACTCGATGACCACCTTTTCAGCGCAGCTTTCAGAAGAGCAATAAAAAAGTTGCTCTTCGATATTATGAGACATAGATAGTGTTTGTTTGTATGTCCAGCCTTTTCTCCATGACCATCCACTGCCACCCACTTGCGGTTGCAGTGGTGGAAGGCCCTATGTGTGCACTTGCAAGTAAGAGAGTTTGGTTGTTGTAGGTGGAAGTGTGGGAAATTGGGAGGTAAAAAGTGTAATGAGATACTTCTATCATTTTGTGTCACAATGTGTTAGATTGTACGACTCATATAAGTTCGGAACAGTGCTGAATGGCGTAAACTACATAAGTGCGTGATAATATCGAGAAATTTTCTGCAATTTTTCAGATTTTTCCAGAATGTTCTATAAAATTCCAGACTTTCCAGATTTTTTCCAGCATGTTCAAGAGTAGGTGTATAATCTTAAACGTTCGAAAATAGTCGGAAATAATCTTAATATTTTAAAATGATGTAGGATGGTCTGTTATCGTCTAGAATTCTATCACACGTTCTGGAATATTCGTTAATGTTCCAGAACGACCTAGAAATTGCGAAAAAAACTATTGAAGATAATTAAGAATTATTTTTAAAATGATGTAAGATCGTTTATCGTCGTCCTGAAAGCTCTCAAATGTTCTAGAATATTCCTAAATGTTTAAAAACGAATTAAAAATTAAAAATAATCTAACAAATTTAAAAATGTTGTAGGATAGTTGAAAATAAGTCAATCGAATCCGCATACACTAAATACAACTAACATTTAAGAGTAAACAAAGATTTAAGTACACATGTACCTAAGATACAGAAACTAATTTTATAACCATTAAGTGTGCGATGTATGTATTTTGACCCGAGCAACGCCCGGTTTCGCTGCTAGTACATACATAATAGGCTTAAGGAATGTAATTATTATTACTTACCTATCGATAGTAATAATGTTTAAAAGCGTATTTCGTTTGCAACCAACAAAGTTCGATATTTGTATTTTAGTTATAAAAATACTCTAAACATCTGCAATAAGTTATAGAATCGGCCGTTAACGCTGAAGTATAACTGCAAATTAAACGTACTCATCTGTGACGTTCCATTATAATTAAAAGAGGCGTTAACGAAAGATTCTTTACTGCCCTACCCAACCCAATTGAGTCCCAAGCCAAAATTAAACAAATCTCAAATCTGTATGGTTACTCTAAAATAATGACAAGTGACGCTAGCTGTCAGTGTGATGTTAGTTTGCGGGCAGTTTGTAGGCGAAGGGTGGAATATTCTTTCTTTCAGGTCAGCTTTAAATGTTTGGCAGCAGTTAGCATTCGTAGATTGCTGCAATAGGTTATAGAATCCTTCATTAACGCCTCGTATAACTGTAATCGAACGTCAAAGGTGAATTCGTAAATATTTTTTTTGCCTAATCATTTAACAACATAAGATTTTGAACCTGTTAGGATTTTGCTAAGCATTTTCATTTGTCTCAAGGTGCAAATCGAACCCACAACCACCGGCGTCGCAGGCTGCCATACAAAAAACTAGATTGTTTTGGCTATTTTTGGACTACTTTGAACTGTAATGGGAAGAACTTTTGACTGGATGTGTATAACTATTGCCACTATAAGAACAAATAATAAAAATAAATGTAATAATAATAGGTATTCCTACATCCATACCAAGTTGAGTACCGACCACCGGAGCAACGTCGAGCGCGGTCAGTACTAAGAAGAGTGATCGCATCATATTGGTTTTTTACTATTTTTAGATTTTTTTTAATCCGTTTTTCGCAAAATATCTATGTACAATGGTACGGAATCCTCAATGGGTGAGTCGGCTTGCACTTGACCTGTTTTATTTTGGGTATTTTGCTATAAGTTTGGTTAAGGCTGGATCTTTTCAAATTAAACGTAATAGATAGGTACTTAGTTAACATTTTAACAGGGTCTGTATTACTATTTGCGGCGATAATAAAATAAATATTAGAATTAAAGAGGGCTTCGTTAATTCTTATGTTTACTTTTCTTATTTTTTATTTTAGCAGGTAAAAAAATACACATCTTTATGAAACAGACGGACAGAAAAACGGATGGACGGACGGACGGGCGGACGGACGGACGTCAGTTCGTACCTGACGGTTTAGGGTAACATATCCTAAATGCTTTATGTTTGATGCAACTTATCCTTCGTGAATAAGATAAATGCAATGTTAAACTGAAACTTTAATCTATGATTTGTTTGTTACCCACGCAGAAAAAAAAACCAAAAAGCTGCCTAAAAAACGTACAAGTGTTAAAAATTACGTTTAAAAATTAATAATTAACCTGCAGGGCAGCTTTTGGCGAGCTGTTGGTGAGTAGCGACACCACGGGTATACCGAGTGCTCCCGGGGAAGTTCCTGGTTCTCGTCTCCGCTTGCGGAGTGGTATCCCAAGAGAACCAGATCCCCACCTCTTGCTTGCCTTCATTGGCCGGTCTGAGTGGAGTCGCGAGAGATGCATCTTAGGATGTAGACTCGGGGGTGAAAGTGTCTAATGGCGTAATGACGAGGAAACCCGCTCACGTGTCTTCGTGATGCTGAAATCGGGGCCGCACCTCTCGACACCCCTTAGTCGTTTGCACCGATGTTGTTCCTTTACCGGCATTTACGCCAACATTTTGAGGAACCCATCTAGCATTCGGCAAGCCACCGTATGCCGCTTGTAACAGTATTGAGAGTATGTGGCAGGCATCCATAGTTTCCCCCATAGCCCAATTACCCAGTCCATCCATTAACCACAATAACATGGCTTTTTTTGTTATTTTCATTTTCCTTTGCAATAGTCTCTACACCTGGCGGATATAATCTTAGGGTGTATCATATTGTGCAACCAAGGATGATAACCGCTATGTGTAGCTCTCGCCTTTAGATTAATTCTCATAAAGGGCCTCTGTGCTGTTGGCTTCGGCTCCACGCATGCCTCCCAAAGGACCGGGTCACTATATGGCCCGTGATCATGGAAATTAATAAGTATATTAATAATTAAAAATTAATTATTAATTTTATGACGTGCAACTTACCCTTCTGGAATAAGATAAATTCAATGTTAAACTGGAACTCTTATCCATGATTTGTTGTCCACACAGCAAAATTAGCAAAAAGCTGTCAAAATAAATGTACAAGTTTTTAAAAAATACTGTTTTATGACGGGCTACTTACATTTCTGGAATAAGATAAATTTAATGTTAAACTAGAAAGTGTATAATGCATATTTGTTTGATATCCTCAAAGGGAAAATACCAAAAAACTGTCAAGTAAACGTAAGAACGCTTGTTTTGGGGTCTGTGTTCGGATTCCTAATAGCATAGACTAATTACCTCTAGCTAAGCATGACGTAGCGGTGATGCTTAGATAATTAGATAGGTAGGTATACGGCACCGATGATGTTCAAGGGACCATAGGAACTAAAATTCTATTAGAAGTCTCGCGGCGTGATCGGTGCCGGCCAATCCGAGATGCATACGTGTGTACGAGATGCATATCGTTATCACGGTCCTACTATACCTATAGTCTCCGCGATTAAGGCTTGAGGCGTATTTATCGTCACTGATAAAAGTCACAGATATAGAAAATTGGCGGCATGTCACAGTGACAGAAACTACATATATCTGTGACTGTCACAAAGGCAGTGACAGTGTCACGATATTATATCGTTGTTATTTTATTACCTACCTACGCAATTAATCGCTTCAGCTAGATAATATCGCTTCTATATTTTCTCTTTGATAATACCACTAAGTCAGAATGAAACACATCTAGTATTATATACTTGAAAATTATAAATATATATCGCAATGAAACAAAGTTGTTGAAGAAAATACCGTTTAAATTTATTCGTTTAATCAACATGCTACTTAGTCATCGCTACAATAAATATATTATTTAATCAGTAAAATAATGAATTTGTACGTAATTGATAGAAATACTAGCTAGTATTTCGTCACAGGTATTTATCACAGATATTTTGAAGGCACAGTAACGTAAGTCACAGGAATCGGATTTTGCCTAGTATAACCCAAGACTACCGCGATTCTCGGCTCAAATGGCCTATCGTTGTACCTATATAAAGTGACCCTAAACTGTGCTAAGTTTAAATTATTCTATTCTCTGTGTCTGACACTATTTCTTTCTATGTGTTTGATTGTTATTATTCTTGTGTTCTTTTGTGTGTAAACTGTTCGTATCTCTATTTTATTAATATATGTAACTTTATTTCACTGGAATAAGGGAGCTAGAGCTGCTTTTCACGCTAAATTGAGATATTTCTAATGGTGTTTTTAATATTTTTACTATACATAGTGGCTTTTTGAAATGGGAGTGAACGGCTAAATCCGAATGAAAGTTAGAGAAAAGTCGTGAATATGAAAAAACAAAACATATTAGTACCTAAACACGGAGGATTTTTTTCTTGCGATGTAAATAGAAACGATTGAAATTTCAAAAAAATACCTATGACACCCTTTATCAACGTATTAGGATTGCTGATAATGATCAATCTTTGCAATTAAATGCATGATCGTACATGAAAGAAAATGGCTACAATAAATTTTGAGTACCTACCTACCTACTCCCCCAAGTAAGCATCAATGTGAAAATTTTAAATAGTAATCTTTTTGATTAGGTATTTTGTGATGCAACTTTAGTCAGTTGCATCACAAATCTTGGTAAAAAACCCTATATCAAGAAAGACTGAAAAGGATCTCGGCGCACCCAAGAGAGAGCGACGATGAACGGATAAGGTAGACGTAGATGCGCATCTTAGACCTTAGTGACCACAACCCAAAGGTGTCGATAGAGGGAAGGAATGCCTTTACCCAGCGGGTTTTACTACTAGCTACTACTAGCTAGCTTACAACATATTCAATAGGTAAGTACATTTTTCTATGTAGGTATGGATTAGCAAAGCACTCACCCACGTTATAAAAACCTGAATGTAAATAATTATTCCGGTACTTTCATTATATGCAAACAACAATCAATTCTGTCGTATAAAACGAATATGCCTAATATAAATCTTGATAACAAACTTTTACAAAACATAAATTAAACCGGCCAAGTGCAAGTCGACTCTTCCACAGCAGTTCCGTACCATCGTATGTAACTCTTCAAAGGTTCCTAAAAACGGATTTAAAAAATAAACTAAAAAAGCAAAATGCCAATATGAGGTTATCACCCAATCCAAGTACTGATCGCGCCTGACGTTGCTTAATTTCGGTGACTTGATATGGACGTTAGACCCCTTGATTATTAAAAGTTTTTAATTTTTGTTGTCATAGTGGCAATAGTTTATACACATTCTGTAAAAATTTTATTGGTCTACCTTTTACGGTTTGAGAGAGAAAAAAAGACAAAAAAGAGCAAAAAATGCCAAATAATTTAGATTTTTTCATGTTTCAAAAGGTTGGGAGACAGTCGAAATTCCACAGAAAATGTATTACTCATAACGCTACAACAGAAAAAAATTTGTATTAAATTAAAGGGAACATTTGTTTATATTATTTGATTGTTATTTTCTTTGTCTAAATAAAAGCAAAAAATAAAAACAAGTCTTTATTGACATTTTATTGTTATTTTCTTTGTCAATAAAGAATTGCTTTTATCCCTTAAAAGCAAATAATATAAACATATGTTCCCTTTAATTTAATATTATTTTTTAGCTGTTGTAGCGTTATGAGTAATATACATATATTCTGCGGAATTTCGACTGTTTCCCAACCTTCGATTCATGTATGCGATACAGCAAGCTGAAGGACAGACGGAAGGACGAATAGACTCTTGATTACTGAGTCTTCGTTTTCACACTTCGAGTGCGGAACCCTAAATTTTATTTAAATCATTTTAACTTTTCAACTGTCTGTTTGCAGTCGTGTTTGTCAATATCAAAGAGAATAAAACCGCTCCTTTATAATCATAGAAAAAGGATCGTTTCTCTAAGGTTATAATAAAAGAGGTATTTATAATACAAGCGTTATTCCACAGACATCTAATAGGGAAGCAGACCAAAGATTTCTAAAAATATGCATGCTTATTACACTTATCTACATACAAATCTCACGTACACATGGACAATCTATGGGGGCAAACTCAGGGCAAGAGGGCGGGGGCATTACAACTGTGGAATTATAATCTATTCCGATATACACGTTGTAACATGGGGGGTGGATCATCGGTGGCTGGGGAGTGGGGGACCTCAGTAACTATCGATTTAACCCCTATCTAATCTACGAGATTCAGTGGTTCAAAAAATATTTGGACTTTGGTAAAAATTTTGACAAAATCAGATTATAGCCTCAATTTCGCAATCGCAGCCAAACCATTAGGTCTACGACCCGTCCTATTTGTTTTAAACAAGATCAATAGTAGGCCTTTTGTATCCCTATACCAACTAGAGTCTTCAATATAGAAGCCTTTGGTATACATCAAAACAGAACTAATGAGAGAAGACTGGCGCTGAGAATTATGTAGATCTGCGAGACGCCATGAACCAAGATAGAAATTGTGAAGATTTAGGAAGACTGCTGATTCTTCTTCCAGTTTTAGAACTGGACAATAGATGCCCTATTCTCCAGTAGGTACTATCAAAAGCTTTTGAAGCGCATAATATACCAAGGTAAATGTGGTACCTGGAATAACATAAACGCTATTTTATACCCTGATAAAATGCGGGCGAAGGCGCGGGCAGCAGCTAGTAGTTTATATTTCCTTTATTCTGTTGATCTTTTTCCGGTTTATTCAGTTAATGTTTACCAACCAAGCATAGATTTTCATCTTGTGTAAACCTGAAAATTGTAACTACCACTCAATATGGCCACTATATTGGGTTCGAAACAAGCATGCGAGTCGTCAATTTCAAAAATGAATTTTATAAAGAACTATGTAGCTGTGCCTACGGCTGCGCCCGTATAGAGTTTTAGTTTTTATGCGAAACGTTATTTTTTTCGTTAGTCTGCTATGCAGGACTGTGACAAATCCAACAAATCAAAGACCATTAAAATCGTTCCAGCCGTTCTCCAGTTATAAATGTCGTTTGATCTGCGGGTGGGGTTCTGCGTGTTCATGTAATAAGGATTCGTTGCGTGTTGACGCATCTAGCCCCAAGCTAATACATGTTTGGGGGCTACCCAAACATGTATTAGCTTGGGGCTAGATGATGTGTGGATTGCCCAGCATTATTTATTTATTTATTTATATCATTAATCTGATTACACAATACTACAAGGATAGTTTATTTTGTAAATAGTTATTTATTTGTGTAAATTTAATTTTTAACCGACTTCAAAAGGAAGAGGTTCTCTCGTCTGTTTCTTTTTTTTTGTATGTCTGTTACGCTTACTCGATATCTCCGCCAATTATGGACCAATTTTGAAAATTTTTTCACTCTTGTATAGAAAATGATCGATAGTTATCACCAGGAGATTAGTATTTCACCCGCAAATCTTAAAATAAGTGTCAAAGTAAGGGACTTTGAAGTCGGTTTATCGTTATTTAAAACACGCCATTATATAAGTAAATAAGTATATTATAAGTAAATAAGTATATTATAAGTAAATAAGTATATTATAAGTAAATAAATAAAACTTTACATAGCCAATATAGCCAAGCAGCAAAACAAAACAAAGCAGCATTAAAATATAGTTTGTCTGCTCAGTTTTCAGTGAAAATAAACAAATACCACGAGTACGGTTCACTCATGCAATAATTAACTTTGAACAGTCTAGACGAGAAGTGCAGTTTCACACATTTTATTTTTCAGAAAATACAGAGCGCATTTTCACCTCAGAAAATAATATTTGCAGGTATAACGGAAACACCCCGGATGTTGGTTTTATGAATGAATACTACGATTATGTAATTAAATTTTAACACTTTCAATGCCCATGACGCACATCTCTATGTTCCAGCTGGTATAGTTATGGCGCGTCATAGCGCCAAACGGCGCGTCCCTTCTAGTCGTACCGCAGAGACTAGGCAGTAAATGAGTTAACAATCTATACGCGCGGTGGATTTGGCCATTTTATTTTAACGAAAACAACCAAAAATAATCCGAGGTGGTTTTATTTCACTTGCAAACTCAAAAAATAATTTGCGCGAGCTATTTCATTTCATCCGGCCTATCTAACGATATAAATCTTTGGAGTAAACAAGTAACTACTGCTAAAGCTAATAAATCTATAATATATCCGATTATTCAAATAACTAGGAAGGATTTATTTTGTAGTAGTTCGTAAGGTAAATAAAAATCTTTCATTTAATTTAATTTTTTAAGGTACTACAATACTAGTATAGTCTTATGAACCTAGAAGTACGAAACTTTTGTACCTAACTACTCACTAAACTTCAGAAATATTCAGAGCCGTGGGGCCGCGGCGTACGAATATCGACCCCTCCAACTCAACCCGTGGATGTCGTAAGAGCAGACTAAGGGAGCCTACCTGAGGAAGGGCAGCAGCTTCCTTCTGAGTATTTTTTTTTCAACAACAACACTGCGTTCACCAATCCGCCTGCCAAGCGTGGTGATTATGGCAAATCCCCCCCTACATGGGACACCATCCAGTTGATGGACTGATGGCATCGTGGCGGTCGCGAGAGTCGATGGATGGAGGCGGCACGGAACCGCTATTTGTGGCGTCGTGTGGAGGAGGCCTATGTCCAGCAGTGGACGTGTATGGGTTGATGTGATGATGATGATGACTCACTTAACTAGAACAATGATTGTAAAAAAACAAGAAAGTATTTGTCATTGATTTGTTAGATCCACCGAAACAAACGTGTCCTATACAAACAGATCCAATGGACATGAAGGAACCGTTACTGCAAGCGGATTCAAACAGATCCGTGGTGTCGTATCCTGGATACGTGTCCGCACCCGTCTGGAATTGGATCAGATCCGATCCAGTCGCGGATACGTTTAGCGCATGCCTACTCGGTAGTCAGACTCCAGAAGATTAGATTAGTTTTTTCTATATCATTATTACACTCGGATAATGGAAATCACCCCCAAAAGGGACAGAAAGTACTCTATAGAATGGTAAAATCAAGCATGTGTGGCTCTGAATCAAGTGGAGCTGTGGGTAAAGCAGTTGGTTTGAGACATACTGTGCTTTGAAACGAAATAAAATTAACCGTACCGATTTCGAGGGAGATTGACTCTTATATGTTCTACATGCTACAGTATGATACACATTGTTACTTTATAATAATTACTATATTAACGGTATTTTTAGTAAAAAAATGTGCTTATTTTGTAAGCCTCTAAAATCTGAAGTCTATGGGCGATAGCCATAACAGATAGCAATATTTTTTGTCAACAAAAATTAGTAGCGTAAATGATTTACTCGTACATAGTCTTGTGACAGTTGGACCTACGAATGAAATTTTAACCAAGTGTATGTGTTAAATCCTAAGTCTATGGGTTGCCCTTAGGTACACATTCCTTCTACCGTTGGCCTATTTTTTCATTGCTGGATTTTCTGGAGAGCAAAGGGCCAAATTTAATAAAATGTGTCTCACACGTATAAGGTGTTAGTCAAATTAGTGCACAATATCGCGGGGAGATATTCCGTTGGTACCACAGTATAATATAAAATTAACAAACGGGTTCCAAGGTCAATATTATACCTACCCAAAATTATTCAAACCCTTATTTTGCAAGTTCTGTATTACGTTATACTACAGTCCCTCCAAACAGATGATTGGCATACATTATTGAGGGTATTGATTATGCGGCGCGGTCCACTCTCGCGGAATGAACTCATTGTCAGTCTGCTTCGTGATCACGTATAGCTCTGTCAATTTCACATGTGGGCTGGGCGACAATGACTGCCAGGTATGAAAGAGCGGTCGCTCTATTTTGGGATGGCTAAGTACGTAGTATGAGGCATTATTTGAGACAGATTAAAAATTCAATTAAAAATCGTTTGCGGTTTACTTTCTTTAGTGAAAGTTAATCTGTAGGAGCAGGTGAGTAAACTCCAGCGGTATTGTGCACTAATTTCACTAACATCCTGTATATACATGCATATGCCACGAAGATGTATGCATCTTGGTGGCATTTCGCCACGAAGTTGTTATAGACGTTGGAAGCCTGACCTTTGATGAATGTGCCGCTAACCTGGCTACCGGCGATTTGCTTGCATGCATTTTTCGTAATCCAACTGACCTAAAAACCAGCCTCACACAATACAGGTTTTTACATAAGATTATTACACTAGCTAGATAATATATGAATGTACATATGTTTAGTTTAAGCTAAAAACCTTTTGTGAAGATGGAATAAATAAACGTTTACTTACTTTACTAATCAAAGATAAGACTAAAAAACTATGTTTTTCTAACCAGTATAAACGATAAGCCGTAACACGACACAAAAGACTTAAACGCGCTTAGTATGCTACAATTTTTTTTAGCTTGAGTACTGTTTATGGTTCAATATACGGTATTTGTATTTTTTGTGTCCCCGGAGATAAGTTATGTATTTGAATTAGTATAAAATATTTCACAACTTCCCAATGTGTAATGCTATGGGCTAGTATTTTTTAATTTTTTATTTGCTCCAGTGTAAAATATGTAGGCAGATAAGTGACACCATGTCAGTTGATTGACAAATCGATAAAATTCGATAAAATATAGATAAAATAGTGAATTTGAATATAAATTAAAACTAGCATAAAGAAAATTTTCTTACGAAAAAAGTAGGTAAAACCTATCATTCTCATAAAAAGATATTAAAAAAAATATTTTCTTTAAATATTTATCATTAATTACTGTAAAATACTTGTACTTATTTATTCTTAATAAAATATTTAATGTCGGTTTCCGATGCGATGATTTTTTGGCTCCTACTTCATCTAGAGCTCAATACCGTGTCCAGTTTCATGATATTTCCAGACAAAACATAATATGTTTGGAAACGCTATAATCAATATTGACAGGCTAAATAATATAAAAGTTTGCATTTTTGCAATGATTTTAGCTTGTGTATGACGTAAGTGAGGACTGGAACAAATAAAAGTAGATGTTAAAAATAGGAAATGATAATAAGTTAGAAGTTACATGCTTTAATGTATCTCCATGCATACAAAATGCCAGGAGAGTGACGCCAGGTAAGTGACAAAATCGCTAATCGCTGTGTGTGCTTATATTTTTATGCAATTAGCTCTTCTGGCTCACAATTGTTGTTAGTTTTTACTAATGCAAATCTACGTAAGAATTTAAATGTGCAAATTAACACTTTGTAAATACTGCAACGGCTGGTACATTCACGTTCTATGACACCGTAAAGATTAACTAATGCGACGCATATTTGCAAATCTTAACTGCAAACGCTTTAATCAATTAATTAATTACTAATCGTTATTATTTTTTATTTTCATAATATTTTTTTATTTTTACTTCATTAAATTATGTTTTGTCATATATTTAGTTACATGATTATTGAGGAAATATTATTAAAGGATTTATTACAAGTCTATTTAGGCAAGGAGGCATGCCAGGAAAGTATAAATTTTTCTACTTTTTAGTCCTTTATTAACTAGTCTGAAGTGATAAAGTTAGCGTAATTTAAATAAATAGTTCAAATAAAACACATGACTAATATTACTTTAACATGCCAGCCTTAACGACATCATCCGGCGGGCCTTTGTCACCGCTAACGTACCAGCTATTCTCGAACCGAATGGTCTGCTGCGTGACGATGGTAAGAGGCCCGACGGCATAACTTTAGTCCCTTGGGAGCTGTGTGGGACGCTACATGTGTCGCCACACTTGCGCCTTCCCATCTTTCAAGGACATCCGTGAGGGCTGGTTCGGCGGCAGATTTGGCCGAGGATCTCAAGAGGTGCAAATATGCAGGTCTCGACAGAGCCTACGCATTTGCTCCCCTTGGAGTCGAGACCCTCGGTCCGCGGGGTACCGAGGCTCTCCGGGTTTTCAAAAAATTATCTGAGCGCCTGGTCGAAGCGACGCGTGACCCGAGAGCTAGTGAGTATCTGGCGCAGCGCATTAGCATTGCCATACAGCGGGGCAATGCAGCCAGCGTCTTGGGGACGCTTCCGACTGGTATTGATATGGACCAGTTGAGCTATCTATAGATCGTTTGCAACAGTCTGCAGTTAGCTCAATTGTTTCAATTGTAAATATTAGTTTAATTTCTTTATATTATTTGATTTTTATTTTCTTTGTCAATAAATCTTTAACATGTCTAGGACAGTAAATAAATTTTTGTGAAAGATTTTAGATTACGATACAAATACCATAATATTGACCCATAATAAACTTTGTCTGGCATTCTAGAAAAAAAACATTTTGGTACTTCCCAAGTAACGTATACATATTTTAGCTTTTATGTTAACACGAAAGTTCCCTTACTTTATATCAAGGTTCTACTGTATGTCAAAGCTACTGTATATTAAAGTTCACTTACTATATATAAGGCGCCGTGTGCTGCCGGCCTAGAATATGCACCACCCCACCTCTTCCCGCGGGTGTCGTAAGAGGTGACTAAGGGTTATACACCGGGGAGCGGGCAGCAGCGCCCCCTGTAGAACGGACCAACAACCAAAACTGCGATCGCCAACCCACCTGCCAAGCGTGACGATTATGGCAAACCGCCCCTAAAACATGACAGGCACAAATAAAAAACGGCCCCCAGTTCCCGGCGGCACCGCTACCCTTGGCTATGGTAGCGGCCAAGCAAGTAGCGGGGCAAGGGGTGCTAAGAATCCCCGGCAGATACCAGGCTACCACCACAAACGGAGATCGGACCTGGCAACCTACACCACGCGTACACTGCGGACTGAAGAAAAGTTAACCGAACTTGAGGAAGAGTTGAGCAAGTTACGATGGGATATAATCGGGTTATCTGAAGTCCGACGACAGGGAGAGAAATCCGGTAATTTGCTCTACTTCCGGGAGGGCGACCAACAGTCCAAAGGTGGTGTCGGATTTATCGTTCACAAGTCTCTCGTAAACAACGTCGTGCAGATCGACAGTGTGTCGGCAAGGGTGGCGTACCTTATACTCAGAATAACCAAACGGTATTCGCTGAAGGTCATACAGGTCTACGCCCCGACCTCGACCCACAACGATGATGCGGTGGAGATTATGTATGAGGACATTTCCAGAGCCATGCATATCACCAAAACTCATTACACCGTTGTTATGGGAGACTTCAACGCGAAACTAGGTAAACGGAACGGCGATGAGCTGAGAGTGGGAATCTTTGGTGTCGGACGGCGAAACCACCGGGGACACTTACTGGCCGGCTTCATGGAGAAGGAGGGACTCTACATGATGAACTCCTTCTTCAGGAAAAGGGCACACAGAAAGTGGACCTGGATGAGCCCAGATGGTGCGACCAAAAATTAGATAGACTTCATCATGTCGACTAAAAAGCAAATATTCAATGATGTCTCTGTGATCAACGCGGTTAAGACCGGAAGCGATCACCGCATTGTGAGAGGCACATTTAATATCAACACTAAGCTTGAAAGATCTCGGCTGATGAAGTCTACCCTCCGCCCAGTTCAGAACCAGATCCAGAACCCCGAAAGCTTTCAGCTCGAGCTTCAAAACCGTTTCGAATGCCTGGCAAGCGTTAAATCTGTGAACGATTATAACGACGGGTTTGTGCAGACTGTCCTTACGACAGGGTCTAAGGTCTACAAGGCCCAACGTATAAATAGAACTAAGAAACTCTCTGACCATACCCTCAAGCTCATGGAGGACAGACGGGAACTAAACTTGCAGTCTTCAGCGAGTGCGTCAGAATACCGGCGGCTCAATAGACAAATCTCAGAATCACTGAAACGCGACCTACGCCAATACAACACCAACCGTATTAAGGAGGCTATTGAGCGGAACAAAGGCTTTAAAGTGTTCGCGAGGGATTTGTCGATTGGGCAATGCCAACTGACGAGACTGAAGACCAACGACGGCAGGATTATCTCGTCGAAACCCGAGCTTTTGAGGGAAGTAGAGAGGTTCTATGGACAGCTGTACACGTCGGTGCAAAAACCCGTCGCTAGTTCAGCAAAAGATCCAAGAGCTAGACTTACCCGGCATTACACCGATGATATCCCGGACGTCAGCCTGTACGAAATTAGTATGGCCCTTAAACAGCTCAAGAACAACAAGGCACCGGGGGAGGACGGAATTACGTCTGAGCTTCTGAAGGCGGGTGGACAACGGATCCTTAAGGTCCTTCAAAAGCTGTTCAATTCCGTCATTCTCGAGGGAAAAACGCCACAAGCATGGAACGGAAGCGTAGTGGTACTGTTCTTCAAGAAGGGTGATAACACCCTACTGAAGAACTATAGGCCCATTTCGCTTCTGAGCCATGTTTATAAGCTGTTCTCCAGGATCATCACTAACCGTCTTGCGCGCAGGTTTGACGACTTTCAGCCCCCCGAACAAGCCGGTTTTCGGAAAGGTTTTAGTACCATAGACCACATACATTCGCTAAGGCAGGTTATAGAGAAGACTTAAGAGTATAACATGCCACTCTGTTTCGATTCGGTCGAGACTTGGGCTGTATTACGGTCCCTCCAGAGGTGCCAAGTTGACTATCGTCGTATACATCGAAGTGCTGAAGTGCTTGTACGAAAACGCCACTATGTCAGTCCGATTACAGGACCAGAACTCAAAACCTATTCCACTACAGCGAGGAGTGAGACAGGGAGACGTCATCTCTCCGAAACTGTTCAACGCTACGCTATTGGCTCACGGTCGGTTAGGCGCGATGCTCGCTTTGCACAGTTATTCCCTAGCGGTATGTGGATTTTACAATAGCGTTAGATATTTTAGGACCATGGGGGACCAACAGGTACTGAGTTAGTTATTTAATACCGGACTCATCTCTACTGGGTAACGGCGTTTATAAAAACAGAGAAAAGTAAAGGGGAGAGGACACCACCTCGTGGAACGCCCGCAGTTATGTTGCACCAATCCGAGCTAAGCTCTTCTGAGCGAACACACTGTGAGCGCCCAGACAAGTAGGAATTGAACCAAGCAATAGCTGAAGAGGAGATATTATGGGAGGAGAGGATGGAGAGAAGGATTTCATGGTCAACTGAGTTAAAGCGCTGCTGAAGTCTAGCAGTATTAGGCATGTAAAAAGTCTGTCATCCATGGCACAGCGGATGTCCTCTGAGATCTTAGTCAACGCTCACACCGTACTGTGGCCAGAACGAAAACCTGATTGGAGCTGACTAAGAAGACAATTCTTATAGAGATAATCAGACAGCTGTTTTTGGACTACTTTCTCCAATATTTTAGAAAGGACAGGTAATATAGAGATAGGCCGAAATTCGGAGACTAATGTTGGATTGGAAGTCTTAGGAAGGAGAATTACGTAGGCCGATTTCCAAGCAGTAGGAAAGAAACTGGTTTCAAGAGAGTAATTGTACACGTTCATCAGAAAGAGGAAGTAGCATTTGAATATTTATTTCATCAGTGCCTACCGCTTTCGTCGATATTGAGGAAAGGATTTTCTTGCGGTCCTGCTCAGCAACAGCCCAGGTTACTGGTTATAATGAAAGAGGTAGTACAATATAGTGTTTTTCCACTGACATCTTATAGCGTAGTAGACCAAACATTTCGATAAATATATGTACATGCCAATTACAATAAAATCTCACGTCATCATTATCAGCCCGTACACATCCACAGCTGAACATAGACTTCCTCAAACGATGCCACGAATAGCGGTCCTAAGCCGCCTCCAATCAACGACTCCCTGCGACCGCTACAATGTCATCGGTCCATCCAGTGCGAGGTCTTCCCACACTCCGTTTCGCATTATATCGTGGTCGGCACTCGAGAACCTTTACCCCACAACAGCTATCGGTTCCACGAGCTATATAACCTTTTTTTTATTCGGCGAGGAAATTCGTTTACTAATAAACTGGTCTGGGGTGGGGACCAGAATTATGTGGGACTCGACGCCCTGATAAGGACGTAATACTCACTAAAACCTCTCCGGTGACTCTCTCTCGCCATTTTCGCCGAACCACGGGAACATTTAAACCTTCCGCGGCCCGACTAGCATCCCCTCTTTCTCCCATATTTGGTCGGCGAGCCCACCGTTCCACTCACTCGCCGACCCCATTCATCCATCACGTTTCCTCCCCCAATTGGGACACAGACAGGACAGACGCAGTTTGAAACGCGATTGTCCAGATGGGCATTTCAGTTGCCCCATACTACAAAGTGTGGGTCTCGCATTTAGACACAGTGGGTGTGTAAATGCGAGACCATCGTAACCATCGTGTCTCGGAAGAGCATACCTACCTCGTTTTCTTATACCATGGGTAAATGGACCATATTTTTTTAGTAAACACCTTAACATTCTTAATTCATATTGTTCGGCAAGTTGGATTAACCGTTTCGAGAGTAGACACAATATTGTCGCCGTTCTTCTATAATAATAATATAATATAGCCGTTTAATTCCCATTTCTTACGAAATATTAACTGAAATAAACTTATACTTAGATAATGCTGAAATAAACTTCTGTAATAACTGAAATAAACTTATACTTAGATGATTTGAATGTAACTTAAATAATAGATAATTATTAAATATTCTACGTGCATGATATTTTTTTAACTATACTTAATAATTTTTATGTAATAACATTTTAAAGTGGTAAGTTTTATTTATTCTTTTGGGATGTCCTTAAAGAATAAAGGCCTCCTCCAACATGCTTTACTCGTTCCTGTTGATCCGACAGATGGAGCTCTCGATTATTTTCATATTATTTTTTTGAAATATATTTCATTTTGTTTATTTTAAATTTTGGTCTTCTGTACCATACAATTTTAATTTCGAGATTTTATGCTATCTTTGCATAATATGGAGGGTGATGGTCTACTACTCACCTGGTGACCAACCGTACTGGGAGTGACATAGTCGTTCTATTAGTACGACGTAATATCCCTGGTCCCTTGGCCGTCGTTATAACCGGATTCTACTGTACGTAATTATGGAATTAGGCTACTAAAATTCGTAATCAGCTACGTAACATACATATCCCTAATTTTGGATACGTATATATCCTTAATTTTGGAAGCCATAAACAAAACTTCATACTTTTTCCATGTCCAGTTCTTAGAATCTTATGATTAACCGCAATTAGTTCAAGCTTTTACGGTAATATTAACGCCATGAGACACATCATGATGATGATGATGATGACATATCCTTAATTTTGGAAGCCATAAACAAAACTTCATACTTTTTCCATGTCAAGTTCTTAGAATCTTATGATTAACCGCAATTAGTTCAAGTTTTTACGGTAATATTAACGCCATGAGACACATTGATATTTATAAAGAAATTGCATTATTAGAAATAAGACTGAAAAACTACGTGTTCTATTCTAACCAGTATAAACGATAAGCAGCAACACCATACAAAAGACATGAACGCGCTTCGTATGCTACGGAAATCTTTGCTTGAATATTATGTATATACATACATATACATATATGTATGTGTACATTGATAAATCTTTCAAAATTTTCATAGTTTAAACTTTTGATTATTTTACTTAACTTACTTAAAAGTTCTGGCTTCTACAATTTGAGACATACAAAAAGTCGAGCTTCTTGCATAAAACCTCACATCTACGGCAGAATTTCAAAGGGTCTGGGCAGGGTGTAGGAAGCAACTATCGAAAGTGTCTGGCAATAAATAAAACACGTTTTGGTACTTCGCAAGTAACCTATATATAGGCTTTTATCTCAGAAGAACGATCCTAGATCCTAGGATCGTTCTTCTGAGGCTTTTATACTATGGCAAAAGTTCACTTCACACAGTTCTTTATGTCAAGGTCAAAAGCATTTGGCTGGAGAACGTCGCTATGCAAAGTATTGGAAGTAGAAACACTTGATTTATACAAAAAAAAAACAAAGTTTATGATTTCTACTATGCCAAAGAAAACAAAAAGAAAAAATGGAAGGTAGGGTAGGCTAGGTAAATAAATCTTAATTTTTGTATGATATAATAAAATTAAGTTTTATTACCTATGTAGCTCAAGTATCTACCTTACAATTTCAAATCGTCTGGCATGGCAAATCCACTATGCAGTGTTTGGCGTTCTAGAAAACATCCTTTATAGTTTCCCAAGTAACATACACATATGAAATTCAGCTTTTATGAAAGCTTGAGGCATTTGGCAGGCCAAAGCCACTATGGAAAGTGTGTGATAGTGGAAGTATACTATCTTTTATACTATCCCGAACAAAATATAAAAATAAACTTTTATACTGTAACGGATGTTTGTTGCAAATTCAACAAGTGTACTAGCTGTTATCTGCCAAAGTCAGAATAATCCAAACTTCATAATCGGTGATCATACCTGTGTTGGGGGCATATACCGACAAACTTTCAGTTTCTATAAAATTTGAAGGTCCGGCGATCGCAGACTCTTATTCCATGATAACATAATTATAAGAATATACCTAAACCCAACATGCTGATATAACTGTGATAAAACGGACTCGACTGGTGTTTGTAACGTAATAGAAATATTACGATGAAAATAGCTATTGTATAAATAGATATTGAAAATAGATATTTTATTTTTACAGGCCGTTGATATTAAAAGTTTTGGGAATACTGATACTGAAATGATACAGAATCATAAGAACATTAATTTGTCTGAAAATCGGCATGCAGCATGCATGCCGATATAGATTTAGTTTTAATCTGTGAATAATGTGATTGGTTTTATTATTTAAAACCACATAGAATAAGCATACTTTATGATAAGTCTGCATTTTACAATTGTGTTTCGTTCTCAAAAAACTATTATTTAAACTAAAATTACAATTCTGATAAAACTAACTCTATAGGTCTTTATATTTTAGTATTATTGAACGAGAATATTATAGGCTTAATTTATTCTTCAAGGCCGTTTTTAATTAAAATTTCCGGAGATCGTTTATTAAAATGTATCAAAACCATAAGTTCTAAATTTATTTGAACAGCAGTGGTTTGAGCTAGTCTAAGGAAGATTTTATTACAACTCCAACTCGAATAAAAAAGCATTCGATCACGTTTTTAAATTAGGTTCAGTGTGATAAAAACACCGATACCACAGGTTAGGTAATGTTCCTTCCCGATAGTTTTTCTGAAAATAATCAGGACTGTTTATATCATGGGAAAGCTTATAAATAAGTATCAAATATTTTTTTTTATTCCTGAAAATGGTCTACTAGGCGAAGTTCACATATTTTTTAATTTTTTTTCGTAATGTGTAGATTTTGCGGTGAACTCTAGGACTCACATACATATGCTATAGAACTCACCTGCATGCGAATAGAACTCTTATTTATGTTCTGCTGGAAGATGTTCTGCTAATTTCAGAAACAGTGCTCAAGCAAACTTAAAATCGTTTGTCGTTTTGTAATAAAGCAATAAACTCCAAACTGAAAATTGATTGGAACATTCTATAAGCTTCCCTCTGCTCGCAAACTCGTTTCTACTTCCAAGCTCTACTTGATTCTCGTTCATCGTCGGCGGTGGGATAACTGCATAAATAGCAAATGACTTACAATGGTCGCTTTTTATCTGCTAGCAGATACACACAACAGCTTGATAGGAGAAATCACAGAGGGAATAGAAAAATTGTTGAACGTTCCTTTTTTGATGAGGACCGTGCAGGTCTACCCCTACCTACAACCTGCTAGCACCTTCTGTCAGGTCAGGACAGTGGTTTGAGAAAAATGATGATAATCATGATAAAATATTAGAATGAATAAAATATATTGCAACAATTCCGCGTATAACCCACTCTGATAGTATTCATCAAAGTAAGTAGTCAACAAGTGTTGCTTGGCAATCTCAATGTCAAGGTCGAGTATTGTGGTGTCCTGAAGATGTCTCGTGGAGAGACGAAACTAGTTGACAACTTACTTTGATGAATACAGAGAGAATATCAGAGTGGATACGCGGAATTGTTACTAAATATTTTTTCATTCTAATATTTTGCAATGGATTTCCGCAAAGTAACGCTTGAATCTATGTATTATTTATCATGATAAAAGTACAAATAGGTTATTCCAGTTTTGCCCCGTAATTTTGCGACTGCTCGCGCTTTTCATGGTCTCAACTTTTAGAAACCAGCAGATTTAAGTACCTACTTAGTTAAGTACGAGTATAAGTGATATAGTGTAAGCCATGATAATTTCAAAAAAGTTATCAGTACATAATATATGTATTGTAATTACAATACAATACAAAAATTCTTTATTATACACCAGAAAGACAACATTACAAATATAATCAATACAATAATTACACAGTATTCAAGCAATGATTTTCATAGCATATGAAGCGCGTTCATGTCTCTTGTATGGTGGTTCATCGTTTATACTGGTTAGAACACATAATTTTATCAGAGTCGTCTCTTATTATGCAGTTTCTTTCTCAATTTTGACACTTTTTCAACGAGCCCATGGAGTTTATGTAACCGTAAAAGCTTGAACTAAATACGGTAGATCCTAAGATTCTAAGGACTTTACTTGAAAAAGTTTGACGTTGTAAGATCATCGTTCATTACCTCCATCATTCATTTGATAAATCTTAAAATTTGCCTCAAAGACACGGTAGGTAATTGTTAAAATATTACTTTAGTAAAATACTTCATTAGTTAATATAGACTGTCATGTCTTGTTCGATATACCTATCGTTATCAATCTAACCTAACAATTTTTGTGTTGTGGGGCTGGCCGCTTCGCGGTCGCTGTGTTATAAATATGTATTACCGGGAAATATTAAAGGAGCATATTTTCCTCTCTTAATCTTACTTCTCACTAGTTTCTGCCCGCAGCTTCGTATGCATTGTTTCTATTGTCTCGTTCGAAGGCTATTTCTATCCCATGGAAACTGATTTATGGCATTAAAATAAGCTTATGCTATCAATAATAATAATGTGTGTCCTGAATGACAGGAAGGCTATATGGGAGAGCAAAGAGCTACACGGGAGATTCTACAAGGCTCTCACAGGACCTGATGGTAGATTTTCTGAGTTCAGTAAATTGACTACAATTCGGTTACCTCTTTGGAGAAACCGAAGGTTTTGTCTGTGCAATTATAGATGAGGTAGTAAATACGAACAACTACCGGAAGTATATATCATGAAAGATGGCACAATCAATATCTGTCGAGCGTGTCATCTTCCTGGGGAGACCCTCCGCCTTATACTTTCGGGTTGTTCGCATCTTGCTAACTCTCAGTACTTGCATTGCACAGATACAACCAAGTAGCAAAAATAATACACCAGCAACTTGCTATCCGATACGGTCCTGAAATTCCGTATTATAAGTACACACTGGCGCCAGTTCTCGAAAACGGCCGTGCCACGCTTCATTGGGACCGATCTATCATTCATTAGTTTCATTACAGACAGGACTATTCTCGCGAATAAGCCTGATATTGTACTGATAAGTCGGTTAGAACTAAGGGCGGTCTCGCTGATGTCACCATACCACATGAAGCTAACCTCGTTAAAACTGAGAAGGATAAACTTAGTAAATATCTCGACTTGGACTTGGCTTAACGAGGTTGTCAGCATGTGGGATGTTGATTCAGCGACCATCGTCCCGATAGTCGTTTCAGTTAAAGGCGTAATAGCGAAGAGCCTCGATCAACATCTAAAGAGACTGTCGCTAGGAAGTTGGATCAAAGGTCAGATTCAAAAGGCGGTGCTCTTGGACTCGGCGCGTATCGTCAGGAAGTTTCTCTCTCTGCAGCCATATTAAGCCATGATCCACCGTTTTGATTAGTTTTAATATGTTATTGTATTTTCTTGGTACAAAATATATTTTTAGCGAGATTTAAAATAAATGAAGTGGAATAATAATGTTCGAATAGACGTACAAGAACACGAATATCAAATAGTAAAATAATTTATTATCTAAAAAGTAAAATAATGTGTTCGAAATTTTAAAAAAAATCGTACAACAAAGTTTTCCTTCGAGGTCCAGAATTCCCGCTTTCAGCTTAGATGTTTAGTGGCGCTTTGTAGTGTAATTTACTAACTTATGTCGGTAGCTCTTAAGATTTACCTACACGTAAAACCTAAAACCATTTAGCCTTTTACAGTAGCAATCAACTAGTAATCCTGCGAATCTTACAACTGTAGTTATATATCTATATCAAAGATCCTATTAGCCTATCCACCTATATCACTATCATTGTATATTATATATAATCTTTCCTCTTTATAATATTAGTATAGATTTATGGTACCTACCCAAACGATGAAATGTCGGAAAAAGTCAAGTCACCTGGGAGGAACGGTTTCCCCTGCGTCGACCTGGCTCTGCGTCGATACTCGACTCGCTCGTCTCAGGATCAAAAACGCTAATCCTTAAAGATATAACAAAACAATGCATGAAAGATATTCTTCTTAGTACACGCGGGTGACGGATTTCAATGAATAAATCGAAGAATTTATCAATAGTAACATTTAAATACACTGCCACCTAGTGAAATCGGGTTGGACTGTTTGTTTACGGATACGAGGTGGATAGGATAGGTGGTGAAGCGATGCAAACACTGTATCAAAATAGTACTTGAACAAGGTAACAGGTGTCGCTTTAAATACGTCTGTAAAGATACCCTATTTTGTGTATGGTTTAGCAACTAATTAATTAAATCTGTATCAATATCATAGAGCAGACAATGTTCATAAATCATTATTTGAATTTAAGAGATGCTTTGTAAAGTTATAATTTCTTTAGATATGCGTTCTGTGTACGATTACATCAGTTGAATTGTAAATATGATGATAATTGACTGATTTTGTGATAGTTTAGCAACTAACGAATTAATTATGTAACAATATATGAAGCAGATAGTATTCATAAACCATTAGTTAAATTTAAGAAAAGATTTGTTAAGATATCATTTCTTTATATATCAGTTTGGCATATTAGAAATTATATTGCTTCATCAGCTGGCTGCTAAATATGACTATATTAACCTCAGGGATATAATATAGCGATTTTGATGAATCACAAAAGTCTTAGAATAAGTTTCAACAAAGGTTTACCATATTATTTGTTTCTAAAAGAGTTAGATTCAAAATATAAATACGACTTGATTCGGATTGGCTCTGGTGATTCAACAAACAACACCATATTTGGATAGACGAGATTTTGTATGGGCTTTGAGGAGCAATATAAAAGGAATATTATGAAAAAGAGTGGGCAGTTTGTGTTGTGCAGCTTGGGTGACAAAGTTAAGTAAACCATTGTTATTATACTCCTTTACATGTGTCTTTCTGTGTACTTACCTACAAATACATAGGCAATATTGCTTGTAATTTAGCTTCCGAGTGGAAACTAAATAATATCTGTACTTATTGTTAAACTGAGGTATGTAATTTGGTAACTTGTAATTTGTTCATATTAATATTTTGTCTTTATTTGTTATTATATGATTTGGCTTCGAAGCTTCACAGTAATTTTACAAGTACCTTCATTTGTATTTCTTTTTGTATAAAGTAAATTAATAGAGGTAATTATTACTACTAGGACTATGTTCTATGTTTCTGAGTGACGATGTGCTTTTGTCTACAATATAGCCAAGGTACTTAAATGTTTTATAATGTTTCATTATTTCATACATAGGTTACCCCCTGTAGGAGAACAGTAAGTAGGTACCTTCCGTACCTACTCTTAAATTCTAGGATGGAAGATGTTTGTTCTGTTTAGTTTTCAAAAGCTTCTTGTCATATTCATCCAGCAAATTAGTGATCAATGATTGACTGATAACTACAGTAGTATTTTCTTCAATTTATTTACGTAGGAATTTTAAGAATTATCTCAGATACTTCGCAGTTGTGTAGTATATAGCAATAGGGAACTCTCCAAATTTTAACACGGGCGTAGCCGCGGGCGGGTTAGCTAGTAATACATATATAAAAGATAAAAGAGACACTGACTTTTCAAGATATCGAGGGAGAAGGGGCAAACGATTTTTATATGAGTACGTAGGCACCCCCCGAGAACGAATTTTTGGAAATTGGTATTCTAAAGTTCTTAAAATCGAGTCATAACTTATGACTTGACTTTGACTTTGATAATAATTTCAAAATCGTAACTGTTGGTCTGTCAAAATTTGAAGCGTAGATTTTTGACACAAAAAAAATTCAAAAATTTCACATTTTTCGGGGTTCTTTAGTCTGTAATTCACACCATAAATATCAATGGTGCGGAGTCAAAGTTTGGTCACTCACTGGCTTAACATGAAATCTCTGAAACTATAAAACCTACGAAGCTACAATTTTCCATGATAGTTTCTTTCAAGACGTAAACACCTACTAAGCAGGAAAAGGTAACAGACAGATAGCCAGAGTAACTTTCTATAATATTAATAGGATATAAACCAATAAGAGCCTATTTATGGAAATAAACATTCTAATATTATAGAAGCATCTATAGATAGCATCTATATTATAGAATGTAGAAATAGGATTCATAAGTTTTCGTATAATAACTTTAAAATCGTAAATGTTGACTGAAGAATTTTGCGATGATAGTGATAGTTGCATGGAAAGTAACATTAGTTGTGGTTTTTCTAAAGTCCGGGAATATGATATTGCGGGCTAGCAGCTAGTTCAAAATAAACTTAAGTGTAGCGTGATTATTATTCTATTTATTTACTTATTGTATAAAGGTAAGAAAGCATTTCAGTAGACTGAATTTTATCTAAATTAAAACAAAGGCCTAACTGTCTAAATCATTTATTATAAACTTACGTGAAGACCCCTAGTAACTTTGGATATTTATGGGTTTTCTATATCAAGTGCTATAGAGGTACGTTGTTTGTGCCCGGACGTCGCTAATATATCTTGTACCGATTCGCTTTCAGCAGATAATATAGATAGCGAAGTCATCAGCGACAAATGATTGCAATCAACTTCTTCCTGTAAAAATCAAAATGTTATCGAATGTCGTCAACTCACCCAAAATTGACCCTAGTATAACGGAATTGTTCCCTGTATTCCCCGTAAGTCATTTCACGTAACGGCGACTTTTGTTAAAATGAGCGCGTCTGATTCCCTTCACGCCGATCTCGCTTTTATTGGTGAGAAGAGAAACTTTTGTGAAGCTATAAGAAATAGTGTACACCTTTTCTTACAGTATTCACGCTGGTGTCAGTCAGCAGCGTAGGGCAAATTAATCAAAATGTTATAAAGTTAATAAAAAATCGTTTGACTATATTTTTTATAAAAATAATCTATGTATGTGTTAAGAAAATTGAATAAAAACATTCATTCTAGCATAATTTTAGAAGAGTTCAGGGTCCAGGTACTGGTAAAAGAAAATAGGAGCAAAACTACATCACTTACATCCAAAATATGGCAATCATGACGACAACGTCTTAATTCTATTGTTTCGTCAAAATTCCTTCGTTTTTTGCGATCTTCAGGATCTGGTGGTCCATATTTTACGCTAGCAACAAATGCTCTCCCTAAAACCTAAAATGGAAAAGGTAGGTACGTTACTTCTTTGTACATGGATTAAGATTAGAAGTGATTTTAAAGGGACCACCTTAGTAGGTACCCCGGTACACTTCTGAAAAAGATTTCTAGTCTCGTCATTTTAGTGTTTTACCTAACAATTCAAGCCAACCAAGCTAGCTAAGCAAGCTACGGGAACGGGTATAGGCCTTTATTTTGGCATTATAAACGTTGTCTCAAAAGTCACATAAAATATCGTGTTCTTTTCGATAGTTATTTAAGGTCAAATGCCACAAAAATAGGATTTTCGAAATTATTTAGATTTATATATCTCAAATGCTCAAATGGTATTGACATCAATTAGCATAGCTACAAATTTTGTTCTGAACATTTTTTAACGCGGTAATTTTGTGATAAAAGGCGGAGAGCGCGCTGAGCAGTCAGTCTTTTTTTACGGGTTCAGTATGTGGCACCCATTCTTTAAAATTTCAAATGAGACCTACAAGGTTAAATGTGGTATCTAATGAAAGCATATACCTTTCATAGTATATTTCAAAACAGTACACTTGAAATAAGTTGAATAAATAACCGTATAAACCCCTTTTCTCCGAAGTTTGCAGAGATCTGAAATGTATGATGCGCGTATCTACTATTGATTCTCAAACATTCATCTTTTTAAAGTTTATGACAGGTACTTGCATTATTAATTAAATGAAGTGCGATAGTCCTTATGTTGATAATAGCAACCAATAAAAATGTTATAGCCACCCAAACTATAACGATATAGATGGAAATTTTCCTCGGAAGATTCGAGATGTCTTCTATTAGAAGCATCACTGCAGCCTGTAAGGTAACAAAAGTCCAATGGAACTCGCGTTTTTCAAGTAACCCATGGGCTACTTGAAAAACGCGTATGTAAATTTGGCAGGGAGGTAAACGGTATCCCGGGACATGTCCCGGGATACCGTACCCCGTACTCCCTGCCAAATTTCATGAACAACCATTCAATCATTATACTCTTACGAAATATTTAGAAAACAAATTAGCTAATTTATTCCAGCCATTCTCAAATTTTGCGCTTAGCAACACATTAGCGATTCATCTTATATCTATGAAGATCAGAAATCTATGAAGATTCTTCATTGGACTTTTTTATGATGGATAATTTTCGAGTAATTGGTATCGTTTAAACGTGTTCGGTACTTATTATCATTAGCTAGGCACTTATTTTATGAAGCTACTAAACCTACTTATAATACGGGATTTTATTTTGTGAATATGTAGAGCTGTGCATTTTTCAGGAAACAGCGCCAAAACTACGAAAAGTCCAGAACCTTACGATCCCGGACGGAAACGTGAGAAACTAGTAAAAAAATGAAAAAAAAAAAAAATATATATAAAAATCATGTGATCATGTTTCACATGAGCTCATGATTTTTTTAGTCACTCGCCAGCAGGCAATTTCGACGGCAATCGTGGTGTTCATGCTGTTCCATTCTTAACTCCTTTTGTTCCGTCAGTATTGTGAAAATTTCTCGCGAGAAAATACAGTGGGGCTAGCACAGGCTTTCTTGTCTAGGTAGAATAGACAAAAAATTACGTAAAAAGGACATTTAGGTGTAGAGAGTAGACAGTTTTCTTCGTTCGAGAACACGGCGTTCGGAAAACTAAGCGTTAGGAATGTTTTCTATTCTACCCTAGAAATGAGTCTACCGATGCGAACATGGGGATCAATTTACTCGTTTCTTGACATTTGGGAATAGAAACATTTCTACTAAAATTGTCTACACCTCTCGAGACCTAGACAAGGTCTTTCTTCCATCGCATCTCTCACTATTTGGATGTTTAGTTGTATAACACTCTTTGCTTTTTGGGGTTTTTGTGTCTAGTTAATGACCCCGCAGCCATTACGAGCAAATGCAACATAAAAATCGGAGAATAATTTGTTTGTTTGCTCCAAAACCAAATTAATCTCCGTTATTCTGTATTATTTAAGCTATGAGTTCAATGAACTTCATTTGCCGCTTTTGCCAGAGACAATATTTCACCGAAACATTTTGTGAAAAGATTTCGGTATTTCTTTCGTCCAATATAAGAAAAAAAGACAAATACATCTTTGAACAATAGAAATTACCCTCAAAACATTGTAATTGACATTGAAAAATACAATAAAGTGACATTTTGGTGTAATCAAAAAACGTTTCGTTTTACGGGCTCAGTTTTCTTTTAGCGATACGGCTGGTTTTATGTTGATTTACTTGGTAATGAAACGCAAAGAACGACCTTTTTACAGCATTTATATTTTTCTGTGGTTTCGTTCCCGTTGCTATAGAAAACGCTTCTCTGCGAAGAAACTGTTTTCTAGTGTTTTTTCTCGAAACGGCATATTCGGGCAAGATAAAGATTATGAAGACAAGAAACTGTCTTCTCTAGTCTAGGTAGAGTAGAAATGAAAAGCCCGTGATAGCGGGGCAGATTCGCGAGAATTTCTCACAATACCGACGCCCACAGCCCTTGGGGCGGAAGACAGTACTTATACTAAAAAGCTAAGTTGGTGTTAGCGTTTTCTTACCAAGCATGTTACAGGTAGAAGCATAAATGTCAATTCCCAGTATTTAGTTAGCTTGAAACCGAGCCAATAATGTATGTCCTTTGTAAACCTCCGAATTCCATAAACAAAGACAATGATAAATACTTTTAAAAATGCCACTAGTGCCGAGCCCAAAGCTAAACCTTTGTATACACCTCTAAAAAATCCTTTAGGACGTAAAGCCAAATACTGAAATGATAAAAGGAACGATGAAAATTTGTTAGGTATTTTGAGTAATGTTTTGCAGAGAAAATTGGTACCTATACAACGTGAAATAAAATTTCCGTTGGCGTATAGACCTTATGCATACCTTGTCACTAAAAATTACATACAAATAAACAAAGTAGGTATGGGGCCAAATGCATTTTTTTAAACTCTTCATACGCTTGGTATTAGTAAAATGGTTATGTACCGGGCTATTAATAGGTACAATATGACCTCCTCTGTTTGTGACAGAAAAAGATCTGGCCGTCCACGTAGTGTTCGTACGATAAAGGTGGTCAAAGCAGTAAAGAAAGAATTCGAAGAAATCTTGTCCGAAAGTAAAGTTTCGGGAGATGAAGATAGCACCTAGAACCATGTCGCGTATTTTAAAAGATGACTTAGGACTTGCAGCCTATAAGAGACGTACTGGTCATTTCTTAACTGATACCTAATTTAAAAAAGAATTGGGTGGTAAAATCGAAACAATACTGAACAATACGCAAAGGGAGGTCACAGAAAATTTTTGTTTACGGATGAGAATTTTTTTACAATGGAACAACATTTTAACAAACATAATGACCGTATTTATGCTCAAAGCTTTATGATACAAAGCTCTTTGTTTTTTGTATTGCGTTTGGAATAGTAATATAAATCAAGTACTTCTATTACCAGACACTTTACATAATAGCTTTTCCCTGCAAGACGATTTTAAACTTGATATAATATAAGTGAATTATCATCATAGTATGAAAGCTCCATTTTATATATGTTACTAGGGGAAGTACCAAAAGGTGTTTCCTAGATTGCCAGACAGTATCGATTGTTCCTACGCACTGCCAGACACTTTGAAATTCTGCAGTAGGTGTTAGATTAAAAGTATTGAGCTCCATTTTTATGTATTTTCTTTGGGATTGTATATGAATTCAAGTACTTTAAGTGCCAGACACTTTGCGTGGTGGCTATCCCCTGAAATTCTGCAGTAGGTGTTAGATTAAAAGTATCAAGCTCCATTTTTCTGTATTTTCTTTGGGATTGTATACAAATGTAAACACTAGACACTTTGTACAGTGCCTTTCCCCTGCCAGGCACTTTGAAATTCTGTAGTAGGTGTTATATTATAAGTATCAAGCTCCATTTTTTTGTATTTGCTTTAGGATTGTATACACATTTAAGTACTTTATGTGCCAAACATTTTGCATAGTGCATTTCCTCTGCCCGACACTTTGAAATTCTGCAGTAGGTGTTAGATTAAAAGTATCGAGCTCCATTTTTCTGTATTTTCTTTAGGATTGTTTAAAAATTTGAATACTTGAAGTGCCAGACACTTTGCATAGTGCCTTTTCCCTGCCAGACACTTTGAAATTCTGCAGTAGGTGTTAGATTAAAAGTATCAAGCTCCATTTTTATGCATTTTCTTTGGGATTGTTGCTTTGGAAATAAATAAAAAAAACTTCAACTCACCATTGCTAGAGGTATCGTTATACTTATTCCCGCAAAGCAAACTAAACCAATTATATACATAATCTTTACTGAACGAAATTCTGATTGCAGTAATTTCGCCAAGGATAACGTCAGCATCGACTAAAAAAAACTAGTATTAAAGTGAATATTCAAAAAAATATATTCATAATGTACTATTTATTAACCACTAAGACCACTTTGCGGATTTCTGTTTCCTGCAAACAAAATAATTATAGTATTGTAAATTCCCCTTTTTAAATAAACTGTGAACATACTAAGTCTCACAGAAGAATTAAAAAGGGGAATTATTAACCACAACCCAGAAAAATATTTTTGCGTTAACGAATCTATTTCCCACGAATTATTATTTTCTGTTTTAAAGAATGCAATGTTTCAAAGACTGCTTTTTTTAAGTAGGTATTAGTGATGCGTAGTATCTAGAAAAATATCGGGACTACGGAGAACTTCGATATTTATCGAGATTAGATGTGTATGAAAATGTTGTATTCTTTAATTAAGTCAAAGGAAATAAATGGGTGGATGGAGTATAATAATCTACTTTTACACCAGATAAATTATGGCAGTACTATTTACATTAATCATCTTGCAACTACAACTGTTGTAAACAATCGACTGTATTTACAAGCAGCTCAACTGATATACCTATATCAAGACCGGTCGGAAGCGTCCCGAAGACGCTGCTGGCTGCATTGCCTCGATGTGTGATAAATGTGATAATGCAGATGCACTGCGCCCTATGACTGCGCCAGACATTCACCAGCACTCGGATCACGCATTATTTCGACCAGACGTTCCGGTACTATTTAAAAACCCAGAGAGCCAGTGTACTCCACAGACCTAGGGTCCAAAGGGAATAAATACGTAGGCTCTGTCGAGACCAGCATGTCTGCGCCTCTTGAAAGGAAAATGAAATGGAATGGAACGGAAAAGAACGGAATGGAACGAAACTAAACAAAACAGAATGGAATAATGGAAAGGAATGGAATTAAATGAAATTCATTGAAAATATTTATAGAAATAAACAGTAACAATGGTCAACTCATTCAACCCGGTGCCGATGACGTGAAAAGAATTACGTAGACAATGACGTCGTGTTATTTTGACCCGAAGTTTTTAGCATTGTTTCTATAAAATTATATATTATAAGCCTACTTTTAACATGTTTGTACTAGTAAGTGTTATTGTTTACACAATCTATACTTATAATAAAACTGTAACTGGTCCAATTCTGTACATTGAAGATATCTTAAAAATTTTTTTTGGAGGGCACTCTATTATCGATACCATAGATGAAGGATTATTTTGTCCATGTCGATACTAATGTCAAAAATACATTTTTTTCCATCATGTCTGTCTGTCTGTCTGTCTGTATCTTGGCCGCGCATAGCTCCGAAACTAAACGTATTGAAATGAAACTTGGCAGGATTTGAGTTCATACTACGAGGAAGGACAAAGGATACTTTTTAACCCGGATTTCAATAGGGTTCCCTTGGGAGAGGGGATGAAAGTAAAATTTGTTGGCTGCGCATAGCGCCGGAACTACTAAATGTATTCAAATGAAACTTGGCAGGATTTGAGATCATACTATGATGAAGGACATAGAATACTTTTTATTCCAGATTTCAATAGGGTTCCCTTGGGAGAGGGGATGAAAGTAAATTTTTTTGGCTGCGCGTAGCGCCGAGACTACTAAATGTATTCAAATGAAACTTGGTAGGATTTGAGTTCATACTATGAGGAAGGACATAGGGTACTTTTTATTCCAGATTTCGCTCCAAAACTAAACGTATTGAATAGGGTTCCCTTGGAAGAGGGGAAGAAAGTAAAATTTTTTGGCTGCGCATAGCGCCGAAACTACTGAAGGTATTCAAATAAAACTTAGGATGATTTAAGTTCATATTACGAGAAAGGGCATAGGATACTTTACATCCCGGATTTTAATAGGGTTCCGTTGGGAGAGGGGATGAAAGTAAATTTTTTTGGCTGCGCGTAGCGCCGAAACTACTAAATGTATTCAAATGAAATTTGGTAGGATTTGAGTTCATATTACAAGAAAGGGCATAAAATACTTTTTATCCCGGAGTTCAGAAGGGTTCCCTTATGAGAGAGGATGGAAGTGAAATTTTGCGCGTTACAGGATGGCGCGCGGGGCAAGGGTGGTATAGAGCAATAGCCCCCCACTGTGGGAGGCACTGGCAGTGGGGCCCCAGGCAGTGGGGGCCCCAGAAGTGGGGACCCCAGTAGTGGGGCCCCTCACGCAACCGGACCCTCCCAGTAGCCCCCCGGCAGTGGGGCCCCGCAGTGGGACCTCAGTAGCCCTCACAGTAGGGGGCACTGGCAGTGGGGCCCCGGAAGTGGGAGCCCCAGAAGTGGGGACCCCAGCAGTGGGGCCCCTCACGCAACTGGCCCTCCCAGTAGCCCCCCGCAGTGGGACCTCAGTAGCCCCCACAGTGGGGGGCACCGGCAGTGGGGCCCCGGAAGTGGGGGCTGCTGGCAGATGGCCCCCCGAAGTAGGCCCCCCGCATTAGCCCCCACAGTGGGGGTACCGGCAGTGGGGCTCTCGGCAGTGGGCCCCACATTTCCTCGCAGTTGGACCCCCAGTAGCCCCCCGCAGTACCCCCCGCAGTGGGACCCACTCAGTAGGCCCCCACAGTAGAGGGCACCTGCAGTGGGGGCCCCCGGCAGTTTACCCTCGCAGTGGGCCCCCCACATTGCCCCGCAGTGGAACTCCCAGTAGCCCCCCGTAGTGGCCCCCCCGCAGTAGGGTAAACTTTCTTGGCTGTGCATGGCGCTGAAACTACTGAATGTATTCAAATTAAACTTGGCATGATTTAAGTTCATACTACAAGGAAGGACATAAAATACAAGTCCATACCCCAAAGCCAACAACATGATTACAAAATTGTTATTAGTGGCGATAAACGACCTACTGGACAGCATCCAGTTTGTACAAAGCTCTCGCTACCAATGATGTTGCCGTCGTCCTGGTAGATCAGCACTGTGACAGGCGGGACATTGTGCTGCGTACCCGGGATTACCGCTTGCAATGCATTAGCGAAACGCACCAGGCATATGATGCTCTTCATTCTCTACTCGCTTATATACCTACTGTCGTGACGAAGACGGATACAACTTTGATCTTCGACTCGGTCTCATTGTTCGGTTCGGTTCACTAAAAATGTTTACCGCCCAACGAAGTGGGCACGGGTCAGCTAGTTTAATATAAAAATATAATTTTTTTTTCATAAAATCAACGTTTTTTTTTTCAATATAGATACATACATACAAAATCTACTTTTATAACACAACTTGCGTAATTATTCAAATATTTCTAGAAAAAATACTGAAATGATAATACATATGTATATCTTATGCAGTATTTATTATACAGATCAAATGCACTAACATCAATCTAACTTATAATCAGTCCTCAGCTTCCTCATACCTAGGCATGGTGGAACTGCTATCACGCCATTGATGAAGCTGAAACTTTTTTGCTGAACCCGTTTTTTCTTGCCGCACGTATATGTCTCTACGCAGCTGGCTTCACACTGATTTCACAAGCGATAAGGGTGGAGGAATACTTTATCTCCTGCTACTAGAACTTTTAAAACCACAGAGCGCCGAAAATACTAAATATGGTCGTTTTAAATCTCCTCGGGTCAATATGACCCAGCATCATTGGCACCAGGTCAAGGCGCATAGTGATGTGACACTAGCACCACTCTTAATTTTTTCTTGTATTAACGTTAAGGAAAAGAATTATCAAAAGTTCTCGCCGCCAATTGATAATACCTACCCATTATAAACTATTATTCGAGTGCCCAATTTTCCATATAAACTGTTATTTACATATTATAGGGAAAATTGGGCACTTTGATATTGGTCTATAAAATAAAAGTTTTAGTTCAAATCTATGATGTATTATTGGTACAAAAGCATTCGAAATTTATCCAGCAACATTTACTCTCAGACTATTTATAGAAAGATATACAACAAAAACCAAAAACCGGATTTTGTACCATGTGGGTGACTTGATCCTGGATGTCAGATGTAAAAATGAGAGTTCATGGAAAGTGAGCTTTATGTGGTAACCGATACAAAACCTACTCTATCAAATAATTTTCAATTTATTTATTTAATTGGAACGGTCATACAAGTGACCACCTACACTAACTAATTAAATTTAAGAAATGCTTTAAAAAGCATTCAATTAGGTATCTCATCTATCTCCTTAATTTTTCTTAACTTATTTTTTTTTTACTACTGAAAGGGAACCTACACGTCACCTATGGGAGACTTGGTCCAGGAATCAAATCTACCCATATTATCAGTACCAAGTCTCTCCATTGCTCCTCCTCAATGCTACCGATAAAAAACCTACTCTATCATATAATTTTAAATTGTTTATTTAATTGGAATGGTCATACAAGTGACCACCTACCTACACTAACTAATTCAATTTAAGAAATGCTATAATAAGCATTCAATTATCTCATTTATCTCCTTAATTTTTCCTAACTTAATTTTTTTTTGACTACTAAAAGGTAACCTACCCGTCACCTAAGGGAGACTTGGTCCGGGAATCGAGTTTATCCATATCATCAGCACCAACCAAGTGTCTCCATTGCTCCTCCTCAATGCTTTCGTTTAATACTTGTAAGAGTTCTAATAATGTCAAGTGTGAGTCAAGCCAGATTTTAATTGCGTACTATCCTAGGAAATACTGGCTTTTCTGTGATGTTTGATAAAGCGCGTGAATTGATGTGCATAACTGCAACGTTATACTGCGGACGAATGAAAATAAAAAAACATTGCATTTATACACACTAGCAAAATCAAAACTATTACCATCTCTTTCACACTCAGATGCTTGACCGTGTGTAAGAAAGACGGACAGACTTTTCATGATGCGCATCAGTGCGATGTCACACCACGCACTTATTCACAGACACTACCCATGCGCAACCTTTAATGTGTTGAAGGTGCCTGCTCTCAGTAACTAACCAAACTATTTTATTTTCGTCACTCATTGGTTCATTTTATTATATTTTTTATTTGTAACCACAATGGTACGCTGCATCTCAATTGACTAATTTTATCGAGTGAAAATATGATGAGTGATACACACACGCAAGAATGCATCTGAAATGACCAGCAGATATTTTTGAGAAGAATGTTGGTAGTACACTATATACTATATAACTGAACATAAAATGAATTTAGTACCAAATGGAATCAGTTCTTTGATGACAGCGACTAATTTCTATGGATATGATATCTAGAGCAGGAATAAATTCACATTTATTTAATACTATTTTGATTCACCTACATTAAATTCTAATTTCACATTTCTAGGGGGATAAAAAGTTCTTTTTTCCCGTAAATCTCCCATGGGAATTTGATTACCAGGACAAAAAGTAACCAATGTTACTTTCGATCCTTACAAGTAACTCAATGCTAAAAATCAAGTAGATTGGTTGCTAAGTTAGGGCGTGAAGGAAGGACAAACAAATACACTTTCGCATTTATAATATTACTTAGGATTCAAAATAAATTACTCACCAGTTGTATCGTCATATCGAGTAGCATTTGAAAGTAAATATAGAGAGGAAACAACCTTGTCATAGGCATAAACTCTGAGCTCAATGGTAATACACAATAGAAGTAGTAATGATTACTAATTTTATCATTTGTAAAATCCAAACATCTTCTGAGACTCAACATCATTGAAGTGGAAATCAACGACCTTATCATTCCTTCTACATTAAATTCGATCATGTAAAATATGACTGCGTTATCGGTCATTGTATAAGGCGACAAAACTTCATAATCGTAGAAGCTTAATCTGCCAATGCTGTAAGCGTAGGTGCCAGTCATCAACGTATTAACCTGCAAAAGAAGTGTATCCAGAAAATTAGTACGTATTCAAATTGGCTGTTAAAAGAAGTGACACTTGATTCAATATTGGACATCAAAATGTCAAAGTTATTAAAGGCAAAAGTCTTGTACAAAATGAATGAATCAATAAAAGTATTAATTAAAAGATTACGTGATTGCCTAAATTTAATTTCATTTGATTGAATGTTACTCGATTTTATTAATTTGTTTTTGATGTAATTTAATAGAATTTAATTTAACAATTGTAGCCACAGTCGGACATTTAATAAAAGAGTTTATGTTACTCCTCGTGGCTGAGCGAAAGGTGCTGAGTAAGATCTTTGGCCCCACCGGACGAGCAGATGGATCCTGGCGAGTCCGAAAAACCAGGAGCTAGAGGACTTGTATGCCGACCCAAACGTAATAGGCTAGTTCAAGAGCGCTCGTCTACGCTGGCTAGGACACGTCGAGAGAATGGAAGAGGATCGGGCTGTCAAGAAGGTATATGAGGGGAAACCATCGGGGCGTAGACCAGTCGGCCGCCCTCGGTATCGATGGATCGACGAAGTTGAAGCCGAGAGACGACAGCTCAGAACCGTGATGCCTGGAGAAGCCTTGTGTCGGAGGCCAAAATGAAAAAAGAAAAAACAATAACTATGCATGTTTTCAACTAAATAAACATCTTCTGTATATTTAAATATTAGCAAATCGTGTTACCTACCGCTAGTTATTTCAAAACCCCATCACTAGCTTTTTTTCTAGCTTTTAGCAACAACTTGTTTGCGGGTGACCTAAATGGGAATGAAATTGGTGCCCTAACTGTGGTGCCCTTGGAATCGGTGCTCTTAATGGGAATACTTCCTTTAAATGACTCTTAAAATAATAATGTTGTCACAGAGAGCTAGGACTTGTTTTATTAGATTGCTTATACATGACTCAATTAAGATTACTTAATAAACAATTTACTTATTATTTAAACTGGCTATTATTGGCAACTGTTGAATTTTGGGTTTTCTTGTCAAAAACCAAAGAAAATCAATGATGAGACTCCGTCCTAGACAACCATGGCTCAAATGGTTTAAACTAAATGGTCTACTCTGTCTTGTCCTTGAAGCTTTGTACCCCGCTACCAATCATCCTGTATAATGGGTAAATACAAAATCACATAGTTTTATCAGATCTATACAGGTAATATAAGTACAAGGAGTTCGAAAATTTACTGGTAACACCAGATTCAACGTCTCATTCGCCGATGGCGTCGATGAGGTAGCTTTGTATCACCCACGTGACCGTCGTGTCTCGGAAGATCATATCTCATATTCTTATACCATGGAGACGAGCTATCCAACGATAACCCACATGGGGTAATCGAGTTAATAATATTCATCCCATCTTTAAGTGATGATATTCGACACTGGTTGATCAAATAACACTACACAACAATACAACGATAATACAAACTTTTTCTAGATCTTAATACGAACATATTGAAATTTTCCATCCCAAGCCATGATCTGACCAAAAGCCTCGAATGCTATTTTTTTGTTGGTTATCAATATCGTTGTCATTACTGCTACCGCACTGATTATTCTAGAATAGTGAGTAAATCTGCAAACCTGCCAAAGAAAATAAACTAGATATGAAAGCACATTTTGGCACGGCCCACACCGAGAACGTGTAACAAAATAACATTAGGAACTAGGCGCTGATACTGTCATGATATCACCTCTTTTATCAGTAACGCCACTGACTGAACTTGCCCAAGTCATCGAATTAGATCACTACTCGACAGTTTCTAAAATTGGTCTCTGTCGTCAACTGGTCACTTTTGCAATTCGTCAATTTCCTGAAAATCGCTGATTCGTCAGTATCCTGAATTCGTCACTTGGGTTATGTGATCAGAATATTTATCTAGTCGGTTTTCGCATTTAGCTTCTTTCTCAGATTGGTCAGCTGTAGTACATTATGAGTCTGGCTCATTATGAACTGGCATTCATTATGAACTGGCGGGCATGTGTGCGTAAACTTCACATGACTTGCTGCTTGGTAAACAACACGACATAATTTACTTATTACTTTAATTTTCTTTGTTTGTGTGCCTAGTTTTAGTTATCCAAGTAGATATAGTTTTAGTTTATTTTATATTTTTTGTCGTTTCAAATAAATACTTAATTTTCATTTCTTTTTTTTTTGGACTACGATCCAAAACAGTTTTGTTCGTAACTGTACACTTAGTCAAAATGCGAAAACTGACGAGATAAATATACTGATCACATAACCCAAGTGACGAATTCAGAATACTGACGAATCAGCGATTTTCAGGAAATTGACGAATTGCAAAAGTGACCAGTTGACGACAGAGACCAATTTTAGAAACTGTCCAGTAGTGATCTAATTCAAGTCATCAAATATACCTATATTATTGGCGCGATTGTTTCCATAATTAAAAGCTTACCTTATAAAAAGTGTTATCAGCGACTGATGTAATAAAGAAATTGACAATCCATACCACCAAGACGAAAAATATTTTTAGAGTCACAGTATTTCTATCGGTGCTGCTAAACATTTTCCTATAACATAGAGTACAATTTTGTTTAAAATTATTGTAACCGTGATAAAAACTGTGAGAGGTGTATCTAATTCATACAGCATGCATTGACGATAAGGGAAGTTGGGGTAACCTGCATCGATTCAACCTTATGATTCATGAAATAATGTTAGTCCAAACAAAAACTTTAGATATATTTTATGAAACAGCGTTTAAAAGTTATAAACTAAATTCCGTCAGTATTTTGGGACATCCGCTTTTAAAACTACGTTAGAAATTTTACTATTTTCATAAAATAATAAAAGTTACAGGTAAACTACACTTGCGAGCTATAAACTGGAATCACTTCATCGCTGGTTTCTGCAGACCATATTTTACAGTTTCCATGGAATAAACTGCAGTTTGGTGTATACCATTTAAAAAGAAATTTTGTTAGCTTTCGAATGGTATAAAAATTATTTAAATTTAATTGAGTTTCCTACCTTCATTTAGTGAATTATTACAATAGGTCGAAGTTGTGGATGTTTAAATTAATAAGAAGTAATATGAAAATATCAAATTTTTATTTAAAATCCCCCCCGGCCCTAATGACTGCTTGTAAACGGTTTTTCATTGACCTAATGAGTTTCCTGATGGAATCCCGTGGAATTTCCTGCCACTCTTCGATAAGAGCAGTTTTTAGGTCTTCTATTGACGCCGGAGCTGGAGATCTTCCTCGTACCCGCCTTTTCAGCTCATCCCATAAGTGTTCGATAGGGTTCATGTCAGGTCTGACGGCTGGCCAGTCTATTGTGGGAATCCCGACTTCTTCCAGGTACTGTCTAGTCGCACGAGCGGTGTGGCAGCGGGCATTGTCGTGCATTAGCAGGAAATTTTCGCCTATAAACCCGGCGTAAGGGAGTACATGGCCCAGCAGATGTCGTTGATATACCTTTCTGCGGTTAGTCCTCCTCCCCGACCTCCACCGGGTACGAATACCAGCTCCGTTTTAGCTTCAATTGAAATCCCCGCCCACATCATACAAGACCCACCCCCACATGCCACTGTTTCCGCTATACAGCATTGTGCGTATCGCTCTCCCGGTCTCCTGTAGACTCTCCGTCGACGGTCGCTGCCATGCAGGCACATCATAGTCTCGTCCGCGAACAAAACTCGGCTCCATTGCTGTATATCCCAATCTAAGTGATCACGTTGCTGGCCTTTTTGGGGTCAAGTTAGCTTCTTTGAGTCTTCGCCTCACTGTCCACTCGCTGACAGTTCTCCCTCGAACTTCTCCGAGCTCCCGCTGGACGTCAAGGCCGGTTCGATGTCGATTTCGGAGAGAAGTGCTGACAATAAATCGGTCATCTCTCTCCGAAGTGCATCGCTGTCGTCCAGATCCTGGTCTTCGGACTAAGTTTCCAGTCTCTCTAAACCTTGTATACTTTGGAGACATAGGACTGGCTCAGATGAAGCTGTCGAGCGATAGTACGCTGAGAGAACCCTTGCTGGATTAGGGTGACGATTTGAGCGGCTTCTATTGGTGTGGTTTCCATTTTCTTGTAATTCCAGTATTTTGAGTGACGTGATATATTGGACTGATGACAAAATTGCATAAATTCCCAGTTTTTATTCAGGAGTTTGAAAAAATTGATGTTTCGTTCCAAAAATGTATGTCTTTTGTTTTCACGTTCCATGACATATGATGAACATTTTTTTCGCTATGATATCGAAAGAGTTTGAAAGCTAATAAAATTATCTTTAAATTATAGTACTATACTTATAGTCCACAAGTTTCTGCCCGTAGTTTCGCATGCGTTATTTCTATTGAAACGTTTAAAGGTGATTTCTATCACATTGGAACTGTATTATGGGGAAAAATTGTCTATGGTTGATTCCAGACCTTAGTATATTAGAATTTTACTTTGTTCGGACTAGTTAGAAAACAAATACACTATAAATCACATCCCTTGTGAGGGGATCTCTACCTACGTATATTATAAAGGCGAAGTATAGAGGCGCGTTTGTGCTGTTGTGAAGATATTTGCCAAAGACAACGCCAAAACTACTGAATAAATGACGTTGAAATTTCGCATACTTAAAGTGCTGGATTACAAATAGGCTAAGTACTTTCTATTCCAAAATGAGGCGTGCGAAGCCGCGAGCAAAAGCTAGTTTATAATATTAATGTGATGTGATTTGAAATGTCAGTGGTACTTACTTACCTATAATAATAATCAGCGGACGTTGAAGATAATTCTGATCGTGTCATATTCTTTTTATAATAACATTTATAAAAAATATTACTAGCACTTATACATTTCCCTTTATTCTGAATGTGGCACACGCTCCAGTCTGGTATTTCTTTAAAGCTTGCGCCTAAAAAACGCCACACATCAGTAATATTCAAACAATTCTGAAACGAACACATTCAATAAACTTACATGTTTCAGGCACCTTCAGAGTGTGATTACAAAATCGAGTCGTCGGTAATCCATTCTATAGCAACTAGAACTTAGTTCATATTCATGTAACTATTAGAAATGGTAAAATTAGGCATAATAATAAAATAACATCTAATCTAATAGATCTAGAGAATGGAAAGTTAATCATGTAATTACCATAATTGCTACAAGAGCAGTTTGTAAGAAAATGCCGAACTGTATTCCTCTCAAAAGTGGATTCATTAATGTATATCCGTCCATTTTTTTTGTGTACTGTTTGATAAAACAATCCACGAACATGTAAGGTGCACCCACCAAAAGATGAAATAACAAGCTTTCGAATAATGATACTGAAATAAAAAAACTAATTGTTGTTGCGTGCTCAAGTGCTCATGTTACAAAAAAATCGAAAAACCACAACAAAATAAATAATAAATTAAATAATCTAAGTAACAGTTTTGAACGGCTGCGCCGATTTTTAACAAATGAATCTAAAATCTCAAGTTAAGATCGGTACGAGGGAGCTACCACAGACATACAAAAATAAAACCCCATACAAATGCAACGTCTTCATGTGCTGTTCAGAATTTTTGTTGCAGAAAAAAAATATTTATAAGTTAATTTTAAATAAAATATTTAAATTATTATTAAATAATACATTTAAAGAAAATGTGTTTGTCCTGTCAAATCATTCTTCTAATTCATACAAGACTTATAAATCAGATGTAAAAAAGATATTATCTAGTTATTTATATGACGAATTGACGATGTTAGGGTTGTATCAAGGTAAAGTGTCCTTGTGTATTTCGCATGGGTTATTCCCTGAGGGCCCCGATCCCGCAGGGACCCGGCCCGGAGAGCCTCGATTTCGATAAATTTGATGAGATGTTCTTTTGTTATTTTTTCTATTGTTTTCAACTTGTACTGTTGATACAAAAAGTGCTTACAGGTATATTTATATATTACAGTATTTTTAATCTAAGTTAGTATGCGCCAATGTATACAATTAGGGGTATATCTTACAAAATCAAAACTATGTTGCCATTGTTTAAAACGAATTTTTATTACAGTTAATTATTTACATTACAAAAATTATATATATAATATTTGGTATAGTTATTATAAGAAGAATTATTGAAAATAAGACTGATTTTGCATATTTTAATATTATTTTTAAAGTTGATTATTAATAAGCTAAATTATATGACAAAGAAAATAACAATCAAATAATATAAACAAATTAAACTACAATTGAGCTAACTGCAGACTGTTGCAAACGATCTACAGATAGCTCAACTGGTCCATATCAATAACAGTCGGAAGCGTCCCCAAGACGCTGCGCTGGCTGCATTGCCTCGCTATATGGCAATGCTAATGCGCTGCGCCAGATACTCACCAGCTCTCGGGTCACGCGTCGCTTCGACCAGGTGCTCAAATAAATTTTTGAAAACCCGGAGAGCCTCGGTACCCTACGGACCTAGGGTCTCGACTCCAAGGGGAGCAAATGCGTAGGCTCTATTGAGACCTGCATATTTGCGCTTCTTGAGATCCTCGGCCAAAACGAAAGAAAAGATAATAATGGGACAGGTATTCGCCAGATGATTTAAAATTCACATATGTTTCAAGTCCGTATCGATTCATTTACTTTAATCGATGTTTTTAAGCAGGTCACCTCACTATGAAGTTAAAACTGACAGACGTCAAATGTTACCTATTAAAATGGCCTAACTATAACATCATTAGAAAAACATTCCGCAAATATAGGAAACAAAATGGTCGAAAAGAATTGTGTGAATAAAGCGGGTAGAGTTTTAATACCTACCTACTTATCTAATCCCTACTTTAAATAAAACTTACTTGTTATCTCTCCCTCTTTTGAAAAGATATCAAATGAATCCAGGTTCGTAGAGCAGAATACAGACACCAACACAATAAACTTAAATACACTTGCCCATCTAAAGTGACGGTCAACAGCTTCCTGAAACATTAGAATATAATAATATAATGTATATAGTCCTCGCTAGTATATATATATATATATACGTAAGTACCGAAGTATTTAGTGTTATCAATTACTACATATTGTAAAACAAAGTCTTCCGCCGCGTCTGTCTGTATGTTCGCGATAAACTCAAAATCTTCTGAACTGAATTTCATGCAGTTTTATCAATCGATAGAGTGATTCATGAGAAAGGTTTGAGTATATAATTTGTTAAGGTTTTGTGTTATTGTTTGAAATATAACGATAATTATCATTGGTGTTGAAAAGAGTCAAGCTGCTTGGGGGCTTTCATTGAAAACGCTGCCTTATCCCTTTGAGATATAATGATCTGGTACCCGTGCGAAGCCGGGGCGGGTTGCTAGAGAGTATTAAATGGTCTGATAAAATTATTCATTAAATAGCATTTAGTTATGCTATCTTTGACAGAAGTTACAGTTTTTTGCTGCTCCTGAAAATTGGGATTCTAATACGACCCTATGGAATGATGCCCTCGACGTGTGCTATAGATATCTAGAGGTACTTATACCTTTTCCCTTATGTTCTCAGGAATAATAGTAATGAATTTTATACCTACCGCATACTAACCTTTCTATGAAAAGAAGAGGATGTATTCGACATGTTCATTGATAATGAGGATGATGCCATAGCGAATTAACACACGCAGTCGGAAAAAAATCTAAAATCTGCAATAATAAATACAATTAAGTTCCAAGAAGAAATAAAATTTGTTAATTTTGCATGATGGCTTTCGTTCCAAATTTTATAAAATTATCTTAGAAAACTTACATATAAGGTACATATTAATGGTCTACAGTTGGTTATTGTTAAGTCTATGATAGTTTACATGAGTTGAGTGAGACATTTTTTATTATGAGATTAAATTATGAGCTTCGTTCTTAGTTTTTATTTTCTAATTTCAATGTAAACTTGTAGCTTATGTTAATTTACTCAGATTCTTAGTTTATCTTATTCCAAATTATTTTAGTGTTCGTTAATTTGATTAATAGGTTGAATTATTTTTTGATGACAGACAATTTGTTAAAATTTACAATAAGTAAATCCTATATCGGCCGTAGGTTCTGTAAATAAGTTTGTCAATTTTACTTTACAGGGCTGTGGATTTACATCACTAATTAAATAAAGATGATTCTTTTCGACGTGCGTTTCACAGCCAGGTCGAGCACTGCGAGTGGCAGTTCTCCGAGGTAACAACGCCAAGTTATACAATTTTCAGGCCCTTCAAGAAACCGAATTAATTTGTTGAAGCGTTTGCCTCGAAGTCATTATTGTATCAAAACTGTCTTCCAAATACATGAAATCTACAACTTTCCAACGCTGTACCACACGCCACGTACTTATGACGTGTGTGACTTCTAGGAATCTTCTTGAACAGTACATCACGTAGGGAACCTTTCCCGTGTTATCGAGATTTAGCTGCTTTTAACGGTAAAGAAATACACTCAAGGACAAATTTAAAGGACGCAAAAATTAGGTAGAAGAACATAAATTATTTGCTTGTATACCAACAGACTAGAGAGTATACTAGACGTATAGGACAAGCTCGCAAAAGAATAAAAACAGAGAGGGAAGATCAATTTATTGTAAGTAGTTCTCAGAAACCACACTTCCACTTGTTCCGAGGTACGAAAAAGTTACAGAAAATTCGACAAGTGAAACAATTAGCACCAAAACGATACGAAAAAGACTTAAAGCATCTGGTCTAGGGGCATTCTTCCCGGCCAGATGTCCATTGCTCACCACAGCTCATTGATTAGCTCGGTCCAGTTTTGCTCCTTCGCATCTTATTTGGGATTATGATGATTGGGGAGAAGTACTCTTTACAGATGACTCTGGATTCTGTCAGAAGGCAGTTGATGGAAGAATCAGTATGAAGACGACCCGGAGAAAGATACGCTCATTGTAACATTGCTGTAAGAGGGCCTTATAGCGGAGGGATTTGCCCCCATTTTTTGCGTCCATGAGTGTAGTCATGTTTGTTTCTAGTATGTGTTGAGGCAAAGATAGAATATGAAAAGATGTTCTTTGAAGCTTTGTTTTAAATAGTACCCACTACCTGAAGTGGTTAGCAATGACACCAGATTATCTTGGTTTTTTAGAGACTGCTATCCCAATTTCGTAATTCTCTGAAATATGTGATTTAAACCAGAACCGTAATATTTGGCCAACTTACCGAACACAATGTACAATTAATATTGAAATTAATGTATATTCTTCTACGAAATTATAGCTTCCCACGGCACATAATTATAATGCAAAGAGACTAAGTACTTGGACGTAGTATTGGTAGGCAATTGGCTAAGCCAGCTAAGTAGCTCCTGGATGTCAATGAGAATCAAAGAGAATACAATACTGATGAGAATAACTGAAAAAACCACTCCGTCTGGGTATCGGAAGACTGAGGAATAGAGTAAACAAAAATCCTCGTTCTACGTCAATCGTAGTAAAAAAAAACTACCAACAATCTACGTTGGGAAATGTTGGGAATGGTCCCTAGAGGTTACGTTCAAGGAATTTTTATACGTTACGTTAGTATATAAATTCCTTGCCCTAGAGTTTTAAATTCAACTTCTTATTTTTGTGGCTTTTGGGAATATTTGTCAGTCATAAAGAGAAAAAACACTTAGAGAGCTTTCCAAAGTCCGAAAAATTTCCCTTCTCAGGGGTAGTTAATAGGCGAATTGTTCGCACTTTGCCAATTAACTACCCCTGAGAAGCCTGAAAAGCGATTAACTACCTCTTTCGTCCTCATTTATTGCATAAAAATATTTATCTAAAGAAAACCCTAAAAAAAGATTTTCGTTGGATCGAATCTACCTAAGTAGTTAGTAAAGATTTGCTACTCAGAATGATTTCATTCGAATTATTCGACTTGACCAATCATTCGAACGATTCGACTGACTAGAGCAAATTAGTAACTAATAGGGTTAGTAATCGCGCGTCGTTCCGTATGTTCGACTGCCCGAGTCGGCCTTCATTTCATTCGTTATTCGACGTGGATTGGTTGGATATGCCTACGTACATTTCATCAAACTTCAACTTCTTTTTTTATGGCGCCGCCGCACAGTGGATCGAAAATCGCGTTTCTAAGACATAGGAATAAAATTTTTAAAGTGTCGTTTTTTTTGCTTAAAACGGCTTGTACTAATCAATATTATGCCTAAATATATCATGGGATACAATTTGACTGTCAATATGGCGAGTTATAATTTTTTTTACTAAAAAAATGTATGAAAAGCATGTTAAAAATCCGGATATCTCCGGAAGTGCAGGGATAACCGTTATATCCTTGCATACAGTTATAGTACCAACTATTTATGTTTTTTTGACATACTTCATATTACGCGAACTACTGCACTTTTTGAGAAAAAAAATACGAAAAAAAAATTTGTTTTCTTTTTGTTTTTGGTAGGAAACGTTTTGTCGAAGATTTTCACGAGCTGCTTTACAGAGATGGAAGAATTGCGGTAGAAACTCAAGAGCATTCAGAAAGAATTACGAAGTATGGCTTCAAGCAAATGTTGATTGGCCAAGCTGCGTTCAAACTGGTCTTCTCACCGAGGGAACAAGAGTAGAGAGACCGAGAGAAGACGTTACCACTGCGGAACCTTCATCGTCTTCATCAGTTGGAACGATGACTAAAAGATCTCGAAAACCCTTCGAAGATCTGGGCAACAAGCAGAAGAAAAGAAGATCGGATGAGCACATCGGTAAGGACCCCATTGAGATTACACATTCCGCTGTAATACTTTTAAAAGAAGATGGTCGTGAGGATATTGCATCTGTCATCGAATACATGTTGAAAAACCCAGAAGCAACTGCCAAAATCAATGAGTTCATAAAGAGACCGAAACGTCATATTTCATTTACGCCAGAAAAAGCTTTAGGGTTGCTCTTGTCTTTAAAGCTTACTAAGTGGCAATACATAACTTTGAGGGAATCAGCTATTCGAGAAGGTCCTAGTAATATTTACCCTTCTTACTACAAGGTACAACAGGCAAAATTGCAGTGTTATCCTCCAAAGGAATCGATAACTGTGTCAGATTCATCAGCAAAGATTACTTGATATCACAGTAAAGAGGATCCTAGAAAGTTTTCCTAACAATGTACAAGACAAGCGATTGACACTGGTATCAAAGTGGGGTTTTGATGGGGCATCTAACCAGAGCCGGTACAAGCAAAAAATGGACAGTGAGCAAGATGACTCGAGCATATTTATGACTTCTCTTGTCCTTCTAAAGCTAACAGATGGTGATGAAACTATATGGAAGAATCCAAAACCCTGCTCAACATCATATTGTCGACCAGTTGAGTTTAGTTTTGTGAAAGAAAGTGAAGCATTAGTCATCGCAAAGAAAAAGATCATGGATGACGAAATTAAGGCTCTAGTCCCTACCGAGTGCAATAAAAATATGGTGAGTCATAAATTGATGATGACGATGATTGATGGAAAAGTGTGTACTTATCTTTCCGAAGCTAAGTCAAATGCTGCGTGCTATTTGTGTTTAGCTAAACCCACCGAAATGAACAAATTAGAAACAGTAACACTGAGGGTTGTATCTTCTGATGCATTAGAATTAGGGTTATCAACATTACATGCTCGTATCAATTGTATGGAATGCCTTCTCCATATTTCATACCGACTCGATTTTAAAAAGTGGGCTGCGAAAGGAATTGAACACAAAGAAATGTTGGAAATAAGGAAAAAACATATTCAGGACAGATTCAAAAACGAGCTCAACCTTTTAATCGATATTGTAAAGCAAGGATCTGGAACCACAAATGACGGGAACACTGCAAGAAGATTTTTTGAGTTTCCGGACAAAACTGCAGCCATCACTGGGCTGGACGAAGAGTTAGTCCGCAGATTTGCTGTTATTCCAGGGGAACATCAGGGGAACTGATTGACGTGATCAAATTTAAAGAGTTTGCTCTGAAAACAGCTGAAATGTTCGTTGAGATGTACAATTGGTTCTACATGTCATCCACTGTACACAAGCTTCTCATACATGGAGCAGACATTATTGCCAATAATGCAATTGTGCCAATTGGAAGTCTCTCAGAAGAAGCTTCAGAGGCCCGCAACAAAGATTTCAGAAGGTTTCGAGAACATCATTCCCGAAAAAAGAGCAGGCAAGCCTGTAACGAGGATATCCTCAATATGCTAATTCTTTCTTCAGATACCGTTATCAGTGCAATGAGACCTAAGATGGATACCAAAAAACAACATGATTTCTTCACTGAAACCCTTGAAATAATCAAGTTTCAAGAAGAACAAATTGATTTTGTTGACGTATCTAATTTAGACACTGATTCTAAATTGGAGAGTGATATTGAAAATTTGTAGATTCAGCATAGTTTTTTAAATGTACTTAATTCTTTTGTTGTTTTTGTTTATACGTATTATGTATCTTCCTAATTTTATAAATTGCTAACAGTTATATTTTATTATACTTAAAATTATCATTAACTTTATTCATAGCCAATGTTCCTATACTCAATTTATTTTTATAATATGTTACTATAGTATATTTTAACTTTATGTTCGTAACTTTTAATAATAATTATTGTAACTATGTTAACTCTTTATAAATGTCAATAAATGGTTACCATTTAGTTCTGACTTATTTCTCTTTCCTTCCTTAGTTAATGGAGCGACTTAAGATAAAAACTATAAAACGCATAAAAATCATCAAGTAGAAGTTCCATGTTGTAGTACCTGAGCTACCCTAGGCCTCTTGTTGACTACCGCTAATTGTTAATTAATTCCTTTAAATTTTAACAATTAGCAGTTTGAACATCTGGTACCTTATGTTGCTACCTAATTAGGTAGGTAGGCAGGTAAATAGCATAATAAATATTTCTTTAATTTGATTTGTGGTTCTTGTTTTGTTGACTGGTATTTCACCGTTAGCTAAACACATGAAAATACGTTTCTGTAACTATCTGTAGCGTACAATTAGCGGACTTATTAAAAAAAAGTGCTGTAGTTCGAGTAATATGAAGTGAAGTAGGTATGCCAAAACATCTTAAAATAGTTAGTACTATAACTGATTGCAAGGATAATAACGATTATCTTTGCACTTCCGGACATATCCGGGTTTTTCATGTTATTCATTTTTTTTTTTCACTAATTGCGTCCTATTGTATATTCGATAATGTAAATATTTTTTTTCTTTACCTTGGTGAGTTTTTCTTCACAAAAATATGCTGTTTCCTACCAAAAACAAAAAGAAAACAATTTTTTTTTTCGTATTTTTTTTCTCAAAAAGTGCAGTAGTTCGCGTAATATGAAGTATGTCAAAAAAACATAAATAGTTGGTACTATAACTGTATGCAAGGATATAACGGTTATCCTTGCACTTCCGGAGATATCCGGATTTTTAACATGCTTTTCATACATTTTTTTAGTAAAAAAAATTATAACTCGCCATATTGACAGTCAAATTGTATCCATGATATATTTAGGCATAATATTGATTAGTACAAGCCGTTTTAAGCAAAAAAAACGACACTTTAAAATTTTTATTCCTATGTCTTAGAAACGCGATTTTCGATCCACTCCGCTTGATTTTCGCTACGACTCTGCCAGTGTCAGTAATGACTCTGAGTTTGTTCGTCGTGGCCATACAATGCTTCACAGTAAAAGTTAGTAGTTACCAGGGATTTGATAAGTACTAGTGTACGTAGAAATTCTTTGGTTGGTGCCTAAAATAATGACAAAGATGTGCAAACACCTACTTGTCTAATTTACTATTTCAAATGCAAAATACTTTTGCTTTTTGTATTTAAATACTAAATGCAAAATAGGTATTTTCAAAATACTTTATTTGCCAGGCATTTAAGCATTTGATCAGGCCTTCAGCCGGCATTATTCAAAGTCAGGCGTTTTGAATTTCCGCGCCACTGGTTGCGTACGTCATGCCGCAAGCAACCGGCGCGTGGTGCGCTTAGCTTCCCTAATTGATTTTGTGCACAGAATGAATGAATGATGGGACAAAGTATAGTGGCGCGACCGCATAGGTCGATCGACCGGTCCGTCTAAATTTATTTATGTCAACGTCAATTCAGCCAACGTCTTGATCATTCTACCTGACACTACAGGATAACCATGTTGCCATACCATACCAATAAGCCTTCTTCCGAATCAACGGATTCTTAAAATTAAAAAACCATTCAGCAATATATTTTTTCTTAGTATATTTTATTGCCTAGCCTTATAACCCGGCATTTTTCATGAAAATCAGGCATTTTAACTTCGTAAGTCAGGCATAGATTTATTCAAAAATTGTAACCCTAACCACTGTAACAAAAATAAAAATAATAATTTTACAATAAAAGCTTGAAAACAACAAAAATAATCTAGGTACTTAAAATCAAATAAACTTATCAACCGCACAAGAATCATAAAATCATACATTAGTTACTAATCCGTTCCGTTCAATCCCCGCAGGAACAGCGAATAATTCACCACTCAAAACCATCGTTCGACTAACAAAGTTCACTCGGAGCCATGAATGACCCATTCGTAGAGGCATTAGTAATTACTAATTTGTAGTTGTCATTCGACTTTGAAGATTAGTATATTACAAATTTTCAAGTCGAATAAGGAAATCAGTAGTTGTCAATCATTCGAATAGTCAGATAATTCGCAGTCGCGGATCTTTATTAGATAGGTATATTCTCAATAATCTCTACACCTGGCGGATATCGTCTTCGGGTGTATCATATTGTGCAACAATGGATGATGCCCGCTATGTGTAGCTCTCGCATTTACATTAATTCTCATAAAGGGCTTCTGTGTTGTTGGCTTCGGACCCACACATGCCTCCCAATTCCCAAAGAACCTGGTTACTATATGACCCGTGATCATGGAAATGAGAGACACAATAATGGATAAAAATATAATAATGGATAAAAATATTAGCTAAAAGCCGAGCTTGGTGAGGGCTCGCTTAAGTTTTCTGTATGGTATTTTTTTATATCACTACTTATTATAAAACAAAGTCCTGCGCCGCGTTTGTCTGTCTTTTCGCGATAAACTCAAAAACTACAAAACGGATTTTCATGCCGCTTTCACCAATCGTTAGAGTGATTCATGAGGAAGGTATATACCTAATTTATAAAGGTTTTGTGTAAATTGGTTGAAATATAAAGATAAATGTGGGAAGTGCCTTTCTTAAATTCACTATCCTTTCCACCCAAAGATTGCCTGGAAGAGATCGCTTCTATGCGATAAGGCCGCCCATTGTACTTGTCCTATGTAAGATCTCTGTAATGTTGTTTTTCTGGTGTACAATAAAGAATTTTTTTTGGGCAGGAGCTTTTAATTTATGTGCAGCTGCTAGTACAAAATAAATATGGCCAAGAGGAGTCGCAACCGTTTTTGAAATAGGTGAGGCATGCTTAGCAAGATAAGTAAGCTAAGTTTATGAGCTTGTAGGTAGGGATCGCAAGAGAAAGATTTTTGCAAAGAATTTGGCCGTTTATTGACTTTCAAACCTACGAAATTGTTATATTTATTTTAGTTTTTCACCAGTTAGCTTTTCTTCAGGTATTTTTCTTTCTTGTCACTTTATGACATTTTTCTTTTACTTTTTCTTTTCAAAAGAGTTTGTATGCCGGTTGGCTATGTCTCCGCCACAGTACTCCCCCCAGAGACCATCCTAGGATGGGCGATAATAATCTGGGAATCTCACCCTTCTCCCTGATCGTGTAACTCTTACATTTGCATCAGGTGTGGCGAAGGCAGTAGTCACATTCCTTTCTGGTGGCATTTCCTCGTAAGTATTTGAGGTAAGGACATATGCTGGCTTGAGTTTTTCTATTGTTACTGTTTGTTCCTTCCCTTTTACTCGAAGTTTGTAGACTTTGGCGTCCCGTTGCAGTACTTCGTATGGTCCAGTATAGGCTGGCTGAAGAGCTCCTCTCACGGTGTCATCGTGGACGTAAACATGAGTAGCAGAAGATAGATCCTTGAAAACGAAGATGTTTCGTCTGCTATGTCTTGACGCTGGCTGTGGACGAATGTCGTCCATGATGGAACGCAAACGTGCTGCAAATTCTGTAAGGTCGCTGGTTGTTTTTAGGGTTCTGCTTGGCTGCAGAAATTCTCCGGGCAGTCTGAGGGATTCACCATAAAGGAGTTCAGCCGGTGACGACTGGATGTCCTCTTTGAAGGCGCTTCTCATTCCCAGGAGTACTAAAGGTAAGCTTTCTGTCCATCTTTTGTTTTCGTGACATATGATGGCCGCTTTGAGCTGTCTGTGCATTCTTTCAACCATTCCATTGCTTGCAAGATGGTAAGCTGTGGTCCTATTGCGTTGGATGCCGGCAAGTTCTGAGAACTGCTTCATCAGCGCTGATTCAAACTGTTTACCGCGATCCGTGACTACTTCTAAAGGACAACCATAACGCGCAATCCTGTTTGAGACGAAGGATTTTGCTACTGTTTCTGCCGTTATATCCTGCAGTGGAATTGCTTCGGGCCACCGAGTGAATCTATCGACAGCGGTGAGACAATAGCGGAATCCGTCTGATGGAGGTAATGGTCCGATTAGGTCTATATGCACATAGTTGAATCTGCCGCTTGGTAGTTTGAAGGTTCCAATCGGTGGCGATACATGCCATGTGACCTTCGTACGCTGGCAGGCTTGACAGAGCTTAGTCCACTCTCGACAATCTTTGTTGATGCCAGGCCACACATAGCGCTGGGCCACGAGTTTTGCTGAGGCGTTAGCGCCAGGGTGGCTAAGTGAGTGCAGGCTGTCGAAGACTTGCCTTCTGTGTTCTTTCGGTACATAGGGTCTAGGTGTCGGAATGCTGTCGTCGCAGTAAAGTTCCAGTGAAGTTCCTGGTATGGTTACTTTGACAAGCTTGAGCGATGTTCCTACTAGCAATAGCTGTTGAAGCTCTGGGTCAGTTTCCTGTGATCGCGCCATTTTCTGCAGTTCGACAGGCTGGACTATATCCTCTATTCTAGAGAGAGAGTATCAGCTACGACGTTGTCCTTTCCGGAAATGTGTTGAATATCCGTGGTAAATTGGGCGATGTAGTCAAAATGTTGGAACTAACGTGGCGAACATTTCTCTTTGTGGCCGTGAAACGCGAAGCAGATTGGCTTATGGTCTGTAAATACTGTAAAGTGTCTAGCTTCTACAAGATGTCGAAAGTACCTTATAGCGTCATATATGGCGAGCAATTCTCGGTCGTATGGTGAGTACTTCTTTTGCGTTTGACTCAACTTTCGGCTGAAGAAAGCGAGTGGCTCCCACCGTTCATTTTTTAGCTGCTGCAGTAAGGCGCCAATGGCTACATCTGATGCATCCGTGACGAGCGCAAGTTTTGCGTCCATATCCGGGTGAGCTAAGAGCGTCGCGCGACATAGGCTGTTTTTACAGTCCTCAAATGCCTGTAGCATTTCTCCCGAAATGTTTATCGAATGTGAGTCCTTTATGGCTTGGATCTTACTGTCTAGGGGCTTTATGCCGGCAGAAGATACGTTGCAGCCGAGGAAAGTAACCTTTTCTGCACGCGCATCCCTGCATTCTGCGAAGGTGCATCCCTGCCGTACTCTTTTCCATTCACTTACGGTTTGTTGAAGAATCGTGTTCAGGAATCCAGTCGTCGGGTGTCGGCAGGAGTCGTCCGAGGTAGTCGACGGCTGGCACGTCGGGGTCACCAATGTAGGTAGTGATCGCAAGAGAAAGATTTTTGCAAAGTATTTGGCCGTTTCTTGGCCGTTTATTGACTTTCAAACCTACGAAATTGTTATATTTATTTTAGTTTTTCACCAGCTTTTCTTCAGGTATTTTTCTTTCTTGTCAGTTTATGACATTTTTCTTTTACTTTTTCGTTTCAAAAGAGTTTGTATGCCGGTTGGCTATGTCTCCGCCACAAGCTAAGAACAATAGTACGGTTTTTTTTGGGCGATTAACAATACCTAAATAGGAGGACAACAGACTACACTCCATCTACGGCTAGCGAAGAGAACCAGATGTTATTGTCACTCCTTGGAGCTGGTACTCGGGGCGTACCGCCTCCTGCCCCTCCCCTTCTTATGCCGCTAGTGCCTAAAAGACTACAGCAACGCCCTCGTGTTCGTTCTCTAGGTGTACAAATAAATCAAGAACCAATAATAATAAAGCCCAAGGAATCACTTCACTCGAAAGTACAACCTAATTTAAAATTTTCTAGTTATTATACTACTCTACTAAGTTTGTTTTGTCATATGCAGACATGGATAGAAATCCTTACTAATAATATTAGAAATGGGAAAGTAACTCTGTCTGTCTGTCGGTCTGTCTGTCTGTGGCGTTTTCAAGCCAAAACTACAGAACCGATTTAAATGAAATTTGGACTAGGTATAGGCTAGGGCCTGAGAATGGACATAAGCTACTTTTCAGTACAAAAAAGGGTTGTAAGGGGTTGAAAGGTTGTATAGAAATATCATCGTTTTTAAAGCTAAAAGCTTTGAATGTATTAATTAGGTTGTTGATTAGATATAAATCAAAATGTCATTTAAAGTTTTTACAAATTTTACCTGGAATAACATATAGGCTATTTTTTATCCCGATAAAACGCAGGCGAAGGCGCGGGCAGGAGCTAGTTTACCATATATTCGTGCGTAAAAAGAGATAGCAATGCACGTCTTGTTGTGAGTCACCGCGAACGGGTAGCGTATTGTTATCTCGGTCGCACTTCGGTATTGTACAACATTGGAAATAACGTGTGGTTGCGATATTTTTTGAACTAGCGCTGGGAGAACATGCTCCATCTCCCGAATTTTATTTAGATCGCGGATGGGAACACTGGTTTTCATTATTTCATTTCATTTATTTATTGCTAGTATGTACACTGGTTGGTAGCTTATGATCTAATTACAGCTAACTGTTACGCGCGACGGGGCTACAAAGCCAGTAGGCCATAGTTCGAGGCGGCGCGGAGCGATGCAGGGTACGACGAGTGCAACCTAATGCTCCATGACCTCATCTGTGGAAAGCAGGCTGACCTGACCAGAGAGGCTGCTTGACAAGCATTTCGAATGGCGATCGTTTTCCTTATGTCTAAATAGGGAATAAACTGTCACTCATGTATTTTTCCGAAAAATATAAGAATGTACTAATTGTTCATGAAATAGCTATATTATTTTACATAACGTTAGTAGGTACAAACACCCTGTTGGGCACTGCAATTTCGATTGTTAGTTATTTAGGTAGGTACATAGATTTAATATAAGTCTGGATGTCAAATCATGGAAACAATAAAAAAAAAGTTCATATGTTTACAATTATAAGAATCTCAATGTCAAATCATGTAGCTACAAATGTTGTTTTCAGTTATAGTACACATATAACAAAACATAATCTATGTAATTTAATTTTTCTGTCAAAAATTAATTTACGCTAATGCAGGTCTCGACAGAGCCTACGCATTTGCTCCCCTTGGAGTCGAAACCCTAGGTCCGTGGGGTACCGAGGCTCTCCGGGTTTTCAAAAAATTATCTGTGCGCCTGGTCGAAGCGACGCGTGACCCGAGAGCTGGTGAGTATCTGGCGCAGCGCATTAGCATTGCCATACAGCGGGGCAATGCAGCCAGCGTCTTGGGGACGCTTCCGACTGGTATTGATATGGACCAGTTGAGCTATCTGTAGATTGTTTGCAACAGTCTGCAGTTAGCTCAATTGTTTCAATTGTAAATACTAGTTTAATTTCTTTATATTATTTGATTGTTATTTTCTTTGTCAATAAAGATTATTTACGCTATAATAACATTTATTGATAAAGAAATATTTTAGTTTATTAGTAAACAAGTTATATTTTGTTATGTCTTTTATTTCTTGGGGGAGTTTGTTGTATATTTTTATTGACATTTTATACGGCGCTTTACTGTGGATACACAGTTTAGATTGAGGTTGCACTAATTTATTTCTACCGGCTCGAAGGCTATAAGGTCTTGGTAGGTTGTCTAAGTTTTGATATAGATCTGGATATTTTCTAACAAATTTACATAATTTCAAAATATATATCGATGGCAAGGTTAAAATCTTTAGTTTTTTAAAGTGCGGCTTACAACTGTCCATTCTATCTATGTTAACCAAGATGCGTATACACTTCTTTTGTAGGATAAACAAGTCTTCCGTGTGTGCGCTATTTCCCCATAGGATCACGGATAGGGAAGATGAGTGTATGTGTGCGCATAGTAAGCTGATTAAAACGTTGATTGCAGCTCCCCTGGTGAGTAAACACCATAGGACTTAGCTAAGAACCATCGCAAATAAATCCTACACCTACAGAAAACTGTGTCTAGTCTAAATCGATACAATCATTCTGGAGATATTTGGGAACATTGTTTGTCACAAAATACACACACTACAGCGCCCCTTGGCAAGTGATCACCGTAATAGCTAGCTAAGAAAGAACCATGGCCAGTGGATTCAATACCCAACACAGAAAACCGTATCGGTCGAGCCTCTACGTAAAATTATTATTCCTATACATTTACTTATCAGAGGTCTGAATTTTAATCAAAATAAAAACAAATGCGTCGTTTTCAAATTAGTTTTATTATAAACTTTCATGATGATCGATTAACAAGTTTTGATATTTATGGGTTTTCTATGTCAAGTGCTATAGAATCACGTTGTTTGGACGTCTGTAACACATCTTCAAACGATTCGCTATCAGCAGAAAATATAGATAGTGTAGTCATAAGCGACATATGATTGCAATCAACTTCCTCCTGAAAAGATCGAAACCGGCGTCAACAGATCCATTGACCTTAGCATAACGTAAGAGGCGTTCAGGTCCAGGCTATATTGGTACAACTGTTTGTGTAAAAATGATTTTGGTAGTAAAATTACATCACTTACATCCAAAATATGGCAATCATGACGACAGCGTCTTAATTCTATGGTTTCGTCAAAATTCCTACGCTTTTTGCGATCTTCAGGATCTGGTGGTCCATATTTTATGCTAGCAACAAATGCTCTCCCCAAAACCTTAAATGGAAAATGTAGGTACTTTACTTTTTATGCATGGATTTAGATATGACTGATTTTAAAGGGAACTCCTGTGTACCTATGCTATAAGAAAATAAGGTATGGTCTTCCGAGACACGATAGTCACGTGGGTGTCTCTAGGCTACGTCATCGACGCCATCGGCCAATGATAAGATGAATCAGTTTTCTGTTGATACCAGTAGCGTAAAATCGTAACTCCCCGAGCTCCTGTATGAATCTGATTAAACTAATGTGGTTTTGTATTTACCCATTATGTATCACATTCACTTGTATATAACTAACGCTGTTTTGACTGATCTAACAAACATAATTGACGATTCTCATTTTTGCGAGCGCATAACTTTAGTTATGCGCACACTCTTTAATTTCGAACAAAAGATGAATGCTTAGGTAAAGCATACATCTTTTTAAGGTTCTTAAACAGGTAAGTACTTACATTGTTAATTAAATGAAGTGCGATAGTCCTTATATTGATAATAGCTACCAATAAAAGTGTTAAGGCCACCCAAACCACAACGACTTGGATGGAATATTTATTCGAAATACTCGAGACATCTTTTATTGTAAGTATCGCCATAGCCTGTAAGGTAACAAAGGTCCAATGAGATTCGCGTAGAACGCGCTGAGTTTTTAGTTGCATAGAAAGTTGTGGGTTCGATTCCCGCCTCGAGAGAATATTTATACGATCTGCAGATGACATTTGATCAGGGTGTTCTGGATGTTTTCTATGTATTTTTAAAATATCTATAAATAATGTTGATCAAGCAGTTTTTAGGAGATAGGAAGTGATTTCGCGCGTCTGATATCTAGGGGAAGAGCATTCCATAGACGGATGGTTTGTACAGTGAAAGATTTTTCATAAAAGGTAGAAGAGTGAGCAGGAACTTCTAAGATGAGGGTTCCAATTTAAAGCGCTCCTTGAGATAAGATGGGCTAGGAGGATAGAACAAGATACTGTACAAGAGAGATAGTATGTGAGTATTCCTGTGAAGTCGGAGGCGCTCAAGCTTAAATTGAACTTCAGTAAGGTCCAGTTATCAAGCGTCGGTGTAATCGAGAATGGGAAGCAGAAGGGACTGAGCAAGTGTAACCTTAGTGGAAGTCGGGAGAAAATTGCGCAGTGGCAACAGTGAGCCGGCCGATGCGAACATCGGCTGAGTTCAGCCAATTGGGGACCCCAGGACAACTCGTTGTCTACAATTTGACCCAGGTTTTTGATGGATTTGCTGACTGAAATTGACAAACCGTCCAAATATGTATGAATTACGGCCGTCATATATATTTTAGCTAACATCCTTGAGCTACCTACAATGATGACTTGAGTCTTCCCAGGATTCACTAGAAGACAGTGCGCTTTACTCCACGCAAGGATTCGCGAGAGGTCATCATTTATTCTGTTAATAGCTAACGTAAGGTTTCAGACCTTACGTTAGCTATTTTTTATTGGAGCTTGTTGGTAGATTTGGCGATCGTCAGCGTAAAGGTGGTAAGAACTAGACAAAGATTCGGATATGGAGTTAAAGAAATTGCAAAAAGAAGAGGTGAAATTACGCCTGCCTGTGGAGCACCAGCGGTAACATCACACCAAGGTGACAATTTGTCCTCAAGGCGGATGCGTTGCCGGCGATCAAACAGATAACTATGAAACCAGTCAGTAACGATTGGAGATATACTAAGAGAACGAAGCACAGCAAGAAGAATGTCAAAGTCGACATTACTAATGGCGTTACTGAATTCAAGCAACGACAACACAGTTACAAGCCCGCCGTCTATGCTCCGGCGAATGTCATCCATAATTTTAGTGAGGGTCGTCACAGCGCTGTGACCATAACGGAAACCCGATTGTAGAGAATTCAAGAGAGAGTTGCTGGAGAGAAATCTGCTGAGATAATTATGTACCAGATGCTCTAGCACCTTCGAGAGAAAGAGAATGTATGTCGTGTAGTGAATATGTACAATATTTAGTTTATTATATTAAGTTGTACGTGGGGCCCGTCGATGTCGTAAGAACCGACTAAGGGAACTTACCAGAGGAAGGGCAGCAGCTTCTTTCAGAGTATTTTTCAACACCAACACTGCGATTACCAATCTGCCTGCCAAGCATGGTGATTATGGCAACCTCCTTACATGGGAGACCATCCACTCGATGGACCGACGACATCGTAGTGGTCACAGGAAGTCGATGGATGGAGGCGGTTCAAGACCGCTTTTTGTGGCGTCGCGGTCGCGTCGTCGTATGGGGGAGGCAGTGTCTATGTCCAGCAGTGGGCGTGTATGAGCTGATATGATATGATGATTATATTAAGTATATCAGTTATCTAGTACTCGTAACACAAGCTTTGCTTAGCTTGGGGCTAGATAATGCTGTATGAATTTTCCAGCATTATTTATGATTATTTATAGATACTAACTTCTGCTCGCGAATTTACACGTGCTTTTCAAGTAGCCTAATACGTTCCCGGGAAAACGGTATCCCGGGTAGGGCATAACGGTACCCTACTAAATTTCAATAAGATCCATTCATTGAATATTCTCTTCATAAAAACTTCCCTCGTACTTCAAGAAATATTTCAAAAAACAAATACTTAAGCTAATTTATTCCATCCGTTCTCATATTTGCGCTTAGCAAAAACGATTTTTTATGAGATACAATTGAAAAATAAAACATCTCACCTGTGACATTCGACAGTTAAATCTGTTCTGAAAGAAAGAAATTAATATTTCACCCTACGCCCAGTTTCCGTTGTCATCACTTATAGACTTGGTACCCCGAGAGGTGCCACCCCTCGGAGCTTGGTACCCGGGGCGGAGCGCCCTCCCGCCCCCATCTTACGCCGCTAGTGCGTAACTTATTCGTCTATGCTTCTCTAATAACTTTTAGTCATGGTAATTAACCATCATTCTTGTTTCTATTTAGTTTTCCCTTGTTATTTCTGCAAAAAACTAATCTGACACTTGATCAAGAAATTAGTATGTGTGAATTCGGCAACACAAACATAATAATAACAAGTGACACTGGCTAAGTGACATTAGATTAGATAAGGTTAGGGGCTGGCTAGTAGCTGTATTCTGCCAGGCGTAGGGTAGAATATTAATTTCTTTCTTTCAGATCAGCTTTATCAGGTATGTGTAACTGAAGCTAGACTGCTGCAATAAGTTATAGAACCTTCCGTTAACATTGACCGAAGTATATGTAATTTTGTTTGTGCATGGTTCAAACAAATTCGATAGTTACTTACAGTCGTCCCTGGGTACTTATTTATCATTCTCTAAGTAGGTACTTATTTTATGAATGTTACTAAACCTACTTACATTACAGGATTTTATTTTGTGACGTATGTATGAATAAGTTGTGCGTTTTTCGGGAGACAGCGCCAAATATACGAAAAGTCCAGAACCATACGATCCCGAACGATTAATACCTGAGAAACTAGTACAAAATGGTCGAGGTGTAAAGTTGTATATTTCACATGAGCACATGATTTTTTTTTTGTCACTGACCTGCCAGCTGTGACAAAAAAAATCGTACACCAATCGTATCGCCCTTCTTTACTGCTTCTGTTCCGTTAGTATTGTGAAAAGTTCACGCGAGCGAATACAGATTTGCGTGAATTTCTCACAATACCGACGCCCACAGCCTTAGAGTATCTAGAAAGGGAGTCGCCAAGCGCTACTTTTAGTACTAAAATGATTCTACCAGTTTTCGCGGGAGGCGAGGTAGCACGGTACAGCACACATTTACATAATCACGCACACTAATGCGGAAAAATTAAGCGTCCCTATAAATGCACACTCAAGTACACACAAAACAAGCACACAATTAAAGAATTACTGTTGTTACACTATTGTTTAGTTACACACTAACACAAAAAAGTAGTGATGGGGTGTAAAAAGACCGATAAAATGAATGATTTCAAATGAATTAAATCAGAGTTGTTCAAAATCATATACTTTTCTTTTTTTATAGATTTGTAGGGCGTAAGTAATCTCTTTAACCACCACGAATAGAAAGCTACACTGTTGTTGAGTAACACAAGGCTATATTCTATCTACGCAAGTAAAACCGCGGTGCGCTAATAGTTATTGTATGTACTTACTTAATTACAACAAATATTACGCAATTATGAATCTAGGGGTTTTAACTTAGAACATCTTCATAGAAATCAGTTCAACTGATTGAACTGATTTCGATCAATCTTTCATGAATGCATTTTTTTGATAAATATTTGTTTCTTAATTGGTGTGGTGGGGTGAGAAAAATAAAGAGCAGGAGAAGAATAGCGGCTGTTAGCAAATGTACTGCCGCAAGCGGATATGTCAGGATAGCAATTTAAAAAAAATTATGATTTTGTGGTGTTTAATATAAATGTATATTACATAATATTTACACTATTGGTTTTTAAAATAGACTAATTTATTGTAAATGTGACGTACACATTTATTTGTTTCTGTTTTTTCATAAGAAATAAGATTCTAGTATCTGTATACTTTTACATAACCAATCTTCCTAATTCCATAGTGTGATTGACTACTACAGAACTAGCACCAAATGCTTACTAAAATTAATATAGTTGGCTTGGCATTTTCATTTTTTTTCGGTTCTTAATTTGAAACTTGAAAGGGTCAAAATGATCTGAGTAAATAATATTTGTCCAACCCAACCATCGCTACTCTAGCAAAACGTAACCCATTGTTTTCGCAAAAGAGGGTCCTTCGGAAATCTATAAAACTGATAACTATTTTAATATTAATTTGAAGTAACAAATGATAAATGTGTCATTATAAGCATTAGGAGCATCTTTGTATTATATAATATTCAATCATTATCTACTTGTAAAGTATTGATATTTCAATCCACAGTCTATTTATAAAGAACTAGCTATGCAACGCACTTTCATCCAAGTTGTGATGAAAAAAAGCCCATGGCCATCCGGCTTACATACTACACCAGCTGTACAAAAAAGCACGTATGTTTCTGCGTTCAAAAAGTACAAAGCAAATAGCAATAAACAAATGACACAGCACCACCAAAATTTTAAGGGAGCTCCATAAATCGACATGTTGAAGGCAGAATGACAGAGACAATCGCAGCAAACTAGTTTTTATAAACAGACACAAATGACTGTTCATGTACCTTGGACTGCGTACGCTCGGCTACTCCCGTTCTGAATGCTCCAAGTAATGTATTCCCGATAGAGATCCTTTCCCCGTGTTTCGTTAACTAATTTGAAATGATGTTGTATGCATACATTACGAGTCCAATACAGAACCTTCTTTTTTTTTATCGGTTAAATATGGGTACAAAAAACACATGGCATTTTATTCATTCCATCATTCACTCAATCAATTTCATTCAACTAGTCCCCACACTACGCCTTCTACCAAGGAATTTATACTCACATTACTCACCTACACCCTCTACCAAGACGTTGGCGTCGTATTAAAACTGTCGCAACTGCTATTCCATTTGAATCTAAATTAAACAATATTACAAAAAACAATTGACAAAAATATCACTTACTTGTGATAGGAAATACCGTGGTACCTTAAGTTTGATGTTTCTGATCGTCTTTTACACCGTAATACCGCACAATTCACCATTTTCACTGAGCACTACTTCGCGACACAAAACGACAGCTAATGGTCGCAGTTACGAGTGAAGTAGTTTTATATAACGTGGCCATATGGCCGGCAGAGGGGTACGCCTTGCGTTGACATATCCGTTCAAGATACTCTAAGCCCACAGCCCTTGGAGCGGAACACAGTTCTAATAGGTACTTAAAAAGCTAAGTTGGTGCTAACATTATCTTACCAAGCATGTTATAGGTAGAAGCATAAATGTCAGTTCCCAGTATTTAGTTAGCTTGAAACCGAGCCAATAATGTATGTCCTGTGCAAACCTCCGAATTCCGTAAACAACCACAATGATAAATACTTTTAAAAATGCCACTAGTGCCGTGCTCACGGCTAAGCCTTTGTATATACCTTTAAAAAATCCCTTAGTGCGTGTAGCCAAATACTGAAATGATAAAAGGAACGCTGAAAATTAGTTATTCGGAGTAACGTTTTGCAGAGAAAACCAGAGAAAACTGATATCCAACATAGAATAAAATTTCCTCTGGATGGCGTAGAGAACTTATAATATGTACATAGTACCTTGTTTACATGTCACTAAAAAGCACATAATATGTCTGGGAATAAGATTAGAATTATTGAGTCGAATTCTTAAAATATATAACAGTTCCTTTACAATTCAAAACATGGCATAATATTGTTTTTTTTTTCTTGTAGGTAGGTAAGGTACTAGTATTTAGCCAAATAAGTTCACCTTCTTATTAACATCTACTTGAAAATAAGAATAGGCGAATGCCTTTGCCTAGGTTTACAACATTATTTTTCGTAATTGTTAAACGTACTCGTATACAATGGAATGTTTCGTTTTGTTCCGTCGTCGTAAGGTAGGGTCATGTAACGTACCTAAGGACGCTTGTACCTAGGGACATCGATTATATTTTAAAAACTGGCAGCATTAAAATTATAAAATTCTACCAAACAAATAGTATTTTACATACTTGGGAACACCAGTGAGTGGCGTGACTATACAAGTGTCGAGTGAAGTGTGAGGTTGTTTCGAAGTTTTTTGGAGTCAAAAGTAAGTTATTTGCTGTATTTAGGACTGTTTTACGGATACTATGGATGCATATATTGAACAAAATGATTTAATTCATACATCATTAGATAGTTACGTCTACAATCCAATAACTAGAGATATCGGATTCTAACCTAAAAAGTTTTCTTTTTAATATTCCTTTGTTTGTACCTTAGGACATGATTCCGTCTGTACCTTGGGTCACGTCCATAGGTACAAACAATGTTTTTACCTCTGGATGGTGTTTGATGACATCTCATAATTTTTGTTTATAGTGCCAAGGAAAAGCTGGTATAAAGAGAAAGGGAGTTAATCCAGAGCGTTTAAAACAGCATTATATAAAGTAAGATTATAGAAAGTAAGAAGTGTTGCAAGAGAATTTGGGTTGGAAAAGTCAACTTTACACAGGTATGCGAAATCTATTCAGAGCTACTCTAATTCTGAATTAATAAGTTTCGCACCAAATTGTGCAGTAAAGATGGTTTTTTCTAATGAGGAAGAGAGGCTTTTATTCGAATATACGTATAGTGAAAGCAGCTAAAATGAATTACGGATTATCTGCAAGGCAAACATGTATGTATTTTAACCTAATATTCCCGATGCCTGGGTTAGAGATGGAATGGCTGGCCGTCAATGGTTATTCAGATATCGCAGCAAATACCCTGAACTATCTTTACGTAAGCCGGAAGCAACGAGTCTAGCGCGTGCAATTTGCTTCAATAAAGTTCATGTCCAGAAGTTTTACAGCAATTTGAAAGAACTGTATCAACGCCACGAATTTACCCTTTAATTTACACTTGCAAATCTTGTAATAAAATAGATATAAAAGAAAAGGTCCTACAGTGCATCTCGTATAAATTTTACTTCCACAAAAGATGCTGCCCTAAAAATTTCGAAGAATACGGTTCAGATATATGTAGATGATTCCGAGTTGTTTATGTATTCAGACTGTTTTAAATTGGATGACAGTGAAGATGACGTTTCTGGAGAAGAGTTATTTCGAATTGTTCAATCATCCAAATAAATGTAATGGATGACATGGATCTCATTAAACTTCCTGATTTAATTTAAATGTTCCTATTATTAGGTACCTAAAATTATGATAATTATGATTAGCACAAGATAATTTTGTTAGTTACACTTTAGATATTATACAATTAAAATTGTATGCTGATTACAAATATAATTTGACTATAAATGGGTTTGCTTTATTTTGTCCCAAGGTACGCACAAGGGTGTCCAAAGGTACAAACAAGTAACGTACCTTTGGACAAAACTACCATCTCTAATATTAATTTTATAAATACAAATGGGGCAAAACTAGAGACATAAAAATCTAAGAAATATAGACCATATACCGTACAAAATAAGGTATTTGCTATTAAGATACCTTAATTACGTAAAGAGATTATGTCGTTTTAAGTTTGAGGAAGTCGAAAATGTCCATAGGTACGTTACCTGACCCTACCTATCGAAAATAAAGTTTGCTAGTATACCTCTTGGCCGCATCGCGCCGCGCCATGCCGCGCCCCGCCTCTTGATTTGGTATCGAATGTATTACATTCGTTAGTTTAGAAAATAAAAACCCTCAAGTGCGAGTTGAACTCGCGCACCAAGGGTTCTGTAATATTAGGATTTGGTGGCTTGCAATAACCAAAAAAAAGTTATTTATGAATAAACTATAAATATAAGATTTTCGGATATTTCCCTTTACTTGGCCTTGCTTCTTGGCAAATTTCATGATTCTAGGTCAACGGGAAGTACCCTATAGATTTTCGGTCCATGGTGAGAATCAAAATATTCTTTGCTTCTTGCTATAAGTTTTGTGTGCATGTGATTCCCTTGGAAACTTTAAGAAAATAGGCATAAACGGCCGTAACGCATATTTTCATTCATTATTGGCATATGGAATTTTAGCTTGTCGCATGTCCGTAGAATTTTCATATTGCAAAAGAGAGCAGTACGATCTATAATATTTTGCAAATGAAAAAAACTAGAGTCATGTAAACTCAAATTTAATGACCTACAAATAATGACCTTGACAGTAGAATTGATATTTCAGAATCTATTAAATATGAATAAATTTGAATTGGAATGTGACATCGATGAATATAATACACGAAATAAAAATAATATTTGCCTACAAACACATAGATTAGCCAAAATTGGACAGAGCTTTGTATGCATTTATAATAAGTTGCCTATGGTTAAGCGAGAAATGGATAATACTGCTTTTATAATTAAAATTATAAATTTATTATTAAAAAAATCATATTATAATCTTGACGAAGCTCTTGCAGATGTCTTAAATCCATATACTGTGAATGTACCTGCTATTTAATTTAATTTTAATTCTATTCATTAATGTTGTATCCGTCTGACTTTCCCAAGTGTACTTTTTTATCTGAATGGAATAAATGATTTGATTTGACTTTTGATTGCGTTGACTTAGAGTTTTGATTTATTGTATATTATGGCTCCAAGAAGTTACGGATCAGAGTATTTGTTGTTAATTTCAACTCGATAGCTCTACGCGTTCCTGAGAAAAGAAGATTAACAGACAGACAGACGGACAGACGAACAACAGAGTGATCCTATAAGGATTCCCTTTTTTCTTTTGAGGAACGGTACCCTAAAAATTGAATTGTCTTCTACTCACCATAGCTAGAGGTATCGTTATACTTATTCCCGCAAAGCAAACTAATCCAATTATATACATAATCTTTACTGAACGAAATTCTGATTGCAATAATTTTGCCATGGATAACGTTATCATAGACTGAAAATAAAACCAAAAATTGATATTATTAACACTAAGACCACATCGCCGATTTATGTTCCCTGCAAAAAAAAACAGTAATAGAAATGAATTCCCGTTTTTATATTAATTATTCTGTAAACATAAGTCTCACAGAAGAATTAAACCAGAAACATAAATATTCTTACATCAAGAGAATTCAGAGGGATATGTTGTTTTTGTAAATAGACTACAAAAACAACATATCCCTCTGAATCCCTTCGGCCGCGTAAGTACGAAACTGGAGGTTCGTAACCAGTTGAGATTAAAATCTTTTTTGTACTTGTACGAAACTAGTTGCGATTTAATACTTTTTGTAATCTCATCGTGGGCATTTTTTCAATCCCTAACTAAAAGTATATTTCAGTTAAGTGTGGTGGCACTGATTTGGGTACGGGTAGCGACCCAAATTAGCGCAGCCACCTATTTTATCGTATTATTACGTTGTACAAAGGATTTTTCAAAAATCTTTGGCCCTTTGGTGATACCTGTCATAAGCTTATTTTTAATGTCTCTGTAATAGTTTTATATTGTATAGCCGAGGAGGAGATGCGAAAATCGAGTTTGGTGGCCAAAAGGTGCAACATTGCATCTCTTCCTAAACTATACAAAATAAAACTATTACAGAGGCATTAAAAATAAACTTATGATAGGTATCACCAACGGGCCAAAGATTTTTGAAAATTCCTTTGTTCAACGTTATAATACGCAAAATAGATGGCTGCGCTAGTTTGGGTCAGGGAACTGCCTTAATTATTGCTTTTTTTCTTAAGTCATATAAAGTAAAAGGACAGAGCAATTTTTTTCTGACAGATACTTTTATCAAAGGATTAAAAAATCTGCCATTCATAAATAAATACCTACTCATATCTGGTTTAGCCGAAAATGGAATCAATCAAACAGGAAAAATATGTACCGAGAAGAAAATGGAAAATCAACGGAAAATCAATTCTATACAATGCCCAACTGTTACCTATTCGGTTTAAGTTAATTGCACAAAAGTAGTCAAACTGTGCTCTAGACAGTCCAAAACCGACCCAATTGATTGATTAATTTCAGCGTAGATCTCCTCGTAATCCGTTGTAATTTTTGTAATTTTCTGAAATATGTTAAATAATTTTGTTTCTTTGCTTAGAACTTCAATCAGTTGTTCTAGCGTCGGATTATTTCTCCCAACGAATCTATTTAAACGACTATGCCATATTATTTGTTGTTCTTAGATTTTCTTTAGAACAACGGAAGATTTTAACAAAGTTAGTCGAGATTCTTATGTCGAAATCAGTATCGTGTAATGAAAAAACCTTTTGTTTGTTAACTTGTATCGTAAAAAAAGAAGTTTTTTTCTTCTACCGCAACTGGTTACCAATCTCCAGTTTCGTACGTAGAATTGCATGTAATTTTAAAGGAGAATAAATAAACCTAATTACTTCTTAAATATTATTTGGTTTCAGTATTTTTTCAGGAATAAGATGGAAAATGGTTCATATGATTGGAACTATATCCTAGTTTTCAATAAATAACTGTATTTTGTGAGATAATTAGGAGGTAAATAGGTTTGACATTTATGCTGTATTATGTCAGAATTTGTTTGTTAGGTGTGTTGTTTTTGCGTTAATTATGAACATTTTTGGGAAAGTAATGTCAATTTTCTAAGAAATTAAACAAGTTAAATTAATCCCAAAGCATTTATTTTATAACCTGATATAGCCGCGAGTTTTTACTCTATGTATATAATCTTATCCTAAGTTCCTGCCAAAAATAATAAACTAACAATCTTTTTCATTTTACTTATTGTACACTATTTAATTTTGTTTATCTACAATTTCAATTAAGTTTTTAAAATATAACCATTATTTTGTTTTATTCTTGTCATTTTAATTATTGTGGAATAATTTAAATTTATTATATACAATTTTAATTAATTATTGAAAATCTATCAATTATCTTTTTTTATATAAAACTTGTTATCCTGTGAATTAAAATAACAACGTGTAAAATTCCGACACAATCTAACAATTGTTTGCGAATAAATGAAATGAAATGTGCCACTGCTGTTGTTCTTTGTTCACTGTTTTTGGTACCCAGAGCACTTTTCTATTAGAGGTGTGTAGATCCGGAGTCAAAAGGATCCTGGAGTCGTGTCCGCTCCTGGATCCGTGTGGTTACGCTCTGGATTGGCGTTCTCGACGTGTCCGCGGACACGTTAGCCGCGCCGCGTCGTCGGTCTCGGTCCATCGAGTCGAATGAATGTAGCGATCTATTAGAGCTGTGTGGATCTAGGCTTCGCTACGGGTTTCGATTGTTCGATCGACGAATCCGGATCCATTTCCAAGTAAATAAGTAACTACTACAGACTAATTAAACCATATTATAAATTGCTAAATAAATCTATAGTATACTCATTTATTTAAATAAGTATGTACTACAATACTATAGTATAGTCTTATGAACTTAGAAGTACAAAACTTTAGTACCTACTCACTAATCTAGACTAGAACAATGATTGTAAAAAAATGTTGGCTATGAATAAATAATAAGATTAAATGATAAGAGTATAAAAAAAATTAATATCAGCGAGCGAAGCGAGAACTGTAATTTTAAAAAAGTTTTGGTCTATGAGAAAATTGTTAAGAAACTAATCTATACTTATAATAAAACTGTAACAGGTCACACAGACAAAAAAATTTAATGGCACTCTATTATCGATACTGATACCAAAAATGTATTTTTTTTCCATCATGTCTATCTGTCTGTCTGTCTGTCTGTCTGTCTGTATGGCTGCGCATAGCGATGGAACTACTGAATGTATTCAAACGAAACTTGGCAGGATTTGAGATCATACTATGACGAAGAACATAGAATACTTTTTTATCCCAGATTTCAATAGGGGAGAGGGGATGAAAGTAAATTTTTTTGGCTGCGCGTAGCGCCGAAACTACTAAATATATTCCAATGAAACTTGGCATGATTTAAGTTCATAATACGAGAAAGGGCATAGGATACTTTTCATCCCAGATTTTAATAGGCTTCCCTTGGGAGAGGGGATGAAAGTAAATTTTTTTGGCTGTGCGTGGCGCCGACAGTTCTAAATGTATTCAAATGAAACTTAGCAGGATTTGAGTTCGTACTATGAGAAAGGACATAGGATACTTTTTATCCCGGATTTCAATAGGGTTTTTTTGGGAGAGGGGATGAAAGTAAAATTTGTTGACTGCGCATAGCGCCGAAACCACTGAATGTATTCAAATGAAATTTGGCAAAATTTGAGTTCATACTATGATGAAGGACATGGATACTTTTTATCCCAGATTTCAATATGGTGCCCTTGGGAGAGGGGATGAAAGTAAAATTTGTTGGCTGCGCATAGCGCCGGAACTACTGAATGTATTCAAATGAAACTTGGCAGGATTTGAGACCATACTATGATGTAGGACATAGAATACTTTTTATCTCAGATTTAAATAGGGTTCCCTTGGGAGAGGGGATAAAATTTAAATTTGTTGGCTGCGCATAGCGCCGGAACTACTAAATGTATTCAAATGAAACTTGGCAGAATTTGAGATGATACTATGATGTATGACTTAGTATACTTTTTATCCGAGATTTCAATAGGGTTCCCTTGGGAGAGGGGATGAAAGTAAAATTTTTTGGCTGCGCGTAGCGCCGAAACTACTAAATGTATTCAAATGAAACTTGGCAGGTCTTGAGTTTATACTATGAGGAAGGAAATAAAATACTTTTTAGAGGATGAAAGTAAAATTTCGAAACTACTGAAGGTATTCAAATAAAACTTAGCATGATTTAAGTTCATATTACAAGAAAGGGCATAAAATACTTTTTATCCCGGAATTTAGAAGGATTCCTTTATGAGAGAGGAAGTGAAATTTTGCGCGTTGCAGGATGGCGCGCGGGGCAAGGGCGGTAGAGAGCGATACCCCCCATTGTGGGGAGCACTGGCAGTGGGGCCCCAGGCAGTGGGGGCCCCAGAAGGAGGACCCCAGCAGTAGGGCCCCTCACGCAACCGGACCTTCCCAGTAGCCCCCCACAGTGGGGCACCGGCAGTGGGGCGCCGGCAGTGGGGCGCCGGCTGTGGGGCGCCGGCAGTGGGGCGCCGGCAGTGAGGCTCTCGGCAGTGGGCCCCCACATTTCCTCGCTGTGGGACCCTCAGTAGTCCCCCGCAGAACCCCCCGCAGTGGGACCCACTCAGTAGGCCCCCACAGTGGAGGGCACCAGCAGTGGGGGCCCCCGGCAGTTTGCCCTCGCAGTGGGACCCCCAGTAGCCCCCCGTAGTGGCCTTCCGCAGTAGGGTAAAATTTCTTGGCTGCGGATAGCGCTGAAACTACTGAATGTATTCAAATGAAACTTGGCATGATTTAAGTTCATACTACGAGGAAGGTCATGTAATATTTTGTATCCTGGAATTCGTTAAGGTTCCCTTGGGAGTGGGGATGGAAGTGACATTTCTCGGTCTAAAATAGCGCAAAAACTACTAAATGGATTCGAATGATACTTAGCATGATTTGAGTTCATACTACGAGGAAGGACATAAAATACGAGTACATACCCCAAAAGCCAACAAAATGATTACAAAATTTATATTAGTGCCGATAAACGACCTACTGGACAGACCGGTTGGTACAAAGCTCTCGCTACCAATGATGTTGCCGTCGTCCTGGTAGATCTGCACTGTGACAGGCCGGACATTGTGCTGCGTACCCGGGATGACCGCTTGCAATGCATTAGCGAAACGCACCAGGCATTTGATGCTCTTCAGTCTCTACTCGCTTATATACCTACTGTTGTGGCGAAGATGGATACAACTTTGATCTTCGACATGTGAATCCGAAAACTGACGAGGCTGGACACTAAAAAGTTTCTGCAATGCAATTCTACGCCTAGATACATTTTACCAATAAGAGAAGGTTGCATTGCTCACCTGCAAAGGTTTCGAGGTTTGTTTAACCGTTTTCTGGTGGACACTTACGCCAAAATCAAAATGGCTGGTGGAAACTTAAGCCAAAATTAAAACGACGCGTTTGGTATACATCAGAACAGAACTAATGAGAGAAGACTGCGCGCTGAGAATTATTTAGATCTGCGATACGCCATGAATCAAGATAGAAATTGTGAAGATTTAGGACGACGACGGTGATTCTTCCTTCATTTTAGAACTGGACAATAGATGTGTAGTGCCCTATTCTCCAGTAGGTACTATCAAAAGCTTTTGAAGCGCATAATATACCTAGGTAAATGTGGAGCTGTGTGACATCCAGTCAATAAAATCTAGGTATATTTAAATCTATACTATACTACACTAATAAAAATAAGTAAGGTTTGTGTGGTTGTAGGGGGTAATCTCTGAATCTACAGAGCCTATTTTGAAAATTCTTTTAGGTATTGAATTTGTTTAAACACGCATCGTTTAAACCACGTTATTTGCGAGTTTTATAGACTACTAAAAATGTTTACCGCCCAACAAAGTGGGCACGGGTCAGCTAGTACAAAATAAATACTGGCGAGTGGAGCGAGCTGCAGCTTTTTTTTAAATTGGTGAGGCATGCTCAGCGAAGCAAGCAAGCTAAGATACCTAATGAGCTAAGAACAGTTTTTTTTTTGTTGATTAATTACAAAATTTGAGGACAACATGCTACATTCTAAAGAATAAACGGCGAGCGAAGCGAGCTCCAAAAATTGTTATGATCTTGCTATTTGTGTGAGTAGTCACTATCACCCCAAGAGGTGCTATGATTGTAGTTAGTAGGTATGTGCAATGTAGTTGAGGGACCCCTCAACTACATGCCTTCGTGTTATTCTACTAACTCAGTTTTCCACTCGCTTCTATGGTTTTATAAAACAAATACAATGTTTGAAACTTGAGATAGGTGCCTACAATACAAAATTCAAATAGGCAAACAAAACAAATCAATCACTCCTGGCCGGAATCGGAAACGCACGGAAATGGCTAGCAACTGAACCAGAGAAAGTACCATTGTATGAGCGAGTAAGCATTATACATTTTTGTCGCGGTGTTAATAAGTGCGAAAGAGAAACACAAGTTTTTCTAGTTGTATAGAAGAGATTTCGTAAATTAAAGGTCCGTTTCGTGTATTTTGTAAATTCTGAAATATCACGTAAAAGTAACCTTTTGTGTCGTGGAACCGAAAAGGACCTTCACCTAAAAGGTTACTTTTTGAACCTTCTGGCAACGTTGATTGATTAGTTATTTTGGATAAACTTCCGAATAGCTTTTGCCTCCAATTTGGTTCTTTGGTTCATAACTTCCCTTCAAAAGAGCTGTTAGCTCCGATTTGGGTCAAATTTGGTACAAAACTTCTGTCTAACAATACAAGCAGGTGTGCCAAGGGATTGCTGGCACATCTCAATATTTTCTGAGAAATCAAATTTTGAAATTCCTTTTTCAATTCCGAAGAGCTGTTAGCTAGCTCTGATTTGGCTCAAATTTGGTACAGACCTTCTCTTCGACGATACAAGCAAAAGTCTGCAGTTAGCTCAATTATCTCAATGAGAATCCGTAACGTTTTTAGTTGAGAATGCAGATTTATAGAGCTAAAATATCCTTGACATACAGTGCAAATTTTTTTGTTTCAGGAAAAAGTTAACGAAGTTATGACCAAATTACTAGCGATGTTCACCGAGTGGCCCGCCGCGATAGCTGTGACGTCACTTAATCCGTCGCCGCCAGTTAGCCTTTGGCTGTGATTAGGCGTGCAATGTTTTGTTTGGTTAGTTGTGGTTTTGAAACAAATTAAGTGTTCGATTAGTGTGTAATTCATCTTTTTAACTATTTATAACCATTGTATAGTGTCGAAATCTAAAAACATTTCTAATAAAACTACTTCTTCTACCAAAATATCTGCCACAGCTTACGGAGGTAAATGGGTCCATGAAACTAAATGAACGACTTTGGTGTTTTAATAAATTTGACCTCGTAGATATCTGATCAGCTGATTGACGTTTATGCACTAAATAAAGCGCAAGTAGGTTAAAAAGCCTTCCGCGAAATAATCTACATATGGGGTCGTCCTCACGTGACGTTTTTAGCATCTTTTTTAACCCCCCCGCCCCCCCCAATCCCCCGGTTGTTTAGAAATTTACCGTCATTTTAAAACTATTAACTTTATTATTGAAAACCGCGCGTTCAACGACAACATAAATACACGTGATATCTCACTCTACAGAAAAACTACAGAAAACACTACAGTTTTTTAGCATCTTTTGTGACCCCTCTCCCCCTTGGTGATACGTGGTGAGGTTTAAGGCTAACCCTCCTACCCTACCCATAATCACGTAATTTTTTTGGTACAAAGTATCTATAAAATTTATGAATATCATCTTTAAATTCAGGTAAGTATAATCTTGCGGTTGTCGGGCCGGGGGGAGAATTATTGCCTGGTAACGGCAAATTAAGTACTCACGCCGGTTTTTGGTTGTTTAGAAATCGCGCGTTCTACGACAAAATAAATACACGTGATATCTCACTATACGCCCCCTCCCTTCTTGTGATATTTCAGCATTTTTGTCGAACCCCCTACCCCCTTTCGAGCCTCACGTGATTTATGGACGACCCCTTTGTAGTTTCCAACCACGGATTTCAGCACTGGTGAACATAGGATGACTACGTAAGTAATCAAATACCATGAAAGAATCCACTTTTGGAAAGTTATGTTATTGAACTTGCACAAAACCAGTTTCTATTTTATTAGTAATATTATGAATATACATTCTGGATCTAAATATCACAAAATTACAATCTAACTTAACACTTGCTTACATATTATAAAACAAACTACTGAACGGATTTTCATGCGGCTTTCCTCAATCGATAGAGTGATTTATGAGGAAGATTTTAAGTATATAATTTGTCAAGGTTTTGTGTAAATTGGTTGAAATATAATGATAATTCTTTGAAGAATCGGAAAAAGTCAAGCCCCCTAGGAGCTTTCATTGAAAACGCTGCCTAATCCCTTTGTTTGAGATAATAACAAAACAATTCAACGTGGAATATTCCTCTTTTATACCCGTGCGAAGCCGGAACGGGTTTGCTAGTTACGTAAATAAATTGCAAAATATATTTAGGCCAACTGTGTCGCCGCCCGTTCCGTTGAATTGTGAAGAGAGCCGGCTGCACTCGGTTCGGACTATATGACGTCACACGCATCCTCGTACATTGCTTTTACCGGCAGGAACGGCGTTATGTTTATTACATAATATGTATCTTTGCAAATAATGGTCCGATATAAAAGATATATAAATAATTCTTATGCCATAAAGAATAACGTGAATACTAGTTCTATTGAATTTTTCTTTTGAAGTTTAATTTGTTTATATTATATGATTGTTATTATCTTTGTGATAAAGCAAGTGTGTGTGTGTGTGCTTTTCAATAGCAATTCATCTGAAGAGGTTGTAACACTTGTATTTATCTCAACAGCTTCCCAACCTTCACACTAATGTGTCTGGTTTCCCATCCTTACTACTAGTGTGAAGGTTGGTAATATAATTTACCTTCTTTCATATTAGTATTAAGGCTGGGAAAGTAATTTCCCTACCTTAACACTGGTGTGAAGGCGCAATGTGAAGGTGGGTCGTACAGGAATATTTCGTAGAGCCTAGGCTTTCTGGGTAGGTCCTCAGTACACAACTTCATGAACCTAAGGTCCAACGGGAGTAGATTCTGCATGGATTCTGTTGAGACCTGAATATTTGCGCCTCTTGAAATGGAATGGAATAGACGCTGGTTTATGGATATGGAGAATAATAATGGTTTTATTTTGCTAATAAAATTGAAATTATTTAAAACATGCACTGTGGATACATAAAGTCGTAAATTGGTTATGATATATTACTTACGTAAAATATGAAATAACGGATACATAAAGTACAGATACATAAATTGGTTATATACTTATGTACGTACAAAATTAAATACTATCCTTTTTTGCACTTTTCTGCTGTAGTTTGGCAGGAAATCACCGAGCACTTTGGCATCGCGGACGCTATACCGAATTGCGGTCGCCTTACAATTAAACCAAAATTATGCACGCTGCGTAGCGTGTGTATAATTTTGGCGTGGACATTTTTTTTGAATGTTTATGTCCCTTTAGAAATTATTTCCTCTGTGTTCTGTATTTATAAAGACGGGGCAGATAGGTAGTACATATTTCAGAATAAGTTACTCACCAGCTGTATAGTCATTCCGACTAGCAATTGAAAGTAAATATACAGAGGAAACACCCTTGTCATAGGCATAAACTCTGAGCTCAATGGTAATAAGCAAAACAAGTAGTAATGATTATTTATAGAAAAATTTGCAAAATCCAAACATCCTCTGATACTTGTCATCATTGAACTGGAAATCAACGACCTTATCATTCCTTCTACATTAAATTCGATCATGTAAAATATGACTGCGTTATCGGTCATTGTATAAGGTGACAAAACTTCATAATCGTAGAAGCTTAATCTGCCAATGCTGTAAGCGTAGGTGCCAGTGACCAAAACATCAATCTGCAAGAAAACGTGTATAGAAAAAATTACGTAACCTATGATCGTCACGGCATTTTTATTAAAGTATGGAGGGAATATTAGTTTCTACAAAAAAAAAATCGACTTAAGACTTACACATACGTATTCCTGAATTGAAAAATTGTTTTCACACATCCACTATATATTTTATTGAACGAGCAACAATATAACCCCCGATATGGGGTAACCGAGAAAATAATACTCATCCCATCTTTAAGTTCACTGCTCATGATATTCTACACTGGTTGGTCAAATAACAACAATGATGATAATACAAACTTCTTTATAAATCTAAATACGTACATAGTCAAATTTTCCATTCCAAGCCATAACCTGACCAAATGCCTCAAATGCACTTTCTCTGTTGGTTATCAATATCGTTGTCATTACTGCTACCGTACTGATTATTCTAGAATAGTGAGTAAATCTGCAAATCTGCCAAAGAAAATAATTCAATATGAAAGCACCATTTTCACACTGCCCACTACCGAGAAAATGTAACAATACTTGTATAACATTAGGAACTATGCGCTGATACTGTCATGATCTCACATCTTTTTACCCGTCTATGGGAGGGTTATGATTTTAGCACCCTATATACATATGTATGTATGTATGTAGCCGATTTCTTTGTTCCCACGTAGCGCTGAAACTACTACTTCGATTTCAACAAGTGAGGTATCGATTGATTCGTCTCATTACCCCGATGGTTAGGGCTATATGGTGTCCGACAAAACTGAGGGTCTTAAGAGATAGCTGGGTCTAAATTACACCTGGAACACTTCGATAGCGCGATAAAATTTTGCAAGAGACGACATCTAGTTACAGTTCGAGTCTAATTTCGTTTGATGTGATGAGTGAAGGATGACACACCCGTTGCCATGGAGACCTCTTGTTTATTTGTTACCATGGCAACGGGTCATCTAGGGATGGGCAAATGAAAAAATGTATCGATATACATAATATTGTATCGATGTATGTATGGTAAAAAAAAATATAGTTAAAAACTAAAACTCGACTACATAAAAGTCTTAAACAAGCGTTCACCTATTGTCCATAGCATTTTCTTTTGATACTTAGGTAGTCGGACGCACCCACCCCATATACCTAGGGTACAATTAGTAACAAAGGCCTCCGACTACCTAAATATCAAAATAAAATGCTATGGACAATAGGTGAACGCTTGTTTAAGAGCCTGTCCAGATTTTTTTGTGCAGTTGGTGATTCCGACGAGAAGAAAAAACTTTAGGTAAGTGATTTTTTTTTAATATGACATATTATTTCTTACACAACACTACTGCTTTGTCTGGCTCCATGTTCATAACTGTCCCTGGGTCCCTCCCAAACAAATCACGCGTAGGAGCGCGCGTAAAACGCGGCATCTGGACACAATATAAATTGAAACGCGCTAGGCTACTCGCGCGTACAACGCCCCATCTGGACAGGCTCTTAGTTTTTAACTATATTTTTTTTATCAGTTTAGCCACTGACTGAACTTGCCCAAGTTGTTTAAATATACCTATTTTTTGGCGCGATTGTTTCCATAACTAAAAACTTACCTTATAAAGAGTTTCGTCAGCGACTGATGTAATAAAGAAATTGACAATCCATACCACCAAGACGAAAAATACTTTTAGAGTCACAGTATTTCTATCGCTGCTCTTAAACATTTTCCTATAACATAGAGTACGATTTATTGTAAAAATATTGTAACCGTGAGAAAAGCTGTGAGTAGGTGTAGGTACCGAATTTATACATGCTTGCATTGAGGATCATATGATATGGGAAAGTGAGGGTTACCAACCTGCATAGATTCAACCAATATGATTCATGAAATATATTAGTACAAACAAAAATTATAGAAATATTTTATGAACCAGCGTTACTAATTTAGACATTTTATTATTTTCATAAAATAAAAAAGGATTAAGGTAAACCAGAACAAATACCTAATGGGTTGATTACAACTAACGAGTACCTACATGGAGGGACAGGAAGAGGTGGGGCAAGGAGGAAGGTACGCGGCATAGTAAACAAATTGTGATTCTAGCGACTGTCTCGCCTCTTTGGCTGAGTGCTCGGTTTGCATAAAACTTTAGCGAGTGCTCGGCCGAGTGCTCGACGAGCACTTATTTATACAAAACGAGCAATCGGCCCAAGGCACTGTCTCGCCACTGTACTCGTTAGGTGTCAACCCATAAGAGATGAAATTTTCAAAACGAGAAATCGAAGTCCACAGCATTCTGCCCGTAATTTTGTATACGTTATATCTATTGAAACGTTTAAAGGTGATTTCTATCCCAAGGGAACTGATTTATGGGAAAAAATAACTATACTTGATTCCAGGCCTAGAATTAGTTAGATGCAAAATTTCAGCCTGATCCGTTCAGGACTTTTAGCGTGAAGAGGTAACAAACATCTATACATCCAAATTTTGACATTTATAATTTTATACGAAGTGGATGGAAATGTCGAAAGTAAAGTGCTCGATCTAGAATAACAGTTAGGCTTAGTATTTTCTATTCCAAAACGAGGCGTGCGAAGCCGCGAGCCAAAGCTAGTTTACAATATTTAGTGTGATGTAATTTAAAATGTAAGTGGTACTTACCTATAATAAAAATGAGCAGACGTTGAAGATAATTTTGATCGTGTCTTATTCTTTTTATAATAACATTTATAAAAAATATTACTAGCACTTATACATTTCCCTTTATTCTGAATGTGGCACACGTTCCAGTCTGGTATTTCTTTAAAGCTTGTGCCTAAAAAACGCCACGCATCAGTAATATTCAAACAATTCTGAAACGAACACATTCAATAAACTTACATGTTTCAGGCACCTTCAGAGTTTGATTACAAAATCGAGTTGTCGGTAATCAATTCTATAGCAACTAGAACTTAGTTCATATTCATGTAACTATTAGAAATGGTAAAAGTAGGCATAATAATAAAATAACATCTAATCTAATAGATCTAGAGAATGGCAAGTAAATCTTGTAATTACCATAATTGCTACAAGAGCAGTTTGTAAGAAAATGCCGAACTGTATTCCTCTTAAAAGTGGATTCATTAATGTATATCCGTCCATTTTTTTTGTGTACTGTTTGATAAAACAGTCCACGAACATGTAAGGTGCACCCACCAAAAGATGAAATAACAAGCTTTCGAATAATGATACTGAAATAAAAAAACTCATTGTTGTTGCGTGCTCAAGTACTCATGTTAAAATAACGTCGAAAAACCCCAACAAAATAAATAATAAATTAAATAATCAAAAAATTAAATAAGTAACAGTTTTGAACGCCTGCGCCGATTTTTAACAAACGAGTGTAAAATCTCAAGTCCTCCCGCGAACACTCAGGTTGTGGAATGATCTCCTGGCTGAGGTTTTCCCAATGGACTATAGTATGAGGTCTTTCAAACAGGGCATTCTAAAGTATTTACGGGGTCGGCAGCGCGCGTGTAACGTCCCTGACTTTGCAGGTGTCCATAGGCTGCGGTAACCACTTCCCATCACGTGGACCGCACGCTTGACTGCTACCTTTGTAGTAAAAAAGTTCAGGTCGGTACGAGGGAGCTACCACATAAATACAAAAATAAAACCCCAGACAAATACAACGTCATCAAGTGCTGTTTGGAATTTTTGTTGCAGAAAAATTCATTAATAAGTTAATTTTAATTAAAGATTTAAATTAAATAATTTAAAAAAAATGCCCTTTTAAATCATTACTCTAATTCATACAAGACTAATTAGATTTTATATCAGGTGTTAAAAAAATATAACCAGACTACATAAAAGACTGAAACAAGCGTTCACCTATTGTCCTTATCATTTTCTTTTGATTCTTAGATAGTCGGAGGCCTTTGTTACTAATTGTACCCTAGGTATATGAGGTAAATGCCTCCAACAACAGTATAAAAAAATGGACAATAGATGAACGGTTGTTTTACCCCCGAATATTCAAACGAATCTCAGATTTAAGCACGACTCAAGTGACGATTATTTGACAGATTTTCATTGAAAACTGTCAAAATAGCGCGACATAAGACGTGCTTACATTTGAGTTGCGTTTGAGTATTCGGCCGTTAGACTTTTATGTAGTCGGGTTTTAGAGTTAAACTTTAATTTTTTACACTCTTTTGCTAATATCTTGAGAATCGTTAACCACACAAAAGTTTTGGATACTACAAACAAAGACCTTTGCAACGATACCACACGAGCATAATATTTACTAACATTGAGATTGTCGACCCTTACTAAGACCCCCGCTATCTCGTTATCTTTTTTATCTGACGTCACATAGCCTATAACCATCGGGCTATTAAGACGAATCATACGACAACTCATTTGTTGAAATCCGACTAGTAGTTTCAGCGCTACGTGGGAACATAAAAATCGGCTACATACATACAAACATACATACATACATAGGGTGTCAAACTCATAACCCTCGCCCTTCGGTAGTCGGGTACAAATATATTTTCTCTACATATGTAGTTATTTATATGACGATGTCATGTTTGAAGTGTATCAAGGTAGTGTCCCCCCTACCTAGTATGTATTTCACATAGCCTAACATAAACATTCTGCAACTTTAATAGGCAACAAAATGTTCAGTTAATGAAGTGGCAACAAAGTGGGTTGAGTTTTAGTACTTTTCTGCTGAACTTATTGCTACTTTAAATAAAACTTACTTGAAATTTCACCATCTTTTGAGAACATATCAAAAGAATCCATGTTTATAGAGCAGAAAACAGAAACCAACACGATAAAATTAAATACACTTGCCCATCTAAAGTGACGGTCAACAGCTTCCTGAAACATTATAAAATATAATATAATATGTATATATAGTCCTCGCTAGTAATAGATTCAAATTCAAAAATTCTTTGTTTCCGTAAATACAATAAATCTACACTTAGAAATGGTCAAATCTTTAAAATTAAACACTGACGTGGAAATTAAGTGTTATTTTGATTTCGGTCGCTTGGGTATGTAAACTAAAGTAAAGAAGCGACGAAGAAACCTTTAGCCTGTTCGGTGTTATTTTTCGAGTTGGAGCAAAATCCGTCCCAAGCTTTTTATCTTCTAAATAGTCTGATATTTTGTAGTAAGCCTTTTTACAAAGGATATGGTTTAACAATTTGTTTGAATTTATTTATTATTTATTTACTTACTAGTTGCTGCCCGCGCCTTTGCCCGCGTTTTATCGGGATAAAAGTAGTTATTTCAGGTCCCAAACTATATCCATACCAAATTTCAGCCCAATCAGTTCAATAGTTTTTGAGTGAAAGAGTAACAAATATCCATACATCCATCCATACAAACTTAGACATTTATAATATTAGTAGGAAGTAAGATGTAATCTTGCGTAAGCCTACTTTTGGGCACAGCGAGTTCATTCTTATTTCTAGTATTTACATTATGTAGGTAGGTACGTCGCAATGTTTAGGCAACCGATCGCTATTTCTATGCGTGTTGGTTAAATAAGTTTTCATAAATATATTGACATGGTACTGTCATTATATTTATTTCTTTGAATTTATCACGTAGGGATTCTCTAGAACCCATATTATATATTCAAGTAACACAGTCTATGGTGTTATCAATATATTAAATGGTCTAATAATTATTCCAAAATTAGCACGTTGATCTGTAATGCTTAAAAGAAGTTATGGGTTTCTGTTGCTCATAAAAAGTGGGTAAATATTAATACGACCCTATGATGATTCAGATTCAGATTGTTAAATGATGCCCTTGACGTGTTCTGTAGATATCTAGAGGTTATACCATTTCTAGCTCCCTTATTGACTCAGGAATAAGTATATTTCAATTTTATACCTACCGCATACTAACCTTTCTATGAAAAGAAGAGGATGTATTGGACATGTTCATTGATAATGAGGATGAAGCCATAGTGAATTAGGTTAACACACGCAGTCGGAAAAAATCTAAAATCTGTAATCAAACAAAATAAGTATAAAATTTTGTTCCAAGAATTTTTTGTTTATTTTGGGCTTTCATTGTAAATTTTATACAATTATCTTTTATTAGGGCAATGTTAAGATTAAGATAAAAGTACAAAATCGTTTATTTGAACAAGTATAACAGGTTACAGGTTGAACGAAGAGACGACAAAAGTTAAAACTGCGGCGTAGTCTCTTCGCCCGCTTCCTGATACGACATTAAAGTAGAGCTTAAGGTAAAAAGTTATTAATATTATGTTAGTTACTAACATATTTGTAGGTAATTTTAACTACTACTAAAAAAAAGATGGTTGCCTTTCGACATGTGTATCAATAGCCGGGTCAAGATTGGGCGAGCACTGCGGGAGACAGTTCTTCGAGGCAACAACGCCGAGTAAATACATTTTGAGGCCCTTTACGAAACCAAACTATTTTTTTGTAGTGTGCGCCTTGTATACATTATTATATCAAAATTGTCTTTTTTTACATGGGTAGATGTTATTGAAAGTATAGCGACAATCTCGTATTGGTATTATATAGATACATAGGATGGTTTTTTGAGTAACTTCCTAAGAAATTTCAAATTGTATGAAACAAAAAAAGAGATAGGTAGGTACTTAAGACATGAGTTCTAGGACTTTTCTTGAACATCACGTACGGTTTCCCCTTCCCATCATCAATTTTTAGCTGTTTTTAACGGGAAGGAAATAGTCAGTACCTACCTATGTTTGTTAGTAGTCCAGACATGCGTTGAGGCAAAGATAGAATATGAAACGATGTTCTTTGAAGCTTTGTTTTTAATGGTACTACCTGGAGTAGTTAGAACCGACACCACATTGTATAATATTTATATATTCTTGCAAATAAATGATGGATTGATCAGAGAATCTTCTTTTTTTGGAGGCAGCCTTCCTCATTTTTGTAATTCCCTAAACATCTAGAACCTTTATATTTGGCTAACTTACCGAATCGCAATGTATAATTAATATTAAAATATATATATTCTTCTACGGAATTATAGCTTTCCACAGTAAATATGATGCAATATTCTCTTTGAGCGTAGCGTGCAAAGAGAATACAATACTGACGAGGATGAGACAGGACATCCATAGAGCAAAATGAGTCTACTAAACGTCATTTTCTTTGACTTAGTTCTCTGAAAAACAAACCTAGGACTGTCAGCCCGCCATTGGAAACGAACAGTTGTGTTTGGAGAGTTTTTGTGGGAAATTTCAAATTTATTGCTTTTTGATTGCACCAATTTGATTCAGATGTGGGTTGTGTTGTTTTTCTAAGGTATTGGTAGGTAGATAACGTAGTTTCTGCAATTTTACCTACTTCATCATATTCTTTGGGAGGGCGTCACAAAAATCCTTTGTGATTGGCACTTCCAAATAAAAAATGGATTCAGATGATGATTTGGAGCCGGGTCAAAAGCCGGCACCTGTTCCACCTGACCCTGTTCCTCCCCCTATTCTGTCCGAATCTCATTCGACTAAACGCAAAATTTTAGAAAGAAACGATATTCAGCAGTCGGCTCACACGCCCAATAAAAAAGTTGCTTCACCTGATTTGTCTGTTCCATCTATTCAGACTGTTTATACTGATCCATTCATTGTGATTGGGGCTATCTAATCATACAACTCGACTGATAAGGGTCCATATGTGGCCCATGTTTCAAGAACTGATACAGACCAATCCGCGGGTACAACCATAAAGACAATAAAGTTTGGCCAATTTCTACAAAAAAATAAATTTGAAAATATTATCCCTGGTGGGGTAAAACGTGTAGGCCGTAATAAAATTAGCGTCGTATTCTCATCTGCCAAAGACGCTAATTCTTTTATAATCTCTCCAACCCTTTCATTGTACAAACTACATGCTGTCATCCCCACCTACAATGTTACCCGTATGGGGATTAGAGGCGTTCCCACTGACCTCTCCATGGAGGAATTTGCGGAATCCGTTTCGAATCCTGTAGGTGCTAAAGTTTTAAAAGCGCGAAGATTGAATAGGAAAAAAATTGAGGATGGTAAGGTTTTTTGGGTTCCGACCCAATCCGTGGTCGTCACTTTTCACGGACAAATTCTACTAGCAAGGGTTTTCTTATTTTATAATTCGATTCCTGTCGAAATTTATCAGTTCCGCACCATCCAATGCTTCTCCTGTTGCCGCTATGGACATACTAAAGTCCAATGCAGATCCAAACCCCGCTGTTATCGTTGTGGCCAGGAACACTCTGGCGATAGCTGCGATATATCTGAGACCGAGGCCTCTTGCTTGCATTGTTCTGGTAAGCATTTTGCCACTAGTAAAAATTGCCCTGAACTTGTAAGGCAAAAATCGATTAAATCTGTCATGGCTTCCAATGCTGTATCATTTGAGGAGGCAGCCACACAATTTCCAAGGGTTTCGCGTTCTTATTCGGAAATTGACCAGGAGCAATTTCCACTCTCCCAGCAGATTTTCTCTCCCTTTCAGGAGCTGTTCTCTCCCTCTCCTTATATTTTGTCCTCAAATCATAACTATTCCTCTGCCCCTAAGGCTTCCCAGTCTCATTTTAAGACTGTATTTTCTTCTCCCCGTTCTCGAGCCCCTCTTAGCAAGTCCTACGATACAGCTTCTCATCGAGGAATAGTTTCCAATCCCCCTTCTTCTCTTCCAAACGGTTATGGTTTAAAGGCCAACCAAGTACTTCCTCACAGTGAGAGTCTAATAGACACCCTCCTCACATTATTAATAAATGTTATCACTTCGAACCCTGAAAACTTACCGTCCAACGTTGCCGCTAAATTGACACAATTAGTTTCCCTATCTGGTTTTAATATAAATGTAAATGAAAGTTCGGATGTAAATAAGTTAAAATTGTAAATATCTTCTTTATCTAATTATATTTGTGTTGTTTTTCATATTTATATTTATGTTGTTTTTAATCTGTTTATAATTTTATATAATTTGTGTTCTTAGTTAAAATCTGATTGGTGTTTTTCAAATTTACCGCTCATATTATTGTTGTAATCCCGCCTCCATTCAATGACTAAGAAATTTCCATGAACTGGACACTGGCAGAAAAGTGGCAACCCAGACACATTATTGCCAATAACAAAGAAGTCAAGTCAAACAAACCTAGCAACAACAATTTTGACACACACAGAGATGGATGACACATATATACGCAATGTATACGCTAATCATGGCTACCAACACACAAAATCATAATAATAGTGATGTACTGTATCCAGTTCATATCGATAAATTTTATTGATATTGATAAATAACTGCCCTACTAGTTTACTACCTACAGTTGAATTTCTTAAAATATTTTATTTCCTATAGAAACGAAAGGTTGTGTCATTAAAATAAAAACACATTTTAACATTACACATTTATTACAATAAGCAAGTCGAAACATAAGGTAATCCCATAATCCGAAGCATAAGACAAAGCCCTTATTTTATAATGTCCAGTATTATTAAATTTACCACCTACATTCGAAAAATAATAAAGACTATAAGAGCTCCAAAGCGCCTTTTAGAACGTAATAGGTACCGACACATTTATTTATTTATGTTATGTCTTACAATGTTAAAAGTTTTGTCAAAAATTGTGTCACACAAAATAAAAAGTTATTATTATTTAAATAGTGTTACGGATGTACCTACTTAAGACAATTTATATTATAAAACTACATATATACATATAAATAACTAAATAATTTTATACAGGTAGCGTGGGTATTCATAGGTATCCTTGGTTTCGTTTCCAGGAAAGGAATTCTCTCCAAAGAGAATACAATACCAATGAGTATACAATAACTACCGTACACTACGATTCTCTCTAGAATGTTCCCTTCTACTTCTTATTTGTTTCGTAATTTTTGGGACTGGAACTGTCAGACACAAAAATAAAAAAGTCGCTTGGACAGCCAGCTAATACCTCAGCTAATACCGAGAAATTGTCTTTCTCAAGAGTAATAAACCGGTTAAGTGCGAGTCAAATCTCACACGGAGGGTTCCGCACCATCGTGTGTATAATCTTATATCGCAAAAAAAAACCTAAGTAACGGTTTTTTAATGGATCGAAAAAAAACTAAACGCCATGTCGTATCCTCCGTATAAGGTTACAGTTGCAAATCACAATTTTTACAGGGGTTTATTATTTCGAATAGTTTTTAGTATGCGAGTAGGTATGATATTTTTCTAAAACATTTTATAATGATTTAGCTGAATTAATATGTAGTTTTTAACTAAATTATAATAAAAAAACCGTTTTGCCTAGTTTTTCGCTGAAAAACTGGTACCGCGTGCCAGTTTAAAATCGGCGCTATTCTAAGCACCTTTATGACCTTTTACCACGAAGATTTGGCTTTACGACGTCAACTAAGATGGTAACCATCATCGCCCTTTAAATATATTCGACGACAAGGTTATTTTTATAAAAATATTTTTTTTTATAAATAATAAATAACGCTCTCTGGCTCACTTGAAACTTTTCGTGAGACGCTGGGAAGAGGTAACGTCTCACATGAGTCAATGCCTGGCAATAGTGAAATGGTAGACGATTGGAACTCAGATTTTGAAGAGGTAAGAAGGATGCAATTAAAATTTGAATGAGAAATTAATAACTCGGTTCACAGCCTCTGGAATAAGTGATAATCGATGATTCTATCGCAAAATTGAAAGCGGGTGGATTAAAAGACCGCACCCTGGAGGAAAATACCTATTATATTACACCTGCTCGGAAAGTTCCATATTCCTTTTTCAAATATAAGATAGAAAGTAAGTCATTGCAGGCGTATAGGAATCTGGGAGGAAAAACTCTACGGAATTTCATTTCTCACTCGTTTTAGCGGGAGAGAAAACTGTATGGAAATCAAGGATTTTTATACGAACGTAACTGGAAAGTTCACTCGACATTTAATGCAAAAAGAATTTTGAACCTTATTACAACAAGAAAAGGTTATTTTTTTATTTAATTTAGATTTAAGGAAATACGGTCTCGAGAGAGACTCACTTTTCAGTCGATTAAGTTGCGTAGGTACCTAATAAAATAACAACGATATAATATCGCGCACTCGTGACACTGGCACTGCCTGTGAAACAGTCACAGATATATTTAGTTTCTGTCACTGTGAAATACCGCCAATTTTCTATACCTGTGACTTTTATCAGTGACGATAAATACGCCTCAAGCCTAATCAGCGTTTGTGTTGCGCGTGCTTGCTACGACGTACTTTTGTGTGATTTATTGACTAAGAGACTACAGCAATGTTTTCGTGTGCGTTCACTTTGTGTCCAAATTAAAAAACAAAGCCTAAGGCATCACTTTTCACACGTAAATACACCAAAACTTTAAATTTTCTGATTATTCTACTGTATTTTACGTTACTGCGTGGTAAACGCATTGTCCTTATAATTTTTTTTTTGATACTCCTATCCAATTAAGGCCTAGGCCTTAATTGGATAGGAGTATACTCTCTACTAGTAGAGGGGTGTAGTATCAAAAACCACTATAATAACATTCTCAAAATTTTCACAGATTAGAAATAACTGTTAAATCTTGACCAATGAATCGTAATTCATAGTTTTTGGTCTTGCCGATTAGTCCTGGGCATGGCGCCACTAATCTTAGCTTTACCAACAGAAATCATAGAGAAAATACAGAATTATAAGCAAATTAAAATTCGTTATAGAGGATTTTGAAACTAATCTTTGCATAATGGCGGGTTTTGAAAATGAACAGTCATATTTTGGCGGGTTTTGCAACCAACCAAAACCAACAATAAAATGGTGGATGGATGGCGTTATGCGACATAATTTTTAAAATAGGGGTCGGAGGTAGGATATTATTTTATTACTAGGTGTACATATTGTATTTGATTACTATGTTTTCAATAATAATACTATATATTTTAATTATTGTGTCATTGACACGTGAAGGAAGAAAAATTGGTAGGTAGGTACTTATGTTACCTAGCAAAGATATTTTACCTAGAATTTATTATTTACCTGCGTACATACATAAAATAAAAAGATATGAAGTATTTTTATAGTTTTTATTCAAAATGTATTAAACACGATTTTCACTTAGGTATAATGAATTCCTGCTTAGATGGTTAGGTAGGTATGTTCCAAATATGTAATGGAACTTCTCCAAAGCCAAACACAAATTGTTGCAGTCTTCATCTTGATGATCATTATCTTCAGCGATCGGCCTTTCATGATCATTACTCACATTCGCTTCCAAATCTTTGTAATACTGCAAAAAATCCATTCCTTTCCTAAATATTTTTGAAGGAGGTCAATAACATCTTTCAGCTTCGTAGTTTTACCTACGAAGCTGAAAGTACCTACGTATATAACTAGCTGAAAACTTTACTAGGTACATCTTGCATAAAACTTTTCTTGCTAACTTTCCAAGAGTTTTTTGTTCAATTTTCACTCACCGTTTCTTGCGCTCCACTTCACGTTTCTATGATGACGGATCGCGTGGCCTCTTCCCCGAATGCTTCGGATCTGATTTTTGCACAAACTGGGCTAATCCTTCCATGTTTTTGCATTAAATTTATTAAAAATCCGAACACTTGTTGTACACAGAACGTCACAACCGCCATACTATTTTCTCGATGAGGCGACGCAAATCCGGTGCTGTGATTGGTCGATTGTGTTATAGAGGATTTTGAAACTGACCTACGCTGTTATAGTGGCTTTTGATCCGAACATCGTTCTTTACTAGAGATGAGTCCGGTATTCAATAACTAACTCAGTACCTGTTAGCATGGTCCTAAAATATCTAACGCTATTGTAAAATCCGCATACCGCTAGGGAATAACTGTGCAAAGCGAGCATCGCGCCTAACCGACCGTGAGCCATAACTACCCAACGCTTCAATACCTATACTTACCTAACTATCATCTACGCATAGGTACTAGCGGACCGTTCACCCGTAAAGTTATGTAGCTGCAACAAGTATTTGGTATTTCTAACCAAAACGGTTAGATGGTATTTCTAACCAAATCGGTTAGATGGTATTTCTAACCAAATCGGTTAGATGGTATTTCTAACCAAATCAGTTAGATGGTATTTCTAACCAAATCGGTTAGAAATATATTGGGTAGAAATCAGAACAGGTATATTGTAACGTTATTGGGTACCAGTTGGTACTAGCGGTATTGAAACAAAATACCCAACTAATAACTGGTAGCCAAAATATCCAATAACTCCCATCCTTATTCTTTACCAGCGAATTTCTCTGTGTTTTAGTGGGTTTTGATAGAAAAGCAGCCAACCATTTCAAAGCAATTTTAAGAACTTTTGATTGATGGTACCATGGACGAATTAAATATTGATCCTTCATCTATGATGGTACTAACACAATATTGGTCAAAAAGCTTTATAGCGGGTTATGATACTACACCCCTCGTATATGGGTGGTGGTGGGTGCCTCCAACTACATAAGTATAAAAAAAAATTATAAGGACTATAGGTAAACGCTTATTTAAGACTTTTATGTAGTCGGATTTTAGTTTTTTATTTAAATATATTTTCTTAACACCTTTTTGCTAATAGCTTGAGAATCGTCAAAAACAAAAGTTTTAAAAACGGTTTCGGAAAGTACAAACAAATACCTTTGCAACGATACTAGTGACTACACACGAGCATATTTACTAACATTCGGATTTTTGACCCTTACTTAGACCCAGCTATTTCGTAAGACCCCCATTTTATCTGACGTCACATAGCCTATAACCAACGGGCTATTAAGAAAAATCATACAACACCTCATTTGTTGAAATCGGACCAGTAGTTTCAGCGCTAAGTGGGAACATAAAAATCGGCTACATACATAGGGCATCAAACTCATAACCTTCGTCCTTCGGTAGTCGGGTAAAAATTATCGGACCTCGTGCAACATTACACCACAAATTGCACAAGGCTATATTGCTTAGTCATGTATGATTGATTGCATGAATGCATCAGCATTGCCATATGAATCAGTTGAGCTAGATAACTCTAGATTGTTTCCAACAGTCTGCAGGTAGGTAGCTCAATTGTTTCAATTGTAAATACTAGTTCTATTTTGTTTCTATACCTACTATGATTTTAATTAACTGAATAAATAGTAATATGATTGATTGTTTATAAAAAAATGGTTTTGCTATGTGTTGTTTGAATTGCCACTTCAGTATTTTTAGTCTAAAATAAACGCAATTTCAAAAAGCATGACAATGCAGTGTGACTTCAGCCGGTTTCACCGCCGAACATTTTCTGTCATTTCAAAAAAGTTTCATATCTCAGAGCTCTTTTCTCATACAAAAGAAACAGCCTGTTTACGTCACACTTGATGGTTCCAAGATGGGGACGTTTTTAATTGTTTCTGACAAAACGAATTTTCAATATCTAACTTTACAATAAAAAAGGTAGGTACGCTATTTAAAAAAAATCTTGTTTAAAAGGATACTTAAAAAGAATGAATATAAGCAATAAAAAATAATCATGATTATTCCCTGTCTTGTCTTGTTTCATTCATAAATTATGGTGGTCCTTATAGAAAGAGACACACCTCCTTAGTATTCAGTCTCTTTCAGACCGCGGTTTTTGTATCAGTGAACCTTCCATGGAAATCCATTTCTAAAGTGTTATTTTTTTTTATTTCCTAAAAGATCGGCCGGTTATGGTTGTTTTCATAATAGGTCAAACGACAAAAAGTTTTTACTCCAAGTCCGCTTTTTAGTACAATACAGAGACAAGAAATGTACAAAACAATTGGTTGGGAAAAATATAGTCAGTATTGTTGCAAAGGAAATAGCTTCTTATCTTAATTTACCTAATCCACAAGAATACACAGGACACTGCTTTCGCAGAACATCAGCAACTATTCTGACAGATACTAGTGCCGATTTAACCACAATCAAGCGTCATGGTGGTTGGAAATCGTCCACTGTTGCCGAAGGTTATATCGAAAATTCGATTGAAAATAAAATTCAAACAAATAACCGAATAACTGAATCAATAACTGCTCATCAAGACATATCTCTTCAGCCATCGACAAGCGCGGCGGCGGCGGTGCCGTCGGCACCTCCGCCTGTTCGCTCGCCAGAGTCGCCAGTTCCATCCTCGATTGCTGTGCCAGTTATATCAGCTGCCTTGTCACAAACCTCGCGGACTAACATAAATCTCCCGGGAAAAAATATTACATTGAGTTTCAATGACGGTAATAATGTTAATATAAATATCAATTAATAATTTAATCTGTTTTTTATTTTCCTCGAAGGTGTAGTATAAAGCACTATGTTATCACTCGGCAGAAAGTGCGATTCCTACCTCGTGTGTTTTAAGGCCCTCGGCTGCGCCTCGTGCCTCAAATGACACACTCGATAGGAATTGGGCACTTTTTCCCCTAGGTGCACAATGTACTATACCACACCTATACCAACACTATGACTAACTCAAGTACATATGTGTGTTTTTTGTGTATTCTTTTCTATTCCAATTTTTTTTAAATATACAAGCTATAAATAAAATTTTTATCGGACTTACGAGTATTTGCCCTATACTTATGAATCAATCATAATAAAAATCAAATAAAGAGTGTACATTTTTGGATTTTAGTGGGCGCGACTTAGGTTATTTTTCTATATTCGATGAATGAAAGTTGTCTAAATTTGAAATGTTGATATTTCATATCATTTGCTATATCTATTCACACTTGAGCAATTGCGGGTGAGCAACAGGGGACTCGCGAATATTTGGGGTATTTTTCCTCCAGGTAACGTTTGTTTATTACAACCTTATAATGCTGCCCGTAATTTGTTCTGATCAAAGGCATCTGCGAAATCCAGGCGTTTTTCTTTCCTTAATTTGAATAACTTCCTACATCATCCTACACGGCCATAGGGCCGCGGCGTACGAATATCGACCCCTCCAACTCAACCCGTGGATGTTGTAAGAGCCGACTGAGGGAACCTCAGTCGGCTCTTATAACGAGGAAGGGCAGCAGCTTCCTTCTGAGTATTTTTAAACACCAACACTGCGATCACCAATCCGCCTGACAAGCGTGGTGATTATGGCAAATCCCCCACTACATGGGAGACCATCCACTCGATGGACCGACGACATCGTAGCGGTCGCAGGGAGTCGATGGATGGAGGCGGCTCAGGACCGCTATTTGTGGCGTCGTACAGGGGAGGCCTATGTCCAGCAATGGACGTATATGGGCTGATGATGATGATGATGATCATCCTACATTATTGGAAACAAGGCAACATATTTTTATTTCAAAGTTATTTTTTATTGGAACAACAAACGCTTACAAAACGTTATTTCCTTTAATGGGCACAAAGTCTACATTGAACGGTTTAGGCGATGCGATGAGCCCAATTTCTGGTCCGTTTGATGGTACAGCACCGTTTGAGCATTCCATCCTGAAGTGCTGAAGGATGCCAACGAATGTTATGAATATGAAGGACTTGGCTAGAGAGTCTCCAGGACAGCGTCTGCGACCTGCCGACAATACGAACACTGCTTTTTTAATAACTTTTATTACAGAATAAATACTATCTAAACTACAGGAGTTTGCGCTCATTTCGGAATGGTGCGATGGTGGGGCCTAGGCCCAATCACCGCTCGTCGCGTATCTAAAATAAAAAAATAAAATAAAATAAATATTTATTTCTGTAACCAGTATACAATAAGTTATTCCATAGTTGAGACCCTCATTTAAGTATAAAAACTTGTGTTAGAGGATCTCGCTCTTCTATATCAAACGTTAACAGGTGACTTAATTAATATAACAGCAGAAAAACACAAAGTAAACAAAATTTGAATCTACATAGTTCTATGCAAAGTATTACAATACAATATATGTATATTTCAAATTAGTCTAGTTTATATAATGACAAAAATGGGTGTTGTGTGTAATTTAAGTGTGAGTGATGTCTTGGGTCGCCCTGAGGACACCAGACTCATAAGAGTCTGGGCAACATTGGACCCAGACTTATTATATTGTAATACAATTATTATGTAATACAGCTATTGTGCGTATAATAAGTTGTGTGCGTGTCAAATAATATAATCTGAAAAAAGTGTACATAAACCAATATTGCTACTAATATTAGTAGCAATATTGGTTTATGTACACTTTTTTCAGATTATCGTATTTACGTCAGGTTCATATGAACCTGACGTCATGTTATGGGATTAGGGTGACTAATATTTTGGGTCCCCTGAGGACACCAGTCTCTTAAGAGTCTGGGCAACGGGGGACCCAGATTAATTATCTATTTATTTATTTATAACATTTATCTCACCAGCGCTTCCATCTCTTCATAAATTTTTGTTTCTAACCATTTTGTAATAACTTTTTTACATTCATATAGTTTTAGGGGATATACATTTAAGTTCTTATTAATAGAATTATAAAGATACGCTGATTGGGTTCTATACTGTCTTTGAGCAAAGCGGGTCTTACACGATTGAGACTCTACCTTATAATTTCTCCTTCTGTTTGATTTATGTACGGGGTTGTATGTAAGGGATTTATGTAGTCTCACCAACAGGTATCTAGATTCAATCATATATGTAAATCGATGCTAGTTGTAGGTAACATTTAATGTGTCAACAATTATGTTTGTTCTGGAATCTTCAGACGGGTCATTTGATTAAATCTTCCAATGGCATTGAATTGTAAAACCCGGTCTGATATGCTAACGTTTTTACAAAATACCTGAGGAAATCAATAATTATGATTTTTAACTCTCATTTTCTCATTTTTAACCGTAGAAATTAGGTTATTATAGAAAAAAAATACTAGACTGCCACCGCCGCCAATTTTTTTGTGCTTTTGTTGTAAATTTGCGGTTTTCGGATTTATTTCTTTATTTGTGTGAGAATCAAATATTATTTTTATATGAATAAACTACTAATTCACGGTTTTTGCGTATTTCTCTTTACTTGTGCTATAAGGCCTTGCTTTATACAAAATTTCATTATTCTAGGTCAACTAGAAGTACCCTATAGGTCCATGGGGAAATACAAATAAAAAATATTATGGGAATAAATTACAAATTCACGGTTTTCGGATTTTTCCTTTAGTTGTGCTATTAAGACTTTGCTTCTTATCAAATTTCATGAACGGGAAGTACCGTATAGGTTGTGTGTGCATGTGATTTAAATGGAAATTTAAAAAAAGTTGGGCATAAACGGCTGTCACGTTTGATTGCGTCAACTTAGAAGTTCGATTTATTTGTAGATACATACATATAACACGGCTCTAAGAGATTATAGACTTGAGTAGGTATTTGATGTTAATTTCAACTCGATAAAACCACGCGTTCCTGAGAAAAGGTGGTTGACAGACGGACAACAAAATGATTTTATAAGGGTTCTTTTTTCCTTTTGAGGAACGGACCTCTAAAAATTACGAAATACTATATTTTTTTCTAAGACGGAAGGTAGAATTATTGTCTCTGTCTAATGTATTCTCTTTGTGTTTAAAATTAGATTCATAAATAAAGTCAAGAAAAATTTATATTGACTATAAATACTACTAGCAGCGCAGATGATTTTGATAAATAAAGTCAACAAAAAATTATAATCACTATAAAAAATACTACTAGCAGCGCGTAGATTGAGGATTTTTGCTTACCCCAGTCTACGTAGCAGCGAGTTTTTACTCTATGTACTCTACGTTTCATAAACTTTGGTTTGTATATTCGCAACAACAAATATTTCTTTGTTTTCTGTTTTTAGGATGGTAGTTTGGCATATAATACAAACAGTGGATGCACTTGCCTAGATGCCTATGAATTCTAAAATCATGCAGCAAAGGCAACACGTGTGGAGTTAACATTAACACAAATAACTAGAACCTACCTAATCCAAAGGGGTACATGTGCTCTGAATTTTTTAACATTCCACGCTCATCTATAAATCTTTCCGGCAAAAAAGCGAGTGGGTCGTCCCACAACGGGTCAAAGTGTATATCACCAACAGATATCAATATGATTGTATCTTTAGGTATTAAATACCCATCTATAACTGTGTCCTCCAGAACGCGCCTTGGCCCTGCCAGCGGCGCGATCGGATGATATCTCTGCACATCCAATAGAAATGCTGAAGTGTTAATTAACCTGAAATAAATCATAATCTGTTTGTTAAAAACAATCTACAGTTAGCTCAACTAATCCATATCAATACCAGTCGGAAACGTCCCTAAGACGGATATACTACATACATATGTATTGATATGGACCAGTTGAGTTACCTGTATTTCGTGATGGCAACGATCTGCAGTTAGCTCAATTGTTTCAACTGTAAATACTAGTTCTAATTTGTTTCCATCTAATAATTCTTAATTTTTTGATAATAAAGATATTTTACCCGTTGAATCATTTAAATAATCAGTGCGAAAATCTAAAGGTGAATCTAAAGATTTAATAACATGAAAATCCTTTTAGTTTTTCCATATACAGATTTAAAATGAAATCATTTGAGTAGGTGCATTTAGAAAAATCCATTAACAGATACATGCTTGGATGTATTCAAAGTGGGTATGGTGAATTCCGAATCACGTATCTCCACTATGTAAGGTTGTCCGTTTGTGAATTGCAAAAAAAAACATGATTTTAATTTTCATCCGTAAACTCAAAACTCAAAATTGTGACCACAATGCCGGTCGCATCGATGCCATTATTCGTTCATACAAATAATGATCCAATACCCAAGGAATTTATATACTGGTACGTCTGTATATAAATTCCTTGCCAATACCACTCTCACAGATTAGGTAATGTCCCTGCCACTCTATTGGATCCATTAGGGTGGCATTCGTATTATAAAAGCCTTGATAAAAGCTCATTAAACTTAGAGGCGAGCTAAGTTTTAGCTCACCTTACCGGAAACTGGCATTCTTTAAAGTTTATAATCCATCGAGAAGACCCTACCCTAGAGATACACTAGGTCATAGACCTAGAATTTTTTTTCTTATGCCCTAGATTAAACTGATTTTAAGTAATATCATACATAGAACTTACTTTGATTGATCCGCCGAAGAAGGTGGCTAGGACATTTTCTATTACATTTAGAATCTTATCCTGGATTTTTCTGTTCCGAAGGATTTGAATAAAAGCAAATTCAAGTAAATTGCCTGTTGTTTGAGCTCCTGCTATCAATGGGTCTAAGCAAACCATCTTCAGTTGCTCCTCTGAAAAATATGTGTTGGAGAGAAAAGTAATTTGGTAAAATGTATTATGCTACTCTTGATACACCAATGGAAATGGATATCGAAATCTATATTTGACTACAAAGGAAAATTGGTTCGTTATTTAAATACTGGCAAATTGTGGTTGCGATCACTACAGTCACTTTTGGGATCGCATTAGGTAGGATCCGATGTCATATTTGATAATGTAGGTACACAGAAACGGTGACACGAAAAAAATTACAGAAAATTTAAAAAGTGCAAATTTAAAGATTGAGACAATCGTTTCATATTCAGATAGAGTATCTTTTATCCAAAATAAAACAAACATAATCGATTCTAATATAAAATAGCTTTTTCACTTCTCAAAAAGTGTATCATAATAGTGTAGCTTAGCGGGCCTAACACTCGAGTTTAATACCTCGGGCTAAAAAGTATTTTTTTTTTTAATTTTGTCTAAAATCATCAGCCCTTACAAAGCATTCGTTCTCTTACATAAAAACTCGAGTTCTTGGTGCCCCGTCAATCTTTTTTTTTTTTGAACATAGAACCGTCTTGGTGATGTTTTATGAAGATTGATTCTTCCCTTCACGGTAGAATGCGAACTGTTTCGTTGCGGGTTAAATAGAGATTTTAAAAAAAGATGGTATTGGCGCTAAATCTCTAGAATTTTCTTCATTCCAAATCACAAACTTTTACGTTTAACTTCCTGACTTTTACTTCCAAATTGTGAACGTGAAAAATGTCATCAAGTGATAGTGAATATGCTAATATGCAAATGGAAGAAAAGGGCAAAGAAATAATTATGAATCTGTTGCCGACAAAATCACGTGGAATATATTTAAAGAGTTACGAAAATTTTATGAAATGGAGAGATGAGAAACGTGTGGATTCTTTTACAGAAGGGGTTTTTCTCACTTATTTTGATGAATTATCGAAAAAATTCTAATCGTCGAGTCTTTGGAGCACATATTCAATGTTAAGAATGACCTTACAAACGAAACACGACGTCGATATTAAAAAATATGTAAAATTTTACTGAAGAAATTGTCCACTGGATACAAGGCAAAAAAAATCTAAAGTCTTGACGACACAAGAAATCGAAACATTTTTAAATAACGCTCCAAAAACTATACTTGGCAACAAAGGTAACCTACTTATGTACTCTACTCAAACTAAATAAATAGATACCTACCTACATACCTAAATTATGTACCTAGGTTATTACGATTATTAACACACTTATTTTTTTGTTCAACAGGTTGCTTTAATTTATGGAATCAGCGGTGCATGCAGAGGAATAGAGCTTGCCAATATAACGCTAGAAGACGTAGAAACGGATACAAACCTACAAGCTGTGAGTCTGCCGAACACGAAATTTCACCGACGAGATTTTTATATTGTTTTTATTCCAAACTAAAATGAATTAGGTTCATTTTAGTTTTTGGAATATTAATTAGCGATTAGTATGAATACACTCAAGAATACCTACATCTGAAATGACGTGCTGAAATAATTTTTATTTATTTGTATATTTTGTTTGTAACCAAACTCCTCCGAAACTGTTTGACCTATTTTTATGAAATTATTTGATTATATTTGGTGTTGAAATTTTGAATTTTCTTATCTATAAATTACTGAAAAGATTCATCAAGAATTAGTGAACTAAGGAGACGAAGTGAACATTTATCAACAACTGTAATGTTGGGAGCCAAACAATTGAATTTTATTATGATACTAGCTAACCCGTGCCCACTTCGTTGGGCGGTAAACATTTTTAGTTGTTAATATAATGTGATTGTTATGGGCTATATATTATATAGCCTATAACAATCACAAATAACGTGCTTTTCAATTGGTAAAAGAATTTTCAAAATCGTCTGTAGATTCAGATATTACCCCCTACAACCTCACAAACATTACTTATTTTTATTAATATATAATATCGTTTTTGTAGTGAGAACTCAATTTGTACCAAGATTCATTTGATTACATTCAGTAGTATCGGCGCTATGCGCAACCAAGAAATTTACCTTCCATCCCCTCTCCCAAGAGAACCCTACTGAATTTAGGGATAAAAGTATCCTATAATTTATCCTTTCTTGTAGTATGAACTCAAATTGTGCCAAGTTATACCCTTTCTTGTAGTGTGAACTCAATTTATGCTAAGTTTCATTTTAATACATTCAGTAGTTTCAGCGCTATGCGCGGCCAAGAAATTTTATTTCCATCCCCTCTCCCAAAAAGAACCCTATTGAAAACCGGGATAAAAGGTATCATATATCCTTCCTCGTAGTATGAACTCAAATCCTGCCAAGTTTCATTTGAATTCAGTAGTTTCGGAATTATGCGCGGCCAAGATACAGACAGACAGACAGACATGATGGAGAAAAAATCATTTTTGGCATCAGTATCGATAATAAAGTGCCAACCAAAATTTTTTTTTTTCAAAATATCTTCATTAGTTACATATATTGAATTGGACCCGTTACGGTTTTATTATAAGTATAGATTGGTTTTATCTACACAAGAACCCGAAATAAAAAGCACACACTTTGAAAAATTTAATTCTAAACCTATCTGCTGAAATTCATCTGTGATAGTGATGATTTTTAGATCATTTAAAACTGTGTCCACGTCTCCCCTATGGTTCCGTCATCTAAATACAGTTTCGATACGATTATTTAGCCTAGCTATCCAGCTAGGCTAAATAATCGTATACTCTTAATTTTTGTATACATATATTGTTGTTTTTTGTTATGTTTTTAAATGTTTATTAATATAATTTGAATAAATTAATATGGAAGCAATTGTCGACGAAAAAACTGTATGTGTTCATACTTAGGTAGTTTATTATGAGTCTAATGATTCTATTAGCGAATGCCTATTATAAGCTTTCTGTGTCTATTTTAAATTTTATTTTAATTAGTTAAGCTGATGGCAATCCTAATTAAATAAATATACCTTCTGAGATGTGCGCATGAGCAGTAAGGCTTGCGGATGAAGTCGTTAAACCTTGTTGATGTAAGAAATTTGTAAAATCAAATCATGAACTGATTTGATTTTACTAATTCCTTTTTAATTACGTACCGTTTAATTTAAACCTAAGTAGATAAAGATTGACTATTTTGTTACTGAATAAGTATCCAGTATATAAAACACTTACCAGGTGGAAACTTCCTCGGCTTAATAACTGTGTAGATAACATACCCAACACCGATCAGTATTAAATACAATATGAGCACTGCGACCATTGTTCTTCGATATAATTATGTAGGTTGGTACTTCACCTTGCTCGGCGCAACCAGGCTTTGACAAGAATTATATATGTAGTACTGATTCGGCTCAGGCCGTTGTCCGACTTTAAGCCGTATAAGATGATACCTGGTGGAATTTTACAGCCTCATAAAATATAAAAAAATAAACCTACTACACAACACAATTTTAGTATTCTATTGCATATCGAAACATAAATACTCTACTTTTATATATTCATGATAATCATGTAGAAGGGTGTAATGGTTAACGACCTCCTATCCTACCTGTGGCATCGTGTGCGAGGAGCCTGCTATATGCGGATGATTTAAAACTCTACTTACTTCTTTAATCTGAAGCAGACTGTCGAACCCTGCAACGCGATGAGATACCATCTTCGAGTAGAGCGTTGTTGACATAATATGGCGTGTTTTAAAAAACGATAAACTTAAAACAAGTGTAAAAGTAAGGGAATTTGAAGTCATTCCCTTACAATTGTTTTAAGTTTTGTGGGATAAATACTAATCCCCTGGGGATAAAAATTGAATGGGACCTTTTCAAGATCATTTTCTATACAATAGTGAGAAAATTTTCAAAATCGGTTCATAAATGGCAGAGATAACGCGTAACATACATAGAAAATAAACAAAAACAATAAAATACTCATTATTTTCCAGACATTTACTCCTGTAAATGCCCGGCTTAAAAGGACATAATTATATTGGGATTTACTGTAAATGCCTGGCATAAATCCAAATCTACTTCACCCTTATGCTTGAGAAGGTGCAGAAAAAATTCTAGCAGCTTCTCTACAAACATTGCTTTGGTTACTACCCTATACCTTTATCCCACGAAATTCTTGTAGGGATTCTTAGGATATAACTCGCTGGAGGTGCGGCGTGCAATCAATTAGCTACAGTCTGTAAGATTTAACACGGAAAGATTGAAGCTTGGATCTGAGTAACGAGCTGTGTCGACTCTACGTCCCGAACAATTACTGCCGGGGTTGGAAACATACTAGATTGCGGGCAATGCCGCCGTCCCGCACGGTGGCGCGGTCTGTGTCACCCATCCCCCGAGTACTCAAAGCACTCAAAGCTCTCCTGGGCAACAGCCTCGATGTTGACGTGTTCGCTGACGGCTGGACCAAATTATTAAGAGAATGTTTTTTTTATTTTTTTGACGATTTTATGTAATTTTTATTCTATTAATACGAGCAAATATAATTGATATTCAACAACCGTGTTAATAACAATATGTAAGTATCGGTTTCTTTTAAAATAATAAGGTTACGGAGGCCTTGATTTCTGATACTCATCATTATTTTCTTGCACTTTTCCCACTTAGGTGGGGTCGGCACAACAGGTCTTCTCCTTCCACTCTCTTCTATCAGTCGTCATCTCCGCACTCACTCCTTTTTTACACATGTCATATTTCACACAGTCTATATATCTTTCTATACCTCTACTCCTATATCCACTTGATTTCTGATACCATCCCAAAATATCTACTACTATTCATAAAAAATAGTTTAATAGTAATTTATACTGTATTGAATTTGAGGTGCAAAATCAAGCACAGGCTTTATTTAACCTTGGGCGCTGGGAGGTCCGACACGGTTTTTAACATGTGTTTTCTAGTGTTCTACTGTATTTTAGCTCTCTTATGTTTTTGTACATCTATCTATAGATAAATAAATGAACCCCTATTTCTCATGGTCTCGCTATAAATATATATTCTTTTACTTATTGAAAACCACGTTATTTGTGAGTGTTATAGGCTATATACATATACATATGTATATTAACAACTAAAAATGTTTACCGCCCAACTAAGTGGGCACAGGTCAGCTAGTATTAAAATATATTAAGAAAATTGCGCGAAAACTTGGAAATTTAAGAAAACTTAACGACTACCTTTATTATAAACTTTTTTAATGTGTTACCTTTTAACCTTAGCTCCAGCCTACCCATACTCTTTACTAAGTTTTTAAGGTTGAAATAAGTGTCAGTTGTTTGACTTGAATGACAGGACAAAGTCTGTCAGGTCACCTAGTTCTTAATAAATAATATTTTAAAATCCTATATGGATGGCACCAGGTAGAATGCCGCTCACGGGCTGGTAGATACAATAAAAAGAGAAAACAAATTTCTTATAACCACCTTACCTGGGTACGTGATAGAGTTGTTGTCATTTTGTGTCCAGCTATGTAGTAAATTAGTTCTAAAAATATACCGTCCAGTTCATTACCACACGGTTTATTAGCACATTAGCATACGGTCGGTATAATCACATGCATGACTAAGATGTTATAAATGCAGCCAGCGTCTTGGGGACGCTTACGACTGGTATTGATATAGGTACCAGTTGAGCTATCTGTAGATATGTTTGCAACACTTTGCAGTTAACTGGATTGTTTCAATTGTAAATACTAGTTTTATTTGTTTATATTATTTGATTGTTTTTTCTTTGTCAATAAAGATGTTATAAATAAATTAGAAATACATAAAAAATATCATTTATTTCATAATTATCTAGTATTTAACAACATGTTATCAATGGCGCAATCATAATGAGACAGATTTTTTTTATTATAATATATTATTCAATTATAAATAATTAATTTATTATGATGATCAAATCAGACAGATTTTATGTATTTATACATATATGTATGTATTTGTATACTAATGTAGTTAGATCCTAACAATATCGTCGTGACGTTTTAGTTTCATTGTATTTAACCCTAGAAAGATAATCATATTTGATACTACGTTAGAGATAATCATGCGTAATTTTCACGCATGCGTTTTAAGTTCCTGTTATTTCAACTTTAGATAATAGATTTAGGTAAAAGGTTCTGAAATAGTTTAATTAGGCTCAGATAAAATAATAAACACCAAAAATATCGTGTATTTATGTTTATTTACTAAAATATGGACGCTTAATCTGAACTTCTACATAAACTTTCAAAATTAGATTACAATTTTTATTTTCATTGGAAATATTTTTTGTTACATATTTTAAATGAAAATTTAAATCAATAAAGACCATATCTTCCATTTAGGGTCACATCAGTCCAATAATCAGTCATATACAGCTTTGGCACACATTCATATTATGCTCTCTGCAAATAACCTTTTTGCATGTTTTGCAGAAGGCATTAGCTTTACGCCTTATTTTGGAAGGGCAATACGAACAATATATAGGTACGATTCTTTATTTCTGGAGGCTCTGTGTCTTCTGTTGACCTGGAGGACACATTTGGCAACGTATCAGCGACATTATTCCGCAAATATCTTTTCAATATAGGGACCTCTAAGCATTTGGTCTTGAAAAGCGATGTGAGAGCCGTTCTTAGGCTTTTCTTAAAATGTTTGAAAATTAGAGGCTTCTCCTCCTTCTTTACAACATTTTGATGGTAAATTATACAGGCATTTATATGCAGACCATGTTAATAATGCCGAAAAATAACGCCATAGGCCACCTGTTCGTGTTTTTTTGAAATACTACAAGGAACACATAATTTGGTCCAGCGTATCTACTCCTCTTTTTTCTGATTATAATACAAAACCATTTCCGGTTTTCCTGAAGTCATTTTTAGTCGTGATTCTCTTGTTCGCTCGCAGGATCGCTCGAAACCTCGTTATCACTCTGAAGAAGAGCAGATCAGATATCCCCTCATCCAGGCTCGGTCTAGTCATTATTGCACCAGAATACGTAAAAATATAAAACAATAACATTAAACGACTACTAACAATGCAAAAAAAAAAACAAAAACTAAAACAGAAAACACACAAATGCATAAACATTCACAACCCTTATTATGTTCTAAAAGTCACGTAAAAGATAATCATGCGTAATTTTGACACACTAGGCACCAATATTTCAAAAATGGTGATACTTACCTAAATAATTCGTTTGCCTCTTGAAAAGTCCGGCCGACAAATGAAATATCCGTGACGCATGTCCTTGTAATCCCGATATTTAGAAAGACAGAGCAACATTTCGAGCGCGGATGCGTAAATTTTACGCAGATTATCTTTCTAGGGTTAAAAAACTATACACGCTAAGAAATTGCTATGTTGAAATGTAGGTACTAAAATATACCTTTCATATAAAACGGAACTTTATGTAATTGATGGATTTTACCCCCCTCTGGCCCTCCCTTGTTTTAAATACACCTCGACCGATTTGGATGCACTAAGTTACCAGCATATTTCACATCTCTCATCTGTCATCATCATCATATCAGGCCATACACATCCACCGCTGGACATAGGCCTCTCCCTTACGACGCCACAAATAGCGGTCCTAAGCCGCCTCCATCCATTGACTCCCTGCGACCGCTACGATGTGTCGGTCCATCGAGTGGATGGTCTCCCATGTAGGGGGATTTGCCATAATCACCACGCTTGAAAGGCAGATTAGTGATAGCAGTGTTGGTGATGAAAAATACTCTTTTTTTTAATAGTATATAGACCTTCGTTTGACCACAATCTCACCTGATGGAAAGTGATGATGTGGCCGACGTTGTATCACGAAGGTCTAGAAGACACCTGTTCACTCTTGCCTTGAAGAGATCCAGATTGTAATTCACCGGAAAGACTCACTCAGAAGGAAGCTGCTACCCTTCCTCTGGTAGGTTCCCTTAGTCGGCTCTTACGACTTCCACGGGTTGAGTTGGAGGGGTCGATATTCGTTCGCCGCGACCCCACGGCCGCGGCGTGTTCTCATCAGAATCTGTACTCCTATAAAATTTCACGCCAAGCCGATCAATGGTTAACTATGCTTAAAGTGACCATACGTTTCGAACGGGACTGTCCTTTTTCTCGATCACCTGGGAGGGACACAAAATTCCCCTTTTCCCGTTTGCCAAATTTCAGCTCAATCATTTCAGGGCAAATAGAATAAAAGCTCGTAATAAGTAATTTCAAACCAAAATATGATTAAATTCATCAAAAAAATTGAGAAAAAAGCCTACAAATTGGAATTTTAATTCCTAATCTTGGTTTGTAGGCCCTAAATTTAACAATTTGCTTGCAATCTTTGGAAATTATACTTCCTCCATGATACTGAAAACAAAGAGCCAGAGGGGCGAGTCTATACGTATAAACGGAACATACATATATTATTTTTTGGCTCAAGCCTTATTAAAAACATATCTGGGACGTCTCTTTTTTCTTTAGGATTTGATACACATTTGTACGGATGTGGAACTACGTAAAACCTTTATAAAAAAGAGACGTCACGGTCACGTCTCGTTACCAACGTCAAATAGAATCACCCCTCCCCCCAGACATGTTTTCAAAAAGGCTTGAACAAAAAAAATATAATGTTCCGTTTATTTTCAAATAACGTCCGTAAAACGGTTTTCTTATATCTGAACAATACCGTGAACGTCAAAGGACTTTAAAAAAAATTGCCGTCACAGATAGCTAGGACATGTTTCATTAGATTACAAAAAAATAAATAACAGTTTACTTAGGTATGGTCAATATTAGCAATTAACTGAATTTTGGGTTTTCTCCCCAAAAACCAAAAAAAAATATCTGAATAAAAATATATAATTCTGAAGCTTTGGTTTAAAGCTTTCGATTCTAAATGGTCTATTCTAGCTTCTAATTGAAGCTTTAGATCCAGCGACCAATCACCATGAATAAACCCAAGTCCCATATTGAGTTAAAAAAATTATGGTCTGTTAAGTTAAGCTCCAAGCTACTATTTCACTATACAGCCAAATCACCCAAGCTGCCACTGACTGCGAGATATTCGTTCGCTTCGCTCACTCCTATCATTTATCATTATCATCAAATCTGTCTTATGGTAAAAAAGACAAAATCTGTCTGATCGTCATAAAAATACCTAACGTTTTTTTTTATTTTGCGTTTACTGTATGGTGGCTTCTGATCAAAGGCCTCTATTCCAGGCTCATCATTATCTTCTTACAGTTTTAATAACTCTTAGAAACAAGTCAAAGTCAGCACCAATATTTTTTTAAGAATTCATAATTTAATGCAGGTAACACTGTTTACAAAACGTTACTTTCTTATAATGGGGACAAAGTCTGCCTTGAACTGTTTAGGCGATGCGATGAGCCCAATTACTGGTTCGTTTGATGGTACAGCACCGTTTGAGCATTCCATCCTGAAGTGCTGAAGGATACCAACAAATGTTATGAATATGAAGGACTTGGCTAGAGAGTCTCCAGGACAGCGTCTGCGACCTGCCGACAATACGAACACTGTTTGTTAAAAACTTTTATAGAATAAATACCTACTAATAACCTAAGCTAGATGCGTTTAGCATTATCTCGCCAAATGTGAAGTGGTAATTTGGCCTAGGTATGCTCACATTAATCAGCGCCAGCTGTAGGTACTATTAATTGATCAACAATGTACCGAATTTTATTGGAATCTCCCGACGGACGAAGCGACGTTACAAATGCTTCAGAGGGCGTGGACTCGCGAAACCCTATCTGAAATTACCACCGATACACACCGTCCCGTCGTAAGCGCGCCACGAGCCATCCGATGCGCGCCGGTAGAGCGCCAGTGGCGTACTCGATGCGCGCCACGCCGCTTCTTTCTGGCCTGCGCCTTAGTTGTAATCTTTCTCAATTTGCGTAAACGTTTTGACAAGAAACTTAAATAGGCTCTTGAATGACACAATTGTGACCAAGCAATTAGGATCATGAATTAGCTGGCTGGTTCAAATCAATATCAATCTGCTATGCCATGCGTCATTGACTCATTCCGTTAGCAACTAAACTTTAATAAAAGTGGAAATAGTTCTGATAAAATTGAGGGCAGAATTTTTATCTAGGCCTATCTTAAGACCACCTCAAATTAAACCATAGTAATCTCTAGTTGGTATGGTTTAATTTGTATTGCTTTGTGAATAATGTGCTTAGTGCTTAGTGAATTCGCAAAAGCAAAATAATTGGTTCTATAAGTTGATTTTGCATTTGTATACGCGGAATTAATTTTTAATACTTTAAAAAACTTTGTTAAAAAAGCTTTTATGTCGTTTAGGACCAAAATGCTTGGAAAGACAAATCCAATGAACCAAAACTCGACGTGGTTAATTCGTTCCGTTTAGGAGTTCCTATGGCCAACTTCGGTTTCTATCATCAGACCAGCTTGATGGTACCGTAACATTGCATTGCTCGATGGTAACCAACTTACATTAAGTATGCCAAATTTCAGCTCAATCGGTTGAGGATAATTGGTCTAAAATGCAGTTGCAAGATTTGTCGGACACAAACTAATAGGGCAAGTAGAATAAAAGCTTAAAAATACAAGAGTGTAGTCCTCTCAAAAATGCTTTTCATTTTCTCCGATATGCGAGCAACGACAGGGAGAGACAGGAAAAATTAAATTATTATTTTGTTTTGAAGAAACTTCTTCAAATTCCTTAATTTTTCCACTATTTTTACGTTAGTCCCTCTGGAATGGCAAATATTGTATACGACTATCTCTGAATCATTATGTATACCTACAATAGTAAAGAATCATTAAAATCAGTCCACATTCAATCCATTTAGGGACAAATCGGCGAATATACGTTAAATAAACATAATTTTGATGTACAAGCACACATCCAAACATACAATCTCCTCTAGTTTGAAAATGATAATTAAAAATGAATATAACCTCTCGAAGACATGAAAGACTTAAGTCGTAGGTATTTTATTCTTGACTACAAAGTTGACATGATGTTAACGTTATGCAAGGATGTCAAACGTTGGAGCTGTTTGCATTGGAAGTTGTTAAAATAACTGGTATATGATCTGTTAACAACCTATCACCGCTGAAAACCACTGACACCAGTGTCATTGCAGCATTAAATTGAGCCGGTGACCATTTAGTATTATACAGGGTGTCCCCCGAATAACTGCAATGCCTAAAGCAAGTAAAACTAGATCAAAATGGTCAATTAATTATGTTTCAAAAATAGGCCTTTTCCTCACTAAATGGCAGTATATTTGAAATTTTGCTTTCCAGGACTGATTATGCTCGTACTTATCTCGACATCCATATCGCTTCAACTATTAGTCTCAATGGTTACCTTATTCTCGAAATATTATCTATATATTTTCAAGAAATAACTTTGCAATTAATTGGAAACTACACAGATACATGATTATAGTGAAAAAGTTCAGATTTTTTTCTTTTTATGAAGTCCTAACCCAAAAATGTTATATCAGTAAATGAGTATATACGCTATAATGAACATATGGAACTAATAAAATAAATTTACAATAGTTTTAGAGTTTTACAAAATAATTTCGTAGTTGTTTCTTGATATAATCAATAGATAATATTTCCAAGAGTAAAATAAGTCTCAATGGTACACAAGTAAAATAACTTGTGTACCATTGACACGAATACTTGAAGAGATATGACGATTTAATACAAACATAATCGTCTCGTGAAAGTAAAATTTCAAATGACTATTACTATTCAGTGAGATTTTCAGTGAGGTTTTCAAACATATTATTTGTCGATCATTTTTGATCTTTTTTCACCTGTTTTAGGGATTGCAAAAATACGGGGGACACGTTGTTACTTACCTATGTTATTCGTAAACAAGGTTTATGAAAGTTTATTACTTGTTACTAGAAATATTTTCTGGTATGTGTTCATAATAGAAAATGTTTCTATTTCAAATAACTACGTAAAGAAAGGTTTCTAAAATAAATTAACCTGAAAGGAAAGGATCATATTTAAGGTTCGGAACGCAGGGGCAAAATGTTTTTCCTATAAAACAGTCATCTAATTTATAGAAGTGTACAAATTCGCTTCTTCACCACCCGTTTCCATTTTAAGCCTGTGAGATTTCGTGCGAAGGCTATGACAGAAAATTGAATATTTCGCAGAGTATGCCTAGATGCTTATGAATTCTGATATCATGCAGCAAAGGCTTTGGCACTTGTTATTGGAAGGTTAATATTAACATACATACAATTAACTTGAACCTACCCAATCCAAAAGGGTACATGTGCTCTGAATTTTTTAATATTCCACGCTCATCTATAAATCTTTCCGGCTTAAAAGCGAGTGGGTCGTCCCACAACTTCGGGTCGAAGTGTATATCACCAACAGATATCAATATGGTTGTATCTTTGGGTATTAAATACCCATCTATAACTGTGTCCTCCAGAACGCGCCTGGGTCCTGCCAGCGGCGCGATCGGATGATGTCTCTGCACTTCCAGAAGGAATGCTGAAGTGTAAATTAACCTGAAATTAATAATAACAAATTAATCATTTGACATCATTATTTGAACTATTTGATTTTTTAATCTATGCAAAAATCTAAAGTTTTTATCTAACATTTCCGAAAATCCATAGACAGTTTCAAAATGGAATCATAATCAGTCGCGCGCGCGCATCGTTCATGAGCGGTTGTGTCGAGCGTATTTCGAGCGCTATGATGGCCGCAACGGTTAAGTGCAACTCTTGCAATATTGTCATAGAAGAATTGTTATCGTTCGTGCAAAATAAAATTTCGATTGTCGATGAGGACAGTTTGCTTAAAATATGTGTCTCGTCGTTCAAGAGTGACGTTATTAAGCGGTCTAAGGATTTGCTGTTTGAGTCGTTACCTGCTGGAGAAAGGAAGATTTCTCGCAAGCAACAGGGAAAAGAGAATCGGGACGTTCAGGACATCATCTCCCGGTTCAAGGGGACGGATCCGGAACTGATGCCGATTTTTGTTGCACGCGATTTGGAAAAATTGCCACCTATTTTATTCGATCACGTCGACGTGACAAAGCTCCTTAAAGATCTGCTTATCATGCAGAATGAGCTAACAGACGTAAAATCTAATTATGCTACAAGCCAGCAACTGGACGAATTGAAAGCTGAAATGAGGAACAAATTTTCTACATCACGGAATGATTCAAATAAATATTCCACATTACAGAATGTTACACCTCAAAACACGTATCGGAATATTCATATTAACACTAAAAGAGGTGCTTGTTTGGACAGTGGCCCTATGGGCCTTTCACCGTATTTAAATTCGACAATATTAGACAACGCAAGCAATTCACTGACCTCACCAAACGAGAATACAAGCCTGGCACCGAAGTACCCGCAAAACCCCGAATCGACAATAATTGTTGGTTCACAGAATGCGGTCGCTACGTCATCGCCGCCGCAGAGCGGGCGATCTACACAGCTGTTATCGTCGTCGGCGCAACGGGGGACTGCAGCGGAGGGGCGGCGGGACGCGGACGTCAGCCTGAACCGACCTGCACTCAAACTTGTATGCACCGTCAGACAGCCTACAATGCTTGCCAGCTGATCGACGATGTTTAAAATAAATGCCCGAGTCCAACTGGAAATAAGAACTCTGTGAATAATGAACGCTCTCCGCGTAAACTGTTGTTTTCACAAACAATAAGGAATGAAGGCGAATGGGAAACGGTGCAGCGTCGTAAGCCTAAATCGAGATATCGTTATCTATGTAGGTTCGACGGGTTCCTCGCAAGATAATAACGCGGGGAAATTCAAAGCCGCAGAAAACAAGATACCCATATTTATCACAAAAGTGCATAGAGATTCGTCTGAAAAAGACATGAGTATGTGTATAACAAAACTAAGGAACGGATTTCTTTGCAGAAGATTATATTTAGGCGAGAAAACGATCACAAAGCTTACAAATTTTTCGTGTCGGAACAAAAATTATCATTATTTTTGGATGAAAAGCTGTGGCCTCAGGGAATAATTTTTCGACGCTTTGTACACTTCAAGCCAAGAAATGTGAACGGTGGTGACACTGTAGCCGGCCCTTCCCAATACAATGTTTGATAAATCATCATCATCATCAGTATATAAGTTTGTCAGCTTTAATTGTAAAAATGTGAAGAGATCAATTGAGCACATACGAGAGTTGTGCCAGAGTATGCATATAATTGGACTGCAGGAGACCTGGCTACTGCCGGAGGACATTCCATTCCTCGACACTATTCACCCGGAGTTCGCGAGTACCGGGACTTCGGCGATGGATACTTCGGCTGGCATGATCATCGGCCGGCCCTATAGAGGAGTATCGCTACTGTGGAATAAAAGTGTGTTCCAAAATGTGTCAGTGATACAGTGCGGTTACCCGCGTGTGTGTGCTATAAAAGTTGTCTTAGGACAAAAGTCGTTTTTAGTGATAAATGTGTACATGCCTACCGATAAACTGACGAACCTAGTTGAGTTCACGGATTGTTTGAGCCTGGTGACTGCTATAATAAGTAGTAAGAACACTGAATCAATATACTTACTTGGAGACTTTAATACGCACCCTTATTCTCAATTTTATAAAGAGCTAAATATGTAGTTTCTGCAGTGAACAAGACTGGATATGTATAGATATAGTTTTATTAGGCCTCCACTCGGCCACATATACATTTGTTAGTGATGCGAACGGATCCAGAAGATGGTTGGATCACTGTATTGTGTCTTAAGTCAGCTGTTCAGTCAGTAATAAAAGTGTATGTACAGTATGACGTTTTGTGGTCGGATCATCTATGTACCTATAATTTTAGAATGTCATTTAAGCGTGCTTGAGCCAAAATTAGGGGAACAATGTAATATAATACTAGCAAAATAATATGGGGAGAAAGAAAATTTGACCAAATAGAGCAATATTATAAAGTGTGTAATGATAATTTAAGTTTAATAGATTTCCCTAGAGAGTTGACATTATGTGATAATTTCAAATGTAATAATTTGGACCATAGATGTATTATTGACATATTGTATGATAAAATTTTGAATGTTTTATGTCAAGCGGCGACCTGTAGTAAAGTAAACTATGTAACTCGAAAATGTAAATATAAACCTATTGCGGGATGGAATAGATATGTTAGTGATGCACATAGGGAGGCCAGGTTGAAGTTTCATATCTGGCTGAACTCTGGAAAACCTAATTCAGGCCGCTTGCATACCGATATGAAAGAAAGTAGAAAGATCTTTAAAGCGAAATTAAGGTGGTGTCAAACAAATAGCGAACAAATAAAATGGATCATATTACAGCACAACACTTGAAACAGGATTTTCGGAGTTTTTGGAAGGCCACCAATAAAATAAAAACTTAACAGTAAACCGGGTCTCCCAGTGAGCGTTTCTGGTCTCACAGATAATAAAGCCATATCAGAATTGTTCAGAGATCACTTTACCGTGCACTCGCCTTTGGGACCATCACAGTCGGTGATCGGTGCGGGATCAAATGGCCAGGACTTACAAACTACATTCACAGCTATTGATGTTCATAAAGTTATAAAAGGTATGTCACGTGGCATACCTTTTATCTCGGTGGTCTCAGCATAGAACACCTTCAGAACGCGGGTTCTCATCTGCCCAGAGTGCTTGCCATGTTTTACACTTTAAGCATGGGGCACTCATACTTACCCGAGGAAATGATGAAAACTGTGGTGGTACCTATTGTTAAAAATAAGACTGGTGACAATAGTGATAAGAATAACTATAGGCCGATTTCGTTAGCCACTATTGTAGCTAAGGTGCTGGACAGTGCTTGATGCTCAACTTAGTCGTTATCTAACACTTAATGATAGTCAATTTGGCTTTAGACCAGGTTTGTCAACAGATACGGCTATTTTGGGCCTGAAGCAGACTGTCAAGTACTATACCGATCGCAAAACTCCAATTCACGCTTGTTTCCTCGACCTATCTAAAGCATTCGACCTGGTTAGTTATGATTTACTGTGGCAAAAGCTAAGCGAACTAGATATGTCCCCAGAGCTTAATGACATTTTTAAGGTCTGGTATCAAAACCAGGTCAATGTGGTGCGATGGTCAGGAGCTTACTCGGAGACATACAGGCTGGAGTGCGGCGTGAGACAGGGGGGGCTGACGTCTCCAAAGCTCTTCAACCTGTATGTGGACGCGTTGATGGATGAGCTCAGCAGTACCCGTGTCACATTGACGGTGTCTGCATCAACAACATAAGCTATGCAGACGACATGGTGCTGTTGAGCGCATCCACGTGTGGCCTAGGTAAATTATTAAAGATATGCGAGAGATACACTTCTGAACATGGACTGAAATACAATGTGAAAAAGAGTGAATGCATGGTTTTTCAGGCCAGAGGAAGTTGTCCCGTATATAACATACCGCCCATAAAGTTATATGGAACTCCATTAAGGAGAGTTAACGAATTTAAATACCTGGGACATCTCCTAACCTCTGACCTGAAGGACGATGCAGACATTGAGAGAGAACAGAGGGCGCTGTCTGTAAGAGCGAACATGATAGCCCGCAGGTTTGTTCGCTGCTCTAGAGAGGTGAAAACAACGCTTTTTAAAGCCTATTGTTCTAGTTTTTACACGTGCAGCCTGTGGGTGAACCATACGCAAAAACAGTACAGCGCCCTGCGTGTGCAATATAACAACGCGTTTAGCGTGCTGATGGGGCTGCCCCGGTTCTGTAGCGCGTAAGAGATGTTTGCCGAGGCGCGCGTGGATTGTTTCTACACCACCATGCGGAAGCGGGGATCATCTCTGGTGCGCAGGGTCCAGGCCAGCTCCAACAGTATTCTCAGCGTGTTCTCTAATAGGTTTGACTGCATCTATATATACCACTCCTCGAGCATGCACGCTTTTACTAATAATAATAATATAAGGTACGACATTGTTAAATAATTATTGTAAATTTTCTATTTCTTTGTTTTATTAATTGTTTTGTTGTGTTTTATAAGATTAATGTTATCTGTTGATTAATGTGACTAAATTATTATGTATCAATTTTATGGACCTATGTAGTCTGAAATAAATAAAGAAAATAAAAAAAAAAAATGAGTATCCCTTTAGAAAAAACCCGATTAATTCATTAGAAAAATGCTTGAAAACCTATTCAAACGTGCCTTTGATGAATGCCACATCACGTATCTCCACTCTGTAACCATTTGCGAATTGCAAAAAAAAGCATGAGCTTCGTTTTATCCGCAAACTCAAAATTTTGTGCACAGTGCCGGGCGAACGAAGTGTTTTTGAATCTATTAAGGTAGTATTGATATTTGTAACTAAAGGATATTTAGACCCATAAGACTTAGAGGTGGGCTAAGTCTCTCTTGGATAACTCTATGGATAAGACCTTGCCTAAGAAATACACTAGATAAATTCGATATTAGAAATACCATTCAAAGAATTCTCACTACACAACTCACTTTGATTGATCTGCCCAAGAAGGTATATTACCACCACCTAAGACATTGTCTATTTCATCTAGAATCTTTTCCTGGATTTTTCTGTTCCGAAGGACTTGAATGAATGCGAATTCAAGTAAATTGCCTGTTGTTTGAGCTCCTGCTATCAACAGGTCTAAGCAAACCATCTTCAGCTGCTCTTCTGAAAAAAATGTATTGGAGAGAAATGTAATTTCGACATAAAATAAATATACTAACATATACTTTTAAATAAGTTTATTTTGTAGGTAATAAAATAAGTAAATAAAATAAGTAGTACATGATACAACTAATAAATAAATAGGTCAACTAGGAAAAGTAAAAGTTAGCACTTTTCTAGAAATTATATTATTGATTTATTTTAGATATTTTTATTATATGAATATTTTTATGTATACATACATATATTATAATAAAATCTGTAAATGTGTATGGACTCTAAAGTTATAGAGGCTATAGGCTCTATAGTTAGACTAGTACAAAGTTATAAATTTTTTTACATAAGTAACTGACTAAATAAAGAGTTGTTCGTGAAAAATCATCAACAACATACCTTAACATCGCGTAAGAAAATGTAAGTTCTGTAAGTAGAGATTTTACCTATAGATAAATGACAGTAGAAATAAAACTTTGTAAAATACAAGTCGCGGCGAACCGATAGACTCAGTACAATAGAGTACAGAGTGAATTTTACCTTTAGGGCGCGGATGTTGAATATCATCGCACCATGTTCTCTCAGTTTATAGCTGACAGTTTTCAATTAAATGTAATGAAACGAACGACAGAGATATGCGTAATATCACAGACATGGTAGAGCTGCGCCTCGTAATATGAATAATTGAAAATATCCAGTATTACACACAAGCTTATCGTAACTTGTGTTGTGCTTGTGCTTCTCTTGACAGTAAAATCGGAAACGGAAATTGAATGTCTGTATTTGACAACAAAGGAATTGATTGATCCGTTATTAACAAACAGGCAATTTGTGGCTGCGACCACACAATTTTGAGCTGACATTAACCGGCTCTACTGGAACATAGTAATGTTCTAGTAGAGCCGGTAATATACAAAGTTGGCCCACAACATTTTTACTATATTAATTAACATTTTGGCCGTGGGGCCGCGGCGTACGAATATACTCCTCCAACTCAACCCGTGGATGTCGTAAGAGCTGACTAAGGGAACCTACCAGAGGAAGGGCAGCTGCTTCCTTCTGAGTATTTTTAAACACCAACACTGCGATCACCAATCCGCCTGCCTGTGGTGATTATGGCAAATCCCCCCTACATGGGAGACCATCCACTCGATGAATCGACGACATCGTAGCGGTCGCAGGGAGTCGATGGATGGAGGCGGCTCAGGACCGCTATTTGTGGCGTCGTATTAACATTTACGGCATTACTATGTCAACAGAATAATAAAGGCGTATCATAAAATAACAGTGACAAGTTACGAGTGACCGTGACGACTACTCAGGTGATATTAGCCATATTAGTATTACCTAATCTGTGGTAGTAGGTATGTGGTGACGTCCACTATAGACATTTCCAATCACTGTTTGTGTCTGTGGTGCTTTGAATTCAATATGTACACCGGATTACCTAACTGAAGTAAAAATCAGTGTTCTGATTGTACCCATTGATAAGAAATTAAACTATTGTCATCTCCATGTATGCATTTTATATCGTAAAGGCAAATTGAATACCGACATACATATGTAGTTACACACGAGTGACAGTGAGTGAGGGTTTGTGTTTCATAGTTTGTTTGTGATGTCCTGCAGTTCGGCTTACCTGTGAAAGTTTCCTTATTCAAGTCCATTTCTTGTAGGAATGAATAAATAAAATCCTTCCCGTCTATTTCTTTATTATTGTGTTTAGTGATAGCTTCCTGAAATATTTATATTTAAGTAAGAGTACCTACAGAGGGTTATTGGTAATTCAGTTAATTGCCTACCCACGCCGATCGTTGGATGATCAACGTTTAAAAATATTACGAAACATCACAGCCATCGCGTTGATTGAAATTTATTAGGTATTCCCAACAAAACAGCGTTCATTTTGTAAGTGGCCTAGCTATTCTATACAAATGGGCTGAGTCTACAATTGGCGGCGACTGATCTATCAGATTGTTGATTGTTATATATACATTCTGAAAAATTTCTCCCATCTACAATAAGTGTGAATTATTCACTTTTGCTATCCATCGCCGATTTCCTTTCTAATTTTTGTACAAAAATTCTACTTACCTCAATGATGTCCGATAATTGTCTGTTTAATTTTGTAATGAGCGTGTATCCGCTCAGATTAGGAATCAAGAACCGGCACCAAGGTATCTGATTCAGTAGTCCACCTGCCATAGAGAATGCTTTCGATCGCATCCTGAATAGTTCCTGCATGTGTTTCCACTTCTCTTCTTCGATCTTTTCCCCTAAAACGGATGCAGGAATAAAACAGCACTCCCAAGATTATTACAATTATCCTATAGTTTTAATTTTTAATTAATGTGACAACTTTTATGTGAGTACAAACGCGCTGTAATGATAAAAACTGGGGGACGGGTCTACTTGACGTAAGCAACGAGACGTTATCGTGACGTCGTGACGTCCCCTAAAGTAATGAGAGCCTTAGGGGTTATGCATTTTTAAAAGTTTATATTGCTTATAATTATAAGATTAGCTAGCTAGCATTGTGGTTCCATTTGGGATTTGGGAGACGTTTTAAACCTGGAACACTTCGTTAGAGCGATCTCACTACCGAAAATATTAAGTACAAACAAGCAGCCGCAGTGAGAACTTTTTTAAGTCCTTTATACCTAAGCGAATAAACGCAAAACGCCTTATAGTGTTATTGTCATTTTGTGTCCTGCTAATAAATCGGTTCTAAAATATCGTATAGTGTGGCTTAGCACAATCTGCCTTTACAAATTTTATTATACTTAAATGCATCACGGGGATATTCTCCCGTGCGGAACGTGCGGTTTGGACTTTACTGCGCGCTAGCAACCTATTTTCACGTGATTTTCACTCGCAAGCTAAAATACAGCAGTAATCTAACTGGATTGTGGTGACGCAGCACCGTGGCCAGACAGTCCCAATATTATAGCCAACCATATTAGTTAATGGCTGAGTATATTCTGTCTTACTCTATCTCCTCTCCTATAATGATCCTCTTTCTCTACTTCTATGTGTGATCTATCACTCACCTGCAACAAATCTCCATAAGACATTCATTACAGCCTGAGAAACAAAATTGTTCGGGCTAACCGACTTATTACAGTTACTTTTTAGATAGCTCAAAATTCCATGTAGTTCGTTTTGAATTTCTTTTTCCATGGGAGTTTTTCCGAAACCCACGTTTCGTAACTGGGTCAGTGTAAATTGTCTATGCACCTTCCAAAGCGGGCCATCAGTAAAAGTGATGCCTGAAAATATTAATAAATTGGTGCTCAGAAATATCGTGTAATTCGCTTTTCATACTTTGATATTTTGCAATAGAAACTCACCCATTTTCTTTCCGAGGCATCTCAATCTGAGGAAAAAACTATTTGGTCTCCCTTCAAAAGCTTTCTCTGTAAAAACTTGCCTTACATTTTTTTCACCATAAACAACAACAACCAGTTCACTGCCTAACTTTAATCCCAATACTTCTGTGGAGTATGATTTTGATAGTTCCAATAGCCCTTTGAATTGTGATCCATGTATTTTCGCTGCATTGTATACGGCATTACTGCAACCAACGAAAGGATACCATTTGGGCCCTGCAAAAATAAAAATGATGATGTTCGATGAAGAGCATTGGTAAAAAATAAAAACCCGGTTAACTCTATGACTGCGCTAATAGGTAGGATACCAGCCAATAACTTTGGGCTGCCTGTCCATTGACAAGGAGCGAGGCAGCAAAACGGAGATTATAAACAATACCATTGGGCCATTCAAACAGAGAAAAAAAATTAATGCATTTTTTTTATAATTTTGCATAAATCGACACTTCACTGCTTCGCTTCACGTCAATGGACTGGACTGGAAGGCTGCCTGCTTTAGGGACTGATTAAGCTTTGACATGCCTGCTCTATAGTTGGTAAATAATTTTATACTACACTTGCTCCGAAAGTTTCCTATTCCTTTTCCAAATATAAGATAGAATGACGAGATAGAAGTCATTGCAGGCGTATAGGAATCCGGGAGGAAAAACTCTATGGAATTTCATTTCTCACGCGTTTTAGCGGGAGAGAAATGTGTATGGAAATCCATTTCTAACGTGTCGTCGAGTGATAGTGAAAGTTTTATGACACCACCAGAAATAAAATATTTAAATATTTTCACTAGGTGGTCCTAGTGCAGTATATTGCACCTCCAATCTTAGATTGGCTCAATCCAAAATTTGGGTAAATTGAGTTAAGTATACAGAACAACTTAAAAAAGCGCGATCTATCGCCTAGTAATTCAGAAAATACCCTCGTAAGAGAAGGATAAACGCAATCTTGTCACTTTATTAATAACAATCCGGCGCTGCCAACTAGTGTGTGAGTGGCATAAACCTCAATTCATCACTATAGTATAAAACTTGGGGTAAGTTTACCTACTACGTAAATTTCAATCTTAAACCGAATTTTCTTTTCTGTCACTAAACTGTAAACTGAACTATTTTTTGTGACTTAAACCAAGTTGGGTCAGTTTTGTACTGAATATTTTATCGGAACTACGGGCCTTTTATACTGTTTAAGTCTGTATTTGATAATGTTGATTAATGTAATTTTTAAATTTTTTAGACTAAAGAATTAATGATGCTTAGGTTTGTTTCTAAATAAAAATATTGAAAAATCATGGATTTTTTTAGTACTAACGTGACTCTATATTGGAAGTTTCTTTAACAGGGTCGATTTACTCCTATAAATTATAATATTTTAAAAGAAATTATTATCCGTATCACTCTTCTTCTTCTTCTAAGACCTAATAACCTGTGAGACTTAGAATTTTATAAATAACTCACACCGCGAAACACGTTTTTTAATTTCCCAAAAAACATGAATTTTGGATTGATTTAGTCTAACGACTGGAGGTCCGATATTTACATAGGTGTGCGTTGTAAGTCCTACTAATATTATAAATTTCAAAGTTTGTAAGTATGGATGTTGGTTCTCTTTCACGCAAAAACTACTGAACTGATTGGGTTGACGTATAGTTACCTACCTATAGTTTAGGGCCTGGAATAATATGTAGGCTATTTTTTAACTCGATAAAATGCGGGCGAATGCGCGTGCAGCAGCTAGTAATTAATATAGCATTATAATTAAATTTATATTTAACTAGTTGCTGCTCGCGCCGGTCGATCGGGATAAAATTAACCTAGCCAAGTAGCATTTTTGCGCTTTAGCATTTCTTCCTTTCCACTGACGATATGTTATTTTAGGTCCTAAACTATACCCATAACAAATTTCCGCCCAATTGTTCAGTAGTTTTTGCGTGAAAGAGGAACAAACATCCATACATTCATACTTCCATTCTCACAAACTTTGACATTTTATAATTAATTTTTAAATAATTTATAATAATTAGTAGGATTTGTTTCTGAATAGAAACCTTTATCTATGTATAAAAAACTTACCAGGTGGAAACTTCCTCGGTTTTATAATGGTGTTGATAACATATCCAATTCCAATAAGTATCAAAAACGGTATAAGGAATACGAGCATTGTACTTCGATATTGGTAGCTACTTCAGCTTGCTCGGCACAACCACTGGCTTTGACAGTAATTATCTTGTATACTGATTCGTCTCAGGCCTTTGCTCGAATTTAAGCCGTATAATTAGGTAGTACCTGGTGGAATTTTATAGCTTTGTAAATATAAAAATATGTTACAAACAACATAAGAAACTGGCCAAAACTTATTTTGGCTGAAAAAAACAGATACAAAACAAAACCATCAAAAATTTGTAACTGTTCTAAATAGTGCGAGTCTTTTATGAGATCTTAAAAAATGGACCTGGAAAACTGGACATTAATGTATTTAACAACATTAATGTCCAGTTTTCGCTGGTCGGGTCGCTGCCCGTGTCGTACTATCCTCATCTTAAAAAAGGATAACATGGAATAACTCAAAATTTTCATTTGGCCTTCGTGTAGAATTCGTAACGCATTTCGTTTCTATTCATTTCCGGTTCTCGCCGACCGGCGCGGCCACTGTGGTACGCTTTACTGTTTGCTAGGCTCGTACAGTACGTACTTGACAGAATTACCTGTTTATAAAGTAACCCTCGTCACCACAGATTTAATTATATTACTTGCCCTCACACACTATACGCGCATATCTACCACCAAAGATTTAAATCTTTGTCTACCACACACACACTACGTACAAATTCATGAAACAAGCCATGAAACAAGCCCTGAAACGAGGCTGAAATTGATCAAACCCAGTTTCAATTTATTTAGGCTTTGATAGTAATATTTTAATGTACCGGTAACTTTGTATCACACTGTAACGTAATAATTAAATTTTAAAATAGTAACTGGTTTGGGCACAAATCAGATTTTTATCTTGACATGACCAAATTAACGACTTATTTTTTAGTTTTTTATTTAGGTTTCTGACTGTATAATCAAACATAATATTTTTTTATTTCCTACATATGGTATTCAGTATAAAGTAGGTAACTTATTTTTAATTTTAAAAGCGAAACTTTTTGTGAAAAGAATCTGTGATCGTAACATGATTAACGAGTTAGTTATTCTTAGCCTCGTAAGCGGGTACGTAGATAATTATCCTGAATTGAAGTCTCACAGGAAAATATTTGAATCACATCGGTAGGTAAGGTACCTAGGTAATTTTATCACGGCAGTAAATTTCACCACAAAATATGCACTGTGAGACTGAATGTTTGTTCAGCAAATGTATCGTTTGTAGAGTGCCACCGTATTGCCGAGCACGTGCTTCTGGGAATATTGAAATAGTGATCGCACGTTCTGCCTCGGTCGGCGCGACTAACTGAACTGGTTCTCAGTACAAATAAATGGATCGCCCGTACACCGGTCATTAGTCACAATACAGAACTCTACGACTTATGACATAAGTACTTCGGTCTATTTTAGTGCAGCAAAAAAACTTGGCATCTCATTTATGAAGAGTCAATATGACATAATATGGCACTCAAATAGCTCGTGTGCTGCTTCCTGCCATATATGAGCGTATTGAGATTTATGTTTCTAGTTCTAGCTGTGGTTCTAGTCAAACACTATCGCGTGTATTTTAATATGAAATGTGCATTTCTCATGACAATGCACACACTAATATTTTATTATATAATAATGATATATTATGTATAATGTCAAAGTTTGTATGGATGGATGTATGGATATTTGTTACTATTTCACGTATAGTACTATACCTATATTATATAGTATAGTACTGAACCAATTAGGCTGAAATTTGGTATGGGTATAGTTTGGGACCTGGAATAACATAATACCTATAGGCTATTTTTTATCCCGATAAAACGCGGGCGAAGGCGCGGGCAGCAGCTAGTTATAAATAAATGCGAAAGATTGGATGTTTACCCAGATGTTTGTTCCTATCTCTTCACGCTAAACGTGCCTACTACTCGTTGCGCAAATTGTGTAATGTGTAGTAGATATATTACCTATGTAGTTCTCAGTAACACTTATCCAGAGGAATCTAAAGATAAATCTCATCTAGAAAGAGGGTGCAAAGCCGATGGCAAAAGCTAGTTTGGCTAAGGTAATTATTTGACACTTGGGAATTTAGATGGCATTCGCTGTCGCCTAGAATTAATCTAGAAATTTTACAAAGTACTTTACAGATTCCGGATTTTTTCATTTACTTGTGCTACAAGACTTTACCTACTTCTTTCCAAATTTTATAATTCTAGGTGGTCACCGGTAACTTCCGGGAAGTACTCTATGGCTTTGGTCCAGGGCGAGAATCAAAACTTTTTTATGGATAAACTTGAAAACCGTATTCGCATTTGTTCCTTTAACTTGCGCTATAAGACCTTGCTTCTTGCCAAATTTCATGATCCTATCGATCGTAGGTCAACGGGAATTGCCCTATAGGTTTTGTGTGCATTTGATGCACTTAGCTTGGAAATTTAATAAAATGGGCATAAACGGCTGTAACTTTTGATTGCGTTGAGTTTCATTTATATCACGGCTCGAAGAGGTTACGGAAGTGAGTATTCCAACTCGATCGATACCTCCACGCTTTCTTGAGAAAAGAGGGTTGGCTGACGGACTGACGGACATACGGACAAAAAAGTTATCTTATAAGGGTTCCGTTTTTCCGTTTGAGGTACGGAATCCTTAAAAACATCTCAAAAATTACCTACAAGACGAAACTCTCTCACGCGAGGTATGCGAGTGTAACTTTGCCTGGTTTAATTTTTACCCTATTGCGCAAGACGGAAGGTTATATTATATGTATTTTTAATGCATTTGAGTAATTAATCTATTACCAAAACATCCAGACCCGTAACGTAACAGATTATATAAACATTTATCACGATAAAACCAGGCAAATGCGAGTGTAGTGGGAATCAAACCCGCAACCTCCGGCGTCACAGGCGGACCATCAACTACTACATCACAGAGGTCTTCATCATCGATTCCTTGTTCGGCTCTTGAAGATTCAACTGCCTTCTAAAAGCCGTTAAAATTCCGTGCGCAGCATTAGGTAGAGCTATGTAAAGCTACGTGGTGTCTTTTCGTCCCACTTACCGCAGTGACTCAAGACGAAAGTCTTCGACCAGTGTATATTGCCAGTGATGACATAGGGCACTGAAACGTGGTCCTTTACTATGGGCCTCATCAGAAAGCTCAAGGGCGCACAGAGAGCAATGGAGAGGGTGCTATGCTCGGAGTCTCTCTGCGAGATCGAATCAGAAATGAGGAGATCCGCAGAAGAAGCAAGGTACCGACATCGCTCCAGAGTTGCGAAACTCAAAAGGGAGTGGGCAGGGCACATAGCTCGTAGGACCGACGGCTGGAGGGGCCGCATGGCTCTAGACTCTAGAGTGGCGACCACGTACCGGAAAGCGCAGTGTGGGTAGGCCCCCCACGCGATGGACCGACGACCTAGTGAAGGTCGCGGGCAGTCGCTGGATGCGGGCAGCGCAAAATCGGTCATTGTGGAGATCCTTAGGGGAGGCCTATGTCCAGCTGTGGACGTCGTCGATCGGCTGCTATGATGATGATGATGATGAGGTACCCTGCTAGTACTGCAGACTACCGAAAGTGACCATACGTCCCGTTTTGAACGGGACTGTCCCTTTTCTCGGTTACCTGTCCCTTTGTCCCCAAACAGCTCCAGGACGCAAAATTTACCTGTTATCCGAAATTTTTGCTTGAGCAGACAAAACCGACGAACCCAAACTCGACGTCGTTTCATTTATGAGTTTCTATAGCCACCTTCGGTATTCATCATCAGACCAGTTATATGGTTCCTATGATATTGCATCTTCACCGAAATTACATAAGTAATTTTAGCTCAATCGGTTGAGAATGACTCTAATACAATAATATTTGTCAAGTGGAGACGAGAACCAGGAACTTCACCGGGAGCACTCGGTATACCCGTGAATAGAATAGAATAGAATCATTTATTCACAGAAAACATGTCAAATATTACAATGCTGTCAATGTATCAGTGGTATCAATGTAATACTACCAGTAGTTTGGACTGGTGTGTGAATATTAATATAGTTCAGTTCATTTATTTACAATGGATTACATTACAGGTCATAAAACTTAAGAGTTATACATTTGTCATTTAACATACATATAACTTAAACTATATAAATATATCATATAGGTATATACCTAGCTACTTACTTAATAATAATGATTTAGAAATTAAATTAAATATGTCTTGACTGTTTAAAATTAAAATATTCGTCCACGCTATAAAAACAATGAGTCATTAACCATTTATAGATTTATTGACAAAGAAAATAACAATCAAATAATATAAAGAAATTAAACTAGTATTTACAATTGAAACAATTGAGCTAACTGCAGACTGTTGCAAACAATCTACAGATAGCTCAACTGGTCCATATCAATACCAGTCGGAAGCGTCCCCAAGACGCTGGCTGCATTGCCCCGCTGTATGGCAATGCTAATGCGCTGCGCCAGATACTCACCAGCTCTCGGGTCACGCGTCGCTTCGACCAGGCGCTCAGATAATTTTTTGAAAACCCGGAGAGCCTCGGTACCCCACGGACGGCAGGGCTACACTTGAAATTTTGCGGAACCATTTATTGAGTCTATTTTTAAACAATGTAATTGGCAAGTCCTTAAATTCTTTTTCTAGGTAATCTAATAAATATCTTAATTGCCATGCAAAACGAATTGCTGTCAAAAAGTTTGGAATGGTGATTTGGCATATTGATCTTATTTTTATGTCTAGTATGCCTAAATAAAACTTCTTTAGTTTTGAAATAGTGTGGGTATTGTCTAACGAATATGCAGATTTCTTTGATGTACATACATACATGGCAAGGGAAGAACTTTAGTTTTTTTAAATAGTGCTTGCAGCTATCAAGAACCCAGGCTCCGCAAACCACCCCCTCAAAGGGTTCCCGCCTTGCCGTGGCGGGGGGGCTTAGTAATCGCGGCTTGGTCACCTGCGATGAAGCTAAGAGGAACCCATGGGGCCGTGCCAACGCAGACGGCGACACGGCCGGCCCCGAGACGGACCGCTCCTCTGGGTTTAGCGCTCTAAGCCTAGTTGGAGCGGTAGTAGGTTGCGGTGTCGTATGGGAGGCACCCCAACTGAGGCGGGCAGCTGTGCTGTATGGGCGGCATGGCCGCAGAGAGGTGGAGGCCGCGGCGGGAGAGGAGTGCCGGTATTGAGGTGCGCCGCTCTCCCTGCCTTCCGCGGCCTTAGCGGGGTCGCCACCGTTTGATGGCGGACGCGGTGGGGTCACAGTGGAAGAGGAGTGTCGGTATTGCGAACGCCGCTCTCCCTATCCTCTGTGACCGTGTGGCAGGCGGCGGGGCCACTCGACTGACCCGTCGCAAGGGGACCTAGGGGCGTTTGGACACGGGGTCGTCTGGCGCCCATTTGGCAGGCTAAGGTCCCCGAGGTGGTCGCGGCGCATCATGTGTTTCTGGTGCGTCGCGAAGGGTGGTGCACCACACCTCCAGTGAGGGGCCCGATATCGGGCAGCCGCGGTGGGTTCGCGGAAGAGAAAACGTTCCCGCGTTCCCACCACAAGTGGCAGAGGCGGAACACCCTGAGGGTTTTAGTGGGTTAAAGTCCCACATAATCGTACTGTCTCCCCGTGGCAGTACGATATGCGTGCGCATTTCCCTCAGGATAATAAAAAAAAAAAAAAATAAAAAAAAAAAGGCTCCGCAAACCAAACGCATAATTTTTTTTTTTGAACTTTAATGGCTCTGAGTACCTCCACAGTGGTAACCCGTATAGCAACACAGATGATACATAGCCGTGGTAGGCAGCAAGTGCTGCTTTTTGTGACACAGTTATCCTAATTCTTTTCAAAGCAAAAACAAACCTATTAGTTCTACTACAAACATAGTCAACATACGACTTCCAATAAAGATGTTCGTCAAGTTTAATACCTAAGAAAATACATGATTCAACACTTTCTACTGTAGTTGATTGATATTTTATGTCCAAATTTATAGATTAATTCTTGTAATTTCTGGATTGTATAAGTTTAGCCTTGTCAATATTAATCATTAATTTATTATATTTTAACCAATTCGCTATGTGCAAACGAAGAGTGGAAACGGATGCTCACGCAGCTCTTGCACCGCTCGTTACCCCGATGGCGTCTGAGACGGTCAGTGCCTCGTCCCTTAGATAAAAATACAAATATCGGCTTTCAACTATATTAAATTTGAACTTGTTGTTTTAAAGAGTATGAGTCATTACATTACCTCTTAATCACCAGGGATTATGACCTAGTTGATTGCCATTCACTAATTTTACCCCCTAGATTTTGGTATCACCACGCGCGATGCACTAATTGCTTATCAGTTGCATTTTGTCGCTTGTGCTTAAAGTTTTGTTGAAGTAAAAGTATCACGTGTTTACGATTAAATCACCATGGAGTTTACAGGCCCAGGTATGTACTTTAAATACTAATTAATATACGTAATTAAATTGCATTAGGTGTTCAAATTCTATAAGTTTAAAATTCTTGGTTCTGATTTTACTTAAAATTTATGCATTACGAACTTTAACAGAGCTATAAAAAAAACATGGAATAACATATCGTAGTTTTTATGATTCCTATTGCTACATTATTATACTTTAATTCACATTAAATTCATCTACGTCTGCCTGCGACTTACAGAGTTATGATTGTTTTTTTTCAGCCAGAAGCATTTCTATTAAAAATCTCAATCAGAAGTGTGCTTCGAGAGCGGAAAATGTGATAGAAAAGAGGTCGGTTTTAAGAAATTATGTTCGTTGTTGAACCTAACACCCTAAACAGATGAATATCGAGATAAACAGAAGACTCAAGTAGTATTTTTTTTTTAATTAAACAGAACGTCGGACTATTTCAGCCGCAACCGCCAAAACTTTCGTGAACGCAACAAAGCTTGGCTTTAGAAGGAGATCACGTTGCCAGAAGAATTGACAGCTACTCCAGAGCCAGCTGACACTGAAGCAGGCCAGCCTGAACCAAGTCGACCTCGTGGAAGACCCTGCAAGCCATTCGAAAATGCGTCCTTAGTTTAGATTATTATTAGATGAAACGCGACAATTGTATACATCTAATAACTGGCAATATATGCCTAGCAGTGTTCACAAAGTGCTGATACACGGATATTACATAATCAGCGACGAAGATTCTTCGGATTCCGAGTAGGTATATATTTTTAGTATTAAAAAAAGTAATTATGACTTGAAATATTTGTATTATCTATACTTATAATAAAACTGTAACAGGTCCAATTCTGTACATTGAAGATATTTTGAAAATGTTTTTTGGACCGCACTCTATTATCGGTATTGATGCCAGAAATGATTTTTTTTTCCATCATGTCTGTCTGTCTGTCTGTATCTTGGCCGCGCATAGCTCCGAAACTACTGAAGGTATTGAAATGAAACTTGACAGGATTTGAGTTCATACTACGAGGAAGGACATAGGATACTTTTTATCCCGGATTTCAATAGGGTTCCCTTGGCAGAGGGGATGAAAGTAAAATTGCTTGGCTGCGCATAGCGCCGAAACTACTGAAGGTATTCTAATGACACTTAGCACGATTTAACTTCATATTACGAGAAAGGGCAAAATATACTTTTCATCCCGGATTTCAATAGGGTTCCCTTGGGAGAGGGGATGAAAGTAAAATCGCTTGGCTGCGCATAGCCCCGAAACTACTGAAGGTATTCAAATGAAACTTAGCATGAAATAAGTTCATATTACAAGAAAGGGGGTTAAATACTTTTTATCCCGGAATTCAGAAGGGTTTCCTTTGGAGAGAGGATGGAAGTCAAATGTTGCGCGTTGCAGAATGGCGCGCGGGGCAAGGGCGATAGAGAGCGATAGCCCCCACTGGGGGGCACTTGCAGTTGGGCCCCAGGCAGTGGGGGCCCCAGCAGTGGGTCATGTAACCGGACCCTCCCTGTAGCCCCCGGCAGTAGAGCCCCAAATTGCCCCGCATTATGTCCTCTGTAGCCGCCACAGTGGGGGGCACCGGCAGTGGGGGCCGCCGGCAGATGGCCCCCCGAAGTGGGCTCCCCACATTGCTCCGCAGTGGTACCCACTCATTAGCCCCCACAGTGGAGGACACCGGCAGTTTGCCCCCGCAGTGGGACCCCCAGTAGACCCTCGTAGTGGCCCCCCGCAGTAGGTTAAAATTTCTTGGCTGCGCATAGCGCTGAAACTACAGAATGTGTTCAAATTAAACTAGGCATGATTTAAGTTCATACTACGAGGAAGGTTATGTAATACTTTTTATCCTGGAATTCGTAAGGGTTCCCTTGGGAGTGGGGATGGAAGTGACATTTCTCGGCCTAAATTGGCCTTAAATAGCGCAAAAACTGCTGAATGGATTCGAATGGTACTACTTAGCATGATTTGAGTTCATACTATATTGTACAAGGAAGGACATAAAATACGAGTCCATACTCCAAACCCCAAAGCCAACAAAATGATTACAAAATTGTTATTAGTGCCGATAAACGCCCTACTGGACAGCATCCGGTTGGTACAAAGCTCTCGCTACCAATGATGTTGCCGTCGTCCTGGTAGATCAGCACTGTGACAGGCAGTACATTGTGCTGCGTACCCGGGATGACCGCTTGCAATGCATTAGCGAAACGCACCAGGCATTTGATGCTCTTCAGCCTCTACTCGCTTATATACCTACTGTCGTGGCGAAGACGGATACAACTTTGATCTTCGACATGTGAATCCGAAAACTGACGAGACTGGATACTAAAAAAGTTGTGCAATTCTACGCCTAGATACATTTTACCAATACGAGAAGGTCGCATTGCTCACCTGCAAAGGTTTCGAGGTTTGTTCAACCGTTTTCTGATGAACACTTACCTACGCCAAAATTAAAATGGAGTGTTTGGTATACATACATCAGAACAGAACAAATGAGAGAATACTACGCGCTGAGAATTATGTAGATCTGCGAGACGCCATGAACCAAGATATAAATTGTTTTTGTTTATTTAGGACGACTGGTGATTCTTCCTTCCAGTTTTAGAACTGGAAAATAGATGTGTAGTGCCCTATTCTCCAGTAGGTAAGGTACCATCAGAAGCTTTTGAACCGCATAATATACCTAGGTAAATGTGGAGCTGTGTAACGTCCGGTCAATAAAATCTAGGTATATGTAAATCAATACTATACTACATTAATAAAAATAAGTAAGGTTTGTGAGGTTGTAGGGAGTAATCTCTGAATCTAATGAGCCAATTTTGAAAATTATTTCACCTATTGAAAACCACGATAGTCAGGCTATATATATTAACAACTAAAAATGTTTACCGCTCAACGAAGTAGGCACGGGTCAGCTAGTAAATAAATAATTTAATTGGATATGAAATCGAAAATAGTTATTTTTATTCATAGTTCTAATATGTTAATATTACTACATTTTGGGTACTTGCCATAATATATTTGTAAGTATAAATAATGTTTTCAGTTTAAAATACAGTTCTTTATGTCTGAGTTTTTTTTATTACATAAATACAATATTTCTCGTCATATTCCTCACTCATAATATTTTAACCTCTTCCAATCTCCTTCCTGTGAGAATAGGGGATTGAAACTTTCTCAAAATTTAGGTTTTAGTGAGTACTAGTAAATAATTTATATTTCACCAAAATCCATGAAGAAATACTGAAGTTATGATTTTTGTCCCATACATTCAATGCACTGTGTCGCACTAAGTGATGCTAATCTGTCGACTTGAAAAGTATCGTTAACGATGTAATGAATGACTGCTGAGCTTCGCTATTTTTATCGAGACGACAAACTTTAGTAGATCATACACAAACGAAAAAATTAAAACAAAATCTACGTAGACAATTAAAAATCATTTTATTCTTAGCTAGTCTCCTTATCATAGGAATTAGGTAGTTATGTACTTACATGTGAAAGTTTGATACATGATGTGATTGTTTTTTTTTGTTCGGATAATTTTTTTCTGTTTCCCATACATTTTTCGAAAGGTGAATTTTTTAAAACCCTTTCTTATCAAACAACTGACTGAAAGACAATCGAAACGGCGGCGTTCAATGCGGCTTGTTCAAAATCTTTGAAAAATGTTTAGAGCTCCAAGGTTTAGGATTATACTGTGATCATAATAATTATTAAATTATAAGAAAGCAAATGATTGTTTCTGGGACTGTACCAAAAGTTATGTTTTGGTATTCGTTGGGAATAGATTTAGTACCTACTTCATTTAAATATTTAATTTTTGGTATTCGTTAGGAGTAGAACATGTATTAATACGACAATAAACAAATACCATTGGTATTTATTAGTACTTTTTGGTATTAGAAAGGAATAGACCATAGGTCAGTGAGGGGCGTAGAGCTTCTTTGCAACATTTTTACGTACCTACACACTGTCAACGGATTACGATTACGAACGACCGATCTTTCTTTGTTTTGGTGTCTGTTTATCACTACATCACTACAATAATCTTCTTCTTCTTCCACTAGTGGACAAAAAATTGAAGTGAAGATATATAATAAGAAATAACTATGTTTATAGTATACAATTTGACTTGTCTAAGTGCTTATTTTGTAAGCCTAAAGAAATAAAGTTATTGATTCTGATTCTGATTCTAATTTATGTATTATAATATAAAACAAAGTCCTCCGCCGTTTGTCTCAACTCAAAAACTGAACGGATTTTCATGCGGTTTCCACCAATCGTTAGAGTGATTCATGATGAAGGTTTAGTTTAGGTATACAGAGATTTTAGATGGCAGTGATAGCCAAATCTGGAACCACGAGAGTTAGAGAAAATTCGTGAAAGGAGTCATGCCCTCGATTTGTAAGAAAACGATAACTGCGTAGGTATTGTTTTATCATTTAATTTTCATGGAGATCGGACCCGTCTTCCCAAAACAAAACAGCCTGTATTATTGAACCAATGGATTCTGTTGCTGATTTAGCAAAGAAAATGTACGTCTAGGGAAAATTATAATACACTGTAGGTAGATTTTTCGAGCTTAAAATGAGAATAATTATTTTATTCTTATGAATAGTATTAGGAATAAAAAGTTATTTAGACACCTTATTACGGTGTATTGTTATTTCACCCTTATCCCACAAGCGAAATGATAATTTTTGTCATTCAACCTTGACACATTTTACACTGTTGTCTCAACCCACCCAGAAGAATACAAGCGATAATCAGCAAAAGTATGGCACTATCTACCGTAAGATCAAAAACTATTATTGATTACTTGTAAGTTATAATTGTCACTCAAGCTATCAAAACGCCACAAAGTAAACGTTGTGGACGGAGTAGGTATACCTAGGTACATGGAATAGGTAGGTAAGTAGGTGTGTAATGTAGGTTAGGTAGGTAAGTACCGTCCTTCCTACCCAGCTAGGAATACATCTAATTTACCTACACATCTACTTTAGCTGTGGGCTTCTCGTTCTAGGAGGGAGGGCCAAACAAAGTAGGTGTTCGGCGGCGACGACGTCGTCGTCGCTGTCGTCGTCGTCGTCGTCGTCGCGTCGGGGCGGTCGGGGCGGGGCGTAAGAATCGAGGCATTCAACACCTCATGAACTCAACCAATGTCTAGGTGTCTAGGTAGGTAGAAAGGAACAAACTGTCAAGGCGCGAAGTCCGATCCGAACAAAGTATTAAAAATTTCCAAGTGCTTGGGTGGCAGGGATCTACCAGTATTTTGTAGTAGCGCCATCTAGTTTTAAACTAAGACAACTAATGGTCACTACAACATGACTACATCTCGCAAAAGGGAAATTAGATAAGACTAGTAAATCAGTAGATGACGTGACCGTATAACGTCAAATCCGTGTCAAATCATGGTCAAAACGTTAAATTTGTACTTCGTCGTGAATTTATATTGTATATATTTTCAAGAAAAATAATCTTGGTGGATCGGTAGGCCCAGGTACCCAAATTGGGTCTACCGATGTAACAAGTAAAAAAGTTTGGTTACTTTCTGGCCCTGCCATCTATTTTCAAGCTTTGACAACTAATGGTCACGAAGTCGTACTTTATAGTTATTCTGTACAACTTACAAGAGGGATATTAGATGGCCAGTAAAACAATAGATGTCGTGACCGTATCAGCGTTGCCGGTGCGGATCTTATTGGTCTATTTCAGATTTTTTTCTACTTTTGCAGATCTTTTCGGAATTACACGTCCAAAGTCGAGTCGTCGAGTTTCTTCTTTGTAGATAGCGAAACGGCAAATAATTTGGATCTCCAGTCCAATGAAATGTAAATCGAACACCCCAATGAATTTTTAATCTCAGAACTCTATTATTTTGTAGGGTAAAACTTTTATGTTATTTTGTAGGTTTTACAAAGAAATAATGAAAAAGCAATTCCAAAATTTATTAATAGGTACTACTTTCTATGAAAGCATGATAAAACCAACTTCGCATTCATTTAATTGTATTTTGTAAGCATTTGGAAAAAAATTGATTACTAGCCCTAAAAAATTTAACTTCCTAAATGCTCCAAAACAGACAATGTTACTATAGAAATTACTTTTTTCATAACGTAATATAAAATGGTTTACGATTGGTGGCAAATTACTTAATTAGATGTATTCCTTTTAAAATTTGAATAAACCTATACTGCTTTGAGCCTAGCGGTGTTACCCGCGGTGAATTTAATCATCCGACGCTGGACTTCTCCAGAATAAAAAATAAGCCTATGGGATAATCCAAGATTTATGCTGTCCTGGTAGGTAACAAAATTTAATTTCCTTTCTTAAGCACATGTAGGTACAAATATTTATATTATGTGTAGTATGTAGAGGTGCTTGATCTTACTATTTTCAGGTTTTGTTATTTTCACAATACGATTTTTTTCATAATAAGCTATTGGATCTTATTTTGTTTACAATAAATGGCCGTCTGTAATTGTTAATTACAGATGGCCATTTATTGTAATTGTTTATTCCCGAATAAAAATGCATGCAAAAATTTATACGCACTAAACTTATAACATTGTATATCTTTCAGAGGTGATTTTAATTATCTCTACTATTATTATAAAGAGGATATATTTGATTGTTCCCATTGAATAAGATCCGAAACTACTGAACCGATTTGAAAAATTATTTCATTGTTGGGAAGCTACACTAACCCCGGGTGACATAGGCTATATCGTATTTCAATAAAATATAGGGATCTTGAAATTTTTGATAAACACCCTTGCGAAGCCAGGACGCTCCGCTAGTAAGTAATAAATAAATAAATATTTCAGAACATACCTACATATTTGTGTTCGGTTCGGAGCTTTTTCAATTTGACTGCCGGCAACACTCACTAATTGAACTAATTGAGTTGAGTTTGTTTTGTAAGGCATGGAAATTATTGGAAATTATATGACGAAAGGAAGGAATTAAATAGTTTTTTTTCTGTTAGTTTTCGGCTTCTAAGTTGTATTTCTTCAGCGTCGGATATTCGAGGAATACCTTAGTTTTTACATGGAATTGGAATGTCTGAATCCGGAAAATTCGGTCCTCTGGTGGGCGCAATCGACGAGGGCACTTCAAGTGCAAGGTTCATTATTTTCAAAGCGAATTCCTCAGAGGTCATAGCCATTCATCAGAAGGAGTTGGAACAGCAGTTTCCTCAAGAAGGCTGGGTCGAGCAGGATCCTTACGCAATATTGGAAGTGGTTCAGACATGTATGCAGAAAGCTGTGGAAAAGTTGATAGAGAAAGGAGGATCACCCAAGGTAATTTTTACAACCCTAGGTAAAAACCTATATAAAATTATTACATTGTCCTATTTGATCATCTGCCATAATAGGTTTTGAGACTTTTAGCTTGCAATGGCTTTTGATATGGATAGATTTATTTCGTAGATGGAATTCCTTTTCCATCTACGAAATGAATCTATCCATTTAGTTGTAAATATTCAATTAAAACAGATGTGTCTCACATTTCTATAAGCAATAATTAAATAATACACACAGCATGATCTGGTCTCCGGTATTTGTAAGGGTAACAGATTACTGATAAACTTAATACTTATACACCCAGACTCAGCAAAAACCACACAAACATTAGTAAAACCTTCTATGTTGCAGGCAAACCTTTGGCTACATTTCATGCAATCTTTACGAATTTACTTTCAGGACATTGTAGCAGTTGGTGTAACAAATCAAAGAGAGACCACAATTGTCTGGGACCGAAGCACAGGCAAACCGCTGCACAATGCCATTGTCTGGCTTGATATGAGAACATCATCTACCATTGATAAGCTCCTAGATACGGTGCCAAACAAAACTCGGAATAAGAATTACCTGAAGGTGAGGTTGTTTTATTTTTTTTATATATAACTTAGCATTTGGCTTTCAAAGGCTATTTGTTTGCTGGGAGTACACAAAAATATGCTTAAATAAGCATTAAATGATTGTGTTTTCAGCCACTTTGCGGCCTTCCCTTGTCACCATACTTCAGCGCAGTAAAACTAAGGTGGCTGTGTGACAATGTTGAGACTGTTAAAAATGCCATGAAAAAAAACAGTTGCTGTTTTGGCACTGTTGATACATGGATTATCTGGAACTTAACAGGTAATCAGAAAAAGTTAACAGTTTTAGATGGAATAGAGAAAAAAGTCAGAGGCCATCTCATCTTTAGTAATCCTATGGATTGAGTCGAGCTGCCTTTCATGGAGACTGGTTTAGCTTTATAGAAATATTTGACATGTATCTAAATCATATTAAATTTAGATTTAGATAGGCAAAATAGACACATAAGTGATATATAAATTTGCTAGTGGTTTCTTTTTCACTTCTTTCACTAGTGGACAAAAAAATTATGTGAAGAGAATATCAATAACACCTTATTTCTTATTTGATAATAATAAGTATGTTTATAGTATAAAATTTGACTTGTCTAAGTGCTTATTTTGTAAGCCTAAAGAAATAAAGGATTTTAATTCTGATTCCTAGCATATTATGTAACTAGTTTCTAATAAAATCTATAAGTAAAGCTACTAGCATAATCAGCATTACCTTATCTTAATTGGTGTTACAACTCCTCTATATACTATCTCTTAGTTACTTTAACTAATCTGCACACACATATTAACCATATGAGTTCACATAATGGTTGGTTTAATTTGTTAAAGATAGCATTATCTTTATATACCTATTTATCGTCATGGGCGAGATTCTCATTTGACTTGAGCAATGTTAATAATAAATATACCTGTGACCTAGTTTTGGAAAATCTATTATCAATAAACCAAATCCCATGTATTAATAAACCTAATCCCAAAAAACCAGGTAGGTAACAAGTAAATATAAAGCAGTATAAGACATTTTTCAAGTCATATTTTCGCTTAACAGGTGGACCGAATGGTGGAAAGCATGTGACAGATGTCACTAACGCCTCAAGAACTATGTTGATGAACATTGAAAACCTGACCTGGGACCCGCTCATGTTAAAATTCTTCGAAGTGCCAAAATCTGTCTTGCCTGAGATCAAATCGAGTTCTGAGGTACTGTATACCATGGTAGTTTTGTAGTAGAATGCTAGGATAAAGAGGAGGCCTACACCCAACTGTTAGAGCAGTAACTTCATAAGATGGAATCTGTAAACCAAACAGAAACACACTCAACTTCTAATGTAGCATGTATGCATATGCTAATAGATTATTTCGTAAATCTCTGAATGGTATCAAAATCTTTTATATATCTATTCCATACTCTGGCCGTCCAGCTGCGGCTTGCATGCCTTATAATATGTTCATCACGGGCACTGAAAGAGTTATGATCATACAAACTTGAACCTTTTAATATTACTGCTTTTGGGTCAGTGGGGGGACCCATAGCCAGAGGAGGTAGTTACTTTTGAAACATCTGCTCTTTTTTGTTGAAAACCATTTTGGCATAAAGAATAATTTGGTCAAGCATGAGTAGAGTAAAAATTATGTGTATTGGTAAAAAACCCTCACCGAAAGAGAGTGTTGACTACCGTGGCTTACCAGCTGGGCCCGGAGGCGCCTCTGCAGTATGCAAGTGAAGGATCTGTTAGTGCTTCAAATTTTAAGCTTGCAGTGAGGTATTAGAGAGTGCCCCTGTGTTTGCCCACACACTTTTGCAATATGTCCTGCGCATAGGCTAGTCTCCGTTGGGATTAGACGACATGGCCGAAAATTCGGATATGAAGATACCATTTAATAACAAATTGCTACTACTATAGGGATAAGTAATAGTATTTGCAATTCAAAAGGTTGAACTGAACAGACTGTTGCAAACAATCTAGAGGTAGCTCAACTGAACCAAATCAATACCAAACGAAAGCGTCTTCAATATGCTGGCTGCATTGCTGATGCGCTGTGCCAGATATAAGAAAGTTTCTTGCAATTCCAGGTTTACGGCAACATAGCTGAGGGACCGCTTCAAGGAGTACCCATATCTGGCTGCCTCGGTGACCAGCAGGCAGCTCTGGTAGGGCAAATGTGCCTTCAGAAAGGGCAAGCTAAGGCCACCTACGGTACTGGGTGTTTCGTGCTCTACAATACGGGTGATATTCGAGTGAACTCAAGCCGCGGACTGTTGACTACCGTGGCTTACCAGCTGGGCCCGGAGGCGCCTCCGCAGTACGCTCTTGAAGGATCTGTAAGTGTATGCATAATTTTATATCATGGTTTCTAAACAAAAATAAATAACACTACAGCAGGGGTCCTATGCTCATCGGCTGATAGCTTTTGCCTGCTATTTCCCAGGATAAAAAATACCCTATGGTCTTCCCTAGGATACAATCTATACTACTTTTAGATTTAGAATAGCAGCTGTTTTTAGTTAACAAAGGAATTACAAAACCGAAGAAATATCAGTGGAGGATATTATACGACGCCAATTAGAGTAAATAGCAAAATATCACTAAAAATGCAGCAGCTTTCCTTCATCATCCCATTCGTCTCTCATAGTTTTCAAAATCGAATCAGCACATGTCGAATTATGCAGTTTATATTGTTTTTTAGTGGTCACCTTGCTTTTACCTAGTTGTTTTCTGTTATTCTTATCAATTTTTGTTTAGTTATTTTATCACTATGTTTACATAAAATATCTTAGATTTTAAAAACCCGTTTATTTCCTTGTAGAATTCCATTAAGACCTGCTGAGCCGTTTATTTCGGCATCATAGGGTAACAGACAGATAGAGTAAGTTATTTATAATATCTATAGATATTCGCATTTATAATAGTCGTATGGATAATGGGCTTGGTAGCAATAAATACACAATGTTGATTGCGGTATTGAACAATACACGAACAAAAATCTATCAGAAAACTGTATTTTCCAGGTGGCCGTAGCAGGCGCTGCGCTGGGCTGGCTGAGAGACAACATAGGCCTTCTCGAAAGCGCCAAGGAGTCGCAGGCTCTTGCAGAGAAGGCCACCGAGAACGGCAGTGTGATATTCGTGCCCGCTTTCAGTGGCCTCTACGCACCGTACTGGCGGCAAGATGCTAGGGGGTAAGAATCTAGGAATCTAAGTTTCTTTACGTGATAAAATCCGGAATACGGAAATCCGTAGAAGAACCAAAGTCACCCACATAGCTCTCAGAATTAGTAAGCTGAAGTGGCAGTGGGCAAGTCATATAGTTCGCAGAACTGATAACCGCTGGGGAGTAAAGGTTCTCGAGTTCTCGAGTGGCGGCCACGATGCAACGCGAAACGGAGTGTTGGGAGATCCGCCACTCGATGGACCGACATCGTAGCGGTCCTAGGAGTCTATGGATGGAGGTGGCATAGGACCGCTATTTGTGGCGTCGTATGGTGGAGGCCTATGTCCAGCTGTGGACGTGTTCGAGCTGATATGATGATTATGAAGAATCTAGGAATCTTCACTGAACGCTTTTACTGTTACGCTTGAGCCGTCTGACATGCAGAGAAGTGTTCTCTAATTTTACATAAAGAAACATTAATTTGCATACGTTAAACAAACATTTGGTTAAGTATAATTTGGACTAATGTGTAATAGTGTTAATATCCTACTAGTTTTTAGGGTTCCTTAAAACTAGTAGGTTGTGGGACAAATCCTGCAACTGAATTTAAGCCCAGTTATCCTCAACCGATTGAGCTGAAATTTGGCATACTTATTCAAGTTCGGTAGCAGTGCAATGTTTTGATACTATCGAGCTGGTCTGAAGATGGAGAAGGGTCGCCATAGGAACTCCTAAACGAAATGACGTAACACCGTCGTGTTTGAGTTCGTTGGATTTGTCTTCCCAAGCACTTTGGTCCTAGATAATATAAAACCATAAAGCTTGTTTTCAAACAGGTTTTTTTTTCGTTTATTTTATCAATATTTTTGCGGTGTGATAATTTTTGTTTGTGTTTTTCCGGATGTTAACTTTCGGTCTTTTTGCAGAGTGATTTGCGGTATCACTGAAGATACAAACTCGAATCACATCATAAAGGCGTCTCTTGAGGCGGTCTGCTACCAAGTACGCGACATTCTGGATGCTATGAACGAAGACTGCGGTATACCACTCCAGTTGTTGAAAGTAAGCAATTGCCTTTGAATTTATATAAAACAAAGTTCAACAAAGCTAAATTTTGGTAGAGAACTTGGGTGTATCCAAGGTCTACCTACAGCTCTGTCGGAGTTTTTGTTATTTGAAATATATATTTTACCCGACTGTTTTATTGTCAAAGAAAATTACAGTCAAATAATAGAATAAAATTAGAAGAATTAGATTTACAATTGAAATAATTGAGCTAACTGCAGACTTGTTATAACCGGACTATTAGTTGTTACCTTGTATTAATAAAGCGCAGTCGGTTTTATATAAATTATCTTATTTCAGACTTTTTGGTTATCATCCGTACATTGTTTAAAAGCGAATTCCAGAAAGAAAACAGTCCCACTTTAAAAAAAAAATCTATTTTTTTTTCTTGTACTATAAGTTACTATGTTATTTTTAAAACGTTATGTTTGTTTTGTACTGCAGCAGCAAATAAATGAGTATCTATGTCTATGTACATATTATGTCTAATTGGAAGTAAAATTAACAAAACTAATTAAAAGGGGTAGTTAGAAGCCGGTATGAATCGGCACGTCGAGCGCTAGCAGTGATCGTGCTCGCGCTCGACGCGCCGATTCATACCTACTTTACCAGTACCTACTCGAGCCGAGGTTATTGGATTTATCTCATAAATTATTGAATATTTCAGAAATATTATTAAAAAAAATACATTTAGTGTCTTCTATTTTGTATCTTTTCCTTTTCTGAGTGAGCTCAGTAAAGTTAACTCATTAATGTTCCCTCTTTTTTCGATGGCATCTTGAATTCTTACATTTACTCGATTTATATGACCCCTCACATGTTGAAAGGTATGCACCCGTTTATGGCGTGCCAAAGAAACCTCATACATATTCTTGAAAAACAAAACTCTCCTTGCGCAGTCGGTTACAACCCAATGTTATACACATGAATGATAGATATACAATATGTATAATACTTTATTGCATACTTTTTTTGCTTACCCTTATTGGACACTTTACAAAACAATTAACAAACAATTTGGTATAAAAAAATGTGACAATAGGCGACCTTATTGCTCACGAGCGATCACAACCAGACAACCGTGGAAGGAGCACAGAAGTAACCATATTGCTTTATTTGTCATTCCAGGTGGATGGAGGAATGACATCAAATGCACTAGTGATGCAAATGCAGGCCGATCTGATAGGCATCAGCGTTATTCGCGCCGGGTTCACAGAGAGCACCGCTTTAGGTGCAGCCCTAGCCGCCTACTGGGGGCTGCACCATCCTGTCTCGACCATACCTATTTCCAACGGGATGGAATACACACCGAGGATCACTGAAGATGAAAGGGATATGAGGTATAAGCAGTGGAAGATGGCTGTCGAAAGGTCGCTGGGATGGGACTAGAACTAAAAAAAACTTAAGTTTAGTTGGGTTTATCAATTTTATTTCTTCTGACAAGCTATTTAATGGCGTGTTTAGACTATTGTATGGTTATGATTTCAACATCGACATCTGATATTTTATTCGTTTTTAGAGATTCGGTGGATATAGTACAGTCCCATCTAAAAAGAGGTACAATTAGGCTGTAAAATAAGTGTTCTTATTAGCAAATGTTATGAGCTAGCATAGAGGTAAGTCTGTATGAAATATGTAAATTATTACAATTAAAAACCTCACAAGATCTATAAGAATCTAGAAAGACCTGAGCACATGCATCCAACACCGATTGAGGTTTTCCCAATAGCCTATAGTATGCGGTCTTTCAAACAGGGCATTCTAAAGTATTTAAAAGACCAAATTGGCTGGGACAGTTAACGTGTTAAACATGACATTTTATCTTTAGATACATTTTATAATGACAAAATGGCTTCCCACTAGCCACTAACATTTTTTATTTGTTCAAATAAATGAATTTGCGCCGTGTTTTTAAAAAAAAAACTTCAAACCCTTTCAACATTCAACATTCTTCGCATTCAATGCATCAAACATTGGGTTTCCCAGATAGTCCAAATCAAAGCATAAAATAAAAAGACATACATTATGTAAGTGTTAATATGTTACTATAGATAATTTACCTGGCGCGATCCTCTTTTGTTTTTCATAGACTGGAGGCCTACTTTCATTGCGAAATTTCGTTTTGTTTCGTTCGATCGGTACTCTAATCGCTCGAAAAAGTAAATTTCGTACGAAATTGAGCTGCTTTTTCGCTTTGGTATGATGATAATGTAAGACTGTATAAAATAGTCAAGAGTCATAAAATTCGTCAGAAAACGGCTCTTTCTTGAGTACACGTAGAGTTTTGTGTCCGTTCTTTGCACCTGCAGACGACAAGCACCATAGTATGCCTCCAGTTTGATAGACATATCTGTGGACTCAGCGTGGTTAATTGTATGAAAAAACAAAAGACAATCGCGCCAGCTCTTAATAATTTACCTATACTGATCAATATGAACTCATTTTGTCCTATTATGGTAGTGAATTGGTTTCGGTATAAGCACAGATTAAGTAATTTTACTTCGTATAAGTACAAGACCAAGCACGGTAGGTAAGAAACTTATTAATTTTATCGGCTTTGGATAAGTAGGTATTTTGATTAAGGGGCTACCCCGACACAAATCAGCGCCACCACATATTTTATCGTATTATTTAGTTAAACAAAGGAATTTTCATTCCTTAGCCCGTTTATGATACCCATCTTATGCTTATTTTTAGTGCCTCTGTAATAGTTTTATATTGTATAGCTTAGGAGGAGATTCGAAAACAGAGTTTGGTGGCCAAAAAGTGCAACTGCATCTCTTCCGTATCACAAACTAGCCAAAGGATTTTTGATAATTCCTTTGTTTAACGTAATAATATGATAAAATAGGTGGCGGCGCTAGTTTGTGTCAGGGAAACGCCTTAGGCTATACGTAATAACTATACTTTTTTTATGTAAAATTGCTGTTGTTATATTACAATAATTATACAATATACAATATTATACAATAATACACATATTATACAATATTATTATTATTACAATATTATGCAATATTATTTAGATATTAAACAATTTATTTACTAGATATCGTTTAAAATATTAAAATGAAAAAAACTAAATACTTTTAATACTAAATATTGTTTTTATTCTAATATTTCGCAATGGATTTCCGCAAAGTAACACCTGAACTTATTATCTAACTTAGATATCGTTTATCAATGTTTTCTACTTTCTTATTTTGGGATAAAGGCGTAGAGAGAAGCGAAACTAGCGCCACCATTTACATTTAACAAAGGAATTACCTTTCCTAAATTGTGATAACTACCTACTATTATAAAAAATTCAATAAACTGGACCTTTATGACTATGGACACCAAAACTATAATTGATTAAAACTTTGTTTTACCAAAGATTTATAGCAAATGGATTAGAATGTGCACCTTCTAATCTGCTATCTAAATTACTTAAAAAATCTAGAAAATAGTAAAAACCCGATTTTTTTTCACGCGTTGCCTATCCCTTTTAGATTCAATTATTGGTCACGGATTGGATTAACGATGTAGAATCATCAAATATAATTTGGATGATATTTTATATATAAATTCTTCTTGTAAGTGTAAGTTCTTGTCCTAATCTTGTATTTGTCTGTTTCGTCCAAAAAGGGTCCATATCTAGTACATTGTACACCTAGGCGAGAACGTGCCTAATTCCTATCGAGTATGTCATTACTTATTGCCTTAAAACACACCAGGTAGGATACGCACTTTCTGCCGAGTGATACATAGTGCTTTATACTACACCTTCGAGGAAAATAAAAAGCAGAATAAATATATTATTTCTGGCGGTGTTATAAAACTTTCACTCTCACTCGACGACATTCTGTAGAATTAATAAAATTGCCTACACCAAATTCAAAATTAGAAGAACTTCCCGCGCCAACCTGTATAACTTGGGTTCTTTTTTCAAAATATTATCCGGAAATCGGAAGAGGCAAGCGGACTTAGAGTAAAAACTTTTTGTCGTTTGACCTATTATGAAAATAAACATAGATACCGGCCGATCTTTTAGAAAATTAAAAAAAATAACACGTTAGAAATGGTTTTCCGTACAGTTTCCCCCCCGCTAAAACGAGTGAGAAATGAAATTCCATAGAGTTTTTCCTCCCGGATTCCTATACGCCTGCAATGACTTACTTTCTATCTTATATTTGGAAAAGGAATAGGCAACTTTCCGAGCAGGTGTAGTATAAAAATTATAGCAACAATTGTGTTGATTTTAATTTTAGGAAGAATTCTCTGAGAATTCCTGCTTAAGTAGTTTGACGAATTCATTATGAATGTAAGCGGGTTAACTACGAACCTAGTTTGTGTTGGAAGAACACCAATGTCATCAGGGTGAGTGCGAAGCGAACCGCACACACCAGGGTGTGTGTAACGACAGACTTCATCAGGATGAAGTCTCTCAGCGGATAGTGAATTTCCCATACAAACGTACTACCAAAATTATTTAAAATTCGAGCATATTTCCACTATATGTACTATTCTCTTTTTTTGCATGAAAGGGGATCAAACGTAGGTGTTCTTTCAACACAAACTAGGTTCGTAGTTAACCCCCTTACATTCACGTTACATGTGTTGCAACACGTCCACAGTATGATCATGTCTACATTATAAAACATGCTAAATAACTATGTTATATTTTTATCATGTTGTGTTCTTTAATCTGGACGTACCCGAACACGTCACGTGCAAGGATTCATAGAAAATGTTTTACCTATGGCTATGTTCGCGAAAGTTTGCTATAGCTACTAGGATGCCACGTAAGATGCGTACTAAGCTGAAAGGGACATTCTGGACTCCGAGAGGATCAAATTTGATATAACTTTTATAATTTAAATATCGAATATTTTCTTATTTTATTTGTTAAGTAAATAAATATTTCATTTTGGTGGTAATAAAATTAAAAAAATCGTAAAACAAAATTAGATGCCTTCGGGGGTACAGAATTACTCCCTCTCGGCTTAGTACATGTTGTGTGGTTAACCTTGTAAAATACACGAAATACCAAAATACAGTTTTTAATTTCCCTTCACGTAAAGTACCTTATACGTTTGTAACTGCCGATTTTAAATGTTATTATTCTGTATGAAATTTCAATATTAAATTGTAAATTTATTTTTTCTAGCGTTATACCTTTTTTATTAATAAATTATTTATTTAAAAGAACATATCGTTTTACCTCATGACATTCCCTTCCCTATTAATTTGTTACAGCTCTGAAATAATTCTGATGTTCAAAATCCATCAATCATTTATGAAAATGTATAACTATCCTCAAAATACTGTTAAAAGCTACTCTGTCTCCATGATAGTTTAGCCAACACGTATACAAATACACAAATCTTTATCCAATTTTAGTTGCCTGGTGTTTCGAAAACCATGTATAAAGATTGTATCAAATGATTACGTCCTAGGACGAACAATTATTATAATTTATTTCTTGACTAGACCTATGAATTATGATTATAGACATACTCGTACTGCATTAGACAGGGTCAACGTTTTTTTTTCATCATATCAGCCCATACACGTACACTGCTGGACGTACGACGCCGAATAGCGGTCCTGAGCCGCCTCCATCCATCGACTCCCTGCTACGATGTCGTCGGCCCATCGAGTGGATGGTCTCCCATGTAGGCGGGGATTTGCCATAATCACCACGCACCACGCAGGCGGATTTGTCGCCTTCCCCGGAGAATAAAATGGTAATCGCCATTACCTTAGTTTTAGTGTTTTGTCATTTTTGGGATCTGTGGGTGCTAATACATCTGCTCAATTTTTTTCGTAACTCTATTAGCATTATTCGCGGAGTTATAAAAAATTACAATACTATTCGACGATTCTACCCATGCCCGAAATTACAAGAATAAAGTTGTACTGTAATATTATCATATTGCATTCACACGTTTAAGTATGATAAACAATAATACAATTATGTTCTCGTGAAAATTATACAACTAAATAATGATATACGCAGTTATCATTATATTCTCGTTCAAACCCGTGCTTGCGCTTAAGGCAATTTCTACTCACAAGGGGAGGGCACGGTCTGGGAAATTCACTTCGGCACAAGATTCTATGAAATAATAGCACTCCATTAGGGTGTTCAACCCTTAAAGTAAAAGAGACGAATGGCCTGTGCTTTTGGGAAAAAAAAAATTTTAGACGCAGCTACTAGTAGTTTTTTTGCTGCACTAAACGCTGTAGGTATAGCATAATCGGTAACGTGTCAGCGTAACAGGTCGATGCTCAGGGTTCGACCCTGATACGCAACTTTATTTATTTTAATTAACTGTTTTTAAAATCAAATTCAATCATGAAAAACATTCTTAAATATTAAATGGTTTTTATTTATATTAACTACTGTTAAAATTATAAAGTGACTAATAATCATGATATTTATAAATAGTAACTACACTTACATCTATTTAATCAATTTTTGAATTATTTTTTATGTTTACATAAATGGTCATAAAATATTATTCAGGTATTTGCTAAACCATATTCTCAATATTAGAAAGCAGCTGTTTTTTGTTGTTTTTGATTTAAAAACAGTTAATTAAAATAAATAAAGTAAGTCGCGTATCAGGCTCGAACCCTGAGCATCGACCTGTTACGCAGCCACGTTACCGATTATGCTATACAGCGATTAGTGCAGCAAAAAAACTACTAGTAGCTGCGTCTAAAAATTTTTTTTTTCCCCAAAGTCTAAAATTTTTTTTTATTTTTAAAAAAAAGTCAAGAAGCAAGCGGGGTACCAGACAGGTAACAAGCCCAAGTCCCCGATATGTGCCCGAATTGCAAGTGTTATACACTGAGCCACTTCCAATAAACAAGGCTCTACATATTATGACGATCTCCTCTGTAAAGCAGGAGATCGTCATCGTTCCAGCTACTATCATGCTTTTTATGAGTCCCTGACGTATGCTAGTATACTGGGTCTGAAAACAATGATGTCGACTCGACACTGATGATGATTGAGATCTCGCTCCTGTATTTTAAGTAGGTACCTAACTAATTATTAAGTAATCATGTTCCTAATTTGACTGATTAAAATCATATTACATCTAAGCCCGTTTTGTTTTGGAGTACCTAAGTAAGTATGTACCCTTTCTCTACCAGTCCCTTGCAATCGCTTTTCTCTGATTTAGAAGGTTTGCTGGCAGAACTATCTATCTATAGGGTTAAGCTCCCTAGTGTTCATACCCTCTGCTATAAGTTGTTTGTGCAGTATACAGAATTAGGTATAGATTTAAATAAATACCGAAATGTTAGTAAGAATATTAGGGTACATTACAAAAAATACTATTTCTTTTTTTTTCGTTGTTTTATTTGAGAGATGCATTATAATAATCAAGATACTGATGTTTACTGTGTTACTCGGCAAACGTAGTGTAGGACGCCCTTCGACCAGGTGGGATGACGATCTGCAAAGACTGTGGCAGATGCTAGATGCGGCAAGCTGAAGACAGGGCGCTATGGTGCTCATTAGACTATGTCCAGCAGTGGACTAGTGTAGCCTGATGATGATGATGATCATGACTGTGTTATGTTAAGTCTGAGGGCCTAGCTTTCGTGATTGAACGTGAAGATTTTGAGGTAATTTGGTCAATTTAAAGCAATTATTCATATAAAGAAAAAGTTGATTACCATTGTTAAAGTTTTATTGGAAAACCAAATAAAGCCATTAACAGAAAAAAGTTAGACTATATTGACGAGAAAACGATGATATTCAAGCATTATGATCGTCACTTTCACTGTAAAAAACGTGGAATAAAATGGTAAGTCACTGGTGCAATAATAGATTTTGGCTAGGAAATACAATGAATAAAATGGTAATCGACATTATACATCTTGGATGGCGATTGATTTTCAGTAACTTCTTATATTTGTAATATCTCGTTTTTGGCATATCTTACGCGTGTTCTATTATAACATTCCAAATACATAAAAAATAAGCTTTTCGTAAAGCTGACAATCAGCAGTCTACGTCCAGTATTTAAGAAGTAATCAATAAAAACTAGTTTTTAATTTTTCCTGAAAAGTTGTGTTTTTGCAGTTACCATTGTATTCTCCGGGGACGGCGTTGTGATCGCAGTGTTGGTGTCGAAAAATACTCAGAAGGAAGGTGCTGCCCTTCCTCTGGTAGGTTCCCTTAGTCGGCTCTTACGAGATCCACGGGTTGAGTTGGAGGGGTCGATATTCGTAAGGTTTTTTTTTATTCTTCATTAATTAGGGGACTTTGAGTCATTGGTACAACTAAGTCAGTCCCGTATTTGTAACAAACTAATCTCATAGTTCACAAGAATTTAATTATCTTTGGCTTAGAGGAGCAGCATGACCAAGAAAACTTATTGGAAATCGTGGAAAAAACCATCAAAAAAACTGGCATAAGCTTGGAGAAACATCAGTGAAGAGACATCAATAAAACTTTTCGCATCGGTAGCGCAAAGGGTAAAGCACGTCCTGTCATATTATGTCTAGTAAGTGCTTGGAAAAGAAGCGAAATATTAAGAAATAAGAAAAACCTACCTAAAAATATAAGCATAAAAGAAGATTTTAGCAAAGAAACATTAGAAAAAAGAAAAGAGTTATTGCCACAGCTGCTGGAAGAAAGACAGAAGGGTCGCATAGCATACCTAAGACAAGACAAGCTTGTAGTGAAGAAAATTGAACCAGGTAAAAGAGGCGCATCCACCTCCCCCAACTCACTACAAACTGTGGACATTGTCAACCAACAAAAAAAAAACCGATGCCTTCAACCAAATGTTTAGAAACAGAGCTAACTCCTTAACAGACAAACATAAAAATATGGCATAGCAATTACAACATTCATATCACAACGGAAACCGGGAAAACAAAACAATTAATTACCAAACCAATAACAATTACACAAAAAACACAACCAAAAACATTTCCCCAAACCGGCTGGTCCCCGTGGGGAAAAAAGACCGAAACCTTTCAGCCACTACAAAAACAAACGTAGATAAGTATAAAAATAAAACAACAAAAACAGACACAAAAAAGAAGATGACAACAAATATAAGAATGAATCTACTAAAAACCACTCTAAAATGGGAAAAATCTACATAGCAACCCTAAACTGAACAAGAGAGGTCTTTGAGAACCAACGAAAAGCTTCTAGAACTGGATTTAGCTTTGTCCAAAATAAAATGGGACATTGTTGGTCTAAGTGAAGTCAGAAGATTAGGAGAGGCCATTGAGGAATACGGGGAGTATATCTTGTACTACAAAGGAGAAACAAAAGGTAGTTATGGAGTCGGCTTCATCGGCTTCATCCGTCGGCGTCGGAGTCAAGAAATGCCACAAGAAAAATATCTTAGAATTCAAAGGTATCACGAAGAGAATAGCCGGCCTTTCCTAGCCAAAATCTATTATTGCACCAGTGACTTACCATTTTATTCCACGTTTTTTACAGTGAAAGTGACGATCATAATGCTTGAATGTACAGCTTGTAGGATATAAACACAAATGGACAATTATGCAAATATATTTACCAACTGAACAAGCAAAAGAAGAGGTAACAGAGAAATTTTATGAACAACTAGCACAAACAATACAGGAAGCGCACAAGAATATAATAGTTATGGGTGATGGAAGAATAGGACAACAACAACATGGTGAAGAAAAAATAATAGGCAATTTTTGGGCTTACATAAGAAGCGAGAATGGGAAGAAAATGATCACATTGGCTCAAGAAAATAATCTGAAGTTCGTTAATAGCATCTTCAAAAAGAATCCTAAAAAGAAATGGACTTGGTGTTCACCGGATTTTTCAGTAAAGAATGAAATAGATTATTATAGCAACAAACAACCTCAAAGCTTTTCAAGATCTGAGTATAATAAACCAACTAGAATTCAACACCAACCATCGTATGGTTAGAGGAACTGTAAATATTGAAGAAAGAAAAACAAGCAGAAAAAATACAGTAACAGTCCATAGAAAAAGGAGTAAACGAATTCAGACAAAGTACAAATGAACATCAACAGAAGAATGATCAAAGAGTGAAAAGAATGTATGGATCTATCAAGCCCACCCTGAAAGCGAAAATACCTCTCATAGGAACAAACACACTGGCATTGATAGAGGAAAGAAGACAGCTACTAAGAACCCGAAAAGATAAAAGAAACCGCATCAAGATAGCAAACATAAGCAAAAAAATCTGCAAAAACATAAAAATAGACAGAAATAATCGAAGGACTGAAGTCATAAAAGGCTACATAGAGAAAACAGGAGGAGTTCAAAAGACTATAAAGGAGCTATCAGGAAAGCAGGACTGAATACCCAACATAAAAAACAGAAAAGGGAAAAAGGAAACTGCTAGAAAAACGATACTAACATCAGCAACGGACTTCTACAAAATCTGTACTCGGATGATCAAGACAAACTTATACAGAAAAACTTAAATGGAGAAGACGAAGTAACAATTCCAAGCTTTCTGCGAGAAGAAGTAGAACTTGCTGTTAAATCCCAGAAATGATAAATGTTAAAGCAAGCGGGCAAGACTATATAACAAACGAGATCATAAAAATGACACTATCAGAGAATCTAAGCGAACTGACAGATCTTTATAATGAAACTTTGAAAACCGAATATATACCTTTTCAGTGGACCAAAAGCACAATTACCTTGTTATTCAAGAAAGGAGATAGAAGTAAGATAGAAGTAAGATAGAAAACTATAGACCTATTAGTCTCATGCCAAACATCTACAAAATATTCTCAAAGCTTATCTTAAAACGAATATCAGGTACTTTGGACGAGCAACAACCAATTGAACAGGCAGGATTTAGAGCAGGATTTTCAACAGTCGATCATATTCATGTACTAAGGGCAACTAATAGAAAAAAGTCAGGAATTCAGAAAATCGCTGTATATAGCTTTCGTAGATTACAGCAAAGCATTTGATTCTATCAAGCATAGTTCACTCTGGTATATTCTCAAAAAGCAGGGAGTACCAAACAAATATATAAGAATAATTAAAAACATTTACTGCAACAGCACAACCCAAATAAAACTGGAGTCAACGGGGGAAGAGTTTCCTATTAAAAAAGGAGTACGTCAAAGAGACCCTCTCTCACCTAAGCTCTTCTCCGCAGTCCTAGAAGATATTTTCAGAAATCTTGATTGGGAACATCTGGGGATCAAGGTTAATGGAAGGAATCTAAACCACCTACGATTCGCAGATGACTTGGTGATTATTGCAGATAACGCCATCACCCTTCAAACTATGGTACAGGAACTGTCTTTAAAGAGCGCCGTCGTTGGTCTTTTAATGAACAAAGCTAAAACTAAAGTCATGGGAAATAGAGAAGAGATCCCCATTACAGTTGACAGCGAAATAATAGGTTACGTCAGAGAATACACCTACCTGGGTCAGCAAATATCTTTCTCAGATCAAACGGACATAGAAATTGAAAGGAGGGTTGCAAGCGCATGGAAAAGGTACTGGTCTCTTAAGGAAATTATGAAGAGCAAACACTTTCCTATGGCCGCCAAAAGAAAAGTGTTCAACATGTGCATCCTGCCTTGCCTAACATACGCTTCTCAAACATGGGCACTGACACAGTAACACTACCGGAAACTTAGAACGTGCCAAAGAGGAATGGAAAGAAGCATGATGGGGGTCTCACTAAAACATAGAAAACGAGCAGAAGATATTAGATCGAGCACTAAAGTCGTAGACGTTATTAACAAAGTCAAACAGCTAAAATGGAGATGGACAGGTCACATGTCAAGAGAAAGCAAAGACAAATGGACAAGATTCATAACAAAGTGGTACCTACGCGACGGTAAACGGAAAAGAGGTAGACAACTCAAAAGATGGGAGGACGAGATAAGAAAAGTAGGAGGTTCCATGTGGTCTCGAACGGCACGCAGCAGAGAACGATGGAAGAGGCTGGAAGAGGCTTATGTGTCACAGGACACGCTAAAAATATAAAGAAATTTAATATGCAACTGTAAATCTGCTAATGTACATTTTTAGCAATAATAAAGCTTAAATAAAATCTCACAGTCATGAGACCCTGGGTGAGCGATGAAGTGAAGGAAAATGATCAAGTGGGTGAATGATGAAATGGGTAAATGACGAAATGGGATGTAAGCCTAAAACTAACCTAAATAATTTTACTGACGCATCACTCAGTGGTGCGGCTAAGGGAATTTAACACATTGAGTGCCACCGACGTACACGTAGATTTTAGGTTGGAAAGCTCGTCGTCGCATCGCTGAAGCTTCGCAGGCGTTAACGCATTCACTGCCCAGCGTCATGTACCTCCAGATGAACATGTGCGTTGTGGGCCGTGAAAGTGTTAAATAAAAATATTATGGAATCGAATATTTGCTTTGTGGCCGCAAGCTGTCACCTCGTGTGAGAACTAGTAAATTCAGAGGTTGCTTGTCTGTCATCCCTCGTCGGTCACCGGCTCATAATTGGCGCCCGACACGTTGCGAGATGACCATCCCCATATAACTAACTGTAGACTGCCGTTCAACCCTGATTGGTCGGCAGAGGCGAATAATACAGATCTGTGAGGCGAATGTTTTTTCTGCAACTTTCGCTCAAACAAATATCATGCCGAATGTAAAATTTCCTCTCTTCGTGTTGTTTTTTACGAACGGGTTTTTACTATTGCGAGTTGTAAAATAAGTAGGTATCCTACGTACCTACCTATTAAAGGAGCCTCTCCCTAGTGTTTCTTAGATCATCTGTCACAGAGTAAAAGCATATTTACCAAAGCAACCTCTTCATGATAATTTCAAATTCCCTTAGTTTTACACTTATTTTAAGTTTTGCGGGATGAATACTAATCGCTTGGGGATAACAATATTATGGGACCTCTTCGGGATAATTTTCTATACAATAGTGAAATAATTTTCAAAATCGGTCCATAAATGGCGGAGATATAGCGTAACATACATACAAAAAAAATCTTTTGAAGTCGTTTAATAAAAAAAAAACAAAGTTCGTGTTAGTCTCATGCAAAGGCTCAGATTGTAGGTAGGTTAGTTACCTATATTTTTCAACTTACCTACTAATTTTGTTATGATGTGCTATGATAATAGTCCAAGCTCTTGATCGTTATTCGATGCTCATGCGTGTCTTGCATTGGGAAAAATGCTGCAGGCTTGCTCGGAATCTATCTCTAACAAGTAGCAACTAGCGAGTTAGCCCCCATCGCCAGACACATGTACTGGCGTGAAGTTAAGTGCAATGCCGTGTAGCGGCGGTTGTGCGACAGCCTGACGGATTGCGAGGGGAGAGGACATATCTTACAGACCCTTCACATTACCCGGCACGACGACATCGACAGTTGTCATGACACAGTAGGTATGAACGAGAGATCCGCATCGTATACGTACATGTAACCTGTGTAGGACTTTATGGGACTTTTATTCCTACTTCCCCCAGCCGGTCTTCCTCTTCTAGGCAGGTGGTAGGTAATCTATCGCAGGCTGATTGATATCTCTCTTGTTAGATAATGTAGGAAAACTGTTAAACCAATCTATGTTTTATTAATAATTAGGAAAGGAATACAAGAAGTTTAAAGTCAAATTAACCTCGCGTTAATTTAACTTTAAGCTTCTCGTTCCTCGCTGAAAAAGCAGCGATAGCGCAAATTTTGGCCTTGTAGTTAGATTAGAGAATTTTGTGTTACAGTGAAAGTCACTGAACTCTCGGGATAAGTCGTGAACGACCCAGTCGTATCGTTTAATGCGAATGAAATCCCTATGACCTGGGACCGTGCTAAGGGGAAATTGACTTAGGTTCTCTTTGTGTTTGTGTACCTTTGACGAAATGGATCGTCCAGCCAATTTGTTGTTGTCAACGTTTATAAGCAATTATCTGAGGAAATAGGAATCTAGACAAAGTTATGAGTTATTTCCTTTGGATGACCTTAGATATTACTAGGTAACTTAGAATTGTAATAAACCACTTTTTGTGATTAAACTTGCATAGGTGTTTTTATTATTAGGTTAGGAGCGTTATTCAGTTTTGTCATAGCATTTCTACCTCAAAGATAACACCAGTATCTCCACGCGTAGCACCCTCTGTATAAAAGATCCGATGTTCTACTCGTAGGTTTTAGTCTGAAAATGGATATCTGAACTGAACCTATGTAAGTATTTTTAAAGATCGGCAGGTCAGTGACCGCTCATGGTAATAGTTTCATAGAACTATGAAACTGCCACCCCAGTAACATAACCTAATCTGTGCCCCAGCATGAACATTGGACCATCAGATTTGTCTATTCTAGACAAAACCTTGTTCCTTACTTAGAGATGGGGGTATTAATGGTGTTCCCAGCTAGGAGTCGAACACGAAGACAAGCGACATATTATCTGGAGCCATCTATTCGGCCTATGTCTGTCACTCCTGTGCATAGAGTTCTAAGCTCCTGTGGGTCTCTGAATAGATTGCTATCCAGGTCTGCGGGTTGAATCTGTGTGACGGTATTTTAAGGTTGTCTGTATCGAGGCGACAAATAGATAGATACCTTGATCGATAGTTGTCTAGTCTAGGATGAATAAATGTCGTACCTATTTTAGGTACTTATGGATAGCTAGTGCCTATTTGAATAACAGGTAGGTACTTAGAGACGATATAAACACTGACACCATTTAGACATTGGTAACTATGCGAATAATGATAAATGATCATTTTGTTTAAAGGAAATTATTACGAAACAAATGAGCAGACACAGCAAGTTCCAAAAATAAAAACGTGATGTTGATCATGCAATCACTCAAGGCAGCTTCACAGTATATTGACAGCTCTATCTGAGAGCAAGCCATGCATGCACGGTCTGCAAACATCTATCTCCCCTGGTGAACGAACGCGTGCCAAAATTTGATAAAGTCCCCGGTTTATGTTTAATCATTGGGCCATTAAAGGCAAATGTACACTGTGTCTTGCTGCATTAACATTTTCCATTAGTTCATCGTGGGCGTATGGCGATTGACTGTTCAAATGTTTGTTTGTACCCCAATAGCAAGTTCATCAGCAAACGCAAACTGCGCAGGCCAGGGAATACGAAGTATGCTACTGATTTTCATCTGATCCTATCTCATTTTAACATCAAATGAAGGCACCTCAACAAATGAATGTACAAATGAAGGCTACCTACGACGATGACGACCGATGTGGCTAAGAGTGTGAATTTGTATATCTACTACAGAATGAGACACATTTTGAAAATTTGCTAAATTTAATTATTTGCAAGCAAGACGTATGTATGTTATTTGAATTATATACAAAATTACATGGTCTTCCTTTTATATAAGATGCTGTTATTTGGAAAAAATAATTCTAATAATCGTGATTTTTAATTTGTATCGTAAAATTACGATTGTTTTTAATTGCAATTTAGTGTGTTCAGACAGACGATTATTCAAAAATCTTTATTAACGCATTTTAAATTGTTTTTAAAATATTAAAGATACTCTCCCTCCAAGACGCATAGCCGTAGGACGCCCTGTATACCTATATCTAATTTATATCAAGAGCTCTTTTAGTAAAAGTTCAGAAAACAATGAAAGAAAGAAATCCATCCTGTACTAAATTTAGAGACATAATTCTAGATAGAGTCTTGCTTGTAACTCGCATGTTAACGGTTTAAGGAGATACGTCAAACTGGTATAAAATCCATTTGCCTACACTTTTTTTTTTGTAACAGTTTTAAGGTGCGCTTTGTGATGGTGCAAATATCAAGTTTTCTGCGTTCAAACAAGAGCTGAGAAAAATCATATTTTTAGGAGTCCTATTAAAAACCTATTAAGATATTTTTGTTTGATTTTTCATGAACCTTTCTGGAGGAGATTTTTAACCGGCGCGACGGGTGAAGTACTGCCTGCAACGCAAGAGGTAGTCGGTTCGATTCCCGCCCTAGGACAAATGTTTGTATGTTCTGCAAATGTTTGTACGATCTGCAAATGTTTGTATGATTTGCAAATATTTGTCTCGGGTGTCCTGGGTATTTTTTAAAGTTAATTTATCTATATATGAAATATATTGTATATCAGTAATCTAGTACCCATAACACAAGCTTGTTTAGCTTGGGGCTAGCTAGATGGCGCTTTCTGGATTTTTTTTCTTTTATTTATATTTATTTATTTCTACCGTAGCTACACATGTTACACCTTAATTAAGATATACTTAATGTCTTCTCGGAATCCTCTGAGTACTAAGTCCCGAATGTTCGCTACCTTTTCCGTTATAGAGATTTTAGACAATCTAATCTTCTATAAAAACTTAAGGAGTCAGACAAATTCATTATGAATGTAAGCGGGTTAACTACGAACCTAAGTTAAGGGATGAAACGTTGGTATTCTTCCAAAACAAACTAGGTTCGTAGTTAACCCGCTTTCATTCATAATGAATCTAATCTTCGTGCAACCCTATCTCAACACATTTAAAAATTAAAATCATTCCTCATTACTGTTTTTTACAATGGCAAGGATTGTGTTGGCGGCAATTAGAAACAGACTACAAAATATTAAAAGTTCCCCTAGCCGTGTCGCTGACGGCAGGCCGTTCGTCACGCTTTATGACGATCATACGCGCACTACCGCGCACTATTGTTCATCGGATTTTAATTTATGTTTAAAGTGTTGTTGTGTCACTTCGTTTATTAAATTGCTGCGTGAAGAAAGTCAGCCCAATGTGGTATTTAGGACAACGAACAATCTCTAAGTTAAAGTGTAAATTATTTCCGTAAATACTTTAAATATACTCGTAAATTTGTAAAAGGTATAATTCTTAAAATTAATGACCACTGACATAGAATTAATGTGATATTTTTGATTTTGCTTGCATTTCTATGTGATTGGAGTAGCATAAAGGATTAAAAAACGGTTCAACACTTTTTCTGCTAAAAATAAGTTTAGGCAAGATTGACTTTTAATCGATAAAGTCGAGGTAATTAGAAATCGGGGCTCTCCGGGACGGGTCCCTGCGGAATCGGGGCCCTCAGGGAATAACCCGATAAAATTATGAAAACGATTATATGTAGATTATTTTACTGCAATGAGTTAAGAAAGGAAGTAGAGAATATATCGGAACAGAGGGGGTTTACCCTTTCTTACTATCCAAGTATATTTTAAACTGAATGTGCATATGGTAAATTGAATTAATGATACTTCCTAGTTGGTTACAGTTTATAATATATCTTTATTGACAAAGGAAATAACAATCAAATAATATTTTTTTTATTGTTTATAATGTATATATTGTATTTATATATATTATATACAGTTTTATTGTTTTCAACAATGCATCTGGTGAGGTTATTATGCCTAATAGATCCGATTTTATATTTCATAACTGAGTAAATATAGGCATCAATTAGAAATAATCTGTTTTTTAAATATTTTATACAATTGATCTAATTCAAAGACTGAATAGGTAGGTATGTATGCTGTTCCTAAATATATTTGCCGCTAATAATTAATTTTACTAAAAATTTTATATCACAGACGGCCCATGTGGCGCGGCGGGTGATGTCCCGCCTGCGACGCAGCAGGTCGCGAGTACGATTCCCGGGACAAATGTTTGTACGATTTGCAAATATATGATCTGAGTATTTTCTATGTATAATAAAAAAATATAATTTTACATTTGCCGAATTTTATTGGCTGACGTTTTTGCAATAGGTAATAATATACATTTGGGTGCAAAGGACCACTGGGACATGTTTTGTCCCAGTTGTCTTTTGCACAGGACAGCTGGGACAAGTGTTGTTCCCGTTGTGCCCCTAAAAACAGTACAAGACAACTGGGAATAAGCGTATCAGTCATCCAGTACCCATAACACAAGCTCTGCTTATCTTGGGGCTAGAGATGTTGTGTGCATTGCAGCATAACCAGCATTATTTATTTATTATATGTAATACGTAGATCTAATCAATGAATGTACCTAAAGAGAACCATATGCATACTTATATATACAATACAATACAAAACTCTTTATTGTACACCACAAAGACAAATAAAAAACATAGACATTAACATAAACAAGTACAATCGGCGGCCTTATCGCTTAGAAGCGATTTCTTCCAGGCGACCTTTGGATCATCATATACATAGACCTGTACTCAGTTGGGTTCTATACTATAAGTGCACGTCAAGAGTTGGTAAAATTTTCGTGCTCTACTAGTTGACGCTAGATACCAACTCCACAAAAAAAAAACGAGTCGCTCTTTTAAGGAAAAACTTATTTGTTCCGTACAATTTTCTTTTACTCGTACAATAGCGCCCTAACTAAGTTTGTTCATTAACAAAATAAAACACTACTACGAAAAATGAAATAAACCAACAAAGTGCGAGTCGACTCGCACACGGAGGGTTCCATACCATCATATTAACTAATTGCTAAAGAAAATTTTTTTTTTAATCGAAAACAAAACGCCAACATTACGCGGTCACTCATCCAAGTACTGATCGTGCCATTCGTTGCTGAACTTCGGTGATTGGTTCTCAATTTGGTATGGACTATGGAGGATTAAAGGGTCCAACCCTTTAATTATAAAATTTATTTTATTTTTATATTTGTTGTTATTGCGGAAATTGTCATATGTGTAAGATGTGTCTTGACAAAATTTCAACTGTCTACCTATTTCGGTCCAAGTGATATGGCCTTGACAAAATTGTATGGGAGTCCCCATTTATTTTAATATTTTTACTCAAGCGCCAACAGAAATACGCATACTATTCAAATTTTAACATCTTACCTTCTACGGTCCATAAGATACAACCAACGCGCAGGACGGACGGACGGACAGACAGACAATGGAGACTTAGTAATAGGGTTCAGTTTTCACCCTCTGGGTACGGAACCCTAAAAAGCGAGGATTTTGAAAGGTAAGTCCAATTTGGAATCAATAAGCCACAAATCTGTATAAAAATGCTTATACCTTAAGCACTATAGACTTGGAAAATTTCCAAGTAATTAGTTTTTTTATGAACATGGTTCTTCACGGGACCTTAAGATAATACAGGTAGAATATGTGCCTACTTCCTATTTTTTGAACCTATCTTTATGACATACTAGTTTCTGTCTGCGGCTTCGCTCGCGATATTTCTATGGAAATGCTTAAAGTTATTTCTTTCTCATGGGAACTAAAATATGAGATAAAAAAACCTATATTTTATTCCAGACCTAGTACAACATCTGTGCAAAATTTTAGGTCGATACGTTCAGTAGTTTTGGCGTAAAGAAGTAACAAACATCCACATAAACATCGAAACTTTCGCATTTATAATATTAGTGTGATACCTAATAGGTTATCGTAAGTAACAAGAAAGAACAAGATAGCTCAGCATAGTATATAGTTCGCTATGGTAGTATAGAAAACTCTATCTATCACATCATGTACGTTCCAAGTTGCTCTACATCCAAAATTATTATAATATTTCATCAAACTCTAAAAAACATACCGGTTAGTGGATACGCAGAAATTAAAATATGATCGCAACTATAATTCAAAGTTGAACGCACTATTCTGAAAATCACCTTTATGAAATTATCGCTAGTCGTGTTCGCCTCATGTATAATGTGCATCTCTAAGCGAAGAGGGAGGTGAAGTCGCGACACTCACTCTACTGAACATCCTTATGATAAGGTGTGGACTATATGCAGACGGATTTTTTATTATTAACAGTGATTTTGTCTTCTAAAAGTTTTGGTTTCGACTGGACTCAAACCACCAGCACTATATGTATTTACTTATTGTTTGATGATAGAGAACTAGATTCTTAGTAAGTTTGGTAAGTCATGGAGCTGCGATTTCAAAAGTGTGTGTTGTTTTACTCACTTTCATCTGCATCTCGCGAACCCTTTTATATTATTATGTAAAAAAGTATTTTGTTGCAAACCTCGAAGAGTTTGTTACGAGATTATTGTATACAAAAGATTTCAACGCGCACCCATGTTGTGTTAATTTTTTACATCCAAATAAACGTTTTAAATTTCTGAAACTAAGCGGTAGAGTCTGCGGTCGAATCCAACGGTTGTTATTTCGTCTTATTACCTTAACTTATTCGTCACAAATCAATGTCATAGCTGGTTCTGTCGTGACTATGTTTTATCGATCGAATTTCTCAAATACCAATCGATAGCTTACAAATGTTTGTATATTTGAAACTTCCGTGAGTTTTCAGCAACACTTAAAGCGATCTAGCAGATGCGTATACACCAGGCTTGCTATACAGGGCACCGGCTTGCCCTTTGTTCAAAACATTGCTATTTTTTAAATGTGTTTTGAGATATGTATGTTTTAGAGGGGTGCTTTATACTTTTGGCTAAGGCTGTATACATATTTACAAACATTTTTGAAGTCATCAAAAAATAGTACACTGGATTTTAAAATTGATTTCGAATATCGATTCAGCTGCTCAAAGTACGTCGGAATAGTATAGTTCGAGACGTCGCACAACCAAAATTTTTTTTTGTGTGAGGCTGTGTTATTCAATTTTTTCCGTCCGGAGTGATTTTAGAACAATAATCAATAACCATTTTATACCTATCGTAAATTACAACTATAGTAAATTAATACAATTTAAAATTATAAATATAGAATAGTTATATGTATACTTTAGTGTATCTATACAGACATACAACAACATTTACCTAGACACTTTTACAGACTCGTAGCTGTAAAAGCTGTTGTCAATAAGCCAGTGCTTCAGCTTGTACTTAAAAGATGTCAGTCTTGTTGCCTCCGTAACATTTTTAGGGAGATTGTTGTACACTGTCGGTCCTATTATGTAACAACTAGCAACCCGCCCCGGCTTCGCACGAATAGTAGAGCACATTATGCCTGCATGTTTTATAATTATAACGTAAGATAGAATGGGTATAGAAAGCTATCCTTAAAAGATAGTAGATATATTATTATGCGATTGCGCATTTTATTTGTCGATATGTAAAAGAGGAATATACCACCTTAAAGTTATTTGTTATATCTCAAATGGATTAGGCAACGTTTTCGATGAAAGCTCCCAGGCGGCTTGACTTTTTCCGACAGTTCCAACAATTATCGTTATATTTCAACCAATTTACACAAAACCTTGACAAATTATATACATAGACTTTCCTCATGAATTATTCTATCGGTTGACGAAACCGCCTGAAAATCTGTTGCGTAGTTTATGAGTTTATCGCGAACAGACAGACGCGGAGGAAGACTTTGTTTTATAATATGTAGTATAAGCACAGAAACGTGCACTGCTGAACATGACGACAAAGGGGGGTTTTACGATAATCACTGCACTTGGCAGGTGGATCGGTGATCGCAGTAGAGGCGTTAAAAATGCACAGAAGGAAGCTGTTGGTCTTCCCCTCGTAGGTTCCCTTATTCTTACGACATCCAGGGGTGAGTTAGAGAAGTCTATTATGACGCCGCTACCGCCACAGACAAAGCATTTTGGAACAATAAAAAATGGTGCTCACCTATTTCTATCTCTTTGCACCATATAGGCACAAATTTAGCAAGTTACTTCCATAGGTATCAATAGATGGCTATACCAAGAGTAGACTTCCATTACTAAAATGCACTCTATTAACAAGCGCTTATTGACGGACGCGGAACGTGATCATCGATTATGCAACCTCAAAGTGACAAGGTTGCTACTGAAGTTAGCATGAAGTGTTGCAAAATGTAAAGATTCGACGCGAATATAGTTCGGGTGCCTGTAGTCCTGGAGCCTAGGCTGGAGAGGGAGGCAACATGTTACGCTGGGCGTCGTCGGCGTCGCGTCGCTAGATGTCCCGATGTTCCTTGCTCCGAACCCGACACGTGTTCCCCGCGCAAAACTTGCTCGCAACGCTTTCTACGAATTCGGCGTCGTTCCCAGTTTGTTCCACTCCATATTTACATGAAACGAGAGAGAATTTTGCACTCGATATGTGTAAACGAACCCCCTTTTCCGGGAAAATTTTGAATAGCTCTATTTCAGAGACGACTCACTAAATTGACAACGTTGTAGAAACTAGTCTGGTAGTTTATCTACTGAGTTGTTTTTGTAGCATCCTACTTAGTATTATTTGTGTATGATTTTACGATATTGATATCTTATTAAATCGCCTGTAACTTTTAAATTTATAATGCTAGACCTCAAATTGTCAGTACACACTGAGACAAAAAATTAAAATACCTATATCATAAATTTCATTAAAAATATCGAATTAAGCGTTAGAAGGGGGTTTAAGTTTTTTGTTTTGGTTTTATTAGGTTTTAAGATCCGCTGCTTGAAACTTACTAAGAATACCAAAATAGAATTGAAAACAATTGAAGATATTTCAAGAATTTTAATATTAAATGCTTTTGACCAGGAATTTGTTCAATATGTACTGGAAATTCAATAAATCACAACAGTTTCAGGAATTTTCATAAAAATCTTTCAATAAGGTTTGAAGGGTTACGGATTGTTCATGTGACTCCGATAGGTTTGCAACTTTGTATAAATGCAAAACAAAAACTAAACTTAATGCGTAATTAAATACATATAGGTATTTCAAGAATATTCAAAAAATATCCCTAAAATGGGCTAAGTAGGACGTCAAAGTTTAAAATACTTAGTGACCCTTTGCACGGTATGTTTGTTAAGTAAGATACGATTTGCTTCTAAATCAATGTCGATGAAAGGAAACAGATTCCAGAATTTTTCAGGTTTATAAATTTTCTGCAGATATTGATAAATTTTCCTATCCTAAATTTATGCGGATGAACTAGGTTTTTAATGAAAAAGCATCCTAACCTAGGTACCTAAACCTTGTTTAAAATTATATACCAAGAGAAACGAAAAAGAGAGTTGTCGTTTATTTGGTTTTTCCTGTAAGGCACATTGCAGTGGAATAGGGGGGCATTTTAAAAGTTTTTGATGGGATATTGAATCTAAGCACATTTTTTTAATAAATCATTAAGCGTTCTCATATACCAAAATGTTCAAACCTTCCCTTCGATTCGCTACGAGTACCAATGTACCTTAGCCCTAAGGACACAAAAGGAATTGCCACGTTTTTCAAGACTTTTCTAAATGTTTCATAAATGTTGAGTTTCATAAGTATTCATTGATATTATTTTTTTGATACTGTGTGTATAGGTATGTTTGTCGATTCCTTATTTTCGTGATTTCCGTTATTTATGGACTGATTTGAATGATTCTTTTATAGTTGTATAGAAAATAATCCCGAAATGGTTGCATAAAAATTTCATTCCCGTGTAAAGATTATAAATCGCATAATATTAAAAAAAAGTTTAAAACTAAGGGATTCGCAGTAGATTTTTCAACTTATTATAAACTACCTTTTTTTATTAAGCATAGCGATATTTTACTTAAATATTGTAATAAAATATTATCACTGAAGTTTTTACATGGTTTCAAGCGGTATATAAACATTTTTGTAATGTTATAAACCCTACTTATGGTCTCGCGGTACCTATCTAGATAGGAACATGATACTTTACATTTTTTAAATAAGGTTGTAAATAATGTTTCCTCAAGCATAAGGATCACGACGAATAAAGATAATCGATGAACAATAATTGACATAAAATAGTTATAACAGTTATATATATAACAGTTATTTACAACACTAAAGTTAACTTCAGTTGTTCCGTGATCATGGCGCATAGAACTGTAACGAAATATTTGAAAACTCAAACCATGGTAAATATAACTTAAGTGTTATATATTACTTAGTAGTACCGAGCGAGGATCACGGTCCTGTTCCCTCAGTAAAGTTCAAGTAACGAATAAAATGAAAAGACCGGTTCTGCAATAATATAGCTCACGGTAAGCACCTACATTGAATTATGAGATGTTTTCAACGAAGCCTACATGAGTGTTTATATTATCATACAAACTTTAGAAGGTCCCCGCTCTGTACGCACCACCCTTTGGGGTGGTGTTATTAGTATAAGCAAAAGACATAAACTTCCCCCTCCTAAGGCAAACGTGGTGTGCATACAATGGTGTTGGCATTGATTTTGAGTTAAATATAACCCCTTCGCTTTTGCCGTGTATTGTCGCAACAGACGTGTACAAACATAGCGACATGAATTATTATACCAGTTCTTTTATCTCGCCAGTTGTTATTAATCTGCTTCTACTGGCTGTTAAAATTATTTTTGTAATTCTTTTATTTCAAAGGGCTTGGTAACGCCCTGCGTGGTACATCAACCAGTAATATGTAGTTACATTCCGGTTTGTTATTTGTGGCAGCTTTTCTTGTTTGAGTTTATAGTAATAAAAGGTGATGAATAAAACACAATACATAATTCGTCTTTGTACAATTAATATGACGGTACCACAAGATATTTAAAGTATTTCGTACAACAGTACAATCTTACATTGTATTGTTGTACGAAATACAATTATTGATATGGACCAGTTGAGCTATCTGTAGATTGTTTGCAACAGTCTGCAGTTAGCTCAATTGTTTCAATTGTAAATACTAGTTTAATTTCTTTATATTATTTGATTGTCTAAAGTCGTAAGTAGGTATCGTAAGTAAGTCTAAAGTTTCTTCACTAACAAGCTAGCTAAGTTTTTGAAATAAACTAAATCAAAAATATCACATTAGTTCCATGTCTTTTTTTAATATTTTTCATAGCCGATTGACCTTGGTTTGACGACAATTTCATCTGATCATAATTTTTAGAATTTGGCTTTTACACGACTACCTTCATCATCTATTGTATTTATGGGGAAAAAATGAGTTTTTTATTTTATTGTAAAAAATTCTCGACTTAGTATGTACATCGAATCCCGAGAAAAAATATAATGCATCACGAATTCTATTCTCGAGCATAGAAAGAAATGAAATTTATGCTTAGATTAAATCTAATCAGCTTAATTTATGCGATCCCATAAAAAAAAATTATGTGCTTGGAGACGAAATTAGCATAAAATTACTAAAAATATTTTTTTTTAAATAAGGTGCTTATGTACTTATTGTATCACAGATACAAGTAGTTACTTACTGTAAAAATTTCAATAACAAGAAATATATCGATCTTCTTTCCCTTTTTTTCAGCGATGTACACATATATTAATGATCGAGTAGGTACATAATTAAATTATAATTTTAAATTTCTATTACCTACACTCGTAAGTAAACTGTGAAGGCTTTCACAAATTTTGGCATATAGAAAGTTTAAATTATTTTGAAAATTTTGTATAAATTTAATTTATTATTTTAGTAATTTGAATAAATGACCTACATGACAAATTAATGATGTAGGTATCATTAATTAGGTCCTTCAAAATGATAAGTGGTTTTTGGCCAGCGAGCCATATTGATTTCAAGTGTGGGTTTAAAGTTGATGGTGAAAGGAGTAAACTGTCTGTATCTTCTATGACTAATTCCTCTAATTCCATGCATCATTTCCATAATAGCGATCCGTCTGTCATCGACAGACATTGACGCGCCTCCGTCCGTACATCCGCTCGCATTCGCTCTTGCAATAATATCCAACAAAAGATTACCTGCTTTGAACTCTGTTTGTCAACAGGGTAATCTGTAAACACAAAACTGTTAAAATCCGCTCTTTGATGGAGAGATGGCCGAGTTTGTTCAGGTGTAGGTACCCTTTTCCAATAACCCGATTGGTTAAGTAAGCCTCTTCACTGTCATTTCTTATGGTCGCATCCTTTATGTTATGTCGGTGACAGCTTTTGAAATTATTGTAAAAAAAATCATATCATCCATTTAAAACACAGCTGCATTCACAGGCCGTTTCACCTGTTTAAATTAATTATTTCTAGACCAGAGAGCAAGTTTAACTCGGGTAATTATGCACTCAAAAGCTCTTGATAAAGATCTTTACAGAAAATGTTATGTACCGTACAATTCAGCAACAGACTGAGAAAAATAAGTTTCAATTTAAATTCCCACATCTCAAAAGTTAACGAAGCATGCAGCGCCAAAATCCCACACAGGCTTACTAAGTCAACTCCGCTGGAAAAATACAATAAGCTCAAAGCGCTTTGTCCTTTATTCATATTTAATCTCCAGAGCGTCTACAAAAAACAATGATTTCACGGTACAGCATTAACGCATGTAGGCATAACAGAGAGGTGAACCAACCCAACGCAAACATAAGACCATATATTAAAATGTTGTCAATCCTATTTACAGACATTTTACTCTGTGTTTATCTTATAAATCTATTGTGTGCATGGCGGTCAAAATTATGGGATTTTGTGTCAATATTGACTCGAAGCGGGTTTGTCAGTCGTTGCATTTAACACGTCCCACCGGTGAGATAAAATGATGAAAAGATGCTCTAACTCAAGGTGCGTCGCTCTCAAAACAGATGGCGCTAGGTGACCGTCAAAGCGCTTATTCAATAGAACTGCTGATTTTACAATATAAAGAACATACCATCCTATTTTTCCCGTGTTATAATTTTCATTGTTTCTCTACTATTGTTCTGACATTAACAATTTCAGACGCATATAAATGCCAGATAACGATATAAAATATACTAATATACGAAGCGCAGCGCGCTCCATTTCCCTTCCTTCCAAGCCCATTTGGATCTCGTTTCAATACTAACAATCGACATAGACAAAAGCTGAAATGTTTTTCACGAACAATGAGTTATTTGGTTGAATGCGGTTGGTTGCATAGTACGTAGGTACATTAGACGGCGGGGATGTCATTAGCGAATACTTGCCTTTCTAATGCCTAACTGTGCGGCGCTTCCCATTGTGGCGCTTATAATGAGCAACTAACGATTTAAGCCCCTGCTCACATGGAACAGCAAATTTTTGGTGTCTTTTAATTTCTGCTACTGTTCCCATTGTATACCTGTGGGTAGATCTAGGTATAAAAATATTGTAAGAATGTACGGTTTGTAGGTACATATGTTTGTTAGCCAATTGAGGAACAAAGTATGTACGGTTTGTAGGTATGTTTGTTAGCCAATTGAGGAACTACAGGCCCCATTTGATACACTTCAATAATGGGCATCATAATATTACATACCTGCCTACATTATCTCTGAGTGCTAAAGCAGAGGCTATGGGCTTTTTCCACGCTGAAAATGCGTGGGTAGGAGAGAGTAATGTTATTATTTCGTAACTTGGCTTTTGACCTATCTACATATGTATTGTGATCTTTCGCCTAGCGTGTTCCTTTAATTAAGTAAATCTTCCGTGACTTTTAATTAATTGAAGCATTTTATGCTAGAATGATAACGAATTTTTTCTATGCATTTTTAAGATTCTATGTATCATTTTTCTATTTCCCAGGATGTTCGGTGTCTCTTGATGGTTATGTTTATTGCAGCAGTTGATGTATTAGCGCTGAATAACTAGTGATTTCGAAAAGACGTGGAAACAATTGGGGGAGGCCTATGTCGACAGACAACCTGCCTTGGTCAGGTTGTCTGTCGAGGTTGCTAACAAATTTATAAATGTTACTATGTAAATTAGATTTAAAAATATTACTGTTTTATATAAATAGCATGTAAGTTAAAAAGGTCAGCGAATAAAGGCTTTTTATTATTTATATCTCTGTTTCTCATTTCCATGATCACGGGCCATATAGTGACCCGGTCCTTCGGGAGGCATGCGTGGAGCCGAAGCCAACAGCACAGAGGCCCTTTATGAGAATTAATCTAATGGCGAGAGCTACACATATATGTGTAGCTCTCGACTACACCCAAAGATGATATCCGCCAGGTGTAGAGACTATTGCAAAGGAAAATGAAAATAACAAAAAAGCCATGTTATTGTGGTGAATGGATGGACTGGGTAATTGGGCTATGGGGGAAACTATGGACGCCTGCCATAAACATACTCTCAATACTGTTACAAGCGGCAGACGGTGGCTTGCCGAATGCTGGACGGATTCCTCAAAATGTTGGCTTAAATGCCGGTAAAGGAACAACATCGGTGCAAACGACTAAGGGGTGTCGAGAGGTGCGGCCCCGATTTCATCATCACGAAGACACGTGAGCGGGCTTCCTCGTTATTACGCCATTAGACACTTCCACCCCCGAGTCTACATCCTAAGATGCATCTCTCGCGACTCCACTCAGACCGGCCAATGAAGGCAAGCAAAAGGTGGGGATCTGGTTCTCTTGGGGTACCACTCCGCAAGCGGAGACGAGAACCAGGAACTTCCCCGGGAGCACTCGGTATAACCGTGGTGTCGCTACTCACCAACAGCTCGCCACATTATTTATATTATTATTATACTATGTATTATTTTTGTTTTGTGTCTTACGTAAATGCGCAATAAAGTATTATTCAATTCATTTGGAATTTTTATGAAGTGGTAGATTGCAAATGCCTAAAATAAAGCAAGGCAGATTCTTCGGGCGGATTTGGAAATGTATCTTATATACATATTTATAAGTAAAACGATGTAGTTTCGATACCAAAGTGCATGACAGACTTATTCTATAGTTTAATATATACTAATAATGTTATAAAGAGGAAATATTTGTATGTAAGTATGTTTGTAACGAATTAGCTCAATAAGTACTGGACCGATTTTAAAAATTCTTTCACCATTAGAATGCTACATTATCACTGATTAATATAGGCTATATGCTTTTGCTGTACGCTAATGCATAAATGTTTAAAAAATAAATGCCCACGCGCGCGAAGCCGGGATGGGCCGCTAGTATTTTTATATTGTATTTAAAAAATATTTGTATCTTCGTTCAAAGTAGGCAGAAACTCTCGGGGAAACAGAGTACAGTGTACCAGGACACCTCACTCACTCTTTGTTTGGCTTCGTGCTATTTATCTTCGGCCGCGGATCAGGATTGCCGCAAACTCTCACAGTCATCCCCTGATTAAACATGTTATGTCAATATTTTACGACATTTTATGTTTTTAAAAGTGTATTCTTACGATCTGTATCTCGGCACGTAGCTATGACATTGTTGCTGTCTTTTTAAGTGGTTATAACGATGATTTTTTTTAAATTAAATCTGCTCTACCATTGTTACAATTTATAATCAAATATCAAAGTGCTTTATTTCCTTTAGAACATACAGGACTCTTGGACACGTCACAAAATTAAAATTACATAAGTAAAACAGGGAAATAAAGTGATCACTTTGATTTTTTGTTCACTTCAATCTTTTTAACGTAAAGTAAAGAAGCGAACAAGAAACCTTTACCTTGTTAGGTTGTTAGTTCTCGAGTTGGAGCAAAAGTCGTCCCATGCTTTTTTATCCTCAAGATAATCTGATATTTTGTAATAAGCCTGTTTACAAAGGATAAGTTTGATAGTTTGTTTGAATTTATTTATTGATAATTTTTGCAACTCACTCGGAGTTTTGTTGTAGAAGCGTATACATTGCCCTTTAAAAGATACACTAGTCTTGTGCAACCTAGTTTTGGGCAAAGCGAGTTTATTCTTATTTCTAGTATTTACATTAGGTATGTCGCAATTTTTAGGGAATCGATCGATATTTCTAGGAGTGTACAATAAGTTTTCATAAATATATTGACATGGTACTGTAATGTTTCCTATCATCTTCGTGGTAGTGGTATATGAACATGACGCTGAATCCAGTAGGTATGCATGCATACTTTGAAATCTAACTTTAATTCAATGGTAACCTACCGAAATAAAACGTATTTTTCACCTGACCCCGTGCCAAATTGAATTTATCCTGACATAGACGCTAACAAGTAACGATTTTTTATGCATTACTCAGTTTTGTAACTAGACGAGTTCAAACACAGTTACCGTAGGTTATAAAAAGAGAGAAATTCGACACTATTTACGGAGAGCTTTTTGGTGTGAAGCTTTTTACGGTGCTCTTACTCTAGTAAACATTGCCTAAAATAGTAAAAACGATAAACCGACTTCAAATTCCCTTACTTTTACACTTTTTTAAGTTTTAAATATTAATCCCCTGGGGATGCCAATTTTATGGGACCCCTTCGGAATCATTGTCTATACAATATTGAAAGAATTTTCAAAATCGGTCCATAATTGGCGAAGATATCGCGTAACATACATACAAAAAAGAAAAAACATCAGACGAATTGATACCCTCCTTTTTTTGAAGTCGGTTAAAAAAGTACAGTTAGGATGGTAAATGGACGTCTTAGAACATAAAAACCACAAATCCATGTACAATTTAATCTTTATTTAATTTACGATAATGATAATTAGGAACATAGAGACGACATGTTTTGGTATCACAACGCAAGCGTCGCTATATATTATAAAAGAAAGTCACCCGCCGCGTCGGTCTGTCTGTCTGTTCGCGATAAACTGAAAAACTACTGAACGGATTTGCATGCGGCAGAGTAATTCATTAGGAAGGTGTACATAATTTGCCAAGATTTTGTGTAAATTGGTTGAAATATTAACGATAATTGTTCGAAGTTTCGGAAAAAGCCAAGCCACCTGGGAACTTTCATCGCAAACGCTGCTTAATCCCTAAAGAACAAGAACCTCTTTATTTTTGAGCTTGATGATGCTGCACTAGTTTATATTAACAATGATTTGAGTTTTGAGTTCCAATATTTCGGAACAGTTACATGGGCCATGATTACTTTAGTGTTGTAAATAACCATGATAATTTCAAAAGTGATGATGCTGTCCGGATTGTCCTGGCCAGTATTGTTTATTTATTTATTTTTCTAACTTCCTGTCCTATTCTATCAACATTCAACAATACTATCAGCATAATAAACTGCGTGCACAAGGTACCTACATAAGTAACAGTATCCGTAGAGATCCGTAATGTTTGCTTTCGTGTGATTTATAGGCTTCGTTGGATTTAAAGGCACGCAGGACTGCGGTGTAGCGTTACCCTTACACCCTCGCTTTGTATCATAGTTCAATCAAAAGATGACTTGCATGAAACAAGTCTTTATAATAATACTAAATTTTGTTTAGCTGTCGAGGATTAGTCACTGGATTGGGATTTGAAGAGAACTCGGGCTTCATTGGTTAATATAATAATTATTTTTTTTACGCGTGACCCGAGAACTGGTGAGTATCTGGCGCAGCGCACTAGCATTCCCATACAGTCAGCCAGCGTCTTGAGGACGCTTCTGACTGGTTCTGGTGGTGATATGGACCAGTTGAGCTATCTGTAGATTGTTTGCAACAGTCTGCAGTTAGCTCAATTGTAAATACTAGTTTAATTTGTTTATATTATTTGATTGTTATTTTCTTTGTCAATAAAGTTTTATTGGGTAGTTCCCACTTTTTATTAACACTTTGACTGCCACCGACGCTCGTTGCACAGTGCCGACGTGGAAAGCGTTAAATAAAAGTTGAACTATTCCCGTTTAGGGTTTAATCATAAAAACTTATATCGATAGTTTGTTGACCTGCCTGCTTGTTTATGCCAATTTTTATGGAACGCGGTGAACGCGAAATATTTTTTTTAGAATGGTGCACTGTGGGGCATAATTGACTCAGGAACGTACCTGTACCTACTGTTAGCTGAGGAAATCGTTTGATTTTAAGTTTTGTCAGAATATAACACATGTAAAAACGGATTAAAAGAACATGGTACAGAGATGACGGGTGATTGAGGAGAGTGGAATAAAAATACATTATTGTGCCGAAGTCACCAAGCGTGGGATAAAAAACGGAAGATGGTGATGATGAAAAATAGATAAAAAGCCTTGTTTGTTATTCGCTCTACAAAAGTTGTATCTAAGTAAAATAAGAAGGCATTGCTTGAACATTGCGTTTACTGATGGCCGCAACACGTAGCGGCGAGCTCGGTTTTAGAAGGTAAGTTCAATAAGACCGCGCCAGCAGCCGACAATGAAGAGGAGGGTCCAAGTCATCTGCTCTCAACATAATTAAACCACTTTAAATAATGCGACTAAGCGCCCAACCCAGAGGTTTTATTTTAAAAAGTGCTATTAGCATTAAATTTAGTTTTGCGGATGATTATGTCGCGCTCAGGCCTCGGGGCACATTAACTGCTCACAATTTTTGTGAATTATTGTTCCGGCTATACACCCTCGCCTTTAACACCCTCACCAAATGACTGCTCAAGTTGTTAACGTACAGAGAAATTTCATTCGCTTTATCTTTTGGACCGTTCTTTTTATGTAGGCAAACTGAATCTCTATAATTAGGTAAAATTTGGGTAAATTGGTAGGGTGGAAGGTTGCATGACGTGTAGATGGTTTGATTCCCGCCACAGATAAAAGTTTTGTCAATATTTGTTTAAGCCACTGGGTATGTTTTTTTAAACCCATTTACAGTAAGTACCTACAGAGAAACTCTGAAGAGACTTGAGCTCTATTATGCTAAATAGGTACCACATGGCAGTCCTCATCGAATATACCTACATATAATTATTGTACATTTTTGATATTCAACCCAAAATCCAATCTATTCAACTGTCCACTCGACGCCTCCGTAAAAATCTACAAGCAAAGAACACAAAGTTAGTTTTAAAGAAGGAAGGCAAGTCAAAGCTGGAAGCCGTTTATTTTCCCAGTTCAGGGTGTTGGCGTGTAGTAGCTATCGCTATCGAAGAGATCGCTACCGATAATTGAAAAAAAGGTTACGCCGGGTGAATCTTAACATCGATTTAAAAGGATAAATTAAAAGAATCCTATCCCTCTCGGATTGTTTTGCTCTCTGATTCGAGATGGGGCCGATAAACGTGTACTGAACGAACTTTATGTTTCGATTGTACCTCGTGTACTTGGTGTAGGTGGCAATGCCGTGACAACCACTTTAAGTGTATTTTTAATTAAAAGAGTCTGAAAAAACTTAAGCGTATTTACAACAGAAGGGGAATGTAAATAAACTTAGTAAGTATGTTATATGTACCATTACGAGCTTAGCGCGGTGTGGATAATTTATTCTAAAAAGCTTGCGATGATGATCTTAGTTTCAGATAAATAAAATTTTACCTTGATAATTATCAAGTTAAAATTTTATTTATCTGGGTTAGGTTAAGTTGTTTCAACTATAATTGAACCAAGTAAACCTAGTAAAATCATATCAGTGCTTTCCAACTTCCGAAAATCAAACCAAAACAATTTTGTTAGTTAACAAAGTGGGATCAAAAAGGTGAAAACAGCTTACAGTCAAACTTGAATAATGAATACGTAAAGATAATCCCACTGAACCAAATAGGGTTGGGTATCACTGTACGAAGCACTCTCATTTTCAAATAAGTAAATTAACGTGAAATTGAATCAAGCAAGCAGGCCCGCCCGAGATTATGGCGATTTAGTGAGATTATCTGAATGTGTTAAACGTCGGGTGTAGGGTCAGAGTCCCATTGTTTAATTATATATAGTGCTAGAATTGCCTGCCCTTGTTCATAACGCGTATCATGTTAATCATTTGTAAAAGTAATTATCTACTTTTGGAAACACTAGCATTTTTTGACAAAAGACCCTTTTAAAAGTAATAAACAAATTGCTAAACTTTAGGGGGCAAAACTGGAATAACCCAATCCAAAAACCGACCAAACCGAACCGAACCAAATCACTGACAAATAATAGAAACAAACTGGAGATTGTTGCAAACAATTTACAGGTAACTCAACTGGTCCATATCAATACCAGTCCGAAGCGTCCTCAAGACGCTGGCTGCATTTAAGTAGTAATTACTGACTATTTAAGTTAGGCTCCGCGCAAACGAGCCACCGACCACAGCCACTGGTGCCCAGCGACAGCTACTTAACATACTTTTTCATATATTTTGTATAGACGTGCCGCATACGTGTAGCCGGTGGCGGCCACTCGCTTCTGACACTGTTACAAATGTGGTGGTAGCGCGCTACAGCCACCGGTGGCTGTGGTCGGTGGCCCATTTGCGTGGAGCCTAAGGATAAGTTACAATGTTTATTAAAATTTGACGACAAAGAAGTAATTACCTCGGGAATACAATTTTGATGGGATCACCTCGGGATCATTCTCAACAAAAAAACGAAAGAATCATCGAAACATTGATAACAACAAATTAACGGAATACAGCTAAACTGAAAACCTAAAAATATTTATATTCGCTAACGATTAAACTCAACGGCTAGACCAAAGTTCTTCGCGTCGTCGAGTGGTGGGGACCTACCACTCGACGACTACCACTAGACATCAATGGTTGAGCTTCTTCCAAAACTGATAAAAAATGATGAAAAAATGTCCTGCTGCGTCTGTTTTCCCGTTGAAGACCCTGGATTTGAAATTCCAAGATTGTAATCTTGGAGTCTTCAAATCCAGGCTGAATCCTCCTTCCTTCCTCGGTCCTTCTGGGAAAGCGGAGCACGCTTTCAGACGGAGACATATACTTACTTAAGTGACATGGTGGCCATACGCTTGACCATTACCAATAAAAAAAAATTGAGCGTTAAGCCATAAATACTACGAAGCTTTGATTGAGCTATAGCAAACACCAATTAGGACGAACTGGTTCTACGGTTTTCACCGCATTGAAGGTCTTTTTTGAACTTAGTTCCTCTGAATTCAGCTTCATTCTAATCGTTAATATAGAGTACGTAACTACCTCGCATATTAGAAATATAAATATCTTTTTTATTTCGTTCACAAAGTACATGATTATCTTAAATCATATTTTCCTTTTAAGTAAATATAAAATAATTGTACTAGAAGATTTCGCTCTTCCTTAGGTACATTAGCCAGAATTTTACAAAAACGTATTACTATAAAACATTTTGGTCAGGACAGATAATGTAAAAATAATAAATAATAAATTAAAAGTTAAGGGTATATAAATTAAAAGTTAAGGGTAGGTAGATCAAAGCACTATTGAATGAAATCCTTGAGTTGCTTATTAATTCATAGTTTAGTGCCAAAGACACCGATGAACCTCTTAACCAATTAAAACAGTATTAAAATAAAACTAAAGGCACGAACATGCCAGCCTGGATGAATCGGCGTCATTTCGGCACACAGAGTAGATAAATGTGTTCGTGTATAATAAACGTATAAGAGTCGTTGTTTCTAACTGATGGAAAGCTTACCGTCGGTTTGTTTCTCTCAGAACGGTACTGGTTCTCTCTATTTCTCCATAAGAGTCAGTATGACACTCTGAAGAATTTCTCTCCCTCTCCTTTTTTCGTTTTTACTTTATCTTTATTATGCACGGTCTATGGAAACACTGCAGTTCCTAAGATCAAAATTACGAAATTGGTTATCAAATGCATGCAAGGTTCATTATGCTAATAATGAATTTTCAATACATATAATAAATAAATAATTCTGGACAATTAACACACTTAGCCCTAAACTAAGCAGAGTTGTTATGTATGAGTATTCGGAAAAAATATAGTTAGAGAAAACTCGTGAAAGTAATCATGTGCTCAATATTGACAGCCAAAAAACTGCAATCAGATTTTACTTTTTTTCAGATTTCATATTTCAATAAGTTTATATCTTTAGGCATATTAAATAAGTACTTAGACAAAACGAATTTTATAGGTACTTTAAACAGCTGTAAATATAATCCAATAATACTGGACAAAGCATTGTCTGTCTGCCCCAAACTAGCTTTGCCGTTGCTGTGAGTTTCGGTTGCGTTGGCAACCGTTTATTAAAAAGTATTTTTTTTCATACCTGTGCTATATTTAATATTACACCTCTGCGTTTCGGAAGCTTCTCATTCAGACACGTAGCTTATCGGCGATAAATCCCCAACGAAGGTTACATTCCAAAGAATGAATACCTCCGCTGAATTGCCGTCGTAGAAAATATTTTATAAATGTGAGGGAATCGCTAAGGTTCATTTGGACCTCATTTCACGTTGTCGTGAGCAAAATAGATGAATATCTACCTCCTTTTTCTTAAGTGGGTAAGTGGTGGCTAAGAGTTAGGTATTTGTAGTGCTCGAGATGAGCTCGAGGTGAGCTCGAGGTGAGCTCGAGTCATACATAAATAAATAAACAAAATTGTAGGTTTTTATTGAGTAAAGTAATGAGACTTCCAGAACATAAAATATAACAGTAAATCGATCATGGAATATTAGGGTACTACACAAAAATAGGCTCCGGGAAATAAAATAACACATCGAGCTTGACATGAACCTAACGCTGAAAACTGTAGTTAGTACCCTCAAATCACTTAGTAAATTTACATATATAAAATAATCTAATATAAGTTTATTGGTAAAGGTGTAGGAGGCATCAGATATGCTGACGCTTATCGTAGACCTCCTCCTACTCTATCTTATTATAAATGTTTCACTCAAAATTTTAGTAAATCCTAATAGACTTTAATGCTTAACATAAAATGGATTTTAAATGAACAAGTGAGTTATTATCGTAGCGTCATTCAGTAGCTACGATTATAATAACTAATAAAACGATGGTAGATAATGATTTTATAAGTTTGTGCTCGTAAAGATGATGAATACGTTTGTTTGTATCGTAGCTACAGATAGGAAAGATGAAGCTAATGGGGTATTTTTGGGTTCCACAGAACATCAGATCGACCTGCAGAGGTTGCGTAGGTAGGTAGGTACCGCTTGTCGGCGCTCGCCTCGAGCGACTCCGATTGACATTAACAAATTACATCGCCTGTCAACTTTCTGAAACAATACTCGGATATCTACCAGTTGGCGTTTATCTCGAGAGTTTTCGTCTCGTAGAGATAAAATGTTGTAATACTAAAATGTCATTATGCTCAGTCGGGAGGGCAGTAGATACTCGTAAGTCACGAGAGATAATATTACGGTGGGCGCGGCGGCGGCGCGGGCGCTGCGCGGGCCCGTTGCGACGGTATCGGAGCACTCGGTATCACAGTTACCGTACCGATTTGTTATTTTATCTCTGTTGCTTTGTACGAGGTTGATAGGTCAACTTTAACGTACCTATCATTGAAGAAAATCTCACCAGGTGTATCGGATATTGTTGAGAAAGCTGACTTGAACAGTTAGAAAGGTAGACTTCCAATCGTAACTTGTGCGCGGTTAAATGACATTTGAGCAAAAGTTAAAAGGGGATGCAATTTATACCTAAGGAAGACCGTTCATTTTTAATTAGTAATTTGTTAAAATACTTGGATTAGCTGGCAGTAAAGCCGCGCGTTAGTTTAGTGTCAATGAACTCTTACATACTTATTAATACATAGAGTTCTTGTAATTTTTTTAATTGGTGCTTTACTGACTTTGGCTGATTCTGAAATAATGGAAATATAAAAGAATCAGCGCGACGACGGCGCGCGGCGGTACGTATAAGTAAATTACTGAAACCTGGAGCGATTATCTTTTATTTTTCGTAAACTGGTGGCCTACTTTCATTATGAAATTTCGTTTTGTTTCGTTCGATCGGTACTCTAATCGAACGAAAACGGAAAGGTTGTACGAAGCTGAGCTTCTTTTGATTATAGCATATTTTTATTCTGCTTGACACTGCAATTTTCGTTTGGTGGTTTATATTTTGGTTTTATGTAAAAATGTAGTAGAAGGCCGGTCAAAAAAATTTCGCATTTAAACGGCTCTTTCCTGAGTAAGCAAGAGTAGCAGCTACATATTGAGTTTAGCGGATGTACTTTGCAACTGCGGGTGAAAAGAACTAGAGCAGGCGTCCAGTATCGACAGATTTGTGACGTCGTCAGCGTGGTTAATTATATGAAGAAACAAAAGACGAACGCGCCAGCTTTTAAAAGTTTACCTATACATCTTAACTTATCTGAGATGACAGATTCGGAGCAAAGAAAGAGCAACTTTTCAACCTGTCATACTCGTGTCATTACAGGTATATGTAGCATAACAAAAAATAGAAAGTACAAGCATCCAAAAACAAGGTGCCGAATTTACTTTTGAATTTTAACAACAATAAGAAAATAAAAAAAATAATGTAGTAGTTATGTAGTAGAGTTTAAAGTACTTAGGTAAAACATTTTTACTTGGGTTTACAATAATGCAAGCAACAGTAATTAATGACCCAAGTTTATTTACCCCACTGATCAACTGATCAAGATTCACAATCCAAAACAGTTGTTGAAGATAGATAGAGAAAAAATAGTTTTTTACAGGTTTCTAAGAGCGGACCGAGGCGAGCAAGCAGTGATTTGTCCAGGGTAATCTATCATTCAAACACTATGAGAATAATTAGTGTCAGCGGTCGCATCCGGGCGGAGTACGCGTGAACAATGAGCCGCGCGACGCACCATTCAAACAAACCATTAATAACTCGCTAGTTTTACTAAGACGGATTCACTTTTGTAAATAAATGGTACACTGGATCTTTAACTACCTACTTACGGAGACATTTTTTATCGTGATAAGCCGTTAGGCGGATAATGTGACCGCGTCTTGGAGCAGCACCAAGTCACAGAGTTCTATGCAGTACAAATTAGACATTCTATTTGTGAAGGCTGGAGAGCCTTGCTTGGTTCATGCCATAAGAGCTTTAAAGCTGATAATTGTACATGACTGTTTATTGTACACCACAAAATTAAATTAAATTCCACCATAAAACACCAACTCTGAACTTTGGAACCCTCAACGAGTTGAAGGCTTGAAGCTAGGAATCCTAAACAAGGTTAAGCGATACTTCACAGCGGGACAGCTTCTAGCACTTTATCAAGCACAGGTCCAGTCTGGTTTGGAGTACCTATTGCTGCTATGTTTGGGATGGCTCGGCTAAATTCCAGCTTGCAGCCTTAGACTCGATAGAACGAAGAGCTTTCAGACTCAGTACCTTGCAGAGACTAAGATCCAAAGTCTCGAACACCGCCGCAATGTTGCTTGTCTCTCGATCTTTTATAGCATACATTTCGGTGAATGCTCCCAGGAACTTCATGACCTGATCCCACCATCTCCCTTCCACTCCAGTTCAAGCAGACGGACGGCACAATACTATCCTTATCTGATGGATATACCATCCACTCGTAGTAAATGGTTTTCCGCCACCTTCATCATTCGGACCGCTAAGGATTGGAACTCGTTGCCTGCTTCTATTTTTCCTGCCAATTACAATCTGGGTCTCTTCAAGACAAGAGTCAATATGTATCTTCTAGACCTTCGTGATACACCGTCGGCCAAATCGTCACTTTCCATCAAGTGAGATTGTGGTCAAATGTAATAAAAAAGGTTCATGAAAAAAACGGTCTGTCGCTTAGAAGCCATTTTTCCAGGGAATTATCTACAAAATGTGATATTTTTTAGGTCATTGGAATAATCTGACTACGATGTACGAGTAGATAGGTAAAAAAACACTGCCTAGCCTGAACGTATTCCTATGATTTCTTCAGGTGATTAAGAAGCCGAAATCATTAAAATCACGACAAGCTTTACGAGCTCCGATCTTGAGTCTGGACTTCTCGAGATCAGTCTCGATCTCGATCATCTAGATCAAGGTCGAAGTCATAACCCCGTACCGTGTTAAAAGTACCAATCCAGTTCGTACTTTAAAGTATGAAAAAAGAACTTCATACATAAAAATATCGAAGTACTAACGTTTGTGGTCACGGTGTTACACGTAAACCCAGCCAGTGTGAACGACCTTCGTTTCACCAAAATATTATGTTTGAAAACGAATTTTAATAAAGCTCTTATTGTTTATGACCAAATATATATTACGCTTGTCGTCAAGAACGTCTTTACAATTCCAAACAAAAAAGTCATAATTATACACAGCTGTTATCTGATCGTGCGTTTTTAATTACTTAAGTTAGAAATAAGCGCCTTGATGAATAAACCTGGTTGGATGTTTTTAAAAGTGCTCATTTGATTCACAATATATTTGACTCATAAGGAGGATTGCTTAGGTGAATTATATTATTTTTCATTTGTAGAAACCCATCGATTCCAAATCTAATGTCATTTGTTATTTTATTGCTTAAAGATTTAATGTGATTTGTGTTCATGTATAGTAATTTATAGTTTAAACTTTTGAGAATGAAACTAGTTGCCTAGGCCTCGGACTGTTGATACGCGCGTGCTTTTGAATATGGGTTACTGGTAGAAAATAGGTTATCAAACGATTCATGCAATGGACCTGCAATCTATTTTGCCCATAGTGACCTGTATATTTAGTCATTATCCCAAGGACATAATCAATTTTAATTACGTATCTCAAACTTGTTTGAAAATTTTAACCATAGAGAACCCATAACCCAACAATGAGAACGTATTATAATTATAATCCGAACTAGCCTCTAGTAAAGAATACTAAAAAGGGAAAATAACGCATAAGCCGCGAATCAAAACTGAAAATGTCCTACTTATTTCTATGTTATTATTTCTTTATAACCTTTATTAATTCAAACAAAACCAATTTTTTTTATAATTCTTTATAATTCATACAAAATATATATTGAGAGTGACGATAGTTTAATTGCAGAGGCTACGCACCATACTAGATATTTGCTATGACAAAATCATGAAACTTAGGTAGATACATGAAAGTTTCTGTTTATGTTGCAGTTAGTATAAATAGTAGAGCTAATTCCACTCATCACGATTAAACCTGTTTTCGTCTTGAACAAGTTTATTCCTCTTTGCATTCAGGATGCTTGAACTCCCTCGCTTCGCTCGTGAGTAAACTCTAGAATCATTCGTTCCGCTGGGGATTCAATGTGGAAATAGAAACAATTTATTTTTGTTACATAAAATTGCGCGTGAAGTAAACCCGGATTTTACCCATGGTCAAAAATCTGCCAGGTATTTGTTGTTTTTGCTGCATACATAGTTTTTCATAGCAGCAGAAATAAGCATTTTCCAGCCATTTCCTTGTTTATATTGGATGTAATATGTATAATTTTAAAAGAATACAATTTAAAAAGAATGATTACAAACAAGGCCTTTGATTATGTAACCTATGTCAATGACAAACGTCGCTGGAGCTACCTATACGATTAAGATGGTCAAACGCATTTAACTAGCTTCGTTAAAAAAACCTTGAATTTTTAATAACGCTTCTAGACCTACAGCGGGTAGGTCTACAAGCGTTTTTAAAATTAAATGCATCCAGTAAAATATCTCGTTTACTGTATATCTGTAATAGCCTCACTGTACTATACTGGCCTCAATCCTTTATCTATCATTTGTAACATGAGAATACTGACAAAAAGTTACATCGTAGATAATCTGCACCCTTTTTTTAAGAGACATTTGATCTCCTAAATCGACCTTAAAATTGTGAATCACCTGCTTCTACATAAGAAGAGCAAGGTGCATAGTTTGGAATATTTCACTTATCTACTTATTTTACTTTGATTAGTTTTTGTATAGAGACGTTGTGTTTACTTAGGGCCTGTCTACATTGATATTTCTGATCTTTCTGGGCCTGGTAAAAATCATTTAAGATTCTAACTTCGATTCTATTGATATTTATCGAAATCGCATTAAATTTTGATTTAGATAGGCAAAATAAACATGTATTAGACACATAAGTGATATATAAAAGTACTAGTGGTTTCTTTTTCACTTCTCCCACTATTGTACAAAAAATGTAAGTTATGGTATTAGTAGTCAATAACACCTTATTTTCTTATTTTATATAACTATGTTTATAGTATAAAATTTGACTTGTCTAAGTGCTTATTTTGTAAGCCTAAAGAAATAAAGTTATTGATTCTGATTCCTATTCTTAACGTCGTTCTGTCTCGCAAAAAAGTTCGCCTCTCCGTCAGACAGCTAACATGCTAAAGGCTGTCTTTCTGAGTCGAGATAGGGGTCATCTCTTTCTACACTATGCAAATTGAACGAGATTAAAATTCAGCTAGTGTTAAGCTACGTTTAAACTACAGTTAAAATAGAGACTATATAATAATACTAACGTAAAATCTAACAAAACTACCTACCAATGTATGGAACACTGATATGTACCTACACTACATTCGCCAAAATTCACGGAAAATGCAATGCAAAATCATAGTTTACCTGTAAGGTTATGTTTGGTATTTTTAGAGTGTAGTAAGTGCCTACATTCAAATAAAATGGAACTCAGCTTGCTTCACTTATTTATGTTAATCCAGGCCTTGAACTGCCTACAGGCGAAACTTCAGACCGATCCGTTCACTAGCTCTGGCGTTAAGAGGTAACAAATATCCAAACTTTCGCATCCTATCCTACTAATATTATAAATGTCAAAGTTTGTATAGATGGATGTATGGATGGATATTTGTTACTCTTTCACGCAAAAAATACTCAACCGATTGGGCTGTAATTTGGTAAAGGTATAGTTTGGGACCTGGAATAACATGTAGGCTATTTTTTATCCTGATAAAACGCGGGCTGCAGCTAGTTAATAATAATATTATAATGAAGATTAAATTAATTCCTACGTATGGTGATGAATGTTACCATTGTGAACGTAGCTAGTAACGTTCCTACGTTACCAGCTTATACAACATTCTAGATTCTAGAACATGCGTTACTAATTAGGTACATACTCAGAAATTGTCTAGTATTTTTTATACCAGCTTCATCAGACAGGGTCGAAAGACATAAAAGAATGTTAATAAAATTGACCAGTTTTAAAGACAACAATAATGAAAACATTCATATTTAACTAACACTTCAACAAAAATTTTGCCAGGTCAAAATGGTTGTCACTAAAACCAGAGCTCAAAGCGCAAATGAAATTTTCTACGCATTAAATGTGACTTGTCTAAGCGCTTATTTTGTAAGCCTGAAGAAATAAAGTTATTGAAATCTGAAATCATCGCAAAAGTAACATACAGTGATATTATAACACCATTTCCGCTGTGAAGTTGTTAAAATCAAATCCACACAAAACTTTGTATAACGCATAAAAGTTAACAAGATTTATACACACGTCATTTAACCTACACTAAAAAATAACATGTTAAATACAATTATCCAACTTAACAGTGTATGTATATTAATTAGATTAGGAACGGCCAAGAACGAGTGGCTAATTATGCAAACGGTGTTTCTACATAATTATTGTTTGTAAATTTGGTCTGAGAAAATTGCTATAAAGTGAAACCAACACTAGTGTCTCTGTATTAAGTGGGTACTGACGCGTTACGGGCGTTACGGGGCGTAATGTAACGTGTTATACCGAGCGTTCGTGCGTCCGTACGGGTAAAGATGGCGCTCGCAACGAGCAACGAGACCGATTTTAGCATAATGGCGTAACGCCATGCTCGTTGCATTATGCCCGGTAACACCGGTTAGTTAGACCCGGCTTTGGTTCTCATTTCACAAAAAGTTAAAAATCTTGAAGATCTTCAGTTTGCATCATTACTCATTTAGGTAACAGATTTTATAATACTATACTAGTTGGTTTTGAAGTACTTACCTTACACTTCATGAAAACCCACCTTAATTTTTATCCAAATTCAGGCCATTAAGGCTTGTTTACAATGAAGTATTTATTTTATACTCGTATTTTACAAATTAACTATCATTTCAAATTAAACCATCATTTTATAACCACTTCTTAAAATAATTGTAAATTGGGTATTCAACAACTACATTTGTTGTGTCAACTTGTTAATTGATAAAACACCGGTTATGTTGGCGTTTTATCAATTTATTCTATAGTCAAAAACTTGTTTACACTCAATAGCAGATAAGTTATTTTTAACGTGGAATTAAATGTATTTTCTATGTATAATAAAAAGTATACATATATCTATGTAATATTTTGTATTATGTTCATATAACAGTCATCTAGTACCCATAACACAACCTCTGCTTAGCTTGGGCTTAGATATGATGTTGTCTGGATTGTCCAATATTATTTGTTATTTATTTATTATTATTTATTTAAATGGTGTTGATGAAATTTTCAATAGTTTATATTTTTATTTTTGTTCCATTTTAAAAATTTGGATTGAAAAATAACCACTAGTACCCTAAAAGAGAAATACAACAACAATGGCGATTAACCTCTTCTTAGATATTTCTGAACGGGTCTTTACTCACCACAATAAAGAACTCGTTTATAATTAACGGTGATTAAATATTTAGCCTAAATCGCCATAAGGAAGTAATAGAGATTGTCATAATAGGTAGAGATTTTGTTATTGTACAAAATTCATATGTCAGTATTTGGTTTTTGACATAATATTATAGATTATTCTTATTATAGGTTATTTCTATCTTTATTCTACTTGAACGATGTTTTAAGCTCAGGCAGAGAATATACAGGGTGTTAGATAATTCACTGACACTGCGTGAACTGCATTTTCCCATCATCACGAACAGGGTTTTGCCCATCACCACGAACTTGTTCATGGTTACACTTGGTTTTATTTTAATTTTCATAATAGGTAGAAAATTATGATATTAGTATGTACGCAATAATCGTTCATTATAGGGCTTTATGTAATGCGAAACGGAGTGTGGGAAGAATTCCCACTCGATGGACCGACGACATTGTAGCGGTCGCAGGATGGAGGCGACTCAGGACCGGTATTCGTGGCGTCATTTGCGGGAGGCCTATGTTCAGCAGTGGACTTATACGGGCCGATAATGATAGGGGCTTTATTTGAAACTGGACTTCAAAACAGCTCTGCCTTGAGTTATCAGTGGGTATGCATGTGTTCCGCTGACTCCCAGCCAGACTGATGAGACCTTAATCATCTTTCGTTGATGCTAAGTACGCCAATGAAGATGATATGGATTTAAAAGGGAGTAGAAGATTGGTCTTTAGTAATTTATTGAGGTTCGGACATTATTTTGTATTTGAGATTTATACTTAAATATTAAAAATAAAGTCTTTGCATCTTCACGACCGCTTTCGTGATGATGGGCAGAACCTGCAGTTCACGCAGTGTCAGTGAATTTATCAATAACCCTGTATGAATTCTGGCTGTGTAATACTGGCTCAGGTTACCCTGATAGCAGAGCTAAACCAAATTACCATAGCGGTACAATTAAAGACATAAGGGGTTTGACAACTTATCTATAAATTAACTCATGAAACTTGGCATCAATCTAAGTACTAGTCTGAGAAGAATAACGCATTATTAAATTGAAATTTAAGAAGACACCTACTTTTTCTTTGAAATATTGCGAAACCGTATTTTTTTTAACTAGCTACCCTCTGCTTTGTATGCACTTTTCCGGGATAAAAAGCTATATAGATAGTCTATTTCCATCCCCGGGATACCATCTATCCCCCTGCCAAATTTCATTATGATCCATTCAGCCGTTTGGGCGTGAAAAGGTAACAGACAGATATAATAAGTTTCACTTTTATAATATTAAGTACCGATTATACATACATACATACATACTTTCAAAGCGGAGTAGTTGGTCGAAGTAGGTAAACACTGAAATGTCGGTTGATCTTCTCAGCTCGGTCAATTATTAAATTTAAGTGACTATATGTCAAAGAAGTAATAATATAAATGTGTTATTTCTTCTTTGAGGACGTACTATATCAAAGTAATGAAATCCGGGCAGATTTTCAGTATCATTGACGTGATTACACAGAAGACGGCACACTGTCGACAGATTTAACGAGCCGCCCAAACAACGCCTTCACAGATATCTTTCACCTGAATATTTAGCTCTTTGAGTAAAAATAAATCTTTCCATTTCTTGGAACAACAACAGTGTCAAGCCTGCTCGTCTTAGAGCAAAGATTATATTTGTCATCGGCGATCGCATTAAGTACGTTTACGGAGTGTCGCGGACGCGGTAAACGATTTAGCCGGAATAGCGGCGGCGCGAGAGCACAGAACAGATGTTTTCTCATATCGCCACCTTAACGCGACAAGCGCTCTCTTTCCGTCCAACTTAAAAATAAATATAGGTATGTGTACCCACAAAAGACTCCCGTATAACAACATTATTTATAGACCTGTCATCTCTACTTAAATACCTAATGAGCCGTTTCTAATATCGTATGGTATTCTTCATTTGGTTTCCCTATCCACGTAATTACCAATACCAACAAGCCGTCCGTCAAACGGATGCGCTACCGCAGTCAACGTTACGTGTCGTTGAGATTTAAATAATCAACTGCATACATAATTGACAAAGTTGATCTTCAAATGTGGCAATGATTGAAAACGCCGCGGCTCGATCATAGGATTCGGTTTAAAAATACATATACTGTCTTATTACCTTCTTAGTTGATGGTATTGTCATTTGATATGGATCAGTTGAGCTACCTATAGATTGCTTAAAAGTCTGCAGTTGGCTCAATTGTTCCAATTGTAAATAAATAATATAATTTATCATTGTTACCGTAATTAATATAATTCATACCTATAAAACCTCATAACTGTAACCGTCCCGGCGGACTTCCTGTCGAAAGTGAGGGTAGTCTGAGAACTACCCAAATGTTTTATATGTATACCTACGTAGATTTATATATATGTATGACATGTCCACTGCAGACTTTGCAATACCAATATTATCATTCTGAGTTTTATAGCGACACATGCCTTAAAAAGTTAAAACTCTTGCTTCTATTGCCCGTTTCCGCAAAGTTTCTAAACTGAAAATAAATACGAGTACGAAATAAATATTTCTTATCAAAATAGAATACAGGTTTTATTCGAAAATTCTTGGAATAGGGCAGGCGAGAGATGTCGGGCAAGGCGACTCGCCCGGAAGCTGAATTTGAGGCATACGTATTCCCGTGGCCACCTGTCCGTTCACACTCGACCTCCGCAGTTTTTCGTTTGGCTGATGAAGTTTCTCGTTAATATGCAAATTAAGAGTTATCTGCGAAGAGGACGCGGGATTTAGGGTTACTTTCGAATAAAGAGTGCGCGAATTAAAATTGAAACTTCACGCCCCGATTCTACACAGACACGTTTAAAGATTTTGCATAATGACTTGATTATAATTTGTATCTGTGTGCTTATCGCAGTATGTACACATTATTTACATAATAATAACGCGTGAAACTCGAAACGCGAAAATGTACCAAACTATTTTTTTAAATAACGTGTTATAACTGCTTAGTCAAGTAGACTATAAAGAAAGACATAAAACTGTTAATTGCTTACATTACTTATTAAAAATACAACTATTCTTACCGTAGAACTATGGATTCCTAAAGAAAAATTCTAACAAAAGGCTGTTTAATTAAGTAGTTACCTAGATAGTTTCATTAATTTAAATTTTATGATAATTTCAGAAAGATAACGATGTTTTGATATTCACAAGATAACATGGGGTTTCACAATGGTCAGATTCTAGTTATGTGGGGAGCTAGTTAAAGATAAGCATTGTCGTTATTTTTGCAATAAAAAAATAAGCATATGAAAGTACAAAAAGGGAAATAACAATAAATTATAGTTGGAGAAAACACGTTGTTGGAAGAAATTATTAAAAAACTTTCTAATTAACGAATTCATTATTTAATTAGCAACTGTTATTTTGACTCTTGAACATTTTTGGATGGGCAGCGTAGCGCTCATAGAAATCTAAATAATAATGATGTAGATTTATATGGTAGTGATAGCATTCCAACTAGTTGGCTGTTGAGACACAAAATAAAGTGATTCCTATTCGTTACAGTAAGAACAGTTTCATAGGTTTCTTTCATAGGTGGTCGATCGACACATCAGACGATAACTTTTACAAGATCGATTTAATTTAATCTTTATAAATAACATGACTACTCAGCAACCAATAATGAATAATTTAATTTTTAAAGGGGCCTACTATTCTATTCAGGCTCCATCACAAACCATTTTCTTTACCATTTTACCAGTTTTTCCCTGCCAGTACCATATTCTGCTAGCGCTCTGCTATCAGTCCAAGTCTCTGGCCAGGGTGTTCTTGGCTAGATACCTAACTGAAGTAATAACTATCGACGTATGGCCAAGTTGCAATAGAAGATCCATCTGTGTGGGTTTGTTTCTACACAATGGCGCAGTCTGCACTCTGCCGGCAATTGTGCGGGAGCTGCGACAAATTGCTCTCGGCCACATAAAGACTGCGATGGAGTACCGCCTAGGACCGTTGACTTTCGGATCTACAGCTCTAACAAGTAGCTGGGGCAAAAAAAGATTGGAAAAATTAACTACATTAAAAGTGACATGCAAAAATATTATAAAATTAGAAATATGGTGAAAAAAATTACTTGATTTATCTATTTATTGTTGAGTTTTTCCATATTTTAGCTCTTGGCACAGGTGCATGCAGATAGATCATGGAATAACCAAAACTCGCTTGGACGATCGATCTCTTCTTGTGGTCAAATATTGAATTCACAATACTGAATATTATTTGTGTATCCTGACTCTTTCACATTTTTCAGTCTCTGCAGGGATACTATTCTAGGCCTATATATTCTAGGCCCTGTGCTAGGTAGGATCAACTTTAGATCCAGTTACATCTCGTTTAATAAATAACTACCAACCTGCCTGGCGATAAGCTTCAGATTGCAAAACATAAAGTGAACAATGAAAATAACTTAGGTGGTTAGAGAAAAAAAATAGATTATGAACCGACGGCTTAAATTAGTGTAGAGAAGATAGTAATGTGTTTCGTGGTATTCGTTTTTTCCTTCTTCTGAGCAGAATTTAGTGGAAATTTCGAAGAAGATCTCATTGCGCGGATTACTTTGGAAAAAAATCTTCACATATTTTGATGTTCCAAGTTCAATCTCGTTCCCTGGGGATCAATGTTCATATTTCTCAGTTTTGACTTTGTAACCTCAAAAATGTAATAAAAAAGTAAATGGGAATGTTGACCAAGGAGACTAGCATTAAGAGATCTCATCCAATTTGTTTGAACTTTGACCTTCACCATTTTAGCCAACAGGCTATAATCATTTATTGCTTTCGGTTAGGGTTTTATGACGTATAAAGCTCATAATGTTTTTCGAGAATGGAGTGTAAAAATTCATATCTAATGTAGCAATAATTATTACCTATCAATAGTATTTCTTGTCCCGTAGTAAACAACTCCAATGTGGCACCAACCAATTAATTCCCGTGCGTGCTGGAACAGATTAATCGCGGGCCACTTATAAGGATTCACCAACGCCAGCCATATTGACCGATTGTCCATAATGTTTTATTATGTTTTGCGAAGATCCTAATTTCTTTGGTAAAACAAACGCGCATCAGAAAATAAATAGGCACCACAATACCTCAGCACTCGAGGTCAGTGCATGAGTTAATCAAACTTTGTACCTAATGTATTGTATTGAGTATATACTCGTAAGTTATAAGTATTTCCTTTATTTTGATAATAAATTAATATAAAAAAATTGAATAATCCTACGGTTATAAGTGGTTTAACAACGAACCTTATTTGTGTTGAAAGAATTCCAACGTTTCATCCCTTTACGACCCGCTTACATCCGTAATGAATTCGTCAAACTACGATAGTTTCTATAGTAAAATAAATTATTAAATGGTTACTTAATAATTTACCATATAATGATAATTATTATATTTGTGAATAATTTTTTTAACACTAAAATGACAATCAATCTTCATACAGAATCTGGGGCAATTCATAGCATGCAAGGACATATTTAACCCTCGAGAAAATCAGAATGGCCACAACCGTCGTCGCATTTTGTATACTAGGTTGGAGAAATGATTTCCAAATTGACGAATTTCTATAAAACCTTTCTATGACATATGTATGTATTCACTTAACTCTGCAAAACAAGCGAAAGATTGCATTTTCAAGGCAGCCTGGGCCTTGACATCGGAAATTTGTTCCACGTTCGCCCCGCAGAGTTTTGCCCCACTAGTAAACTTCCACGTTCGCCCTACATTATTTTCCTTGTCTGCCCCGAAAATATTATTCTGGAATATGGAGACTATTGAGAATTTAAAGAGGATAAAAAAATTATAGTGAAAATATTCAGTATTTCTCAAATATGAATCGACTTGAATCTTGTGCTATGTGCAAGTAAATGATACAAGGGCTATAAGCGAAATACAATCGTAAAAACAAAGTAATGTCCTCGTCAGCCAGCAATTTTCATACAATGAGCTGCCAGCCACTGTATCGCCCTCCGTTAATTATATTTTAATTATTGTGTACAAATTAAGTTGTGTTGGATATCAAAGAAACATACATTCAGATTCCAGATTAATTCATGAGATCTTTTTTAAATATTGGAAGCGAATTTATTAGCACTGATTGAGGTCCTGCATTAATTACCTATACATATAATATAATTCATAAAAAAGTGAACAATTGTTTATTTGAAATTCCAACAAAATAACATTTAGTCGGTATGACAAAACCATCGCGGGACAGGCTTGTTGGCGGAATACTAATATGGCTTAAAGAAGAAATAAAGGATCGCATAAAGTTGTGTCGTATTTGTAATATGGACATCGATAAATCATAGGGAACCGACCACAATCGTTCCGGTGACATGGTATGCTTACAAAAAATAATAAAAAACATCATTCAGATGCTCTGTAGAATTGGGTGGGAGTTTAACTCACATGTAGGGTTGAAAAATGAAGATTTTTCCCAAAATATATGTCAGAATTCCAATTAACACAAAGCGGTAATTAGACAGCAACCGATAAATTGCCATGCAGAAACAGTTCTTTGATTTGTGTTATTTATTACAATAATAGGACGCTACGAGAATATGAAAATAACATTTAAAAATGGGTTATAAAAATATGCTATCAAAATACTCGTATAAAAACAACTTTGTCTAAGCAACCTGATGAAAACAGGAACATTCTAGTACTAAAAACGTGTTAAATACTTCTCCAAATCTAAATACGAGTACCTACTTTGAAAACCTTTCCGTTCCCTGTTTTCTTACGAATAATGATGTAAGATCGATTAATACAATTAAGCAGCACCGGCCAAAAACATAAATAATTTTGTATAGAATAATATTCAACAGGTAGTCAACAGAGTTAAAACAGTTTTTTGCCAACCTTATCCAAGAGGACAGGCACAAGCATATTTTAATAATTTTATTTCATGTTAACATTTGTGCCTAATTTATTTATCTATTGTTCTTGTTTTATGAAATCATTTATTCATCTTAAATAATAATGTCACAATTTAGCTTGTGAATGCTCGCTCTTGGAGGTCCTGGAAAGATATCAGTTTTGTGTGCAGCACACATTTGTTTTATCGAATGATGTTTAACAAAGTTTTTTACTTTTAGAGATACACGCATTGAAAAAATATTGAGTACTAGCTAGCTGCCCGTGGCTTCGCACGCGTATTTTCTGTATAATAAGTAGTCTAATATACATATAGTATAAGTTAGGCTATGATCTAAATGTACGCCAAATTTCATCTTGATCTGTTCAGTAGTATTGGAGATCCTAGGTAACAAAATAAAATGCTTTATAATATTAGTAGAAATACCTCCTGATGAACTATTACAGGTACCTTTTTAATAGAATATCTTAATTTGCGTTGGTTCTTATCGTACGAATTTTATTTTAGCTTGCCTTTCGTCACTTTTAATTTAACCCAAATAAAGCTCATTTCCACTTAATCATCAACATCATACGCCTATGTTAGTCTACAGCTGGACTTAGACCCCTATGAGCGCCATAACGCCACGGTTCTACGGTGAAATTGAAATTATTTGAGGTGTTGTTCGGTAGAAATAGTGGAAGACCTTAGAGGAGGTCTTCCACTGTTTCTACTCCACTGTTGCAAACTATGTAATTCAGCAATAAAGGTTATTTATATTTTTTCAAAATCATTGTTAAATTAGACAATGATTGCCAACCACTGTGTCTCACTTGAAGCTGACTCTGAAAATCATAAACATTTCTCAGTGAGCACCAAGCGACATAGATTGAAATTTGTAGATAATCTAAAAGTTTGTAAGTAGGTACCGTTCTTTCCGCTAATTTGGCTCCTGAGATAATCCCCGGATTATAATTAGGTAAGTATCAATATTGATGAAATGGTATAGTGTTAGGTATCAATAAACATAACGTAAGTAAAGTACCTACGTGGGAGAAAGCTCTTAACTTATTTTAAGGTATGCTTCGCTTGCATTCCCTTGACGATCCCGACTCATTGTTTGTGACCAAAGAAAGAGCAAAACACCAAGCAAGATGGAGATGTCCAATATTTTAGATGGCATAGCATTCGCCGCTACGAAACCGAAATTCCTGACTCAAAGATACTCTAGCTGCTACATGAAAACCAATCTGTAAATTAACAACGTTAGAGTCTTTATTCCAATGATCCAAATCCCGGACAATGAGACCGTATCAGAACGTTCGAACATCGTTTTAGTAACCAGGTATGCAATAGATAACCGTGTTTTATGCAAATCCCATAAACAAAAACATAGCTTACAAATTTTCGAAAGGCGACACGACTTGTACCTTAAATTCGAACGACCAGGAAGTGCGTTTATTACCAACACCTCGTGTGAGTGTGCACATGGAATTATGAGCAATCAACGCGTTGATTGTTATGTTGACTCTTGCCCGTCATCGACTATTAAGATTTCTTTGTTACTGTAACATGTTGGACTATTTACACAAAACGCTCCTCTGAGAGTCTTTGTCAAAAAATAACTTGAACTTTTTTCCAATGTTGTTGTCGGTCAGCGAGCACATATCGCTCTCACGATTTTGAATGAAATCTTCAAGTCACTAAGAGCTAAGAAACGCTAGAATTTGCTTTTATATTATGAATCACTTCGATGGCTTTATTATGTATGAACGAGTGACGGCGACGCAGACTGAGATGTTTATAAAGCGGGCTCGAGACTGTGACAATAACGCGTGATTGCTACGTGAGACTTTGTAATCGAATTGTGACTTGGAGAACTCACCTACTAAAAAATATACTTAAAAACTAAAACCCAACTACGTAGTCTTAAACAAGCGTTCAGCGTCGGTAGTCGGACGCCTTTGTTTCTACTTGTACCCTAGGTATACGAACTACCTAAGTATCAAAAGAAAAGAATGAGGACAATCGGGGAACGCTTGTTTAAAACTCTTACGTCAAAAACTAAAACCCGACTAGTTTTAGTTTTTGACTATATATTTTTTACACAATTTTGCTAATTGCTTGAGAAAAGTAAACATATTGAACTTTGAAAAATAGCTTTAGAAAGTACAAACAATGGCCTTTGCAATTTTGCCCGACACGAGCATATTTACTTACTATAGAAATTTCGACTCTTACATAACTAGTTAAACCCCCAATGTCATCCATCAGAAGTCATACATAACCACCATTGGGGTATTGAGTTGAAATCGGACTAGTAGTTTCAGCGCTACGTGGGAATATAAAATCGCTACATACATACAAACATCCATAGGGTGCCCACCTCATCCCTCCTCCATTGCTAGGCGAGTAACCATGCTGGGGACTGATTCCTAGAACAGATATGTTTATACTGACCTTTTGAGGAACACTGAGTTGACTTTTTAGTTGAATTAACTGAAACTCTTAGTAAGAACCCTATTAGTCTAATGTTGTGACGTGTCCAAGATTCTTGAAAGGCTTAAAGGAAATAAAGCACTTTGAATTTTGTAATTAACAAATTGGAAAATTTTGAATCAAGTGATTTATTCAACCTTTCCATGATTCAAAGTTACGGCGATAAATCATACACAAATGGCTGCTTGCAGAACAGGTTTACACAGTAGACAAGAGTGTTTTACTAATTAATCGAAGTACGAGTTCCTATCTTTTTAGATCTTTGATTTATTAATTGAAAAAGAATATATGCAAATACTTTCATGTTTGTTTCTAGTTATGAGATGGATATTTGGAAAAAAATAGAATGCCCTGAGGGATTTCTCTACTGGTGTGCTGGTGTGTCGATATCGGAATGTGATATTGCCAGCTTAACATAACTGAGAATCTTATCTACAAGTCAGGATTACCCTCGGAGGGTATTGCCCCAGGGATTTTTTGGTTTTTGTTCTTTTATTACAAAGTATTACATACCCAAGTGCATATTTACAGTGGCCTACGAAATTAATTTCATATCAAAGAATATACAAAACTTATTTTGTAATTGTGTGTAAATGCTTTTTTTTACCGTCTGCGAAAAAAGGAGGGGAATCTATGTTCGGCTGTCTGTATATTTTTTATGTATGTATGTTCCTCGATTTTTCCATTTAGAAAATTCTTTCGCTATTGTAAGAAAATGATCCAAAGGTCGTAGGTACTATTAATTTAAATCCTGAGAGATTTAGTATTTATTACGCAAAACTTAAAAAGGATTAGATTTTTCAAAACAATCAAATTCTATAAATACCCCCTACAGTTCGTCAGATATATTTTCACATATATTTTCCACGGCAACCACCAGCAAAATAAAGCTTGTACTCCTTCTTGTACTCAAATTACACAATTCCAACTACCATAGGGTGCTACATACACACACAGAGGTTCTGGCATACCTTTGTCAAAAGTCCATTCAAAGTCGTCAATTTAGGCTGTGGCTCACACGATTTTGTTTATTTATATTATGGTCGCCTTTCATCTAGTATACGTGAGCAAATAATGGATGTACGACATATCACGTCGGCGGTATGACGTCACCGGACACGGTCACATCAAAGCTTCACCACCGATGATTTATGTGTATTTTGTTAGACTTCGCCCCAATTACGTTCACGAAAATTTGTGCACTTTCATAATAAAGTGTTTACAGTAGAGATGCTTTGATGTTTAATTATGCACATGCGATGGACACCGTCTCTTGGCGATCTTTGATTGATTTACTGAAATGTTTCCATTCAAAGCAGCTTTGCTAAGATTTGTTGTAATTCAATTAGAATGAAGTATTATAATTATGGACTCGTAACGAGAAAACACTAATGGGACTTGCTTATATCCGGTGTCTACTATAGAGACAAAGAGGACTATTCTAGGGGTCTTAACGAGGTATTAATCAACAATAAAAATTACATACAAATAATATAATTATAAACAGATTAGAACTAGTATTTACAATTAAAACAATTGAGCGAATTCCAGACTGTTAAACAATCTACAGGTAGCCCCACTGGTATAAGTATATCAATCCATTGAGACCGTCAGAAGCGTTCCCAAGACGCTGGCTGCATTGCCCCGTTGTGTGGTAATGCTGCTGCGCTGCGCCAGATATTCACCAGCTCTCAGATCACTCGTCGCTACGACCAGCCAGACGCTCGTATAATTTTTTTAAATTTTATTTAATTTCTTTTGATATAGTATCTGATCTAACTTGGTCGCGGCGGCGTAAGAATCCCTCTAACTCAGCTCATAGATGTCGTTTAAGTCGACTAAGGGAACCTGAGAACGCTCGCCCACGGCGACTTTTTGTGGAGATGCTGTCGTGCGTTTGCATCGATACAGTCGCGATTATGTTATTAAAGAGCATCGATACAAATAAATCTGTGAACGCACGAGCATCCCTCTCCACTCTTCGTTCCCCCGTTGTCAACTGAGACGGTTGTGCGTTTGCATCGCTACAAAAAGTCGCCGTGGGTACGCGCTCTAAGGGCGCATTCACACAGCGCATCCGTTTTTACAGGACTATTTTTTACGGATTCTTTGCTACTGGAAATAATCGTTTACTCGATCAGGATACTGTCAGGTATTTGAACCCGCTATTACAACTACATACATACGTCATCAAACGGCTATAAAATATTGGCCATAAAATATTTCTGTGTGAATGAGCCCTAACTTGGGCTGACAGGGGCAATGCATTCAGCTTCTTTTTGTATAAGTATTTTCAACAGCTAACTGCGATCACCAATCCCCTATGGCAAAACTCCTTTGATTGGGATGTTCAGCAGTGGACGTAACAATGTGTGCTGATAAGGAGAAATGATCTTAAGCACTGAGCGAACGTAGAAATTTTTTGTTGCCGACACGGGACCCTTACATACAAACTTTTTCTTAAGCTGTGCCTTTAAGCAACAGCTTAAGAAGAAGTTTGTATGTAAACAGTTGCTAGTTGCCGCAACAGTTGCTCTGTCTGCGCAGCGCCTTACTGCCGACCGATGTGGCGCAGTGGGCGAAGGTCCGCTTGCGGCGCAGGAGGTTTCGATTCCCGCATTGGGATAAATGTCTGTACGAACTAAATATATTTTTCTCAGGTGTTCTAGGTATTTTCTACGTATTTAAACACATGCTCTGCTTAACTTGGGGCTAGATGGTGTTGTGTGAATTATCCAAAATGATTTATTTATTTATTAACTAAGAGATGCGATTCTTAAAGGGGTGGTATCATCGAATGGCTGCCCTTATACATTATACTTTTGCAACCTTCATTGAACAGCTGCTATAAATTATACATCACACGTACTGTCACTGTCTACACGTTAACGTAAAAAGTTACTATACTATAATGTGCACAAATTGGATCAATTTATTTATAAAACAAGTTTCTGCCCCGGCTTCGCACGCGTTGTTTCTATAGAAACGCTTGTTGATGACTTTTATCCCACCGGAACTAGTTATGAGACAAAAAGTAGAGTTTGTTTGATTCCAGGATTAGAATTACCTATATACAAAATTTCAGCCCGATCTGTTCAGTAGTTTTGGCGTGAAGAAGTAACAAACATACATCCAAACATCCATAGATCCAAACTTTCATATTTATAATATTTTTGTGATATTGTTAGCATTATGTTCAATCCAACGATCCTATCTATACACAGTTATCTGGAATAAGACCGCCAATTGTCACTTTTTTTGTACCTGATGGTTTGTTTATTGTTTTGTAAAGTGCAATAAAGAATTTTTATCTATCTAGCATGGATTCATACTTTTATTTTAGGCATAAACGAGGAGTACATTTTAGAAAGTGCCGGCCTTCCTTTTCGGACTTAAGGTGAAGTGAGTCCCAAAACCCACATTTTGACTGTACGAAAAATCAATTTTAAGACAAGAAATCATTGAATTTTACTATAACTTTTTGATGAGGGCCCAAAGGATTTTAGTTAGTTACTTATGGGAGCCGAAACACGATTGACTAAACTTGACTCGATACGAAGAAATCGCGAAGTTGCCTCTAAATATTATTTTTTACAGAGATACTCCTACGGAAAAACCAGTCATTTGGTTATTATTTCACATATTTAAATGACATTTCATCTTCGTGTTCCCTAATAAATACTTTAGAGGATTATGGTTTAATTTTATTGCAAAAGAGTATTATTCGACAACGAAAAAATTAAAAAATAAAAATCGGTGAATTTGCGCACGGGCCGGCCGTTCCGTGGCTCTGGCCTTCCTTCCTCGCCTTCCCCGCGCGGTGTTCGCTCGTCTTTGTCTCGCAAAACCGAGCTCACTTCATCTTAAGCAATATGTACCTACTAAACGCCTTAAACCAATGACTGCTTCATTTAGATTTAGATAGGCAAAATAACCATGTATTAGACACATAAGTGATATTATAAATGTGCTAGTGGTTTCTTTTTCACTTCTTCCACTAGTGGACCAAAAATTAAAGTGAAGAGAATATCAATAACACCTTATTTGTTATTTGATAATAATAACTATGTTTATAGTACAAATTTGACTTGTCTAAGTGCTTATTTTGTAAGCCTAAAGAAATAAAGTTATTGATTTTGATTCTGATTGAAATTCTGCAGTAAATATGTATGTTCAATTAACTAGTAGATAAAGCAACTGCTATTGAATGGATAGCTTAAGGTAATTCTCGGCTTGAATATTAATAATTTCTGCACATGCCCTGAGACTATTTTTCCATATAACTTGGTTAATAAATTAACCTTGTTCATAGCAGCTGTTCAAGTTGACTATTTTAATTTTATCTGGAACGGATACAAAAAAACAACTGTAGCTTAGTTCTGTATTAAATTTATTGCATCTATTCACACACCTTTTTCAAAAACGGTTAAAGGGCGTTTGAAGCTAAATAACACAACATAATGTTTAACAATAGAGCCTTCTCGAGTGCACTTTCTACGAGTAGGTATAGTCAGTCATATACATGAAGAATACAGATATTTTTTTTTAATATTCATTAACAAATTCTAGACTTAACTTTCCTGCTAAACAAGCTCGGATCGAATTAAAAAATATAAAGGTAGTGCTGCGTATCTCTGATATTTATTGCCCGTAACTGATTTTGAACCTTCGCTCAATCATAAAGATTCGCTTATATTTTCGACTAAGGCTAAAACTACCAAGACGAAAAATGTTATACATAAATATGTGTTTGGCAAATAAAATATGTAATAACCATTCATAGATTGATGAATTCGAAATCTTCGTTGTATCAACAAACTACTCGTACATTAATTAGGTTCACGACTTTAATCCGCATTATAATATTTACATGAAATGATTTCTAATACAGAATATTTATTGCAATTTCTTAAATATTTGTTAATATTACAATATTATACACTTAAAACAGTGACCTATGTACAAAACTATAGACTCAATTTTGGACTTTCAGTCTCTACAATATTACATTTTTAGTGTTACAAAACGAACCGACAACAATAAGTATAATTTACAATATGCAATTTAGTGTAATACCTATTTTACACAAGGCCATATCAGACAAAATGCATGGTACTAATGAATAACTGACTTTCAGTTGAGCCTTCACTCCAACTTTTTTTAGGAAGATATAATTAACTTTGTTTGTAGGGCTGGCTGCTGTAATAAGGGACTATCGATCTACTATATGTATTATATATAAATATAATCACATACATATACATAATAAGAACTCAATAGTTTTGTGGTTTGCTCTGAGTAGGACCACCAAATTCGTCTTTGATGTGAAATAGGTATTGGTCCCACTTTGTAGATATTATATATGTAGGTACTGACAGAAATACAAATTATGGGAAGGCATAATAACTATATTCTTCCTAGATAGATGTTCAGTCAGGTTGGGTTTTATTTTCTCACGTGAAACTTAATGCCTACGCCATGAACTGAACTTATTTGCTTAAAAAATAAAGAAAGAATATTTTGTTATTAATAACATTTGCATTGTAGAGGCATGTTTGCATTGTGAGGTATTGCGTGTTTATTGATTTATTCATAAGAATAATATTAAAATCCTCAAGGAACCTATAACCGAACCACCTCGATTCTTTATAATTATCTTATGCTTTACCAACACTCCGTATAAGAGCAAGCTTTTCTACAACGAGCATGACCTCTATTCCAAACTTTTTGCAGTGCAAAGATTATGATCATGTGTTTTTTAGAATTTGAACATTAATTCCTGCTATATAACCTTTTATATATTTAAACCAATAACTAATGGCAGGGCAAAACTGAACAGTAACGAATATGCATTCTTACACTAAGTTGATATGAGTGAGATTATTATAGTGAGATCTTGTGTTTGATATAATCTATGTGAATAAGTACACGATGTTTACAATACATACCCTGAATAACAAATATCTAAGGTGTATAATACTCAGGTATAGTTAGTTAAAACTAATGACGCGAATGCGCCAGCCCTACTTGTATTTACTTTTGATAAATCATGATCAATGAAAATAAGAGAGACACTCATTCATTAGTCTTCTGACTAGAAATCAACTATAGTTACTATTATTTTCAGTATCTTTAAATCTGATATAGACACATAAAACCTAAGCACAATAAAAAGTGAAACTACTACTGACCTCATATAAATAAATATTAAAATTTGATTATTTGATTTATTTTAGATTCTACCAAAGAATAGAAAACACTGGACGTAAACAGGCACTTAAATAAAAAATAAGTATTTTGAAAATAATTTACACTAGGTACATATACAAAACCGTGTCATTTATCTAAAAGAAGAAAAGTAACACATAATTAATACCTAATTTTGAATTAAATCACTCGTATAACCGGATCGGGTACAAGGAGGTACCTACGAACAGTCCGCAAGGTCCAACAGTTAGCACCTAGTATTGTCGGTTGGCGGCGGCGTCGCGCGCGCCTCTCACTCCACTCCTCTATCACAATATCTAAGCTTCTCTACCGGTGCATCCTCATCATTATCACGTATTTATACGTAGGTGTATACAAAGTCTATTAGTATTTACATAGTGCGCGATCGCGATTATTGTCGATGGGCCAGCGGGTGCGGGCGGAGCCGGTCCGGTCAGGCGCGCGGTGGTGGCGGCGGCTCCGCCAGCGAGGACGTTGAGGAGGAAGAGGGTGAGGGCGCGGGGGGCTGCCCTCCAGCCCCCGCGACCGCTCCGCCGCCACCGGCCCCAGCCAGCGCTAGCGAGCGTGAGTACTCCAGCAGCGCTACGTCAGCGGGGTGCGCCGCCGGGTATAAGCCGCGGTAGAGGTCGGGGCGTGCGTAAGGGTGCGCCAGCCGTGCCGCCGCCGCTGCCGCAGACTGGTAGAACGCGGAGGCGGAGGGTGGTGTGGGCGCGTCGCCCTCTTTGCTGGCCATATCCGCCAGCGACCAGATGCGCGGCTTTGCGGAAGCGGGCGTGCTGCCAGGCGGCGCGCGCGCCGGTAGGTGCTGGTACGCGGGGTGCAGCGGTCGCTCGTACGGCTCCGGTGATTCGGGCCCGCTGTCCGCGCGGGACTCGGACCACTCCGACTCCGTCCTCTGCCCCAGCAGGTCTAGTCTCTGCCGCGGTCTGTCGCCGTCCTCGCTCGAGCCAGTCCCGGAGTCTTTTCCATCTAAAATATCGATGAGCGCGTTAGTTCTCTATGTCGCTGGGCTATTGTGGGCGCGGCTTTACTACAACTAATTGCATAGGCGCCTACCGATGCACAGCCTGAATGAATGAGTTGATACGTACCTAGCTCTTTTCCATCGGTGCTCTTGTGGTCGTCGTCGTCGTTATTATTGTCATCGTCGTCGACCCGGTTGCGGGGCTCCCACGTCATCTTGTTCTCCTTCTTGAGGCGGCGCCGCGCATTCGCGAACCAGGTGGACACTTGCGTCAGTGTCATCTTGGTGATGATGGCCAGCATGATCTTCTCTCCTTTCGTCGGGTACGGGTTCTTCTTATGTTCGTTGAGCCACGCCTTTAGCGTGCTCGTGGTTTCACGAGTGGCGTTTTTTCGTCTGGCTCCATTGAGATCCATTCCATATCTAGAGCAAATAAAAAGTCGATAAGAATTGACGAGTGAAATATTGAAAACAAATCAATAATTAGTACAAAGCAAATAAATACATTACACCATTATCTATTCAGCGGGTATCATGTCATGGTAACAAAATCTCCGCTAGGCAGGAAAAGTGCAAAAACGTAAAGGTCCCAATGAAACGTGAACTTGGATGGTTACGCTGCGTTCGTGTGCGATTTTAGATAACAGAATCAAGACCCCAATCCGTAGGGCTGCTCGCCCGCGATCGCAACCGAGCCAATGAAAGCGCCAGCATAATAATTGAAATAGAGATAAGCCATCGACTGCTGCGCCAGCGTTAAGCCGAGGCTTATCTTGGACACCGAAATGTACGCATTTGTTGCCGGATGGTGGACCACGCGCCTTTATTTGACTTCTCCTATCTATATTGCTGTAAGTACACTTTTCTTTATTCCATTAAGCTTATTAATCATATCTTCCTTTCATATTGTTTGTTAGAGAAGCCCTTTGTTTATTTAACTCGTTTTGATGGGTGTGTTTCTTAATCCAACTTTTCTCACATTTATTTAAGTAATCTAAGTTGCGTTCATTAAAAAATTTTATCTTATTATAAGTTCATTATAACTTAGATATTAATTTAATTTACATACATGGCGCTAAATTTTGTTTTCTTGTTATTTTAATGTTATGTGGGAACCTATTAATGGTCACCTTAGTGCTAAACATTTTGTTTATTTAGACAATAGTGAACCGATGATGTTTCCCCTCAAATTAATAAATACATAAATTATCGCTTTTGCATTATTATACTAATAATTGTGTATTCAGTTAAATACATTTAGCCCCCTAAGACGAGTTTTCTCTTTTATTGCTCATATTTTCTCATTTGGACCAGCTATAACTTTTGCTCAGACTATGGCACAAATATTGTCGACACCATATGCTACAAATGCAACCATCGGAAAGGAGGGTGAAGCAGGGATGAGTGGTATGGGAAATTAATAAAACTGTCACTTGAATCGCAAAAGTGATGGGCAGCGCCCCTTGTTCCTAAGCCAGAGAACAATAGTCGGTCTTAAATACAGGAGATTATAGCAACATTTCCCATGAACACCCTCGCAATATTATCGCGTCTGCTTCATTGTTAAGTTGTTGACTTAATTTCTTCGTCTTAATCCTATCGGAAAACTTCCTAATATAAGAGATTACAGTTAACACGTTAATTATTTCTTTGTTTATACTGAAATGATGTGGAATATAATCTATTTCACAGCTAACCACTTTGATTGATTGTTAAGTCAGCAAGAAGAGTGTTAATCTAAGTAGTAAATGAAAACAATGGGTATTTCATAAGTTTCACTCATTTCTACCCTAGAAACATATCATTGCATAATGTTACTCACATAAAACAAAGCGAAGCCGCAGAGATTTAATGACTTTCTCGACACCCCATGAATGAACTAACATCCATAGAATTAAAGCGACAATACGAAAGTGGAGCGCCGCCAAGCTTAGGCGTTTCTCTCAAACAAAAACGCTTCATTTATCCACGGTGTGCCACTTTCACAGCATCCGTGCTCGCGGGGATAGGTCTGGGCGGCTTCATTTTTTTATTTGGATGCCCCCACAGCGTGGCCGGGCGGCGGTGGAGGGTTGCGGCCGCCTTCCTCTCCCTTTACCGCCTTGCGTTCAATTAAATCTCTATCTTTTGTACCGCATCGTGCTCGCCGTTTCAAATCATGGACGAGAATGAAATTGCGCTGATTTTAGGTTTGTTATTTACCTAATCTGTACATTTTCTTTGTTATTATTAGATTTTAAAAAGTAATCAACATGCCTTTGTTGTTATAATTTCTTTATAAACGAAGTGCTTTTTATTTCGATTCTCTTGATTAAAACCTACTCTAGAATCCTTAACATTTAGAGTTAAGGAAAAAATTATGACCGATTCTACACTTTCTGTTCATAAATACCTTCATTTGAAATATCCTTCAAGTTATTTCAAGCGATCGATACTCGATGGAGCTAGCATTAGACTTTCCTGCAACCGCAACATGAAACCTACCAGCAGATGTGAAGCACTAATGTGTTATCCTATGTACCTACATACTTATACATCAATGTGATCAGTGGAGATAATCTTTCTCGGTCTTATATCAAAATTCTAATAGTACCTATATACCCATATATCAAGTGGGTTATGGTACTCTAAATATCTAGCAGTAAAGTTATAGGATGCTGAATATTAGTTAGATTGATTGGTCAAATGTTATACTCTTATAAATGATATGAAAATTAAAAATTTGTGCAAAAGCAAAACACGTTAAAAAATTAAGCTTAATATTTTTAAATAAACGCACTTTATCTAAACACACGAACAATCTAAAAGGACTTTTTAACCGCACGATGTGTCATGTTGTATTTAAACACGGATAAAAATAAAAGCAGGCGGGTCGGGGCGTGCGCGAATTGACTCTCATAATAATGAAATAAAGGTAAAAGAAACGCCACGTTCGCAATCCTGGAATTAAAGGGATGCGGAACTCCTGATCCCATTTTAATTTAATTTCTACCGGGTGATGCGACCACCTTATCATGTAGGTAGGTAGATACATTTCGAACGACACCGTTCGAGACGACCCATGTGGCGCGGCGGGCGAAATCCGCCTGCGACGCAGGAAGCTGCGTGTTCGATTCCCGCCTTGGGAAATATGTTTGTACGATGTGCAAATATTTATCTCTGGTGTTCTGGGAATTTTCTGTGTATACTAAGAAATATCTATCTATGTAATCTATAGTATTAAGTACCTATAACAGTTATCCAGTAGTACCAGAATCAGAATACATAACTATATTTCTTTAGGCTTACAAAAAAAGCACGTAGACAAGTCAAATTGTATACTATAAACATAGTTATTAATATCAAATAAGAAATAAGGTGTTATTGATATTCTCTTCATTTCAATTTTTTTACCACTAGTGGAAGAAGTGAAAAAGAAACCTCTAGCACATTTAATATCCCTTAAGTGTCTAATACATTGTTATTTTGCCTATCTAAATCTAAATTTAATGCGATTTAGATACATGTCAATATTTCTATAAAGCTAAACAGAACATTGAATTTCTTACATACTATTGACAGTGCGGAACGGAGCGACATCTGGCCAAGCATTAACATCATTGATGTAATCATCTATGAAGTAAAAGGCAAGGGATTTTGTTTAATGTACTGTTTAAATTTACGAATAGGGAGTTCAGTTGCTTCAGATGGAAGCTTATTATAAAAGCGCACGCAATTGCCCTTAAATGATTTCCCTACTTTTCGTAATCTATGTATATGCTGGGATGTGCAATTTGTTCTTGTTTCTTGTATTTCTATTGTGAACATCACACCTTTTCAAAAAGCTATCTCTATTTTTGTGCGTATACATTAGATTTTCATGGATGTATTGCGATATTACTGTCAAAATATTTATTTCTTTAAATAATTCCCTCAAAGAGTCGCGTGGCTTTAATTTATAAATTGCGCGTACAGCCCTTTTTTGAAGAACAAAGATACCCATAACACAAGCTCTGTTTAGCTTGGAGCTAGCTAGATGATACTGTGTGGATTGTCCAACATTATTTATTTACAGTGAGTTCTGATAACTTTATAAATTTTGAAGTAGTAGACTTTAGTTCTAAACTGCTTTGTCGCTTTTTGACATATTTCGTAGAAGTAATTATTTCTGACCATCCACTCGATGGACCGACGATATCGTAGCGGTCGCAGGGAGTCGATGGAAGGAGGCGGCTCAGGACCGCTATTCGTGGCGTCGTATGGGAGAGGCCTATGTCCAGCAGTGGACGTGTATGGGCTGGTATGATGATGATGAATTATTTGTTAGTACTACGGTAATAATAATAACACCTTTTTTTAGAATGTTGTAGAGTTCTGAGTAAAATCCTTTAATATCATCGTGTTATAAGTTTTGATTTTAAACGGACTTGGTAGCTGAGAAGACAACAATTATGCCTATAAAATAAAATCACTACATAGTATAAAACAAAGTTACTTCCCGATATCTGTCTGTCCCTATACATGCTTAGATCTTTAAAACTACGCAACGGATTTTAATGCAGTTTTTTTTTATAGATTTTTTTAATAGATAGATTCAAGATAAAGTTTTATAAGTATAATTTAGTATCAGCATTGCACCTGTGCGAAGCCGGAGCGGGTCGCTAGTTTAAAATATATTCTTTGTGCTCACATCTCAGAATACTGACAGACGATACGGATATGTACCTGTTCGTGGCGTAACTATATCCTCATATTGTGATTGATGATGCCGACGACCATTTTTACGTAGGCAAGAGACTGTTGTCTCTCCGAGATATAATGTTTCTTTTATAGTATACCAATGACATCCCCCGCACCCATATAAAGTTACACGGTGCGATATTTTGTGAGGTAATAGATGTACACTTTTTCTTACACTCCAGCGGTTTAGTCAACAATGTTAGCCAACTATGAAATTAAAAGGTACATTTGATACTTAGTGACAGTTTTTATGTAAAAACGCTTTTAGCTTTGTATAAAGGTATAAAGCGAGCAGGGAGTGTTATATTTCAAATGTCACTTGAATAGTGTTTTGTTTCATTTCTAGTTGATTAATGCCTTGTCTAAGGGGATCTAAGGTGACATCTAGTCAGTTCCAACAATATAAATTTATTTATTCATTATGATGTCTGTTCTTATCGATAAGATTATTCAATGTCAGTTCTTATCGATAAGAGATATTAGAATCGCTGCAACAGGGACGTAAGAATATGTCTAGGTCCAATTCATTTATTTAGGTATATACAGGGTGTTTGGTTTTGGCAGACATAATTTTATGGGGAGTCGAGGGGGTCATGAGTTACATTACTCCGGTAAAATTCCTGTATAATCAATGAAATATTATGGTATATTATAAATTTATAACCTATCAATCCAAGTTGTTAGTTATTCGAATTTTTAGCAACTTTCTGGCTTTATGTATATCAGGTTCCTTATTATGTTTATTATTACACAATAAAGATACAAGATAAAACTTACCTACTTATAATTTTTTTCACAGAGTGGCAATGTAAAAGTTGCATGCAACAACCAAATTTGAAAAGGTAACTAAGTATTTACAGTTTCTACTAAATATATTCGTTTGCGGGTAGATAGGGCGCAGGGAAGCCAGGGGCGCGGCACGTCAAAAACACATTACCAGCTGGCAACGCGCTATTACGGCCAACCGCACGAGTCAGGCTGGCCGATAGCTGCCGCCCAAACATGCTATCCGACGACTAATTGGTCAGCTTCATGCACAAAAACCCATAATAGAAACGATTGCGAGGGAAGCCGCTACACCAATTTAAAAAGTCAATAATCCAGAGGTAGCAAAACAACGCGGGCTGCGTTGACGACTCTGAACTTTCCACGGTGGAATTGTTGTAACGTAAGGGCCAATCGTTAGTTTAAGTCGGCATGAAGGGCGTGTTATCTGGAGGCTTGGGCGGCGCATGTCACGTGACAAACGAAGCGGAAACACACCACCACCGGTGCTTCGTTAGCTGCGCCATCTTTGTTTTTATTTCGGGGGTCACAATTTATTCATTGGTTTATGATTTCAAATTACCTATCCGCTCATGAAATTACCAAGGGGGAGTCGGATGAATCATATTTAAAACGCAAATGTTGTACCCTTGATATGAACATGCTCTTTAGAAGGTAGGTACAAGCTCAGACACAGACTAAATAAACAACTTCTTTTTTTTATTTGCTGGACAATTCGCACAACTTTATCTAGCTCCGAACTAAGCAGAGCTTGTGTTATAGGTACAAGATGACTGATATACTTAATATGATAGACTAATCATCATCAGCCCGTACACGTCCACTGCTGAACATAGGCCTCCCCCAAACGACGCGGCGACGCCACGAATAGCGGTCCTGAGCCGCCTCCATCCAACGACTCCCTGCGACCGCTACAATGTCGTCAGTCCATCGAGTGGGAGGTCTTCCCACACTCCGTTTCGCATTGCATCGCGGTCCCCACTCGAGAACCTTTACTCCCCAACGATTATCGGTTCTACGAGCTATATGGCCGGCCCATCGCCACTTCAGCCTGCTAATTCTGAGAGCTATGTCGGTAACTTTGGTTCTTCTACGAATTTCCGTATTCCGGACCCTATCGCGTAGAGAAACTCCGAGCATAGCTCTCTCCATAGCTCGCTGGGTGACTTTGAGCTTATGCACAAGGCCTATGAAGACATCATGGGATCCGATACTACTGTACGTTGCTATGAGGTTTTTCTATAGAATTTACAAAAAAGATATTTGATAAACCATCTATGTATTAATTTGATGCCACGTAATTAATTTCATTTGTAAAGTAAATATTTCCGAGAAATTTATTTACTCAACAACAAAGTGATTATTAGCTGACATCAATCAATACACTGGCTGCAATGATACAAAAACAAGAGAATTATTGTGCCCCTTATCAACGGCAAATTATTTTTCTGTTAAACTGCTGTCTTGACCCTGCCCACGCAATTGATAATAATACTGGCTGCTGCCCGCGCCTTCGTCCGCGTTTTATCGGGATAAAAAATAGCCTATATGTTATTCCAGGTCCCAAACTATACCCATACCAAATTTCAGCCCAATCCGTTTAGTAGTTTTTGCGTGAAAGAGTAACAAATATCCATACATCCATCCATACAAACTTTGACATTTATAATAAATATTAGTAGGATGTGTGTAATAAATAAAGTTGACACCTAAAAGTCTTGGTTGCCTGAAAGAGTTTTAATATAGCTTTCTCTCTTTTTTTAAGCCTTATAATGAAAAATGTAGAGCTGTCAAATGTGACTGATGTACTAAAACATGGTAGGTATAAGAAAACAAGGTATGCTCTTCCGAAACACGATAGTCACGTGGGTGTCTCCAGGCTACGTCATCATCGCCATCGGCGAATGAGAAGACGAATTTGTTTCTTGGTGTTAACAGTAGCGTAAAATCGTAACTCCCCAAGCTTCTGTATGAGTCTAATAAAACTATGTAGTTTTGTATTTACCAATTATTTATCACATTGACTCGTGTTTAACTAACGCTGTTTTGACTGATTTAACAAATATAATTGACGGTTGTAATTTTTTTATTGATTTTTCAATTGATCCTTATCACATTTGTTTCCAAACTTCTACATTTAGTTGAAATGAAATGGCAACTGGCAGTGACGTCACCTGGCGACACTCCCGGAAGAGCAGACCTGTTTTCTTGGATCATGTACTAACATTTTTGTTCCTAATTGACTCCCTTTGGCCATGTTCCTTATAAAGAACTTATAGAATTACAAAGTACATAAATTCCTTTAGTATTATTAATAAAAAACTTATTTACTTATTAATTTTTATAACCAGTTGAGCTACCTGTAGATTGTTTGCAACAACAGTCTGCAGTTCGCTCAATTGTTTCAATTGTGAATACTAAGTTCTTATTTGTTTATGTTATGTGATTGTTATTCTCTTTGTTAATATTTTTTTTAATAACGAATATCAAGGTTGTAAATAATAATCAAACTAAAGTATTTGTTCCGGCACTATCTGTATATTGGTTCTTTGTTTTGCATTCTCATGCAAAAAAACTCGTTGAATATCGTGCAAGTGAATGTAACACAAATAATAAAACATTTTCCCATTGCATTATTATCTAGATTGAAGATAAGAGTGATCGATCTACTTTATTAATTTTACTTGCGGGTCGGCCGTGACTTTTCCGCGTGGAGGCACCTAGTTTTTTGATTAACATAGCTAAGGAACTATCTTGAAGCTTCTAAATTAAACAAAAATTTATAAAATATTAGTTGTAATTTGTCGTTTTGTAAATGAATAATAGATTTTACAAATCCTACTAATGATAAATGTCAAAGTTTGTAAGTACATGTATGGATGTTTGTTACTCTTTCACGCAAAAACTACTTAACTGATTGGGCTCCCCTTGGAGACGAGGCCCTAGGTCCGAGGGGTACCGAGGGTCATCGTGTTTTTCAAAAATTATCTGAGCGACTTGTCGAAGCGATCCAAGAGCTGGTGAGTATCTGGCGCAGCGCATTAGCATTGCCATACAACGGGGCAATCCATCCAGTGTCTTGGGACGCTCCTATCTGACTGGTAATGATATGGACCAGTTGAGCTACCTGTAGATTGTTTGTAACAGTCTGCAGTTCCTTCAATTGTTTCAATTATAAATACTAGTTTTAATTTGTTTCTAATATTTGATTGTAGTTTTCTATGTTAAAAAAGACTTATATACCCAATTAAAAAAGAAACCTAATTTAACGAATATAATAAAAAAATCATGAACTTCTCTATTATCTACACAATGATCAAATCAGAAACATTTCCTAACTCATCACAAGTTGTTTTATATTTACTTAAACCAAATTAATTTATTTTACTCAATAATTATTTTAGTCGTATTGTTAGAATATGTGAAAATCTTTAAATGGCACTTTGATGTTATTACTTTAATCTGTTTAAGTCAGTTTAAGCTATTAATTTTACAATAAAATTGATAGTCACATAAAATAAATACAAATTTACAACCACCTAGCATTTACAATTGATACAGTTAAACTGAGACAGTAGACTGCTGTAAACAAAGCATGTAGAGGTAGCTGTGTAATCTAAACAATAATTACCAGCCGGAAGCTTCTTTTTTATTTATATGGTCGTTGGTAAATCTAAGCTTGGCCAGTTTTTAAATATTAATGATAGAAGTGTAAATAACAATCGCTCTTAAACATTTACATTAATAAACTCGCTTTAGATATTAGAGCCACAGATTTTGTATTTGTTTTTCTAATTGTATTTATTTATTAATACTATGGGATCACAAGGAACACTTAGTCAAGTCAAATACTTAGATTAAATTACATTTCAAAATCACATAACATAGAATCACTTAGACTAAATTACATTTCAAAACCACATAACATAGAATCATTAAAAAAAATAATACAAAAAACTAATTTTAGGTAGCTGCAATAGCATTGTCAGTCAATTTTCTTAACTTATATTCACGGAATCGCGGTTTCATTTGAGGCTTGAGGGTTTTCAATTAATATCCACCTCATGTATTTGATCGGTAAGAATAGTTGAGTTTTTGTAGCACAGTTGATTATTAAAGCATAACAAAGTCAAGTGTCGTGAAATATTGGACACTTATTATGTATGTATGTGGTCTGAGATAATTGTTGACATTCTCTGAAGTCGATAGTGACTCCACACTCGACCTCCCAAAGACTTATCAACGTTCACTCTCGCTAGAAAGATGTCGACTGATGCCATTTATTTATCGTACGTCAATCATCGGTTGAGTAGTTGGCTCGAAACGCAATATGTTCCCTGTTTGTCGATATGCGTGCCTTGGCGCCACTGACGGACCGATAGCCTCGCTAGACCTCACAAGAAGTCTTATGTAGAACGTATAAAGTAGTGAAAATTAAGTGTCGCGATCATGGTTCAGCTGCTATCTGAGGTCACGTCTCATTTTATTACTGACGTATTATTTGTATCGGGGAACATTGAATTTCATGTGGTAGGTGATCATTGTTTCGCAACGATGTCCAGCAATTAATTGTGCAACTGTTCGTCACCCACGACGTTTATTGTATATTCTAATATTCTATATATTGATAGTGTAGTTTATAAGAGTTCGGAAACTATTTGTGAGAAAATATTAGCTATGGGAGAATTTGATATTCAGAATTGTTGCATTCGTCAATGTATCTTCGTTCGCAGCTCTACACCACACTTCCTTACGTGGTACACTTACGGATATTTTGCGCGAAGAGAATTTGAATGGCTATTTGTACGATTTGCGCGAATAAATGACAGAATTACGAATCTCTGGAAATAGGTGTCAGAGTTGCGGATATCTTATAGATAGATAGATAGATAATACTTTATTGCACACTTAACTTGGATGAAATTGGATCCGGATTGATGTCAAAAATTTTGACTTAAACTCCATTCGCCCAAAACTAGGCTGCACAGGATTAGTTTATCTTTTAAAGGGCAATGTATACGCTTCTAAAACAAAACTCCGTGTGAGTTGCAAAAATTATCAATAAATAAATTCAAACAAACTATCAAACATATCCTTTGAAAAAAGGCTTATTACAAAATATACAGATTATCTAGAGGATAAAAAAGTATGGGATGACTTTTGCTCCAACTCGAAAACTAACAACCTAACAAGGTAAAGGTTTCTTGTTCGCTTCTTTACGTTACCTTAAAAAGGTTGAGGTGAACAAAAAATCAAAGTGATCTCTTGATTTCCCTGTTTTACTTATGTAATTTTAATTTTGTGACGTGTCCAAGAGTCCTGTAAGGTCTAAAGGAAATAAAGCACGTTGATATTTGATTTATATTTGATATTTGAAAAGATAGCTTTCCTGCCACGCTAGCAGGGCCATAATCTTGGATTTCCAATTCCATGAAGTTATGAAGTAGACCTTAGCTCTATCTAGAGAAAGTTGCTAGTAGCTCTTATTGTCTTAGGTACACAGACATACATATATACATAGATTCGTGAAATCCTGTTTGCTACGGCGATCCGGCGTAGTATCGCATGTTGCGAAGTTCTACGACATAATAATAATCATCTACCTACTGGGAAAGTAGCGAGAGTGTAGTAGTACTAATTAGGTAGGTAAATTAATAGTAAATACGAGGATCTTTCCTGTTTAATAGTCGAAACCGCAACCTTGAGATGTATGAGAAATTTAGTTTGTTATACAAAAGTGGGTGCGCGTTTAAGTCTTTTGTATGCTAGGCCGGTCTGGTGGCGGAGTCGTAGCATGCGCTACGAAGAACTGCAATAAATTTTTTAACTTCATGGGGGAGGAATGTAGCGGGATAGACAAAAGAGAGATAAACCAAAAGAACGTAAGTAAAATTATCTACACAATGGTCAAATTATCATGATGACATTATAGTCTACAGAGTCTATATATACGTATATATAACGTCTAGTTCTGGCAGATTTTCGCGCTAGTATTATTCGCTCAAATGTCTATTCGCGCAAACATCCCCGACAGAATCTTCAATGTTCGTTAAGTGGGCCCGTACAGTTTTTGTTTCGCATAAAAAACAATGCTTTATTGCAGGAAAAATTACAGTATAGTATAGTAGGTACAGGGAGTTCTTAAAATCTAATTACCGTATCCTGCAATTGGCGGTCTTATCCCTTGCAGAGATTTCTACCAGACAACCATAATTCAAGGCACCTTATTATTTAAGGCTACCTATGAGCTAGCTAGTGTGTAGATTAGAAATTGCAATTATTCAAACTTTTGCTGCAGTCACAAAGTTCTTAAAACCTACATAAGCTTTACTTGCAGAGAACCAGCGATAAGCAAGCGTTTTATCCTCCATGCGTTTACGCTGATATAAACTGATATAAAAGTCAAGTATTTCAGTGAAAATTTTCAACTTGAACTAAGGTATTATTATGTAATCAAGCTCCTCACGAGGGAGCTAATGTGAACACGCATCTTGCAAGTTATCTGTGCAAGAGCCATCTACAGCTAGTTCGACATCGATTATACGTGTTCTACTCGTACCTACTAAAATCGATTATGAACCCGCAAACTGCTTTGGCTGCGGCGACTCAACTAATGTTGTACCTAGGTACACAGAGCTCAGTCTAGGTGACAATGACAACATATGGTCAGCAAGAAATGAATAGAGACTTTGATCAATGCTTGCTATTTTTTATAAACCATTGTATAACTTATATTTTCCTTATTCTTCATTACCGAATATCTGAAAACACAAAAGACTATGAAAGTTGACACAACATCTTTAAATCTTTTCCACGTCTCGTTTTGGATTACATATTTTAATATTTATTTAGCTAACCAATATGATGCCTTAAAAATACAATATAACATAACAATTGTTTGATTGAATATAATAGTTTAAGATCGGAGCGAAGTACAGGATCTACAAGCTCGCCTGGCTGACGCTGCTGACCGATAGGAAAAAGGAAAGAGGAAGCGTCCAATGCGCCTAGAATGAAATTAGCCTGGCGGTCAATTACTCCGAACCCAGTGCGGCTTACTAATGGCATAAGCGTCGTCACCTGAATACGGCACCGCTCATTTATATGCCTTCGGGCATACTCTTTATTGTTCCAAAGATCGGTAATACACCGGAGGACTGCCACTTTATGCTGTAAATCGTTGTCTGTACACGTATCCACGATTAACTGTGTGCTGTGTCCGTAGTCGGTGGGGGCACCGTGTCAGTACAAGCCGACGTTGCGAGTGTGGATCGATGACATCATGTCCGGAATGAACTGGCCACACAGAAAACGTGAGGGTACGTGTTTGATTGACTCTTATTCATCACTCTGCATTCTATCATACGCAAGCGGTGCGGACGATGACGCATAGCCTTTAGAGATCTTATAACGAGCGTTAGGTCAATACGATACAATGGAAGTACTAATACTTCCATTGTATTTATCGTATTCACCTAACGCTCACTATATCTTTAAGATACAAAAACTGGAACACTAATTAATACTTTTAGCTTCCCAACCCAACTCTATTTATCATTGATTCATTATTTATAGCATTTCATTCATTTTGTAGTGCCCGAACGTTTTCATTCATCGTATGTAAATCAACATTTCATTCTTACTAATGCAGAAAAAGGTGCTAAGAATTCCTCTGGGGATTTTATCCATTTATGCGTTTTAGCTTCGCTCTGGGATCTCAGACGAACTCTTGATGTCGGTGGGTTCTTGATACAACTGAATACCTGTTTAGTTACCTATGCAATGCGTTTGAGTGGATTTATCGCGAAATATTAAACTAGGTGGCAATGAAAATGTTCATAGCTTCAAATTTTTTATTACCTGTTAAAACGTGGTGAATATATACTCCTGGGTGAACAGAAATGGACGAAATACTGGAGGAAAAACATCCAATTGCAGCAGTCAGATCCACTGACACAGGAGGTGAACAGTAACAGTAACGGACTAAGGATACTTTCACTGCTACAAGCCAGGTAATGCGTTTCTCCAGTATTTCGTCCATTTCTATTCACCCTGGAGTCTCTATTCACCCCGTTTTACGGCATATAAATTTTGGATGAGGTTTTGGACGTAGCAGTAAGGGGAGGTACCTACAATGATATACCTACTAATCGATTCTCCGTTCATCATGTCATCCGATTTTTTTCAAGAGTGTTGTGCCGACTGTCTCTTTTTGGACGTTAAAACCATGTACAGAAAACAATCGCCATTTCTTCCTGTCATAAATTAACTTCGGCTTGTATGAGTAATCGTTACTTTGTGTGCTCAATATCGGTTCGGAACCAAATAGATTGGTACGTGAGCAGCATAGTGAGAATCGACTATCATAATAACACTTGGTTCGACGAATTTTGTCTAGGTACTGGTGCTGTTGTTGTTGAATTTTTTATTTATAATGATGTCGGCAGAGCGGAAGTGTCGGTGTTGGTTGTAACACTGGTCACGATGCCGTCGGCTGACGACCGGCCACACGGACTAACGGACTAACGCCTCCTATGGCCTGTGGCGCGACCATCTCACTCACATAAGGCACCACATTAATTATAACGCAGGGTGGCAAAGTATCGTGACATTGTACCATAATTATAATATTTATCACAGCTTAGATATATTTTACTTGTAAATATCAATCAATTACGTTTTGGGCGAGCTAGTTCTAAGAGAATAACAAATATCATATACTCGACTGAGAAAATACCTATTTAATTGTGTAAAATGAAATTTATTTACTATGAAAATTAAAACTGGTATTACTAGATACAAATTACAACTACTGAAACAATTGAGCTAGCTGTTGACTGTTCCAAACAATCCAAAGGTAGCCCAAACCTAGTTATAGTGAAGTTTGAAAAGGAATTTGTATTATGTTTATATTATAGTATAATACATTATATGCTGTGAGTAATATATATAATACCTTATATGTTATAAGTCATTAATTGATAACTTAAAAAAACTTTAAGTTTTTAACTTTTGCTGTCAAAAATGAGAGGGCTAAATAAAGCTCTGCGCAAATTAATCCAACGCTGCTACCGCTGCACAAAAATGTTCATTCAAATATAGGCTCAATATTTAGATTCATTTACAGACTGTACAGTGACAAAAGGGCTTCCGACAAGCTTCAAACGAGTGGCCCGCGAGCTATCTGTCATATGATGCCGTGAATATAAAATGCATTTCAATGTTACGAGTTAAAGCCTATATTTGAATGCGCATTTTTATGTTATGCTGAAGCAGTGCGCCTCTAAACTGGGAAAACTACAAAATATAGCGAACTATCTGACCCGCCCGCGGCTACGCCCGCGGGAACTAAGAAAAATATCCTACCATGCATTGTTGTGTTATATTATCGCAGCGTTTTCGATGAAAGCTCCCGGGCCGGGCGGCTTGACTTTTTTCGACACAACCAACAAATATTATCGTTTAGGTACAATAAATCCTCCGAAAAATTTCACTCTGTATATAAGTAGGTATATTTCTATCTACCTAAAGACAACAAACACAAAACAAAAAAGGCCATGGCGGACTTTTTTGTAGTTGAACATAGTGAAAAAATCTATGGCTGAAGTCTATGGAGCGAAAATGCCGTCTATGGACAGTGTTTTTTATGAAAGCGCCTTAGGCGTAGCTAGTATCATGTCTATGAAAGCGCCTGACTTTTTCTGAGACTTCCAACATTTATCGTTATATATCAACCAATTTATACAAAACCTTGATAAAGTATATACCCTAAACCTTTCTTTTGAATCACTCTATCGATTGCTGACCGTATGAAAATCCGTTCAGTAATTTTTTAGTTTATCGGAAACTGACAGAGACTTTGTTTTATAATATATAGCAATAAGAAGAACATAAGATCAGGCGAATATTTTGGTATGTATACTAGAATTAGAAACCTCGTTTATAAAAGTACTTTGGTCGATTTGGTGCCTGGATAAAGAGTGTACGCCGACCATATAGAAACATTTGACAAACATAACCTACGCCTCGCGGATAAAAACCAGCATAAAAACTAAGCAAAATCTGCATCTTGAAAATAAAACAGCTAAACCAATAACCGAGCATTTATAAACGTCCTCTCGCTCAGTTCCGTGGCATAATCAATCTTAATTATAGTCCGGTTTGGTGTTTATTTAATAAAGTACGTGCTACAGTGTAGCCGACATAAGTAATTAAACTGAGATACCCATCGGAAACCAACAGTTGTCGCTCACACCTGCGTTCTTCTTATCCATCTTGAAAACCTTACATTACGTTGTTACCCACGTTGTTATAAGCAAACGCCCCCAAAGTTTTACAACAGTTTAATTGCGCTATTTTACGCTTGTTATTTCCCTACTGATACGTTTTCATAACTAGGTTTTTGGTATTTGCGATATTTTAATTAAGGTCTCTGCATACGGAACGTGTCCTGGACAGATCGGGATATTTTCACGTACAAAAGAATAAACCCTTTCTGGGGGCCTACTCGGAAAAGGAAAATCGAAGTTTCTTTTTCGTGTTCGTGCAAAACCAACTCTTATGTCCATAGCATAAGATTAGCGTTTGCATGAAAAAGAATCAGAAACTTCGATTTCGTTTTTAAGAGTACGGGCCCTGATCCATGCTCCCGTTGCGTGTATTCTACTATACTTTTGTGTAACGATGTTTAAAAACTGTCCCGTACCGTAAGGAACAAGCTAAGAATGTAGACAAAAATCAAAAACAAAATCAAGAATTATTTATTTCCGTAAATACAAATACAATCAATGTAGTATACTACACACACTAAGAAAAGGTCAAATACTTAAAATTAAACACTGACATGGAAATAAAGTAATATTTTTGATTTCCGTCGCTTCAGTATGTAGACTAAAGGAAAGAAGTGACGAAGAAGCATTTAGCCTATTAGGCATTACAGAGACCTTTAGTGTCTGGTCTCGGGAATGACAAAGTTATTGTTCAAACCGGGTGTAACCATTACACACCAAAAAACCCACCACACCTACGATATTTTGTGCAAAAAAACTGAATTCATATAAATTAAATATATTGTTTTCGAAAATTATCATGATTGCTTTTAAAAACCTACGTTATATGCTGTATCTTTGATCTTATGCAATTTTCAACATTTTAATAAATAATATCAAACTACTTATTCTTTCTATTTCCCACCGATCGAGTGAAGCTATCTCTACGACAATTCAAGACAAAGTTTTAATTTTTAATAGTAAGTATTCTACTTTTAGCAAATTAACTTATCAGTATTAATAGTTGCTGTAATTAAAAATAAATAAATCAAAGCATTAAGGTTGCCTGGAAGAAACCGCTTCTAAGCGATAAGGCCGTCCATTGTACTTGTTTATGTTAATGTCTATGTGTTTTATTTGTCTTTAAAGAGTTTTGTATTGTATTGTATTGCATTCTCTTAAACAAAAATAAAAAATAATGCTTCTCCTGAAGAATTTACATCTTTAATGGATACTTGCTAAGGGAAATCAAGCTTTTCTTAGTTTAGGGTGTTGGGGTAAGCAATGTTTTGTAAAATTTTGTGGTACCTAACATAAAACCTATATCGCTCTCTCTAAAAATTAACCTTTACTGCACAAATTTTTAAACTCGCTTCGGTCATAGGTATGATTACTCATTCATTACAAACAAACAAAGTTAACAAATTAATAAAATGTATGAAGATCACCATTTTTATGAGGTAAATTATAAATCCACATGTCACATATACATGACATAATAATTCATTGATATTATCCTTTTTGATATTTTATAACATTGCATGAATTTCGATTTTTTATTACATATGTTTATTGATTATTTATATGTTAATAATGTAATTAGACATGAACTCTTTTGCAGTGCCCTTACAGGGTGCATGTACCTATTGACATAAGCTACCTACTTAGATCTAAGCTGTATAAATGTACATGTAAGCAAAATAAATGAAATATGAAATCCAACAGAATTTAGAAAGCTATGTAATATTTACTTTCTTACGGTTTAAGTAAAGCTCTGATCAGCGGGAATTTCCTAAAGTTCGATTACGAAAATATGATATGTGTCATGCCGACAGTTGATACTCGTCGAAGGGATCAAAATACGTGTTGCTTTGCATGTTAACAGGGGTGCCAAAAATATTATACAACAAAAACAAAAGTTTGAGACTGCAGGTAGTCTAAAACTTCTTTTGTTTTTTTAGATATTATGTGTAAACTTTACTCCTGTATCGGCCATAAATATTTCATGTAAGACCACACACACACACAAACAAAAACTTTGAGAACACTAGATTACATAATAGAATAAATGTCTAAATAAATGCGTGTTGAATACTTTCATAAGTACACAAATCTGTATGACATAAAATTAGCATTTCTGATGCAGAAAATATTCAGAATCAGAATCAATAACTTTATTTCTTTAGGCTTACAAAATAAGAACTTAGACAAGTCAAATTTATACTATAAACATAGTTATTATTATCAAATAAGAAATAAAGTGTTATTGATATTCTCTTCACTTCAATTTTTTGTCCACTAGTGGAAGAAGCAATAATTTATTAAAGAGCTAATAAATTATTGCGATACTTTATATATTAATATTGTTGGTATATTCAAATTAATGTCAATAATGATTCTACAGTAATTATAACGACTATAATTTAAAATATCCTTCTTTAAGTATATTTTAATTATATCGGCTAAACTCATGTTCCCCATTAACATTGACATGAAACTGATGTTAATTGTGATTACAAGCCTCAGACGAGTTAAACATGAGGCAAAAACTGCATGTGAACGGCTATGATTATGATTCTATTCCTCCTATTAACCGTCAATAGTTTACCGACATTTACCCACTGTGCAAAAAAGTTACACAAAGAAGGTGTGAATCCAATGAAGTGTTTCTAATGCAAAAACATAACGAATATGCACCAGTAATTATAGTATAAGTCGTCGTATATTTTTGCAGCTTTTGTTTTGTGTTAGCTGACAAAGAAGATTCTGTTATGAATTTAATATAGTACTTTGATTTTTTCTAATACTTTTGGCCAGCTTCCCTAACTACCAAGCTCTTGTTATGTAAACTGATTCAGTTTTTCTCACTTAAACCTTCTTGTCATACAGACTTAGCACCTAGCCTTAACCACAGATTAGGTAATGTTACTAAGTAACCTTAACCAAGTCTTATGTCCAAGTATCTCTTAAGTCTATTAAGTTTTCTTTTATATGCGTTTCGCTGCTCTACATAATATGTATGTGATTCAGGCACTCAATATGATAACAAGTAAGGAGTTCTGTATTATGTTTTATATTCTGCAATATTGTTTGATATATTATATACAATATTGATATATAGATCGAAATTGTTAGGGTGCAATACTTATGATGGTCATATCTGTGCTAAGCGGCGTTTACTGTTGTCGCCAACCTTGATATAACATATCGTTTAGTATCATTAATCTGATACAACATATATAATTATCTATTAATATATGTTACGTTACCTTTGCAATACACCGCTATCAGTTTACACCAATGTGTTAGTTCTGTATCGGCCCCTATCGACATAGGTACCCGTCTATATAAATGCGACCTTAAGATAATAAACGATGTAAAAATGTACCAATATCGCTTGTATGTTTGTTACTCTTTCACGCAAAAACTATTGAATGAATTTTAATGAATCTTTACAGTAATATACATGAGAATAACACATAGGCTATAATTTATAAAGATGTATTGTGTGAATTGTCCAAAATATAACGATAAGTGTCAAGTGAGAATTAAATAAGCTACTCGAAGTACTAATCCTGCGCCGACGAAGTCGCGGGCATCAGCTAGTGTATTATACAACTGTTTTATGTTTTTTATCTATATAGATAACCGTCAAAAATTTGCTACTGTTTTTAAGCTGAAACAGTTCGTAAAGCGATTCTGTTTAGAGGTGCAGGGTGATCGCTACCCACAATCACAAAACGGCTACGTGTATGCTGGCAACTTGTGACGCTTTAGTTTTTGCCTAATATCACACTAAAATGAAAGTTTAGATGGAACCTTAGAAGTTTGATATTTTTTACGTATATTATCTACTGAACAGATTGACCTGAACCTAGAATCAAACATAGATACTTTTTATGCCATAAAGCAGTTCCCGTGGCATGGAAATAACCTTTAAAAAACCTTTTGAAACGTATCCATAGAATGAATGCGTCCGCGGCCACCGCGGACAGAAACGAGAAGTACATAGGGCTGTTTTAGGTGTTAAATTACCTACCCGCCATTGATTTTTGACTTTTTTTCTTCTACTTTTATCATCCTCACATTGTTATAAATAGTAGTTTATATAAACAAGCATACCTAATTTTGAAACAAAATATTGCTCAAGTGTTATGTATGGATCTATATTGGTTTTCACTGTGTTTAATTGTACTTCTAATTTTTCGACAATATTATTATTTGTGAATGTAATTATTTGCTAATCTAATATTATGAGAACAAAGGCTATAAACATCCTTCTGATTATTATCAGTCATAATATTAACAAAGCAGCATATACATACCAAGTGAACTTAGCTACGCAAGCATGTTTATCGATTTTCTACTTCTTTTTTACTTGGCCTTTAGGGCTTGGGTTTTAGGTGTTAAATTACCTACATGCCATTGATTTTTTGACTTTTTTTCTTCTACTTTTATCATCCTCACATTGTTATGGTTATAAATAGTAGTTTATATAAACAAGCTTACCTAATTTTGAAACAAAATATTGCTCAGGTGTTTTGTATGGATCTACTATAAACTTCCTTCTGATTATGATATCATAATATTAACAAAGCATTATCTACCAAGTAAACTTTGTGACGCAAGCGGGGATAACCGGATGTCCAATTTGCTATCGTCACTGCGAAACTAACTTACTTAAAAATTTAACGCTGTCGCTGTCTAAAGTTCCCAGAGCGCAATGGGTTCTGTGAATAGTTTGCGCTTGAGAGATCATACATTCTATATGAGCAATGGGGATAGTGTTGTAGTTAACGTTACGTTCGCAAGCTGCTAACTTTTTCTTCTTCGTTCAATAAATAATTTGAGTAGTGACAGATTTTGCAAGTTTGATACCTTATAGGTATTACATTCATTTCTTTCCGCGGCTTCGCACATGTTGTTTTTATTGGAACTCTTTAAGGTTATTTCTATCTGATGGGGACTGATTTATGGGATAATAAGAAGCATGTGTTATTCCATGTCTATACCTACATTTATGAAAATTTTATGCAAAATTCAGCCCAATTCGTTCAATAGATTTGGCGTGGGATATCCATACATACAATGCATCCAAACCGTCTCATTTATAATATTAGTGTGATTTGATTAACGAAATTAAGCCGACGTGTTTCAGAATAGAGCCCGAACGTCGCACTGTATTTCCTTAAATTCGTGGAATTATGATCTTGAAATCTTTTATGCCCTTTTCTAGTTCCAACACCCAAAATGCATTCAGCGTTACTTACCAATACAGAATCAGTTAAAATACGTAAAATTAGTTTTCTTATTTAAGTATTTGTGTGCTGGGGTACCAAATCTCTGGATGTACTGGTCGACTTTAGAAAATACTTTTACTACTAGAAATAAAAAATATCCTTGAAAAACAAAGGCAAATTTTTTATCAGGTACTGCCTGATCGAATCCTCGAACAGAAAAGCTAGTGTTAAAAAGTAAAATTATGGTTGTGTAAATACAAAAATGACTAAAATATTGACTCACCCGTTAAAAGGGTATCCAGCAAAAGCTGCATCGTAAGGGTGGTACACCGTGGGGTAAGGCCAGCTCGCTGCGCTGGCTGCTAAATTTTCTTTCAGTTCTATTCCAGCAGCCTGTGGAAAGTAAGAAAAGTTAACAAAAAAGTAGATAGTAACAAAATCTTTCGGTAACAGAAACTATATTCAAATGATGTCATAAAATTATCCTTTACAGTTTCCGGTAGCTTTAACATAATCCATTACGAGAATGGTCCTCGTCGGATTGATTTCTTGATCGATCGTTGTAACGTTTGGTTCTTAACTATTATTATTTAATGGGCAAGATACCAACGCGAGATCATCAATCATCTTTCGTTCGACAAATGTATCTTTGTTTTTATAAAATTGTATGGGGATTGCTGTACTTAGCTTTCTATCATGTCGTGATAAATTATGAATTTTAACATATCTACATATGTTGTGATCAACGAAAATGTGCCGTAAATAAATTTCAATACCCAAGCTTGCAAACGCAAGTTACGCAAACTTATTGATACTTAATTATAAATCGTGGTATGTCAGGGATAAGTGCGTAAAAAGTCAGACGGTCGTTCAGGGTCCAAAAATTTATTACGATGCATTAAAAATAAGTTAGGGGCGAGTCTTAATGCGGTCAGCCAGGATAAATCTATCAAAAGATTTTGTTGTCCAACAACTTCATTGGTGGCCGAATCGAAAATCCGATAATAAATTTTACTCAAGTACGACAGCGTAATCCAGTCGCGCTGTCGTTCTTTGTTGCTACGACCTTTCTGATATAATTCCACTTTTCTGTTACTTCGAATAATCGGTCTAAGCCCGAACGCGAATCTGCAGTTCTATGGGATTTATTATTTTTATTCACAACACTTTAGGTGTCACGTAGCGTATTTAATTAAGAACTCGGATACCTAGCTTAAGCGTTAAGCCGTGTTAGGAATGGACTTGCTGTATGAGCTGAGCAAAATATATTTTTAGAAACAGCTAAGAAAATAAATATTTTTGTAAATTAAATCACAATAATCAATTTAACCTTGGCATTTAATTGATTACTCTGGCTTATAGCGAAATGTTATTGAATCAGCTAGATATAATTAATTGGTGTAACAAATAGATCTACAGATATTCTCTGTATAACATTGATAATTAGTCGGCTAGGTAAGTAATCACGACCATATCATCCCAGCTTGCACAATATGATCTTTATTGACATCAAGATTATGACTTTAATAGAATTTATCTTTAATGCCATAAACATTATCATTTCGGAGCGGGCTATGTATTTTATGGAACGAATAAGTTTAATCCCTTGAGAGAGTTCGTGAACACGCAAACGCAGGTAGCTCGGTATCGCTGTAAGCAGCCGGTTCAAGGCTCGAATTATTATAAATACCTATGTAAAAAATATTATTACATCACTTTTATTGTACACTGACTTAAGCCTCTCCTGACATCCCAATCACATGCAATCTGAACTTGATCGGATGAAGACGATCTCTAGATACTACGGATCTATACGATGAGTAACAAAAAGAACAATTTTTTATTCAGTTGATATACCTATTTTTTTTTTACAATAGTTGCTGCAGTTAGCTTAACTGTTTCAATCGTTGATTCTATTTTTTTTTCTATGCTTTGGCTCTATTTTTCTTTATTAATAAAGTGATTTTACTAAAAGCGTAAGAATATTCTTTTTTAGTTGGTACCATCGCTATATGTCCAATATTGGACGATTTTTGGAAGCAAATCAAGTAAAACCACTAAATCTAAACACTATAAAAATTGCTGGTCTTTATTTTTTCACTCAAATGCAATAATTTATGTAGTTATCTTAAAAATGGACCTGAGTTGATAAACCTAGGTAGCCCAGGAAGGAAGAACTCAACGGTATTGGAGGCATTTTTAAAAGACTGTACAAAATCTAATTATAAGAACTTCTACAACCAAAAACGCAACGAAGAGCATGCTGAAAATAAATTAGTTTGGTGTCCGGTCAATAACAAAACTAAGAAGGAGATAGATAAGAGAAAATATGGACATTGACAACATACTTTTTTACGGTTTTATAGGACTATCACAAATTAAAATTAATGAAGTGTAAAATATAATTAATATTAATTAATGTAACATATTTAATCTTATTTTACTTACCACAAAAACTGTTATAACGCTTAAAATAAAAGAAAACCCATTCCTGTGTGTCAAGCTTAAACGTCAAAATGAAATCATAAATTATAGAAAAAAAGTCGTTAATAAAAAAACTGAAGATGCTATTCACTGTGACGGCGTTCCGAGTTAACACTTTCGCTAGAGATGATGTATGATCATTCCTTTATGAATGATTGAATCATCTGCCGGGACACGTTCATGGGCCCACCTTTTAACACCTTCCTCCTAAAGTTTTACTACACGTCATATATTACGCTCTGTGGCTACTTTTATGTTGTTATGATCATTATCATTCAAAGTCACCCACACGCGCCTTTCAAGCTCACTATAGGGACGGTTTTTATTATTTCGAGCTGTTTTATTGTTTTCAACAGATGATGTTGCCTACAATATTTTTAAGTGTGGTATTTTTATTGGTTATGTTATCAAGAAGAAGATAAATAAACTAAAAAAAACTGCAAAGCGTTTTTTGCAAACCATCATTGTTATTGGGGAGGTTACTATACAAGTTTTCATGGCTAGTCTCCGTTAAGGATGGCTGCAGTGGCTAAAAATACTAAGGATGAGAGTTATTGGATATTTTGGGTACCGGTTATTAGTTGGGTATTTTGTTTCAATACTGCTAGTACCAACTGGTACCCAATAACGTTACAATACTCTATACCTGTCCTGATTTCTACCCAATATATTTCTAACCGATTTGGTTAGAAATACCAAATACTTGTTGCAGCTACATAACTTTACGGGTGAACGGCCCGCTAGTACCTATGCGTAGATGATAGTTAGGTAAATATAGGTATTGAAGTGTTCGATAGTTATTGCTCACGGTCGGTTAGGCGCGATGCTCGGTTTGCACAGTTATTCCCTAGCGGTATGCGTATTTTACAATACCGTTAGATATTTTAGGACCATGCTAACAGGTACTGAGTTAGTTATTGAATACCGGACTCATCTCTAAAAAATACGGATAAGACGATATTATACTAAGATCAATATCTGACTATGGGAATTACTTCTCAAACATTCCTGAAAAAATTGAGAATTTTTTATTTTATTTTAGTAATATGTTTATCGTTCAAGTTCAATAAATGAAGAAGTTTTGTGAACAAAGTTTCAACATAAAAGTTATAAATACATATGTATGGTACACAGGGATGGTAATACATATGTATGTACTCGAAAACTAACAACCTAACCAGGTAAAGGTTTCTTGTTCGCTTCTTTACTTTACCTTAAAAAGATTGAAGTGAACAAAAAATCAAAGTGATCACTTTCATTTCTCTGTTTTACTTATGTAATTTTAATTTTGTGACGTGTCCAAGAGTCCTGTTAGGTCTAAAGGAAATAAATCACTTTGATATTTGATATATGTGTTCAAAAACATATGAACAAAATTACGTTTGATTGGTAAAGTTAGATCATACTTAAGTCAAATATTTTAAGTAGGTAAGTAGTTTTCTTAAGTAGTATTTTGACATAGGATCCTAATTAATTTAACATAATACCTTTTGTGTGGGTCGAACTAACGATAAATTCGTTCTAAGCCCTTGTGTCGACACATAATCTCTCCGATTTGAACGATGATAATGGTATTCCTTTCGAGACGTGAGGTTGCTTTACATTTCAAACTCATTATTAATTCTGATTCTTAACATCTAGTTCTTAAAGTTAGAAGTCTTTATTGACAAAGAAAATAACAATCAAATAATATAAAGAAATTAAACTAGTATTTACAATTGAAACAATTGAGCTAACTGCAGACTGTTGCAAACAATCTACAGATAGCTCAACTGGTCCATATCAATACCAGTCGGAAGCGTCCCCAAGACGCTGGCTGCATTGCCCCGCTGTATGGCAATGCTAATGCGCTGCGCCAGATACTCACCAGCTCTCGGGTGACGCGTCGCTTCGACCAGGCGCTCAGATAATTTTTTGAAATCCCGGAGAGCCTCGGTACCCCACGGACCTAGGGTCTCGACTCCAAGGGGAGCAAATGCGTAGGCTCTGTCGAGACCTGCATATTTGCGCCTCTTGAGATCCTCAGCCAAATCTGCCGCCGAACCAGCCCTCATGGATGTCCTTGAAAGATGGGAAGGCGCAAGTGTGTCGACACATGTAGCGTCCCACACAATAGGCCTCCCCAGCTCCCAAGGGACTAAAGTCATGCCGTCGGGCCTCTTACCATCGTCACGCAACAGGCCATTAGGTTCGAGAATAGCTGGTACGTTAGCGGTGACAAAGGCCTATCGGATGATGTCGTTAAGGCTGGCATGGCGAGATATCCGACCGGCAGCCCTAGTACACGATAATCCCTGATGACCAAGCTAGAAGTTAGTTTTTTAAGTTCCTATGCATTGTTGATACTAGCTAATTAAATTAATTATGTCATAATCAGCATCTAAGTTTTTTATTTTGGGTATTTATATTCAAATCTAATCTTGTTTCATAGTGCGGTTCAAGTATGTATAGAAAAAATTATAATTGCAAAAGTGGCAAGCTAACAAATCTAATTAACGATAAGTTTCCTTGTAAGGAAATGGCCAGACAAGGCTTGTCATGAGACTGCTATTTGATTTATTTAGCAAGAAATAGTTACCACACACATACCGCGGCCTTTCATCGTGTTTTCTTACAAAGAAACTCAAATATTGAGTGCAGTCTAGGCGTGGCATGATAAAAGTCTCGTCTTTGACTGAAATTTCCTATGTTACTTAAACTGACGTTTTGCAATGCAATATGTCCTGATATTATAGGATTCCAAAATGTCAGGCTCGCATCAAACATTTATATGGGATTATAGCTGTAGAATAGAAGAAAAGCAAATATTTGTTCAAAGCATCTCCTTACCGCATTTGAATAAAATGGTGGTTGATCAGCAGCAAGCGCAGGAAAGTAGGCAGCCATGCCAGCCGCCGTGGCAGCGGCCGCGTCCGAGTAAGGCGCGCTGTACATGGAGAGCGGGACTCCGGACGCAAGCCTCTGGTAGTTGAGGAACTCATATTGACAGGAGCAGACGGTCTGCCCTGTGATAGGGTCTTGAAATATAGGGCGGCCGGTGTCGCAGCACCGCGGCGCGGCGGCGGCCGGCGAGCTGGGGCGGGCGGCGCCAGCTGCGCCTCCAGACCCCGCGCTCATGCCAGACTGCGCCGGCGGAGGACTGTTAGAGGCTGTCGATATGGTGCTCTGTAAGTTGCAAATATTTAAAATGCCTTTATGACGCGTTTCGACATTCGCATGGGCGCATTATGAAAACAAAACTAATCAATACAAAAATAAATAGGAGGCCTCCGTTCAGAATTCGCTTTGCAACGACAATCACGTTTATCGGAATACCTGGTATGCTTACATGGTTCAATGTTTCGTACTCGGAAATATGGACCCGACTTTGTTCACTCGATCGAAATAAACTGATGATGATTGGTATGACAGCATTCGTGCCAAATTTTATACAAAGTCAGTTAAAGAATTTAATATTGGAATTAGCATGCATAATGTATGCGAAGATGGATAATAAATGAATATTTAATGATAGTGTGAAAAGGGGTGAGTTTAACGTAAGACCAATCTAGGGCGTGCCCGTGACGTCGTCAGCCGTGACGTTCTGTGCTAATGCTAAGTGACTTTAAATATAAAACGAGTAGAGTAGGATGGATGATCGAACATGTCATTAAAGATTTAATAATTTAAAAAATATACCGTGCATTATATGAATATCCCGTGAATAGGATGACACAGAGCGGATTAATGATTATTGTATGTTAGCGACGAGAAGGCATCTCATTGTTGTCGTAATAGATTTATTCGCCGGACTACCTGGATCGACATCGCGGTTGCAGAACAAACATCCGCTCACGGCCGAGTCGAGCGGAGCAAGAGCCGAATTCAGATCAACCTTTTTTAATTGAGCTTTGTGCGAATTGTACGTGGATAAATAACTTTCTAAATATTTGTCATCGAAATGAAAAATGGTCCCCAGCCGTCCAAACTACATTGTGTTCTGAATGGGATTAGAAACCGAGAAATGCCACCCGAACGGTCTTGATACAACTGTCAGTTTTGAATGGAAATCATAATTAATTCTCCTTTTGAATTCATTGGATATTTTTATTGGATATTTCCGGAATATATTTTATTGACAGTTTCTGTTATCCACCAAACCATGTCTCTTTTTTACAATAAATTAGGCAAAATAGAACGTAAAATTTGGACACTGGTTACAAATTTAGGACAATTTCATAATTATTCATATTAATCTACTACATTTGTACCATTACATTTGTACGATCTGCAAATATTTGTTCGGGGTGTTCTAGTCGTTTTCTGCGTATAATAAAAAATACCTATTTATATAATATATTTTATTATGTACATCAGTTATCTAGTACCCATAACACAAGCTCTGCTTAGCTTGGGACTAGATAATGCTGTGTGAATTGACCAATATTATTTATATATTTATTTGTACATCTGTATGACCTAATCTAATCAAATAGTAAGCCCTGTAACTAAAGAAGTGTTCTTCTTGTTGTGAAGCGCTAATCCTGGTAAAGTGACGTTGCGTTTGACAGAACACTAAGCTGGTGCTGTGACCTATCGTGGACGATGTCGGCTAAAGCAAAGATATGGCTTCAGTGGGCCTAACCCCTCGGAGGGGCAGCAGCGGTGGCCGCTCGACAGTTACACACCCCACATCCCTCCCCTGTTATGCTGCTTGCTCCACCAACGAGGAAAGTTTTAGACGGTACTCGTACACCCAAACAATGCAGCGATAGGCTAAAAACATTTGTTGTGTTAAGGGAATTACTGAGGTAATCCCGAAGCCGTTAAACGTCGAATCCCTGCATTACCTACATTACATACCCAGCATAGTTATTTAATCCTTGCTCGCAAACATTGTACAAAATTATAGTTGTGTTGTGTGTGTCGTGGCTTGCGGGCGGCATACGTTGGGCTTTCGAAGCGTCGCTCATTCGACCTAATGGATATGGCAATAGGGATTATATCGATCTATATGAGGGGAACGGCTGAAATCAACGCCGGTGCTTAAAAGGGATTCAATCCGTTAAAACTGTACAAGTATCTGTTGGATGAAACGTAATATACCTAGGGTTACCTACAGAACGCTGATATTCGGCTGTTGTGGACAATGGCTGAAATTGTGTTTGCGTGTTTTCTGTCCTACAAACGAACGGTCGTGTATTCAGTACCACAGGTTTGCAGCGATCGTTTCGTTTAACGAAACAATGACATTTTAATTTGTCAATATGAATTTATTTGCACACTTCGTTTAAATCAATTGCTTGGGATGTATTGGGTTTCTGGGGTTACTCACAGACAATTATATAATGGGTTAAAATCTACAGCTGCCTATAGTAAAATAATTATGAACTATCCATTAATCATATTGAACTTGACATGTTTATATCTAGTATTAACCATTTCATTAGAGAACTTAAAGGTATCCTCCATTTCAATGTTCCTCATATCGCTGATCCTCCACGCTGGAGTACTCAACCTTGTGAGGGAATAAAATAGAGTACTGCCGGTATACCTCAGCTCCATGCATGCCTGTGTAGATATTGTCTTGCTGTGGAATTAGCTGTGTAGTTTTATTTCATCACCAGTTTTTGTTACTACATACTTGATTTTATTGTTAGTCCATTTAGTATGATTATTATTAAGCTTAGCTGTACACACATATGTTTATGTTGCAATGTAGATTATAATAATTTCTTTGTGTTATCTATCATTTTAGCTGGCATTGTAACGAGTTTTGTGTGCTAAATAAATAAAAAATAAAAACTTATCGTTTATGAACTAACTCAGTTTCAATTGTAAATACTAGCTTAATTTGTATATATTATTTGATTGTTATTTAGGTGTTTAGTGTTATTTAGCTTATATATTATATAGAACTCTTACATTCTTCTATATCTTCATATAGAAGAATGTACATTTGAATGTACTCTTACAGTTTTTTGTAGTATTTGGTTATATAAAAATGAGCACGCACTTTAAGTATTGGTAATGTGTGCTTATTAGATAAAACATACAAAAAAGTTGTCATCATATCCTTTTCAAATATCGGACGGTTGGAGGATTAAAGTGCCGCTGAACCTTATCTCCAGCAGACATCTTTTAAAAAACAAACACGAGAAGTATTCTCTTTTTGTCGTGTTTTTTATAGTAACCCGCAGGATGTGTTAGAGTCGTTAAGCCCTTTTAAGTGTTAAACCATGTAACTGAATATTCGAGCGTATAAGGGGTCCGAACTATTTGTTAAATAATGTAAAAAAGTTAATCTTAGAGAAATCGAACCTAATGACACGAATTTCGTTAAAGACATCAGTCGGGCAAAAAATATCGATGACATGTATCAGCGGACGAGACTTTTGAGGCACACTGACGACATTTTTAGCCGGTTCTTTTGGAAATCATTAAAGTATTGAGTTTACGATACGAATACCTGAACGCTATTTTTTATTTCCCTATTGTTATGTTGTTGGTTTTTGTGATGCATACATTTGCAGTCACCGATTTATAAAGACAATCAAATTGATGTCAAAAAAAAATTAAAGACCTACTTTAAACATGTTGTAAATTTCGTTAAGCAAGCAAAATTAGTAAAACTTAATTTTAAGGCCTCAAAACTTTTAATTTGCTTTTGCTACGATATGCTTATTATTAGTGTTGATTATACACTTGTGCGTGTGCGTGTCTCATAGACACTAAATAAGCAGGCATATGTATCATGTATATAATACCTACTACCTATGTTAAAAGATATGTTTCTACCGTACGTTAGATAGAAGCATACTTTATCGGATAGTGTAACGGGCGCATTAACCTCAATACACCAATCCTAATTTGTCAGGCGATGATTATCAGCCGTGAAATCCAGTTTCTTGACCAAACTGACGTCCTAACCGGTGTACCAAATACATTCTTTGTATTTTGGAACTCAGTATTTATAGGTTGTATTACAGAGAGTATTAGTCTCAAATACAATTATTGCCGACTAGCTTCTGTCCGTAGTTTCACACGCGTTTTGGGTTAAATGTAGCGTATATTTTTTTGTATTTTGTTTATTTGGTATAATTATATTTGTATATGTTATTATAACAATATATTTGATTATAGTAAGACATAAAACTCATAAAGAATATAAAGAAGAACATAAAACTTATAAAGAAACCAAAAAATAACATCGTTTTACTAGGAAAGATAAACGTGGTATAAAATCAATCGAAATACAGGACGCTTCAAAGTCCTGTAACGCTGTAAATGGTGATCTGCGGTCAAATGCATTATAATATAACCATTTCGAAAAAAAAACGCTTACGACTGGTATTGACCAACCGAGCTACCTGTAGATTGTTTGCAACAGTCTGCTATTAGCTCAATTGTTTGTATACTATATAGTATAATATATATAGTATATAATAAATACTAGTTCTAATTAGTTTCTATTATTTGATTATAATTTTCCTTGCAAATAAAGAAAACGTATCGTATCCAAATATAAAATCAATCAATATGCTATATATTGATTGATGTAACTTAGTACCAAAACTTCAACAGGGCTTTATTATATTTGTAGGAAGGTAGGTACTTTACTTACATAGATGCTTACTGCATTGTATGCGTGTGTGATTGCTCTGCTGAGGCACCCGTCTCAATATTAATATTATTTCAGTACATGAACTACATCCATGCAAAATGTCACTATGAAAGGATTTCAGTAATTTTGGCGATGAGAGTTACAAACATCTATCCAAACTATAAAATTAATATTCCAAAAAAAATATTTCCATATGGTCCCAAAATTTGTCGACTTCGACTGGAATTGAACCCGTAACCCTCCCTCAAGGTCCCTCTGGGTTCAAGTGCCGTCGAAGTCGAAAATTTTTGGGAATTTCATTTAAATAATCTTTGAAATTACCCCCAGTGTGAGGTTTTCGCACTATAATAGCAAAAACTTTAACATTCAGATTATTACATGGATCGGTCTCGCTCAACAGAGTAAAAACGAAAGTACTAGACGCTCTCCAACACGCACAAGCCCTTAAATGGAGATGGGCGTGTCACTTAATCCGCTCAAGAGATGAGAGATGGACACACGAGACCACTATCTGGAAAGGCCCCAATGGAAAGAGGAGAAAAGGAAGACCACAAGAAAGATGGCAAGACGTAAGAGAGAAAGTAGAAATAGGCGGAGAAACATGGACACAGAAAAGCAGAAGTTAGAAAAAAATGGCTAAAACCGGCAGAGGCTTTTGCAAATAAGTAGGTATTTTTTAACTTTTTTTTTGTAAAAATGGAAATAATCCGTTAATGTAATAATAAAGGCTTTTATATTTTTATTTTATTATTAGTTTGATGTGTTTTTTTATATACAGCATACAAAAGTCCTATAAAAAATTGTTTTAGTATATAGTATATAAATATATATAAAAAAATTGAATAGGTAGCCGACAATATTCTTTACTCAAGTTAGTTATTAAATAAAATCAAGTGTATATTGCTCTATAAAATATCTACTTGTACACATATTATCATCCAAAACGTAGCAAACCATGCGGTATAGTCCAGCTCATTATCCCACGCTATAACACCCTGCGTTTGTGCCTTGCATGTGAGTGTATTATCGGAAACTCATTTGGCCCGTCAGAATCTAATACGTAAAAAATTTGCTTGAGAGTTGATTGGATTCTTTTATGACAATCTAGAAACTTGTTAGTGCTGTGTAGGCAATCTAATTATTCATTTCTTACATTATAATTACAGTGAGCTGCAGTTCTCAGTCTAGATAAGAACAGCGTGGCGTCACGCAAGCGACCCTAGAAAAGCTAATGCGAATGTTCGCATTCGTTATTTCCTATACTGAAAGCGCTGATTGTCACAGATAAAGATCAATAGTGATGTAGTATGGTTTACAACTAACATTAAAAACACTACGTACGGGCTAAGCGCTTCGTATAAGTATTTAAATATCAACATAAAGTCGTACGGCCACTGCGTTGAAGCGATAACACGATAACGTCACTTTACCTCCTCGAGAAATTGAGAACAGGACTCAGATTTTATAAAGTTGTCATTCATAATCATTAGAGCTGAACGGTTTTTTTTCTAACAAAAGTAAGTGATAAGAACTTTTACCTGACTCAAGTGGGAAGGGGTGATTACTGCAATGCTAAGACGCGGTTGAATTTTTATAGATAAATATCTCAAGTAGTCAAGAAAATTACTACAATCTGTAAAGAATCGTGCGATTCAGTCTAAGCTCTATTGCTATTCGCACTAAGAACAGAAAACTTAGCTAATTAACCAACAGTTTGCCACTTTTTCCTTTGAGCTATCTACGACGTTGCAGGAACGGAATTCTTAATCTCTGCGAATTATAAATAATTGTAGGTGGACGCTTTATTTCTCAGAAAAACGAATGTTACGCTACGCGTTATGAAACTAAGAATGGGTATACCAGCACACCTTTATTAGACTGAGGAACAATTTATTACTATGAAGGAGGTACATATTGATGACCAATTTCCGTAGCGTTTGAAGTTTCTGTTATTTAGTTTGCTTATTTACATAAAATTGTGAGTTTAATTGGACAATTACATGGTAGATCAAAAATCGAGGTCCCTCAGTGTCTATACCGACCGCATCCTGTGTCGAGATATCTGCCCTGATAAGGCCCACCCTCGAAATGCATAATACCCTTAAAGAAATTCACACCTTTTCTAATTAGGATAGTATTAAGGCCGAATAAATTTAAAGGGATCAAAGTTTTATTTTGTTGTATTTAACTATGTTTTAATGGTTTGTAATGATCGCAATTGAATATAAATGAACATCCATGTTAATCAATTTGTTATAAAAACGATAACAGAAACATGTTTTTTTACTTTCGTATTTTCTTATTTCATACATATTGTTATCCGCACCAATGTTTTTTACCTTCATGACTCCAAATTAATTTAAGTTTAAATATTGGTTGACTCTGTGGTATAGGTATGTAGGTAGTAATATCTGGGCTAGTACCGCACCTCTAATTATTAAAACTTTTGTATTAGTATCAAAAGTTGAAAACTATAATATTTTTTATATCTTACCTTTATACCTACTTGGAAAAAAAGAGGAGGTGCCATGTTCGGCTGTTTCTTTCTTTTTTTTTGTCGAATTCTTCATCTACTCGTATGCTAATATTATTAAGAGAAAAGATTAGATTGTTTGTTTACATTGAATAGGCTCAGAAACTAATGAATTGATTTGAAAAGTTATTTCACTGTTGGGAAGCTACACTTACTCCGGGTGAAATAGTTTTTTTTTTTTATTGAATTTTTTTGATAATTCCCGTGCGAAGCCTTGGCCGGCCGCTAGTCATTTATAAACCTATTTGGATGATTATTTTGCAGTTTTATAGAGGATGATCCCGAGTTAGTCCCACTATAATATAGTGTTATTCTGTCATTATATAGTGTTAATCTATCACTATATAGTATTATTCTATCACTATATGGTGTTATTCTATTACTATATGGTGTTATTCTATCACTATGTAGTGTTATACCCGAGGGATTAGTATTTATACTGCATAACTTAGGGAAAGTAAGGGATTCGAAGACAGTTTGTATTTTTTTCAAAACAATTATTTTATCTAGACTTACCTCCATAATACGCGTTCACAAGTATTATAATATAGCGGTAGTGAGGTTAACTGGATGTCTGTGACTGCTTCACGGGTAATTACAATCAGTAATTAGTTTTAATATTTTAAGCGAGTTCAAAATTATCATAAATATGTCCGTATTGTTAGGCGTTATCGGTAACAGCAATCTCAACCGGTATACTTATTTTCCAAAGTTGTTATTTGGCCCAGATCTACCTTGAGTTTAGTTTTAGTACGTTAGTCCTGCTAACGTACTAAAACTATCGTTCGTTATTTATTTAATTAATGCTATTTTAAGAGGTATTTAAGTCTAGTTAAACCTTACTTAGGATTTAAGCCACTATGTACCTAAACCATGTAATATTTTTATCAATAAACGAAAATTACAATTACAAATATTAAAAATGACAAAGTTTCTAAGTATGTTTGTTCCTCTTAACGCAAAAACTACTAAACTGATTGGGCTGAAGTTTGGTATAGGTATAGTTTGGGACCTGGAATAACATATAGACAATTTTTTATCCCGATAAAACGCGAGCGAAGGCCCCAGCAGCAGCAAGTATATATATAATTTTCTCTAGTTTTAGCGCCCTTTCTGATTTAACGCGGCTGAAAGGGATAGAGGTATAAGAAAAAAAGGATGAACGCTTTTGCAGGTTGCAAAAAACAACATTAAAATCACATTATGGGATATATACTGTTTTTTTTTGGCTGTAAATTATTAAGGCATAGTTGTATGCATCATTATCACGGAATAACTGAAGTCACTGGCAAATAAGTTTTATTGGCTGCGTACCAACCCTATACAGATCAGTTTATTTGAAGAAACTTTATTGACAAAGAAAATAACAATCAAATAATATAAACAAATTAAACTAGTATTTACAATTGAAACAATTGAGCTTACTATATTTTCAATCTTTTGCTTTGAAAATTACCAATATAATTTATGTTAACAAAGAAATGAATGAATCCATAAGAAAAACAGATCAGTTACATATATTTTCAGTCTTTTGCTACAAAAATTACCACTACTACCAGTTTCATTTTCGAATGCAGCTCGATCTCTACTTCCCACACTAACGTTACATACACACATAGGTTAATAGAACAACCTTTTTATTATTTTTTAAGTTGACGTGATCCTTAATGCGTTTTGCTCAAAATTTGGGCAAAACTAATATATATAAGAAAATAAATTGCTTCACCTATTTAGAACCCAATATATTTTAGGTCAACAAAGACATGAATGAATCCTTAAGAAAAACTAATAACAATAACAGAAAACAACAAGGTAACAGCAAAGTTATCGCTAAAAACTAAAACACAAACTTTCAACAACGTATAGTCAAATAAATGTATAAAAAGTTTTTTTTTTTAATTTGACTTCAAAAACGATTTCGAGATAAATTAAATGATGAATGAAAGCTTTCAGAAACAAAAATTTTTTCGAGCTTCTGTTTTTTGCTTCGATGATACCAATGTTGTTAAATATTTTCTACCACTATTCCTTGGGTTTGTAAACCTTCCTTGGGTTTTGTATACAAAAAATATCCAGGTTTTGGAATCGGAGTATAGGTAACTAAACTCAGTTCTGAATGCGGACTAAATGGATCAATCATAGAGTGAAAAGTAGGGAATAGCAGCATATAGACTAATTTATTTAACACTAGATTCTGCCTGCGGCTTCGCACGCGCTGTTTCTATGGGAACGTTCTAAGGTTATTTACATCCCATGGGTTATCCCATTTATGGGATAAAAAGTACCCTATGTTTGATCCCAGGTCTAGAGCTACATCAATGAAAAAAATCAATCTGTTCAATTTTGGCGTGAAGAAGTCTATACATCCCTCCATACCAACTATCGCAAAAGTACGGGCTTTTTATAATAACAATAAGTCGTAAAATATGATGTAATAGTTTGCATAAAATTGAATAAAATATATAGTAGTTTGCATAAAATTCAACTTAACAAGATTGTACGAACAAAAACCTGGGGATTTAGGTATCCAGCTGTACAAGTATAATTTGGAAGAACAATCGTCAGCCACAGAATGTCTGTAAATCGATCTGCAATACAATCAACGTGTTTTATGGTCAGGTGAAATATTTTATGTCAAACCGAGCCCAACATTAGGTACGTACTTATAAAGGCGAACGGACCGGACACGTACACGCCTCTACATCGCGCTTTTCGCTTCGCAGAGGAAGTATTTTTATTGTGTTTCATTCAAACAACTCATTCATAAAATTGCAACTCTTTCGAAAGCAACCAGAGAGCCTGTCGACACACTCCATCGAACTCGTAAATGCGGACGACGACGGTTGGTTCACCTACCTGCTTACTTCTCGGGGTCTGAATGCGAAAATGACATTAACTGGGTCGATGGCAATGCTTTTATTGTACTAAATCATTCAAGACGGCGCAAATGGACGGAACGTTGATTTCGCTAATGAAGTTGTTTCGGGTTGTTCGTAAGAGTTATAGGGCCGTGTTATGGAATAAACATGTGCTAGCCGCGGGCGCTTGTCTAATAATAACTGGACCGTTATGCGCTTAATATCCCCGTGACGCGGTCGCAAACATTCCTACACCCATTAAAGACTAAATTAGAAATCTAAGCAATAATCAGGTTCATAAAAGAACAAACTTTGAGCAATTTAAAAATACCTAATCATTTGATACGAGTCATTTAGTTTTACGAGCTTCATAACTTCATGAAGTTTTCCTGTGATTCTTATATGATAAGAACTAGCAGTTCAAATTGTGAACGTTCTTTACTAGGCCCCATATTTTTGTCATAATAGCTTTATTAAAATTTAGATGAGGCACTTTGAAAATAAGTTATACCAAAGTGTTAAAGATACAGTTTCCACGCAAGTGTTTTTATTAGTGCATCAATTGTTGTGTCAGGTTGTTTAGATGCCTAGGGTGGAGAGTGCTCCGGCGAAATTTGAATTATCGGTTAAATTCAGTTACCAATAAAGCGGTGGCGATTCAAAACATCCCGTGTGTTTCCCGCGCGAGGCTTTACGACCCTCCCTGTCGTTGCCCACTAATCGACAACTGTGTTACCAAAATAACCCCGCACAAAATTACCGACCTCGCGATTTTAATGTGCTGTTATTAAATTCTATTTCGTTGAAACGGAAGAGGATTTTATCCATCGTTAACTTGTTAACTACTTTCAAACTTTGGTGAAAAATTTGGCTTGAGCTCCTGAATGTGCCCCATCACAATAAGATTGAATGGCCATTTGTGGCACTTCGATTTCTATTCGTTGCTGATAGATTCTTTCCAGAGTAGTAAATTCAGGTTTTATAGTTCAGCGTAAAGTTTCTATTGCCAGGTTAATGCATGCATATTTAGGTACTTATAAATAATATAAATACAAAGAAAATTGCAATTAGTATTTACAATTCAAACAGACAGTTTCAGACTGTTGCAAACAACCTAGAGGTAGAACGAAAAAAATACTACAAAGTACCAAAATACTACAAAGTACCAAAATTCTACCAATTCTTGCCAGTCTGGTGTGTTAACTCTTACGAATTGCGGAGGTGGTGATGTGTCAGGGCAACCGACGAGGTGCGAACGTATGATATGTGAACATTTTCTCTGCCCAAGTGGGTGCTACATCGCCTAATTGTGAAACATGTGTATTTTAAGTTCACTATGGTTGTTAAGTTTCACGACCGCGCGACCTGAACTGTCTGATTAGGATTGCTAATGAAAGATGTGTGATTTTGACGCGACCGAATCGCTTTTAAACTTGTACAGTCAGCACAGTATTCTAATGGAACTGACATTGTCGCGCCTTAAACAACATAAACATATGTGTCTCTATCTCGTCTGTAAAAAAATATGAATTTATGTCAGTTATATATATATCTTAAGTTTAAGAATTAATATATATCTTAAGTTTAAGAATTGTATTTTAGGAAGTTATTGTTTTGAGTCAGGGCGCTATGTCGCTCATTAGGGGAAGTTTATGTCCAACTGTGTATAAATAAAGACTGTTATGATGAAGCTTCTTTCTATTATGATTAGATATTTCGCAATGAGAGTTGCTAGTATAATCAAATTATGACATTTAGATTGTTAGCTACAGTCTGCTCTTAGCTCAACTTCTGTTTATTCTTTAATTTTATCTTTGTTCATAAAACTTTACCAAATTGTTATTATTTATATTTAAACTTCCAAAAAAATTACAGTTAAATAATATAAAATCAAATAAGAACTAGAATTTACTACTGAAACAGTCGAGATAAATGCAGACTATTGCAAATAATCTGGAGGTAGCTCAACTGGTCCATTTTAATACCAGTCGAAAGTGTCTCCGAGGTACTTGCTGCATTGCCCTGCTGTATGGTAATGGTGATGAGCAGCGCTACATACACACCAATTTTCGGAATACGCGTCGTTTCATCTTTTTTTACCAGAGCGTCTAGTGGACAATCGAAAAAAAAGGATTACCCTTTTTTTCGATTGTCAATGCTTTTTTTAGATGTCACTATATTTCAATTTCTGTAGGTAACAGCAAAATCTGATGTCACAACTCTACATATTCATTATCATCAGCCCATACACGTCCACTGCTGGACATAGGCCTCCCCCGTACGACGCCACAAATAGCGGTCCCGAGCCGCCTCCATCCATCGACTCTCTGCGACCGCTACGATGTCGTCAGTCCATCGAGTGGATGGTCTCCCATGTAGGGGGGGATTTGCCATAATCACCACGCTTGGCAGGCGGATTGGTGATCGCAGTGTTGGTGTTTAAAAATACTCAGACGGAAGCTGCTGCCCTTCCTCTGGTAGTTTCCCTTAATCGGCTCTTACGACATCCACGGGTTGAGTTGGAGGGGTCGATATTCGTACGCCGCGGCCCCACGGCAAATACATATTATTGCGGCACTCTACATATTATGTGTAGGTAATTATGCCAGTATGTCATTGTGTTACGTTGGTCAATGTACTGACAAATTCAATTTATCGTAATGTGGTACTCCAGTGTGATAAGCACCTACTATGATAATGTATTATATATTAGCGGGCATATTTTCACCGGGAGCATTCCTCTGTTATAAAAAAGTTGGATTTTATGTATGACAATTAGGAATATAAATGAAGAGCATTTATCTGAAGTCAAATAAGTTGTTTTTACAATGTCAAGTTAAAAGGTCATACTGCTGACCGTGGCAATTATAGAATAATGAATTCGTCAAACCACGGTAGTTTTATAGTTAAATACTATACAAATTGTATCATGACAGGCTTGCGTACTGTTTCTAATGCTCCGTTCTTTTTCCTCACTGATATGGCCCGTACTTTCTCGTAAAAGTCGAAGAGTTCCTATTTCGTTTTCGTGCAAACGCTGATCTTATACAAGCGACATAAGAGTTTGTTTTGCACGAAAACGAGTATCAGTAACCTCGATTTTCCTATTCCGAGTAGGCTCCCTGAACTGTTAATACATTACATACTAAATTTCCCGGTGGTGAAGGGTTTAATAACATTTGTAGATTTCTGAGAAATCAATAAATTCTATTTGTTGAAAAATTTAACCAACATAAAACTGCCGTATTTAAAACTTAATCAAAAAGAAAGACACGTATCACTTGCAATATTTAAAACAAGTAGGATCAAAGTAGAACAAAAGAAAACTTGGTATTGCTCTGTATCTTGTTGACATGTTACGCGCGTTAATTTTTTTCAGTACATACGCACTAAATGTGTTTTTATTTTGAATTTCAAGCTGCGGTAGTTACTTAAATATTCAAGCGGGAAAAAGCACGGACAGAGTGAGACTGTAGGGGTTTAACCCTAATAAATAACCTAACCTTAACAGAAACTTATTACAGCATACCCATTTGTAGAAAAATTGTTATTTGTTCAACCTTAAAGCAAAGATGTTTCTTGTTGAAAGTGCCAATATTAAATCCCGAGCTAGTAGTTAATAATATAGGTAGAGTGACGAGCGTAGCGAGTGGCTAAAATTTATTACTGAAACAGAATAAATTTTTCCCGTTAGAAATTTTGCTCAACTAGCAAGAAAATATTTTGTGTGGATGAATTTTAAATGAATATTTAGATTAATAATTGATTAGAGATACAGGACGAATAAAGTACCAATCAGGATGATTCATCAAGGAGGCGTTTTTTTAAGAACAAACTGGAAAAAGATGCTTTTTACGTGGGTTATTTATTTATTCGGTTAATGCGTTTTTAAGATATATTTCGTCGGCAAACACGTATAATTTTTTTTGAGTAATGGGTATGAATTTGGAACCTGAAAATATGTACATATGTTAACATAAGGAAATGTTAACCAAGGGGACTCGAACTAAGATATCTAATTCGATTTGTTTGAATTTGGTAAAACTTTAACCTTTTCAGCTAACAGGGTTATAATCAGTTGCTTTCGTTTAGTTAGAGATACATAACGTATAAAGTAGAGTAAGATAGTGTGTTTTTTTTTACCTCACTTATTGAGTTGAAAATTCTCGTCTCAAGTCTCACAACAGCAAATATATGTTTTTTTTTCGTGTCTCTTAAATCTTTCGCTAGCTCAGAAGTCTACTTTAAAACCACTCGCTACGCTCGTGACTCTACTCTAGACTACTTAGCTAGCTCGGGATTTAATAACGGCAAGATCAATAAAAAATCGGTTTACTCTCTTACTAAACAAATAACTATTGTTTTATTGTGCTAATATAATCGGCAATGTCAATATTCAAATCTACAAATGTCACGGTTTTGAAAAAAAGGGAGAGCTAACGACCTGTTTTGTTCTCTCTTAAAATCAATCCAGTATGGGTACTCAAACTCTTGTGCAAAGTACGAAAGTACGATACGATACACGCACACTTTTTTAATCCGGTTTTTATTACACAGTGTTCCGTCGCTGCTCGCCGTAACGAAAGACTACGAAATTTAGTGTAACAGTGTGAGCAGCGTTTTTAAAATTTCGAAGAATTTAATTAAGCTTTCCGAGAAGCAAGGTTTCATTCACCTATCTTGTGAGGGTGACCGGGAAAGAACGCTGCGCGCCCGCGCAGCTCAAGGAGTATCAAATTCACAGTTCTTATTCCATAAAAAATAAAATAATCTCACTTTTGTTTTATTGGAATGATTAACAAGGTTCAATTAAACACGGGACTAAACATAAAAAACTGGAAACAGGTGAACATTTTTTGTTTAAATTAATTTTAAAACTGACTGATTATGGAGAACAATAGCGTAGGTACCTTGGCACAATTTACTTATGCCTTTGCTTTTATTAGGCAGGCACGCTTAATTAAAGTCAAAAGGGGCACCAGAATTACGAATCGAAACAAAAAGGGGTCAGTAGGCGACGGTTGAGCGCAAACTGCAAAAATAATAAAGATTGTTCGTTCATGGCTCAATATGAAGTTAAATGAATGGTACTGCTTTCTTTCTCTGTTTATGGTCCAGGGGTCGCACTCGCGAGACCATAACGCGCAGGTACCTGCGCGGTTTCGCGACCAGTGGACCTCATTCGATGTGCCTCGCTTCTCGGCAATAAGCTGTCGATTTGAACCTTTATTTACTCAGAATATAAACCACGCGGATAGTTACGGTGAGACTTGTAGCTGCGAATTAAACAGTTGAAAATGACGCTTTCGCGATCGCTCGTCTTAGGTCAGGTTTTACACTGACCTCATGTGTCTCAGTTACCTACCTATCCACGACTATAATTTCAACCACATCGCAGTAATCGATTGTTACAATGTTGGAAACAATTGCAGTTGGTTGTTCTCAAATGAAATAGGTGATACTATAGTGTCGCAAATAATCAGACTATACCTACAAACTGACAAGTTCACAAAATGTCGTCGCCATTTTAATGTTTATATATCTACAGAACGACAATCTAGTTCAAATGGATCAATCACTGGCAATGATCTATTCTCTTCTTCATCATACTCTTCATTTCTGAAGGTCGTGCCCGTTTTGGAAAGTCTTTGTCGAGGAGTCACTGGTAGCCTCGTAATCTCCTTCACATGTCAGACCAGCGGCTGAGTGATCGCCTTCATGGTCTTTCCCATCCATTTTGCCAGCTACAACTAGTTTCTCTAGGTTTCCTCTAATTAAAACGAGGCTCCCTACCATCTGCTACCAGCGTTCTCAGCTACTTTGGTCATTTAATGTTCAGCTGCTTGAGAAAAAAATTTGGTTGTTTTGGCTGTCCAGGGTAACCGCAGCATTCTCGTCAAGCACCACATTTCGAAGACATCTATCTTTTACTATATGCTGCCCGGATCGTCCAGGATTCGGAGACATATAAAAATATACATAATGTCAGCGTTCGGACTAGTCTCGTTTTAGTCACAATGGAGACTTTTCTATCCTGCGAAATGCTTGTCAGCTTACTCATTGTAACTTTGGCTATTTGAGTGCGTCTTCTAATTACTCTTTCGCATCCTCCCTGGTCATTGACGATCATCGACTCCAGGTATATGAACTCCTTAACGAACTCTAGGTCTGACAGCTCGTCGGTACTGTCGAGTTGTCTAGCTCTATCTATCCGCATGACTTTGGCTATCGAAAGCTTGACCAGTTCACTTTCCTCCTCGCCAGTTCAGCTAATTCGTGCTTTGATCATGCAACAATGATCTGTTACATTACATATCAAATAATACTTAGTATTGCATATACACTTGACGCATTCAGTCTCATCTCAGTGTATAAAGTGTGAAGTTTATCATGTACGACATGGGCACTCAATGTGTTAATATTTTAGTTTGTCGCGTTCATGCTAGTGGTAAGTTTAGTAATTTATTTTGTAAGCACATAAGGTGTTTTTTTTTGCAGCTTTTCAGTTGTCCAGAAGTATTAACTCAGGTATATTATTTATTTATCTATTTCCGAACAAAAATAAATAGTCAATAATAAAAAAACTTTAAGATTTAATAAATATATCCTACGTTTATTCGGAAAAGAGAGAGAGTGGATTTCCCTCATGGAAAGACCAGCCTGGCGGCAGCATTACGTTATTTCAGTAATTTTAGTGTATTGTCATCAGAACTGAACAGAACAAGCATGCAAAATATCAAGGTTCTGTGCTGTGCGGTTCAAAGACTTACTAGATTTGATTAAAATGTACACATACGTCAAACATACATATGTACATAAATGTGAAGTCTCAAAAAATAAAGCTTGTAAAAGAAGTAACTTATGATCGAAAATCCAAATGGGTAAAACCACGTTAATTATACGATATAGGTCAGTAAAACCGAACAATCCGAACTAGTTGTTTATTTGTGTACGTAAAGTGATGCCACTCGAGGTTTAGTGAGTCTTGGCTCTTAAAACGTACGATACAACGCAGCTTAAACGTTTACAGCCCATTCTTGTTCTTAATTGCTATTTAAATAAAAACGTACCATGAAAGCAATGCAACCTTTCTGCTATGAAAAACGAACACTGCAAGGGTAAGTAAGCGAGTGTGTTTAATTTTAAAGTCGAGGTACGGGTAATAAGAATATAGTGTTATGGACTCGAATAGACGGTGATTATTGCTTGAGCGCGATCGAACTTGAGAACCCGTTAATGAGATATCGTTGAGCCTGTCGCTGTCGCCTGAACTTGGCTCCCAAACGGAGAAATAATGAGGATAATCCCAAGCAGAGGGAGTGGACCGGGTATATGGGACTCTTATCACAAGAGATAGCTAAAGTAGACCGAACACGCACTCGCTTGCTGTTCCAATCATTTTATTACATTATCTTTATTATTAGCATTGGACGGGTTACTCACGATTCGCTTTGATTATAGCATATTGCATATTGAACACAATTGATAAATTCAATGACTGCAATATTATATTAATAAAACAGTATGAAATTTAATAAACTCTTATCGGATAACAAAATAAGGGTGACAGTAAATCTAATAAGTTATTAATGAATCCCACGCACTCGAGATAATGTTTTAGAAATAATAATTGATCACGGTTCTAGTTAGTTATAAATTACTTTTATTTCTTTTTTTTTCACATGTTGCATTACCTGGTTTGTGCTCATATACGCACCAATTATAAAAGTTACCTATCTACTACGACTAATAAAGACCATTGTAGATACCTACTATACATGATAATTAATTTTTTAATGTAATTTTTTCAACTTCGATAATATGGCGATAATTAATTTTTCTGGAGGTACCAGGGAAGGTCTCTTCCCAGCTGTGTGACAATAACGCAAATTGTAATATAGTAGGTGAATCACCCGCCGGCAAGCCATGCTTAGATCGGACGGTCCGTGACTAGTGTTGCAGGGAGGAACCTACTAACACATTGTGTGCGACGACGCACACGCTCTTGTTGTAGTGCACGTAGCGCAGAGACGCGGTAATTTTTTATTGGTAATGGTCGAGCGTTGACCACCATCTCACTTAAGTAGTGAAGATGTGGCCTAAGTAAAGATGTGACCTAAGTGAAGGTGTGACCTAAGTGAAGATGTGGCATGAGATGGAGCACGATGCAGTTTGAATTGCGGAAGCTTAACAGTGAACGCGTTAATAGGCGAGCAGAGTCCTTATGAATAATATGACCCATTATTATAATAATTAAGAAATAGAAAACAATTTTATGTGACTTTGGCGACTGTAACACAGAATCTTGATTTTCTATATGCCTAATTGATGTACGGAACAGGTAAATAACCAACCTGATGATGAGTTGTATGACCAAAACATTTCTTATGTACATATAAAATACTAGTTGCTGCCCGTGGCTTTGCACGCGCTTTTCCAGTACCCTATGTCCTTCTCGGGGATACCACCTACCTCCCTGCCAAATGTAATTAAGATCCATTCAGTAGTTTTGGCGTGATAACGTGACAGACAGAGTTACTTTCACATTTATAATATTAGTAAGGAAGTAAGGATAATGCGGTCTTGCCTATATAAAGTGCTTTGAGCTGACGGTCAAATAAATTCATAACGCATGTATGTAATTCCACTGGCAACCATGCCGTTCACTTGAACGGTATGGTTGCCAGTGGAATTCGCGAAACAGCAATACTGCATGATGGCAGCTATAGGCATGGTCACAATCTGGTTTTATACCGATGGTATAAAGATAAAAAAAATATGAATAATGCTAGACCATTCATACAGCATTATCTAGTCCCAAAATAAACAGGGCCCGATTTCTGCTGTGCTGACCGATTGCTTTAACTTGACTATGATATCAATCGTGTTTTAGTTACAAGACAAATTACCTAATATTTTACATAACAAGCTAAGTTTACATCTAAAAAAAATTATGGTTATCGGTTTCGTTAATTATAGATAGGCTAAAAAAAGTTTTGACATAAAAATAATCTGATAATTGTTATCAGCTAACCTATGCAGTAAAGTTTCAAGTCCTAATATTAATTAACATATGGTCGAAGCGACGCGTGACCCGAGAGCTGGTGAGTATCTGGCGCAGCGCATTAGCATTGCCATACAGCTGGGCAATGCAGCCAGCGTCTTGCGGACGCTTCCGACTGGTATAGATATGGACCAGTTGACCTATCCGTAGATTATTCGCAACAGTCTGCAGTTAACTCAATTGTTTCAATTGTAAATACTAGTTTATTTTCTTTATATTATTTGATTGTTATTTTCTTTGTCAATAAAGATATAATATAAATAACATATGACTACCTATATTATTTATGTTAATATTAAATTGTTTTGCTAATTATGTATCTGTACTTTTTACTACTAATTTAATCTCGGAAGGTTAATCGTGTGCTTAAATCCTTTTATTTACTTTCTGTAATTATTTTTCTTTGAAAAATAAAGAAGGAAGCCAGACACTCTTGTTCCAAGTACTGAAAAGCACTCTGTGTTTTGGTAGGTATTATATGGATAATGTACATATATCTAAGATAATAATTTTAAAGAGCGCCGGATATACGGAAAAATCCCAGAAAGACACTGTGACCCTTCAATTGTTTTTTTGCTAATTAAATTTATTGTTATGATATCATATTCCCGTTAGAAAAAAAACATGAACAAGGACAGCCTTATGTAAAATGTTATATGTAGCTATGCATAGTAAGGTGAGTACTTGCATAAATTAATTTGACAAAATAAAATAAAAAAAAAACAATGTCTACTAAATATCTACCGAATTAATCACGAAATCGAAATACAAGCAAATATTTTAGAGATATAAGTTGAATTCTTATCATGCTTGTGATCTCATAAATTTTAGCATACGTTTGGTGTAATAAATTAATTGTAAATTTTAAATAAAGTAAACCAACAGTCAGCTTATAATGTGGTTTATAATATCGATAAAGTGTACAATGTTGATAAATAAGTAATGTGTATATTTAATAGCTTTTCATAAGTTAGTAGTTAAACACAGATTACATTTGTAAAGGCTAATCGAATTGGTTTCCGATAGTTTATGCTTTATTCAAACAATAATAAGAAATACATACTTATAGGAAACAATCTAAGAGTATAAAGTAAAGGTTATTAATGTAACTTCTTTGATTAAAGGTATGATAAATTACAGAAAATAATAAGAAAACTGTTTTAGATTGATATCGTAGTTTTTAATAGGCATTTAAATGTACTTGCAAGAGAAATTAATTTTCTAATTGACCAACACAATATATACTATGTAAACATACCAATAGTTTGAATAAATTTAGGTAGGTATTCGTCAAAATATGATTGGAATTATTTGAACTACGCGGTAAATTTTGAATCGCTATGGGCTTTTAAAAAAATAAAAAGTTTTGAATAAGTTTTGGTGTAAAAACTCACCTGATTTGGAGGAGATCCTCTGAAGGCAAATTGCGACGTCATTTTTGTAATAAATAGTCTAAGAAACTAATAAGAATCACAGAAGAACAAGTTCAAGTCACTTGGGGCACAGTTCACAGTAGCATGATGTGTCGCGGAGGCGCGCTCTAGTTCCAAGACGCGAGGTGAGGCGGGAGCCGGTGCATCCTCCGGAGGATCGGAAGTCGGCGAGGAGTTCACGAGAGTCGGATGCACTCGCGGTAGCAGCGCGGCCGTGCGAATATCGATTGTGCGTCGGTGCAGAGTCAGAGTGGCAGCGGGCTGCGGAGCGTCACAGGAGCGGAGCGAGCCGCGTGGTGCAGCGGGCGCGTGGTCGCGCGCGCGGCGGCAGTGGGTAATGCGGTAGCTGCCCGCCAGGTGATAGTAATTGGCGCCGCCGTCCTTCTCTCGCGTCGTCCGTCCTGCTCGGCGCGCACACGCACACTCGCCTCTGTGTGCGTGTTGCTCGCACACCGCTCCTTCTTTTCACGCTCGCGTCGCCGTTTGACCCCGCGCCGCCGCCGCCGTCGTCGTCGCTCTCGATTTTTGCGGTGCGGTGGGTGGCGCCCGCCACAGGGACGGCCCGCGCGGTGGGGGCGATCGGAGGTGGGGGTAGATGCACTCCTTTTTTAAAGCTTCTCTTTCTTTTCTCGTATTTTTTATGTCAGTACTGGTACGAAGCGGTCTCTTTTATTTAATTTTATACTTATATTATTTTGTGATAATTAACAGTGACGATGCGCACAACGAGCGGGTTTGCCGAAGCGTTGACTTAATGATAGCTTTGCATTTGATTAAAGGCAACCACGACATTTGTATTTTTGTTTTTAATCATTTCAAATTGTAATGTTGTTTGTGCCGGCCTTATGTGAACAGTACGTAGAGCCTGAGGTTGTCGTTTGCAACCGGTTGTTTGGCTTATACCTCTAGATGTAGAATAGGTAGACGCAGCTTGTCCTGGTGGAATAAAGACATGTCAGTAGTCATTTGAATGTGTTTCTCCCAACTGTGTTTGTAAATCGACGTACTCACTAACCGAGGGATTATTAAGCTCTTAAATGATATCCGTAGTATGTAGTTTATTAAGATGTATGTGTTTAATTTATCATTACCTCACATAGTGGCTATCAAAATTGTACCTAGATAATCATACTATATTTTTTCAGTTGTAGTTTAATGCCTATTCAATTACGCCCCGTAGATTTTAAATTATGTTTAACTATTTTGTGAAGAATAACTACGAAATAATAACAATGTTTTTATTTAATTTTTTCATAGTTGTTTGGGGAAGGTAATCCAAACTGAAATGTATTTATTTTCATTGACAACTATATCTATTTCTATCACTTCGAAGATCATTAATTGCAAAAAAAAAATCTTATTCATTTTAATTGTTTAGTATGTTTAACATTTATGTTTTACTACCCAATAGAGTATACGTGAAGAACTGTTTGTAAATTAACTTGCCCGAGGTAATCAGAAAATTGAAAAAAGAGCTACCTACAAAAGAAACGTTTGTTCGTTACAAATTATCAAATGATAAAATAACATCGCTTCTATCGAAATAAAAAGCGCAACGCCGCCGATCGATCTGTTCCCCTCTTCTTTCTTATCGCGCGAATATTTCACACTGAACGCATACCGACCGAAAAAACTCACACAGATATAAAATATTCAAACGGTATAACATAAAATAAATTATCTTAGGTGAGCGTGAGATTGTGTGCGTGGCCCCCTCCCCTGGGCGGGCCGGCGGCGAGCGACCAATGGGGGCGGCCGGCGCGCGTCGGTCGCCGGCTGCGCGGCACTCTACGTGGCGCGTTTACCGCTAGCGCACGTCGGTGTCCATCTATTTATCTAGGACTCGCACACTCGCCACACTGACTCTTAGGGTCTCTTCTGTAGTGCCCAACAAAGTTATCCCTCAAGACTACCCTGTACCATTAATTAACTTAAAATTGACTTATCAATAAAAAATTAACTAAATGTACACCAGTGTCCAGTTGACCAGTGTGAGAGTATTTAAAATTAAATAGGATGATAACGATTTTCTTTTAATAATCAATATAACGTGATTATTAAAAAAAATCGTATCCTAATATTTTTCGTCTATATCCTAATATTTTTTCCATTAGGTACATATTTCGAAATAAAAAGAGGTTTTTGTCCAACATTGGGATAAATACATTTAAAAATAATAATAAATATTTCTAACTATAAGTCTTTCCAACCATATTTTAAAATTTTAAAAGTTATTTGGGCCAGCCATAAAAATACTCATTACCCTAATTGAAGTGTCATATTTAGGTACCTAAAAACACATCCCACTTTAAAAATGGCTCGTAAAACAACCAATGGCAAACTCTGCAATCACCTTAATAACGAAGACAGCATCAAAATATTTCACACTACAAGATGAGTTAATTGCTTTTTCTATTTTAAAAAGTTAGACCATACACAAAAGAGGAAGTCATGACGGATGATACATCTGTTAGCTTCAAAAGGATGTAACGAAAAAAAAATCGCAGGCACAAGAAATGTTCAACGGTAACTTAAATGTCTGCAATTTAAACAGTTTGCCTTTTTTATCAGATTTATTAAGGTGTTACTTAAAAAGGATTATTTATTTTTCTTTGAAATGTAATCCTCATATTCCTACCCTTATTATACATTAAATACCTACCCATCTTCATATAAATAAAGATTATCAGCCAATTCATTTAAAAGAGTCAGCAAAGAACGACAACTATATTGCTCCAGGATCTAATAATAGTAAGGTATTATAAATTAATTAAAAAATAATATTATTTAATAACATAGTATTTGTTTTAATATAAAAACTTTATTTGACAATTCCGCCGACATGACATGGGCCGTGGGGCCGCGGCGTACGAATATCGACCCCTCCAACTCAACCTGTGGATATCGTAAGAGCCGACTAAGGGAACCTACCAGAGGAAGGGCAGCAGCTTCCTTCTGAGTATTTTTAAACACCAACACTGCGATCACCAATCCGCCTGCCAAGCGTGGTGATTATGGCAAATCCCCCCCTACATGGGAGACCATCCACTCGGATGGACCGACGACATCGTAGCCGTCGCAGGGAGTCGATAGATGGAGGCGGCTAAGGACCGCTATTTGTGGCGTCGTACGGGGGAGGCCTATGTCCAGCAGTGGACGTGTATGGGCTGATGATGATGATGATGATGATGATTTGACAATTCCCAGCCAAAACATAAAAATAAGGCATATTTACAAAGAAAATAACAATCAAATAATTTAAACGAATTAAACTAGTATTTACAATTGAAACAATTGAGCTAACTGCAGACTGTTGCAAAACAATCTACAGGTAGCACAACTTGTGCATAAGAATACCAGTCGAAGCGGTGATTGAGATCAATCAAAGCAATTTGATTGATCTCTATTTGAAAATGGTCGGTATATTTTGAAAAGCGATTTCATAGGTAAAAACTCTTTTCACACTCTTCACGTAAATGGAAAGAACAAGTGATGCCCTATTAGCTGAAAAACGTAAATAATTTACCAAATTCAAACAAATCGAATGCGATCTCTTAGTTCGGGTCTCCTCGTTCAACATTTCTATACATATTTTGAGGTATCTAACTCAAAACATATTACTCCCGAGGGAATAATGAGATTGAATTTGGAACATCAAAGTATGCGTGATTTTTTTTATTAAGGGGATCCGTAAAACGAGTTCCTCCTTGATATTCGAGCTTCGAAGTTCGTTCAAAAGGCAGAATAAAAACTAATGATACGCAACACGCTACCAAACTTTCACTTTTTCTAGCATAAAGTGGGAAAAGTGGAGTATATATTCTCCTTCTGTATAAAGCTGTCTTGGTCTCAGGCATGATTACTCGTAAATCCTAATCGCACTCAGAGTTCTAGTAACTGCCTCGCTTCGCTCGTGAGTTATTCTACAATCATGAGTTGCCCTCTGGATTCAATGACGACATTGACGTAAGACACTGCTTTACACACTCGGTGAATAATCTACTATAAGCCGGGTACCAATGTTACGGGGCGTAATATAACGTTTCACACAGCGAGCGTTTCTGCAGTCAGTACAGGGAAACAAGGCGAATTAGTAAAACGAGACGAATTTTTGACGTTACAAGCTCCTGTCACGCCCCGCAATACCGCTCATCTTCAGTAGGTACCCGGCTTGATACTTTCATGAAACAAAAGAAGACTCTTACAAGAAACTGCTACTTAAAATACATGAAACAATTGAGATACAATAATCTATACTAATATTATAAAAAGGATGGAGTTGATTGTTTGTTTGTTTGCATTGAATAGGCTCCGAAACTACTGAACCGATTTGAAAAATTATTTCACTGTTGGGAAGCTATACTATCTCCGAATGACATAGGCGCTATTATATTAAAAAAAAATTAAGGATCATGACATTTCTGTTAAATACCCATGCGAAGCTGAGGCGGCCCGCTAGTCTTATGTATTTTAAAACAATGTCAGTGGTTAAAAATAAATGGACTTATGCTTAATGAAGAAAAAACGAGTGTGATGATCTTTAATTCACAATCTGCCCTTATGCCTATAATTAAGGTATCATTAAATAGTAGAAAAACAATCACTACAATCTATGAACTGGACCCTGCCATAACATGGAAAGAGGAAATCGACTCTACATGCAAAAAGATGGCTAAGGGAATATAATGCACTAAACAGCTACAACCTATAACCACTGAATATAATCTAAGGGAAATATATTTTGTATATGTGCACTCTACAGTGTCGGAATTATTATGCTCGGAAAATCAACGGATTGCGAAAGACTTCTGAAATTAAAAAAGAACAATAAGACCAAAGCAAAATATAGAGACACATGTAGAGAGCACTTAAAAATACTAGGTATTCTCACTTCAGCTGCTGTGTATATTTATAAAGTCCTTATATATAAACCAGTTCAAGTTAAGAAAAAATGAAGAAAAACTTAGTAATCGACATCAAATATATTTAAAACCTAATAATCATAGACTGTATTTTTAAAAAACTTCCCAATATTATTTAACAAATTGCCACTTTACATTAGATTAACGGAAAATAATCCTACTAATATTATAAATTTGAAAGTAACTCTGTCTATCTGTCTGTCTGTTACCTTTTCACGCCTTAACGGCTGAACGGATCTTAATGAAATCTGCAGGGAGGTAGATAGTATCCCGGGACCGTTCCCGGGATATCTACATAGGGTATATGAAATGCACGTGCAAAGCCGCGGGCAGCAGCTAGTAATTCATATTTAAATAAAGTTCAGACTCTACTACTCGAAAAAACTATTTATAATGTCAGCGATTTTAAATAACGACTATAGCCATTTCATTACAGCCATTGATAAGTAAAATAATACATAACCAAGCTTGCAGCTTTTCCTTGAAATTTTTAACTTTTAGACATTCCTCATCATAGGCGTCATAAGGGAGGCCTATGTCCAGCAGTGGACGCACTGCTGCACATAGGCCCATACGACGCTACAAATAGCGGTCCTGAGCCGCCTCCATCCATCGACTCCCTAAAAGATCGTGGCGGTCGCACGCCACGATTTTTTTAGACATTATTCGGTATTTATTGTGACTATAACTAGAATTATTCCTAGGACCTACTATGTGTGTGTTTATTATTTATTGTTTGACTAGAAATAGATTCGCACTTTCCGACTAGGTGTTTGAAATAATGCCGACATTGTTATAATAAATACAAAAAAAAAAAAAGAAGGTCGTCCGTGTTTGTGTCCGGAAGTGACCCACGTTCGCCATATGTACGACTACGAACGAAGACGAGAAGAAAAGCTACTAACGACGTGGTATACTCGTACCTACAGTAATGTCAGTATACGGTAACACAGTACGAACAGTAAAGATTGCTGCCGCTACACTCTCGACTTGACTCAACTTCTGAAGATCTATCGCGCAACAAACTATGTTAAATTAGACGCATTGAAAAAAAATCGGTAATAATTTATGTATAATTTTGCATTTGCTTAGAGCGGACATTTCATTATTTAAATTATAATACATTACAAAAAAATTAAACTAATGACCTACAGGAAAATTTGTTATTTAAATGCACTTTAAAATTAATTATGCAACTAATCTAGAAAAGCATTCCTAATCGTCTATCCAATAGCATTTTTTTATAATTTGTAATTTAAATGACAAAAATATTATAAGACTATATTAACACCTAAAAACCGAGAGAGCTACGAATATTGTAATACTAACATAGGAACCAGGTACTCTCCAAATTTAAATACATCTGAAGTCACGAGCACAAGAAAATAAGAGAGCAGAGTTATTTGTTTTAGTCAAATGAGTTTCTGGAGCTTTCTAAACGTATGGAAGGCTTTATTAGCACCGGCTCTACCATCTCAACAAATACACATCACATTTAAATATCACACTAAAAGCGTCGATCTACATACGTCCTATTGAGCAAATCCTAAAAGTGATTTATACTGAGACCCTATTCGATTGAAGTAGATTACAAATAATGAATAAAATTGCATACGAAATGAGTAGACCGAGAGACCGTGGGTGTTGTTTGCGCAGGGAGCCGGCTTATTGCAGAATGGTACTCACCTACTCAGATGTTGGTGTGCGCCAACGTACTTACATCTGCCCGCAGGTAGCCCTACTTTTGATTTGAACATGAGCGCTACATGATGGTCTTGGAGGGTACGGCTGGAGGAGATATACTTAAGTAGATGGGTGTCTTTTGGTTTATACTGGTTCACATCAGTTCTGTGAGAAAACATTTGAAGTTGTATTGGTGGGTGAGAGTAGCTGATTATTAATATCCAGGGGGAAAAGAAATATTATTTATTTGATAGCAAAAATATTGTTTGAGTATAAAAACGTATAACAGGATACTAAATAAAAGTAAATTAAAATAATAATGGTATCAGAAACAATTCAGAACCTTTTTTTTAAAACGGTTAAAAAAGGATGTTCCGTAAACTTTCTAAATAATGAAATGACAAGTTCTAGAAACAGTTTAAGACAAAAGAGTAGCGAAAACCAGAAATGATTCTGGGCGGGCGGAGTGCCCCCTCTCGCAGCGGGTGAGGCGCGGAAACACGGGGCTAGTGCCATAGACCTCTGCTAGAATAGAACTGTACAAATCAGATGAGCTTGCAGAATTACTTTTTCCTTGAGAAAAAACACAGGGCATAGAATATCCATAAGAGTACCTACTTGTAGCGTTTAACTAAAACAGTTTAAGCTAATGTAAGCGTAAAACTGACGTCATCCCTCATGCTATCCTGCTCAGTTCGCATCAGATCTGAGTAGGACATCATGAGAGATGATGGGCATTGTCAATCCTATTTTTTTAAGTACGCAGGTTATACGTGCAACGTGCCAACACTTAAGGCCGACGATTGCAAATTTTACGCTGAAAGTTACACTTGCCTTGCTTTCACCATTTGCACACAGGTATGTTCCCAGTTAATATATGTATCTGCACACACATATCTACAGTTATCATCGAAAATAATTAAAAAATGAATTCAGTTAGTTTATCTACTTCGGATAATATCATCATCATCATCATCATCAGCGTATACGTCATCACCGTATACGCCCACTGCTGAACATAGGCCTCCCCCAAATAATTTATTCTTCGAATTATATATTCTTTTCTAAAGTTCATAGCACTACAAACGTTTGCCGATTCTAATAGAAATTGTATAGCTGGTATTTGCCGCACTCACCGAGTATACTGTTTGTGGATACGGGGTTGCACGGGTTAACAAAGAGAGGGATGGTCATTTAGTGGAAGGTAGCCCCCCCACGCCCGGCCGTGTCTGCAGCATAGACTGATTAAACGATCCGCTGTATCTAAGCTTGTTTGCTTTGCAATTCTCTTCGATACTGCATCGCTTTGAAATGGTGCAATGACGTGTTTTAGTTACTCTTGAAGGTTGATAACTTTTTTTTATAGTATATCAACCTTTGTTTGACCACAATCTCACCTGATGGAAAGTGATTATGTGACCGACGTTGTATCACGAAAGTCTAGAAGACACTTGTTCACTCTTGTCTTGAAGAGACCCAGATTGTAATTCACCGGAAAAACTGAAGCAGGCAGCGAAATCTTGATAATATTTACTTTTGTTATTATAGTATAGAGCGCACCACGAAATCAAGTACCCGAGGGTACTTAATTTCGTGGTGCAGTTAGCGCAGTACCGTATTGAGGCGAAGATCGCGGGTTCAAGTCCCGCCGAAATCGTAAATTTTTGGGATATCTATTTATTTTTTTGATAATATTTAGTAGTAAATTAAACATGCATAATAAATATCATTTGTTGTGATTTTATGCATACATGTATTGTTCTTAGGTGTAGGGGTAGTCTTAGTGGGTACAGAATGCATAAAAACCTTGTTAGGGCGCAACAATTAACTTATTAACTTTTTTAGATTCGTATAACTCCCTTTCCATCGAAAGGTTGCCTGGAAGAGATTCTACGCTTCTAAGCGATAAGGCCGCCCATTGTACACGTTTTCTTCGTGGAGTACAATAAAAAAAAATTGTAATTGTAACAATTATTTTGGGTTGGCTCTTGTTAAATTGATAACTTTGATATTTATAGACTTATAGTTAATTTAGGAATGTCATGTTTAAAATAAGTAGTGGTTGTATAAGGCTATATATATATTGAACAATTATTATATAAATAATAATTGTTCAATTCGTGTATAGCGTGTGAACAATTATTATATAAATAATAATTGTTCAATTGAAGAAGATAAATCTAAGAAAACGATTAAAAATTAACGTCAAATCAGGAATAACCAAAGAAAAGAGTAAAAAGCTCCATTTGTAAGCTTATTAACGTAGACATTCAAGTTTTTTTTTTAAATCTGATATTTATAACTATACTAAGCACACAAAATTATTATAAATGCGTCAGTTTGGCTGGATGTTTGTTACTTTTTTACGGCCAAACTGCTGAAGATCAGGGCAAAATAATTGCATACTTCCATTATGCATTAAGCTCAACCTGGCATAACTTTAAAATGGAGAAGATTTTTATTCGTGTATAGCGTGTGTGAAGCCAAGTTATTTGATGACTGATGTGGCGTGGCGGGCGAAGGTCCGCCTGCAACGCAGGAGGTTCCGGGTTCGATTCCCGCCCTGAGACAAATGTTTGTATGACCTGCAAATATTTGTTCTGGGTATTTTCTATGTATAATAAAAAATATAATAAACCTGCAGGGCAGCTTGTGGCGAGCTGTTGGTGAGTAGCGACACCACGGGTATACCGAGTGCTCCTGGGGAAGTTCCTAGTTCTCGTCTCCGCTTGCGGAGTGGTACCACAAGAGAACCAGATCCCCACCTCTTGCTTGCCTTCATTGGCCGGTCTGAGTGGAGTCGCGAGAGATGCATCTTAGGATGTAGACTCGGGGGTGGAAGTGTCTAATGGCGTAATAACGAGGAAGCCCGCTCACGTGTCTTCGTGATGGTGAAATCGGGGCCGCACCTCTCGACACTCCTTAGTCGTTTGCACCGATGTTGTTCCTTTACCGGCATTCAAGCCAACATTTTGAGGAACCCGTCCAGCATTCGGCAAGCCACCGTCTGCCGCTTGTAACAGTATTGAGAGTATGTTTATGGCAGGCGTCCATAGTTTCCCCCATAGCCCAATTACCTAGTCCATCCATTCACCACAATAACATGGCTTTTTTGTTATTTTCATTTTCCTTTGCAATAGTCTCTACACCTGGCGGATATCATCTTCGGGTGTATCATATTGTGCAACCAAGGATGATATCCGCTATCTGTAGCTCTCGCTTTTAGATTAATTCTCATAAAGGGCCTCTGTGCTGTTGGCTTCGGCTCCACGCATGCCTCCCAAAGGATCGGGTCACTATATGGCCCGTGATCATGGAAATGAGAAAAATAATAAATAATACTGGCCAATCCACACAGCATTATCTTTATCTTGTGTTATGGGTACTAGATAACTGATATACATAATAGAATATATTACATAAATGTATAATTTTTATTATACATAAAAGACCAGAACACCCTGAACAAATATTTGCAGATCGTACAAACTTTTGATCCGAGGCGGGTATCGAACCCCCAACCTCCTGCGTTGATATATCTATATATATCGACGTAATATATTATATTAAGTATATCAGTCATGTAATACCCATTACACAAGCTCTGCTTAGCTTGGGGCTAGATGATGCTGTGTGGATTGTCCAGCATTATTTATTTATTGATTAAATGTAAAATAACTAGCAGTTCTGCGAACAACAGACCACTAGTTTTTTTGCAACAATTAATAATACCTAATAAGTATCTACCACTACAGTTATTTCAAGCGAAATATATACCTCTCATGCTTTTCATTTTTAAAAACATGGTAACTAGTAGTTGCCCCAATATCGTCGTGCCCGTTTTAGTTCCAAATCTAGTCTATCCTAGTCGAGAGCAGTGAAGTCCTCTTCAATAAGAAAATAAACAAATGGGGTATCCTATACCTTAGCTACAGATTAGACTCAGTGCACGTTATTATCAAGGAATCCGAAATAAAATGAGCTCAAAAGTCATGGAAACTAACACATACTTATAGCATCTCGTTCTAGTATTTCTTTTTTCGAGTTATTCCTTGTTCGTCCCACTCGCTTCGGACCAAATTGGGACGTAGGCGGAAAATCGATTTCCACCTACGTTGGGACGTAGGCGGTGAAGATAATACTTCAAAACTAAGGTTGCTAGAAAAATAAAAACCGTTCTGAAAATAAAAGGAAAACATTGATTTAGTACATGCAGTATCCATACTGGTGTATGGATACTATGTCTTAGTGGAGTAGTCCCTAGGAGCCCCGTGATCTCCTTCACTATGTCAAACCAGCGGACCACCATTAACAACTCGTTGTGGTGGGCAAAGTGGATAGGAAAAGACCACGAGGATGATTACCTAGCCGCTGGTTTGACATAGTGAAGGAGATCACGGGGCTCCTAGGGACTACTCCACTAAGACAAGCCGAAGATAGAGTGGCGTGGAAGCAGCTGGTCAACTCCTCGACGAAGACATTCCAAACGGGCAAGACCTTCAGCAATGAAGAATACGACGAAAAAAAAGATACACAACCTTCTGAACAAGGTACTTATCATTTAGGTACCTATGCAAAAAGCTTGGCCGTGGGGCTGCGGCGTACGAATATCGACCCCTCCAACTCAACCCGTGGATGTCGTAAGAGCCGACTAAGGGAACCTACCAGAGGAAGGGCAGCAGCTTCCTTCTGAGTATTTTTAAACACCAACACTGCGATCACCAATCCGCCTGCCAAGCGTGGTGATTATGGCAAATCCCCCCCCCTACATGGTAGACCATCCACTCGATGGACCGACGACATCGTAGCGGTCGCAGGGAGTCGATGGATGGAGGCGGCTCAGGACCGCTATTTGTGGCGTCGTACGGGGGAGGCCTATGTCCAGCAGTGGACGTGTATGGGCTGATGATGATGATGATGATGATGCATAAAACTTAATAAGGAGAGGTTTCTTAATCAATGTGGTAGAGCTTAGTATTCTGTATGATGTCTTAGAAACAACAAAGACGGGCAGGGGTTATTGCTCTTTATGATAGAACTTATTCTCTTGATTTCTTAGAGTCGCAACAACCGGGTCAGTCTCGAGTGGTTCCGGATTTATGATTGTTTGAAATTCCCTTGGAGCCAAGTTGTAGAGCTTTACCTGCTAATCACTAAGGTACCACATATGATGGGTCTTCTCTCCCCCGATACGGAAATATGGCATTTTTTCATGGGGGACAGGGATTACTGCTACTTATAATAGAGCTTATTCTTCTGATTTCTTAGGGAACTAACAACAGGGGTTTGTCTCTAGTAGTTGCGTAGTTATGTTTGAAATTCCCTTGGAGCCAAGTTGTAGGGCTTTTCCTGCTGATCACTTATATACAGCACATGATGAGTCTATTTATCTATTTTCTAGTAGCTATTTACATCATAAATTATGCTATGAAGTTATCATAGCATAATTTATTATTTACACTACCTATATTTTATTTTACTTGTATAAAAACACGCCATTCTATGTATCTTTAAGATTTCGCCTGTTTCAATTTTATCCTTTGTATTAAACTAGATCAAAACGCGTACTGTTTTACTTAAATTTGACTTTGTTGCATAGACTAGACCTGTCAGTAGAAATTACTTCTATGTTGTAGTTCAGCGTTTCATCCTAAGTTTTTGTAATTTATCTAGAAACGTAATCATTTCATGTCATCTGTACCTTGTATTTGTCAATCGTTGCCGTAGCTTAAGTTTTTTATTTTATTGCTATACTTTTGCTTGTACGGATGATAACACATAAGACACAAAGTCTTATGTGTTATCATCCGTGATGTCACCAAACGGCTCTGTCGGAAGACCAGCGTTGGTTGTGACGTGTTTACAACTAACTCATGCTGAGACAGAGACCGATTTGTGACTCAAGGCAAAAATACATTGTTAATTGTTTTTGTTAATTGAGTTACAAATAAAACATTCTTATTCTTATTTCCCCTCGATAAGGAAATATACCATGAGGGGTTTTTCAAGGGGGGCGGGGTTATTGCTGTTTATGATAGAGCTTATTCTCATGATTTCTTAGAGTCCCAACAACGGGGTCTATCTCGAGTGGTTCCGGATTTATGATAGTATGAAATTTCCTTGGAGCCAAGTGAAAGAACTTTTTCTGCTAATCACTAAGGTATCACATATGATAGGTCAACTCCCCCTTGATACGGAAATATGACATTAGGGGTTTTTCAAGGGGGGGCAGGGGTTATTGCTACTTATGATAGAGCTTATTCTTCTAATTTCTTAGATACCCAACAACGAGGGTCTGCCTCGAGTGGTTATAATGGTTTGAAATTCCCGTATAGCCAAGTTGTAGAGCTCCTTATGCTGATCATGAAGTCACCCCATACGATGTGCTCTATCTCTCTTGTATTACAAGATTTTGCAAGAGGGGTTTATTTTCTAATTATTTTTAAAGGAGCAAGACATGATGTCTTAAGTCCCGAAAAAGAATGACGGGAAATATTTTCACAACTACAAATTAAACTCGTTTTTTCGGTTAGATATATAAATAATTGATTAAATATCGAAGTAGTGAAGAAGAGCTATAAATAAATCAATGACTTAGATAATGGTCAAAATGTCAACTGTTTGACAAAAATTGGCTGGTGAATAAATTATGAGATGTATTGGCCCAAAAAATTAAGGCGTAAGAAAAAGCCCGGCCATGTGCGCGTGTACTAGCACACGAAGGGTTCCATACCATCGTATATGGTACGGAATACTTATATAACTATTTGCTTCAAACAGTTATAAAAGCAAATATATAATAATCTAAATAAGTAAAAAACCAAAATACTGGCGCGGTCAGTATTTTGGGTTTTTACTTATTTAGATAGCCCGACGTTGCTTAATTTCAGTGATCGATACTCAACTTAGTATGGACTTTGGAATATTAAATTTTTAAATTTGTTGTTATAGCGGTACAATCCCTGACAAAAGTTTAACTTTCTACCTTTTACGGTTCGAAAGATACTTTGGACACCTTGTCTAAAAAACCCTGCATGAAATAAAAAAATAAGAAAATGCAATTACAACGAAACTGTTGATTACACGCGCTGCAGACTGCAGTGTTTGATAGAGGATAACTCGCGAATGAGATGGTCAGATTATGACGTAAAATAGTATTTGTGTATCATCACATCACACTTTGCATAGATGCAGATCTAGACATAGGGTTTTCATAGAAACAACGCGTGCGAAGCCGCGGACAGAAATTAGTTATATTATCTCCGTTTCGTAATCAAGATTTATAATAAATAGGTTAGATTATAGTCTCGTCATGTGAGAAACCTCAAAATCGAAATACTTAACGTTTGTTGTATAGGAAGCCAAGATTCAGTTTGGGTCGTTAGCGAATGAAGATCAGTGTTTGAGGTAAATAAGTGCAAAGAGGTCACAATTTTCACGGGTAGAACACACATGCTCGAAATTAAAAATACTGCCTTTCGATAGAGTTTTCAGATCTGATCCTTATAAAATTTCTTTTTTAAAATTGAATGGAATATTATGATTTTATTTTGACATGACAATTTTCTCTAGATATTTTTTCTCTATTCATTAAGCATTCGTAATTATGTAAGGTGGATTGTTTTTAATTTCATTTTGTATATGAATGATTTTAAAAATACATCATGGTAATTAAATTATGTATATACTTCGTTACTGCATACTCACTGTCAACTCCAAACACATGTAGGTACATATATTTATGTACGCTCGAAAGAGTAGATTGTGCTGCCTTAAAACTATATTTAATATTAATTGTATTTTACCACAATCACAAAAAAATAAATGGTTTCAAGCCTTTTAATAGTCATTATTTATACGAGAGAGTTACTAGAATCCTGAGTGTGAGAGGGATTTAATTATGCTCAAGACGATGACAGCTTTTTCAAGAGGAGAATACTCTACTTTTCACACTTTCTCCGAAAATAGTAAAAGTTTGGTACAGTTTTTAACGGCCTTTTCCGACTTTAAAACAGAGGTTAGATTTTGAAGAAGATGTCATTGTACGATGTTTTTTTTCAAATTTTTGGCAAATATTCAATTTGCTAAAATTTTGGAAATAAATCATATTTTTAAGGCAAAAGGGCTATCGCATACTTGCTTTCGTTAGGGTGTGAAAAAAATATATTTGTCTAACAAGAGAGCGAAGTTATTTTTTGACAGACTTGGTCGTATAAAATCCAAAGCTAACTGAGCCGCAAGCGTAGCGATTAACTGTAAATCAGACACCTATGCTAGCAAATTAATTTAAAAGACGACAAAAAAATTGTTCTCTTTGGCATTCATACAACTTCTCAGTTCATCCACTGCTTAACATAGGCCTCCCCCAAACGAGATGGCACGAATAGCGGTTTTGAGCTGAGCGTTTCTTGTCGACCAAGAGAGAAAAAGTTTTGTTTCTAAAAGGAGTTTTGAACATACATATATTCAAAAACTATCGAGAACGTACCCAGTAGGGTATGCAGAGCTCTGCTCTGCTTAGAATAAATACGAGTATTTTAAATTATCGTTCCTTTTGGACCCTCGCTAGCTCAGCAATCAATATTAGAGACAATCGCTACGCCTGTAAGTTTGTTCTAGATTGCTTAGCTAACACGGCATTTAAAAGGTACATACTAATACTAGCAAAGATACTCTTCTTACTAGGTTTCAAAATGTCTTTATATAAATATTTATTGCTCATATTAAATCAGACTAGTATAGGTAGATGACGATGTTTTTCTTTTGTAGTCAATAGAACTTCGTTTGACCAAAATTTCACCTGATTGAAAGTGACGATGGAAATGGCTATAAAATAGCTCTTTAATGGGATGCACTATAGTTTTTATTGAATATCTAAGCAAAATATTCATTCTACTTCTTAAGACAGTTGTATGCCGCGCCACCGCCTATTTCTACTTATAATTAAGTTAAGCACAAGAATTTTCAAATATCCAATGTACAGTTTGTGATGAAATTATTTAGACCGAGAAGTGAAAACAAAGTTCGGTGGCCACCAAGAGCAACTTCGCTAGTCTGCATAAAGGGAAGAAAAAACCATGTTGTGGGTATTAAAAAAAACTTATGATAGGTCATAAACTGCCAATCGATTTTTTTTTTAATTTCTTTGTTTCATTTAATTATAAGAGAGAAAAGGCAGCGGCGGTAGTTTGTAGCATACAACCGCCCTAGGTAATGCGGTAGTCAATCAATAGAGAGGAATGCGAATATTAATAAATATTCCGCATACCTATTGGGCACAGGGATATTGAAGTCGGTGTGCCAGGAGATTTACCAGTGAGAAACTCATTTTATAAATGTAGGGGAAAGTGGGGGAAACACGAACACCTAAGGGAAAACATAAATAAAACAGTGAAATTTGATCCCAGAGTTTATTTTATTATTTAATTATAAAGTTTACTTATCTGTAAAACGAATCAACATTTAGTAGTTTTTATAAATTGTAACAATATGAAAACAAAAACAAAACCCTTAGTGTTCGGCTTTACCAGACCTTAGTTGGGTAAACACGAACAACAAGTGGGATAATTACGTACTAACATTAATAACGACAGTGATCACATTTATAACCCAGCGATGTTGACTGTCCGTCAGTACAATTCTCGTGGGCCAAAAGTTTAAAGTTAAATTATTATTGTAGATAGAAATAAAGCAACAACCAATTGAACTTACCAAAAAAATACATTAAAAACTTGCAAAATATTGAAAGCTGCATACCTTGACAAGTCTGTGCGTCCGTGTCTCCCGTGTTGTTGACTGACACTAGTGGTGGCGTGATCTCCGAAATGGCAGCAAGTAAAATATGGCTATCTCTTTTAACACATTAGAACTATTAGATTCGAGATTACCCCGCGTTTGCATTTCCCCCACTCTCCCCTACGAACTAATGATTGGTAGATTTCTATCTGGATTTTTAACTGATTTCGAAGAGCACCATCATAAATCTATCAATCTTAGTTTCTAAGGGCTGTGGATTTTGTATACTAAATAAATAAATAAATAAATGTATAGAAATCATTCAGTCTCACCACATCTCGCTAAATCAAAACGCCTTCAAGTTGTAGATTTTGATTTTGAAACTGTCCATTAGAGGATGCCGTAAATAAATGTTTATGTCAATGTCGTTGTCTGTTGTCTGTCGAAGTATTTAGGGCAGTGGTGCAACCTCGGCCAGCCCGTGACGATTCCATTTTGTAATCAACATTAACCAAATGTGTTCCGCAAATCGTCGATGCTACAATGCTCCCATTGTTCGAAAAGTGGCGAACTTAAACCTCGTGACCTCATTACCAGTGTTACAGTAAAACTTGGTAAACCAAAAATATTTATATGAGTGTATATATTTTGCCGGTGTGTTATGATTTTGTTTTGTAATTATGTTCATACAATTCATTTGCGCTTCAACAGGACAATGTGGGCTGATAATTATGTAATACTTTTTTTAATTTGAGACCCTAAAAAATATCATCTTATCAACCCATACACGTCCACTGCTGGACATAGGCCTCCCCCTTACGACGCCACAAATAGCGGTCCTGAGCCGCCTGCATCCAGCGACTCCCTGCGACCGCTACGATGTCGTCGGTCCATGGAGTGGATAAAAATATATGCATTGCTAATAAAAAATATTTAGAGAACTCGATTGACTATGAAGATGTTTTATTTTCTCACTTCGATAGGAAGAAGGAAGTATTCAAGGGCAGAAATAGTAATAAATAACAGGAAAATTTCAACCCCTATCGAACAACTAACTAGTCTAAAAAATAGAGCAGTCGTTAAATACCATTCCTAAAGATCCTTGATAAGTTTAACCAGGGCGCTATCAATGCTAGCAATAAAATAAAACCTCTGCATATTTAGAAAATCCGTTTTATTTTGTCCCAACTATTAACAATCTAAAGTCCTCTTATCTTTATGTTTCTGCATGGGGAATCATAAATTAAGATCTAAATAAAAGATGTCTTGTAAACAGCAAACCTTTTGCTAAAAGCGGCAATAAATTGTGGGACCAGGGATTTTTTGTTTGTGTTTTATCACTTTTGCTCTGTCCTCACTATTGACATTGATTTTTATTACTTGAACAGATTTTTATCATTACGATGTGAACCTTACCAAGGCATGCTATCATTAGCCTGATTAATCTATTTATTAAATATAGTAAAAGTAAAGTAAAAAGATTTTTATTTGCCGGAAACAGATGAGTAATGTACAGAAAATTAACCTTAAATAAAAAGAAAAACTGACAAAATCGGACTCCACTCAGCATGTGCTATGGTAGAGCAGATCATACCATGGCGCTGATCTTCCGTGGATAATATGAAGCATATAATTCAATAGCATCAAAATCACACCATTATTATATTTTTAGTTATGAAAATAACACTTCGTTCGACTTTGTCAAGTTACATACAAACATTGACCGATTGACATGAAACTGAAACGCATGTAGCCATGTTTGTAGGTTAAAATTTATTTAGTTTAACACTTCGATTGTGTTACTTGGAAGCGAATTAATTATATAGTACTGGAATTATAATTATCAGACGAAGGCCGAAGGCCATTGCACCTGGTGGTCACTGCTAATGCTGCCGGCGTTTCTGTTTAGGTAAACAAAGTGGAATGAAGGTCGTTCATCATCATCATCATCATACTAACACTAACTTCTGGTGTATGAATTAAAGACTTATCACCTACTGAAATAAGTCCGTGACCGCACGTGATTGTACCGAGTGAAAGGATTTGGGGAACGCCTTTACGATACACAATGGGCTGTTAAAAAAGACGTTTAGAGACTTCCCGAAGTTAGTGCAATTATAATAATAAAAGTGTTTGACAATCCACACAGCATCATCTAGCCCCAAGCTAAGCAGAGCTTGTGTTATGGCTACTAGATGACTGATATATGTACTTACATACATACACAATACGTACATAATTGATATTTTATTTTTATACATAGAAAATACCCTGAACACCCAGAACAAATATCTGCAGGTCGTGCAATCATTTGTCCCAAGACGGCAATCGAACCCGCAACCTCCTGCATCGCAGGCGGACCTTCGCCTGCCGCGGCACATCGATCGTCTTACAATAACTAAGTGGGTTACCTGTTTATGAGAAAATTCGTTCGGTTGACAACAAATAATTAGGTGGCACTGTAATTTTATGCAGTGTTATTGCTTATCGTGACAGAGGTAAACAGCGTTGTAGGTAACAAAGGACCTATTGACCCAGGACAACATCATTTACCTAATTAAGTATAATGCATTGTTGATAAATGGATATGCAACATTGATACAGTCATAATTTACAAGTCTTATCAATTTTATTGATAAATAAACAATACATAAATATATAGATACATACATATGTCCTCATAAAGTTCAAGATCATTTTAAAGAGTTCTTTACCGAGCTTCGCGATGTGACCCAGAGGCGAATTATAGTTAGTAGCTACTAACCTACCTTTTAAAATATTTGATTCATAGCCTGAAACCGAGATATACTTGAAAGATAAAAAAAAACTATAATTTTTCACTCAAAATTAATTAATTATGTCAATGGTTACGAGTGTTACTGGCACTTGACCCTTTTTATTTATAACCATTATCGAAACATCCATAATAAACAAGCCGTAAGGTAAAAGTCCAGCTCCCAGGCACAATCTTATCTTGAAGAATAGTCAGTTTCCGACCTCCGGTTTATTGGGCGTCGTCCATAATCAAGATAAATTATCTTTGAAGAGCCAATTAAATTTGAAAACAAAGGTAACATAGTAAAATTGGTCTTCACATGGTTCTGTGCAGTGGTTTTGGGGAGTATTTTTTCGTACTAACTACCTAAATCTATCTATGAACATAAAAATTAACCCCTATTTCTGTTGGTCCAGCTATAACTTTAGAAGGGCTTTACCGATTTCATTGATCTTTTTTTTTTAAATCTCTATCAATATATATTCTCGTATTTTATTTTAAAAAATTCAGAAAATTGCTCTGTATCTTAGAAAATTTAAGAAAACTTAATGACTTATCATAAACATTTTTAATGTAACCTTGGCCCCAGAGTTATATACTCTTTGCTAAGCACGTTTGAAATAAATTTGAAGTTTGAATTGAATGACAGGCAGGACAATGTCTGTCAGGTCTGTTAGTAACTTTATAAAATCCACTAACTTAATACTAATATTAAAATTAGTTCTGCTAGATTTTAGCTCAACGTACAATGGATTTGGCATGAAAGAAGTAACAAACGTCCTTTGATCCATCTCTACCATAGTGTGATGCAAAAGTTTAAATAGATGGATGGATGTTTCTTACTTCTGCATGGCACTACTACTTAACGGATCCGGCTAATCTTTTGCATGGATTTAAGTCTATACTTACGATTGCACCAGCCATTGTGCTATCGTTTTATTCCAAAAATTTGTTCTTATTGGATGGAAATAAACTTTGAACGCTTCCATTGAAATATCGCTAGCGAAGCCGTGGGCAGTAACTACAAATATTTTAATGTAACCTTGGCACATGAAATTAGTACTGTCTCTCTATGTACCTTTTATTCTCCTTAACGGCTTAACGGATTTAAATGAAAAGAGTTTGGACGAAGGATGTTATCCTGGAGTTATGCTACTTTTTGAACCGCGGGCTGAATTAAGACAAGTCCTCTATAAAAGAGCAAGTCTTTTTCCGCGCGCAGCCTAAACAACTGCTGATTCTGGAGGATTATTATTAAAATGTTACCACTGAGTGATAAAAAGAGGGAAGAAGTTTCTTGCGTTACAAAGAGTTTCGCAGCCTCTTTGCTAGAAAAAAGATAATTTATATTTAGCTCTCTACAGGACCCTGTTTCTCAACTACTTTACCTAACCGACTGTTATCAAATGGCTTGTCAGGTAGATTGGAGTTTGCAATGAAGGATTAATTTGTACTTTGACTGGAGAGCGCTCGCAGCCTATCACCTATATGCATTATTCATATACTCTCTCTAGACGAGAAGGCTTAGTTAACTAGTGTTTAGGTTGTAAACACTAGTCTAGACCACACTGTCTGGCCATCTAGAGTTCGGTGAGCTGTTCATGATTTTATAGCAGGAAGACATCAGAAAATTCTATGTAAGAAAAAGAGAATGTAACTCAAGACTGGAAGAAGAATTGGCCAGATTTCGTAGTTTTATACAACTTACGGTAAAGTTAGATACATCTACATATGTACTTAGCCATTGAGCCTTGTGCCTACATTCATGTAGCTGGCCAATATAGTAATGATTGACAAGAAGGTTTGCCTCGTAGCAAGAATTTAATAGTATCTTTAATCGAATCTAAGCATACTTACCTTACACAGTTATTTTCCCCGCTCCAGCTCGATAACGATGACTTTGCTGATTAAAAACAGTGACCATTTTATTAACTTTTAGCCGTCGTGAGGCAAAACCTTTTCCACACATGTGAATAACGGGTTCGAGTTTTGATAGTAACTGCTTCTGTTTTTCTGTTCAAGACATGAGTTAATTGTGTCTTCTATATCGTCTCAAAACGAATGAAATCAATACTATCACATAAATTCCAAGTCTTTTTTAAATTTCTGAATTCCAATTTTTCCGAATAAATTCAAAGGACGTTGAACATAGTTTTCATTCAACCATCATTCGATGCAAAGAATATTAAAAAACCCTGCACGCATCATTCACACAGCATCTAGATCCCAATAATTTCGTTCTTCCATAATTCGAACGACCCGTAAGTACCGTAGTCTCCAGGGGGCCTACTCGGAAAAGGAAAATCGAAGTTTCTTTTTCGTCCTTTGCAAAACCAACTCTTATGTCGCTTGCATAAGATTAGCGTTTGCACGAAAAATAATAAGAAACTTCGATTCCGTTTTTACGAGTACGGGCCCTGAGTTCAGTCAAAATGAAAATCTTACCACTCGAAACGTACTTCATAAATAATAATTTAATGCTGGTCGAGATTTTTATTTTTACCTATAAGTTTCACATGGGAGCAAATGTTTTTTAGTTTCTTACTAACTTAGCAGTCTAATTAAGAGCCACTAAGTCGGGATTTTTTATAATATCGGCTCGTACGATACAAAACCACGTTTTTTTCTTTTTAAACATAAAATATTGGTGAGAAATTTCTATATTTCCCGTACATCGATGATTATCCAACTACACTCATGGACAAATTTAGCGGAACGAAAAAATGGAGGCAAATCTCTCCACTATAAGGCTCTCTTCCAACAATGTTGCACTGAGCGTATCTTTCTCCGGGTCATCTCCATACTTTGGTCCTTCCATTAACTGCCTTCTGAAAGAATCTGGAGTCATTAGTAAGAGAACTTCTCCCCAATCATCATCATCCCAATTAAAATGCGTATGAGCTAAGCTGGGCCGAGCTACTCGATGTCCTGTGGTGAGCAATGGGCCTCTGACCGCCAAGTTTGCCTCTAGACCAGCTGCCTTAACTCTTCTTATCGTTTTGGTGCTAACTGTTACATTTGTCTAACTTCCTGTAGTTTTTTAAGTACTTACCTCGGAACATCGAAGCGAAAACTGCTTACAATAAATCTGCCGTTTTTACTCTTTTGCGAGCTTATCCTGTACGTCTGATATACTATTTAGTCTGTCGGTATCATTTAACATTGCGAAAAATCATAGACTTAGGAACAAGAAAATATTTTATGTCGTTTCACGTTATTTTTCCGTTCCTCTGTCTATGAGTGTATTTCTATGCAGCAAGAATCAAAATCTTCGTTCTACGTGACTGCGAAACGTACTAATAGCATAATATAAGGAAGATTATTGATTCGCTAACACCATAAGACCCATTACATAAAGTGTGGGTTTTTCAATTGTTAAGGTAACCTACATAGAAATACGTGTATGTATATGGACAGTTGTCAGTGTGAAGATGTTTCACAAAACGGAGCATAATATTTATAATTAATCTTTTTAAATTTTCTGGAACACTCGTTTCAAACATGCATAACTTCTACTTATGAGTGTCTTAGTTGATACAGTTTTAGAAATTATTAGCTATAGCTTAACAAATCTATTTTATTGTCCTTATTCTTTCAAGGGCCGAAACAAAGAACTCTTTATAACTAATGATACTGAGGTGTGTATTTTAACACAAACCCGAGCCTTCAAAAGGTTCCTGAAAAAAAGATTCTACACGTTATAATAAGGAGCCGACTGCTGTACGTCCTTCTTGGTGGCGCCTATTTTTTGCTAACATTTTTTAAACGTTTCTGAGCGCGGAGTTGGCACAGTCATAAAATTGCAACAGAAATTTAACAGCCACTTTCGGTAGACGTTTGCCTTTATAATTATAGTTGTAGGGGTAAACAAATAAAAGCGACAAGCTTTACTGCTTTTGTTTGCAGACTATTAGCGTTTAGCGCAGCTGAAATGAACGTTTGATACAGCTCAAGAGCAACTCGCTCTCTATTTGCATATTACTCCAGTTCAAACGTGTCAAATAGTATAAGGACACCCCCTATGTGGATTGCTATTTTAAGTGCTGCAATATGAATACAACTATTAAGACTTAATTGCTTTCTTCGGTGTGCGTCAGGAGTTGGCATCACACGAGTAGTTCACACATCTCTTGGTTGAAGTAGGTAATTATGAGTCATCCATAGATACCTAAGTGACTCACAATTTACTTAAGGTACTGTTTTGATTTTGTGCGACTAAAAGCGCAAGCTATCCCTCAACGGGAGCATTCACGAATAACGTAACTTTCAGATTCGAGAATTGCCATCAGTGGAGAGGAAAACCTAGCTAAAACTAGGTTCTCTATGTGTTAGGCACTGTAATCAGTTACAATTTGCCTGGTGTGTCCCACTACTGGGCAAAGCATCTAGTCCCTCCACGCATCGCCAGCTGGACCCAAGCTTTGTCATAGGCGTCCGGTTCGTCACGCCTTCGCTTCCTTGGTCTGTCGCGGCGCGCACACATTTGAGCTTCGCTTTTTTGAGCTACAACAGCAAGTGTTTGGGTGCGCAGTGTTGGGTTCCAAATTCCGGAAGTATATGTACTCCACTTCATTACTCGTTGGCAAACCTCGAGTTTGGACTTTTGCATGTGTATTAGTGTCCAAGTCTGTGCGCTATACACAAGTTCTCTTCTTCATTGTGTTCTTCATTACTGAAAGTCGTGCCCGCCCAGAAAAACTTTTGTTGAGAATTTGACCAGCTGCTTCCATGCCACCCTATCATCGGTTCGTTTGAGAGCAGTGGTTACTGGGAGTCCAGTGATCTCTTTCACAATGTCAGAACAGCGGCTTGGTGAACGGCCTCATGGTCTTTTCCCGTACACTTTGCCCACAACTACCAGCAACAAGTTAACAACCTGTAAAAATGTATCGTTTTATTGTCTGGTCTGACATTGTAAAAACTACTGATTTGACTACAACAGAATGCTCAAAATGGTATATCATTGGATTGTTACACATCAGGCAAATGCTTGTCGGTAAAGTAGGCACACGGAAAAAACGGAGCACTAGCAAAGTACCAATTTAGCTTGGTAAATTTTTTGGGGTTATTTACAACTAAAATTTATTTAAAACGCACAATAAAGCTCTGTTTACAGTAAACAAGCGAGTTTTGCTGTGTATTCTAGGTTATACTAACCGAGTACTTGATAGTTTCCAAGTGAGTGCCTCAGTAAAAATATCCTGTTCTATTTCTGTTTGAAAATAGATAAGTTTTCAGATTTATAAACTGCCAAGTTTTACCTATTTAATTTTAGACTAATCCTACTCGGTAAAATTTTCATAAATTGTTATGATTACAAACAACCCAAACTCATTTAAAACATACATTAGAGATATGTTTGTAGTAAACAAGCAAGTTTTGCTCTGTATTCTAGGTAATACTAACTATGTACTTGATAATTTTCAAGTGAGTGCCTTAGTAAAAGTAACCCATTCTATTTCCCATTCTTATCCATTGTGTTGCTGAAACTGCAATTTTCATCCAAAAATGCAAGGCCATTTCTTTTCGACACGTTCTTGTGTGCGGAAGTGCACCGAGCCACCGAAAATAACCAGTGTGAGGTTGAGTGAGATTAGTTTAAAGTTATGCACCTGAACCAAAAAACTTGCATCATTTTACCGGTGTTTATTCTTTTTTGATAAACATTGACTGCAGTACAAAATACCCAATGGATGAAGACGTAAGGAACCTTCTCACTGCCTGGGGATTGGAAGAGTTCGAAGTATGTATTTCAAAGTAAGTACACAGTAATTATTGTAGTTGGCAGAACACTTTGCTATCATTTTTCACATTTATCGGGAAGATAATTTAAAAAAGTAATTTTTAATTCAATCGACAATCCACGTGTTGTGTGAGCCTTGGCGCCATTACTTACAATTTCTTTATGGTTCGTTGATCTCGTGGCAAATCTTCCATTATGGCCCTTACTTAGGTATGAGGCTTACCAATGCAGTATTTTTTTCTTTTTAGGCAGGTACTTACTTTATCTTAATAGAGTTTATAAATTTTAAAATCTAATTTTAGGTTCAGAGGAGGCCTCAAATATAGCCTGTTTGCTGCTTATTCCATCTCTCTTGGCTGTTACAAGTGTTCGTCGCAAAAAGATTCGGCATCCTTCGAAAGTTGAAGCAACTGCTAGTTTTATACAGCATGTGAAAAACGATTCGGATATCCACAGTGCACAAGTAAGCAAACATAATTTCAGGAATAAGGGTCATGGGTTACGATTAACTTTGCCGGTAACAGGGAAAATCCGCATTTAATAAGGTCCGAATATTAATAAGGTACAGATTTTAAGTTTAACCTTGCATTGTCCTGAATGCAGTGCAACATAATTTCAAACTTAAAATATCTGTAGCTTATTAATATTGTTGTTACTTGGAAATGGTAGGCACCTGCAGCTAAGTATTTAGCAGTATTAACGCAACAAACCCGCTTAGGAACAACAAACAATATTGCTAAATATACCAATTCAAGTAGGCCAGAAGTAAAAATGTAGCTTGGTTGTAGCTAACCCACTGAAAACGGTTGAAAGCGCCGAGTAACTTTGCTAAATATGCCTATTTGAATTTATTAGAAGTAACAAAGTATATTGGCTGACACTATCCAGTGCACACGATTGACAGCGCCGAGTAACTTTGCTAAGTATACCCATCTACTTAACAAAGTCACTTTGTTAAACATAGAAACGTTTCTATGCTGCGTTTACAAAGATGATTTGTTAAAATCGAAGATTTAAACTAAGATGCTTGGTTATAACTAACAGAATAACTCGTTTGTCTTTATCAAATTAAAAGGTGCAAAGTTACCCAGCCTAGGTTATCAAATTTTAACCAACTTTTAGGGATTAATATTACTAACTTACATTAGCAAAGATGGCTGGCTTGTCTAGCATTAGCAACAAACTTTGCAGGCTCCCTCCGAAACGAGTAACACTGTTGTAAATAGCAAAAAGATATTTAATTCCAACCGTTACGTTTTTTCCGTGCAGTATTTTATAAGGTGCTCCCTTGCCACGAGCATTTGCCGGTAAATATACATATGCATGTAACATATTGATTCGAGCATTACATCCAGTGTGGGAGAAGAACCGAACATTACAGTGCACAACTTGTAATGATAGCCACCTCGTCTAACAATGCAATTCCAATAGAATCAAACTACAAAACATTTGAAATCTAATCTTGTTGGATTATTTCAATACAAGCAAATGCTCGTCAGTCGCGGGGGGGGCGGTATTGTAACATAATGCTCAGTAGCATCTCTTGGAATGTCATTACATTACAAACGAATGCTTGCGGTAAGAAAGCGTCTATATACGATTTTTTTGGAAGTTTTATTAGTGTCTATAGTTTTAGGTGAACTGAATATATGATTGCACGCGTGCAGAACACGTAGACTGGCGGCAAAACCTACACCACAAACTGATGCTATCCTCCACTAAGTACCATCTCTGTAATCAAAAGATTATGTTGAAAACGAAAGTGTTGACAGTCGCTGCTGTCTGTGATCTTTTGGAATTGTAGGACAAGAAATAAAAATAACCTAGCCTGGCACAAAGGGTAACTTCGAGCATTTTACTTAAATTCATTTCATTTGCTTGCTATTAAACGTCCTTCACAGTGTTTTATGACCGTACACTTTAGTATTTTAAGGAATTCAATAAATATTGTTTAATTAGCTATTTTTATTTACAAAGGGGACGATAGGCTGGAATAAATCAAAACCCAATTCAAATAAAACCACAAACAAAACAAAAAATACTATGAAATGAAATTAGGGCAACAAGTCAAACTTTTGGTTTGACTTACTTTGCCGTATCACGCAACGCAAAAATGACTACCAAACATTATGTCTCTGGAAAATGAAGGCAGCTTAAATTGAAATAGAGTTATTGTCGCAAACGACACCATAAAACCTTCGGTTCAGTTTCATCGATATCAGGATGCTTAGTATGAGTGTGCACAATACAAATACGTTAAAAGTTATCGTGAGCTCGAGAGATATAACTTCTATCTCGCTTACACGTACGAAAAAGAATGAGACATAAATATATTCCATAAAAATAGCCGGTGTCCAATCTCTCAAAACCATTCGAAAACTATAATTGACATCGTAGGAAACTACATATTACATCTCTGTCAAACTACGAAAAATTGTTCTTCTCTATCCGATAGAGGCGCTGCAAACACGTACCTATTATATTTTATGTTTTGATGAGATTAATTATTATTTTGATAAAATAAAACTACAAAATACAGCAATCCGCCATGGCACATTGAACACCAGTCAGGGAATGCATAACTTGGGTACATGAATGGATAATACCAAAGAACGCGCCTGTACAGAAACCTAAGAAAGGCCTTTCGAATCTTCTCCAGTAACAGAGCGTACGTAATTTTGTGGGGTTCCAGACGCGACCACTTGACTCCAACTTGCTTGGCGTTAGAGCCCCGAAAAAAAGCCTTACAACATTGTCACTGCGAAAGTCTCGGCATTTTCTTACAATAAGGCCAGGGCTCTGAAAAGACTGCTTGGCGTCAGTGGAGATGTAGTCGTAAAAATCCCCATACTTAGGACTCGGAGTAAGGCGGACACGATATATTATATATATGTATATATAATAAATTAACTTAGGTGCGTTTTCGGTAGACAGCGAATTTTATCGTTTTCAATGGAACTTTTGCTGGCGGAAACACTTTCATGCGGGAAATTATTGTTTTCTGGTTTGTTGTATTTTTTGCGTTCTACATGAAACATTTGTTGAGTTAAGAGATTTTTTGTTTTTGGCACATTTTTAATCATTTTCTATGAATATCTATGAAATGATTTTCCTTTTGGAATAGGACAATAAGAGATTTCTTACTAAAATCAAAATGTCGTTGCTCTCCAAAAAGACAATTGAATCAACGTTTGATCTTCAAATGGTTTACAGTTTTCACAAAACACCTGATCTGCTAGCTTAATAACTATTATTTAATACGCAGAAAAAAAAACCACAAACTGTATCAGAACTTCCCGCGTGAACGTCACGTTAATGCTTTCACTGCTAGGCGCCAGTGCTTAACTCGCTGCCGCCGCTACAGTACACTCTGCCATAGTACATACACTTAAGCGACGTCGGCCTTGGTTGTGTTAAACGCTGTCAAAACTCGTGAAAATGTGCAATTTCCATGTCGACTACAAACTGTAATAAAATATGAATTTAAAAAAGACAATAATAAATTGACAATGTCACATAAGTATAACACTAGCTCTCTTCTCTGTTACTTTCTATCTTTTATCTTGAACAAAAGTTGATGCATCTAACAAACGACAGAGTACCGGTTTAAGATTACCCTCATCAATTTAGGATAACTTGCTCCTACCGTTCTCTTGTGTGGCCTTTTGAATGGTAGTGAAAACTAGGTAAAGTATAGCTATAGAGCACTTTAAGTCATAAGTCCTGTTTACTATGACCGGTATCATTATTGTCATCTGAATGGTATTATTTTTATTGGCTGGTTCGAGTGTTTTTCCAAATAGCAATAAATATTTTCTATATAAATAAAATCCCCACCTATCCAAGTATTACGAAACAATATGGCTTACGATACAAAAAAGTCTCTCCCATTTCTTAAAATTGGGTTAAATTCAGATAAATGTATGCCGGATGGGTACATGAAGTATCATAATGATCAGAAAAGACAAAAGCAAACTTAACGAACAATCTTGATTAGAATACACAATACCTTACTGTCGACTCTCCATTAGCGAAAGAGTAGGTGTCACGATTCTCTCGCACGGCTTTTATTATTTATTCCCACTTTCGTAACGGCATGAATTGCAAGCTCATCGGTTCTGAACACGAGCAAATGAACTTTTAACTTAGTTCTGTATTGCATTAACTATTCTCGCTCTAAATAACTATTTAATTATATGCATGTCCTTTAATTATTTCATTCGTTATTCGTAGAAGTTTATTTTATACGTAGGTACCTTTATACAAAGGATTTACGATTTCCAAGACACTGAATTTCAGCTAGCGTTATAATAAGAGATTACTTATTAGAGATTACTTCAAAGTCATTAATGATGAGACGATTTGCTATTTTTCTTTAGATTGAAAACAATGCCGCCAAAAATGTTTAATTTACATGGGAAACAGCGAAACAAAAAGGGTTAAGTGGTGACATGCGCCGACACACCAAAAGTCTAGAGTCGTCTGGAGCGCCCGGCCGCGGCCGGCGATCCACGCCGACGCAAAAAGGACGAATCATTAGGAGGCGCCACACGAGATCCCATTTAAAAGTATGAGAATATTTTCACAAAAAGCCTCACATTCAACTCCCAGCACATTCATTTTATGAGAACAATGAGTGATTTTTGTATTTTTATTTAATTCTATGTCGATTTTATCCGCGGCAACGTGGAGGCGAGCCGCCGTGGTTGTCGCCTCGTTCCGTCTTCGACTTTTTGCTGTGGGAGAAGCGCGGGCGTCGGCGGCAAACGGTGGTTTTGTTCCCAAGGAGGCGCTACCCCCCTCCCATGATTGCAGCACCCTCTAACGTCCTCTCGCCGGCGCCACATTTCACACTCCTGACGGGTCCCTCCGCCCGCGCTCCGCTCTCCGCTCACATGCCCTTGCTACTCCTCACAGCTTCAACAATCGGTTAACGAGCACACTAAATGCGAACCATTGCATGTTATAAACGCGATCTACGCGATAAGGCTCTTGCTGTGATGGTAATGTTTTAATGGTGGTATAATGTCTGTTAATGAAGTTCATATTATAAGTTTATAGAATAGTAGACATGGCGCAGTTATTGAATAAGATAAATCATATTGTTTGGTTCCAAACGAACGGATCCTGAAATCAAATTTCTAGCTCGTATTCCGTATTTTTGATAGATTCTAATGAGTGACTTCAACGGAGACGTTTCGTTTCGACAGTTTCGTTATTTATTTCTAACAGTTGTATGACGGGTGCGCGTAGCATTTTGCCGTGACGGCATAATGGTACGGAGACAATGGACTTCAAGACTTGTTTATTGAGTGAATGGAGTTGTTTTGAAGCAGAGTGTGCGCAGGAGTGGAGGCGGCGTCTGTCCGCAAAGAACCAATGATAGCCGGTCGACTCGGTGGGAGGAACGAGTAATCATGCATTAAGCACCACGGTCGATGTCGGGGAGATTAACACAGCGGATACAGCTTTACGATTCATTATAAATATGTTTAGTTGCTCTGTTTATATAGCTCAAGTGCACGTGGTAGGTACCTACTCTTAATTCTATCAATGGAAGCGAGGAAACTTATTATATGAGGCGTTAGTTAGTATTTTCAATATATAATTATGTTCTAATAAAGAATCTAAAAAGATCGCCTGCCATCTCTGTAAGTTTGGTTTTACTCATTCGATACGTAAAAAATCTGTCCTGGCACTTGTTATAAATTGCCGTCCTAATTGTAAGACGTTTACCTATTGCCAAATAATACTTAATGATAGCAAACACGACAACAATCATTCCAAGACAGTCTTAACAAAATAAATTAAAGTCTACAAAAATAATTATTGTTCCGTTCACGAAAGAAACAAATGTTGTATGAATTATATTATAACTGTTTTGTTCGGCAGTAAAGACTGTCCCTCGATATCGGTAAGGCATAAATAAGCGTTGTTGGGTAGCGCTCCGGTACATCCCAGATTACTGATTAGCCGGTATTGCGTGACAAAACCCTATTTGTTCGATCATTGTCTTAGCCTGCATCCTCGCACCATCAAAATAAACTGGAACACACACAAACCACGAATACTACAAACATTCTTACTTGTTATTCCGTTCATAGGCTTTGGAAAAGTGATCGTCTATATTAGTGGAGTGCACCTTCGACGAGGTAAAACAAAAAAAAAACTGAATGCAACAGGCCATGTGAGCACAGATTAGGTACTGTAACTTCGCTTAGAGCTTTGAAAGCTTGTGTAACCTAAAAACGCTTTTGAAAGTTGATCTTGTTCAGGTACTTTTGTCAACGTTTGTCCTGTCTGAGACATAACTTGATCACTTCTGTGACTGCCTAGTGTAGGAGCTACGATAATAGAGTCGTGCGTCATTAAGCCTCTACGAGTAGGAAGGTAACCACGAGTTTTTTTTCATTATAAAGCTATTCACACACTCACCGTTCATCAAGTTTTCAGGAAAATGCAAAGCCAGTAAGTCGAGGCTGCGCATTTTCCTGAAAACTTGATGAACGGTGAGTGTGTGAATAGCTGTGCGTATAATTGGTACGTACATATGTAACTGGTTTAAGTACTTGGTAAGAGCAGCTTTTCCTAAATACTTAATCCTACAAGTCCGAACGTTATCGTACAAATTTTTGTCCGCTAGATTGTCAAAATATGTATTAATTTTAATTTTTTTAACTTTATGACATACCTGCACCAACAATAAAACTGTTATCTAAATACCACCTTCGAAAATGGATTTGACACAAGCTAATATGAAAATAGAGCTGTCCTGTATTTGTTGTCAACGGATTTTAAAAATATTGTTAGGTTATAGCTTGAAACCTCGCTGACTAATTTTATACATGCTAATATTTGGAAATTTTTTACCTCTTTAAGCCAAAACTCGTAAACGGATAGGGCTGAAATTTTGAAAACAGGTAGCCAGGAATAAAGATTGTCTTCTTTTTATCCCATAAATCCCATGAGCTAGAAATAATCTTTAATCGTTTCCATAGAAACAACGCGCGCGAAGCCGCGGGCCGAAACTAGGTACGAATAAGAATAAAAATGTTAACATACTCGCATATCTCTTTACCAAGTTCCGCTTATAGGCACCAACTTAATGAGTCAGGACTGAGCTGAACGCAGCCTCAACAGAGGAACAATTTCTAATTTATTTTATATTGAGTTTTTATTTAATTTATTCAGTGTGAGAGAAGTGGGCAGGTTTCTGATGCTTGTTACGATACGATAATCTGGCTTACAGGATGTTTGTGGCGATTTAATTGGCACTCGAAATACTTGGACGTTTTTGCGCCAAGATTTTATTGCAGCCTAACGAGAAATGAACATAGTTACGTGCAGTACAGCCTTGTTTGCAGGATTCGATTTATGATGATGTCTACAAAAATGTTGTTCAGTTTCAAACCTATTATTTTAAACATTTAAATTTGCTTGTAACAAAATAAAGGTTGGGGGAGGTCGCGTCATGGTTTAATAGCGCTGACTTTGACGGACAGAAGTCGATTTTTAGATTTTTACACCACTGCGTAGAAACCCCTCCACTTTCGCCGAGCGCTATTAAACCGTGACGAGATGTGTAACGTGTGTTCCCGTGTGGCTTAGAATTTGCACCACCCAACTCTTCCCGCGGGTGTCGTAAGAGGCATCGAAAGGATATCGAATAGAGGGCGGGCAGCAGCGCTCCTGTAGGATATTTTACCACTGAACTGAGATCTCCAACCCGCATGCTCAGCGTAGGGATCAAGAGCAAAAACAAAAAAAAGACATAGATAACTAAAAACTAAAGCCAAAGATGCTGCTAAAATCGTCCATCTGAAATAGAAATGAGCTGACCACGTCAACGAGTTACGTAGAACAGGTGATCGTAACAAACTGGTACTCAATTGATACTAAGCGCTGGCCGTTCAACGAAACGATGATGGAGCAATGGAGTAGCATAACGTCTGTGGTGCAAATTCCACTCATGGTGAAAGCCTTCAGTCCTGTCCTGATCCGATAGTTCCATAATTCTGCTGCTACTCTAGCTTATGAAAACACCGAACCCGAACAGGATTAGAGGCTTTCAACACGAGTGTAATTTGCAACCAAAATACCAACAAATTATTTAGATGACTATCTTTAAGTATTTTACGAGTATTTTACGCGCACGTCAGCGTTCCGCAGTAATTTAGAACTTTCGAAGTCTGACAAATTCATTATGAATGTAAGCGGGTTAACTATGGACCTAGTTTGTGTCGGAAGAACACCAAGTAACTCTGCTATACTCCGATTCAAAAACCTGGATATTTTTTGTACACAAAGGGGTTACAAAACCCAACCTCACTTCACAAGGGTCAACATAACACCAGCGCTGAGCAGGTACTTAGACTTATCTATTCAGCAACATGCTGAGTTGATACCTTTTTGGGTCGACACTCAATGGTTTTCCAAGCTGATTGCGGAAGTTACTAGGTACCTATCTACTCCGTTAATCTTAAGGTCTGCAATAAATTCGTAATTTTTTGTTATTGTAATATGTCGTGCGTGTCAAATAAATTATTTAATTCAATTTAATTTTCATTTCTAAGGAGTATTGGTGGAAAATTTATCGACATTGGTATCATCGAAGCAAAGCACGAAAGCTTTCGAAGCTCGAAGCAATTTTTGGTTTTGAAAGCTTTCATTCATCATTTAATAGATATCTCGTTCGTTTTCGAATTCAAATTTAAACATACATATTTTGCTACACATATGTACCTATGTGATTGTGATAAAGCGTTGTAGAAGTTTGTGTTTTATTTTTTAGTGATAACTTTGCTGTTACCTTATGGTTTTCTGTTATTGTTATCAGATTTTGTTAAGTTTTCGTTTATAAACGTCTTGGTTGACAAACAATATCTTGGAATCTAAATCTGAGTAAGTATAGCTCTCCAGCACAGTGCTCGCATGGATGCCGAACACGCGCGTCTAAAACCGCACTCACCCTGAAAAAAAGTCCTTCGTATAGTGATGAAACGTTTGTGTTCCTCCAACACAAACGTTTTAATTTGTTTGTAGTTCGAGTTCTTCAAAAGCAAATGGGTAGGATACATACCGTACCTCGGACACCTGAACAAAGTTTTGACATAAATTACTTAACATTTTCAATACTTAGTCAAGCACTTCAATATTTGTATTCGAATATTGTAGTTAGTAGGCACGTATTAAATATTATGTGTTGATGGAGCAACGACGACATTGTTGACAGCGGTAAGCCAGCGTGAGAAAATTTTAAGATCACTTGAGTTATTTGTTCCTTTTTTGTTTTTATTAGTCATTGATTTGACTATTTCAGTCCCGTATTTTAACAAATTTAATTAGAAAAAAGTCGTATAATATACAAAAATTCTACAATACATAATACAAGGTAGTTGATTCTGTTATATAATTGCATAATCTTTTATGTTCAACCGAGTGACGGAACAGAGAGTGCACCTGTCTTTGCGCACACGCTTGGGCAACATAATAATAATATGTCCTGCACACCTGGCTAATCTCCGTTGAGACTGGCCCCCATGGCCGAAGATTCGGCTAAGCGAACAACATGTACTCAGCATGAACGGTCGAGAAAGTAAAGTAAACGAGAATTCACACTGGGCCTTATGTGCGTAACCCAACCCCAACCCAACTGAGAGCTTGAGATCAGTAACTTTGAATACATATTTGAATAACTATACTTTTGAGATCTTTAGTAACGAAGAAAATTACAATGTATGTAAGTAATAGACACAAATTAGAACTATTTTTTTCAGTGCATTCAAAATACTGTAAATTATACTCATAAATAAGTATGCCACTTATGCCAGCAAGTGTGCCATAAAATGTTCCTGATCCAAGTATTTGACTACTACTAACTGGTTATCTATTATTTGATCTTATTCACCGGTCAGCGTTCAATCGACCTGAGTTATTACAGCAAGGCAAGACACAAATTGCATGGACTTGTTCCATTATCTGGCAATGTATTAAATTAAAATATCGCTCTTATCAACAAACTATACTTCGATATTATAAATAAAATAAACACTGGTTAATGCACCCTGCACAGGTGCACATCAGGGTGAACTCTTGTTGCTCTTATTGGCAGTTGTTCTGACCTTTATCTAGATAAGTACATAATCATGCTGCCATCCAAAACGCTTTGTCGCATAATTGAATGTATACTTCAAATAATATTTTTTTCCATTTTCGACGGTAACTGGACGGTAAAGTAATGGATAGCATTATAAAACATATTAAATCGGGACCAATAAATAATAGGCTGAGAGTAAATATTTCCGGCAGCAAACAATCAGTAGCAACGCTATCTATCTCTTTTAAACTCGGATAAAGCCTGTACAATAGCAACACAATGACAAAACAAATCAATGTCATCTTAGGCAACGACGGAAGATTAAACGACAAAGCGTTGACCCCTCGTATTAAGACGCGAAATCAAAAATGATAGGCTCGCGACCCTTGCACATATTTCAAGAATGATCCTCCTCGTCCATTTGGCGATCCTGGGACAATGGATCGGACAACACACATTTAACGCCACAAATGCCGTGAGCGTCTATAAATCATCAGCATAGCGGAAATGCGCCGTGGAGGCGACGCGCTGGATCCCGCCGCCACCACCGTGCCGAGCGCGCTTCGCACCCGCCCGCGCAGAAAACATGCTGAGATACTGCAATAACCGACTCCGGCATTTTCGGCGTTATAGATAAATTAAATGCCGACACATCCCGGCCTAGCAAGCGCAGCCGAGGCGCGCCCGGAATGTCCGAATAAAGTTTGATAAACGCACCGGAAGCTGAACCTATTACGTGACACTGCCCTCGTTCCGTCTTTCCACTCCTCGGTTATTGTTTTTCTCCGGTGGCATTTAGAGAATTTCGAGCTTTTATTCCACCCGGCATATGGGAAACGCGGCCCTTTGAATCGATTAGATCTAAATCGATAAACTGTAATAGGTCAGTTTTGTGTCGGAATTAATCAAGCATCAAAGTCCTGGCTATAATTGAGCGCCAAAGGCTGCGGGTGTGTCGTATATCTCACTAATTAATGGATTCGCTAGAAATGTTTTTGTCACAAAAGACACCGCTGTACAAAAACGTTCCGGGTTGTTTTATGTTCGGGTCTTAGCAATAACCCGTTACCGACTATAGCTATAATATAGGTAGCTAGTATTCGTAATCGAAGGTAATAATAGTCGCAATCTTGAACAACAGAAGGACAACGAGTAAATCATTAGTTTTCTATTAGAGATAGTGTTATTATTAGAATGGTGTATCGGAATAGCTGCGTGCGAGCTGGATATAAAGAAATATTAATATTTCTGCGATCATAAACAAGCAGTTGACGATGATAATTCGAACGCATAAAATAGAGCGTTATCTATGATCAAAAGGCAGCCCCAGAGAGTTTAGTGTGAAATGTGTTCTCAAAGACACCGTTTAGTAGCGTAATGCGCGTGACTGTCGTACAAATTATGCATTTTCGAGACAAGTCGATTTTATTGCCGCGGAAGTGACGTCAATAAAGCACAATGTACAGCAGTTTAATGTTCTCGTATAATTTCTGATCAGATCCGATCACGATACGCGTTATGACACGGAAGGTAAACACGTGACTCCTATAAAGCAACGGTTCCAATTATTAATTTGTAGCTCATGTTTAAAGTCGGGTTAGCAAATAAAATAACGAGCTCTTATGAACCTTTAAAAAATTAGGAAAGGAAATGTAGGTAAACAGTACATATCCCAAGCCCCAAGTAGATTTGACTATCTACTTGGGGCTTCGGATATCCAGCATAATTTTTCAGCATCTGATCAATATCTCAAACGCATTTGAAAATAACACATGTGCCGTTCAAACGTTTAGACTCCCTATGAGATTTAGAACAAGTCCAAAAAATGATATACTCCGCACCTTATATTGAACGGGAAATAAATTGTATACTTCCTATAAGTGCCAATAAAAGTTGGAGTAAATCATAAAAGTATCACTCGAGGAGAAACGTCTATAACAAGTGTGTTATTGCGGAATAATTCAGTAGCGAAGGAGGGTGTGTTGAAGGATGGCTCCCTCCAGATCTGGCCGGGTGAAGCTCGGCCTGATATTCCCGATGCTCTATCAAAGCCTTCAATTATTTATCGGACCCATGTCTACTTTTCATTTTACTCCTTTCCCTAGTAAGGCTTTCAGTTGGCGAATAAACATGTCACACCTTTGGGAATAAGCTTGACACGAATAGTGGTATTGTACTCTCGGTTCCGGAGCTGCCTCTGACACTGATGTAGGGGTTAGTTCGATCATCAATATCACTTACATGCATTATATTAATGAAGGAAAATATCTCAACTTGTCCGAGGCTCTATTTTCGTTATTCTTCCACAATGCTTTTGGGTTACGGTCGGTGGCCTGTTTGACTATGGATTGCTATCGTTATTATAAACTTTATATTTAAAAAAAAACTGAAGGTTTATTTTCGCTGTTTAAAATGTAGTTTACGCCAGTAGTTAGGTGAAGCAAAAGCGTCAACAACCGTTAGAAAATAGAGTAATTAAAGTATTCATCATTAGAAATTATTGAACAGGAAGTGAAACATAACATAGATAAAGGTCTTTTTTAAAATTAATAGATTTTTCAATTACGGCTGTTGTAAGTAAAAATATGTTATAAGTTATAAATGATTCATTATTTCACGAAAACTGCATAATAGAAATGCCTAAATCTAAATCTAAATATAATTCGTGCTTCACTTTTAAAATTTAATTATCGCATTTGTCACTTCAAATTAACGCTGTTAACGTTTAGGGGAGACGCCATTAAAATTCGCTATTTTAATAACGGTTATTGACGAAACAATATTATATTTTTATGTCAATACCACAAATAAATCAAAAACGTTATTTATTGTTTACTGTGTGCTATAAAATAGTGTCATTAGATAGACTGGAGTTGAGGAAACATAAAAATTATATGATCTTTTCACGTGTACGCGTGCTCCTTCGCGCAGAACGTCGGAGGAAACCTCTTTAACGCCGAGCGACCGCTATGAACTATTTATGTGATCCAATAAAAATCTAAATTTTTTATGTATAAACTGTACTTGTATGAATTATAGAATAAATGAATTTTCTATTCTGGTAATGCTGCCTTTTCTTTTATTCGACGATTAGCATTACCATCCAACGTTGCTACTTTTGTGCCCGCATTCGGGGCATACTGGTGACGGCTTGATTTTTAAGTAATTAATTTTGGAGTATAAAACTTAGCTTATTCAGTGAAGTATGGTACATAGCATATAGTATTTATAGATTTACTATAAATTACAAAAACCAGGAAGAATAGGTACAAAGTAAAAATTGTAGGTACCCGGATAAAAGTGACGTGTATCAATATTTATACTCCATGAAAAGTTGATGAAAGAAAATGAAACTGAAAATTATTGGAAAACACACACCAAGAAAACAACAAAAACACCACCTTATTACAAAGCTATGTCACGTTTCAGTAGCAAGTAGGCATATAAAACTCGGGATAGATAGGGTCCATACAATACCATCTCGAGGTTGCGGCCAGTTATGCGCGGCAAAAACCGATGATAATGACAAAGACCATCACACAGCGCAAAGGGCGCTGGATGAAGCTCCGCCAGCGTACGCGTGTCGAATAATAATGTGTCTTTTTGCATGCCTCTCTAAATTTATAGAATAGACAAAGATGAAATGGAAAATTTCATATTAATATTCTCTTTGTGAAATGTTACGCCTTCCAAGTACCAATGGCAAATTTGGTAACCCGCTCCCCCAAAAGAAAGTAGTAGCAGGGACACCTTTATCCAGCAGTGGAAGTCTTGTGGCTGAGATGAGTCAATGTTTCTATGATAAAACTTATAAAAATAGCATGGTTACTTACATAAGACGCATTATAAGCGGGATATTTACCATGATTTGTCTTTTTGAGTTTCCCAAACATATTTCGGCACAGTTGTATGCACCATGATCACGAAATAACTGAATTGGCATATAAACCGATCTGCCCTCGTGCCGTCATCGTGCCGAAATATTGGTATACTCAAAATAACACAATGAGAGCTTCCCGTCTTATTTTATTCCAATTTAGCAATGAAGTCAATCGTTTTCTATCGTACGTTTTTCCTAAATTCTGCAAAGTCAAGTCAAAATTCTTTATTTCCGTAAATACAATAAATGTACATATAGAAAATGGCAAATTCTTAAAATAAAACACTGACATGGAAATAAAGTGATATTTCGGTCGCTTCGGTATGTAGACGAAAGTAAAGAAGCGACGAAGAAACCTTTAGCCTATTAGGTGTTTTTCAAGTTGGAGCAAAATCCGTCCTAAGCTTTTTTGTGCCAGTTCTAAACATTCTATGGGCATGTACGTTTTCCTAATATAAAATCGTAGTGTTACTTCTCAGTGGCATGGTGAAAAGGGGAGGCCTAAGGCAATAGTGGAAACACGTCGCGAACATCGTTTGAGGGTCACGTAACGTAACGATACCGAATTACCCGCTTGTGCAAAGTGATCCTTATTGTACCTACCTAGGGAATATACTTCGCTGAAATAAAGAATTCTACTGATAATATAAAGTTTTATAGGTTTGTGACTCGGTTTTGATAGCTCAAACTTGCCTTTGTAGAACATTTTCTGAAGTCTTTGTAAATATTTTCGAATGTTTTAAATTCAGTCAACGGATACTACTATGTCTGATGGAAATTTATTTTAGTAAATATGTAAGTCGTAGCGGTCGCAGGGAGTCGTTGGATGGAGGCGGCTCAGGACCGGTTTTTTTGGCGTCGTATGGGGGAGGCCTATGTCCAGCAGTAGACGTGTATGGGCTGATATGATGATGATGATGATGAAATAAGTACTTCATTGGATGAGAATAATAAATTGTTTAAGGCGCTACGTAGACAGAGCCACTATTGCGGCAGCTGGCAACTCCCAACTAGCTGTTTACATACATTTAAATATTATAGAATAGAAGAAAAATTTGTAATATTTAGCACACACACAAAAACCTGCCGTGGGGCCGCGGCGTACGAATATCGACCCCTCCAACTCAACCCGTGGATGTCGTAAGAGCCGACTAAGGGAACCTACCAGAGGAAGGGCAGCAGCTTCCTTCTGAGTATTTTTAAAAACCAACACTGCGATCACCAATCCGCCTGCCAAGCGTGGTGATTATGGCAAATCCCCCCCTACATGGGAGACCATCCACTCGATGGACCGATGACATCGTAGCGGTCGCAGGGAGTCGATGGATGGAGGCGGCTCAGGACCGCTATTTGTGGCGTCGTACGGGGGAGGCCTATGTCCAGCAGTGGACGTGTATGGGCTGATGATGATGATGACAAAAACCTGAGTGAAAGTTAAAACAAAAAACTTATGATATATATAGGTTAACACTACATCAAAGGTTGATAATAGGTACAAACATGATAAAACAAGTGCTTTAAAATTAATTGAAAAAAGCTCTACGTATAGAGTCTGAATTTCGTCTTTCCCTAGTGCGCGGCTAAAAAGGTCCAGCCTCAGCCTAATGTCGCCACCGCCCAAGGACGGTAACGATGCTAGTTTTCAGTCTGAACCTATCACATTACGTGTCTATAGTTAACAAAAATCAAAGAGCAACAAAGTTTAACAACCGGGAGTTTAGATAAACAAAAGCCAGTTTATAAGAAAATTATTAAAAAGTTGACAGTTTCTTCACCTAAATTCTTCTTTTGAATTTGAAACCTCATTTGAATGCTTTGTTTTGACGAAAATTGTGTTTTAATTCTAATTCAATTTTAAACCTACTGTATTTTTATGCGTGTCTATGTTTTTTATAATTCTTTAGTATAAGTTCAAGTCACATACTTACATATCGTGGATAATAATCACTTCACTCCTCGCCCGGCCTCCACCTGTAAGTGTGAAAACCAATGCGTATCATTGGACTTGGTCGAAAGCTACATGGACCCTTTTTTACCATTTTTTATTCTTCTATTGTTTTTATTGTAGTTTTAATTTAGATTTAGTACCTACTTGTATTTGTAAAATTGCTGTATGTATGTTTTATAGGTAAAGAATAAATTATTTTCTTCTTCTAAAGTTTCTCTATCTGCATAGGCGCTTAGGATTACTTACCTATCTGAACTAAATCGGCGTCTATCCTAAGCCATAGGCTGTTGTTTTATAATGTTTTAAATTTTAATTGATGTTTGTCTAATAAGGTAACATTCATACTAATATTGTTAAAACGAAGATAATTCTGTTTATTTGTTACCTTTTAACCCCTTATCAGCTGAAAGGATCATAATGCAAATGATTTGGCAGGTAGTAAACTATATCAACAAAGGATACTTGAATAGCGCGTGCGAAGTGCGAACAGTTTCTACAATAAATAAATTTCATTTCATTTCATTTCATTTCAAGAAGCCACGGGCAAAAGCTAGCCCAGCAACAAACGTTTTATTTAAGCTTTTTAATGCAAAAAATTTACAATAGCAAATTTACACTTTGCATATTAAATTTCTTTATATTTTTAGCGTGTCCTGTGACACAATATAAGCCTTAACAAACGTTTACTAAGTTTTTTCAAAGTTTCTCTCGCCTTGAGCATGAAGGGACAGGTTGTTTTTTCTCTGGCTGGTATGGCACCACCACCAGGGAAATACAAGCAGCCTGTGGAAAAACACCCGAAGATAAGATCTGTGATATGTCAAAGAATAACTATATAGTACATTAATCTGAAATATAACCAAAAATGGACATCCTTCTACTAAATACTCGATATTTCAATCGAATCGTAAAAAATCGTGATCGTGTATCTTTGGGCGTTTTTCCGCTGGCTGCTATTTTCCTAGTGGCAGTGCCATACCGGCCAGAGGAAAAACGGCCTATCCCTCATAATTGACATTTAATGCTTTATAGGTTGCATATCAAGGGTACTGTCTGAGCACCAAAATAACAATAGTACCACTAATCCGAAATTCTCTTCACCTCATTATTAATAAAAACTATGCGTTTTTTTTTTAAAACTGTTGTTAAGACTGTAAATAGGTATTTTTTGGGGGTGTCTATTAAAATGGTATAGCCTTTGCTTATTAACGAGATCAAGGAATTCGCTAGCTTAAGCACATTTAAAACAAAATTGAAAAATATGTTTATAGCTTATCTATCATAGACCTCTATCTATACCCAAGTGTTATCTTTAATGTACCTATGTAATGTAACCACAAAATTGTACACAAATAAACTATGTTAGGAGTGGTGGATTAGTATAAGCTTAGCGTTGCATTGTAATTAATAAGTTATACCTACATACATATACGTAGATAGTTACTATACCGCCTACCGGCCCCGGAGATACTGCGTAATATTAGCTTAGGCATTATTTTAAGGAATTTTTATATCTCATTATAAATAAACATTTTTGTTTTATGAGATATAAACATCTTTAAACAGAACCAACTTCAAAAAGGGAGCAGGGTCTCTATTCGACTAAGTATATGTTTTTTATTGTATGTATGTTACACGATCACTCCGCCATATAAGAATCGATATTGATGCTCTTCTTTTGTTTGGCAGATCATACTTCCGAGGTGGTCCCATCTACATTTTATGGAAATTGATTTAGCGCATTTTGAGAAAATAATTTTTATAAATCAGAATCAGAATCAATAACTTTATTTCTTTAGGCTTACAAAATAAGCACTTAGACAAGTCAAATTGTATACTATAAACATAGTTATTATTATCAAATAAGAAATAAGGTGTTATTGATATTCTCTTCACTTCAATTTTTTGTCCACTAGTGGAAGAGTGAGTATGTACTATATTCGTCGATTTCTCAGTCAATTATGAACATTATATGGAAAATTATTTACTATAGAATAATCCCTAGGTGGTCCCATTAAAATTTTATTCCCGAGAACAAATATTTGTCTCGAAAAACAAAAAAAAAAACAGTGTAAATATGAATTTGACGTCTGTTATAATTTTTTTCTAAAACAATCATATTATTTTGGCATCACATCCTCTCCTTTCTGCCATCTGATATAAATATGTTTTTTAAACGCCTCATTACCACCCAGAAACGCTAGTGTGGAAACCTAAGAGGCGTGCGCGGAAAGAACAGGTAATAAGATGCTAGGGCAACATACCCTTTTTCACGTATTTTCCACACGATAAATTTAACAATAATCTATATTGGCATGCATTCAGATTATAAGACGGCCATTACAATTTATACTTATGTCTGCCATATCAACTTAAACTGAATTCGATTGAAATTGGTGTGCAATGTAGTGACGCACCCGTATTTTTGCTGGGTATTTAAATACCCATACTTTTATAAGATAGCTACTCTATGCGCTTTTATATCCGAGATGGAAAATAATCATAAATACACAGATCAATTTTCCGACACGTTGTTTATCACACCATTATAGAAAGCAATCTTGTTATTGCTTTCTTCGGATCGTAATAATCACCAGTGAACCATCGTAGGTGCTCATGTGAAAAAAAGTAAAGTTAAACATTTTTAACATCAGGCAATAGTGAGGGGTGACGGTAACAGTTTCCTGAACTTTCCGAAACAATATGAAAACGTGCGGGGCGTTTTCCTCTCAAATCTTCAATAAGTCTGTCTCAGCTTTTTAAAATCTTATTCAAACTTTCTAAAATAAGTGGTTCTCCCCTCGGAAGGGGTCTTACGGCTGATATTATTGTGTAGCCATCTGTGACAAGGCCCGCGACGCCATAGAAAAGACATATTTTTAGCTTTAACTCGTAAATTACTTCGATCCAATTGGTTTACGCTCGTGTGAGAATTAGAAGTGAAGTTTTATTTGCCAGTGTGGTTGTTTATGGCCTTGAATGTGGATGCGTGCTTGAGTGTGGGGGCAATTCATTGAATTATTGGGTTTGCAGTGAATATTCTATGCAATTTTGTGTATTTTGTGTAATGCTTCAAAACTAAGATTAAATAGTTCCTGAAAACTATTTCCTTACAATTTACGATAAGAATTTTTTAAATATTTTCTAATGTTCGTAGAAATACTCATAGGCCTAATGACAGTGACATGTGAGTGACACATGTCACCTGGGTTAAAGCGAAGCCTATGAGTATTCCAGAAATAATGATAGTTACTATAAATCACGAAAAAGAAAATGAGTCATTGAAAACAAGTGTTGAAAACAAATTGAGAGAAACCATTCAATTTAAAATGATACTTTCGTTTATTAACAGGCAATAAATTAATTTACATTTCATAATATAATATTCCAGGCCGCTATAAAAAGTGTCTGTCACCATAATTTTGAACACAGATTGTTGCACTAATGCGTCGACTTTAAAGAAAAAGGGGTTGACAACCCCTTTTGCTCGATTTTCATTCGTCACACACACGCCGTCAAATGGAGGTTTGATTTTTAAAATTGGATTTTTATGCTCTTTTAAAATTGAATGAAAAGTGGCAATAGACAGGGTAATCGTAACATTATTAGTGAATATCCTCCTCTTTACGCTAGGCAGGCGGATTGGTGAACGCTAGTCTAGGCAAAATCAATATCTGTGACTTACGTTACTGTGACTTCAAAATATATGTGACAGATACCTGTTATAGTTAGAGAGGTCGAGAAATACCTACTAGCTAGTAGGTATTTCTACCAATCACGTACAAATTCATTGTTTTACTGATTGAATAATATATTTATTGTAGCGATGACTGAGTAAGTAGCAGTAGCATGTTGATTAACCGAATAAATTTAAAAGGTATTTGCTTCAACAGCTTTGTAACATTGCGTTATACATTTCAAATTTCCAAGTATAAAATACTAGGTGTGTGTCATTCTGACTTAGTGATATTATTATCAAAGAGAGAATATAGAAGCAATATTATCTAGCTAAAGCTATTTATTGCTTAAGTACCTAATAAAATAGCAACGATATAATATCATGCACTCGTGGCACTGGCACTGCCTGTGTGACAGTCACAGATATATTTAGTTTCTGTCACTGCGAATACCACCAATTTTCTATATCTGTGCCTTTTATCAGTGACGATAAATACGCCTCAAGTCAAGTGAACGCAGTGGTTTTGTTAAAAAATACACAAGTGGAAACTACCTTCTTCCGGTAGGATGCCTTAGTTGGCTCTTAATTAAATAAATAAAAATAAAAATGATTTATTTCAGACCCAATTAATTGATCCATAGGTCACATTAAAAAACTTATATTAAAATCAAAATCAAATTATAATAATAGCCCTTATCTAGCACTAGATCATTGAGTCACTAGCGATGATACCGGTTTCAGCATCATCATCCAGTGTCCCATGATACTGGAGCGGAGGTCCTGTTCCACGGTGGCCAGCAGACTGTTGGAGCTGCAGCGCATGCGGCCCACCAGGGATGCGACCCACAGATGCACGCTACAGTACCGCGGCAGTCGTAACAACATCCTGAACCCGTTATTGTACTGGACGCGTAAGGTGTTGTAGACTTTTTGTGTATATCTGGCCCACAGACTGCACGTGTAGAAAGGTACGCCTTAAAAAGAGATATTTTGACTGGCGCTGTACAACGTGCGAATCTGCGAGCCACCATATTACACCTAACCAACAACGCCCTACGCTCCCTTTCAACATCCACATTGTCTGAAATATCATCAGTGAGTCAATTAAGACATCCACGGGTTGATTTGTAAGGGTCGATTTTTTCGCCGCTATCACCGATTTATTGATATAAATCAATGCTATAATAAGCAATCACTGGGTCAATTTATCCGATCATTAATCTTCTTCCACTAGTACACAAAACATTGAAGCGAAGACAAATCAATAACATAAATAAATTAATAAATAATGTTGGACAATCCACACAACATCATCTAGCCCCAAGTTAAGCAGAACTTGTGTTATGGGTACTAGATGACTGATGTACATAATACAATATATTACATAGATAGATACTTTTTATTATACATTGAAAATACCCAGACACCCGAGACAAATATTTGGAGATCGTACAAACATTTGTCCCAAGGCGGGAATCGAACCCGCAACCTCCTGCGTCGCAGGCGGACCTACGCCCACCGCAAACCTTAACATGGAAATCCTTCCCACCCATGACGGAGCTAGGAAGTATAGAATAGAATGCTATTTATATTGGTACATAAAAAAAACATTACATTTTTGGGTTAGTAGTGCCTTAAAGCCTATGTTTGGGTTATGTGCCTAGATTGTTCTCACCTAATTGATTTGTTTTTACAATATATAATGTTAACAAACTGTATAAGTAATTAAAATAAGTTAATTCTAACATCTAGGTTTCGGTGTGAAAATGTCATCAAATGACCAAAACTTTTTTTGACTTACTTTCGTCCGAAGTTATAGTCGTGTAGGTGCCTAGGTCGTAGACCGTAGTATTTCAATTTACAAACCGGATTGATTGTCATAGTTATTATTATGATTGACTAAGTGCTGCTCGCACCTTCGCCCGCGTTTTATCGGAATAAAAAATAACCTGTATGTTATTCTAGGTCCCAAACTATACCCATACCAAATTTCAGCCTAATCAGTTGGGTTATTCCGATCGTCTCACGTGAGACGTTCTCAGTCGCAACGTCTTACGAAAAGTATTCCCAACGTCTCCCGAAAAGTCAGAGAGTATCTTATTACAATCTACAACATCTATTGATCATGTTTTTCAATAATGGCCATTAAAAATAGGTCAGTTAAGCTACCTCTAGATTGTTTTCAAAAGTCTGCAGTCAGAAGTTTTTGCGTGAAAGAGAAACAAACATCGATACATCCATTCTAGCTTTTCATAAATTCAAAAGGGCACGAAATGCAACCGCTTGAGTAGGTATTTTTTCGTCATTTGAAATTAGACACCAGATGGGAGTGATCTAGTTGTTTATTCCAAAATCTTTAGACACGAGATAAGACCATACCATCCATTCATCCTCACAAACTTCGACATTTATAGTATTAGTAGGATGTCTCTTATACTTCTATTAGAAGATTTCTTATCAAAATGGGAGTAATTTTCGAGTTTGTAACGGTGTGATTTTTCTCGGTAAAACGTACATATTAATAATATGCAGACACAAACGAGGTGAGGGAACTCTAAACAACTGCTAATAGCAGGGTGCAATCCAACCCTTAATAACCCACTACCGACAAGTAATTGTTGGTCGAATTTGCTTGAATAATAACATAATTGGTAGCCTGGTGAAATGGTTATTATCTGTTTATTTTCAATTAAGTTATCTCTTTTTTGCTCAACACAATTAATATTTATTTGAACCATGGACAATTGAACTTTGCTAGGTGCATTCAATGCCAAAAACACAGGAAAGGTTCACCAAAATCACATTATGAAATATACTTAAATGATTAATTAAAAATTATCTGAGCGCCTGGTCGAAGCGACGCGTGACCCGAGAGCTGGTGAGTTTCTGGCGCAGCGCATTAGCATTGCTATGCAGCTAGCTCAATTGTTTCAATTGTAAATACTAGTCTAATTTGTTTATATTCTTTTGAATTGGTAAATTATTATTAATTATTAGTATTAAAATTTGTTGTAAAATTTTGAAAAACCATCCTTTATATGATATTATTTATCAGAACCAAAGTGTTTGGGAAGACCAATCCAACGAACCCAAATTCGACGGGGTTAAGTCATTTCTTTTAAGAGTTCCTACGGCCATCTTCGGTCTCCATCAACAGCCTAGCTCAATGGTACCATAACATTGCATTGTCAGCAAACTAACATAAATATGCCAAATTTCGGCTCAATCGGTTGAAAAACTTTTGACGCACACAAACTAACAGGGCAAGTAGCATAAAAGCTCTAGTCAAAGATTTTTATTTGTCGTAAAACTAAATATTGGTACAATTATTATTGCATAATATATTTTCTACTAGTTTATTAATTGTTAAATTTTATTGTTATATAAATGTTAATAAAAAATATACTTTATTTACAAAGAAAATACTACAATCAAATAATACTTGCCTTTCTTAAATTGAAAATTTTCTATCCATCCAAAGGTTGCCTGGAAGAAATCGCTTCTAATCGATAAGGCCGCACATTGTACTTGTTTATGTTAATGTCTATGTGTTTTATTTAACTTTGTAATGTACAATAAAGAGTTTTGTAATTGTAAAAGCTAGAAATAAAAATATTTTGTTATTTGGCTTGAGAGACAGGTCTTATAATGTTAAAGCTTTTTAAAGATTCCTAAAGATAGGAATCATAATTTGTACCTTACGTAAAGGCAGAATGATCTAGGAGTAGGTAAGGTACACTAGTCTTTCAAAGAGGCGCTGCGTGTTGAAAAACTCTACCTTACGATGGGACTATTTGAGTTTGTTTATTTAATTAAATCACTTAAACAAATCCGGAAAGTCGTTCGCAAACACCATTTACATCAACTGCATTATTTGAATAATTTTGACTTGCTTATAGTAAAAGGTTGAAGAAGTATAAAATAAAGTCAAATAATAAGAAGGAAACCAGAGCAAACTTAGGATACAATTTTAAATACCAGAACCCCTCCATACTTTCATAGAAGAATATAAAATGCCACTCTATCTGGCTTCTATTGATTACGCTAAAGCTTTCCATTCCATTCCTTTAAAAGCCCGTGGAAATTTCTGAAAGACTGCAACGCACTGTAGAAGTCGTCAATTGAAATTAATTATACATAGATAAATATTTTGTTTATTATAAGTCAAATATGTATATAAGTCAGATATGTTTATGTGGATCAGTTGAGTCTGCAGTAAGATCAATCGTTTCAATTGTAAATATGTACTAGTTCTAATTTGTTTCCAACTCAATACCTAATAACTGTAGTTTTTTTGGTTGATAAAATTATTTACCGCATTCCGGAAAGCTACCATTGACTATCTACATACATAATATGTCCACGAGTTGCTTGTATCCTGGACAGAAAATATTATCAGAAAATGCGTTTTTACCAAAGTGAAAATAGAACGTTTCAACTCGCACTGAATGAGAATCAACAGAACGGGCTAGGCTTTCGTTTAGTATTCCAGATCCAATATTGATTTATTCCGTACGACTTTGTTTTTTGAACGGACTATATTACTGCCATGACACCGTTACCGGACTTTTGGCGGGTGGCGGTAAAGTTATGTTGGGGCAACACGCACAAGGACCACCGCTTATGTTCGTTAGAATGTGTACAGAATTACCCTTTGAGGGGGATCAAGCGGAATTCTAGAGTTATTTATCCCTTACGGCATTTAATGGAATAAGTCATTTATGTTTTCGCGCTATTTACGTTGCGTTATCGTGACGTATATGTTATCTGTGCCAGAAAAGGGTTTCATCTAGTTGACCAGACTTCTTGTTCTAAATTAGCAAAAACAAGCATATTTTTTATGCTTCAAATGTTTACGAAACTAACAACTTTCAGTATTTTTTTTACTTTGGTAAAGTTAATATTGTACTAAAATAGTTACAATTTTGTTTTACACAAATATTCCTGGTTTGGTCCTCCCAGATCAAATGATGCGTTTCATAACGAACTAAAGTTCAGTTTTATTTAGAAAATTTATCATCATCTTATCAGCCCATACATGTCGTCTGCTGGCCAAAAGCCCACATTTACACATTTAGACAATTGTCACAGAATAACTATACAGGCTGGCTTTTTGAGATGGGAGCAGGTGGCAAAATCCGAAACTATAATTTTACACTCGACCAGAAACATTGCCTGAAGTGGTCCGCTACGGTAGGTACACACACACACACCCTTTATATCTTTACTTAAAAACCTGTGCGACTTTTTACCTCGCCTCTCGTCTCAGCGTTCTCCAATATTACCACCGCCTACTTTTACTTCTTTCATTTTCTCCGCAGTCTAAACAAGAAAGCGGGGTGGAGTGTAATAAGTAGGGGGTTCATATTGCAGTGTTGCCGAACAATCGGAAAGTTTCACAGACACGCGGCGGGTACAAACCCCAAGTTAATAGAGACAACGCCAGCTTACACAGTGAAGTAGGACTTCTCCTGAATTTTCTTGGGAAAATATTGCTTTATGTAATATTTACCGAAGAAAATTTTGTATTTAAAGTCTCTTACAACTTACCGACATAATTCAGGGTGATTGCGATGGTCTATTTTTAAGTTCTATTAAAGAACCTAACAAATTACCTCTAACAACAATAATACACCAAAATATATATTTTTCAATCGTTCGTCTACATAACGACATTTTTCATTGGACTTTTTTACCTAACAAGACTAGGTTCAGGATTTGAACTTGGGATCTTGGTCGTTTGCCTATACTGAAAATTTCGGGATTACATTTGAGAAAATCCCGGGGTTTTCGCCATTAAAAAATCAACTTAAAATTAGTAAAAATGTTGCATAAAACGAACCAAACACACTCATTTCACCCATAATTTATCAGCTATTTTGCTAACAAAAGCTGTATTAAGAATATGCGCCTCATATTGTGTATATAAGATTTAGTCTTGGGTTATACTAGGCAAAATCTGATACCTGTGACTTACGTTACTGTGACTTCAAAATATCTGTGACAAATACCAGTGACAAAATACTAGCTAGTATTTCTATCAATCACGTACAAATTCATTGTTTTACTGATTGAATAATCTCTTTATTGTAGCGATGACTAAGTAGCAGTAGCATGTTGATTAACCGAATAAATTTTAACGGCATTTTCTTCAACAACTTTGTTACATTGCGGTATACATTTCAAATATTCAACTATAAAATACTAGGTGTGTCTCATTCTGACTTAGCGATAGTACTAAAGAGAGAATATAAAAGCGATATTATCCAGCTGAAGCGGTTTATAGCGTAGGTACATACCTAATAAAATAACAACCATATTATAATATCGTGCACTCGTGACACTGGCACTGCCTGTGTGATAGTCACAGATATATTTAGTTTCTGTCACTGTGAAATACCACCAATTTTGACTTATATCAGTGACGATAAATACGCCTCAAGCCTAGTAAGATTTTTTTTTACCAATAAATACAGGGCGGTGCTTTCAGCAGCTAAAATTACAAACATCAGATTTTCGTTCCTATCGAAACAGTTTGGTAAGATGAAGGGATTGATTCTGATACTGCATTATCTTGTACCAGCAGAGTGTATTTTTTTGTGACTATGTTCAAACATATCTTCATTTACTATATTTTTCATAACTATATGATATTTTTTTTTTATCCACAAATAAACAAACTGACTTTGAACACACTGAATCATTTGGATATAGTACTATGTTATGCTTAGCCTGTGGTGTGGACACTGGCTTTTTCATGCTCCTAAACCATATTATATAAAAAAACCTATTGCAATACTATCTCACCATGGTCATAACTGGCTTCTATCTAAAGATGCGCGACTGTGAATGATTTCATTCGAATTATTCGACTTGACAAATCATTCGAACGATTCGAATCACTAGAGCAAATTAGTAACTAATTTGGTGAGTGATCGCGATTCGTTCGTTCGACTGCCTGAGTCGATTTCAATTCGTTGTTCGACGTGGATAGCCAAGTCCAGCGGGAGTGGGCTTAGTTAGAGAGAGATTGTATTTATTTTAGTCTCAAAAAAATAACAAGGTGTTAATTGAACAAAATTAATACAAATAAAAGGTATTTTTAAACTCACAGAGGTAGATAGCTGGTTATTCTAATAGTAGTAGGTACATACATTACCGGATTTCACCTAATAGAAAACCAGCTGTGTGTGTCTACCACACTATAACATTTCCACTAAAAGCTAAGAACTAAAATATTATATTATCCTTGAAAAATGTATCAAGAGCACAAGAATGATAAAATTATTTACTAATCCGTTCAAACCCCGCAGGAGCGAAGAATAATTCATTCATTTCAATCACTCAAAACCATCAAACCATTAGTCGACTAACAAAGTCGAATCAGAACCATGAATGCTCAATTCGTAGAGAAATTAGTAGTCGTAATTCTACTTTGAATATTAGTATATTACTAATATTCATGTCGAATGAGGAAATTAGTTGTTGTATGTTGTCATTCGAATAGTAAGAACATCCGCAGTTGCGCATCTTGAAATTGATCCATCCAGTGTAGAGCACCACTACAGCACATCCGTAAAGCATCACTACAGCTCAGTCTTAAATATCGTAGCACAGACCGCACGCTAGATATGCGCTGTTTACGAGGTGACTAGCAGCAATGTTGTGTCCACGCACGGTCAGCAAAGCAAAGAGCCATTAAGTATAAAACGAGAGCTTTTACCATGCGTTAAGCAAGGTGTAAAACCAATGAGTTACATATTTAGGATAGAGGCAAGCTCGCATGCTGTACGCTGTCTGCTATGCTGTCAGCATGAAATATTTTTTAACGATTATATGAGGTTTGAGCCATATTTGAATGTTTATTTCCTTTCGGCTGCATACGAAACTGCAAGTTCGTAACTGGTTACGTTAAAACAAAAATTCTGTTTCGTTCCAAACTAGTTACTAGGGAATACCATTTTTTTCCTTACACGACACCTCGGTGAAACAGTAAACTTACATTGTGCTGTACGGTAGCGGTCTGGCTCATTCAATACATCCTTAACGAGTTGATTTTTGATTTGTTGTGGTAGTACAGGAATCGTTAGAATTTTAATTGATTTAAGTTGGATCCTATTAACATCTTACTTTTCTGCAAATTTTTTTATGGACTTGTCATTACTTTGTTTAAAAAAGGTAACAAAAAGGCTGATTCTGTAAAAAAAAAGAATTTTCATTACTTGTCTTAAATCCCGGAATAATTCCCGCGACTCGGGATTGCCTGAATTAAATCCCGTAATCCCGGGATTAGAAATAAGGATCATTATCGAATCTTCCAGACGATATTCATTTAATAATTATTGATAACATTTAGTTTAAAAAATTTCATAATCTAAGCTTTTAGAAAGCCTGAATGGAAATAAACGTTATTGGCTATGACTCTACATTATCACCTTCTCGACTTAATGGAATAGGAACGCCAGCTAAATTGCATCCGTGTTAATCGGCATTTTCCAGCACTTTTCATTTCTTAATCACCCCCGTTGGAAAAAATTGTGATACAAGCGAATTAATCTAGTCTAAAGCCCGTACCTGATAAATGCTCGTTAATTTTAAAATAACGACAACTTTTTTGATTGAATCATTGATTTTTCACAATTTCCGTATGGTAACCTAAGTTTAGTATTGTGCGCTATGCGCTGAACTAGTTCAAAGCGGCTAAACTGAGCTTATCTTACATTGATCACAATCAATTACAACTGTGAAATTGGATCTTATTGATTCAATGTTTTTGAATCGTAGTAACACCAATTTAAGTTTTGCAGGAATAAGAAAATAGAATAATGTTGTTGTTCTCGAAGTATTTTACTGTAAAGTGTAAGATGAAACTACCTTCGTTCAAACTTTCACACAACGTGATTGCGAATCTGAAAAGTTCTCCTTTCGAGACTTACACCCCTATATGCGGCGCCAAATAATTTTAAATGAAATGACACAAGCCTTTTTAACAATAACGATAGGTAGTAACTTTATAATTTTAAATAATTTTTATATAATGTTTGTTTCATTAGTTGGTACTTTGGAGAGGCATGAACTTATGTATGTATGTCCAGGAGGGTTGTTGTACATTTGCCACAAAGTAAATTCGTCACATTTTTGTAAACACCATGCATTCAAAATAAATTAGTCACATCCATAAAAAATATTCGTAAATTTGTCACAGGTAAGTAAAGTTCATAATTTTTACATAATGTAGGGTGACCAATAAAGTAAATAATGGTGTTTAGCGCTCGAAGTAATCAAAGGTTTACGTATAGATTTCAAAAATTAAATACGAATGTATAGGTTATATTAGAAGATAACCAACAAAATATAATAACAAATTATACAAACTTTCACATTTATAATATTAGTAGGATAACTAACAGCAGTCATCACAGAGTAGGGAAATGTAATCATATATCTCTATTTAACCCTTTATAACCCTAGGCTCTAAGTCGGAGCCTTAGAATCTAAGGTATTTTATGACAACATTTATGTATGAATTAAATTTGAACAAAAACTGATAACAATAACAGAAAACCAATAAGATAAGGAAACACCTAAGGTTAGGTACCTAGCCTGGGTACCTGATCGAAGTAATATTGCATGATTATCGTAACCGAAATGTAATTAATCGTTAATGTTTCCATATGAATTTACAAACCTTGATTATTAAAAACCAAAACAGCGTTCAAGAGGCTTGTTTAAGTAGGTAGCTATTTTAATATCATGCACAATTTGCATTCACGCAAACGCCGAGAGCCTTTAATAAAACTAGAGAACAAACAGCTCTGCTATGGTATGAACTCTTGCAAATTGCTCTAGCTGCAGGGCGGCGGCGTTTAACAAGAGCTGCGCGGGTGAAGTTCCGCCGAGCTGGGGTTAAGGCTCCTATTCACTACTACGAAACATTACAATGTTTCTCTAACACCTTTCCGAGCCGAAAGCGGCGAGGGAGCCGCAGAAAACAATTGAATAATGACAAATGTAAAATATTTTTGCACTTATGTGTTGGGGTTTTATTCGCTTGTATTTTTACGAGTGAAAAACTAAAAAGTAGATGCTAGCATAGTGTGAATGAGATAGAACTAATTATTAGAAGTTTGGAAACCACCTTATTATTTTAAGATATTCTAGGCCACCGTTTCAGCTGGACATTATCATAAAGCGCCAAAGAAACTGAAGGTATCGAATCGGAATAAAGAAATTTTAATTATGCTGTCGACTCAGCGACGCTGAAAATAGGTAATTAAGTGTTCGAGGTTAAGTGCGATTTTATAAACGTTCAATTCCTTCGTCTCCCTTGTCGCGTTCGAATCTGTACCTAACATGCACTTTTGCAGATATGCCTCAAAAATATATAAACTTATTTATGTGTAAGTTTTTACGCGTATCCACAGTTAGATAGCTGACATGTTTGGAAATAACACAACCAATGTACCTAACCTATTCAAAGTTGCCCTTTCTGTCGATTCAGTAAGCCCATTCAGAGTTTACGTAACAAGCACCGCTTAATGTTCTATTGTTAATGCTAGCCTGTCCAACATTTGATATTGTCCAATTAGTGAATTCTAGGCCTTAAGCTGTGCGCTCGGAGCCGAGACCGGGCGAGAGCTTGCGAACAAAGCTATGTGGTAGGCAACAGCGACGCAAGCTACCCAGTACCCCTAGCCCCTAGCCCCCCTCCCAGGTGCCGCCCGCGCCGCCGCCGCGCGTTGTACCGCTGAGTTGAGGTAAACACCAATCTTGTCCGTGCAATGCTCAGTACTAGTTCACAAGCATAGTGCGAGATTCGCTCGAATCTGTTCCTAACAACCGGCATTTATGATTTATAGGAGCTTTTACGAATGCTATTCATTTTATATTGCTTTTTTATTTCCTGAATGATTTGCGGCGTGCAGTTTTACGTTTGGTATCTTGCAGTTTGCAATACATTCGTAAATATAATTAAATTCCTTCAAGCAAATACATAAAGGACAAACCACGGACAACGGGAAAAAATATTTCGAATGATACACCAGAACCTACAAATGTTATAATATAACAGTTTATATTTTTTGCGAAATAATTTAGAATTGAGATGTGAACATTTTAGTTCCGCTCTACGGTAAAGATATTTTCCAAAGATGCAATTATGTAAAGTTCTTTAACTTTAAATTAGACTTTTATGGGATAAAATATGAAAAAATTAAACGGTGTGATACAGTACAACCATAACTGCTCAGAAAAACCTGTTATGTATGATTGTTCCAAATACATACTTACTGAGATTGATTTCAGTATTTTGAGAAAAAAAAATCACTACGCATATTAAAAAGAAAACAATTTTTTTTTGTGTAGTGTGTTACTTAATTGTTTCTATATTTGATACACAATCAAAACATAATTCAGTCACAAAGCTTCCAGTTAGTCAAATGATAAGTCGACGTCAAATAGATCCCATCCTTTATTGTAATCAGTGCTACTTAGATCTACGAGTCCGTGGTGATTCGTTAGTGAATGGACCCGGCCACAGTTTTGTTTTTAAGATTATGTTCCAAAGAAACACCATCCGGTCTGCGCTGGTACAGTCAACATAAAAAACATCTGAACGGGGCCAATATTCAAAAAGCTTTTCACGAGCTTAAGGCCCTGATCTAAACCAGCGCTTCCACCTATTTGATATTTTTTTTTAATGCCTCTGTTATAGTTTTATTGTGTATATTTTAGGAAGAGATGCGAAGTTGCACTTTTTGGACACCATACTCAGTTTTCGCATCTGCTCCTAAGCTATACAATATAAAACTATTATAGAGGCATTAAAAATAAGATATGATAGGTATCACAAACGGGCCAAAGGATTTTTGAAAATTCTTTTGTTTAATGTAATAATAAGGTAAAATATGTAGGTGGCGGCTCTGATTTGGGTCGGGAAACTGCCTTTTATGTTTCGATTTAAAATATTCGGTCATTGTGTCTTTGACTGTACCTCTGTATGGTAACACACACGATTTGAAACCAAACCTTTCCATATTATTATCTTGAGTGGTTCTGTCAAAGATACGCTAAATTGATACATTAAATTAAAAGACTTATTGGATTTGGTTTGTAATAATTGTTATTCATTAGCAAAAGTTTTCCCAAATTGCTCTATTGACCAGAAACTTTTTATGTCTCATAAAAAGTTGCAATTCCATGCTTTGAAATAAAAGTAATTGCAGTAATTGCAAGCGAGCAAATTGGAATTTAATTGGTACCTACTTAATAATATAACGGTTAACATAAAATATCGAGTTGAGTCTTTAGACGGTAACGCGTTGTATGCAAGTATAGTGGTCAACATAGGTCCTCGAATGTCGGACATGTCGCTCCTATCTGTTTCGATGCATTTGTCGTTTAAACACCGACCTGTAATAAATCAGGCACCACGCTTTCATACGAATAATGTAACATGTTAGCCGCAGAACGCAGACTCGATACAGCTTTATAGCTCACAATATAAGAGCGACTTCTCTTTGTGACCCTGAATCGACCTACGTCGTCATCTATCGCGTTAGTTTAAGCCTATCTCGAGTCCACTACAGACACTCTTCATTCAATACTTTAAATGAGATTCTTATCGCACGCCCTTAAATAGATTAGTAGATTAATGATGTCTGTAATAATTAATAATGGATCGTGAATTTTACAACAACAATAAAAGCGGTTCGGTCGCCGTCGTAAACAGTACCTTGCAGTTTGTTGTTTTGAATCCTTTAGGTTTAGTGTGCCTTTACGATCCGTCAATACGTCCCATATATTTACCTCGTCTTAATTACAGAGCCGTTATCGGCTCAGCTTTTATTGCACTTTATTTTTTAGTATGATCAAATTCCGGTTTACTGGTTGCTCGATGACAAAGTTTGCGTTACGCGGAAGCGGCGATACTCTTAAGTCCATTTGATTTTATGCCTAATGACTTAAATAATGAAAGATATCAGGAGATATTTGACCAGCAGTGGGACACATAAAAAATAATGCGGACCTATCAAATACAAAACTGCTGGAACTGCAGCTCCTGAAACGGAGATTCAGTACCTTACCTTATTTTTTGTTGGAAAGCTAATGAAATGAGATCGGTTTAATATTAAGGGTAGCCAAAAGGGATGATTAGTAGACAAGACAAACATAATAATCTGTTTATCACTTAAAATAAAAACATTTTATAAAAAAATAAAGGAAATATACCACAATAGTTAAGTATGTAGAAGGTATCATAGATAAAGGCTTTAGGCTTTTAGGTACTACCATGGACAAACGTCCATGTTAGTACCCATAAGCATAACCTATTGCTAATATTCTGTTTAGTTAGTAAGACCCAAATATTTGCAGCCACTTATCTTTTATCTGCTTAATTGAAATCCATACAAGAATCAATGACATTGATCTAATCAAATAAGGCAGTAAAAAATAACGAACTGACTCGAGCTCAACTCGGTCAACGTACAAGCTTTAAAAGTTAAGCCCTTTTTGGAAAAGGAAAAAAACGAGAAGATGCCCCTAATTGATGCGTCGTCTTTGTTTAGTTTAATTCTAACATGCTTTTCCCATTAAAGTGGTCAGGAATCGGACCGTAAGGAAGATAACGCGGGCTCTTTTACTCCTTACGCGTTATAATATTACGAGCCGGTGACCCTCGGCTTTAACCCCAGTTTAAATCTCTGGCAGTGTTCGTTAGTCCGCGTCACACCGGAGGACAAATAAGTGAATGATGCAGTGTTCCCGGAGTTGCGTTTTTACATTGTTACGGGTCCCGGGGGTGCCAGCGAGGAGTATCGAGAATCGATACGTTTGCGCTAAGTGCTTAAGTGCTTTGAGGGGATAGCGTTTCGCTGATCAACGAGCAGTCCGAAATTCTGCATTTTAACGCGTTGCATATTTAAGTTGTCCTGGCAAAAACTTTAGTTTTTTTTTTATAATTCCTACATTTGTTAAATTATTACTTAAGCAGTAGGTACCTAGTAGTCGCACAGTACAAGTAGTATGCTATGCTAAATAGGTATTTCCTAAAAGGAGACCGCTCAAGCCCCTACTAATCTAGTTTTTTAAAAATGTGGTACATCCGGGCGGGCCGGGTTTTGAAGACAACTCGGCACCTTTTGTGAGTTTTATGGATTATCTTGGTTTAGGTGTATTAACATGCGGAGCTGTGTCCGGTCGCGCGCTCGGACCCACGCCCACTCGACTTTTATCTGCGCCCACGGTCAATGCTCGATAATTTTATTACAGAAGTTTTGTCGAATTACTTGGGCCTTCAAATTAAATTAAACGATACTTGTCTCCGTTGATGTGAATCATTAATTTAGAGTAGGTGGTATTCGATTTTAATGCATTAGTCGGCAACTGAAAACCCTATACCATGTTGATTTTTAGAAGAGGCAATTCACCTTTTTGAGCTTGCCGTGAATGCTCCGGGTGTTGGCGCGGCCTTTGGCGAGGGAGGCGCTGAGCAGCGATACAAACACGAGCAACTTCCTACCGCTTCAGGAATGACACTGTAAACAAAAGTATCATATAAGTTTATTAATTACACGGCCCCTCCGGCACGAGTCCCCATGAATATTAATTACTGGATACCGAAAAGCTTTAGAACGCTCAAGGAGGGAAAGTTTTACAAAGAGCCTTTATTATTTAAGAAGTGGCGTTGATGCGGTGAAACGAATTATGCTCAACGGTTTCGTTGTTGGAAATTGTACGTTTGCTCGCTTGTTACAGAGTCGTGTTTGTCTTGATGCTTGATCAATTTATCATAACTGGATAAGAAAGTGACGGAAGAAAGTCAATAGAGTTGGTGCTGGAGGGTAGGTTTGACATAGCCTGCGCTTGCCCCGCCCGCGCCCGCCGAACAAATAATACCCGCCCGCCGCCGGATACAACGATGTCCATTCAAATTATGCAAACCGAGATTTAAATGTTATTACAATTTTATTATAACGGAAATAAAATGGCGAGAGGGATCTGCTCACAATTACAGTATATTTGTAATTATAATAATTGAGCTATAATATGCTTTAAGTAGGTGCTTTCTATTAGTAACAATTGCGAACCCACAAAGACGATATATTTTTTTTATCCACCAAACAATATTTGAAAACCTATAAATGGTCAATTCAAATCTTCGGAAGGTCTGGTAAAATTCACAAAATACCCAAATCTTTAAACACCTTGTTTGGAGATTTTACGAATTTTCCTTACGACAAAGGTTTGGAACGGTCTGTGTTGACAAGAAATGAAAGTGTATTATTCCTAAGAAAGGTTAGCCCTCGGGTAATTGAGGGGATTATAAAATGTGGAGGTTACTTGTTGGTACTTGTTATTATTTGTAAAGTAAATGTAACAAATTTAGCATGTCTTCGATGAAAGTCTTCCTGAAAAAATATAAATTTATTTATAAGTGTCCTTTACTTTTTGTTGCGTAGGCTTAGGTTAGGTATCAATTCAACGTCTAAAGGAGATTATTTTCATTGTTATTTCTTTATATAGACCACGTAATAGAAAAAATATTAACTAAAACTACGTAACTCTTACTATAAACAGATATTTTTTATTTGTTTAAATTTTTCATGTGCACTCACCTCTCATACTGCTGGAGGTGGTTCATGCATGAGGACTAGGGATTGTAAAATTGGGTTGTTTTTACGGAACCGGGAATCCCGGGAAATTCTTATGAAGGAACCGGGAATGCCCGGTTTCTATCGACCAAGGCTATTTAAAATAATATTGATCAGAAAGTAACTAAATAAATGGTGGTTTACATCGCGCCTAACCGACCCTGAGCCATAACTACACAACGCTTCAATACCTATACTTACCTAACTATAATCTACGTATAGGTACTAGCGGATCGTTCATCCGTAAAGTTATGTAGCTGGAACAAGTATTTGGTATTTCTAACCAAATCGGTTAGAAATATATTGGGTAGAAATCAGGACAGGTATAGAGTATTGTAACGTTATTGGGTACCAGTTGGTACTAGCGGTATTGAAACAAAATACCCAATTAATAACCAGTAGCCAAAATATCCAATAACTCCCATCCTTAATTTGGATTGTTCCGCGAAAGAAATCAAGTCAAATTAGATGCCTCAAAAACTACCTGGAACTCCTTGGTGTCACTTTTATACCGACTTTGAAATTTGGTACTTTCGTCGGATTGAAAACTTAAACGGCGGTCACGAAGAATCTCATACTACATGAGGTCAGGCGATATTCAAGCTCAAGTCCGGTCTGGTAAGCAATACTCCATGTATTGCTGCCATGTTGCTCGACAATGGTCTGATACTCTGCTGATCAATAGGGCAGCACTCGAGTCTGTAAAGCTGGCTTCAACCAAGACTCTAAACGAAAAGCCTTCAGGCTATTGAACAGCGAGGGTATAAAAGACATAATCTAACAATTTGATATTAATAATTTTAACAGATTAAATGAGATTAATTTCTAACTAATTTACCTGATACATACGAAATACTAAAACAGGAAGTGGAATATAGTTATAGTAATGTTATTTCGGTAGTGGTCGAAAACCAAAAATATTATTCCGGAAAGTCCTGAAATTTCCCAGAAAATTAATTTCCCGGTTCTTAAATTAGCAGGGAATTTCCGGGAAATTCGGAACGGGAATTCCCGGTTCCAAAATTAACACCTGTGTAATCTACATTGTGTTCAAGCAAATAAACTATTTTTATCTTTATTATCTGTAGTGTTTTTTCGGACACCGGTAATTAAATCTGTTTATTGGTATACTTAGTCCTCATTGAAGACTAGATAATAAAGATAAAGATAGTTTATTTGCTTGAACACAATGTAGATTACACAGATGTTAATAATTTTTTGTTTCCATTATGTTCTGCTTAGATTACCATGCAAAAATACTACAAAGCTTAATTTATCTAGAACAAAGCCATTCGTTAAAATAAATAACTACGACCATTTGTAAACTCAATATTTTGAATAAACGCCGAGGTCTCGATTGAGGCACTTAATTTTTTCTTGACTTCTCTGTGTAAATTATTAAAACAGGTAAATTATCATAAGCTCAAACCTAATGTAGTAATTTCAAGGTGTTAAACACCAAACAAAACTAAAATAATCACGCTCGTTTCTAAATATAACGTTATATACGTACTTCCCAACACTATTTTAATCAACAATAGATTTTAATAAACAGTGTTAGGAACTTACAAATTCGAGCTCTATTTAGTTTGAGAATCTAGCTTCTGCCACGGCTGCGTTATTTCAAATCTAGAGCTATGCCAAATTTACAAACACTTATCTTCAAAAACTTTTGCATTTGCCACCAAGAAGGTCATATTTCAAGAACTCAACATCAGAACGTCTTTTCTCTAAAAAATAGTAATACACCTTTGTTTAAAACTAGTTAGGAGCATGTAAGCCTCTCAAGGTACTAACGGGTCAAGGTTGAGGAGTTATTATTTAAAGTAATTATTTAATTAACACGGTGTCACGGAGTCTTACCCTCTTAAGCGAATTTAGGGCTACAAGGAATTAAGTAAAGGGGCTAATGTTTACACGCGCATACGTGGCGGTTATTGTTACTGTAGAGCAAGAGTCAGTTCAGATTTTGTACGTTACTTAAAGCAAATAATAAACAGTTATTTGTTCAACACACCACAGTATTTTATGTTAACTAGCGAAATAGTCAATACGAGTGAAGCGAATGACTTTAAAATTGACTGAAAAGTTATTTAAAAAGTACAAAACTAAAATATATGTCGCACAAGTGAAACATACAACTTTTCACTCTCTTTTTTGTCAAAGTTTGCAAAGTCAATGTTTTCTATCAAGTGGAATCACATAAGTCTACAAGTTGAATAAGGAGACAAGAAAAAGTCGAAGGAGGTTTTCCAGCGTTCAACTATCAACAAAAAGTAAAATATTGAATGTTCTTTGCTGGAAAGAGGTCAAAACCTTCTTGGTTGACCAAGATGAGTTCCTTATAATTTGACCACTGTCGTTCAATACAAAATAATTTCTCGTTGATCGAGGCGAGATACTTCTGTGTTTTTTATGGTTTCGTGCCTTTTAAATCCCTTGCTATCTCAGCGTTCCACATTAGAGCCACTCGCTACGCTCGTGACTCTAGACTGCTTCGCTAGTTTGGGAATTTATATCAACCAAAGTTTTGCTCTCTTTTTGATAATTATGAGAGTAAAAATCCTGTAAAAGAGGGTTATGGGTGTCAAAAAGTGAATTTCTGTGTGGATAGTTCGCCCATTTTGATATTTGTTCCGTCATTCATAATTTTATAAAAGTGACCAGGGGTGACAGGAGTAAACTTTGACTGTAATGCTATGTCACCCAAGAGTCCATAATTTTTCAGAAAAACTGATACTTTTTTCTTGTCTCTACTATACACCTTCTCTACCTTCTCTGCCATAGCATGCGTTTTTGGGGGACAGGAGAAGGGGGATCAAAAGCGATTTTTTAGTAGTTTTCAGGAATAAAGAGCTTTGTAATAGCCCAGTACTTATTCATATATAAATCTCTAATATTGTCACGGTTGGTGTTTGATCATAGGCTCCTGGACCAGTGCTGCGCCGGCGAGATGACGTGGCCCCCCACTGCGGTATTTATGACGCTAGACCCAACTTTTGGCGCGCACACACCCGAACTATGACTGCTAACAATGTTACTCTTACCCCTCGCTTTTAACGTCATTAGTTGTACGAGATTTCGTATACGCGTAATGTGTATTTGTTTTCATAACTCACTGCTCTATAGTGTTTCAGCTCTCCCTTTGTTATCGACGCCGTTTAATCGCTGTGGGAAACGAATGTTTTGACTCGGCAGATTTTTTAAATTTATTAGCCTAATACAATTTTATGACTGAAGCGTACATTATGCGGGGTCAACATATCAAAGCATTAAACTGACAACTTATCTCGGCAAAAGCTCCTGTTATATGTATCTACGTAAAAAAAGAAAGAACCTATAATAAAATAATTAGACAAAATAATCGCATTATCAGGATTTATTCGCTCATTAACAGCAGTAAATGTTATCTCAACTTTAATATTCTGATAAAATTCTAAAGAAATTCATCAGGTTTTATATCAGTGTTTCATTCAGATGGCGTGCGTCAAAGAGCACTAAAGCTGTGTGCCTTTAAATTCATAACTTTTAATTAACTGGAATGCTTACACAATTACAGGGTTTATAGTCGTATCAAATTTTCCGAAACGGACCGTTCGACGTCGTAAAATGTGAGAATGATTACAAATTTTAAAACAAAGCATTGTAACGTGGAATTTAGTGGTGCTCGCAGCTGGCGCTCCGCTTAAGGGAAGTTTTAGGGCTCGTTGAGAGCTGGAATGGGTCGTTGCATTGGCTCAGTTCGCTCGACTCACTGTTCATTTGTCCCGACAAAAGGAACAGATGTTACTCAGCCACGTCGCGCCGCGCCGCGCCGTCTTTGTCGCGCCGCACACCCTCTTGCTACAACTAAATGCTTACTAGACCTCCATATAAGGATTTCTGCAAGTTTAATTAGTTCTGCTCGTGATATATTATAAAACCTGCGCTACGCCGCGTAATTTGCCTAAGTTTCCAAATTCGAACTCTATATTAACATTGGAATTTGATGTTCTTTATGAAGCTATTTACCGAAGAGAGTTGGTACTTAAAATATAAAACAAAATACGTATATTGTTTTCTCAAAACTGTACTAAGAAACTATCTTCAAATAGCTTCTGCAAACTCCAAGTTTAGTTCTTTACATAGCTAGCTGAGTGATTTTAAACTGGTGGATCAGCACTGGCGTGACTGGCCACACGTGTCAGCTCCGTAGGACGCGACGGGTAGGAAGCACTTATTGAAAACTTTAGTTTTCAAGGATAACGTAAACTTCACGTAGTTTGTGAATTGCTGCCCAACCTAGTCGAATCCTTTTGGCATTCTTCTCAAAACAATTTCTATCCAGCCCCATTTCTTTCTGCTCGAGTTATGTATGTATGTTTACTCCGAAACAATTACAATAGGGCGACCATTTACAACGACTGGTCTCGAATCATTGTGGTCATCGGTCGAGACTGTGGTTTTATTTAAATCCATGCCAAAACTAATGTATTGTAAGGACGAAGCTAGGTCGTACAGCATGTGGTTCAGCTATTTTTCATTCCATAATGGTGGCAGTCAAGCGTGCGGCCCCCCTGATGGAAATCTGTTACCGCAGCCTATGTTAGAGGACACTTGTAAAATCAGAGACGTTACAAGCGCTACCCGCTAATTGTGATATAAGTACATCAAAGCACTTTATTTTATTAGAACATAATTAAACCTAGATGTATATCTATTCATACGCCCCTATCTAGGGTAAGATACAGTGAAACCTTCTATTTATAGTGAGAACATAAATTGTACCTGATATCTATATGAATAAATGATTCGGAAACCCCGTAAATGCTTTAGAATGCCTTGTTTGAAAGAGCCCATTCAAAAGTCCGCGGGAAAAACCTCGGCAGGAAGATCATTCCTCAACCTGAATCTCAGCCATTAAGACTGATGATGTCTTAGCCGAATTTCTGCCACAGTGGCCAGTCTCAACGGAGGCTAGCCATGCGCAAGATATACATCAAGCGTGTGCGCAAACACAGGTGCAATCTCTATTCTCTCACTATCATAATCCGACGGCATGGTAGACCCATACAACCGAGGTGAGAAGCACAACCAATATATAACCAATATATAGGTCATAGTGGTAGCCTGGCAGCATAAAGACTTTTCAACACCACAGTTTATTTAGCATCGCTGTATTCCAGAACAGCCTAGATTTCAGCAAGCCCACAAAGGCCAGACTTAGGGGCTGTTTTTACTCTTAGGACTTCTGAACAATCTGCCTCACTGTATGAATATGGTCTGTGGTACGGTATTATCATTGTCGTTATTAATATAAAGATGATACATTAATACAAAAAGCTAAAGTTATTGATGTCAAGCAATATTCATTTGTACAATATATTTCCTTCCTCGCAAGCTCGTTGGTTCCGCTTACGACGAAATTTGAATTCACGAAGACCCAACATTAATCCGAACGTCGTAAGGTTTGTTAAATCAAAATAAGTCCTCTCTTTGTAATTTAAGCATTTCTATTTACATTCGAACTAGATTTATCTCGCCGTCTTTGCCAAAAATTTTAATAACAAAATAACTTGGCAACTTCGTCTCGTCAAATATAATAGCAAAGTTGGAAGTAATAAGACAAAATTTTATGCATAACAAGGGGAGCCCTTCGGCGCAATGTAGAGTAATAACGGTAATACAAGTACCTACTTCCCTATAGGGAAAAATATGTCGTGGATTGCCACACATACATATATCACGATTCATCAAAAAATTTATATCTTAGGTGGCTCTGCCACTTTGAAAAAGAGAAGACGGCCGCCTCTAGAAACTCTTTTCTTGAAGCGACTCAATGCACATTTATCTCAATTATTTTTATAATAATCATCACTTATTAGCAACTTTAAAATGAAATGTTATCATAGTGAGAGATGTAAATGAAGATGAATCACTGATTATTAGAACCACAGTTGGTTCGAGGCTCGGAGGTGGCAGGCATGGACGCGGGGCGCGCCGCCCGTCGAGGGTTAGCACTTGTCTGCTGCCTAGATAGACAGAAATGAAACGTCAGCCCTTTATGAAGACGAACAACTTCGCCTTAACAAATATAAATCTCCTTTACATTTTGCGTAGGTTTTTTAACAGAAGGATAATGTTAATTTATCGTTTCAGAGAGCCGTTGGTAGTTGGTAAAACAAGCATTTTTATTAAAAATTAATTACAAAATATTACCGATCGTTCAAAAAGAGCATTGACTAATTGCAATTGTATAATATATTGTAATGGGTTAGACGGTAAAGATTTGTTTAAACGTTAGATCATCTTGTAATTCTTTATTATACACAGTAACACTAAACATCAACTTATCTAATAATCATCGTTATAATAATGATCATGAGAAACGAAATCATCCATAATATTCAACCGCCTTTTACTGAAAATAATTGTAGTTAAACACACTTGAAAAGATCGAAAAGCAAGTCACTTTATCTTTCTAGAATAAACAAAGAAAAACCAAGCAAGAAACGTTTCGTATACGTCAGGAACCCTACTGAATGCCGCCCCTTAGATTCACATCATATTTCCACCAATAGAGCTATATCACGCCGCCGCCTTCCAAGACATAAACAAACGATGCCAAGAACCATCTGTATCTTCTGACATCCACTCGATACAGCATCTGCATCAATTTACATACAACAACAAAATATATTAAAATTCTGTCATCGCGATTCAAGACACAGTTGCGAGCCGTCATTGGCACCGGGCAACCGGTGATTAGCTGCAAAGTGAAGGCTGGAACCCTTCAGGGAAGGGGAAGAGGGGACAGGGGAGGAGTGCTCTGGCGACAAGGAAAAAGGGCTACTCAGTAATAATTACTTTATATACCCCCTGTGAATAATTACCCGCGCCAGAGATCAATTACAACGAGACCCCGAATTAAGGCCGGCATTAATGAACCGACAAATTTTATTTTATGGACCTCTGATTTAATATACATATAATATTATAGGTATAGTCTTTATAAGTTTAGACTGTCTTTTATATTTTTTCAAAAGTTGGCATAGAATTACCTATATTGTAATTAATTCGCACTAAGCAGAAACAGATATCTGGAATACAGACACAAGGGTTGGGTCCACCCTCGAGTCTGTCTGTATTCCAGTTATCTGTGTAGTTAGACCTTACGTAATATCAGATTGCAAAGTGACTCGCTGACTACGAAATAATAATAGTAGACTCTATGAAACAGTTTAGCCTTACAAAAACGGTGGAAACGCTGGTATTCATAATTTTTTTTACAATAATGCTGTCAATAATAATAACAGAAATATTGTTGTTGAAAAACAATGAATCTATCTATTATTGATTGTTTTGCCGAGTCAATTGCGCCAGCCCATTTATTAGAAAGTTTTTGCGTGCATTCATTTGTTTGTATATTTATCGAACAAGACAGGAACGGGAACCTACTCGGAAAGCGAACGGTTTGTCATACATTCTCTCACAAGTCGTAAAACATTTTTTCCACTTCCTACTCAAAACGATGTAACGACTTAACATATGGTGATCTAAATTATGTTACCTACGTCTAAACGACAGCAAAATAAAAATGTCCAAACATTTGTATACATTAAATAAATTTATCATCCCGTTTCATTTATAGGAGCGTTCCAGTGAAAGGAAGCTGCTCCGCACACGTGGGGAGCCGTCAAATCCCAAACGTATTATTTTTTCAATACCAACTCACACGCTTGCTAATACAAGATAACGAAATTCACGACAATCGGATGAATGTTCGCGCCGCGTGAAATCAGGTCCTTTGAGAAGAAAGAGGCTGACAACGAACGTTAGGTCAAACAGTTCGCGTGGGACGAGCATACTCGTACACATGTATGTGGGCAGACAAGGGTACCGACATGTGACGATACCTGTCAAAATATGACGACTCTCATTCAGCTACAGATGTCGCTATTGTCATCGCGCTAATCTAATTTGGAGTCGTATACCGTGAAAGTGTGCGATTAACACATTTTCGTTGCGAATTATTGGGAGGCTGTCAGTCGGTTTGCGTAAGCTGTGACAGGAGAGTGGCAGGAGTCATGGGGTGCGAGCTTAGAACAGGCCTCACGGACCAGTGGATGCGCCTATCCAGTCGTGCCGGTGCGAGTATTGAAGAGCTTGCGACCCTGTCTATGTCCCTATGCACTCATGAATTTCTAGTATCATACTCCAGTGTAAAAGTAACTAACTCTCTGCAACGGTTCAATCGGTTTCAGCGAATAGATGAAAGAATGTCTAAATCTGAACATCGCATTGTGTCAGAATACGAATGATAATTGTCCTGAACTAAATCCATTTGGTTGTAAACGCACCTACAGAACGGACACTTACACATTTCTCATTATTTTAATGATTTAGGGCAAAAAATAAACAGAATCTATGTATATAGTTAATCTAATCTAATTCAGTTCTTATAATCATGAAAATACACACCCCTTATCTCAACACACACCAATTGAATTTAGACAAATCTGTTCCTAAAGCACATTTGGATCGAATGTTTCTTCCCCAATACATTTGTTAAGATACGGCTACTTAGTTAAATTAGAGGGTAGGGGAGAAACGTCACACAAAAGTTATTTAGATGTTTACGTGTGCATCGTTGCATTAAATAAGTAACGTATCCATGCGGGGGGCCGGATTCGAACCTGGGACAATGGTTTCGCGGCCTGCTGCGTCGCACTAACATGATTAATTTTTATATTGCTAATCACAGCCGCTGCCGTTGACTTCAACTTTTTTCAATTGAATTGACACCATTGTGTTTTAGACACAATTTTTAATAGGATGTCTGATATGAAATGTTTTGATTATCACTTCTAACCAGAGCATAATCGGGAGGTTATTTTGTATGTAACTCATAAATGAGTTTTACTTGTTTGGTATACATATTTTGTATTCCTCGTTTACAAGATTTATTAACTGGTTCAACGATACATTACCTCAGTTAATACCTCTAGAATAGGGTATCGTCGAGAACATTAGCCGTGATTAGGGAAGGTGTCGGTGTGATGCTTCGCTGATACAGATGTCTTTAGACGAAGGGGGCCCTACGTATGTCTAATGCCGAGATAATGCTCGACAGAGAAGTTAATTGCAAGCAGTGCACCACACTCTAGCGTCGAGGGCCGCACTATTCCCTAGAGGCTTCTTCGAGACACGATGGCGTGAGATGCGGGGGATCTACACAACCTCTTAATCATTCACTTCTAATGGAAACCCATCTGCACTCTGCGATCACTAAATCATGAAATTTAAATGGTTCACTTTCAAGGACTGAAAAAAAAACCAAAATGTTTGGCGAACTGTGTCCACACGGAACAATAGCGAAGCCACCAACGCTGACGTCCAGCATCCCGCAGCGCAACTTATGAATAGAATAATGCGATGCTACACAAAACCCGTGCGAGAAGAACATCATCAATCAATGTATTTAGAAATGTTTCATTAGTAAACATTAAGATGTTTGCTTACATGTCCGAATGTTGTCTGCCATATTATAGCCGGATTCTGTGAAATTATTGTAGAAAAAACTGTTGTCAGTGTAAGATGTATGGCAGAATGGTGTTGGGAATAGATCGCACGGTTCAGTTGCATTGCAAATTCTACGCGGTGGGTGTCTGGACTACTGCTGTGCAAATGTATCATGATATTAAAATCAGTTCACGTCTTTTCGTGCTACTCTAAAAATTTTGCTGACCATTCTTCTCCTAAATGACCATAGAAAAAAACTGAAAGCAAAATGAGACATCATCCAAAAATTTTACGCACCGACCACCAGGTAATAAAAAAAACTTTTTTTTGGTTGGTTTAGGAGTTATTGTTCTCTTTATATTGAGCATAAACATCCTTTAAAATATCAGTGTTTATGCATAAACATTATAAACATGTAAGGAGGTATTTAGCCAGCAAAGCGGTAAGAACCTTTGAGTTTTAATGGGAAAACAGTAAAAATAGCAAATCAATTCTAACTTCAAATAAAAAACATATATAATGATTCTTTTAATTTTTTATTTAGTTCTCTAATCAATATTAAAGATTGAAAATAATAACTCCGAAAGTTAACAGCGCCTTACAATAAAAAGGTTCTGTGAGAGCTATTACCTTGCTGCGCGCTTTAACGTAGGCGCTTGGCTGAGAAGCTTGAAGTAAAAGCTTTGGGATTATTGTTTTAATAATAGACACCATGAGAAACTTCAAAACAATTCATAGTCTAGTTGTATCTTAAAAACCCAAAATAGGTAAGTACCTTATAATATGTATATTCTATTCTAATTCCAATAGAATAGTCGTTCCTACTTTGTAAGTAAGTAGGTACAGTGTATAAGCCAATAAGTTTGAGAGCTTTCGTAATAAGTCATTGTTGGAGTTTTTAGGTGCGTGGCCGGAATAAGGTCCAAGTCATAATCACTTTGTTTCCGTTTGCCAAAATAAACTAGATTTTAATAAGATCTCTACGCTTTCTGTCCCTTAGGTATAATAGCGTAATAGATATGTTTCGATATTTTATTTAACTATCATTATGGTATGTTATCATATTCAATGTACAGTCATCCTAGTTGGTAGGTACTACAAAGTACTACATCATTGATCACGTTTGGATAGTGAATTGGCCTTTTTACTCTATCAAACAGTGTTTATGACTATACGTGCTCATTATTAGATAAAGATGTCATTCATTGTTATAATCAACGTATCCGTATTTATGAAATATGTATTCGTCATTAGCTGTCATTATTAGCCATATTTATTTCTAATTTGTTTCTATTATTTGACTGTATTTTTTGTCGTTTTATTGTATTGTATTTATTATGTACATACATAGGTACTGTTGTTAGTAAATACTATGTCTTTATTTCGCCTTAAATTATCGAGTTGAGCAAAAGGGAACATAAATGCGTTGCGAAAAAGGGAAGCCCCGTTGTCTAACTATTCGCAGTTGAGGAAAAGGGAACAAAATGAGTTGCAAAACAGGGAAGCCCCGTTGCGCAACTTTTCGCAGTTGCACAAAAGGGATATCGCGGTAAAATCTGAATAATGATATAAACCTTTGCCATTCTATATTTTTATATAACGTTCTCTGGGAGAGATGACATCGCTCTTTACCCTAATTATGCTATTGCTTTCATTTCATTTAGGACTAGTATTTGCCCTCGGCTTCGCACGCGTTGTTTCTATGGATACCTATTATGATTAGTTGTATCCCATGGGACCTGATTTATGTCATAAAAATATGTGCATTTTAACATGTAATGACTGAAGGCAACATTTTTCTAATTTGTCTTTTAATGTTAAATCATTGTTAATTGTTTTTGTTGAGTTACAAGTAAAACATTATATTCTTATTCTCATTATATTCTTACGATTTGATTTTTTCGTGATATTTTGTACTAAATTATTATTCATTGTAAATATTCCGTAAAAAAATTACTTATAAACTACCAGCTATAGATATAAACTACTCTAGTTTAAAAAAATAATTTTGAACTCATATATGTATATGTAAATTAGCGTGGAAAATAGCTGTATGCTCAATATCGATCTAGGTCAATTGCTCAACAAGTCCCCCACAGTCAAAATGGATAATATGTTGAGGGAACTAAAAATGTGCACAGCTTATACTGACTCGAGTTCAAAATAAAGCTAGGTAATACATTATATTGGCCATGGGTTACAAAAAGAAAGTTTTTTCAATCTGCTGCAATCAAATTTAAAACACAGACGTTATTCATAAAGCTGGCCACGATAAAACCAATTGTCTTACTTAAAACAAATAAACAAAACCGAGTGGCCACTATAATAACTTCATTCAATTCAGTTTACCGTGGCATATAAAGGTTAACAATTCGAATAAATTTAAATTTAATAAAAGCAGTCATTTCTACTGCAACAGTCAATCATCAATACTTAAACACACCACACAACAAACCTTTTAAACTGATATAGGTTTTGGTGTTTATTACTTCTCTGAATACAGTGATTCACATGACTTTTAATAGCATTTGAATGAAACAACCACGTTGAACCTTTTAATGGTAACCATCATTTTATAGAGAGCCTTTGTCTGATTCGATTGTTGGATAAAACTATATTTGTTAGCGAAAGGCATGAAGATGTAATATAACAGAAACATGAATGAATACCAAGACCTACTTAGGTACATGTACCCTTTATAGATAGAGAACGAGAAACATTTATTGACAGAAACAACCCTGATACAGCACAGAACAGAAATACATAGTACCTTAACTTAGAAATAATAATAAATGAGAATTATAACTTATAATTATAACACATGACAGAAGTAATGCAAAATTACTAAATGAAAAAAATATACCTGTAATATACCTTTAATAATTATAAGTTTGGTGGACCGATGACATCGTAGCGGTCGCAGGGAGTCGATGGATAGAGGCGGCTCAGGACCGCTATGTGTGGCGTCGTATGTGGGTGGCCTATGTCCAGCGGTGGACGTGTAAGGGTGATATGATGATCATGATGAACTTTAATTTTTTATTGCTCGTACTGTAACTAAATGTGGTGCCGTGACGTACAATCATCGAACAGGGAAATTACATACATGCAATGCGCAGTGCCTGATTTGTGGCGAATAGCATACGTATTCATCGTAACTCGTAAGCTAATTAATCTACTATATCAAAGTGGTGTACATACTGTTGAAGACCACGCTCAAACTACCCTCAGATACTTTATTTTCCGTAAACTGGCATAGACAGTAGAGCGTCGCCTTTTTACTTTAATGGCACAATATTGATGGCGTATATTGCCAATATTAAAGTATAATATAAATCTTTATTGTCAAAGAAAATAACAATCAAATAATATAAAGAAATTAAACTAGTATTTACAATTTAAACAATTGAGCTAACTGCAGACTGTTGATAGCTCAACTGGTCGATATCAATACCAGTCGGAAGCGTCCCCAAGACGCTGGCTTCATTGCCCCGCTGTATGGCAATGCTAATGCGCTGCGCCAGATACTCACCAGCACTCGGGTCACGCGGCAAAAAATTATCTGAGCGCCTGGTCGAAGCGCGACCAGGCGCTCAGATAATTTTTGAAAACCCGGAGAGCCTCGGTACCCCACGGTCCTAGGGTCTCGACTCCAAGGGGAGCAAATGCGTAGGCTCTGTCGAGACCTGCATATTTGCGCCTCTTGAGATCCTCGGCCAAATCTGCCGCCGAACCAGCCCTCACGGATGTCCTTGAAAGATGGGAAGGCGCAAGTGTGTCGACACATGTAGCGTCCCACACAATAGGCCTCCCCAGCTCCCAAGGGACTAAAGTCATGCCGTCGGGCCTCTTACCATCGTCACGCAACAGACCATTCGGTTCGAGAATAGCTGGTACGTTAGCGTTGACAAAGGCCCGTCGGATGATGTCGTTAAGGCTGGCATGGCGAGATATCCGACCGGCAGCCCTAGTGCACGATAATCCGTGATGACCAAGCTGTTCGACAACAGTACCGCACTGGCATTGATGAGGCGCGCAACACCTTGCACCCAACCGAAGACATGTTGCTATAGTTTGTTCTGGAAACAAGTTGTATAATTAAGCTACATAAATTAGACACAGAAAACAGACATAGGAAAAAAATATAGCCTTTGCAGATGAGCTATATACTGAAGTTAGGTAGTTTTATTCATATAAAAAAATAATGCTGGACATTCCACACAGTATCTTCTAGCCCCAAAGAATGCAGAGCTTGTATCAAGGGTACTAAATAAATTATATACTTTATTTATACATTACACTACATAGATATGTTCTTTTTCTACACAGAATGATAGAACCCGGAACAGTCGGAGCAAATATCTGCAGATCGAATAAATATTTGCAGAATCCGCAACCTCCTGGGAAGCAGGCCGATCCTTCGCCTGCATTCCCAATTCTGTAATTCTATGTACACAATAATACATAGCGTGAACTTATCTTTTACATCCTGTACTTGACTACCTGTGTTGCCTGAAATAAATTATTTATTTAATATCTAATGAGATATGTACATAGGCGAGCTTGACACTGAAAAAGAGATTTCTCCCAGCAAACCTTAGTAAGTAAGTTATAAGACAGGCGATGAAACAAGTAGAGGAAGTGTACAAAAACTCAAATTCGTCGTAGCCCCAACCTTCCCTGTGTTTAACCATAAGGATGGTCCATGGCCCAAAAATGTTGGCCAACGATTAAGGACAAAAACAATTAGCAAAAGATTACTTTAAAAATAATATAACTATGTAGGTATTTAACTATTTAATGTCCAACACTGAACAAATGATAGATATTTAATGTAACAGCGGAACACCGGCGATAAATATCCTCACTCATCTGTATTATTTGTAAATATTTTTATTAGATACACGGACTAAACAACTCGTAGATACAAGATTATAAAACATATCTCATATCATCTCCAGCCGAGAGAGATTGTACCGTCAGACATTCCAGAAATTCAAGGAATACCTATATTTCAAAAATGCCTCGCAAGGATTATAACACACTTATATTCATTAATCTCGGGATAAATTATAATTTATAATGGTCCACCAGCGGATTAATATATGAACGGGAGTATTGAAAAGTCCCAAGTTATTATAAATAAATAACAACATGATATCGTGGAAGGCAAACAAACATAGGTCACCTCCCGCAGCTCGGCGCGCGTGCCACGGATTACCGTATTTTCATATCAAAGGGTCTCTCAGTTTTATGAATTACTTCTATTTGGCCCGACTTAATGTATTTCTTTATTCAAGGGACATTTTGCGTGGGAGAATTTAATTTGTTGCACTTTTCGTTTAATCGTATTACAGAATTCATATCTTTATTCAGTCATCTGCGGAAGGGAGTTTATCTTTATTTCGCAGTGTTAACAATTTTCATTTATTTGACTACTGAAATATAAATGCCTTTGAGGGTGTGTTGAGGTGGGGTGGGTCATCATGTTTCAAATAAAGATATTTCTTGTTAAGATATTTTCAAGTCGAGTACTGCTTAAAAACTGAAATTAAAATAGTAGTGTGGATTGGTCTCATGTCGTGGTCATTAATACTATCAGTATCAGTATCATGCCTAATTATTCATTTATGATGTTAAATAAAGTATTACCTATTATTACCCGCGATCAACGTCACAAAGATACCCTACCTATATAATTTTGTGAGTTAAGTAACGTCATCATTCCGGGTTCGCAAATGGATCTCGGCATATCCGCGGACCACCGGTACCGGGCATTGTAGGATTTGTCCCCATTTCCATGAATTTTGTTTGTTCAACATTGGCCCGTTTCTGGATTTGTTTTGTATATTTTTTTAGATATAGGTACCCATGATTTATCTCCTCCCATTAGGTGACGGTGAGTAATGCATGCGAGCCGGAGCCGCGCGCCAGGGGGCGTCCGATCCGTCCGCTTAGATAGCAACTACACATGTTGTCAACTTGTATGTTTTCATCCAAATACTGTATTTTGATAAATTTTACATTCTATATTAGTATGGTATCTCGATAATGACGCCGTTTTATTCTGAGGTGTCAGCTAATAAAGTTCTCGGGTGCGGAGATCGCGCGCGCGCTTTTACATGATCAACATTTTTAGTTTGTGCTGGCTTGAGAAACACTGACTACATTTTACACTACAATGTGCACAGGAATTGTAAAATTTGATTCAATGAAGTTGTGACTTTAAGTATTTATGATTAAGAAGAGGCTGTTTTTTGTCTAATAGATTTTTATAAAAAAAAAAACATCAATGTGCCTGTGTGTGTGTTAGATAAGGTTGAATGTCGATTTTTTTTTTCTCAGGTTGAAACTTTGGTTTATTATCAGAAAAACTTATGTACTAATTAGGTAATTAGTAGTGCATAAATAAAACAACCCAAACCATTTACATGGTACATACGCGATGAGTGATTTTAGTGTTGGTGAGAGCTTTTATATGAGTATTATGTATGTATATCGACATTCATTAGATACAAACAAATAATTTTTATTGAATCAATTAGACGATCGAGAGATAGAAACTGAGCAAAACAAATCAGTGCACGAGATCTCAGTGTCATCTGTAGCAGGCTTTAACCCGTTACCTACGTCGACGACGTGTGTTTGCATGTATTCGACTCAACTACCCTTAAGCCGCAAAAGAGCGCAGTCACTTGGTGTTATAGACATTCATAAACAAGTTGAACAAATCAACAAATATTATAAACAAAGGGCACTTGTCACCCGACGTAAGCGTTTTTGTTCGTCGTGCATTTTTATAACAAGCGTTTTTGTAGTGAGACGATGTAGGAAGGAAGACTCGGCGGGGGGTCCGGCCACGGCCTCCCGGGGTACGAGTACACAAAACATTTCGTGATCCATAAAGACAAAAGGAAAATTAAAATCTGTAAAACTCTCGGGATTGTAAGCTTTATAGTAAGTACTTAGGCTGACTACACGATCTTGCTCGTTGCTCCTAAGTTGATAATAGTTTGGTTTGCAGGTGGGATGTTAATGGAAATGTTATGGAGCCTTGAAAAAAAATAGATTCACGTTTCGTTAGATGATGACGTTTAAAATGGCAAGAAAAAAAATCTGTCCCTATTACAACAATGCATCGAAGCTTATCATGGCTCTTTAGTCAGCTAATTCCTCTCTAAACTCATCCCACGGGATGAGTTGACTAAATAATTAATTTTAATAATTTTGCTTTGTCAACTGAACCGCTTTAAAAAAGAAAAAAAACTAGCGTACTATGTGAAGAAAAATCTTTGGGGATTGCTCTAATATTGGTCTCATGGGATAGGTAGTATAAAAGTTCCCAACCAAAAAACTAAGTTTAAATGACGCCTAATTTTTTCTTGTTTTTACTTGTTATCTATTAAGAAACATGAATAATAAAAATAATTATATAATTATACACTTTTATCGAAAACGAATTTAAGTGCTCCTGATTAAAATTTGTAAGCGACCGCAACAATGAATTGATTACAATGAACTACAGGACGTAGTCTTCACACATCATTAAAACCGAAACAATAAAGATAAAGGCAAGGCATGAAAGGGAAAATTATGAAAATGGGTCCGTATTGTGACAAAATGTTTGCAAAATCGCAAATTCACAGTCAACAGAGAGTTCGCATTCGTACCGTACTACAGAAATCAGAAAAAACCGCAGGTGTAAAAAGGCAGAATAGATGCATCCAGACAAAAACTTTGCACCTATCCAAATCTAAAAAGGCTTTTAGGTATAGACAGTTATTAGTTCCATGTGAAGTTATTTTTTAAATTATAAGCAACATTGTTTTTTTAATTAAGATTGACATGTATGATTTACTTGACTTTGAATGAACTACTTGATCATTAGCTGTCTATTTTAATTTGGACTGAATATTCTCATTTTATATAAATTCTTTTGCAGTGCCCTACAGGGTGCATGTACTATTGACCTGAGCTAACATTAAGACCTAAGCTCTATACTTAAACATGTGAGCAAAATAGACAAATAATTGATATTGCATGAGCAAACTTGAAAAATAATGCGCTTCCTCGGACATTTCTATTTCTGCAGACCTTACTAATTTTCTGGTTCTGTCTGCTATTCAAATCAATTAAATTGTACAATAAAACAGAACCACAAACTGAAGTTGTCACGAGTGCTCTCATAATAATGTATTTACATGGTATTTATTCATGGAAACAAATGTCCTTTGAATGGTTTTTGGATTTGTTGACTTAATACAAAGTAGTTTGCAAGCGGCCCGGACTGTCGGCGACATTGCATTATGGATGGGCACTTATTCCGTTTCTCTTATTATAACACAAAATTCGTTTCTCGCTGGGGTGAGCGGAGTCTTGTGCAATTCTATTCAAAAATTTGCGAATGCTGAATATAAGCGCTCTTTGATGGTAAACTTGGTACAAGTCTGTCTATGTAGTCACAAAAATTTTATAAATGGGGAAATTTGTATGTATGTACGGGTAGATGGGTGGATGTTTGTTACTTCTCCACGTCAAAACTACTGATCGGATCGGGCTGATATTGCATAGAAGTAGGTTAATCAAAGCTGTGGGGCCGCGGCGTACGAATAAGCTGTGAGGCCGCGACGTACGAATATCGACCCCTCCAACTCAGCCCGTGGATGTCGTAAAAGCCGACTAAGGGAACCTACCAGAGGAAAGGCAGTAGCTTCCTTCTGAGTATTTTTTAAACACCAGCATTGCGATCACCAATCTGCCTCCCTACATGGGAGACCATCCTCTCGATGGACCGACGACATCGTAGCGGTCGCAAGGAGTCGATGGATGGAGGCGGCTCAGGATCACTATTTGTGGCGTCGCACGGGGGAGGCCTATGTCCAGCAGTGGACGTGTATGGGCTGATGATGATGATGAGGTAAAACAAAGGTTACTTTTGATCTCATAAATCAGTTTCATAACACACAAATAACCATTGAACGTTTTAATAAAAATAAGACGCTCGAAGCCGCGTGCAGAAACTAGAAGAGTTTTATGATTAACCAGTACCTATATAAAGGTATAATATAAAAAAAAACAAAACAAATAAATAATACTGATCAATCACAAAGCATCATCTCGCCCCGAAAAATCAGAGCTTGTATTATGAGTATTAGATACCTGATAATGTTAAAATAATACAAAATATATTTTTATTACACAAGGTATTTCTCTTAAAACGAAATTTCCCTGTATACTACGCATCTAGCGCAACAAAATTGTATTCAACGTTGTTTCAAAATAATTTCATTTCATGAAATAAATACCCAAATATACTAATAAATATAATATATATCTGAAAAACTTTTGTAATTATTCAACCGAAATTCTATCTATTTTTTAATAATTTACATACAAAATTCTTATAGCTGACGTAAACCAGAAATATACGATATACGAGTATGTATTTCTGGTTTACGTCTGCTATGCACGGTACAATGTGCAGTGCACTTGACCGGGTATTGTGATAGCCCGTAGTTAGTACCGCGCTGGAGAGTAAAAGGGCAAGTGTGAGAGAGGTCCGATGTCCGGAAATCGTTGGTGCCATAATAAAGAGCTGAGCGAGAAAGCGCCCGCACGCTGCGTGATAGATGCCCACAAACCGAACGACAAAAAAATAACAAAATCGACTTAGCAAACATGTTTAATAAAATGAATGAATGACTCGCTCGTATATCTTCACCTGCTTAGTATGACATAAATTATAATAACATTATGTTATACACGTTCAAGGAGTCCCAACAAATTCTTATTCACTAGAAAATAAGATGTTTCACAAAAATATATTGTTCGAAATATTAAGATGAGTTGAAAATGTTTGAATATTTCTAATGCTACCCTGCTATTATGCAGCGTATTATTGTCCTTTTGTTGCATGTTTACATTCGCAAGTTGCATGTCTTGTGAGAAATATAAATACATACAAACATAGCAAAATAACATAATTTTATAAAGCTTTTCATTGCTTGCAACCTTATACATACCTATTAGCTCTTATTTGTTTGTATTCTTTAATTGTAATGTTCATTAGGACTAAATTTTAATAAGCTATTTCCTTTGTTTAGCCCTCTTACATTCAGTATTATCTCTCTTAGCAATTTGTTTCATGGTGCTATAACTGAACATGGCAATTCTCTATAGATTCGAGATAGTGATTCCGATTCAGGTTTATAGCATTCCTAATTGGTGAGAGCAGGACTCAGTGATAAAAGAGATACCGGGGCAATTTGAAATGGCAGAGAGGGTTCAAACAAAGAGGTGTCGGGCCCTCCCTCTAATGATAACCAAAGCAGGCTCCACATAATTAGCGCTAAACAATATTTAGCGCCGATTAACTCCATAAAGTCGCATTAAATTAGAAGAGCCGTAAAAATCAATTAGAGAGTCCATCGTGATGTAACCGCACGCTTCCGAATTTGTCCTTTTATTAACAATTAGATGGGTTTATGTGTGGAGTAGGTGCGGATTAGGCGAGTTTCGGACGACGTGCGTGTCTGCGCCGGACGAGGAGGGCTTAGCCTCGAGGGATGCGGCGACCCTTCAACTAACACGACGACAGCTGCCTTTCTCATGTCCGGAGAGGAATTTTATACCGCGAAATTGACAGCTACCCTGCGTCATAATTCATCGACGGAGCGATGTGTTCGCAGTGCTGTTCCGATGAGCGCAATAAAGTATTTGGCCATGTTCGCCGCGCGGCCGGCGCATGAGTGCGCCAAGTGCGCGCTTCACGCGGCGGGGTCCGATTTATGTTGTTTTATGTTGTGTTGTCCGCTTTTGTTAATGTGAAAACTAAATCAAATACAAATTATCTGTATTTTCCTTAATTTTTGCATGACTAAAGACAATTAACTATGATTTCGTACAGCAAATATCTCAACTTTAACCTTAACATTTTTGGGGTTTCTTTATGGTAGCACACCAATATCCACGATTTATAATGTAAAACAATAAAGACGATCAGGTACAAAATACGTATGACTCAATCACGCCAGATCGAGTTCATAAGGAACTCCAAAGTTCTTCAATTGTGAACCCTCAACTGGCGTGTAGGAATGTCCCATTGATTTTCCGCAGATTATGCGTCGTGGAAGTATTCCCAACTTGGGCATTCAAATTTCGAGCGAATATTTGCGTCAAATCTTTGGCTTAGCGAATTTTTTTGTTTTTAATTACGAATAATAACGGAATGTCAAAACACACATATCGGAAAGACAAATACGGAAAACCATGAAAAAAAAATTAAGACTATTTTGATGTAGGTCGTTAAGGTAGAGATTTTCTAAGATCTACAAAGAAAAATCATATCATAAATGTGTCTTTGTAGTGTTGTGTGTCAGCTTTCAAAGTACTTACCTACACACACAAAGTATCTCAGTTGTTATGGACTTATGCCTCTACATTATTGCTAGCTAGTAAGGTTGGTTAGAACTTGTACAAATCTTAGAAATGCGTAGGTAGATTCATCTAAGACGGAAAGGCGAGATGTTAGGAGCCGAGCGTAGACGAATTACTGTAGATAAATTATTAAACGTTTATGTTTTCTGTTATCTCCGATGTCGTTGCCAAGGAATGTCATCTTGCTTCGCCAGACCTAGACGAGCGACATTAAGTGTGTGTGTGGTTTTGTCTCCGTCAAAAATCTCCATTCCACAAAACTCCATTATTTATCATCATTATAGGAACCTACAGTAATTTGGAAAGCAAACATAAAAAAGATCTGACAAGTGCGAGTCTGATTGGGTGCCGAAGGTTTAAACTTTTATCAAATATACACATAGGTACCTTACCAGTTAGAGGTTTCGCTATTTACAATTACAATTACAAAACTCTTTATTGTGCACCACATTATAATAAAACACATTAAATAAAACACATAGACATCAACATAAACAAGTACATGATGGGCGGCCTTGTCGTTTGGAAGCGATTTCTTCCAGGCAACCTTTGGATGACAGGTATAAACCTGTTTATAGATTTTCATTAAATAATCATTAGATTCGATCCATTGTGTGTATAAACATACACACAATGGATCGCTCTACAAACTTCGGAGGGGTTTTTTTTCACCTATTTTTAATATATTTTAAAAAGTATGTAACCTAGAAAAAATTCCATAACTTTTTTGACCTGTGCTTTTCATTTGATTTAATAAAAAAAATGATTTATGAGCTATTTGATTTAAAATCCCCATTTGAAAATTATTTTCTTACTCCTACTACCCTCTCATTTACAGACTACTCTATATTTTTCCTGTAAAATATAGATCCATTTGTATTTACAAACGGTACATACAATTCATGATGATTCTCTGCAAACTTCGGAGATAGGGGTGGGAACGCCAATTTTCGACTATTTCAAAAAGTATGAATTTTAGAAAATTTACATACATACTATATACACGTACTTTTTGTAATTGTTACCTTTCGTTTGTTACCAAATTTGTACTAAAATATTAATATAATTTTTAGTTTTTTGTATGTATTAATTTTTACAGTTGCATGATATTCTTGTTTTTGTAAAATTCAAGTTAATTGCCTTGGTAGTTGCTAGATAACCGAGAGCGAAAAAAGATAGAGCGATGCCTTATGAAATTTAAACCTGATCGAAACCCTTTAAAATTCTATTTTCTTAATTGCTTACCACGGCATCAACATTTAAAGGTTCCGGAAGGCAAAAGAAATTATTTCTATCATGCTCTACCCAAGTGAAGCTCGCAAGTGGACTACGGGTAATGGTCGGTTGACGTGACATCGCCCGTTTGCTCGGCAGATATCGTCTTTGTAGAGAGCGATCAATACCCCGATACCAGTCCAGCACACATCTAGTAGCTGCTAGTTTGTTATCGGCGTGAACCACTGACCAAACCAATTTATCGAAGTCAAAGAGATTTATTAATGCCCATTTTACTAAATAACTTTACTTGTAACACATTATGTCATGGTGAATTATGAAAATATAGTCATATCTCCCCATAATATTATCATATAAGATGTGTACTTTTATGGTGTACTAAGTAAATGTTATTATTGTTTTTGATGTATTTGTAGTATTTTATAGTATATTAAAATTTGCTGCACAAATTCGAAAACATATGCCATTAGTAGACAATTTACTATGATGAGTTATAGGAGGAAAGAAGTACCTCTATATAAAGTTTGTCAACAAATATAAAACGAGCAGGGTAAATCGAAGAGCAAAATTTTTTCTTACAATAATTATATCAACCGTCAGTGCGTGAAATTTAAAATAATTTACATCAGATAACATTCTAAACGAGCTAAATTGAGCCGATTCACATAAATCCTTCATAAAAATCTGTTTAGTGGCGTAATAAATAAAGTGAAGGTCCGACCGTCTCGCTATGCATATATAGAGGTAATATTACGCAATAGTTTGATTTATTGGTTTCGGCAAGGTGCACGAAATTCTAACGGTTCGGTTCGAGCCCTCGGGACGGCATGATAGAATTCGGGTTCGGCAATTTTCCCATACAAGTGAAAAACTATTCAGCGGCCCGGCGGTGATAAATGCGGAGTTATGAATAAATTTGCCTCTTCGCGCCCAAATCTGAAGTGATTAGGTTGGACAGCAGGGGCAGGTGAATTTGCACCTGTATTATTTAAGCACCAAGTGTAAAGTTTAATGTACGAAAGGCTACGTATGAAATCGTCACGTGAATTATAATTTTACTTGGTCAAAGTCGATAGGTGTAAAAGACAAAACTTCTACCAAAATAAACAGCCGAATAGAACATCCTCCTATTCTTTAAGTCAATTATAAATTGTGTCTGACATTCATTTAATAATTAATGCAATACAAAGTATAGAATTTTATTTAAATGTAAAATTTTGATGTCGAAAAATAGGAATTATTTCAAATACCAACGAGTTGGTACAATTAAAGAAAAAGTTGTTAAAATTAAAAGATATTGATAAAATTTATTATAAAAAGCTATCAAGCTCCCACATACTAAATTTAAATATAAAAAGAGCATAGTTATAACCAAATGCAAGCAACTTGTTATCCAATTTCATTTGCCTACAACTTATGAATTTTACAAGCTTAAAAACGCGACTCAACGCATTTCCAAGGGCCACTCTCATCTGAACAATGGCAAAAAACATTCGCGATGCAGTAAACGACGTTAACAATATAAATATTTATTTGAATTGCCAACTGACAGCTTGGAGCTTTGAAGCTTGGCGACTAGGAATTTCGACGTGGTATTGGTAAAATATCAGACTGTGGGCCCATACAAATATTATAACGATGGACTACTTACGTACATAGCACTTCATATTATAAAACAAAGTCCTCTGCCGCGTCTGTCTGTCTGTCTGTTTGCGATAAAAACAAAAAACAATGAACGAATTTCCATGCGATTTTCACCAATCGATATAAAATACGATAGAAAAAACAATCGCTAATTGTGTCAGTTTCAAATTTCTCGAGGTGGTGAAGGTAAAAAGGCAGGTACGTAAGTTTTACAGGTTATATTTTCGCTTCAATTGAACGAAAAGATAGTAAAACAATAAATTATGATTATTCTTATATTCTTAGACTGATTTTGTTAATAAACATACTATGTTTGTTAACAAAATCCTACCAGTATAAATATATTATGGTCGATGTTTCATTTCATTTTTATTTTCATTAGGGGCAGTTCAAGTATTACGTTAGCAGAATTTTGGTCAATTTGAACCCCCACCATTATAAAATAATAAGATTTTTTTATTTTATTATGCGGAATCCAGCCGGATGTTGAGTAACTATCCAGTGTCCAGCTGGATGTCACTATCCGGCAAGGCCCGATAGGCCGGATACCGGATAGTTAGCGAATATCGGTTTCATCTCTAATTTAATCATTATTATTTTATTATTCATCAATATATTTAATTTAATCATCTTTCATCATCGCATTAGCATTGCCATACAGCGAGGCAATGCAGCCAGCGTCTTGGGGACGCTTCCGACTGGTATTGATATGAACCAGTTGAGCTATCTGTAGATTGTTTTCAACACTCTGAAGTTAGCTCAATTGTTTCAATTGTAAATACTAGTTTAATTTGTTGATATTATATGATTATTATTTTCTTTGTCAATAAAAATTTAATCATTCAGAATCATTCAATGTGAAATACATTGTTATTCGACGACTCCACTTAAAACATGAACAGTCACACTGTAGATACAATATTACTATTAAAAATTTTAAATAACAAGCCTATAGCACGTTGATTACAATAATTAACAATTAGGTACTTATATTATAATTACCGTATGTTAATACTTAGGTAAGGTAACTTACTAAGGTTCTCAAGTGGCGACCGCGATTCAATGCGAAACGAAGTGTGGGAAGACCTCCCACTCCATGGATCGACGACATCGTAGCGGTCGCAGGGAGTCGTTGGATAGAGGCGGCTCAGTACTGCTATTCGTGGCGTCGTTTGGGGGAGGCCTAACTTCAGCAATGGACTTATACGGGCTGATGATGATGATATTTAAGTAAACATATCATATTTTTAGTAACCAAAATCATTGAATTGATACCATGTCGTATTACTGGGCTATTGTTATATCAAAAAACCTTTTAAAATTCCGTAACTTGTGCTTTTAAGAATTTCAGCTTAACTACAGGTAGCTCCACGCCATCTACTGGTTCGCAGTGTGAACTCGTTGCAGGCTAGGTTTCGTTGAATGGAGGGATTGCCTTTGAACCTTATAATAGCGGTGCCTCTAGGCACTAACAAATGCCATTAGAGTTATTTACAAACTACTTTGGTGCTTACCTTTCGACACATAACAGAGATCCTAGGACAGCGGGAAACACAAATATATAAAATCAAACAACAGTTTACACAAGTTGTAAAAACAATCATGATTATTGCACTAAAGTAGCTAAATTATATCGGTACCTTATTTAACATAACTTTTGTTATTCTGAACTCTCCTATATTTCAGTTATGGCAAGATAACTGCGCATGGATTAGAATCAGAATCAATCACTTTATTTCTTTAGGCTTACAAAATGAGCACTTAGACAAGTCAAATTTTATACTATAAACATAGTTATTATTATCAAATAAGAAATAAGGTGTTATTGATATTCTCTTCACTTAAATTTTTTGTCCACTAGTGGAAGAAGTGAAAAAGAAACCACTAGAGAGGGTGCCGAAATATAGGAAAACTCAAAACAACACATATCATGGCAAATCCGGTACTAGCTCTACTTTCTGAGACGAATATCATACTGGCGAATTTGAATATTTCATTATATGGTTTGTTCATATTGTACGGATTGGCCAGAGCCTAGTACCACATTTATTGGTATATATTTTATAAGGTATAGAAACGGAAAAGCTATTAATTAAGCAGTGCCTTCAGCATACATTTTTATAGAGCCAATTGTCCGCAACTCTCTCTAATATAAAGGTATATGTCAAAAGGCCGCACCGTGCACTGATTGGTTCCCTAGATTATTAGCTGCTATTTGTGTTATCAATGTTTATGACCGTTTTATGACCACTGGCGGTTTTATTGCAGATTCAATTGCAATATTAACGGATTTGATTAAGTAACGCAATTGGTTTTGTTTGTCTCCAAATGAGAAGAGTATTTTATGATGCCAAATATATATTACTGGCGTGCGTGGATGATCTTTCTGATATTGATTAGATAGATTAAAGAGCTAGGTAAGTACTTATTACTTACCTAACTCAGCTAGGTAGATATGGAGCAAACTGTAGATTATTTGGAACAGTATGCAGTTAGCTCAATGGTTTCAATTGTAAATACCTACTAGTTCTAATGAGTTTATTTTCTTTGATCATAATTTTATTTGTTATTAAAGTTTACTTACCTAAGTTTCTCCACGGAAACCTAGTTTACGTTTCATTGAGAGTTAGGCCCTGAGGAACGCTACATTATTGTAATAAAAAAGTTAGTTAATTAAATTTTATGACTTATAATTTTTTCTGGCCAACGATATGATCCAATTTAAAAACTATGAGAATGCGCAGAAGTTTAATGAATATTATTGATTCAGAGAGACAATTATCCATAAAAAGTTATCGCAGTCCACCGTCTCCCATTGTACTTCGTTAAAATAATTCACTTTAACTATTCTTAATTAAAAAGATCTCATTCTTTCAAAATCTTTATTAGAAACCCTGAAGCTTATTCGGATTGAATGCCTCTTAAAAAGTTGAAAAAAGTGGTTCTTTATTAGCCCTTAAGCATTGTTTAAGAGTTGAGAGTAAAGGGAGGGACCCCAGTCGGGTAACCGTCGACTTTTACCGCCTCATTATCGACTTTCCCCCATTTTGTTTGTACATTTCTCTAGACTGAATCATTTAGTTAACTCGATTTATTTCTTTTTTCCCATTACTTTGGATTCATTAGTTTACCTCATTTACCTGCCCTCTACCTACGTTTCGTAGATTAGTTTGCAATGTTTCTCTCGATGAAAATTATGTTTAGTTTGGAAAAGGTACATCTTAAAATAAGCAGGTAGTTGCTATTTCTAAATATGATACAGGATGCTATAATTTTCGAGGATCCAAAATAAATGAAATCTAATTTGTCTAAATAGGCTGAAGATTAATTATACTACCTATATTTGGTGGGAGCCTCTACAGTCAAATATACTGATAAGCTCAGTTTTTTAATAAAATCAGAAATTGAATAGTTAAGGTATACAGCTGTTCCATTCTCAGAATATCAAATGAAGATGGTATTTGGGGGTAATCAAAAACGAAAATAAAGTATGTAGTATTCCAATAAATATTTATTTATCTATTTTTATTATTATGAAGTCATCAGTCATGTTTGTTCTGCGATCGTTTATGCCGATTGGCTATGTCGTTTTAGAAGGCTTGATTTTGTGTTATTATTACCCTTTAATTAATTGTACTTTACCACAATATTTGGTAAAAATGAATATTTTTAAAAAGTTGTTTCATTTTTGATTAGATCATAATTTGTCCAAACTAATTATACTTTACACAAACAGTGTTCCATTAGCTTGCGATTGGTTATTGGCAAATTCAATTGTATAGGTATGTCATGTCGGCTCAGGACTGCTATTTGTGGCGTCCTATGGAGGAGGCCTATGTCCAGCAGTGGACGTTACGGGCTGATATGATGATGTCATGTTGATAATAAAGAATAGGACTGAAATTGTCAGCGGGACAATATGCTGTCCCGCTGTCATCTGTAATCCCTTTCTTTATCTATAAAAACTTGGATCACCACCATCATTTCATTAGCTATATAATCGTTTATTTTGCTTGCATGTACATTATATGGAGGAGTCGGCTCAGGACCGCTATTCGTGGCATCGCGCGTCGTTTGGGGAGGCCTATTTTCAGCAGTGGAAGTATACGTAATGTACATTTATTTGATTAGGCTAGTTTACAGCTTGGCATAGGCCTCCGCATATGAGTCTTGTATTCAGCTGGCCGCATCCAGCATCTGTAGACTTTCGAAAATCGCCATTCCACCTGACCACAAATCTTCTTCACCGAGTCATAGTCACGGTCTTTCTCAAGTACATGCTTACCGTACCCAATCTCGGTTATTTTATAAAGGAATCACAAATAAAATGTAAACATTTGAAATAAAGATTTAATTCCAATTGTTACATAATTTTACTCATAATTAATAGTTATATAATTCTATAAATATCTATAAAGTAGGTTTTATTAAGCGAATGTATTCGATTTGGTCACATAGAACATTCATTGTGTAGTTTCATTTCTTTAAGAGCCTCGTTTATGACTTATGTATAAGCCAGTAAAGTGACCGTTGAAAATTTGTCGGCATGGATTTAGTACAAGTTCCTAAATCAGCTTTTTAAAACAGTTATTTTTTTCTAATATTTCGCTATCTTATATGAGGTGAAATTCAGATTATCGGATGTAGCGTAATGTAAATACAGTGTAAAGTAGCGTGATCAATTCATAAAAAACGATACTAGACATTTGAACTGTTGGTAACTTATCGCTAGAGTTATATCTATATGAAAACAACAGGTTTTAATGCGAATAAAATGAACACAAACATTGAATAGTTCTAACGGACATTTCAGAAAACAATCCACTAAATGCATTTTAATGATATCGATTCTTTTTAAATAAAATAGCTATCAGAATAAGTAATATGTACCTATATACAGGTATACTAATAATACTCTTTAAACAATATTTATAGTTCGTGTCGAAATGTCGATCAACACCGTCGATAATGACGAATCCATACTAAATACTTTGTACACATAATGTGAAATTAAACATAGAAAATATACAAAACATTTTATATACAATGACAACAACAACTGAATCGATAGATCGAATTATTTATAAAATATATGTTTTAACGAAACCTATTTTGTCTAATGCAATAATAATTGCTTTACATATTACTGAAATAAATGATATTTTTTCTAAAGCCTAGGTAAGTTTATGTGGCACCGTAACTAACAAATAACTTATTGCTTCAAGAAGTTCAAACTAAATAAAGTAATGTAAGACAGGAAGAACTGAAATAGCAACCAATCAAAGAAAGATCCAAAATTACATGATACATGTAAAATTATGTCAAGATTGCAAAATGCTGTAGATGTTACATATGTATAACAATAACTACTACAAGTAAGGGTCTTTTAAAGTTCACAATACCGTATTGCGCTCTCCGTGTTTCGTCTTTAAATAATTTGGATTCACTTCCTTTATCCTTAAATCTATAAAAAATACTGAGCAACGTCGATTCCATTCATTATTTATTTCGTTCGACACGTAACCTAAGGGGACAATCCTAGAATTAACAACATCAAACGAAATTAAGTACCCACTCAACTCTTTATACATTGCAACTGTGCATTTAACTATAGGAATTTTAGAATTACACTATGCGATTTACAAATAAATTTATAGTTAGTACCAAATTAAATAGTTTACAAAATTTGACCTTAAATTATGTAGGTATCAGCCATGTCCTATTCGTTTTCAAGTTTATCTTGATTTTAGTATTAATTATGTTGGTAGTTTAGTGAGGTGAACACTGCCACGGAGCGTCGGGCAGCGGATAGAGTTCAGGCGGCGGAGGCCGGCTATCTTGACCTTTACCTGGAACAAAACACATGGCATCATTATTAACAGGTACTAAATACAATGCAAACATCATTTCCATCCTATCCTAATGTTTGAGGAATAATAGCGTCATTTAATTTAATAAAAAATAAGTGGCATGTGGATAGCAGTTCTGATTGTATCGCGAAGGAGCCCGCCGCCGCGTTCACACATCCGAGCCGAATAAGTAAAAAAAATATAAACCAATCGAGATGAGGTGACGAAACGTTCAGTCTCATTATCTGAGAATTTATTAACGAATCGGTCGGACCGGAAAACCAAAATGTGAAAGAAATAAAAATTCGACCTCGGCCGCGGTCATCTAAAGTTTGTAGCGGCGTCAATGAAAAAAGGAGTCAAACAGGTTGGCCGGCGACCCGGGCTGAATGAAACGGTGGAGCCGAGTCAGGCCCAGAGATAAGAGGTAAGATTAGAGACGTCGAAAAAAAAGAAAGCAGCTTTTAATGCGGAGGTAGTGTTGTGAATGAAGAGGATCCATTGAGAGTTCGCGCCCACGCAACACGCGGCGGAGTTATCCCGAGCCCTTCCTGACCGACCCAAACTGCCTATGCGCTGTACTTTACCCTAAACTTCGGCTTACATCCTATCCCATACCTAACCACCACCCCCATACCTAAACATTACAATTGCAATGAGTACTCAAAATTGGTATTATATTGATCATTGGAGGAAAAACCTGTTGAATTCCGGATCCTGTAAAATCAAATTCAGATAAGATTGTTATAATGTTTAATGACGGTATACAATATGATTTACCGTATGATTTTGTAGTTTCTTTAGTTATGAAGTTAGATAGGTATATATGTACATGTAATGTATACGGTAGATATTGAGATTATGTTTCCCGCTATTTAGCTGAATATCTACTATGTTACATGAAAGACTCAGGAATGTTAAAGTCGAATACAAAACTGCTGATTGAAATCTGTTCTTTTTGGGCTACTTTAAAAGGAATGCCGCGATAAGGAGTTATTTTCGCGTCAAAGAATTCGAGGGGCAAAAAGGCGTGAAAACCAAAATAATACAAAAGGTTTATAGAAGTGAATTTGTGAACGTTTGGCTAAAACAAAATTCTTAGCGATTCCGTCCTGTGCGGCGGTGTCGGACTCGCGATTTATTGTAATGAGAAGCGGATGCCACTTCTTAGAAAACCTTTGAAGACTCTTAGAACCCGTTGGAAACTAAATAGAACACATCTTCACACGGTGGTCGTGATACCTATCATTATGTCAATATAGCACTCTTAACATCATCCGTTCGATTTAAAGCATGGATGCGGAAACTGATTTAATTTGTCTATTTTGTATCACTCTTGTAATAAATAGATATTATAATAATACAATCTAACTATCGAGGTAGTGCGATCGATATCTTTGGTGATTAAAAGCGTTTCACCGTGCGCATACACACAGATGTTTTTGTTTCAATAAACTGACTTCATGTGAAATGTGGTAGAGCCATGGTAGAGCTAATTTCGAGAGGTCAGCTGAGCACACCACGTAGGCGTACGGTACGCGTCGCTTGACAATGACAAATGACGCAAGATTGCAATCTCGCCCTCAGCGCGTCGCCCTCACAACTCCATTGTTTTCAATTACCGACATGACGCCCCGGCGAGCTACTAAACCGCAACTCGGTTTATGGCTCTCTCCGTATCTCTACTACAATCCTCCATTTACGAGCGGCTCTCATTTACATGCGCGTGTTACCTACGTGCCGTGCAACACACTACGAACAATAATTTGAATCAATCAAGACTGGATTAGAGCACGGTAGACCTGTCCGGCGTTAGTAGACACACTAGGACACCTGTTTTGTTGAAGTGCTTGTTGTCTGTGCCTATTAGATTAGGGATACGGGATTTCCAATCTGCATCAAAGCTTTTAGCAGCTGGAATAAAAGCGTGGTTAATAGTTTGCGCGCACACTTGTGTACTTTAATAAGTGCTCCGCACCTGGCTAGTCTTCGTTGAGACTGTCCACCGTGGCCAAAATTCGGCTACGAGTGCATCATCATAGAAAGAGAATATTTTTTTTAAATAAGCACCTTTTATAGAATGGTTTGAATGCTGCAGATCCCTCGTTTTGATGCGGCTGGTTGGGCTGGTGATTATTGGCCGGGTGGTGGGGATTGTGGTAGGGGTCGCGGTGTGGTGAGTGCTGATGTCTCGGGAAGCAGTAGGGGGAGGGTCCAGGGCCGCTGCCCAGTGGGTTGGGCACGCTGGGCAGCTTCATATTGGGCGGCGTCTGCGGCGGAGTGTCCGTCTGCACGTCGGGGAAGGAGGCGGGGTGCAGGCAAGGGTGCTGCGCACCGTACTGCGCAGCCGGGAAGCCGCCGTAACGTGTGTAGGCGCCGCTGGCGGGGCTGGCAGCGGCCGTGGCTGGCAGTGCGAACCCGTTGGCGGCGGGGTCAGGTGCCGCACTGCGCTCTACGCCGTACCCGTGCTGCGGCCACGGCTGCGCGGCCGGCGGGGGCGTTTTGCACGCTGCCGTGTCCGCAAGCGACCATATCTTCGGCTTGGAGGCCGGGATTGGCACGCCGCAGTCGCCCCCCCGCTTCACTTCCTCCTTTATACCGTAACCGAGCATCTGATGGTGCATTCCCTGCAGCATCTCGTCACCCTTCCGCTCCTCATCTGTAAAGATAATACATAATTGTATTCATCTATCATATTTAACGAACGCTCGAGCAATAATTGCGCGAGCGCTAGCGATCGCATAAGCCGCAGTTACTAAAACGATAAAAGGGATTAAAATGGCTCTCGAAAATCGATACCCCGCGGTTTGGACGATCGAACATGACCGTTACAAGCGAAACGTACGTTTAGACTCGTAAGATCCGAAATCTCCGAGAGCCCCTATAGAAAAGTCGTGTGAAAATACGTTTGGCGAGCAGTGACCCATTCGTTAAGTGGTTATCCGATTAGCGAAGTGAAAATACCACTTTAGGGCGCGACTCCCCTGCCGCGGGCGCGATGCCCGGCGATCCCTTTCGCATTTAAGCCGAGCATTTATTTCGCATTTCCCGAAGCGCCCCGCGGCCCGCGGCATCACACCACCGCACTCGGTAGAATCTGCGCGACAATTTACGGTCATCCACATTACTTAACTACCTAGGTATACACACCAACCTACATCGCGGGCTATCTTCAACTAGTGAGCAGTTTAGTAACGAAACCGCATGAAATTCCTACACAAATGTAGCCCGGATTCATTTTGAATTATAAAATCATCCTCAGCTTGAATTTTATAAACCTTAGTGCCTATTCATTCATCCTGGTACCAAAAAGGTGTTATTGTACAATTACACAAAAATGTTTATTCAGCGAATTTTATAACATTCTAAGTATTATCATAATGCCATTTTCCGTTGTAAAGTGGCTTTCGGGGGTGCGGGCGGGTGTGGGCCAGTAATGAAATTCAGAGGCCGCGCGGCGCGGGAGGGGACCGCTCGACTTCATTCTCTTTATTCCATTTAATGCTGACTGCTCCTAGCTTTTAAGAGGGGTTATCCGCGTTGCCCTTCACTAGGGATAAATAGGGACGCCACTTATACTCGCGCGAAGATATTTAACCGGCAAATTGTTTTAATTTTCATTGTATTAATCTAATAAAGACCCACAACGGCGGAGATAAGTGAAATTTAGATGATTTCGTTATTTTGATATTAGCAATATGTTGACGATATTTACTAACTTAATTTTTGAGGCCAAGGGGTGCAGTGATTTAGCTTTGCAAATGTATTTTGTTGCCAATTGTAAGACAATTTTAGTGCGATTTGGTGAAGTTTGGTAAATGCAATTTTGTATCACCAGTCTTAGTATAAAAAATGTAGGAAGTAGCTGTGATGTGAAATTAATAACTATGAATCGTTAGACCTTTCTCCAGCAGTGGACTTGAAAAAGATTTGAAAAAAAAAGAATAGGTAACAATCGGAGATTTATAAAAACATACCTGTTTCAGTGAAAATTACTTAGGTCGTTTCTTTCCAATCAACAAGCTATAGTTGGTTAAGGAAATCCGTTCATAAATATTTATCGGATGCAGCACTTGCTGGCTATATCCGTCGGATATGCAAACTATAGATTTATCTGCAATGGAGACACGAGGGGTTGGAAATGGTTACAAGGCGCACTCTCCCGATACTCGTACGCTGAGTGGTTTCTAGCGACAGACGTGGGGCGAAGTGAAACATAATAAAAACACATCTTCGCCGCTTGGGGCTTTTTCTGGGTTGCCAGATTAAATAAACCCTTATTTGCTAGGGAGTATTGAATAAAGTGTAGTTTAGGAAACTGAAATGTTCTGAAAAAATGGTGGTCATCAATGGTAGTTTAAAAATGCCACGTTCATTTAATTTACCGAAAACTAAAAACATATTTTATGTGCGTGACACACGGCTCTATATTCAGAGTTTACGGAATAATTAAATTTACCTAGTAAGTATGCATAATAATGTATTCTGTCTATACTTTTGTTATCGCCCAGAAAATGTTATTGGTTTTTCGGCCGTCGTGCAGTGGTTGTTGCAATGCGCTGAGCCTGCACTTTACGGGCGAGAGTGCAATTTATTGCATCTCAACGGCCCGTCCGCCCCGCCGATGCTCACTTGTTTGTATAACTTCTACTCGTTTTCCATTAACGCGCGTCGGATTAATATTTTGTTTGCGATGCGTGTGCTCATGACAAAAATTAACATTTATTGGTAGGGTCCGAAATGAAGCTTTTATTCATGAGTGGCTTAGCGCGGGATAGTTTTGTGTTTGTTTGTCGACTTCGGTCTAGGGATCGTGTGAAAGCTTTTATATTGGCTTTGTTTGCCGTGACTTAGAATGATATATCGCATGTCGCGAACATTGCCGCTCTAAAAGAACGGTCATGTTGTATAGCGAGTGAGAAATGTTATGGTTTATTAGCTCAGTTATAATGGGTTTTGGTTCAAGTAAACATATAACATATTGAGCGTTGCGTACCTATATTAGAATTAATATTTTGCGAGCAACGCTTGATTTTAGTTACAATACGATTATTTCTGAGGTCAAATAGCATTATCAGTGTTGTACCTTATTTTACCTTTCAGTTTAATAAAATTATACACAAAAAATGACTTTAAAATAATAAATAAATAATGCTGAATAATCCCCACCGCATAACTAAGCCCCATAACTTTAACTGATACAATTATTACAATAATTACGATATATAGATATTTTTTTACTATAGGTATGCATAAAAACACCCGGAACGAATATCTGCAGAACGTAAAAGATTGTCCCCAAGCAGGTAGCGAACACGCAACTACAAAGAAAATCATATAAATTCTCTATTTCCTCGAGTGACAATTTTTTTTTTTTTACAAAGATAGCATTTTCGCCCTTTATGAATATATTTGTAAACTTAGTTTCTTTTAGAAGGTACCTTCTAGGTATGTTCTCTTAGGTACCCATGTACATACCTAACAATAGGATAAACACGAAAAAATTTAACCTATTGAGATATTGAATAGTGGCGGCGCGGACGGCGGCGCCTTGCCTGCGCAATGCACGCCGCCTGTGTAATACGCCGCTTGTAGTGGCGATACTTCTCTGCCTCTTTAGGAGTAATGAGGGTATTTACTTAAAACCGTACTTATTGCTTTTCCTGCGAGTAACCTTCAGGGTTCCGTGCCTAAAGGGTGAAAACGGGACTCTATTACCGCTTTTTGTCAGTCGGTCTGTCAGTGGGCTGTATCTTAAGAACCGTAAGTGAAATTTACACAGAGTATATTTAATTTTCTTGGAGCTATAACAATAAAATATGAACATGAAAAAAAATTTAAAATTAAAGGCGGCTCTCGTACTAAAAACAATTTTTTTATATTTGTTCTGCAATTGTATGTATAGGCGTCTCTTGAATTGTAATATTTACATAATGTAGACAGTTGAAATTTTGACATGATGGGTCAAAATTTTGTTTCTTTTGCGATATAGTTTTGTTCGATAGTACGGAACCCTACGTGTGCGAGTCGACTCGCACTTGGCAGGTTTTATTATACATATTATTCCGAATCCACATAATGCTCCCATAGACGTAGACTTCGTAGCCGATACGTAGGCTTTTCGTAGAACTCGCGTAGAGCTTTCGTATACCACGCGTAGAGATTTTGTAGACTAAGCGTACACTTACCATTTTCTTAGACTAATCCTAGAATACACGTAAACCTTTAAAAAGGGTGCCAATTTGATCCTATTACTAATCCTCCGCTGTCAGTCTGTCTGTCTGTCAACGGCTTGTATCTTATGAACTGTAATAGGGAGATAGTTCATATTTCGACAGAATTTGTATTTCTACTCTCGCTATAAAAACATCATCATTACTGGTTCTTTAAATGTACCTACTTCTGTTCGTCTGTTTTATGTCTTTGATTTAAGCATACCTTTATTGTGAACTATAAAATTGACCTATCCAAGTGTGCCCAGTGCTCCTACGGCGAATAATTGAGTATGAGTATAGCAACAAAGTAAGAAAGTAAGTACGGGGATAATGCAAGTACGGGGAGGCCTATGTCCAGCAGTGGACGTGTATGGGCTGATGATAATGATGATGATGATAGCAACAAATAAAAATATTAATTCTTGTACGATGGCATGAAACTCTTAAGTAAACGTGCTGATTCGTATTCAGTAAGTAACTAATCAAAAACATAATATTTCAATACCGCTATTACTTTCCATTGCCAAAAGTTCACATGAAAGCATACCCACCCTGTCGAATCAGGCTCGTAGAGATCTGAAGTTGGTTTATTAACGGCGTATCATGCCCCCGAGTGGCGCTCCGGGCGACGGCATAGAAACCACGAATTAAGCGCAGTCCTCCACTACAATAGGGGGCTTCATTAGAGGAGCGTATGCCGCGCGTCGTCCGTGACGCCCTCTGCCGGCGACTTCCATTAGCGCACTTCCACCGTGTAGTTCCCAATGAAAACACTCGTTCTCAACCATCTCAACAATAACAATTCCCACTTATAATTCATGTCGTTGACAAGCGAAACTAACAGACGCACTCCCTCTCGCGACTCCGCGCCTAATACGCATCTGGATTTTATTGTTGCTCTTGAAGTTGTCATTAACTTATAAAATGCATCGAAATTCAACACTGCATAGTATTCGTATATTATTTTATAAATACAAATAACTGAAAAACTTTTTCAAAAACAAATAGCGATAAAGACCGCAACGGAAAAAGTTTTCTACATTCGATTGGAACACATTATAAATCCCCAAAACCGTAGTTACTTACGTTCCGACGGAATATCCTCATAAAAGAAACGATCCACGAGCTCGACAAATCCTTTGGCAAGAACATGAAGTAGGGCAGATCGTCAGACACGCTGTACGCGACCTCCGAGCATCGCTCCGTTGTACCGCCGAACGGAAGACGCGTTATATGAAATTTGGTCCGGGCGCCGCCCACTTTACTACGAATAGGAAATCCGGGAACGAGGAGCGGTTACGCACAGTTACACGCCTGAGACCCCCTCACCCCCTGGCACCCTCTGCCGCACGCCCCGCACCCCCCATCCTCTCGATCTCTTACACCCTCAAGCCTTCAGCCACGTTATACCATTCTCTAGAAGATTTATACACCGGCAAAATTAAAGCAATTTTAAATGGTTTACAACAATTCGAACATAAACAAGACGCACTTACCCGACGGACATGGAATTCATAAAGTAGCAATAATAACATTCGCCGTAGTAAAAACACTTATCATTATAAAGGCATTCAGTATTCGCAATGGCAGTGAGGGACAGTACTTATATACGAAGCACACCAAAGCTGTTTGTATAAAATCCACATCAGACGGTCCAACCTCCTTATAAATACTTCCATGGATGTATTTATGAGGCTGACTACCAGATGTCATAAAGATAAAGAACTCAACGAACCTTTATGGCTTTTCATTTTCTCATCCTGTTCGTCTTTGTCTTTTTCATCGTCGGAGAGCATAGCGTCATCGTCATCGTCCGTTTTGTTCTTGGGCTCCCACGTCATCTTGTTCTCCTTCTTGAGGCGGCGCCGCGCATTCGCGAACCAGGTGGACACCTGTGTCAGCGTCATCTTGGTTATGATGGCCAGCATGATCTTCTCTCCTTTCGTCGGGTACGGGTTCTTCTTATGTTCGTTGAGCCACGCCTTCAGTGTTGCCGTGGACTCTCTTGTGGCGTTTTTCCGTCGTGCAGCTAAATCGTACCCAGCTCCATATCTGCCAACAAACACATTTACTTACAAACATCTAGTCAGCAACTGTACGCTTCCGACCTTAGGTTACGCCAGCATCATATTTGAATTCGACCACATTTTTTGAATTTTAACTTTTAATTCATCTTGTCAAAATTATATTTATTTCATAAAAATCCACAGAATCGTAAATAAAGATGTCAATGTTTTACACACCATCTTAAAACATAAATTCAGATATAAATATGAGAAATATCCGATTATGTAGGTATGTCTGTTACCTACGTCATCCATGCGTTGAATTGTTTATAGAGAGCAATAAATTGGCATTTAAATTCGTAACAGATAGGCGTTTTATTAGAGCCAATAGATTTCTCGTAACGGCAGCAAAAATAAAGCTATCGAGGCACCGAGCGACATTCAGTGTACATTTTAGGGCCTACGGTCCCATTTGCATCCGCATTCTAAGCGTAATTGTGGCGAAACGTTACGTTTCCCCCTGGCATCGTACCTGACTTCGATTTTCTCTTTGACATGACAAAGGCGCGGTCTGAGGGGTCCAATAAATAGACTTCGCGCGTGTAAATAGTTAAAAAATGAGACCGTATCATAATATGTTCGAGCGAATTGCGATGCTTTTTCCTGCGCGTTAAAGTTGTTTCTCCAAGGCAGCTAGATATTTGCTGAAGTGAATATTTCACGCAAACGTGATTTGCAATATTGGCAGTAACTGTTCTGCCGTTATTTTACTTTATAGGAACGTTACAGATTCGTTGTTTTGTTTTGATAAAAAAGTTAAACTGTTTCCAGCTTGATCTTTTATTACTCTTATGAAAGTCCTATGCCTTCGTACGTGGTTTTAAGAAAATGTAGGTTTATTTTATTTATTTTTATTGTTTAATGTTTTTTTTTCTTTTTTGATGCAAATGCAGGGCGTTGCAACGCAGCGCAGGCGTGGGCACTGGGCAGCGTGGGCGTTCTCACCGCACATCGATCGCGCCGCCATCTTGCCCACCGGGCACCAGAGAACTGCAAGTTGCCGTGCGACCGAGCCCTTTGTTAAAGCGGCGCGATACAGTTCCACGGCTCTATCACACCTTATATTATAGAAGATTAGAATGTAAGCGTTTACCGCATCAAACTGAAGAGATGCCAAATTTGATTCAATTCAGTTTCAGGAACTGAACTTTTTTAATGTCTACACCAGAACAATTGGAACGATCAAGAATTTTATTCCGTTCAACGAAAAGACTGCATTAATATTTTGTGGAGTCGTCAACTCGACACTCGGTCTGTTTTCAGCGCTAGGGCTGCAAATAGGCCGCATCGCACCGTGAGCTTTATTAATTAATTTAGACAGTCCATTTAAGCGGCCGCCCGGGCGAGTGGCACATGCGTTTAGTGAGAATACACTCACAAGCGGAAATACTTTGTATCCTTGTTAATTTGAAGACAGATATATAAAACTTGTCTCGTTTTAGATAATTTCAGTCTATAATTGTTTTGGATTTAGAATAAATGTATGTATCCTTCCTTCTTTCCTTTTATAAAAGAATGCCGGATTCTATTTTTGATATTCGATTCAAAAAATTAGTTTTTAGAAAACTTTCTTTGGATATTATAAGTTAATTGTATACGATATATGTTATTGATTTGCTCAGTGCATTGTTTTATTTTTCTGGTGAACTTTGTAAATTTCAAAGGTTTTGTACTAGTTGAGTAATATATTCTTAAGTATGCTTATGATGACTAATGATGTAATTGAAATTCCCAATTAATTCAACGAAAACCATTCAGCTTTCCTAACGCAATTTCTGAAAACAACGTTTCAGTATGTTTGACCGCTTGTCGAGAAAAGCGGAAAGTTGGGCGGATTGTTATACTGTTACAACTGTTCCTACATATTCGCGCTTGCAGAGAATTCAATTCGTGGTATCGGAGGTTTACGATCTGCCCGCTTGGGGGAATTGCGGCCTTTACGTGCCCTCCCCCGTAAACCAAACCGCTATGTACGAGTACACGTACATAAGTGATACCCCCTTCCCCCTGCAGGGAGACACGGGTTCTATTAGAATTAGGATTCGCTACTTGTACACGGGATGGAGTAGGAAGTTTGTTTGTTACATTTATTTTGCTGTAGTGGTAGTAGGTACATGAATAGCTTGCGGACAGTTGTATTAGGTAACCATTATTTATTTATTTAGAATAGTATTGTATTTAGATGACAAATGTTTTTTAGACTTTTAATGTTATAAATTCTGACTTTCTGAGTTTAGGGCCAAGTGATTGCTAGATAGACAAAAATAGATCAACACGCCCATGGTCTTCTACTATTGCAATTGCAAGGAACAGTAAAACAGAAAATATAAATATTTTAAAAACATAAAACAAGTCAAGCTCGAATTCCTTTTGCTCCAGTTATTTATGTTTCTGTGTTTTAATTGCATTCCGTTCGTTTGTTACCAATTGACTTATAATATGACGGATGTTGTCAGACATTCAATCAGATCGTCATTCCAGCGTTGGTAATTAGTAACAGTAATTATAAGTTCCTCACTCAAGGCCCGCGCAAACAGCACTATCTTAAAAATGAATTATGACAAGATGAAAAATACATGTATTATACGCTCATGATTGAGACGTGCTAGGTAATCTCATAATTAATGAGGTTTGTTTTGTGTGCATGTAAAGATTTTTGTGATAATAAGCACTTAAAGCGTGAATTAGAGAAAGCTTGCAAAAAATTTTGGGTTTTTCATTGAAACATTTTGATTTCTTATAAATTAGAGGTATTTGTTTAGTTTAGGTACACTTATTCTACACAATAATAGATCCTCTAAGCCCTCTAGCAAAAGGGTCGTTACTCGTTAGCAAATGACTCTTGAAATCTAAGTACCGTTTGCATGGCTCGTCTCGCTAACAAGCGATGCTTACCTACTTGGTTTATTTTAAAAAGTAACAACCCAAATGGTTGGCACACAAATGATTCCCTTCGGAACGTCGCACGCTCGGGGCTCGGTAATTTCCTGCGTATTTTGATCTCAATGGCGCGGCACAAGTGCTCCCTCGTCCTCGTCTCTTTTCTCTAATTTTTGTACGTTTTCGTTGCTCGAGACTTGTGTTAAAAATAGCCGAGTAATTTTTCATTTCGGCGCGAGGCGGGCGTGTCAGATTACAGGCTGTTCCAAATAATACGCCAACGGTACTTAACTCGAATGCGCCTACTCTCGCGGCCAACTTTTGTTGTTCATATACGCTTTTCATCGTAGCTATCTTACTTGTTCTTTTGCTGGATTATTTATGTGATATTTTCCAGTTACTGCGGAACCTGGGTCGTTTTTATGGGCTCTTATGAAGTTTTTGTGTCAGATGAATATAAAATAATTTTAATTTTGCTCGTATGGTTCAGATATTGCACTTGCATATATAAATGAATGTCGCTTAGTTCATCGCGACAACATGACAACTTGTTACTTGTTTTATGCAAAATTTATTATCAGCATTTTCGTGTTTATGTAAATGGTGTTTCAAATACGAGAATTAATTTCAAGTCGGCAAAAAGGTAACGGATCACCCTATGATTCGGTCGGAATAGCGAACAATTGTGTGTGCGCCTCGAAGATGCTATATATCACGGAGTATTTCCGTGCGCGCCTGCCCCGAATTTATACTGCGTCTTTTTTACGCATAAAAACTAATGTCGCCTCTAATTATTTTTAGATTATAACGCACCGCCTGCTATATATTAAGTCGAGCGCAGCCGAATTGTCAGCATAACTTTGCTTTGATGTACCATGATTTGTTTTTATTTTCAAGCAGTTCCACGTGATTCATGGATGGATAAATTTCAAGTGCGCCGTGAAAACTATGTTTAATTGATGCATCTGCTTATTACTTTGTTATGACATCCACATGATGGTCGTAGTCGATTTATAGATCAGTAGTGATTCACGATGCTCTAAAAATAATATACAAAAGGGAATAAGAATCTGCTTTCCGGCGACATTTCGGACGGGTTTGATAACTTTGGCGAAAACGTCAAAGCAACGCGTCGTCGATCACGTTTCACTGAAAAACTGTGAATTAATCAGGAGCTAGCGCGAATGGATGTGGCACCATTCGTCTCTGTCAGTCTCCCTGGTGGATATGTGTCGAAATGAGACGGTGGTACAATCGGGAGTGGTTACTCGGTCATTTGTCCCTTGCGACCGACACGCACTGCCTAGCACATGGATGTGTGAGTATTACTTTATACTCACTGATGCAGTCAGCTTTTTGTTTCAAAATATTTTCCGAAAACGTATTAACATTTTAATAGTCGGCGGCTCAGTAACAGGGAACGGATTTATAAGAGGGTTGGCAAGATTTTGACCACCTTTTTGATGGCGTGGAATACATGAAGTACGTATGAATTCATTATTACAAAGTTGAAACCCGTTTAGCTTCTTATATCTGCTGTGTCTCCGTGCTTTTACAGTTTTTTCAAGAAGTAGAAAATTTAAAAAATGATTTATTTGTGGCATCACCTTTCTAAAATCTAATCAAACTTGTTACCTGCTCATACGTTTAACTCACGATATCAAGTTAAGCAATGAATAAAAAATATATCGTCCCAATTTAGAAACTCGACACCACTCGCTAGTCATATTTTTAAGAGCACACTATGAAAGTCTTTTAATTTGAATGCTTCAAACAATTTCACGATTGGATTTCTTTTTAACGTGACACCTTTTATCACTTCACAGTTTTATGTTTAGTGAAAGATGGAAATAGTATAACTTTAAAATTAACGTGGTCGTATTCAATTATGCTACCTTAAAGGATTATACAACAAGAAAAGGGTAACATGTGCACAATAAAACACAATTTATTGAAGTCAACGCGAGTCGCCAAAAACAAACACGAGCCTTTCGCATTGCAATCTATTAGAGAGATAAGTCTCGATTGGGAGGTATTATGTTAATCTTACGCGCGGCGCGGGCTTTATCTAAAGTGGCTCGGGCGTCGTGGACCTCTGGGGTCTCGTGGACCCTGGGGACTTACCCGTAGGCAGCGAGCGTCGGGTCGTAGGGGTAGTAGCCGCCGGAGGGCTGCAGGCCCGCTGAGGTCCACGCGGACATCTCCCCGCTGCCCTCTTTCAGCGCGTAAGGGTTGCTCTGAAACACCGCATCATACAATAACATAATTATCATAAAACATAAAACCACTGGAAATAATCATATTGCTACGATTTTAAGAGATCTTGGATGTTAAGAGTATATTACTATAAGATCATGAGAGTCAGATCATGAATTTATCGACCCTTATTTGCTATAACCGCAATACAGCTCTAAAAAATGCAAAATCACAAACATGATTTTTATATGCTTGATGACGTCCTTTTATTATACGTAACCTTACATAATATACAGGTGGTGATATACGCACCAATCGTAATGAAGAATCTGCATTTCTACCTAAAGACTATCGACAGGTAGGTAGTAGGTACATAGTTTATCCGTGTTCTTCCACTTCGTACTTAGTTCAATAGAGAAAGCATTTAGGAGTAGGCTCGTATACTTCATGATTAGAAATGTACGAACAGAACGTAGCACTTCACATCCCTAAGCTCGCGTGTAAGCTGATAAATCTCAACGCGTAATACCTCTCACTCAATCGGCCTCACAAATACTCAAGCTACAATTTAATTAAACTTAACTTAATAAAAGGGAATAAACTCGAATAACAATAAAAGTCCCAAGTGTACGGGCTGACATATCACTAGCGTATTTGCATAATGTATGGATGCAGAGGGGAAAACTATTAAAGCCTAACGCGAGTACACCCTTTGCGTGATAGTTGTTTAACAGGCAGCGAGCTGCGATGCCCTCCTCGCCTCAGATATTCGCATACATTACGTACGACTAAATTAAAAGTGTGAACGATTCTATGCGCCTTGGGAGTTGCATCCCTCTCACCCCACAGTTTTGAGTTGACGCCTCTGATAATAAAATGAAAAGGAATATGATGCTCCTTGCGACCCCGCGATAGCTGAATGAAAAGAGCAAGCTTATTTGTCCCCTCGCAGAGAGAAAACTCTCTGTTTGCATTGCATATTTACTGTAATGCTCGTTAATTTTATGTTTATGAGCATAAAATACAGACCCAAATGCACGTGAAGGCTTAGTTTGTAATTTAGATATGTAAGGTGTCACTTTTTAAGTTGATAAAGACGTGTATTTATGAGAAAGTTACAACAAAGTGAAAATTGGAGCTCTCGTTCTTTTGTGTTTTAGATGTAACGTCATTTACATTTTTAACTGCGAAGATTCAATGTGCTTAGTTCTTCTTACTATGCCTTATATATCTAGAAATTAGATGCACTTTTATCAATTCCACAAAAAGCAGAAGTATAATTAATTACCAATCCTACCCCCAGTGATGTTGTGAGATCAAGACAAAAAATGTTATTTCTCAGCAAACCAACCCAGCCGTTAATATCTATCAGTGTTGTAAGTGAACATTGCACTTCCCCGCAAATAAGCCAGTGACAAATTCGAACAACTCTTTTGTGAGGCTGAGATAAAAATTGTAACTTTTCCTGCCTCTGACAGGGCACCGAAGGTCGGAGGTTCACTAACTATGAGTGATGATTGCCGCGCCCCCTACATTAGAGTACGCACGTGCAACTACGAACATTAATGATATCGCTTTCTACGGGAACAAGAAAGTAATGTAACCTCATTGTGGCTTTATTTAAGGGCTGACCAAGCAGCTCTACATTTTTCAAGTTTTGGTTATAACGTAAAGTATTATCTAAGCATACTTTATGTACAACTATTGATATCTGTATCATTTTATTAATTATACTCGTAGCAGTTATACTTGAAAAAAGGTGAAATATGGTTGCTTTTAAAGAAAATTTAATACTCTACTTCTTTTGAAAATTGTTATTGTACTACTTAATTTCTTGAGTAAAGAAACTTATGTTTTGGATCATACATTGTATATTTGTGTGTAATTAATTATATTATCTTTAAAATAACTTGTTAACATTAAGCTGAGGTAGGACATTTTTGTCCACATGTTGGAACCACTTTGTTAGAATTAATTATATATATATATATATATATACTATATTATCTTGTAAGTTTCCTATGTGTATTTCTATATGTATTTCTATGTGTAATATGTATATTTAATGTGTTTTTGTTGTGAACCAATAAACTGATATTCTTTCTTTCTTTTATTAACTATCAAAAATCTAATCCAAAGCAATTCATTCCCCTTTTCCGTAAGACTGAATCTAACAACATTTTAATCAATTCTTCACAGAGTTTGCGAGTCAGCGCGCCAGATAGACTCATTACGCCAACCCCAAATAAATATAAACAGTAGCGAAAAGGGGCCGTCCCCACTATTAACGTTATTCACACGCGCCGATAGATCCATAAATAAGAGCCAACTATGCCGCGCGCGACCCTAGAAACAAAAAAGACAAAGTTCACGTTCGAGTGATCTGTGCGGTTCATAAATAAGGCTCGTTTATTTCATTGCATTAAACCGGTGATAAGTTATTTGACGGTTCATAAATTCGTACCCCATTGGCGCGCGGTGCGGCTCTGCGCTTATTGACCGGCGGCGCTGGTGGCGGCGGAGCCGGCGTCCCGGTGGCGGCGCGCCCCGGGCGCCCACCGATCCGGCCGCTGCCAAATCACAGCCACTCCATCATTCCACGCACTAACTTTCTGGCTACCGTACGCCAGTTAAAGGCATCGTTTTACTGTTGCGTACGCCAATACCATTTTCTGCGTCATAAACTGCATTACCTCGTAGCTCGTAGAGGCTTCTACGAGTGTCGCTCTAACTGCTCCATTTGCAACGTCTAGTGCGCCAAGCGCATGTCTATTAGTTGCGGTGCGCGCCAACTTTTGACAAATATATGAACGGACCTAGCTTCTGCGCCTCTGTTAAAGGCGGAGGAAGGGTGAAGGTACAATAATGATAGACTCCTAAACGCTTTTCCTAAGCATGTTAGGATAGGTACTTTTATATAGATATATTATTGGGTATGCAAATCCAAAGGAAGGAAATTCTACGCGATGACAAAAACTAAAGTGAATTGTGGCAAGTGGAAAAAGAATGGCTCTAAGTGGATAAAGAGCGAATACAAACGAAAAAGTCATTTCATGCCGCACGGTGGTGACGCAACTCATGCCGAGCACGCGATTTCCAATCTTACTTAATTCGCATTAAGAGCTGTATTTGCGGGGCACGAAGACAACGTGGCTAAGTTCAATAAAGCTTTCCCCCAAATAAGCCATAAAACGAGCGGCTACGGGCGCGGGCTGCTTGGGTACCTACTCGTTCCAATTATTTGTTTGTGGAGGCACAATAATTTTATTTTACGTTTTATTTAACATTTATTTCGTTACGGCAATTTCACGGGTATCAAAGAATTGCTAGATTGTGATTTAAACGGAATTGGTTATTTTCCACTTCGAGGACCGTATTTCGTACGGACCCTGGTATCAAGTTAATATTGTTTTATTATGCATGATATTTGTTTAGTTTGTTTTCTAATCACATTTTTTGCAAAAGTTTATTGGACTTATGATTGGTTTCTCGTAAAATGCTATTGAGAGAGTTATGGGTTTGATTGCCTGCTACAAAATAGCTTTTATCCGTTAACTGTGCAATTTTCGATTAGGTACACAAATTAAATGCGTAGGTACCAGCAGAGATTGTTTTAATTTGTTACCTAATCCGTGGTAAAATGTGCTAGACGTGAAACTGTCGATGGCGCATCACCATAAATACATAAACAATAAAGAAGGATTAAACAAGTGAATCGGAGCTGAAACGAACTCGAAACAATGTGCGGTCAGGTTAACTGCCGAACCCGTCGGTAACCGATCGCGGCCAACGTAATTCAATGATCGTAAACGCTCGCAATGATATCAATTAGAAGGGCCTCGAGACCGATAAAGCTCCGCTTTAATTAGGAGAACAAACAACAGACGGTTCTTAATGAGCCGTGAGCGTGTGGAGGGCGAGAGAGGTAGGTAATTAGGTCGGGGGAGACTGCGCCGCGGTGCCACCGAGGGCGATCAATTATTGAACCGTAGTGATTGATTCGCCCGCGCCACGCCGCGTCTCGCCGCGTCTCGCCGCGCCGCCGCCGCCGCCGCAACGCGCGGTCTCGCGACTCGATCCTGCGACCGCACTCTGACCTCACTCTTAATCCCGACACACTAACTTTGAACGCTCACTTAATCGGCCTCTCAATAAGTTTTCGGTGTCGCTACCGCGCATTACACGCGGCTTACTTTGGTTTACGTAATGTATTTGTCAGTTCTGTTGTCTTTAATTCCCCTAAGCAGTATTTTATCATACTGTTTCATTAAAATTATGGCAGGAAATAGATACCTAATCAATGGAAAAGGTATAACGCAATTAAAAGTAAAATACCTTCTATCATTCCATCGTGGATGATTATTTTTGATATCACAAAAGAAATGTCAAAATAAAGGCATAATTAAAAGGCTACTAAGCGTTAGAGGCATAAACAAGTCCCTAACAATGTCTTAATAACAGTTTCCGCAAGGCCGCATTTATAGTATTATCTGATGTCTTGCTAATAGCCATCATCGGAGGGTGAAACGCAGCTGTAAAAGGCCAGTCCTGCTTATAAATTATTTATAAAATAAGGGCATTAAAAACGATTTAGAGCAATAACTGTTATACGGCAAATATAGCTATAAATAAATTAAAAAATTATTTAGTATTATTTTGATACAAAAATAAATGTGTCGAGGTGTCAGCGATAATGGTGGTCGCGGGGAGGTCGGGCGGAGAGGACAATGCGCCCCCGGGGTGCCTTTGTGCCGCGCATTCCCTGCCCGTGACATCTGTCCGAATCGCTACAATAACTCGCAAAAAACTCACTCCAAATTCACCAACTGTAAAGAGCTCCTAGCGATTATTTTCCGCTGAATGTAACAATACCTATGCGTAGTAGAACTTCGCAGGGATGTCTTCATTGGACTATTGTTGCACGTGACATATCATTTATCCTATTTTGAATTAGCGCTTTTCTACCACTGGTGGTCTCCATTCATAACAGTAATCAAGGCACACATTACAATGTCACAATATTATAAACGGCTTTGAATTCAGCCGTGAAAAGGCGATTGATGGGTTATTTTGATGCAAAGTGAGAAACGATCCTAAATTAGGTATACCTAATAAAACTATGGCAAAGCACATTTGCTGCCTAATAATTTTTTTGCATGATCTCAGACAGTCGGTTCCAAAGTAACTTGTCTGGTAAAAAAAAACACACAGAAGAATATTTTGGACGAAAAAATCCATGCCTACTTCTCACTCGTATCACTCACATAGTGAACGTTAAAATTGTGCAAAAATGTAAATTACCGCTTAGCTAATTTACCCGTAACGCAATGTATAGGTATATTTTTATTAAAAAAAAATGATACCAATCTACATTTTAATTTATTCAGAGGCTATGTATACAGACCGCTTTTTATAATTAAATTTATATATTTTTACGGTTTACTATTCAGCTAATTATAAAAAACTAGTTTGTCGTGTATAATTAGGGTACAAGCTTTCTTATATGCAAATTTTACGTGAAACATCAAACTACAGCATTAAAAAACAAACTAAAATTTAATAATAAGGTGGTTACAAAGCTATCTCAAGTAGAATCGACACCTTGTTTTATATTCGACTAATGCTTAGCGCGCGGTGTCGGGTGAGCCCGAGCCGAGCGGTCGGCGCGGACAAAAATTACGCGTGGATCACGTTTTTTCACTTCCGGTTGAGATAACGGTCAGAATAAGCACCTTTATGCTGTTAAGTGGTCACAGATCGCTTAGTAAATGCCCGTATTTTGAAATTATTTATATCAAAGCCGAAATACACCCTTCACTTCTTTGTGAAAAGTTTCAATTATCACGCATTAGGGCCGTTTCCTGAACTCAATCTTGTGGGCCGACATTAATACTGGGATCCTTGAGACGGAACCATCCAATATCCTCCCGTTCCGGACCAGACAATGGGACATTACGATTGCTCGCAATCCGTTTTCGCGGAAAACCATCGTCTGCGAAGTTTGTGACGCACGCTGGTCAAGTAAATGATCTATTAATGAAATATGCATTATGGAACATAAGGTCAGTCTGGTTGTAGTGTTAGGAGTATTCAAACAATAGCAAACGCATTTAGCTCGACCACTACATGATTTATAGTAAAAGCATGTTGGTAATTTATAAGAGTGGTGGGAAGGGTGCCGGCTCCGCGGGACACCAGGGCGCCGCGCGCCGGGAAATCGGGGAAACCCGAAGATTTATGGGCGGCAGACCCGCGGCGAGCCGCTGACCGCCGCCGCTCACTCTGTTTGCCCACTCATTAAAGTCACCAAGTAAACGCTTAGTGCAAAGATGACTATATTTGCGGAACAATTAACGCTTTCGAGGTGAGACGAGGGTTGCAGGGTGGCTAGCGGTCATTGTTTACAAATTATTATGAGTTCGGCGTTTGTCGCGTTCTGAAATTAGATACATAATAGAGGTAAAACATGCTGCTGTCACTCAACAATTTTGTATCTTGATTTCGAAGCCAAAAACTCTATGTATGTGTTGACAAGCATATAACTTCAGTGCTTTTACGCACTCGAGCGCACGTAGAATGAATAGGTAAATGAGACGTATTTGTCGCATTTTTGGCTACACCTCGTTTGTGTCTACAAATATTCTAAGCCTTCTTCTAAGGTATATGTTTTACTCGAGTTGGGCATGTATTAGACACTCATGTGTCTGATAGATAACGCGGCTGATACAGGAGGTGTGCGGTCCTACGTCGTCGGGATATCGCTGTGTAAACATGCGCGTTGTCAATCACTTCACCGCGGCGGCGCTTTAAAACGTTTTATCGGTTGTCACATAGCTAATCTAAAGTATAACGCATTTATGTCAAATCGTAGATGTACCTATTGATAAGCCCACCTACATGGCGGCTGATAATTATGATGTACCTACCACATTATGCCCAGACAAGCGTAATGACAAAGTAACTGTGTTTTTATATAAATTTAATTTTATTAATTCATACATGTAGTTAACTTATTAATTAAACTACCTACCTACCTAATATACAGTGTCATAGAAATGTTTCTTTTTTAATCCTTATTATGTTTAAGGTACCTATGTATATTATTTGACCTGTAACTTATGTGTAACTTATAATGTTATGAATAAATAAGATGAACTATAACGAGTGAAAAATTAAATAATAGGTTTACCCATTATTGAGATAATAATATTACAATCGAATATACCTAGATATTACTTATATCCCCAACCACAAAGGTACTAACCTTGTTTATAGGGTTCCATACCAAAATGTGAAAACGGGACCCAATTACTAAGTCTCCGCTGTCTGTCCGTCCGTCTTTCAGCGGGCAGTATTTCATGAATCCTTAAAGGCAGACCGTTGAAATTTTCACATAATGCGTATTTCTCTTGCCGATATAATAACAATAATAAAAATAAATATTAAAATTAAAGGGGGCTAACATACAAAAATATTTATATGTTTGGCTATACTTGTCCTACTTTAATCAAGGCTATATATAGGGGTATAGGGGATATATCTTGAGCTGTAGTAGAGTGTTCAAAATTTTGAAATAATAACTATTGCCGCTGTAATAACAAATAATAAAAATAAAATAAAATGTTTAATAAGGGGACCCCTTATTAAACATTTAATTTTTTTTTTACGTCCGTCCATACCAAGTTGTGTACCGAAGTTAAGCAACGTCGGGCGCGGTCAGTACTTGTTATCTCTTAGAATTTGTTTTTTACTTTTTCCAAAAAATTATAGTTCATGGCTTCCTTTTGCGAAATAGTTATATAAGAGGAACTCCGGGTTCTGGAATCGGAACCCTCCGCGTGCAAATCGACTCGCACTTGGCCCGTTTTATTTATTTGTGTTGTTGTTACTTATAATCATAAAAATACTAACCTGCAAACATGCTATATTACAGGCTTATTTATACGAGGAATGTCATTAAAAAGAATTTGCACTAAGTGCAATTCGAAATGCGCATTATGGCCAGCAATGCCCACCACTGATGTTAATTTAATACGGTCATGTTGGTTAACTTCCTTTTACTATCTTTTGCATTATTAATAACTCGCGAGTTACTCTACTTTTTCAGCTGAAACTGCTCCTCAGGTGTAAATAAATAAACTTTTTTAAAACAAGTTTTATATCATCTAGGACCATAGTGCTTTGGAACATAAATCCAACGAACCCAAACTCTACGTGGTTAAGTCGTTTCGTTTAGGCTTTCCTACGGCCACGTTCAGTCTCCATCATCAGAACAGCTCGATGGTACCATGACATTTCACTGTCACCGAATTTACATGAGTATGCTGAATTTGAGCTCATTCAGTTGAGGATAACTGGTCTAAAATTCAGTTGCAAGATTTGTCCCACACAACCTAACAGGACAAATAGAATAAAACCTTGTAAAAACATAGAGCAAGGTGCCTTATAAATATTTTGGGAAGTTGCGTCGTCACTTCCAAGCTAGCATACTATTTTTATAATTAACGATCACCACAACATATATTATGCAGGTACATGACACACAGATGCACAAAATGAAATATGTGAGTGATGAAATCTTTCATTTATAACAAGGCACCGAAACAATGTGTATGGTAGTTTGTTATCAAGAAAGCAGATAGTAATCATGAGTCGACAATGTAGTTGCGATACAGATTTGATAATTGGGTCGAGGTTTAATCTGCAGTGATTAATGAACAAAGTAAGCACTAAAGACAGACCACCCACCGGGAGAAGACGGCTTAATAAGACCCTCATTAACACCTTAATGGCTATTCTCAATTCGCTTGATTTCTCTTCAGTTTTATTTATTTTTTCCCTCTCGGTCGGGCGCGTCGCCGCTTGCGCATAGCGCTTCTCGCTCAAGCGCCCTCTAATTGAATTTCTGGTCTCCTTTTTCTAAACTTATTCTCTTTGACTTAAGATTAGTGATGTATTTAAATTGGAGTTTTGTTACGTTTTTATAGCCAGCCGAGAGTGTCTCTCGTTTCTTTTTCGTTTCCGTTTTCTTATCGAACTTTTAATTTGGTTGATAATGAAGCGGGAGTGGAAGTTTCGTTAAATGTTCAGTCCATTTGAATGAGATTAGGGAAACGGCATCGCGGGTAGGGGCAGGGTAGGGCAGGTCACTTTTGCTTCTCTCGAATTTGTTGGTTGTTTATTTGGTGAGCGGCGTCGCGTCGTCATGTCTATCAATAATGCTGTAGGAGTACTCGGGGGTTTCCGTTTGTAATAAACGGATGAGATATGAAAGTGCCGGGACATATGTACACAGCATGCACTTCGATGACGAAAGATTTTATTGCTCTACCACGAGATTAGCCTGCTCTTTCTTTATAATTGTGACAATATTTTATAAGAAATCCCTTTGAAGTTTTTTTATGAAGAAGGATTCTTATGAGAACTGAGTCAGTCGTTAACGGTATATTATTACTAGTAATTGTTTTTTTTTATATTTACTAACAGTGGATATAGTAAATTACTTAGCATTTATTAAGAATTACTGCTACTTAGTCGACTAGTATACTATACTGAGTCGAAGGTATATAAACCATTGTTTTTTTTCAGTTGTTCAAGAAATAAATAACTATGTCATCGTCGTTACAGTAATTTTAAAAAGGCACGGTGTTTCATATTGTTGGTTTCGAGTTTATTCTACCACGGTATCCAGCACAGAGAAAAAATTGTTAGAGTAAGGCGACAAACCGAGATTCGATCTTAGTAGAGCTGCAAATAGACCGCGTCATTATTTAAGCTTTGTAAGTTCAGGTACTCTAAATGTAGCTTTAACCGAGTAAATGTCCACAACGTGACGACATGAACAGGCGGTTATACCAAACAAATTCCTTTACTGATTATCAAAAGCGTACAATAGATAAAAGATGGCGCTGGCTGTATTGTTAGTAAGTCGCAATTCGAACAGACGGCGCCACCAGAGTTGCCAGTGTTCAAAAATGGCAGTTGAATATTTTCCCCTGCAATGAATGTCGCCAGCACTATAGGAAAATAAACCCTACTACAACAGGATACGAAACAAATTGTTATGCGAGGATAGGAAGACTTACATGGCCAGAAACAGACACGAGTGTATTTGTGGTGGAGCGTCGTCATTGTTCGCTAAATTGTCGCTTGCACGTAACCGGGCAGGCTTGTCGTGAGCTAGGTATGTACGGTGGGCGCACAATGACACTATACATACACTAAAACACCTGTTATTAAAATGCACCGGGTCACAGAATGGCTACAGCAAACTTCGTTTAATACAATGACAGATAGAGATCTCACTGCCGGCGATTAGGATGCATCCACAATTACCTACACGAACTGCCATTACCAGCTTGATACTGCAATTATGGGTTGAATGTACTTGTTGTGATATATCAGTCTATAGTTTTCCTATCACGTTGGAACTGTCTTTACATTAGGTATTTGATGTCAAACAGTTTTCCAATAATATTCAGTTATCTATTAGCGGTCTCTAAATTCCGAAAATTGTTTATTTCATTATTATAACAACAAAACAAAAGCAACATCCCTACAATAGGAGATTTATAGCTTAATAAAATTAAAATGGGCAAAGTTCCCTCCTTGCCCCCTTTGTCCTGGATCAGAGAACACAGTTGTACCACAAATATTTCGATTCTTTGCCGAGTGTGGGCCCTTATAAGGATTACTGGTGCCGCTTACGCCGACCGCTCATTTGTCCCTGTTGCCCAGACAAGGTGTTAAACCGAACAGTAGTTCAAGCCATTCTTCGAGACCGCAAACTGTATTTGTATCGTAATTTATGAACAAACAGTCCTTATAATTTGAATTGTGGAACAGAAATGCTTAAATACTTAAAAGATAATTATTTCGTGTCATTCAAAGTGAGGCGATGTATTATTTCTGCAGTTGATGCCTAATTTGGTATAATAATGCGGGCTTTTTGAAATAATTTAACGAGTTGAAATGTTAATGTTTCGTGACAGGGTGGCGGCGGGGTCTGCGAGGTGTCGGTGGTTTTCTGGCTGAGCGGTCGCGGACCGGTTCGGGGCCTGCGCCGCGCGCCCTGCGCCGCACGCTAGCCCAGCACTCCAAACACGTTGTACGCAGTGAGAGCGATAAACCTTGCTTTGCCTTGCAACGTAGATCTATACCTACACTAAACGATCAAATGCCTTCTATTTGCAAAATATAAGTATTCCTCCTCTACCTCGTCACACAAAGCTAAAGAAGTACCGTCTCCTAACTTGATACAGACTGAAATAGTTTCCGATAGCGTTGTAGGTCTTCGAAGCAACTAGAATGGTGTTGTGTCACTTAATATGTGATTAGATGTTTTGAGTCATTCGAAGTAAAGTAGCCTATCCACCCTATACCCTGTCAATATCACAGAGCTCCTTGGTGATATACGGAAAAGCCAGGATTTAACCTTTTGTCGTTTCGCCACATTGCGCAACTAATAGAAAAATTTCATATATTTCTCTAATGTAATGGCCCGTCTGTTCCGACGGAAGTGAAGGTTTTCGCACCTGCCATACCTATTTTATATGTATGTACATACACCTACATAGTGCTTATTTCATATTATTGATTGGTGAGAACTGGACTTAGATTTCTGGTGAGTAGTGGCGATTAGCGCTCGATACTTGCGACCTAGTAGGTAAAACAGTACGTACCAGTGGTGAATAGAACGCAGAGCTGTCAACACCGATGCTGGGATACGGGTTCTGATCCGAAGAAGGGTACGGCGTGCCATAGACGCCGACTGCGGCGCTGGACAGCCGAGGATATGAGGAGAGGGCCAGCCGAGCGTTGTCGTACTGGCACGAGCAGACGGTTTGGCCGGTAACCGGGTCTGTTATGATAGGTCTCGGTGTGTCGCAGCAGGAGGCGGCCGGCGTGCTGGCGTGGCTGCCCGCACCGGGTGATAGCGCCCCCCCGGCGACGGCTGACCCGCCGGGCGACAGCGGCGGCGCTGAGCTCGACCCGCCGTCCGGCGATGTGGCCGCGCCGCCGGTGCCCGCCCCGCTGCTGCCCACGAGCAACTGCAAAACACAATGTATTTTTTACTTATTACGCTGAGTTTCCCTTTATTTTTTTCTGAACTGGTTGTTGTGTAATCTAACACTTTCATGGCCCAAGACGCACATGTCCATTGGGAGGTGCATGAGGTGAGGCGCGGCGCGCCCTTACGGGCTACACTGCCGAGTCTGGGCAGCGAATGCGTTAACCTATCACGTTGCGGCACTAATACAACTTCAAGAGTTTAGTCAACTTCAGTGAAAGAAAATAAATACATAAGTACCCCACTTATTATATTTTTTACTATTGTATGATTTCTACTATTGTATGTTGTGACAGTTTTCTAGTGTAATTTTTCAGGCATCAACCACGAGTCAAACAAGGCACAACAGTAAAAATAAAGCAATTAGATAAATCACGAAGTGTCATTTTCGTTCATGTAACAGTTCTGCCCTGGTCACCAAGTTAGGTCATTGACCAAGGTGCGGTTTAGTGGTAAAATATTACAGTGTTGACGTTAAATTATTGTAAAACTAAAACACTTGTATCACGAGCTGTACTCTAAGATATGTCAAAAGCGAGGTTGGTCGATCGATACCGAGGGAAGTCACCACGCAGGGAATCGAAACCGGGGTAACAAATCGAAGACACGCAAAACTAGCGCCACCAACGTTGCACACAGCAGTGGGTAAAATGTATCCAAAGATAACGCATAGCCCATATTTTAATGAACATTTTTGTGCTGTGTGCTCTAGATGTGCGCAGAGCTTTATAGTTTGGTCACAGATTAGGTAATATTATTTTGTAAGTATGGTTGCCATATAAAACAATTCTAATTTTGTGCTGAATTTCAATAGTCGTTCAATAGAGTTTTTTATTTATTTTATGAATTTGGTGTACTGTGTGTATAGTACATTGAATATTATATTGAAAAAGGGATAACAAACCTATTTTAAATAAGTGATTCAACATTAATTTACGAAATATTATTGCCAGTGTCAGTCGGATGTATATATTTTGTATGTACAAGTACGCCCTACTTGTGTAAAATTACTTATAAACTAATAAATTACATAGTTTTTGATTGCGCTTATGCACGCAAGGCCTTAAAACTGATAGGTACCCAAATTTTAATAATATTAGTTTTTGACATTATGGAGCCATACTGCCGCCATATTGGTTTTTTTAACCACTCGGAATAAAGATGTAAGGATTTTAATGAATCCAATACTGCTCAGTCATTAATATGTTATGGTGGAGTAAAGAAACTCAGTATTGACATACATGAACGTCTGTAAAAACATTACATGCCTTTTTTTGGTAGTCGTGAAAAATACTTTTTTTTAAGAATAAAGCTTCGTTTTAAATGTGTCGCCGCCACGTTGCGAAATTCAATTTCTAGAGATAGAAAGAGGGGCATCCGACACCTTCTTGACTTTCTTTTCTATCCATTCAATTGCAACAATTAAACCACAATATTCATATAGTCCATGTCCATTATGATTCATGCTTGACGCCAGAAGATGCTGAACAAACACAAATGTAAATAAAAGCGACGAAACAGCTCGTGAAATATAAAAGAACTACTTACTTGAATACTCTTTGGTTTTTATTATTTATAACTATTACTTTTTATTCTGTTTATACAGAGTGGTACAAACGAACGTTACCAGGAGGGCAGCTACCCGAAATATTCTAGATAGCAAATTATACGGAAAGAAAATATTCCTATAAAAACTTTCGTAGTTTGATAAATTCATTATGAATGTAAGCGGTTTACCTACGAACCTAGTTTGTGTTGGAAGAATATCAACGCGAACACCAACACGACGCTGAACGAGCGCGACGCGAACCGCACTCACCCTGAAGAAGTCCCTCGTTAAAGGATGAAACGTTGGTGCTCCATAACAAACTAGGTTCGTAGTTAACCCGCTTATATTCATAATGAAAATATTCCTATTTAAAAAAAAATGAGTAAAACCTAGTAAAATCTCATTCACAGTATTTTAAAACACTACTAGTCTTATCAAATAGTTGAACACTGAAAATCTTAAAAAATAACATCCTGTATTTTTATATCACCGATCGGTGGATTCAATTATAAGAATCAAATCTGTCAATTAAACGAACACCATGAAATCCGACAAAAACTGGAGCGACACGGAGCATTTTGGATTAGTAGCATACTTACACTAGTTAGGTACACCAATCTGCTGCAGTCAACTGCTGAAGTGAAGACCACCATACACTAACGCGATTGCTGTCTTGTCAAATGGTCAAAATTGAACAACAGGCCGCCAAAACCAGCTAAAGGGTTAATATGATGGTCGGTCTCCACTCCATCAGTCGACTGTAGCAGATTGATACCACAAAGGCAGACATAATTACTTTTGTTTTTGTAATAATTTTTTGAAGCAGATTGTAAATATGTGGTGGTTCTCCAGTGATAATCTGTCAAAATTTCGAGTTATGTCATGCTTAAGGCCGTTCTAATAGTCAATAAATAAATTAAAAAAAAAAAAAAACATTCTATTTGACCTTAGCATGATTCCTTAATACTTATGAAGTACAAGTTGTGCCAACGGCTTTACCCGCGTAGCATTGTAATTTTCACAGGTTTTATCTTTTTGTGTATAACTCTAATAATTTTAAAGCTTTTTTTTATAAAAATTAGCCTAAGTTACTCACTATTAGGTACATATTGTAGTCATAGTCATCATCATCAGCCTCTATTAGTCCACTGCTGGACATAGGCTTTCTTTAATGAGCGTCATAGCGCATCCAGCATCTGCCTGCAGTCTTTCGCAGATCATCCCACCATGTCGGAGGGCCGTCCTACACTACGTTTACCGAGTCGTGGTCTCCACTCAAGAACACGTCTACCCCAGCGGTCATCGGTTGGTACGATATATACATTCTGTGGCAGTAGGTAGATCCTCAACCACAACGACGAGAGAGTCATACTCGGTAGTATGACTCTCTCATTTGGGGTTCTCCAGTTAAGAGTCAGCTTAGAGCTCTCGCGAGACCTACTTAATATAACAAATATTAATTATTTATTTTATATGAGAAGAGCCGTATCGTCGGTGAAGATTAAAGGGACGTCAACAGATTTGTTCAAACATTGAAGTAGGTTGACTTAGAAATAAAGCATAAGATACTCTGCACACAGAGGACCCTACTTCACCTCTGACGCTCCGTTTGAGTTCGTCAACTTGTTTTCTTTAAACAGAACAAAGTTAGGGACTATTCTTTGTTAGTCTTTGTCTTCAGTTTTACATCTCACTTGTGCATTTTAAGAGCGCAAGTGCCGCATCAATGTCCTTGCATAAAACAGTTCATAATGGTTTTCATTTCATCTATTTCTGGGGTTCGTTGGAGAAGTAAACCCTTACCAAAAAGAGGAGTGTTAATAATTTGAAGAATTCATTTGTGTGTTTTAGCATTGTATGTAGCTCTCAAGCGGCTGAACTGTTGTTTTGTTTGTTTGTAAGTAAATTTTTTTCTTCGCTATAATTGAAGAAAATTGATGCAGTTGTTTTTATATTATGATCGTTCTAAGCACAATAAAATGTCGACGGGAGGTTTCGAATTTTGTAATTAACTTGTTGTAATCTTTATTGAAAAAAAAAATAAGAATCAAATAATATAAACAAATTAAACTAGTATTTACAATTGAAACAATTGAGTTAACTGCAGACTGTTGCAAACAATCTACAGATCGCTCAACTGGTCCATATCAATACCAGTCGGAAGCGTCCCCAAGACGCTGGCTGCATTGCCCCGCTGTATGGCAATGCTAATGCGCTGCGCCAGATAAATGTTATAATTGATATTATATCCACATTAATTTTCAATATTCTATTATTTCATGTGTAGGTACTTACATTAAGTTCTTTTAAATAGTGAGATCATGGCAGAGTAGTGTATCATTAAGAGCGACAGTAAGAGTGATAGTTTACCTTAAAAGTGCGATCAGGGCATTAAATATGAGTCGTAATCTGTGTGATGTGAACGAAGCCCGTTGAAATCGGAGTAAACACTCACGGATCTGAACCACTAACCGCGATAAATTCGAGGTAGGTACAACTCACAAAGAGCCGCCCGATTGGTCCGCCATGCTTTACAAACATTGCTATCTGAATCACTTGCGTGAGGCCCTATAATTAGTAATACCAGGCGATAACACGTATAGACTCTGTCCGCGTCATCATGGATCGCGACACCGACATGCATACTCGGTATGAAATTGTGATTTTGATATCAATCACTAACGGCCCGATAACGACCATCACACATAATGGGCACCGTGATTGTCTGTGTGCTGTAGATGCTCACTTACATGCATATGACATTAATAACTGTTGATATGTAGGTACGCCATATTCCGAAGCCGCTTTGTCGGCGCTATAAATTATACAGCTATTAGTCATGCACCTGTTAATTTGTAATGTTTATGTTGCTTTTCTAGATTCTGAGTAAGTATATTTACTTAATTAATAATGGTTTACATATGTACTTATGGAACTAGCTGTACAAGGACAGACTCTACCTGACTCTAGGATCAGACCGCTTAAGACGTTCCTAGGGCTTCCAAACTATGAAATTATATCAATATTATTTGTACTATAAAATTATATCATAACAACGTCGTTTGCCGCGCTGGGGTTGATCAAATCAAATATAAGCAATATTATGTCTCTGTGTACAAAGAGGGTGATACTTTAAGAACGCTTGACTGCCTCAATCAACAAAACTTCCAATAAAAACTACTTGGACGGAAACCGATCCCAAGCGGGATGACAGGCAAACACAATTCAAAGCAAAAATACGCCTAGGCTTTGCATTACCCTCAAATTAAATAAAAAACCTTTAGTAATTTAGTCCAATCTGTCAAATGAAGAGTGGTAAGCAAAGAAAGGGGGCCCGGATTAATGTTTTATGTGGGTGATATCAGATGTTTTCAAGTAGAGGGGGCGCGCTGACGATCTGAGTGGTGAGTTATTATTCAGTGCGATCGTCAAAAAATATAGGCTTACTAGCTGCTGCTTACGTTTTATCGCGATAAAAATTGCCTATATGTTATTCCTGGTCCCAAACTATACCCCTACTAAATTTCAGTCTAATCGGTTCAGTAGTTTTTGCGTGAAAGAGTAACAAATATTCATCCATACATCCTTACAAACGTAGAAATTTATAATATTAGTAGGATAGCAACGGGCTGGCTTATTATGTAATAGGTAATTTGACTTGGAATTGCATACTTATTAACTTCGCAGAGGGGAGGGCAAGTCGCAGCCCGAATAAATAACACTTAACACCAGTTCATTTTCTATGGAAATAAGCAATCATACCTACGTCGTAGATTTTATAGGAACCAGTGTTGTTTTAATTATGTACATATGATTACAATTTAATTTGAATTTAAATCTAGTATTTAATGTTGTCTTGAAGAAAAACAAGTAACAAATTATAAACTAAATAATCTAGAAAATGCTTTCTTTGCTCACCAGCTGGCGATTTTCTTGATCAACCAGAATAAAATTGCTGATCAATGCGAATCATGTGACGACAGCTCAACTCGAGTAAAACGAGAGGTTAAGCACGAGAGCAGATAATAAAAAAACATCATGGTTACTAGTGCGAGTGTCGCATTCATACAAGACAGAAAAACGGACGAATACAAAAACAGGAGCCAACTGAACCCCACTCTCAGGGGATGACAAAGTGACGTGTAAATGAAATCTGCTCAGAAGCATTGTCACTCGCAAATGTTCACTCTGTTTAAAAGCATTATCAGGGAGGTATAATGTAAGCATTATCATTTTATACGCACAAATGTTAATGTGTTTGTGCAACTTGTGTGTAGGATTACCTACCTACTTGGACCCAACTGTTGGGTTATGTTTATACAACATACAAGGTATGTGACATGGCAAAATATTTCACCTGCTTAGCAGAATAATTGCTTTACCTAAAATTGTCTGTTTTCCTTAATATTATATATATGTTTCCTTATATTTTTTCATCCCCTACTTATAATATAAGTAAGTAGGTCGTAGAGTTCGTTCAAAGAGAAATAACGGTTGGTCGTTGGGACCCTTTCGTCAAATACACACTAGCTGCTGCCCGCGCCTTTGTCCGCGTTTTATCGGTATAAAAAATAGCCTATATATTATTCCAAGTCCCAAACTATACCCATACCAAATATCAGTCCAATCAGTTCAGTAGTTTTTGCGTAAAAGAGGAACAAACATCCATACATACATCCTTTCAAACTTTGATATTTATAATATTAGTAGGGTGAGTCCGAGCACCCTGAATAACAGACACCGACCACGCCACAGCAGTATCATTATAAATTATAACTTTCTAAAAGATTTAAACTTCGTAAAACGAAGCTACAGTCATTTGGTTGATTTACATCACAGCTTGACAGGTATCAGTTACAAACAAGCACAAATGAATGTTAAATAAAGTGATACGGTTAACTATTAGGCACAAAGGAGACAGTCAATACTCCATTCAATGTCTATGTACCAACATCTCTAAATATAATAGAAACTGGGCGTGGTTCATTTAGTATGCGCCGAATAAATACATCTGCCAGGTACGTGGGTGGATGGTTCGGGGAAGCTTTTAGAAAACCGTCAATATTTGATGAGATTCGGACACCAGCCTTGGCTACGAACATGTCAGATTTCGCATCACGAGCCGAATAGGTACCCACTAAAATATCTAAGCTAAAACGCCAAGAACTTGAGGACGATCGAAAAGTTTGCGAGGAACGGGTTATTTTAGGCTATATTTGGGACGCGACTGACTAGTCATTATAGTGCTTTTAATGTGTCTGTTTTAGTGTTCTTTATTTGTCTACTATGGAAATTTGAATAAATACTTTGTATGTACCTATATTGTATGAAAAATTCATTACTTAATATGGATAGGTATTTACTTAAGACGTTGAAACACCATAAATAAACTCGGAAATTGACGATGTATCGCATTGATCAAGCGACGACGCTTGTAAGATATATTTATATTGAAAAATACATACATAATTTTATTTCACGCATTTCTATATGTATATATTTTAAAACTCAAAACACGAAACCGTAATTTTTTCGGATTGGAACCCAGTTTTTTCACAGACGAAGTAAAAATTGATTTAACCCCGCTTGCACAAAGATTTTTAGATGTCTAATTTTAGTTAGATTTTGGAAATTATATTTTTTTACAAATTGTGTTTAGCACTGACAGATTTGTATGGTTTGACAAGTCTCTAATCATATTTTAGGCAGTTAAATATTCTTATGCGAGCGGACGTGTCAACGCTTATTTGTTTTACTGATTAACTTGATCTTAGAGAAATCATAAATAAAGCTCTTTGATTTGATGTTCTGTCTAAGCATCCAAAATTTTATAGATTTGCTCATCTTATCGTTTCTAGCCATACGATCTCTGGCTAAAATTAGATAGCATCTCGAAAACGTACACTTAACTGTATTTGTAATGATCATGACGCAGTAAAATTAAGACAGAAGCTACCCACCTGTGTGCTAAAAACGATCTTTAAGTATACTCTACACTTAAATCGTCTCTAATAAACGCTACCGAAATGACAGTTAAGTCGATGTGTTTATTTTAAAAACACAGTTAAGGGGTATAAAGATGATCTCATAATTTCCATTATATTAGCAAAGGCATTATCGTGCCCGGGAGGCCGGTTTCTCGCTCCAATTTAGCCTCTACAACGGGATATGTTAAAGAGGACATTATAATAATTAGATTGTTATCAGATGTTATTATATGAATTTTCCAAAATTATAAGAGAGAACGACGAAGATAAGACGGCGATATCGTGACGACGACGGTAGGAATAGATTACGGAATGGCTGGGGGGCAGAGGCGCAATCGGGCGCACTAAACTCTGGTCCTTTAGAAGAGCACGCCATACAAATCGATAACCGATCATTATAATGATTGCCCCCTAAACGCCACTCTTGTTTTGAGATGCTTGACGAACAGGAGTCGAGGTTTTATTCAAAACACGCTTTCTATTCCTAACCACCGGATGCTTATAAAAATAAACTTTATGTAAATAAGACACATAGGTAAGTAGTACCCACAAAGATAATGTTTTTACATTAATTGAAAATATTAAAAGCAGAAGCCCTGTATTCTGAAATACAGCCTAGGCTTTTTAAGGACTCGACGGATTTAATGTTTATTGAAACACTAACAGTGTCGAATAAATTATATTTGTTTGTGATTCATTGAACTAAAAATGTTGTGTAGACTTTAAAATTATGGTTATTATTCTAGTATCAGAGGCAAAGTCAAAGGCAAAATTATATTTTTATAAGTTACTAGCTTACCCGACAGACTTTGTCCTGTCATTCAATTCAAACTTCTAATTTATTTCAAACGTGCTTCTCAAAGAGTGTATAACGCTGGGGCTAAGATTTTATTATATGTAGATGCAAATAAAGGTTGTCGTTAAGTTTTCGTAAATTTTCTAAGTATCTACGCAATTTTCTTATTTTTTTAATGTATGATACTTCTACGTAGTTTTAAAAAACATTTATAAAAAGATAATTGAAATCGGTAAAGCCGTTCTCAAGTTATAGCCGGACCAAGAGAAATGAGGGTTTATTTTTATTTATTCTCATGAATAAATAAATAGATACTTGATTTTATTGTGAAACTCAATCGTCAAATTCGCACTTAATAGTGCAGCATGTACTTCACGTTATCGACAAGATCTCATCCTGTGATCATACAAATGCTCGTATATTATTCAGAAAAGAGTATTTCAACACCTCATTAAATTGTTAATGCATAATTTATATAATAGCCAGTCTGCCATGAGACATCAAAGGCTATATCTTGTTATAGGTTTATTATCGTCTGTCCATCCGTATACAATATTATCATCATCATAAACTGAATAGCGACTCTTGTGTGTCACCATCGAGCATCGGCTCTTCCTGTTTGTTATTGGTAATATCTACCGTAGTCATAAAATAAGGACTATATTATCGAAGCAAAGGGCAGTAAAACCAGTAGCATTTTGACAATATTTATATTCTTTCATTTGATTTTTATATTCTTTCACGCGTATAATAGTTTTTAAGAGCCATTTATCTATGAAAGTAATGTGAAGAAAGATCACAAACTACCGTCATGATGCGCCTCACAAAAGAGGTCGTCTCAGACGCCGCCAGTATTCAATTGACGCCACTGTTATGCGTATCATAAACATAAATCTTTGAGCTCCATTCCTTGGAAATATTATGTGGCGCTTTGCAGCAATATGCGGCGGGAAATGTCTTGCACTGAAACGCATGGCGGTGCCTACCAGGATATATGCTCATTACATACCTATGTAAAATAGTGCAGCAGTTCAATAAAAATGAATTCGCAAATTTTTGTAGTAAAATATGTAAGTGTTAGAAAAAAAATCTAAAGAATAATTAATTGACTTTAACGGGTCGGTTACCGAAAAATTGGCTGTACTTCGTTTATTTTAATTTTGTGTAATATTAAATATAATCTTATTTATGCTACATAATTATGTTCTTTACAAATAATCGGTTAAATAGTTACACAAAAAAAACGCAGCTTTTACATTGTAAAGTATAAAATTCTGTAATGAATATTGAGAGTATTAAATTTGCGGGATTTTGGTTAAGAATTGTATTTATTGAAATCAGATATAAATATAACTTTTATTTCTTTAGGCTTACAAAATAAGCTTTTAGGGTCAAAATTCAAACATTTCATTACTATATTTATACATGACTATAATTACAGAAGGAGAAATAAAGTGATAACAATTGATAGTAATTGATTTCCTCTTTCCTTTAATTTCCGTCCACTAGTGGAAGAAGTGAAAATTACTTCTCAAAGAGCCCTGCGTCACCGTATGTTGGCGAGTGTGCACTACACTACAGCAACATAACGCGAGTAGGTATGTAAGTATGTACGTATGTATACCTATGTAAGTACCGGAGCTATTCGCTGTATGAAGGAGAATGGCGTCGTATAATGTGTCTACAATGTACTATAATGTACTTAGACAAATGTCGTGTGGGTACCAAACTGCAGCCCGTGGCGTCTGCCTGTCGGGTTTATTTGCTAACTTGAATAAAGATTTTGCGAAAACAATGGTACGATGAGTAGGCAATAAAACACCTCAATTCTTTTACTGAAATTGAAATGAGGTGTGCGTGACGCACGATGTCACGGAAAACGGGTCCGCGTGCTGTGCGTGCGTGCCGGAGTGACGGCACCAGCAGCACACGAGCACCTCGAAGCGCATGTTACTACTGGACTCTACCTTAAAAAACCTCGAATAGGTAAGTTCACAAGAAGATTCTCAAACCAACCCACAGAAATTAGCACAGAGAACACTGCGTGGAAGCTATCTTTGCCCTGAATCCTGTTACAAACCATGTCTTTTCAAACGGCAAACCTTGCAATTAATAATCGACGAAGAAAGTCATACAAAATTAGCAACAAAATAATATTGTAGCACAGAAATCTACATAAATATAAAGAAAAACAATGAAATGTTTAACAAACAAAGACTATAAAACGTATTATAAAAACAATCGAAACTGCGGTGTTGAATTACAAACCAATGCGCGCAAGCGGCGGTGGGTGGCTCGCTCGCAACTATTCATAAATACCATTGCCTACGGCTTTGTCAATTAATGGCTATTTAACGCAGCTTCATTCAATTATCGTCAAGCGGATTGTGTCTGTCGATAATTCCAGCAGCCAAATTCCCAGCAGTTAATACTCAGTGGGCACTTCATTTACGGCTCTTGCCATGCGAGCTAGGAGCCGCTTGTTTGATTGATTGACCACCGCTTTAGGTTGATTTAAAAATTGTAAGGCAGTAGGATGTTCCATATGACATGTATAACAATATAATTATATAGTATCATGTTCCATATGACATGTATAAAAACATACATATTTGACGTACCTAAATATATTTGTTATTTTACACTCCCTAGAGCGGTTTTAAAATGACCCTGCAGCAAGTCTTATATTTGAATTTTGTCGATAATTCATTATTGAAAGTCCCAACAGGTCATAATAATATATAGAAGCTGATAAGTTCGCTAAAAAGCATCTTAATCGGTGTCTTATTCTTAATCACTAACTTTCACGTAATTTCCCAAAATTTATTGATAAACCTTTATATTAGGTAGAATCCGCTAGATGCAAAAACATTATCAATTTAACATAACATGAAAGGACATGTATCAATGAGATATTTTTTGCATAGGTTTATTAAAACTTACACGTATGTGAAACCGCGGGCGTTCTTGATGTGCACTATACATCATTCACAAATAGCAAATGAAATGAAAACTCATATTAGCTTCCAAGGAAAATCAATCTAAACCTAAGTATGTACCTATTTAAAATCTCAATCATGCGCGACGCGGCAATTTAACATTCCATGTTCCAACTTAAATTATCGACAAGTTTAAAAACAAGCGGTGAGGCAATAGCAATAATCGGTGCAAATTAATTACCACCGCAGAGCGAGCGCGAAGAAAAACCGTAAAAGTAATGACGCGTTGCTGAAACACAGCAATAGTAAGTACTCGGTTGGTGCCTCAATGGAAACTCAATGCAGCCTAGGAAAGCTAACCAATGGACGCGACACTCACCGCTAACTTCCACTCACTTCGCACCCAAAACAATAAACTTACTTCGCTTTGAATTGGGGTGGATACAATACAGCGGAGGTTATAACCTCTGGACGCAAAGCTCTATACTTTTTGACTGAGAGCGTAGCCTGTTACGATATTTTATTTGGTCTGTGAAAATTAAAACACGCTATGAAAAAATTATGATTGGTACTTGTTTCAAAGAACTTTTTAATTAAGGTAGAGACATAATACATCTGATAAAACGGTGCTATTATGACGAGCTTTTATAATATTCAAAATAGAAAGAGCTAAACTCAGGTAAGCTAAACTCAATTTTTGGTTTACTGGTAATAATCAAGTTAAAATAACTTTTACTAAATACAATAATTCCAGTTCTCAGTTTCCTTTATTGTTTATTATAACTCGTATTATTCAGCGTCCATTGGTACCATTCTCCAAGGGTAAAATAGGCCAAAATGTACTTATATAGGTGAACCAACCCGTGGCGGCAGCCGTTTGGAGTTTGGCTTATAAATAACATTTAGCGAGCCGAGTGGGAGGCTCGGATTATGAAGTCGGAGGACTCAATTAAACTGTGCTACCGGACCCAGCTTTTATTGTGGACTTTTGCCGTGACCTCCCGCCGCCGGATGCTCAGATAAATGGCCTACACTTTACGCATATCGGCTCACACGACATTCGGCCCTAATAATGGTAAGGATACCACCGCAATTGACCGCGTACAATCCCACTTGTGCACGGACTTTAATGAGCTTCAATGAAACTAATTGCCGTAAGAATTGCATATAAAGTTAATTAATCTAAATAGCTGTTTGATTTTAATTGAAAGCCAATAAAAATAATGTTTGTAGGTATTGAATCCGTGTTCAATTTTACTGTTAGGTAAGGTACCTGGGTATTAATTTGTAGCTGTTTAATTAGGTATAAGTACCAACCTATTGCATAAACATAAGAAAAGAGCTAAGCTACGCTAAATTATGTAGGTATTGATTGAGTAAAGAAGAGTGATTAAATGAAAAAAAAAAAATTTTTGTTTTGCAAATTCCGAGGTCTGCTCAAACTTTTGAAAATGTAGTTATTCGATACAAAAGACATAAACGCGCTTCTTTAGCTACGAAATAAATTTTTATATTTTCATAGCACACCTAACGAACATGACTTTGATGTTTTTGAAAACATTATCACTGAGATGGCGACATGAGGGAAAATGTTTTTGTCATAAACGTTAATGTACATATCTACTTACATTACAGGTTTTACTTGGTATCAATAATAATCAATGTGTAACAAACATGATAAAGTCAAAATAATCGGTATCTACATTTCCTTTAATGTTTTGCGCTAAATTGATCATTTTATCATAAAAAGAATAAAACATATGTAGCTCAAATTTATTATATTTCCATGTGCAATATATGTATATATATATATATATTTAAATTGATATAATGGATACATAATTGTATATGTATGTATGTGTGTTTGTGACTTCTTCTTGCGAAACTAATAATGTGTGAGCAAAACTATAAAAAGTAAACATTATTAAATTAGCCAATACAATAGATTGTTAGTTATTAGGTATAAGGGCAAGATTATGCTGTGTGGCTTGTACATTTACTGAACTTAACAATTTAAAATAATTCTTTTTCAAACCTATTTTCATAACTCTTCCGCTATCAAAAATATCATAGGTCATTTTATTTTATATAAAAATAATCTAGTAAGGTTAGTAATTGTCTATTTTGTTAATAAATATTTTAGGAACAATAGCCTATCCATTCATAAATAGTCAATATCGTAACATAGGCAAACCAAAAAATAATTATCGTTGCAATCAGCAGCGTTGAAATTTATTTTTGTCTTGAGGATAAGGACTATTTAACTAGCACATTGCAGTGAGTAAAAAGAACGGAATCTAATTCTAAATTTAAAAAGAAACTAATGCAACGTGATCCTATCCAAAGTATTTCTTTGCTTTGAGGCAAATTACCGCGCAATATTGGCCGCAACGCAATCTTTTAGTTTTTTTTTTTCTACCTCTATTATACATATTTATAGTTGCAACCGAGACAGAAAATTTGGTTACAGTTGAATGTCTGCGGTCGACCTCCAATTTTTTTATTAGTTTGTGAATTTTTTTCACTTTGTTCATACATATTGTATAAAACCATAGCAGAATAAATTAAAACTTGTACCTAATTGGCAATAATTTATTACACGGGAATGACATTTAATTTCGTAAAAGCTCAGGTTGAAACGGAAATAATTCACTAGTAATTTTCTTGGCTTTTGAAACACATTCTGAGGTTGATTTTCCTAGTAGAGTCTAGCCGTATCAGGAGGTCATTAACTATTTACTGCCATCGAGTCACTTGAATGGTCCATTGCATTTATTCAATTAGACGTAAGATTGTTGTGGAATTGTTAGAATTATGCCTGTACATTACTATACCATACTCAATTTGTTCTTTGTTGATGCATGTGTAGATAGGGCTTAGGAACCGATTCAGGATTCCATTTTATATAGTTTATTTCCTGCATGCGGATTCGCGTTCTACTTTAATGTTGGTAGTACTTGTGTATCGAAATTGCCAGTCCGAAAACAAAAAAAACACTGACTGTGATCAATGAAGTTTTTCATAATATAATTTTAATTTGTGTAAGAAACACACACACATTTTAGATCATAGATAAAACAAGATCCGTCAAGTGCGAGTATGACTCGCTTAATGAGGGTTCGATCTTTTATAAAAGTTAAAGATTTAGTTAGTTTAGTAGAGTTCTTGTATAAAAGTAAAAGTTTCATTAAAGTTATAAAAGTATTAGTTACATACTTCGCTATCTGACGAAAATCTAGAAACAGTATATACCTACATTTGAGATGATTCACGACTTACGACGTTGTTTTTTCAAAATATTTCAAAAGTATGAAATCTAGAATTTTTTTAACACTGTTTTGAAATTTAGGAGCTTTGAAAGAAAGAAAGAAAGAAAATATATTTATTTGGCCATGCCTACATAACACACATACAACACGACACATTACAGACAGTGGGAAAGTACAAGAAACACATATTTATACATGAAGAAAATAGAGCTTTCATTTCATATCTCAATCGATCGTTGTAACCTTGTGAAAATTTTTCCTCCGTTGTTGAACATTTTTCTACTTACAGACTTAATACAATAAAATATAGATACATATGTACATTTCAAATGTATAGCTTTATAAAATTCGGAGATGAGGGAAAAGGTATTCAACTTTTTTAAATAAAAAATCTAGTAAAAAGAATTCAACTTTCATTGGAGACCACATCAACACTTCACTGCCACCGTCACCGGGACGTCAACGAGAACGATATTAGTTCAGACTCCAGTTCATGATGTCACAAGGACGTAACCGATCACGAGATGTAAAACATAAAACCGGGCAAACGGTGCGGTGTGACGGCAGTACGAGTATATGGACATTCCAAACGTGTTTTGGTCCAATCTACGACCGAGTTTCAGCTGTCGCGCCAAACTACTCCCATTTTCGGTGGTATCTCGGTGGCTCCTTCAGCATGGTCATTTCATTCACGTTAATGTCTTGCTGACGGTGGCAGTGGACGAACAGCGTAAAACCGTTTGTCAACTACCGCTGTCAGCAAAACGTCACCGATGACGGTGACAAAGTAGCCATACATACGTGTATTTTCTATGGCCGTCAATACAACGCAAGTCTGTTACCCGAGCACCATCATCCGACCGCCGAAGATATGTTATATGTAGATATATGATATATTATGTCATACTGCCGCAACTTGTCGTGATGTACAAAAAGGGCTCTTATAATGTATCATTCACATATAAGCGAATGTATGCAATTTTTTTTACATCGTATTTGCCTTTGAAAGTACAAAAGCAGAAGAAAAAGTTGTCGCTGGTTCCATCTAGTGTACCTCCGTACCTCAAACGACACTTCAACGAACGACATCGATACGAAACTGAACCATCGATATCGTCGCGGTGGACACACTACATCGCTGGAATGCATTTAGAACTCGGTTTAAAAATAAATTATAATTTATAAGAATATATAATTTTAGACAATCCACACGTCATCATCCAGCCCAATGCGAAGCAGAGCTTGTGTTATGGGTACTAGATGACTGATATACTTAATACAATACAATAATTTACAAACGTAGATATTTATACATAGAAAATACCCAGAATACGCGGAATAAAAATTTGCAGATCATATTAACATTTGTCCCAAGGCGGGAATCGAACCCGCAACCTCCTTCGTCGCAGGCGGCCCTTCGCCCGCTGCGCCACATAGGTCGTTAATATCATTGTCGGTGACGTCCCGGTGGCGATGAACAAACGATCGACGTCATCTTGAACTCGGCCTGAAATAATATCGTTATCGGTAACGTTTCGTTGACGGCGGCGGTGGACAAACGGCGGCATTAGGGTTTCGTTCTATAACAAAACTCTAAAAATCATATGCTTAAGAACGGAACGGATAGTTTTAGCTCCCATACAAACGTACTTTCCGCTTCATTTGGAAACTATGTATATAATTACCCCGATCTGTATTTATGGTTGAGCATCTAGTTTATCTCTACATTTATCTATGCGATCCTGTATTATTTTTTTATTCATATTTCTTTCTACGAGTACTTATTCAGAAATAACCATGCTTTGAGACTGTTTTAAATAAATAATGGCCTCATCCCTTTACAGGTGTGCCGTAATGAAATGTTTGCTAAAGTGTTATCATTTACAAATCAAGATACTTAAATCCCAATTTTATGGGAGCACAAACTTCACTCCTTGTTAAATGCGTAGCAAATAAAAAATCGTACTTAACGACAGGGTCCGCCTTACCTGCCCTTAATATTATCTGATTTTGTTCGATTACTGTGGCGCCATCTATTTTTTTTATGCTCCAGGCTGACTGACTATGCGGGCAACGAGGCCAACTAATGTGAAACTAAATGTGGGTCCGGTAGTCGAAAAGCACTATTGATAATAAAATAGATTAATTACCTACTATAAGTTAGTAGATTAAGAACAGGAATAAGTTATTATGATTGAAAATCGATTCTTTACATTTGTGATAAAAATCCATCCATCCTTTTTTTGTCTTATTTTGTTACTAACAAATTTCTGCTCTTAGCAATTACTAGTTGCGGGAAATTTGGGGTTGCGGGGGGTAATTCCGGAATTACATCTTGCACATAAAGAGGTAGAGTTTGTAAGTTTTTAACTTACAAACTCTACCTCTTTATGTGTTTAACATTCTTATAAGATTATAAATTTAATTAAATAACTATGCAACTAACCCAATTTAACATGGACGTGGCAAGATCTTTATCAGGGCCGGGGCAGTAAACTTTTGAATTGAAAATGTCCTGCGAAGGTCCAAAGGTGTGCGGAGCGATCAGTAATCGTTTATCGACTGCCCCGTACTTCCGGCGCGACAGGGCTTGCTAACAGCTGTACAAAATTCTATGACAATGTATTAATGACATTATTGCGTCTAATTGTTCGTCTACCCTCAATATCGCAATCGTACTTTAACAGGTTGCTTAGTTGGAAGGCGATTGATACGATCCAGTTCCTTTTTACAATTACCTATTCAAATGTGATCCATTTCACATGAAAATAAAATATGTCTTAAAGCTATAAAATAGCTAATTGTAAGAAGAGAATACCGAAATATGTCATTAAAATATTATAAAAAATGTTACGGTCAGGGTTGAACATGAAACTAAATCTAGAATGTTCCTTAAACCTAAATAAAACACATTTTTAACATTTCTAGAATGTTCCTTAAACTAAAATAAAACACATCATAACAATAGACATTTAATGTGACAAATTCTTATAAATTAGATGACTCCATGTTTTATTTGCCAGTGAGTGTTTATACCTACGCGTGGTAACACTACCCATCAACTTTATATCATACAGATGATCAAAATGTCAGATATAATAACCGATTAGTTTTAAGTTGGCCGTTATATTAAAATTATTTATTAATCCACTTCATAAAAACCGTGTACCTGTCGTGAATGGCTAATTATGTCTTAATATCAAAGCTATCGCGTTACGGGTACGTTCACACTTTACTAATACGAATTGCAAATATGCATTTAAATGTATATATACACAAAACTGTCAAAAATTACAAGCGAATGTTAATTTTTTTAAATCCTACACCTCTATCACAATTATAAGAAGTGCGAAAGTTTGGACAGTTGTGGTTTAGTTTTAGTGGTAGTTGTGAAGCCGTGTACAGAAGCTAGCTTGCCATGGTAGTGTCACGTCATGTCCTAAACTTTATATTAACCGTTGCAGGCCGACGACGGCGGCGCCTGTGGAGGTTTACGATTATATTATTAGGTATTCATCATTAATTTAAAATTCAATTCCAAGCTTTGTTTCCACCTGCTGTGAGTGTGTGCCTTTATTATTGTGTACTAATATTAAAAATAAAGAGTTTGTCCATACATCTGCTTTAGATATAAATAAATATATATTAATGCTTTTTATGTGGATCCCTTTTTGTTAACAAATAGTGTACCCTGAAGTAAGACGCTGCTCTCTGTAAATACAAGTTCTAATTTGTTTCTATTCTTTGATTATTTTGTTTTAATAAAGTAAAATAGTCCTTTATGTAGCTATTTAGTTTAATTTCTATGTATATACTTTTACCTCTTTTACTAAAATACTACCTCTAAGGTAGTATTTTAATTCTAAAACTAGATTAGTTAAACTCGTTTCTTATATAACAACAAATAGTGTTGTATAAGTGTAACAACAAACACTGCAATGGGGAACACGCTGCCTTCTGTAAAACACTTTTTTAAACTACATAACAAAAAGCAGAGCTTCCCAGAACGACATATGTACATTAATGAAGCAAGGAACATATGTACGTTCCATACTAAACTTAAAATTTTTGAAACTATCATGGGTCACAAGACTAAAGTTAATAACGGGATATTTACTAACTCAAGAGTGACTTCAGTTGTTCCGTGATTAATCGTGATCATGGCGCATGAAACTGTGCCGAAATATTGGAGAACTCAAAACTCAAATTATGCTAAGCTTGTTGTTTAAAATAAAAAATTTCATGCTGAACAATTTACACAGCATCATCTAGCCCCAAACTAAGTAGGAAGCGTTTGTGTTATGGGTACCTAGAATGTATATATGTTAAGTGTCTATGTGTATTTTCTTCTCATTAGACCCGTTTGATAATATGTATTGCTTTCGATACAGTTTACTGGAATAGGTAATTGTAAAATATAGTTATTTGCAAAATATCTATTGTGTAGGCCTAAACCACCATAAACCAAATACCTGCATAAACTTAAAAATAAAAAAAGATAAAAAAAAATGGTTTTTGTAAATGGATATTTAAAAGTCAAGTGAAATACATCTTTATGTTATCCTCCATAATTATTTACATAATTATATAGGTATAGTACACGCTTCATTATTGTTTTTATATAGGCGGGGTGAAAAATTTTGATGAAGATACAATATGAGAATTACTTATTATTGTGTTTACAATTCGAGATATCGTTACTTACCCTTAGAAATAATATAGATAACTAGTTTCTGTCCGCGGTTTCGCTCGCGTTGTTTCAATGGAAAAATTTCAATGGTATTTTTATCCCATGACAACTGATATAAGGGATAAAAAGTATTGCTTATGTTTGATCTTCAATCTTCAGCCCGATTCGTTCAGCAGTTTTGGCGTGAACAGGTAACAAAAACCATCCATACCTACATCCAAACTTTCACATTTATAATATTACTGTAACTACTTATTTAAATAATGAGTTTTTATTAATATTCCTGTATCCAGAAATTGACGTTTCGTTATAATGTGAACATGCAAATACGGCTGAATGTAGGCCTAAGGCGCTCTGTTAGAACGTCCATTGGCCGAAGGTAGTAACTTAATTTACACAATATTTTAAGTGGTTCAGTAAATTATAATATGTTACAAGAATAAAATAGGTAATTTCCAATATATAAAAACCTATCAATGTTTATCTTAAGCCTTATTAGTAGTGAAGATAATGCCAGTAGGTATAGATAGTTATGCACAACATCAAAGTGTATATTTGCTATCATAATTTTATAGAAACGGAGCCTGACCACTATTAATATAAGTTTATTGAACTGATGATGGAAATTCCTTATGATCCTGAGCCCATAGGAACACAAAACTAACAGCAACTTGTGTGTGTTTATTTGCATGCGTGACAGCCGTGTAGTTCCATTACAGGTTGACTTATTAGGTTCATGTAAGGTATTTTGTTGTGTTTACTAACCTGCGAGGCGGGCGGGTACGAGTAGCCGAATTGTGCGTACGCTGCCATCGGGACGATCATATGGGCGGCTTCACTCAAATCACTGTCTTTATAAGTCTATGGTAGCACGGACCGGACGTTTAGATTGCTTAATATAATCTATAATCTAATAAGAAATTAATGTAATATATCACAGTTTGTTGTGTGCGCGGCGGTTGTTCGGCGCGCTGCCATTCCCGCGCGTCAGAGGGCCGGAGCGCGCGCGTTTCGCATGCCGGAGCCGGACCCTCGTTCAACGACCGGCCTGTACCTTCTTTACACGTTCGAGGTTCAACACCGACTGGCGCGCGGTCGACGCTCGACGCCCCTCCGCCGAAGGAGACGGCCAATTTTGTCCCTCCCAGGAGGCGTGGCTTGAATTTCTCGTCCAATAGAAAACGCAATTTTCTATCCCTTTCCAAATAACGAACGTGGAATGGAAGTGTTATTGGCTACGAAGTATCCCCTCTACCGGTATAACTCCACCTTTAAGATAACGACCGCCCACGCCATGGTGGGGCTCTGGAAAAAAGCGGCAGAGTCGGCCTGACTTGATCATGTTTATGGCTTTCTGTCGAGACAGTCCGCCAGCCCTGTACCGCAGGCAAACAAATCTTTAGTGGCAAAAAATGGCTCGGCCGAGGACAAGTTGTTTCACCTCGTCAGATTTACGAACAAACAACGCAATGTAGAGTTAAAAATGTTCTATAATCATACATACAGTATGTTTACTTTACTGGCTCTTGACTGTCACAGGACTGAAACATACCAAGAGATTTTTTAAAATAAACTGTTTTGTTTTACGACACAAATTAGTCTCTGTTTGAGTATAGCACAAATAATTAAATTTAGGAGGCCAACATTTTTACATTAAGCCAGTTCCAGGTAGGAAAATTTATCAATTACTTCCTTTCTGAATCTTCCTTTCTTTAATTTTTAGATCGAACGTTAAACAGGTGAACCATCGTCATACCGAGATATCAAAATACATAATTATTTATGGATAAATGACGACCGAGAAGGAAATAAAAGTTATACGTTCGTTATTGTAGGTACAGAGAGCTTAGCTTTTGTCTGAAGGCATACCTAGGTTAGGCAAAACAAAAAAATCCCTTATTTTTAAGCAAAGTTCATTAAAAGCTCAAACCGAATAACCGACAACCTTAGAAGGCTCCTCTTTAGAAGCGCATCGCCCTCTGATTTCACGGTTTCAGGTCGAGCTAGTTCCCTCTCCATCCGATAGGTGGCACTACTGCCTAGAACTCTAACGGCGGCGCTAGTCTAAGACGCTTCGAATCCGTTTTTTTTTAAATAAAGGTGACATCCTTTATTTTTGCAGCTTTTATTCATACACATGACACATTATCAGCCTGTACTATTCCATGTCAAATGCCATAATAGCAACGCTGGGCATGCGGGTTGGGGATTTTTTCAGTTACCTGGTTAATGATGTAGACGAATAATGAATGGGGTTCCAAATTCAAATTTATTATTGCCTTGGGTATAATGAACACTACTGCCAATAATTAAGTTAACAAATAATGAGATTCAATTTGGAACATCAAAATATTTGTGATTTTTTTATACAAAGAAGATCCGCTACTATGATTTTTTCGCAATTCGAACTAACCTCTGTTCAGAAGACGAAATAAAAAATTATTGCCACTAAATTATATAAACAAACTTTTACTATTTACTCGTAGAAAGAGTGAAATTTAGAGTATCCTCGTGCTCAAATCTGTCTTCGTCTTGAGCGTGATTAAAACCCTCTCGTATTCAGGAATACTGAGTTGCGTTCGGGTTTAAATGATGCCCATGTCGTAAGGCACTACTTTGAGCCCTCGGTGCATAATCTCCTATTGTGCGTTGGTAAAATACTTATAATTTTATAAAACTTTTGAATCTGTCCTGTACAACCCAAACCTTTTATATTTAAATAAATAATAGATTCAGGCGTTACTTTGCGGAAATCCATTGCACAATATTAGAATGAAGAAATATTTAGTTTAGACGGAATTGTTACTAAATATTTCTTCATTCTAATATTGGACTTTTATATTTATATTTTATATTATACCTTTTTATATTTTATCTTTTTGTATTTATTATATTTTATATTATACCTTTTATAAGTTTTATATTATTATACATTTTATATTATTACCTTTTATAATATATTACATAACGTAAATATCCCGTTAAAACTGCTTATAGCTTATTTACTGCACTATTTAATTATTTAGCATGGATGATAGTTATTAGCTAAAAGGTTATTATCTAGGATGATGATTCATCTCAGATAGTGGCCTTTTAGCTGACTGAAGACCGATGTGGCGCGGCGGGAGACGATCCGCCTGCGGCGTACAAGGTTGTGAGTTTGACTCCTAGCTTAGGACACATTTTCGTAGCTATTTTCTTTTCTACTAATATTTGTTCCGTGTGTTCTGAGTATTTTCAATGTACTTATTATAAAAAATATCTATCTATGGAGTGTAAGAAGTATATCAGTCATCTAGTCTCCATAACATAAGCTCTGCTTATCTTGGGGCGAGCTAGATGATTCTGTGTGTAGTGTCCAGCATTATTTATTTTATCATCATTTCTGATGTTACATCGATTTATGATGTTACGGTTGCATTTATGATGTTACGGTTACATTTATGATGTTATGGTTGCATTTATGATGTTACGGTTGCACTTATGATGTTACGGTTGCATTTTTTTGTTCTTGGTAAACTAGATTTTATATTGATGTTCAATGTATGTAAGTACTTCAAATCAATTTTTGAAAAATCTTCAAACTGTACTTCAAATATCAAATATCAAAGTGATTTATTTCCTTTAGACCTTACAGGACTCTTGGACACGTCACAAAAGTAAAATTACGTAAGTAAAACAGAGAAATGAAAGTGATCACTTTGATTTTTTGTTCACTTTAATCTTTTTAAGATAAAGTAAAGAAGCGAACAAGAAACCTTTACCTTGTTAGGTTGTTAGTTTTCGAGTTAGAAGAAACTTTTACCTGTACTTACATAAGATATGTATTAAATAACGTTAATAACGCCATTACCAATTATTAAAACTGGACTACCATGGCTTCGCCTTTTACGCGTAAAAAGTTGCTGGACATAGGCTTCCCCCATACGACGCCACAAATAGCGGTCCTGAGCCGCCTCCATCCATCGACTCCCTGCGATCGCTACGATGTCGTCGGTCCATCGAGTGGATGGTCTCCCATGTAGGGGGGGATTTGCCATAATCACCACGCTTGGCAGGCGTAATGGTGATCGCAGTGTTGGTGTTTAAAAATACTGAAGAAGGAGAGAGTACAGAAGGAAGCTGCTGCCCTTCCTCTGGTAGGTTCCCTTAGTCGGCTTTTACGACATCCACGGGTTGAGTTGGAGGGGTCGATATTCGTACGCCGCGGCCCCATGGCTTAAACGGCAAAAAGTACCTACTTTTCTGTTATTTCAGGTATGGACTACAAAATATGCAAAGAAAAACATTTAATCGTTTTGACGTGAAAAAGTAACCAAAATATATAATATTAGCTTTATCTTCAAAGTAATGTATATTACTAAAAACAAAGTAATGAATACTATATATATGTATATAATATAAAGATAATATTCTTAAAGGTAACGTACCTTTAAGAATATTATCTTACTATATACGTACTATACACATACTTAAAGGTGTGTTCGTAGATAATCTACTTAAAAGATTATCTTTATATCAAGTAATGTATCTTTATCTAGCTTTATAACCATTAGTAACGCAAGTTGAATTGTATTTACTTTCCTTCTACGTTTTTACTACAATAACAAAGTCTGGTACGCTATAATGAGTAGTAACCTAAATACTATCGCTATTAACATTTAATCATACCGAGTTTAAGTATAAAAACAGATATAAGTTAAAAACATATCAATCTAAAAGTTTACGATGCATGACCGAAATAATTATGACACTGACGGTGCAGGTTAAAATTAAAACTAGCTTCTACAAACATAAATAAAATTGTAAAAGTTGTATGGCACCTACCAGAAAATATTATTTAATTAGAGCAATTACAATAATACGTACCCCCTAATAATAGCACAAAAAGTAGGTAGTAAATATGTTATCTGATTTAAAAAATATATATTTTATATGTAGTTTTGATATACAAAGATAAATATTCAATAAAACATAATGTCTTTATTATCGAAGAAAGATACTGTCGAATAATAGAAAAAAAAATATAACGAGCATTCACAATTGAGCTAACTGCAGACTATTAAACAATCTACGATAAAACTAAAAACCAACTTGAGTTCGTTTCATTGGAGGTAAAATACTGAAAAAATATAATTTTCTATTCACTACATTTTATTAAAATAAGTAGTTAAGTAGTAAAATAAATAGTTAAGTCTCATTTTTCATCACAAAAAATCATGTCACTAATTGCATATCCATAGCCTGGGTATCAACACATCCGATCAGTCGTCCAAAGACAAACCATAACTTCTCCATCAAAATAAAATCTCTATTTCACCGATTTAAAGTCCCATTTACAACTAGCATAGTATCAGGGCTGGCGCCAAGACATCTGTCATCGTTAATAACAAGCAATTTGAGCCAATTTTGCATTTTTGGAATATAAGAGAGCGCCCAGGCGTCTCACTCCCACGACAGGAAGTAACACAAAAACTCGCACTAAATAAAGTAGTGGTTGACATGTATAGTTTTTGCTCGGCTTACTAATTACGCAGGCGCAGCCGTAGGTGCGTGAGCGTTCTCGTGAGCCCCGACGCGAACGTTAGCCGTAAATGCTAACATTTTAGATATTTATGAACATGTGTACGTAATTAATTTTTACGATGGATCAGATAACGGAATCAGTGGAGCGATACGCTTGTCGCGGCCGCGGCTTCTCGGGTTCAACTCGAGTAAAGGTTAATTAAGGTGGAATTAGCGGTCGAGGAGGTTTTTCCGCGAAGTCTCGGATGCAGTTGAATAATGGAGGAAAGGAGATGGTGGGTCACGGCCCACGGCCCCGGCTCCCGTCCGCACAATGCCTGTTCCGAGGCATACAATTACCGCCAGACAAGAGACTGACGACGACGACGCGACGGCGGCAGGGTGACAATGTGTAAACATCGCTTAACATATTTCCATATGTAACGTTTTTTACATATAGATCTCCCTTTTTATTAAAAAGTATTGATTGGAATCAGCTGAGAAACCAATTATTGTGGTTGCAATCAGAGATGTTACCAATATTTATGTAATAAAAGTTAATTAAAAATACAGTAAAGTATTGTCAAGTAAGAATTTTGGTAATCTCAGAAAAGTGAATTCTGGAACACTCTACTTTGCTGCCACGGCGAAAAATTAGTCGGTTTGCGAATGTTTGGTATTCACAAAAGGTGTTACACGAGCGTTGGCTCTACCGAGATGTGTCTCAACTTTGTTCAACCCCTACAATGAACACGGCACCCCATGTTTAACGTAAAAGGCGGCAGCTTAAAATTATGTGTCCTTAATATTTTCTAGTTGAACACAACAACAAGATATGATTTTAATTTTTCATAAAAGTTAACTTCGTAACTAGTATTCATACGATCGTAAATAAAGATTTTTATAGCGCCCTTTTATCGATGTCGTTATAAAACTTGAACTTTTCCCAGGTTTAATTATGTTGAGAAAAACTTCATAGATATAAAATTGAACATAGAATTCAATCAAATATTGTAAAAGTCTAATGACATGTTCGCTTCGTTTAACAATAAGCATAAGTCAGTCAACTTTATCCATCTAAAACAACAACAATGGTTCAAGTAATTTTACAAAAATTCAAAATCTTTCATTAATTTTTTAGTTACCATACATAATTGTAGCTATGAACACTCTTGATAAAGTCACCTCTCTAACGAAAAAACAAAAGCAAAATTTATTTATTTGTTTAAAAGTCTCGATGCTACAGACAGACTATATATACAAGTTGAACTAATGAGACCCCTTTTACACCAAAGGTTAACAAAGCACTGATCCAGAAGATACTTCTACGAGTAAATTCAATGAGCAAAATATATATTTCCTAAAACCCCGCACAAAAAGCCAACTGCCATTTCTAGCCATTTGTAATTCGCATTAATTAACTCCGCGAATAAATGCCAAAAAGTAATCTTTCCAGTAACAATGGGCGCATAAACCTTTTACGTTTGGCAAAAAAACTCCCTCTCACATAGTAGATACATGTGTCCACGAGGGACGCTCCGTACACCGTGTTTATCCGTTGATTAAACTGAGCCACGGCCGCAATGCGTATGCAAGAGCGGACGGACATATTACCAGGGCTCGAATTCTGATTGTTTAGAGAATTTATTACTCTCGTGCCTTGTACAGTTAATTGAATTCGCCTGTAGAATAGGCACAGGCTGAATTGCCGGCTACGTTTATCGTGTCTTCCCAGTGCGTGGTCCGACGCTGCTGGCGCCGTTTTTGTTCCTAACACGTGTGCTCGATTTTGATGATATTATTTATAACAACTTTTGTTTCCATTTTTTTTGCATTTAGTTTTGTAGTTTTTGGTGATAATAAATATACCGTCGCGGCCCTAATAACTAAGTATTTATTGCATTTCAAATTATCTAATTTAGATTAGGTTAAACTTTATGAATCAAACTGTACTTACGTTTTTTGTTGTGAATTTTTTTTTTTTTTTTTAATTTTTTATTTATACTAAATTATGTATAAAAAAGTGACCTAACGTTCTAGAAATATACGAATCATTATATGATTAGGTACCTATGGATTATTAATGATTACCTGCCCTTGAGTGCCTATAACACTTTTACCTGACACTCGAAAGCTAATCTACCTTTTATTTTTACATACTTATGTCCAGACCTACTTACCTACTTAGGTCTGGATTGACACACACAATCCGTCTACACATTTTATGAAAGTTGATACTGGATCAAGGGGCGCATTATTTCCTCAGTTAACGCTCATTATTTTAAAACAAAACACTGTTTTTAATCATTAGAACTACGTGGTCATTAATCAACGTAGGTACTATGTAACCGTAAGTTTTGACAACAGCGGTATTTTAAACTCTCTTTCGTCAAGATAAGGGTTAAGATAGGCCCTAACGTTAATTTTTATAATTTAACAGTTTAGCAGTCTTTAGAAAAAATCACTGACAAGTACCAAAATAAATATGTTTTCACCGGATGAAGACAACAACGTTAGTACAATATTTTTAAAAGCTTTGAGGAGTCTCTTAATTCTTCAGAATAAATCTCTATCTCTGCCATCATCATCATCGGCCTTATCCGTCTGTAAAGTGTAAGTAAAGACGATCAGGTAATAGTGATACCTATATGTTTTATACATATATAACCTATATATAGTATACAATGTATATAATGCTACATGCTATTTAATAATGCTATGTATATTTTTATCTAAAATGCTATAAGTACCTGTATGTGACGCTAAATTACTTTACTGTTGTAATGTGTAATATAATATTACTTAATATTTCATACATTTGTATTTGCCTGACTCTTTAAATCGAACAAAATAACAAACAAAATTCGTTTCTTTTCTCTTTACAAAAGGTCGTTTTACAGGGATGTTTCCTAGGTAAAAAAATAATACTTAATTCTAATTAGTCCGTCAGTTAGATTATCAAAATATATTGAACTTATATTTTTGCTTTATCAAATCAATCAAAAATGGTAAAGAGATAACGCACATCAAAGTTCGGGAGAGCTCAGCAAGCTCATGACGTCACTTCGTGGTAAAAAGTGTACCAAGGCGTGACGTCACGCGGAACTTCAACGTACCATATCGTCGTCATTTTTGTTAAACTGACAACAAAAAAATACGTGTTTAATATTTTTTGGTAATGTAAATGAAGGACTAAATAGATTTTTTCACGAAACTAGCCTATTGTTATAGCTAGGTGTAGTATGGAATATATAGATACCTACCTGTTTGTGAGAGACTGGTGCCAGTGATAGGTTTTAAAACCTGTATTACTAGACACCAGTACCCCCTCCACTAGGTATTTGAATAAATCATTTGTTCTTTTTTTTTTAAATATCACTGCCCTGCAAACATAAAATATAAGGCAGGAATAAATGCATTTCATTTCATAAAATGGTTAATAGACAGAGCTTGCAAACAAACAAAAACAACGCATCTGCTTCTCACTCGAGCATTCTCAAGGACTTCAGATGTAATCGGCCGACGATTTTAGAAAAAAAAATGGCTTGACAAGTCACTTGGCTATAGCGGAAACGACATAGCCACTTGTGTTGCTTATATCTGTTGTACACGTGTCAAAAATGTTTACAGACCTTTTCGTTACTTTATCGCCTTTTAGAAATGCACTTTTTATAAGAAACACTAACGACCTAAGTATTTTCATGTAGTTTCGTCACGCACACACCGTATCGCAGCTTTTAAACTCTCACTCAGCCATCCGTTACTGTTTTATGTGTAAAAAATTGTTATGACCTGTTTCCTTGCTAATATGAAATACGATACATACAATTCGATATACCCATATCCTACCTAGTTTGACTGGAAGGTAACGCACATTTTAACACTGTATGTATATGATAAACATTGGTCGAAGACTTTACATATTATATCATTTATTATTCATTCATAAGTACACAACACGCGCTATTCATGTTTAAATATAATAAAAACAAGAATATGTCGCTAACACTGAGTTTTCTGTGAAAAAAAGAGATGGCGCACAATAATAATTGTGCTGGATAATTCACACAGAATCACCTAGCATAAAACTACACACAGAGATTATTTATTTATTTCAGAAGCTGCCCCGCCCGCGCGCGGTGTATGTTTAGAATCACAGAAATCTAAAAATATTTTGATTTATGTAGGTATGTGTTTAGTTAAAGATAGAAGAAAGATTAGATACATAGATTTAAGCCATCGTGGACTTCTTGTCATCTAGTAAGGAGGAATATCCCACCATGCATTGTTCTGTTATATTTATATCTCAGAGGGACTAGCAGCGTTTTCGTTGAAAGGTCCCAGACTTGACTTCTTCCATTAATTATCGTTAAATTTCAACAATCAATTTACTCAAAACCTTGTCAAATTATGTACTTAAACCTTCCTCATGAATCACTCTATCTATTGGTTAATTTGCATGAAAATATGTTCTGTAGTTTTTGAGTTTATGGCGGACAAAAAGAAAGACGCTGCGGAGGACTTTGTTTTTTATAGTGATTATTTAAACCTCACAAAATCCATGTCGTATAACGTGTTACAAACGAGGATGGTTCGTTTCAAGATCAAATACTTACGTACGTAAGGAATGTATAATAACATGTATTACCATTAACGTATAAGTTCCTTCGGGATATATGATAGGCAACTTGCTTCAACGCTAAGAGCTTTCAAAGACGAACTCCCCAGAAATGCATTTACATGTCGCAAGATCTTGTGGGAAAATGTGCACGTGGTTACTGATTGTCTGCGTGTACCTGTTCGAATATATTATACAGATCTACATATGTAGGTTAGTATCTATTTATAATCTCCTGGATTATGCACCCATATTAAGGATACATTATATACTATAGGATGTGGGCAATTTTTTTTGTCGCTTACCTATTTCCTGCTTGTACGCTTAGTACGGATGGGAGTTATTGAGTTTTTTGGCCATCGATGATTAGTTGGGTATTATTTTCCAATACCGCTAGCACCAAGTGGTACCCAATACCGTTATTCTACCCCCCCCCCCCCCCACAAGGAACGGAAACAAAAATGCTGAACCGCCGCCCCGAGGCAGACCCCCCTTACGCCGCTTGTGCCTAAATAAGACGACACGAAGGCAACATCAAATCGAATCATCATCATCAGCCCATATACGTCCACTGCTGGACATAGGCCTCCCCCGTACGACGCCACAAATATCGGTCCTGAGCCGCCTCCATCCATCGACTCCCTGCGACCGCTACGATGTCGTCGGTCCATCGAGTGGATGGTCTCCCATGTAGGGGGGGATTTGCCAAAATCACCACGCTTGGCAGGCGGATTGGTGATCGCAGTATTGGTGTTTAAAAATACTCAGAAGGAAGCTGCTGCCCCTCCTCTGGTAGGTTCCCTTAGTCGGCTCGACACCACGGGTTGAGTTGGAGGGGTCGATATTCGTACGCCGTGGCCCCATGGCGCAAATCAAATAATGCTGGACAATTCACACAGCAATATCTAGCTCCAAGCTAAGCAGAGTTTGTGTTATGGGTATATATGATAACTGATATACCTACTTAATATAATACACTACATAGATAGATATATTATACATAGAAAACATCCAGAACACCCTGAACAAATATCTGCAAATTGTACAAATATTTAACCCGAGACGGGAGTCGAACCCTCCTGCGTCGCAGGCGTACCTTCGGCCACCGCACCACAGAGGTCGTCACGCTTTTGTCTGTATCTAAGACTACTGAATCCATACAGCATCATTTCGCCCCAGAGTAATAAGATCTTCTGTTAATAGGTAGACAACTGATGTATCTAGCTACGTATATAATAGATATATATATTTTACTATCCTTAGAAAACACAGATACTGAACAAAAGCCCTTTTAAATTTATAATATTTAAAGCGCTATCTATCGATATGCTCGTGAATTAAGTTGTATGTACATTATATAAGGTGGTTCTTCACGGGTTGGCGCGATATTGAATTTTTTTTGTAGCTTTTAATTTATTCTGCTTTCTTCAAGGAATAAATCTAGCGGAAAAGTAAGTTGGCGCAAATTGTAAACCCATTTTCTATTTACTTACAAACAACGAACTTCGGCTCATTGGTAGTGTTAGAGCATTTTAGAAAATAAGAGATTATGGGCTAAAAAATCTCTCATTATTTTCAAATTACTTTTCCGTTAATTTTGTTCTTCGTAAAACGCAGAATAAAATAAAAATCACAAAATAATTTGAATCTCGCGCCAACCCGTGACGATCACCCATAATATCAATAGACAGTGCTGAGAATCTAGGTCTGATTGCGCACTAGGTGGCGCTTGACATAAATAGATAACAATGTTATTTATAGGGCTAAAGATTAATTATTATATTTTATCGCGTAACTTTTGTTAAATATTCCCCTATGATCGCATCGCGAAAGTTCAAAAAAATTATCACGCTATATGTCTTAGTAGGTAGGTAGATATTTTAATTCCCTTTTTATTATTTTCTTGCTATATAATGTTGATTTGACCTAGATGGCAGCACCTGGTGCGCGAAAAAGAAATTCGAGAATTACAAGAGCAATTCAAATTGCAAGAGAATATTTGATAATATTGTATGACGTAATAAAAATAATAACAAAAATCAGAGGCAACGCTAGCTTCACCTGTACCTGGTATTCACTGCTAATTTAAATAAAAAGATTGTAGGAAACTATTTCCGCGCTACCAGTGAAAAAATCTCGTACTAATAAAATAGTTGAACGGTTGAACGCAGTGCCACAGATTAAGGTAATGTTACTACGCTCGATGGAAAATAGCCTAACTATCTCTTTTACTCGGATCAGAATCTTGGTGTTAGACAGGGATGGCCACAAGTATTGGATATTTAAATTAGCTACCTATCTCGTTTACTTGCAATAAAATTATAGTGTTAAACAGGGATGCCAACAAGTATTTGGTATTTCTAACCAAATCGGTTAGAAATACCAAATATGTGTTGCAGCTACATAACTTTAAGGGTGAACGGTACGCTAGTATGCGTAGATGATATTTAGGTATTGAAGCTTTGGGTAATTATGGCTCATGGTCGATTACGCGCGATGCTCGCTTTGCACAGGTATTCCCTAGCGGTATGCAGACTTTACAATATCGTTAGATATTTTAAAACAATACTAACAGTTACTGAGTTAGTTATTTAATACCGGACTCATCTCTAACGCTTAGTCACGAGTATAATATATATACAATATATATATATATATCTTATACCTTTAAACGAGCAATTCTTGTATATACATATATATAATCCGAATCTCGGAAACGGCTCAAACGATTTTCATGAAATTTTGTATACAGAGGGTTTCGGGGGTGATAAACCGATCTAGCTAGGATCATCATTCTTTTTAAGTATCCTTTTAAACAAGATTTTTTTAAATAGCATACCTGCTTTTATTATTATAAAGTTAAATATTGAAAATTCGTTTAGTCAGAAACAATTATTAAAAACGTTCCCATATTGGAACCATGAAGTGTGACGTAAACAGGCTGTTTCTTTTGTATGAGAAAAGAGCTCTGAGATATGAAACTTTTTTGAAATGACAGAAAATGTTCGGCGAGGCAACCGGATGAAGTCACATTCCACTGCCATGCTTTTTGAAATTGCGTTTCTTTTAGACTAAAAATACTGAAGTGGCAATTCAAAGAACACAAAGCAAAACCAATTTTTTATAGACACTCAATCATATTACTATTTATTCAGTTAATTACAATCATAGTATGGAAACAAAATAGAACTAGTATTTACAATTGAAACAATTGAGCTACCTACCTGCTATATATATTACGAAATACGATAGATTACGAAAAAAGTTATCGAGAGCTCGATAGACTTTTACTTCTATCTCGCTTACACGTACAAAATAATAAAATGTCAAGTGCGAGTCAGACACGCGCACTGAGGGTGCCGTATAATTTTCACCTATATAAGACATTTTTGGCAAATATCATGATTCCAGGTCAACGGGAAGTAGGTTATTCTCATAATTATAGGTTTTGGTGATGGCGAGATTTTTTTTCAATGAATAATCTACAAATTTTTATTTTATTTTCCTTTCAATATGCTACAAAACCTTGCTTCTTGCCGTATTTTTTGATAATAGGTCAACGAGAAGTACCTTAGGTTTGAGGGGTTTTGGTCAATGGCGAGAAAACAAATTATTTTCTTTGTGTTTCAATTACAAAATGGTTTTCGAATGTTTTCCTTTTCTTGTGCTATAAGACCTTATTTTTTGTCAAATGTCATGATCCTAGGTCAACGGGAAGTGCTCTTAGTATAGGTTTTGTGTGATTCCCTTGGAAATTTCAAAGTATTCGGGCAAAAATGACTGTAACTTTTGATTGAGTTAACTTTGAAGTTTGATATCGTAGATAATCACTTTGTTCGCTTCGCTCACTCTGATCAACTATATAGCGCGTTTGTAAGTACCTAGTTATTGTGTGCTATTGCTATATGAATATACAAATTATTGGACTTGCGCATACACTGTTGCTCCATCTCATTTAATTACATTTATTTTATTTAAAAACTTTATTGCCCTAAGGTACAAAGGGTGGTCTTAATGCCGAGGCATTTTTTACCTGCCAACCAGAAACACATGTTTTTACAGAACTAATTTCATAGAATGATCAATCCAATTCGTTGTTTGTAATCGTTCGTATACTAACTTTCAGGATCGTTTCTTCCGTGTTGAGGGAGAGAGAGACGTAGATTTATTTCCAAAAACATATATAAACATCTTATTAACTAGGTAATTATACTTAAATGATAAGCGTGGTGATTATGGCAAAACCCCCCTACATGGGAGACCATCCACTCGATGGACCGACGACATTGTATAGCGGTCGCAGGAAGTCGATGGATGGATGTGGCTTAGGATCGCTATTTGTGGCGTCGTATGTCCAGCCGTGGACGTGTATAGGCTGATATGATGATGATGATGATGATGATATACTTAAATATGAATATATAGTAGGTAAAATGTTAAGAGGTTTAGTTAGTAATTAGGGATAAAATGGGTCCCAGCTTCAGCATGTTGCAGTATTAAAGCATTAGCCCTTTTGGTTGGGTCTGGACTGTAGTTACATGGTAAGCTGCGATATAAATGGGTAACGGTAACAAACTTATAATCCGTCTTCGCATTTATTTTCTTTGACTGAATTAAAGAATGCAATATTTCATAGACACGTCATCTGTCAGCTCGATAAATACACAGCCACGCGGCCACGCAAAAAATAGTACACAGTATCTAATTTTGACTTCGAATTCCGATTCAGCACCTCAAAATATGTCGGAAAAGTATAGTCCGATTCGTCGCACAGCCAACATTTTTTTTTGTTTAGCTGTGATATCGGAGCACTCGTTCTTCCCGATAGAGTCTATGAAATATTGCATTCTTTCATAAAAGAAAATAAATGCGTTAACGGGGTATAGTGAAGTTTTCTGATTTATCTACTGCACATTTTAAAACAATGAACAGTTAGGCACTCCATGCCATTGGATAATAATGTCGTCCAAAAATACGAGCACAAATATAGTTCGTCGTTCTATGAACCGATTGAAAAAGTCATATTTCCCTGTTTTGGGTTCGTATAAGCAATTCGACATGCAAATCGAATATAACCACCGAGGTTGCGAACGGGAAACGATTACATTTACCTACAAAGCAAAGACTATTGAAGGAAATATTAATGGCAAGCGTTACAATATCTTTTCGTGAATTGAAATATGTTTATCTAAATTGTGGTGAGTTCCTTTAAAAGATGACACAATTCGTGTTTCCTTTGCTTAGATACAAGATGCAATGGAAAGTGCCGCTTGGCAAGTTTTGCGGTTCAGTTCAGTAGTTTTAGCGTGAAAGACTAACAAATATCCATATCCATCCAAAAAACTTTGACATTTATAATATTAGTAGGATTTATGTAGAATTGTAAATGTGCTGCTAAGCACGATCTGAAATGAAAAGTGCCTTGTCGGTTTTTATCCAATTGCCTCACCCGGAGAGCGGTTTGAGCTTTTAGTACTTCAGAAACTCTCATTCAACCGTGCGTAAACCTCGAGCCGACCTAAACTCAGTTAGATCGAATTTAATTCGTATTCAATCTAACTTCAGTTAGATCGTATACGAAACTACTCGCATATATTAACAACCTCTACATATGTATAAACTATGTGGCGCAGTCATTAATCTGACATTCAATTGTTATCCACCAACCCAGTTACAAAGATCCTGGGTCTATAGGTACGACATCTATTGTAGGAAGGTTTATTGGCCTTGTATTTGCTTAGTGGGTACTATGGTTACTTTAGTACGCCGGGTGTGGATGAGTAAACAGATTACAAAGCTAATCTAGTTGTGTTTGTCTAGATGACGTCTATGACGACCGATGTAGCATGGCCGGCGAAGGTCCGCCTGCGACGCAAGAGGTTGCGGGTTCGGTTCCCGCCTTGGGACAAATATTTGTAAGATCTGCATATATTTGTTTCGGGTGTTCTGGGTATTTTCTATCATCATCAGCCCCATACACATTCACTGCTGGACATAGGCCTCCCCCGTACGACGCCACAAATAGCGGTCCTGAGCCGCCTCCATCCATCGACTCCCTGCGACCGCTACGATGTCGTCGGTCCATCGAGTGGATGGTCTATGTTGGGGGAGGCCTATGTTGTCTCGCAGCAGGTCGACAATTTCATTTCCTGAGCCTCTCCTTATATAATCGAGTAAACAGAATCCTTAACATATATCCACCCCCACTGCATGAATCCAAAATTAAATGCTCTACTTGGCTTCTTTCACTGACATTGTATGAGGAGACCGAGGAACTCCTCGTTACCTTAAAATAAGATTGTGTTTCTATTCCACTCGGGTCGGGGTAGCGCCTTAATAGATAGCTGTATTATTTATTGATGTCTATCTGATCCGTTAGATTTCTGACGCTGCGCTGCTACGGTTGGGACTCCAAATCAGGTGTGGGAAAACTTAATCATTTATTAAAATCTTGTAGAAGAACTTTCCATGATGGGAAATCTTTGATGAGCATAGCTTCGCTACAGTTGAAAAGGTTCATGTAGTACCTTCTTATTACAATGTACTGCAATATTTTGAAGTATTGAATTAACTACCTACCGACATGATTTAAAATGGTTAGAACGACCATGCAATCTGATGGGTGAGATTTTTTGCTATGGCCAGTACTATTATGAGTAGGTACCTAGAGTAGTTTTATTTTGAATTATATTTTTTTTTACAGTTGAGCTAAGGATTTAGACTCAAGGACGTATAAAGTACAAACCATAGTCTTATTTTTCTTTTAAAATATAAACGATATAATATCTTGCACTTGTGACACTGGCACTGCCTGTGTGACAGTCACAGATATATTTAGTTTCTGTCACTGTGACATACCGCCAATCTTCTATATCTGTGACTTATAATCAGTGACGATGAATACGCCTCAAGTCTAAATATTTAAACGTAAAATTTCTACAAAAATAGCTTACAGGTTCCTACAATAATGAACATCTACCCTAAAAATACTCCAACAAACCGACAAAAGGCAGTAAAAGAAGTCACCTCAACAAACAAGAGCAATGAGAAAGTAGGCATAGCTATGTAGAGCGATATTTCTTAAAACTTCAGGACAGTTGGATATCTGTAGCTATCACCTCCGCGAGGGTAACAACTTGCACTGACTGCTTAATATATTCTGTGTTTAGAATAAAATTATAATACTAAGAAGGGACGCAGTTTCGCCGTATCACAAACTTTAGAAAGCGTTGACTTCAGGTGCACACCTACTATGTTCAATTATAAATTTAGATTAGATGATATACAAACATCTACAACAAATATTTTTGAACAATCTGTGCTTCTTACCGTAAAATGCAAAGAATTTAATTAAAGAAAACGCATTCGTCTTTATAAATCGTTTTAATCTCGATCCCGCGTCTAATTTCATTCGCACATTTTGTGTGCTCCTCGTACGTAGGGTATTCGAGTCTTACTTTGGACCACAAACAGTTTAAACGCGCGAGCCAAAGTGAAAATTCAAAATAAATCGAGCAACACTGTATTGATATTAATTTAATTTTAACAATACAATGATTGCTAAAATGATAACTTAATTATGATATACTAGCTTCCACCCGCGGCTTCGTTGGCGTGGTATCCGGATAAAAAATAGCCTATGTGTTATTCCAGAACCTCAACTATCTACTTTCTCAATTTCATCAAAATCCATTCAGAAGTTTTTTCATGACAGAGTAACAAACATCCATCTAACAAACTTTCGCGCTTTTAATATTAGTAAGGATAATTATATGATAGAGATATATACTCGCATATGATAACTTAATCTTGCACAATGCAGATGCATTGCACATACAAAACAGACGTGAAAAACCGCGAACTACACCCACTGTTCAACATAAATGACATGGTTGTCATAAATACTTTAAATTAACAAAGGTGTTAATAAATAGTTGCACAGATGTTATACCTATAATGAGGTCGCAATTACAATGAATGTCGAATTGTATGAGTGTCGGGTAATCGCTCAACACAACAATGTAAAAGTAGACTAATTAGCACTCCACAGTCGTATGTATAATTTGTCTTAAACAGCATGGTTAAAGAGTTTTTGTTGCCAATTTTATGCAATTTTAGCAAGCGCCATTCATGCAAATGCTTATTTAGCTGGCATGCATAGAAATTAGTAAGTACAAAAGTTGTTTGCTTTTATCCTTGTTTAATAAACGAAACTTCAACAGTATTTTAATAGGTACTCCAGTAATATTTTGTTAATTAGTTAAGTATATTAAAACACCTTAGATTTGTTTACAAAATTTATTGTCACTGTTAACGACCTCTATCTCAAACGCTCTGGGGGAAAACAAAGTAAAAAATCTTGTTCGCCGGCCTACACGTACCTACGCACACTGCCAAGAATATTCATTCACGAAATGCCCGTTCACAAAAGGGATAACCTGTCCCATGTCCTCTGAACTCAGCCTCTTCATCTTGGCTTATCTGCGTTCATTCATTACCATCTAGTTTATAAAAGTCGACGGCCCGAAAACATATCGTGCCTCCACTTTTTGTCACACCACTTAATTATCTGGATTTATATGACGATAAAATCAACCATTCACGCTAGAGAGACACGAGGGTAGACGAAAAAATTTTTTATCATTATAATTTTTTTCTCTCATCCATGCGTAAGCCACCTTTATTGTTTAGATACGTCGTCTCTTATCACAAAAGTGTGATAGATAAGGAAGTAAGCGTGTACGCACTTTACCACAGATTAGGTAATGTTACTACGTTTTACTAAAAATTACGTACTTTCATTGAAGTTTTTTATAAAATTCTAAACTTGACTATCCTTTCGATTAATTGCGACTGAACAACATGCTAAGAAACATTTACGATGGCTGGAAGGAAAACCCACGGAGCTATTGCCGGCACAATAAGCAATGTTCTATTCTGTACCGACCGAAGTCGAGGGCAGAACCAAATAAAATATAACATAAATGGCATTTTATTTTATTGATGTGAATGGCTACATCACTGCAAGAACACTGAGGAAATGCTTAATAGTGTTTTCAAAATTAGTAACGTCTATACGTCACCGCAGGTAAGGTAGGTACACCACAAATGTTGTTTATTGTAAAGCCTATATATAACCTACTTTCCAAACAAGTGTTAGAAAGTAGGTATCTTATGTAGTAAACTAGTGGTTTAATAAGAACTCAGACGTCGCGATACCGATTGTGAGACCACAGTTGTCTCACATAAACTGCGAATCAAAAAGCAACAAAAGCGCGTTCCAGCAAATATCCACTCATGATGGAACTACGAAGTCATAGAACCTCTATCAAATAAGAGCACACGTTATATTGGTTTTCTTCAATAAAAGTTCATAAAATCGCTATTACTATTTTATTTAAATTTAACTTGTTTTTTGAAATAATTTATTATATAGTTTATTTTCTAATATTAATTTTATTTACCTATATGGTAATTATACTTTGGTAAACGATAAAGGACACCGCACATGCTTGGCCAAGGGACTGGGTCCATTGCCAATGTTGTATTCATACTTTTAAAGCTCTATCTGCATAAAACTCAATAGTTGATAGACCGAACAATAAAACAAGGAAATTCAAAATTAAATACCTACTGTCTATGGTAAAACATTACTCATTTAGTGTTTTTTTAAATTACATAATATAAGGTAGTAGGGAAACTGTGAATAAATTTTTTCTATGGGTTTTTGGATTAGCTAGTTTCATACTTAAAAAAGATCTAGACTATGTTATATATAATAGTTTTTCTTTTTGAACATTATATAGCTAAATGGGCTGAAATTAATTCGGAACTATGCTTAGACCATCGTACAAAGATAAATCGCTGAAGCTTTACCTCTTTATAAGAAAAAACCTTAAGTAACTCCAAGGAATTACTTAGCCTCACCAGAATCAAGATTCTGCTGAGGCTATTCAGTGAGGTTTTGCGCTATCCTCGTCGACACTTAAATCCTAGATACTAACTAGTAGGTAACTATTCTAATCGACTGATTTTATAGGTACCTCACCCACCCGTGGGCTATTAGATATAAGTTATGTTTTACGAATGACGAGACAACATAATAAATTGCACATTATACAGCTTGCAATAAATTTACCGTTAAGACAAAGAGAAAAGTGTCTTGTATTTAATATCTTTAAAGGTAATATTCGTCTCGAGAATACGATTTAGCTAAACATATGTAGGTACCAACCAGCATTTACCGAAGTCATCTTAAAATTATTAGGTTAGTTGGAAAAATAATAAGGATAATGTAGTATGTACTGGCACACAGTTCGATTGTTGATGGCCACACTGGCCATTCTCGTCGATTGTACGGAATTATTCATCGAGGTGCATATTTGCAGGTTTGGTGTCCTTTGTTGTGGCATGTCTGATACATTACGGAGGGAGCGGACGCGCGCGATTCGCTCGATTTTAGTTAATTACAGATTGCAAGTAAGGGCCGGTCGGGTGCGGCTGGCGCTGGCTGCCTCCGCATCTCTGCGCTCGCGCCTCCCTGGTGGTCACTACACAAAAGCGGGTCGATGCCTTCGATAACGAAGCGAGTTTTTATCTTCTTATTTCAACGCTTTTAATTAGTTAGGAAAATATTCTCAAATAAAAACTGCCCCGAGCGACCACCAGTTCTCAATTTAAGGATTGTCTTTGACCGCTTCGAGCCTCAGGCGCGCTGTAATCGAAAGGAATACCTCCGTTACTTCGATTGGCTTCTGTATTGTCGATAGCATTAATAACAGTAATTACTTTGAGTATATTATTTTAATGATTTTCTTATAGCTCGTTACGAATCGTCGTCCATAAAATAAAATACAAGAAACGTTAGGAGTTATATATTTCGTTTTATGATCGCAAACCAAATTTATGCTCTTGTTTGACGTTGAGGCATACTTTGAACTATTTTTAATTCCATAAAGAATATTTTTATTAAAGTCTCCTAATTTATATACTTAATAGTAGATTGTTTTACAAGGGACTAAACCATCCCATTATATACGTGGTTGTTATACTCCCGAGCAGCGTAGCGAGGGAGGATGACAAGACCGAGTTATAATGGGTGGTTTTGGCCCGAGTAAAACACTCTACTTTTCACTTCGATTGCGAGAAAATAAAACAATTCAAAATTAGACAATTTTCAGAAATTTTATTAAAAATTTAATGTGCTGAAAGAGCAATTTTGAATGTTTAGTGATATGTTTTTCCCGGGCAATTTTATTTCGGTTCTCTGTGATTGGGATGTGATAATATTTTGAGTTGATTGTTGTGGAGTAAAAGTTGGAGAGACTCGACTCATGCTTGAGTTTCCTGCATTATTAAGATCTGAGTGCGGCTTCAGCTGAGTTGACATATTCATCCAATCCCGCGATGTAGATGCTTGGGGTTCTGTAATGTTTGGTAGAATATTGATTCCTTCCGTAATCCGCTGCGTGACGTGATACTTGTTTTGTATAGAGTCCTCTATATAACCTTCAGCCACTTGATCGGACCTCCATCCACCGTGCCGTTTTAATGTCGTTATATTCGCACCAGAGTCCGCCAACAGAGTCGCGGATATTCTGCGGAAACAATGGCCCGTGTAGAGTTCCGGATTTGGTAAATTTAGATAAGTGGCAATATCTTTAGGCATGTTACCAAATTTATTTTTGCCTATGACTTGCCTTGTGCATTTACCATTTTGATAATTTAGAAAAAATCTTCTCGTTGAAACATTAGTGGGACGTAACTCCTGATAGGCTTTAACTATATTAAGGTATTCTCCACTGATAACAAATTTACGCTCTTTGTTTGTTTTCGTGTTCGGCAGACTCACAGCTTGTAGGTTTGTATCCGTTTCTACGTCTTCTAGCGTTATATTGGCAAGCTCTATTCCTCTGCATGCACCGCTGATTCCATAAATTAAAGCAACCTGTTGAACAAAAAAATAAGTGTGTTAATAATCGTAATAACCTAGGTACATAATTTAGGTATGTAGGTAGGTATCTATTTATTTAGTTTGAGTAGAGTACATAAGTAGGTTACCTTTGTTGCCAAGTATTGTTTATTTGGAGTGTTATTTAAAAATGTTTCAATTTCTTGTGTCGTCAAGACTTTAGATTTTTTTGCCTTGTATCCAGTGGACTATTTCTTCAGTAAAGCCGTTAAATTTACATATTTTTTAATATCGACGTCGTGTTTCGTTTGTAAGGTCATTCTTAACATTGAATATGTGCTCCAAAAAGTCGACGATTTGAATTTTTTCGATAATTCATCAAAATAAGTGAGAAAAACCCCTTCTGTAAAAGAATCCACACGTTTCTCATCTCTCCATTTCATAAAATTTTCGTAACTCTTTAAATATATTCCACGTGATTTTGTCGGCAACAGATTCATAATAATTTCTTTGCCCTTTTCTTCCATTTGCATATTAGCATCTTCACTATCACTTGATGACATTTTTCACGTTCACAATTTGGAAGTAAATGTCAGGAAGTTAAACGCAAAAGTTTGCGATTTGGAATGAAGAAAATTCTAGAGATTTAGCGCCAATACCATCTTTTTTTTAAAATCTCTATATAACCCGCAACGAAACAGTTCGCATTCTACCGTGAAGGGAAGAATCAACGTTCATAAAACATCACCAAGACGGTTCTATTTTCAAAAAAAAAGATTGACGGGGCACTAAGAAGTCGAGTTTTTATGTAAGAGAACGAATGCTTTGTACGGGCTGATGATTTTAGACAAAAATTAAAAAGAAAATATACTTTTTAGGCCGAGGTATTAAACTCGAGTTTTAGGCCCTCTAAGCTACACTAAGATACACTTTTTGAACAAGAGAAGTGAACATTATCCACAATGATTCCATTTCAGTTAGGTATCATTCTTAAATTGCATTATATGCTCAGCAAATTGCAATTTGTGTAGATCTGATTGAATCTAGATCTCTGTTATTCAATTACGCAGAATACTCTACCTATTCATCATCATCATTATCATCATATCAGCCCATACACGTCCACGGCTGGACATAGGCCTCCCCCATACGACGCTACAAATAGCGGTCCTTAGCCACCTCTATCCATCGACTCCCTGCGACCGCTACGATGTCGTCAGTATATGCATAATACATATGTATATAAAATACTCTATCTATTAGGTATGGGTAATCTTATCGGTGTGAAATTGATACCTAATCTGGCTGATGAGCAGTGAATTATGTGATTAATTTAGTCAGCTAACTAAACAAGGTATAGGTATTTATGTACATGAACATATCAACCTGAGCAGGGCTAAAGAAAATAATTGTAGAGTAAAAAAATAGGTAGTACTTGTGTGTTAAGTAGGTAATTGCTATGACACCTTAGCCTAGAGGTAGGTATTACTCGCACATTTGTGTCATCCCAAATTGCCACATGCTCTTTTATAGCTATGATTAGTATTGACATATAATTATAAACAAGGTGGTACAGCAATTAATCGCGATTACCGCAGCCGATTCATTAAAACACGTACACAAATAAAATAAGTTACTATTCAGGTCTGCATGGTATGCAAAAGGTGGCGGGTACGATTCCCTCCTGGACATTTTGTTTGAATAATCTGCAAATATTTGTCTCGGGTTGGCTATATGCTATAAAAATAAGTGATACACGTCCTCACATCAAAACCTCTGCTTACCTTGCGGCTAGATGATGCTATCTGGAAATTTTCAGCATTATTTAACACTAGCTGACCCGTGCCCACTTCGTTGGGTGATAAACATTTTTAGTCGCTAATATACATATATATCAATAATATATATAGCCTATGACACTCGCAAATAAAATGGCTTTCTATTGGTAAAAGAATTTTCAGGATCGGTTTACTGAACCGATCCTGAAAATTCTTTCCAGAGATTACTCCCTACAACCTCAGAAACTTTACCTCTTTATATAGATATAGATTATTTGCCACACATTTCTTACAATACAATCTCAGTTATCCATAAAAAGTTAAATAAACTTCATTTAAATAATAAAAAGGAACGTTTTCATCAAACAAAGATCAATAAACGTAATCATATCAGACCGCATCTAATAACAATGAAACAAGTTTCGAATGCAGATAATAATAGGTAAGTTAATTATAATTACCGAGAGTCAGTTGGATACGTTTTAATAATTAGAATTCATGAATAATGGAATAAGGTCTCAAGAGGTCCACAATCAGACCACAATGAAAACATAAATATGCGTTTGTGTAGAAAATTTCATCAACAAATGTTACTTTCGTTATGTACAATTTAAATTACATTGTTTTAACACTATCTGTCGATTGTGGTTCGTTTTATAAGGGAGCAATGCCGTATACTTAGTAATAACATTGTATTAAATAATAACATATAATTAATACCTGTAGATAGGTATACTCGCTACAAAGATAAAAGACAACGGAGTTTTAAAGGCTGTTTACAATCAACCGTAAGTGGAAATACAAGTGCTAACACAAGTTTTACGATAATTATTGACGATAAAAGTTTCAAGTTTAAGTTGCATTGACGAATGCCTCAAATTTTGAGATTTTATTGACGTTTCAAAAATAGTCGTGCCTTTGATTGAGATTTTAGTTTGAAATTATATTGCATAGACCCTGCATAGGTTGACATGACACTCTACCACAACCTTTATTCTTCTGTGAAAGACCTAGATATAGTAAGTACTGAAGGAAAAAAGGAATTTTAGTTTGCCTATCTACATACATTGATAAGTATATGCTATTTAACGAACAAGAAAAAAAATTTTTTTTTACTTACAACGCAAAAAAGTACATATCAGCTTGCGCTTGTCTCCGTCAGATAACTAACAGACTGAGTCTTTATTGTAGAGGGCTCTTTCTACAAAAGCCCGCTCAGTATCAGGAATACTTTCTACTATTGACTTTGTTGATTTAAACTATTTGAGTGTAAAGACTTGTGAGCGCGCCCGTACTGCAGACGTTCGCTCGTTATCGGCCAGCCGCCGCCGCGATGTTTATCTTGACAGGCACGTATGTGACCACCTCTCGGGCTCTCAACCTTCGTCATCGACACCTTCAAACAATAAATTGACCTTGTTAACCCCCTTTGTGCGAGTATTTAGATTTTTTGTTTCAAATGCAGTGAAGACAGGTGCAGTGTTCACGTGAATTGCGAGGCATTTAAACAGTTTTTTGACCTTAATGTTTTTTTTCCTATTTTGTACGAGATGGAGGAATATTTCTTTGTTGTAATTCAGGATGCCCATTCAAAATTATAAAGATGAAGTGAGTGAGTGTGTGGAGAGTGTGTGGTCAGTGGCAAAATCCCAGCTTCGAGAAACCTCATAATATGCCATGACTAACAGCGGACGGTGTGAGCTGATGTCGATAATGATTATTTATTCCTAGATCCGTTTTAACAAGAAAAATAAAAAAGAGACTGACCCAAATAATGTTTTCAAATGTACAGTCATGAATATAAACCAAAGTCCATGAACATATCCAAATTAACATGGTGAGAATGATAAAGATGAAGGGTGAGTGGCCATACCCCAGCTCAGAGAAAGCCCATGCCATGACCAACAGCGGATAGTATGAGGTGGTGTCGATGATGATAATTTGATCCTAGATTTGTGTCTACAACGTAAATAAATAATAGACTGACCCAAATAATATTTTCAAATGTACAATCTTGAACGAAAGTCCATGAACGCATCAAAATATACAAAACAGCTTAACACTTAAACGTTCCTTAAGTAACAGATCAAAATAAACGATGAAATAATCTTGACTTTTTATGCATACCCAATTTTTTTATTAAATGTTATAGTTGTCCTTGTGTATGAGAATGGTCTTACGGTTACAGAAATCAATGAAAAACATTTTTCTTAAAGTAACTGTAGAAATTATTAAACTAACGTTTTATTCAGCTAATGTATTTTTGTCACCTGTTGATCCTGTACCTACAGTAAACTTATAAATTATTAGTGTTGACTGTTTTTTTACTATTAACTGTGCAATTGAGAGTGACGAATGGGGTACCTACGAGTGCGTGTGTGTGTGAGATGTGTATGTGTTGAGTGACTTATGTTATGAGTGTGTGTGTGTGTAGAGATCAGGAGTTTTTTGTTTTTTATTTACATCTCTCTTCATATTTAAGTTAACTAACTTCAATAGTAATAATAATAAATTCTTCTACGTAGCTGGTTACGAAACTTGGTTACAAAGACGCAACAAAGAAAATACATTTTCAATGCATGAATGAATGAGCAGGCACGTAAAGTTAGATTTCAGTCGAAGTCAAATAGGCTTTCAAGTATTTTTTTTGGTGTTTTTTGTATTGTATTAGCACAGGTAAATGAAACCCTTCCTTTGTTGTGTTCCACGAGCAATTTGTTGTCAGTGAAATTGCGTGTCTCGTAGTAACGCTCGAAACATTCGTAATGAGGCGTATGCATGCATGCCTGCCGACTGCCAGAGCCACAGCGAAGTTGTTTTCCTTCAAAAATAACTTGTAAATACACCTGGGATGAGAGCGCTGAAGAAAAATTTCAAACGGTCGCTCTTTTAATTAGATTATTAACTTACATAGAAAATTACAAACAAATTAGAACTGAGCAGACTGTTGCAAGCAATCTACAGGTAACTCAATTTATCCATATTAATACCAAAACAAGAGTGAAAAGCTTATACCAACGGCTGCTTTTGCTAGACTAGACCTTCGTGATGCACCTTCGACCACATCGGCACTTTCCATCAGTGAGTGATCAAACGAGGGTTTACCGAGTATACAAAAAATCGGAAGCGTCCTCAAGACACAGGCTGCTTTGTCCCGCTATATGGCAACTATGTAGATTACTGCCACGATTATTTCCGTGTAGCAGACTAGTTTCTACCCGCGGCTTCGCACGTGTTGTTTCTACGGAAACGATTAAAGTTTATTTATTACAACTATCTATGGGATAAAATATTCAAAATTGTATGCAAAATTTCACCCAATACATTCAGTAGCTTTAGCAAGCATGAATAGGTAACGAACATCCAAAATTACTAATATTCAAGATCTAAACATCCAAAGTTTAACATTTGTAATGAGTGTTATTTCTGGTGCAATCAGTCAGTATCGCACAAGTCTCGTTTAAGATCACATGACTATTGGCACAGGACAGAACTTAATAGCTGTGGTAATAGTGAAGTTGTATTATAAGTAGAGTAAAGTAAAGGGTACCTTAAAACCCTTTCGTATTGTCGGTGGGCGACTGCGGCATAAATTCCTACTCACAAGTTCAAGCTCTGCTTAACTTGGGGCTAGTTGACGCTGTGTGTATATAGTCCAGCAGTATTTATTCATTTATTAACTTAGATGATTCATACACAAAATTTGAGAACGTGTTGTATTGTATTGTTAATGTTATTCTTATACATATGTTATTGTTAAATTCGATCACAGAACGCCTATTGTTTGGGTCCTTCCCAATATTGCAAAATGCATTCCGCTTTAAAGCAAAAGTTTTTATCATCAATTCCAAAGAAATGTTTAATTTTAAATCTTTTATAGACCATTTTTTATCTAATTTTAATTAGGCAATTAAAGTTAACAAAAAAACACAAAGAGGCCTTTGGCCTAATTTCATCGTTTGTTAAATTACACTGACAATGAGAAAAAAATCCCAACGTTTCTTCTGAATTTGGCCTCCCAAAGAGGTTCCTTCAAAAACCTTAAATTTACCTGCCAAATTGGATGACTACGAATTTTCTTCTAAAATAGAGAAGGACAACTATTCGTTCAGCTTGAACAGTGGATCAACGTGCGCTATGCTCTGAACTTCGTTCAAAGCACTAAACGAATGCCCTCTACTTATCTTATGATCGCGTTCAATTGCGACGGTGAAATTGGACCTTAGACTACGAACACCGAAACACTAACTTGGAGCAGTAAAGCCACCGGCCAATGGTAGAGCTGATTTAGCGCCAATGTGAGCATTTTCTTATGAAAGGATTTCAAAATTTTTGGAATAAATCACTTTGGTGCCCTAATTTTTTAAGGGTTCATATACATAATATACATATATGTAATAACTAGCTCCTGCTCGTGCCTTCGCCCGCGTTTTATCGGGATAAAAATTGCCTATATGTTATTCCAGGTCCCAAACAATACCCATACCAACTTTCAGTCCAATCAGTTCAGTAATTTTTGCGTGAAAGAGTAACAAATATCCATACATCCATACAAACTTTGACATAGGAAAAACAAGCTAAAATACATACGTCATAGGTAGAAAGAGGTTCACGTTAGGTATGTAGACGTTTCGCATACAGTGAGTATACCTACATACATAATATGTCTGATCTAGACGCGATAGTGAGAAAATCTTTAATAAATTCATAACTTAAAATGATTGGTGCGATAGTTCAAACCAGATAACATCCAATTAAAACAATTCCATCAAAACATTTTGTGTCAGGTCATTCCACCTGCCGACGTAATAATTTATTCATAAGGAGCCGTCGTCGGTCCGCTTGGTTCCTTTGTATTTTATAGTCACAATACAAATGTTATGACTAAAAGTTTTGCAATAAATAATTACGTGAACTAGTATTTCAGTTCCTAATATCTAAAACCAATAATTGAATGAAATGCGCGTGCCTTCAGAACCGCACTCACCCTGATGATGTCCCTCATCATTTCATCCCTTAACAAGGGACTTAATCAGGGTGAATGAGGGTCGCGTCGCGCTCGTCCAGCGTCGCGGCGCACACGTTTTTGGTTTGGTTTTCTTCCAACACAAACTAGGTTCGTAGTTAACCCGCTTACATTCATAATGAATTCGTCAAACTACAACAACTTTTATAAAATTTGTCAAACTACGATATTTTGGTTAAAGAAGTAATCGCTAAATCTCTAGTAATTTTTCTACTTTTCTTATATGTACATATTATATATATAGGTACTTCCATGTCATGTTGTGTATGTACCTAGTTGTTTTAGTTTTTATAAGTAATATTTGATATTGTTTTTTTTTCTATTTTTTACTCTTTATGACCTAACATGTAGTTTTCCTACGAAATGGAGATGAGTTATGCTTGGTGTTTCTCTGCGTGACAGAATCCGGGATATGGAAATCCGTAGACGAACCGAAGTCACCTAGCTCTCAGAATTAGTAGGCTGAAGTGGCAGTGGGCAGGTCATATAGCTCGCAGAAGCTGAGGAGTAAAGGTTCTCGAGTGGCGGACCTTATTGTGGCGTCGTATGGGATAGGCCTATGTCCAGCAGTGGACGTGTATAGGCTGATGATGATGATGATATTTATTTCCACACTCCTTTTCGCATTGCATCGCGGTCGCCACTCGAGAACCTTTACTCCCTATTTACTATGGAAATAAATATAGTTTACTATGTAAATAAATATATATTATTAATTTAAAGAAGCGTATTTCGTCCCTGTAGAAGGAAAATTAAATAACTGACAAAACCAAAATGGCGAGAAAAACGCGATTTACTGTTTTTTTACGAAAAATAAGCGATAACTTTTTTTTGGACACAAATTATTTTGTCCGATTTTTGGTATGTTATAGGTTGTTACAGAATCTTTTTCTAGATTAAATGATAATAAAGTAGGATCTTTTGTTTAAGAGAAAAAAAACGTAATTATACATTTTTCCCTCGCCAAATTTTAAAGGTTTAGAAAAAATATTTAGTTAATCATGTTAGTTATTCAGTTTTGTCTCGCCAATTAAGATCACTGGCGCCCAAAAAGCTAACGATAACTGTACTTATTTAATTTTCCTATATCAGTAAAATTATAATCCCATCATTTATTAACTTATTTATATAATTAACATCCTATGCATTAGTAAGGATTTTAATAAAATTAGGATGTTTTTCACACAAAACTAATAAGTAATTATTCTTATTCATTGAGTGATTGAAAATTATAAGAGTTAACCACTAGAAAGCCAAAATGATTTTGTTGGACTTTTTATTTTTATAAAAGGAACTAAAATCGAACAAGACAATTATTTAATGACAGGTAACGCTATGGCACAAATAATCGAAACTGAATCTAAATAGTTAAAAAAAAACCTTTTCTCCAACCTTGTGCATATGCCAAAGTTCAAGAGAATCCTTCGGAATGTTCAGATCAAACTGTAAATCTGCAAAAGGAACATCTACGGATATAGTGTGTACAATTCTTCGCGTCTTAGACGTTTTTGTCACCTGGAAATAACATTTAACCAATTAACTACTGCTACGGGGTAAAACGTTCATTCTAAAAAGCTACTTATACTTTACATTATTGGCCTTAGAAGTGGGAAGAGCTCTTCGCAGTTTATTCATACGCACTGGTAATCATGATATTGGTAGATCACGTTATAGACGTTACAAAGTTCAAGAAAAGTCCCTAGATCTTAAAACTTGACGTGAAAAAGAGTCCACAATAAGTTTACAGGAAAACTGGCATGTTCTCCAAATTTTGCCCTACCCAATTGAAGAATAGCTTTGCTAACTGAGTAAAGAAAAGCTTCCGAGTAAAGAGTTTGAAGAATATAAAAGATCTTTTAAACTCGTAAAATAGCTCCGATCTTAAACAACAGTTGACGGTAACCTGTCAAGATAATTCTCCCAGGACTGAATCGATAGAGCGTTAAGTTTCAATGCATTTTCAACCAATCGAATCAATGCCAAATTATAAGCCTGAATACTTTAAAATGGCACCAAAACATTCCTTCCAATCATACAACTGAGATACAGTAATTGAGTTCTAAAAAAAATTATCTGAATTTCATCGATCACCATCTATACAGAGAGCGCAGGAAGGATAATGATGATTTGACTTCGCAAGGACTGAAACAGCACAGATCAATTTCTCGCCGTTAAATCTTGCTATTCTTATTGAACCAACGGCGGTATATGGTACTAATAAACGAGATTTAAAGCTATGATTTGTAGAAAGATCTTTGATCTTAACTACCGCGAAGTGCTCGCTTCGGCTGTTTTGGAATAAAGCACAGATCTAAACTTAAGTATGGCACTTCCCTGAAATTCCTATAAGTCTTGATACTTTCAACTCTTTTTTTAACCAAACGTGTGTTTTTTTTTTAAATAAAACAGAAAGTAATTTATTCATTGAATTATAATTTTATAAATTCAGAATTTTAGTCCGTGTTTTTAAGCTACTTGATACTGAAAAAACAACCTTATTTTTTCTACTTATCCTGAACAGTTTAACTCTCAGGTTGCCTGGAACAAATCGTTTCTGTTGCAGTTTTTATTTTATTTTAATGTCTATGCTGTACTTTATTTGTTTTATACATTATCACATATTAGTTATAACTTAGATTATATCCTGACCTGATATGCATGTTTCTAACATAAACATTTAATTTTTAGGAATAACATTCAGTAGACAATCAAATAATTTACCGATTCAATTTTATTTGACACATGATAAATTCAATAATTCATTTTATTTCATTATTGCAACTGAAATTTGGTCCTGGTCGAGCATAAATGAGTTCAGGGAAAACTGAATAAACGACGTTATTGACTTTTCTCGTGACAATCTTTCATAGTGACAACATGATGTCACTTATTTATTTTTGGCCGAGTTATTTACTTTTCCTTCGGTACTTTTATCTAAATTCACCTTTATCTATTTTACCATATTTGACGACTTGCGCGATTCATTCACTTATAACTTTTTGTTAAATTTTGATATCGAAACTTTAGTAACACAGAAAAAATGCAGCTTGAATTGGACTTTATGGAAATGCAATAAAGTCAATTTCGCAAAATGTGTTAGTTATTTAATATTCCTTCTACAGGGACGAATTTTAATGTACTTAACTTCCCATGCACATCCATTTGTAAATCTTTTTCACGTTTGTCAAGTCTTACAGAAACCTCTAACCTGATCAATTGGGATTGCTTTAATTCTTACGACTTCGTTCAATAACATGAGATTCATGTAAATCCTCCATCGGAAAGGTGGAGTCGGGTGTGGACATTAACAACCCAGGTTGAATTATTTGTGGTTAACTTTGACGGCCGATGTGGCGCGGCCGGCGAAGGCGACGCAGCAGTTTGGGTGGGCTCGATTCCCGAATTGGGACTAATGTTTGTACGATCTGCAAATATTTCTCTCGAGTGTTCTGGGTATTTTCTATGTATTAATAAAAATATCTATAAATGTTATAATATATTGTATTATGTATGTCAGTCATCTAGTATCCATAACACAAGCTCTGCTTAGCTTGGGGCTAGATGATGCTGTGTGGAGTGTCCAATATTATTTATTTATAATATATTATTTTTAAATAGCAGGACTGAAGTGGGAAGAAAGATACAATACCACCTTTCTTTATTGTACAGTAAATAATACAAAAATACAGAACACAAAAAAAAATACAGGCAATGTACAATGGGTGGATTTATCGCTAAGAGCGATCTCTTCCAGGTAACCTTAGGATGGACAAGAAGTGATCAAAACAGTATAAACAGTGGCGTGCAAAAAGAAAATAATAATATTTAAGTAGGTGGAATATATAGCAATATAAAAATATAACCCCCTCTACATGGGAGAGCATCCTCTCGATGAACCGACTACATCATAGCGGTCGCAGGGAGTCGATGGATGGATGTGGCTCAGGACCGCTATTTGTGGCGTCGTATGGGGAGGCTTATGTTCAGCAGTCGACGTGTATGGGCTGATATGATGACGATGATATTTTTTTTATATTTAATTTTATATATTATATAAGATTTATTTTCTTATATAATATAAAAAATCAAATTTATTCAAAGAAATTCGTAGATAGAAAAAACATAAGTGCACTTGAAAAACAAATATAGCTAAGTATAAATAAAATACATAAATAAAGATGATCCGAAATACTACCTAATAAAATCGCCGGTACATATTTTCGCACCTTGGCCCAACAAAATAAATACACAACGCTCGAAGCATTAAAGAAATTCGATACTCCTTTAACCTCCATTTTTATCAGCTAACCGTAAAATTAGACGGTCAATAACAATGGGAATTCAGTAAAGTTCTAATATTATAAATGTCGAAATTTGTAAAGATGGATGTATGGATGTTTGTTCCTCTTTCGCACAAAAACTACTGAACCGATTGGGCTGAAATGGTATGGGTATAGTTTGAGACCTGGAATAACATATAAGCTATTTTTTATCCCGATAAAACACGGGCGAAAGCGAGGGCAGCAGCTAGTATATGATACATCAATCATCATTGCAAAATTTTCTGCCTAATTCGTTCCGTAATTTTGGCGTGAAAAAGTATTTATTTATATGTATATTTTTCTCACATGTGCATGTATACAGCTTAGATCTTAATGTTAGCTTAGGTCAATAGTATATGCACCCTGTAGGGCACTGCAAAAAATATGTAAGTACAATAACCAAATTCAGTTCAGATTAAAATAGATAGGTATCAAGTAACAAACATACTCGTACATCCATCTATCAATACAACTTATTCGCATATATTTTACAATGTAAAAAAATGCCTTCTGCGTACCTTAGCAGTTGCATCTTGTTCGCGACGACGTGTAATGGTTGTTTGTTCGTTATCGCATGGTATAAGCACAGGTTGGTTACTACTCGCTTGTAAACATCATACCATTTTAGTTAATGATCTTTCATTAATGTTCTGGTCGTTTTGTTATACCTACTACTGCAATGCTATTGTTTCAAAGTGTCTTTATAATTATATTTAATAAAAACTATATTATATCATTCTCTCCACTTAAACTTAAGTTTGAAATCTTCTATCGCGGAGCTATCGCTATGGTTATTCTTGCTCTTTAAAAACAATAGTTGATCATAATATTGCCACATATATACTTTATATATTTTTATCAGCACTATCTCCACTCTTTGGCTTATAAATTTTCCCGCATTCTAAAAATACACTCTCAGATTTATCATTTTTTACTGTTTTGACTGAAATAAAAACCAACAGTTAATATATTATAATTTATAATAGAAAACTTAAAGAAGGTATGGCAATATTGAGACAAGAGATTTCGATTGCGAGATATGCGATATTATCGTTTTTGTAGTTCGTCAAGCGCCTCGAGAATCGGCCACGCATTAATTAAGAGCCTCCGGAAGTACGTCGCGTGCTTCCATCGCCGATAGCCCATTGAATTATTTATACTTTTAATATTGTAATTATTATACACTAGCGTCCGCTGCCTTATTATCATTTACGTTATTATATTAAATGTTATAATAACGCTCACTACGAAAAGGTTATATGTTGATAAGGAGATAACGTCCACTGTCAGCGCTTAATGAGGGTTCTCATTTTTAAAGCGATCGAAGCGTCGCGCACTCGAATGCTAATTCCCTACTCGGCAACTTGTTCTTTATATTATTACAGGACACAAATAAATTCTTATACAATTTGTACTCGTTTGTCGCACAATGACGATCTTGTTTCGATACTGAATGTTATAAATGACCGTGTTGATAGCGACAACAATATCAATATTTTATATTACCTATTATAAAATGTGTAATCGGTGCGCTTTCTTTCTTTTTAAATGTTTTTGATGCAAATATGGTTTAAAATATGTGATTAATAAGTAAGCACTTACCTCTCTTTGTTTACAATATAAACAAAGAGAGGTAGAATTATTAGAGCAAGGAGTCTTTAGCCATAGATAAATACTTCTTGTGCAACTTAAACTTCAATGGGAACAATATTTTTGAATTGTTGAATATTAGACGGAGGTCCGTAGATCATGACCACCATCAAGAATAAAGTGATACATTTCAAAGATTAAAATATATTTTTAAGAAAAAGTAGTTAGGTACTGAAACAATCCGAAGTAAATGGCTCAAAATGTGTTTTTTTTTTTGAGAGCTTGTTTTGTTATTTTACCCGACAGGGACGTTTTAAAACACATACCTAGTACTATCCTACAAGTTTATTTATATAGATATATACTTTAATGCACTTTAGTTTGAGCTTAGAAAAATGCATTATGCAATGCATTACGTTACGCACTAACGAAAAAGACTACACAGATTGAGAGAAGATTTAGAAAAATGAATGAAATAAGTTGCCATGACCGAATTTGTGCACAATGTTAGCTTATTTTCAATTTATGCTGTCAATAGACATAGGTCTCGTACTTTTGTTGTTACACACCTTTTGCTTATACATAGGTTAACAAAGACGTTATAATAGTTTACAAGCTCATTTTTTTTATACCTTTTATTATGATTTCTAAGTGTCGCTACTGTACGATGTATCAAAAAGTCGGGTCAGTAAAGTAAATTTTGCTATATTATAATTACTTAAGAATTTTTATATAGGGTGCCACGGAAAATGTATACTAATCTGAAAAGGGGTGATTCTGGATCCTTTAGAGGATCAACTTGTGAATAACGATTTTTTAAATATCAAACACATTTTATTATTGCAAGAATTATTGTTGTATTTTATTACTCTTTGTGTTTTTACACGCACTTCTGAATTATTTATTTAACATCACAAAATATTACCCAATACGTGCTTATTTCTTTAGCAAAACCAGTGTTTTGTCATGAAATTATTATAACAAAAAGAAATTATGTAAATCTTTTGAAATTCAAAACAATTATAATAATGTAAGTATACACGTAAAATAATACGAACATGAAGAAATAACGTGTCAATATTTACAAACAAAAGGAAAAAATCTAAATATACGTAAAGAAATGTAGAACAAATAACGGTCAACGGCGGCCCCTCGATGTCCAGAATATTTTTTTTATAAAGTAACAATCGTTTATTGATACAAGTTAGGGAACAGAAATAGTTTTGAAAAACCATGTCATCTGCAGAAGTTTAAAACTGTGTCGCAGAATGACAACGCCCTCCTCACAAACCAGTATGATTAGGTAGAGTACCTCATACAAAAACATTGACAGAGAACTATTAAAAATATTGTAATAAGAAATTTATTAAGTTTTTTTTTATTAAGAACCTATTAATAATCGCCCCCTTTTGGCTTAGTGCACCCTTTCCGTGGCACCCAGTATATTCATTCTTACATTTAAAAAGTATGATCACTAATCTTCTGAATTTAGTAATAGTTGTCAATTAAAAAAGTTAATAATTAGATACCTACGTTGCTATGGGAGCCTCTTATTATTAGGCAGGTGTGCTGATCGATGTTAGAATGAGAAATTCAGTCGACCGGGGCCTTATTCCACTAAATTATTCGTTTCAGCATACGAATGGTTTCATCTACTACAGATAGAGGCATGCCAAAAGTTTTGAGGTTAAAACCGATAAAGCTCTCCGTGCAAACAGTACTGCACGCTCGATCTAGTCTAGAGCTTCTTTCATCTATGGACGATTCTGCGACGGTACCATTGTCACAGTAAAGCGATTTGTTAGCAAAATTCAGCCCGCACAAATATAGACTCTATTAGAAATATCAACCAACGATTGATTTCTGTTTTTAGCGACGATGTTTGGTTGATTCCTGTGTTTACGGTAGCTGGAACGGTTGCCGAAACACAGAAAGCGTTTTATGAAAACTTTGTAAGTACATATTACCTATGTATGTTGCAGAGACTGTATGTTACAGAGACTGTATGTTACAGATATATATGTATTTCTCTGTAACATACACCTATTGATAGGTAAGAAGTTGAGTACTTACCATGATGACCTCGCACTATAAAAATTATACAGGATATTATGATTGGTAAAATTAGTGTAGAGACTATACCTTTTCTGGTGGTGGCCTGAAATGGCACTAGGCCGAGTACGTCTGCTGGGTTTGTTCCCAACTCTACAAACTCTTAATTATACAGATTCCTAACTCAACAGATTCCCAAATCAACAGCTACTCAACTCTACAGCTTCGTAATTCTTCATATTCTCAACTTAACAGACTCTTAATCGAAGGGATTCCAGCAAGTTGTGGGCATAGACCATTACAGAGTGGAGCGCACTCAGCCCTAGGAGGTAGCGTGGATGGCCCAAGATGAGATGACGAGACGACCTTGATGCACATTATCCAACATGGACTGTCACAGCGTTAAATCGCAAGGACTGAAAGAGGAAAAGAGAGACCATTGGGACAGTAGACTGAAAATAATAATCCTATCAAATATTATAAATGCGAAAGTGGTTTTGTTTGATTATTTGTTTGTCCTTCCTTCATGCCCTAACTAAGTAACCAAACGACTTGATTTTGGAATGGAGTTAGTTGAAAGGATGGATAGTAATATCAGCTATTTTTTTTTCCTGGTCAAACATCAAATTACCATGGGAGATTTACGCCTTAAGAATATAACGCGGGTGAAACCGGGGGTAAAAGCTTGTAATATATAAATAAAAGTAGTATCTAAAGCTGATCAGAACATAAGAAAGTTCGCGATTCCTCGTTTGAGCAAAAACGCGTTATGAAATTAATTCGAGCTACTCGCACGCAGCAGCTGCCCTTTAGTTAGTATAGAATTTCATTAATATAACCGGTTCTTAAAATAATGCGGGTACAAAAACGGTTAGCAAATGACGTACTGTCGGTACGGACACACGTGTCCAAGGAAGCGCTTCCTATGGCCACCTGAGTGCCACACTTCATGCACTTTCTCACGGCCAGACGTAAAATAGTCCAACGCGTTAAAACACAACAAGGGAAAAACCAGTAATAGCACTTAGCTGTCCCCGATAGAGTGGTTTGTGTATGTTTCAACAGTTAAAAGCTCTTTGAGTGTGTAATGAGCTAGGTACCTATAAAATTAGCAAGAAAAAATACCTCTTGCCTTTTCACGTATTTATTCTATGCACTAAAGAAAATCTACGTACATTATAATTGGTGCATCATTTTAATACCAGGGCACGTGTTCTTTGAAGGATAATCGGACAATTACATTTTATTGATTCGGTTTGACAGTAGTTTTAACAAGTCCGATTTAGTTTTCACATCATCCAAAGTACCTGGAAGTCAAAGATTGATAGATAGATAACTGTTTATTGTACCACACATACACAAAATACATACAGAGGGAAAAGTTGACAACAATGAAGTACAAAGAGCGGCCTTTTCGCTTTGAGCGATCTATTCCAGGCACGGCACACTTGTTACACAGATAAATAATGTTGATGAAGCAGTTTTTAGAAGATAGGGAGTGATTTCGCAAGTCTGATATCCAGGGGAAGAGCATTCCATAGACGGATAGCTTGTACAGTGAAGAATTTTTAGAATAGAATAGAATAGAATCATTTATTCACAGAAAACATGTCAAATATTACAATGCTGTCAATGTATCAGTGGTATCAATGTAATACTACCAGTAGTTTGGACTGGTGTGTGAATATTAATATACCTACCTACTTACATAATAATAATGATTTAGAAATTAAATTACAAATGTCTTGTCTGTTTAAAATTAAAATATTCGTCCACGCTGTAAAAACAATGAGTCAGCAACCATTTATTGAGTCTATTTTTAAACAATGTCATTGGCAAGTCCTTAAATTGTTTTGGTAACTTATTAAATAATTGCCATGCAAAACGAATTTCTGTCAAAAAGTTTGGAATGGTGATTTGGCATATAGATCTTATTTTTATGTCTAGTATGCCTAGATAAAATCTTCTTCTTTAGTTTTGAAATAGTGTGGGTATTGTCTAACAAATATGCAGATTTCTTTAATGTACATACATGGCAAGGGAAGAACTTTAGTTTTTTTTTAAATAGTGGTTTGCAGCTATCAAGAAACCAGGCTCCGCAAACCGTCTTTTGTCACAGATTACTAGTGTAACACCGAAATACAGATAGGTTCGTGGTGCCTAACTATTTTTTTAGATGATTAGAAAAAGTTGAATAATTTACACGAATAAGATACATATAAATAAACCTAACCTCCCATGTAGGGGCAAATCCCCCCCTACATGGGAGACCATCCATTCGATGGACCAAAAACATCGTAGCGGTCGCAGGGAGTCCATGGGTGGAGGCGGGAGGCGGCTCTGGATCGCTATTTGTAGCGTCGTATGGCGTAGGCCTATGTCCAGCCGTGGACGTGAATGAGCTGATATGATGAAATAAACCTTAAATTAACAGAGAAACTGTTAAATCGGTCTCCAGTCCGCATGTACTATGGTGGAGCAGATCATAGCATAGCACAGGTCTTCCTTCCTAAAAAGGGAACCACCATATTACTACTCCACGCCCTAGAAGTTTTTTACTTCAATGAAGAACGGCATTATACTAAGTTAGTTGTCTGCAGGTCCTCAACAACTCAACAGGGGTTCCTCGTGAGTTCAGAAGTTCTGAAGTATTTCCATCTTCATAAAGGGTTTTCCATTTTTAAACTCTCTCGAAACCAACTGCATCTCCTCCTGACTGTTCATAGATTGCGTGTCAGGGCAGTTTTATAGAATGATGATTGTTTGGCTGGGGGCAAGGAGCATGCGCAGCGTATAAAATAAACGGCTATGGAAGTACCAAGGAAGTACTCGATCTCGGTGAATGTCTACGGTTTTGACAATACCGTGACTTTTCTGGAAAGACTTGCTGATTTTTTGTAAATGCGCTTAGTAGATGTATATGTAATATTTATGTGTATGTAATGTATATGTAATACCTTTAGTAGACATTAAATGATCGCATTCTCAATTTTTTTTTACAAATTCAAATTTTCTTAGCAAGATTATAAAAATTTACTGATAGTATACGCGTCCAATGTTAAAAGTCATTTTCCAGAAGCAGCTAGAAGTTTACGGCGACCGCTTTTATTTTTAGTTGATAGGTTTGATTCAGCCACCTCCGACCAGTCTGCGATTCAGATCCGGTATTGAACCTATGGGTCACAGTGACATGATTAATTGAAGATGATCGATCGGTCTGTTATGAGTTCAGGATCATTCGGTAGGTACTGCATTGCTTGCCTTCCATCATTTTGCGAAAAGCGATGCAGATATTTGGAATTTGGAAAATGGCACTGGCACATTAACTCCCTAAGCTCTGAATGAGTTTAGCTTAAACTTGGAATAAATCTAGTTTATGACCTAAAATAACTAGCCTACAAATAGCCTATTATATGTATAAGCAAGACTCAAGGTGGGTACTAATATATCTACAACTAAAACAAGAGACATCGAATAAATTTGTATCCGAGTAGCTACTAACTACAAAGTATCTATTTTTAAAAATCATAATGAACTTTACAACAATCTAAAACTTATGTACACATAACATACGTGGTTTTAACCCACTATTATATTTTTTATAGATATGTACATGGATGTATAGACAAGGTACCCAGATGTGTCTATCGGCAATTCTGAGGGTGAAAAAGATTACGAGAGAACTATACAAAGGATGACGTACCTAAATAAAACAAATTGCAATTTTTTTAAGCCAGTCCAGTATCGATTGACCGACCTGGAGGGGCACGGCCCACCATCGCTACGTAGAGCTCCATGTTGGTTGCTTCGTTGACAATGAAAGTCTTAAAGACCACCCCACCCCACACGATGGGATACAAAACAATTTTATGGATGGACCAGCACGGCGATACTATAAAGCCTGATACACGGACAGCTAACAGTCAGGATCGATTGCTTCAAACTGCGACTGCAGTTTCTATTGCCATCAAGCTGTTGCTACTTGCTAGACCATACACTGACATGTCGAGCTATCGACTGTTCTCGCGCAGATATCCTACCTCTGCCCTCGCTCTGTTTCGGAGCTCTGCGTCGCGCGCGCCTTATCAAAATTGTGACTGACCTGCAGCAGTTATCGATGGCAGCTTCAATTACCTATAACTGGGCGAGCTGTCCGTGTATTTTGATCACTATCAAAATGCTCAAACTGCCCGTATGTCTAGGTTCTAAGGGTGCATTTAAAATATCTGCATTGACAGGACAACCAATGTGAGGAAACCTTTATGTTGGTCGGCAGAAAGCAAGATAGGTTCTGGAGTGTGTCAAAACAAACGCATTGGTACCTTCCAGGGTACTTCTTCTAGACGATAGATAAATAAACAGCATTCAAGACTAATAAATTTATAAAAAGGGGATGTAACCGAAATGTTTAGGGTCCTCAACTGAAAATAACTAATAGACAGTGGTCAATGAGACCCCCTTAATATTTTTGTCCTATAGAGGACTTGCCATGTTTTTCAGTTAGGGGTAGACCCTCGCTAGCTTAGCAATTATAGTCCAGTAATTTTAGCCAAAAATAGGGACAACCTGGCAATTCTAAGTAAACTAGCTGAAAACTCGTATACTTCTTCATTTTGGCGTTATAAACATCTAAAAGTTGAATAACATATCGTGTTAGCTACGAAAGTTATTTAAAGTCAAATGTCACAAAAACGGTTTTTCGCTGTTATATAGGTTTCTATAGTTACAATAATGTTGAGCTATTGTAAACTTTATTCACAACATTTTTTTCATGGGATCATCTGTTTTTGATATAGAAGACGGAGAGTGCGCTGCGCTCAGCCTTACCTAGCCTTTTTTTAACTACAACAGTATGGGGACACCCTTTAGCACTTTCATGGCTCACGGGGCACATGTCCTCCTCGAGCCTCGTGAGGCTGTGAACGTCTCTAGGCTATTCCGCCTCTAGGCTGGGCCTCTAAGTTGGCAGGGAATGCGATAACCAGAGGAAATACAGATAGGTACAGTTTCTTTTAAACATCACCATTTTTTGATACAATATATATATATATATATATATATATATAGCATTTTTTTTATCTTACGTAGCGCCTTATAACACTCATGTGGGTCAATTTTATTTTATAACCTTTAATTCTTTTCCTATGAAGATTAAATATTATTATATATGAAACGCGGCGCGCTGCGCGGTCTCCGTCCTCTTTCTCAAAAACGATTGACCGTTGAGCACGTTGGGAACAACATTTTTGGTTTTCCTTTTTTGCACTTTTACGCTCTACCGTTTTATAATACATCTATGTCATTTCAGCTATAGAAATCTAGATAATAGCTAAAAAGTATTTTGTGACGTAAATATACCTTACAAATAATACCTTATGAATAACTTACAAAACAGGGACACGATATTTTATTTGACATTTGAGACGTTTATAAAAAAAATGAAGGCGTATACGAGTTTCCAGCTGGTTAGTTTGGAATTGCGAGGTGAAAACCTGGACGATTATTGTACTTTGCAAATTCATCATCATCATGCGGTCATAAAAACGTTAAAATAACAAATCTCTGAAGAATGAACACGTATAGTAACGAAATTAAGTAGTCTTACATTATTATGAAGACATAAATAGCATATAGATCTTTACTAGTTATAGGTATATAGGGTGTTTGCTACGTGGACATCCAATTCTTTTTCGTGCTGTATTCTGCAATGTGTGCACATAGGGGAGATGTTGGAAACGTTGGTCACAAAGCGGTTATTAAAATAAAATGAAAAATTATAAAATAATCATTAATTTTACCATACCAATCTTTACTTATTAACTATGAATTCAGATCGAATTTATTCACTTAATAAAATTGGAATCAATAAAAGAAACTGGTTTGACCAATATTGTCAATATTGTTTGGCTGGCAATGGCGGCCAGTTATACTACGTAGGTACATAATTGCAGGACGAGTTCCACCTAAGTGCAATCTACACAATATCCGTGTCCATAAAGCTCCAAAATCTTTTTCAGATGCTTCATACATAGTTTAGCTAGCTTTATTGTCTTTCCAAAACAAACTTTCGGCATCTTCAAATAAAGCTGGCCAAGTGCGAGAGGACTCCCACAGGACGGATTTCGAAACACTTATACAATCGATTTTTTGATGAATTAAAAAAAAATTGTGAAAATCCAACATGATCCATCCAAACACTAACCGCACTTATCACGGAAGTTAAGCAACGTTGTAATCAACTCAACGTGGTATAGTCGTTGCCCCTTAATTATTCATTTTATTTTATTCTCATTTGTTGTTTTATTATTAGTGACAACAGACACAACCTTGTTAAAGTTTAGACGTGTGAAACCTATTCCTATTAAGGTTCAACACATACAACCCTGAAAAACGTAGAGCAAATATAGAAAAAAAACACTTTTTTTGTATGGGAACCCTTTTTAGTTTTAATTTTGGTATTATTTAATCCTTATTATAGCAGCAAAAGAAATAAACTATGTGAACATTTCAACTACTTACGGTTTATCAGATACAGCCCGCTGATAGATAGACAGACAGATGTATAGACAGCAAAAGCTTAGTAATAGGGTCCCGTTTATCACCCTTTGGGTAAGGAACCATAAAAAAATAAAAAAACTTGAAACTGCATCGAAGTAGCTGTTTCAGGAAAAGAGGGTCACCTATCTGTTTAGCCTGACTGCGAGTGCCTACATTAGCGAAATGTTGAGCGAAACTCAAGATGCTATTGAACATTATATAGCTTTGACTTCGTGCCCTCGCGTTAACATTTTGTTTTATCAAATAACCGCCGCCATTGCCAACTGACTGCGATTACCTACATCTCCCCTATCATTCGTAGGTCAATGTAAACTATTAATAAAATAAATAAGGTTAATTTAAGTACTATTAAAACATGAAGACCTATGTCGTCAACTCGTCAAGATATATTTAATATAATATTGCAATACAGTATTGCAACACGGTATTAAATATATCTTGAGCGCATCGTGATATCGTCCTCGACCGAAGAAAATAATCAAGAACATAATATAATTGTGGTCCACGGCAACTAGGTATCCATTTACATACATATTCGGTCTAGCCGGGGACGTTCATTTACCATTGTACCTAACCAACAAAAATGGCCTCTGTAAATTGACCCAAGGTATGATGGTGAACCTGTTATTTTCAAAGCTTGAAATGACATGTTACGTTAGATAATTATGTGTAGTGGAGTTTGTGGGGTCGGCTTATCTAATGTTTAATCTACCTAGCTACACTTAGTTGACATACGTTTTCATGATTGTTTTGGATTGTGATTTTAAAAAAAGGTGTTGGTTGCGTTCTTTATATTCTTGCTAGGTCACCTCTTTTAATATCAAATATCAAATATCAAAGTGCTTTATTTCCTTTAGACCTTACAGGACCCTTGGACACGTCACAAAATTAAAATAACATAAGTAAAACAGAGAAATAAAGTGATCACTTTGATTTTTTGTTCACTTCAATCTTTTTAAGGTAAAGTAAAGAAGCGAACAAGAAACCTTTACCTTGTTAGGTTGTTAGTTTTCGAGTTGGAGCAAAAGTCGTCCCATGCTTTTTTATCCTCTAGATAATCTGATATTTTGTAATAAGCCTTTTTTTAGCTTTTTTAATAAAGCCCAAACCATCATTATTAGAGCTAGGTAAATAAAAACTTACGAACCTGCCTAATAACGAAGTAAAGGGTAAGTTTACATTGTCAAGACGTCAAGACGATCATTCATAAGTTAATTATTCTACCAAATTATGTTGTTTTTTATACAGTAGACTAACTAGCAGGCTTTTATGGAAATGCACTCCATTTCCAACATTATCTCTGGCATTCATCACCACACCAATAAGGAATCCAATTCCTCATTTGCGGGATACGCGGGATTTACGGGACTGAAAAATGGACATCGAAGAAAAATTTTACGTGGATGTCTTTCTGACCACATTAATGATCATCCCGGTGGTTGCCATTGCCATCCAATTAACAATCCATTAAAGCACTTTCTTTCGGTTTTTTCTTATGAACCTATATGATTTTTACTCCATAAAGGCAATTATGCCTTTATGGAGTAAAAATGCGAGGAAAAGGAGGATGCGCAGATAATATAGTCATTAGACTATATTATCTGCGCATCCTCCTACTATAATATTATAAATGTGAAAGTTTGTATGGATGGATGTATGGATATTTGTTACTCTTTCACACAAAAACCACTGAACCGATTAGGCTGAAATTTGGTATGGATATAGTTTGGGACCTGGAATAACATACACACAATTTTTTATCCCGATAAAACGCGGGCGAAGGCGCCGGCAGCAGCTAGTACTTAATACAAATTGACCGATATAATGATGGAGTCTATTATAAAGTGTTCCTTTTCTTTATTTTATTGTATATTTCAACAGCACACTCTCTTATAAAATAAACCCGGACTAAACCCAAATAAACTTACAGTAATTTTAGCTTAATGGAACTGTAATTTGATTTTCATATTTGAGTTTCTATGGGCGTTTAGCTGAAAGTGATCAATGTATAGTTATGCTACTACTGTGGTCCTACACTTGCCTACGCATTTGAATCCCAAAAATCCTACGGATGCGCGGAATTCATGACCACGATCCCGCAGACTTGTGGGATTTAGATATTCATGCGGAATTGGTTTCTCTAATGACCACTATCAGAAGATTACTACTGGTAATATTACTTACTAGCTGCCGCCCGCGTCTCTCACGCGCTTTTCATGTGCATTTACCCTGTGACCCGTCGCCGGGATACCAACTACCTCCCTGCCAAATTTCATTAGGATCCGTTCAGCCGTTGAGGCGTGAAAAGGTAACAGACATACAGATAGATAGACGACAGAGGTACTTTCAAATTGATTATATAAAGTAGGATATAACTAGTAGCATTAGATAGATAGAAAACTCTTTATTGTACCACACAAACACAAAATACATACAGAAGGAAATGTTGACAGCAATGAAGTACAAAGGGCGGCCTTATCGCTTTGAGCGATCTCTTCCAGGCAACCTTGGGATGGACTGGACATAAAAGAACAATAAAGACGGTGGCATTAAGAGTTACTTATAAGAAATAAAACAATAATAGTTACACCTACACTACGTACTATAATACCTACTTATCATAAACTTACATAAATATAAAAATAAGGTTATTCTAATTGTTACACGGATAATAAATAATGTTGATGAAGCAGTTTTTTAAAGATAGGGAGAGATTTTGCACGTCTGATATCCAGGGGAAGAGCATTCCCTAGACGGATAGCTTGTACAGTGAAGGATTTTTCATAGAAAGTAGTAGAGTGAACTTCTAAGACGAGGGTTTCAGAGGAACGCAAATATAGAGAGTGAGAGTCGGAGACGAATTTAAAGCGCTCCTTGAGATAAGATGGGCTGGGAGGATAGCATTACTGGTAGTATTAGTAGTATTATTGGCTATAATATGAGTCTAATGACTTGGTTTTTAGTAGTTGACGTAGGAATACCATTTTAATGATACAACTCATTCTTACGCAACTTAACATGACTACGAACTTTGGTAGACGTCAAGCTGTGATAAGAGGCTCGGTGGGGGCGAATTGCACCAGTTGCCATTGCCACCCTTGGATCTGCGCCTAGATCCTGCTACTACTCTAGATAGACCACAATCACGACATGATCTTAGTAAATAGTGGGTTTATTAAACAGCCAAAGTAATATCAACCTGCCAATGTCAACCAATACAGGTAGAATACGTAAAAAAACATTACAGTTGTGGTATTAGTATTCTGGGTGGTAATTGCTCATAATAGCGTAAATCCAATGTTTTAAAGTTCTTGTGAATGTGCTTCTATTTAACGACGTGCAATTTAAATAGTATCCCCCTTTTTAAACTATATAGACACAACAGAAATAAAATGAAATTATAAAATTGGTTGGACATTATGTCTGTACGGCACTACTGTGCGTGGCCCGTTAGCATATAAAAGCAGGCTATGTTGTGCTGCTTCTACCTATGTTTGTAGATCGCTAGAGCTAGGATAGTGGAGAGAATGTTGCGGTTAGGCCGCTCTTTCTTGGGCAATTAAGCTTTGCCGGTGCGAACGTTACTATCGCCGTGCGCCGCCTGCTGGCCACATTGATGTGGATACACTTTAATATTGTACGTAAACTGTTCATCTAGAGATGTATGACTTGTGTAATTGTGTATGTATGATGTTACACGATCTATAACGGTTTTTTTTTATACGATGACAGAGAAAACTGTACAGAAGAGACGTTTGCCTTACAATGAGATAATACAGACTCTTTTTGCAAACGAGGATTTATAAATCTGTATCACGTGTCAGAGTGGTTTGTTCCGCCCAGACAACCAAACTAGACAATTGGTTGTCTACGTGGAAATAATTCTTCACGGAGACAACCAGTTACCTCGACGGAATTTTTCAAGCTAATGAATCCCATGGGGACCTTTATCAGTTAGTCCTCATAATTTTGATACCTGGTTCTGAGATTAATAATCCTACTAGGTTCAACTTGTGTTCCTTCATCCCAAAATTGTAACATGATGCCGCTAAGGTTAGCTGTCGAAGAGAACGTGCAGTGATCAAAGAGCTAATGAACATTTCGGCTGTCACCTTACTCAGTCTACCTTGTTAGAGTGAAACTCAACATTCAATACACATAGGAGTCGAAATTTACGTAATTACTTGTTTAAAATTAGTAAATACAGTTTTGAGTTGTATATTATTAGCACATTACCTAATCTGTGATATTAGTAACTATAGAATCAAGGCCATCGCAAAGTTTTGCTCGTAGGTAAGTTCTGGTGAAAATGAGAACTATGATAAACATATTTTCTGAGTAAGGAATAGGTAAAGTCGTTTGTGTCGTGTATTTCTGTCGACCTGTTTTTACCGGCTGATACTTTTAGGAAAGCTTTTTGTTATGTTTCTACTTATGGTAGAAAATGATGGTGGTGGTTTATTTGTATCATAGACGAACTATTTATTAAGGTTTTAAATAGACCAAATAGCTCTACTAGCAAGGGTATCCGTACTTTGAAATTAGCTGAAAGGAAATAGGGTAAGGAAACTTACATCTTGCTGGGTAAAAAAATCATCTTGGGCGTCCTCGCTTGCACACCCCATATCTTGAAGAAGAGGCGTAACATGGCGCTCCCAGTCATCCATATTATCTTCTAATTAAACTACTTGAAACCCTAATATCACAGCCCACTAACTGAACCGACCAGTCATTTCAACATCATTCACAGATATTCCGCACTCCGACAAAATCGCAAGACCGAACTCCTCATTTCGCGCCAAAAACTTCTTTTACTTTTCCGATTGCTACTGTAAGTGGCGGGAAATGGACGAGATCGTACGCGACACTCGGCTGTCACAAGACAGAGCGAAAGAGAAAAAAAACAGCTGTTTTGGCCGCGGGCGTATCACGTGCCCGCTGTTACCGGCGCGCATTCAAAAAACGCACTAGAAGAAAAGTCAGTGACAGCAGCGAGTGCGAAGTCAGTGTGGCAAGGCGCGGGTTCCCGGCCGCCCGTCGACGCGACCGGAACAGGAGTGCGTGCCAGCCCGCGAGCTCGTACGCCCTCTGCGTCGCGCCGCCTCGCAGCCCTCTCCCTCCCGCCGCATGACCCTCTATCGCACTGTCCCCCTTCCTCGGAGCAGCGTCGTACGCCTCCCATGGGCGGCTGCGTTTTCCCGCGTCGCCCGTCCGTGGCCGCAACATGGCCGTATCTCTTCAGACCTCCACTTACCACCTCGTATTCTCACCAACAACGTCGAAGCAACACGCCTTATCAAGTTATCTTATATTTCGGACACTTACAAAAAAATATAATACTTTTGAGTTACTTAGTACCGGGGCCTGAACTTTCAGCTAAGCTCTAATTGAGCTTTCAGAACTTTCACGCGGGACGCAGCTTGATCTTTGATGAAAATAAATAAATGATCTTCTTATAGAAGAAAATTCACGGAAATTACTTATAATTGGGCGTGTAATGATTTTCAGCAAAATCTTCGGAAAATCTTTTACATTGTGTAGGGTTGATTAGTAATGCTGTCCTCCTTATGAAACTTTCATAAGGAGGATTGAATATCCCAGCTGTGGGTCATTCGTTATTATCATTTTCGAAGTGCACTGAAGAGAGAGGTCGTGCAGAACCATACCGTAATTTTGTAGAGTTTGCATGTTATCTGCTTGAAAGTGATCAACGAAGAAAATTAGCATAATTTTCACTAAATCAGAGCGCACTCTCTTCTTTGCAAGCACAAATTTTTAAGTAAATTTTCTTTATATGCAACGTTAAAAAGTGAAGAGAAACTCAATAACATCTTAGTTCTTATTTGATAAATAATAACTATGTTTATTGCTGAATAAATTTATTATAAAATTTGATTTGACTAAGTGCTTAGAAAGAAATAAAGTTATTGATTCTGACTAACTACTTGCTTCATTCGGTTGGAGAACTGTAAAAGTGACAATCAGATGGATGGACGTCTAATTCCACTAAATTAATTGCTCCACCATAACAATGGTATCGTCTCAAAGACTTACACATTTTGGTAATTTACCTTCTTCTTCTTCTTTTAGCTTTGGCTCTGCATCTGGATTGATGCAATTCTGCCAGTGTCAGTTAGGTATGAATTGCGCATTTAGGAACAATAGATAAAAATTTAAGGAGGTTGAGTTTGGATTTTTCAGAAAATAAATAATTTATATAATCTCAATCAAGTTCGTATAGGTACAAAAACAAACAGAAACAACCAAACTAAAAGTTAAATAAAAAGCGTTAACAGAAGTGAGCAATATCCTTACCCACAGATGGAGGGGATGCATGTCAAAAGTGTCATGGTTGAAACCATTCTATCAATCTTTCCGTGCAAATAGCACCGCATGCACTATCTAGAGTTTCCTTGATCTATGGTCAATTCTGCGACGATACCATTGTCATAGTTAACGATTGATAAGCAAAAATCGGCCCCTGATGCAACGACGACCAACAATCATCTTCTTCACAAGTCACACCAATCAATGCTGAGTGGGTACGCGGTACATACAAATCCGGCACGATGGCGCGCGTAATCAAGCGAAATTTTTCACTGTATTTCTAGGTAACCAATACCGCGCAGAGGTCTGGATACCCTTTATTTGCCCTCATTCTTTCCTTTTGTTTTACAATAATGATAAAACATATTTAAATGTGAAGTAGGTAAGAAATTAATAAAATCGTCTCATGGATACTATCGGTAGAGCGGTCATCGTTGCGATGGATTCTGTTCTGATGATCGCGTGGTTGTGGAATTCCTTCTACGTATTTTCTTCTATAAATATTCATTTTATTACCCAATTGCGCAAGAAAGAAGATTATGTTATTTTTATTTATCTTATTCTGTTGGAGGAGTTGTGTAAGCAGACGATCAGTCATGGTGGAATGTATTAGAGAGGTGATGATGAGCAACTATGTAGGTCGAGAGGATCTCGGAAGTTAGGGACCTCCAGCTCTCAAATTTACCTTGGAATTTTAAGGGGCTCTAACTTTTCAATTCTTCCGTCTAAAGCCTGAGTTAAACACTCTACTTTTAACATCGACTGCGAGAAGATAAAACAATCAAAACTCATAAAATACAATACAAATACTCCTTTTGCATACTAATATAATGAAAAACGGAACAGGAAAACACAAGAACAGAAATTGCACAATGGGTTGCCTTATCGCTAAGAGTGATGTCTTCCAGGCAACCTTTGGATGGACACCTTGTCAATGGATCACCATGTCAATGCTGTAATATACACGGTGGCGTATAGGTAATACTCGTAATCGCTGTATTTTCTTTATAGTCTAATATACTAGCTGCTGCCCGCGCCTTCACGCGTTTTATCGGGATAAAGATAGCCTATATGTTATTCCAGGTACCAAACTATACCCATACCAAATTTCAGCCTAATCGGTTCAGTAGTTTTTGCGTGAAAGAGTAACAAATGTCCATACATCCATCCATACAAACTTTGACATTTATAATATTAGTAGGACATGTAACAGTGTACTAAGCCGAAAGGCACCCCCTTTCGGCTTCTCTTTTGTATTTTGGACCCCGAGGGGATAAACCTGTGAACTTGTGAATATTTTTTTAATTTCGCATCTTTTTTGTTCCTATTCGTATTCTTTTAGACGCACTATTTAACATGATAAAATATGTATTTCATAAATGTTTATTATGAGTTTTTTTACAGCAAAAGTAATGTTTTGTCATGAAATTATTACAAAGAAAATAGTGGAAATCGTTGAAATTTCGAAAAAATCATAATAATCTAAGAATACACACAAAAAACACGAATAGTCGAAATTCAAAAAATCGTAGAACAAAAGTTGATCCTCTCGGGTTCCAGAATCATTCCCTATCGGCAAACACTTGTGAATGTTGCTTAAAATATAATTGTATAAAGAATATAACGTCCAGATTTAAATCGCATTTTATGAACGAACTATTTGTAAGTTATGTAAACTTGATCATAAAGAACTGTTTTTGTAATACATTCGTTTCGTGGCACCCGGTATATAACTGCAAACTATGATGCACCAGGATCAACAATTTTCACTGCTACCACCTGCAGCTACGGCCCTGCTACGCTTCGTAGCAAGCTATAGTACTGCTACGCTTCGAAGTAAGCTACACGGCTCTGCTACACAGCTACGATCCTGCTACGCTTCGTAGCAAGCTATAGTACTTCTACGCTTCGAAGTAAGCTACACGGCTCTGCTACGCAGCTATGGTACTACTACGCTTCGTAGCAAGCTATAGTACTGCTACGCTTCGAAGTAAGCTACACGGCTCTGCTACGCAGCTACGGTCCTGCTACGCTTCGTAACAAGCTATAGTACTGCTACGCTTCGAAGTAAGCTATACGGCTCTGTTACGCAGCTACGGTCCTGCTACGCTTCGTAACAAGCTATAGTACTACTATGCTTCGAAGTAAGCTACACGGCTCTGCTACGCAGCTACGATCCTGCTACGCTTCGTAGCAAGCTATAGTACTTCTACGCTTCGAAGTAAGCTACACGGCTCTGCTACGCAGCTATGGTACTGCTACGCTTCGTAGCAAGCTACAGTGTTGCTACGCTTCCAAGCAAGCTACACGGCCCTGCTATGCGTAGCAAGCACATGTAGCACGCTACGGTGCTGCTACGCTTCGTAGCAAACTAAAGCGAAGAGATTTGTTCGTGAGTGGGTAGGTATAAAATATAGAAAAAAAAATTATAGCACAGTATATTTTTATTATTTCGGAATTTACAAAACTATTGTCACTATCTCTAACATATACCCATGAGCATTCCGGATTCTGGCACCTAGACAGAATCCGTACCTACCTCATACCCACTTTACCTACTAACGCAACCGTCTCACTCACAACAATGAAGAACTTTAAATTTAGTAGTTGTAGTCGGTATACCTACATACATACCCTACTAGTTGCGGACTTTCCTCGTCTAACAAGAATTAGACATTTAACTTTTAATTGGCCGCTTGTACGGTCTTCAGCAACTTTGCTTACCGTAAGTGTTTAACTATGTTATACGAACCTACTCATTTTGAGCTTTAATAACGGCCGGAATAATTAATTATTTCTATTTGGGTATGTGAAGAGTTACGATGAAAGACTGAAATTCGGAACTATCGTATTATCTTACAAAGAATTAATCTTAGTTGCAACTGTTGGAAGTGGAATGTTATTGGTAAGAATTGAAATGTTATGTTGTTTTAGGAAAATAGTTATGAACGAAGCGCGGTAGTAGGCAGGTATCCGACTGAGACGTAAGAGGTTGCGAGTTCGATCCCTTTCAAGATTCAGATTCAAGATTCAATTAATTTATTCCGTTTTGATACATGTTATTGTACGTACACTAGGAAAAATCATAGAAGTAGGTAAGCTTTGTTAAGCAATAAATAAAATTGTTGTTGATGACCGATGTGGCACGGCAGGCAAAGGTCCGCCTGCGACGCAGTAGGTTGCGGGTTCGATTCTCACCTTAGGACAAATATTTGTACTATCTGCAAATATTTCATCGGGGTGTTCTGAGTGATCGCTCAGAGTGATTGTTTTTTTTTAAAGATTGCATTGAAAAGCCCTCATTTTGAGCAGCGCGTGGCTTCAGTCATCCTAAAGCTTCTCTGTCACTCAAAGTCTTGCTTTGAAGGGTTCTAGTTAGGGGCTCTAGACCTTTGAAGGGTTTCGATTCAAACATAAATCCGGTCACGCTCTGTCCTAAGTCTGCTAGTTCCTCAGCAGCCTATCGCAGACCTAACTAAATGAAATACATGATCATCATCAGCCCGTATACGTCCACTGTAAAACATAGTCCTCCAACGAATACATCTAGGTACCAAACTAAATTAACTAGCTGACCTGCCCGAGTTTTCATTCGCATGGACTTAAGATTAAGTAAAATGAAGAAGATTCAATATATTTGTACTCAGTAAATAGCTAAGTTACCTTAATTTTTTTTTAGATAATTTCAAATCCCGTTTCAATGTCTGAAACAAACACAAAAATCATAAATTTTAATACGCCCCACGCTTTTTCCGGTATTGGGTTTTTTTTTTAAAGTTCTGAAATACTGTTTCAATATTTTTGTATAAGTAGGCATACCTATAATTATTATTATATACATATATTTAATTATTATATAATTACTTAAACAATTTAAAAATTTAATAATTTAGTATTTTAAACTTACTTTAAAGCAAATCAATGTTTTTTTTGTATTCGTTCATAATATGAAATGGTTTACGTACCTACCTACAATTTGCGCAAAACTAGCTACTTACTTTCATATCTTCTTGCTATAAGTTTTCAAGGGTGAATCCAGGAACTATTTCATTTCTATCAGGGCCAGACCGAAGGTATTTTCTTCGTTGAAAGTCTTCCCGCGAATTGTTTAGATATTTTGAGTTGCTTGGTAAAGTTCGTTGTGAAACAACGTGAAGTTGTTTTGATATAAGTACCTACCTATTTTTTATTTCAATAGAGTTAATAAAAAAATACCAAAACTTTTGAAATTAATTAGTTGTCAAATGAGATGGAGCAAAAACCATTACATTCAAGGTATAGAGTATAGACCATGTATAGACAAAACTTTGGCATAGTATTCGCACCGCGCATAATAATAAATAGTGTGAATACTTCTTCCGCGTGTGTCGCTACAGGAATATCCACCGGGGGCACCCGCCGCCCAAGCAGATCAGATCCACCACGGTAGGTATTCCCTAACCTGCATGCCCATTGCGCGAGGATTATGTATGGCATTACGACGAAGAGCTATTAGTACGGGAACAAATTTTTGTAACTAAATTAAAATTTACGAAAATTTTACCTACCAGTTAATGCCAGATTATCATCATCATCATCATCATCAGCCCAGTACAAGGTTTATTTCATCATATCAGCTCATTCACGTCACTGCTGAACATAGGCCTCCCCCAAACGACGCCACGAATATTGGTCCTGAGCCGCCTACATCCAACGAGTCCCTGCGACCGCTACGATGTCATCGATCCATCGAGAGGAGGTGTTCCCATACTCCGTTTCGCATTGCATCGCGGTCGGCACCATAATGCCAGTTCCCTACTAAAAATCAACATAAAATCAAAGTTTGTTAAAATATGCTTGCTGAACACATAAAAGTCCAAGCACTACTGTTGATCAAGTCTCCCCAAACGGGAGGGATTTGCCATAAATTATCACGCAATTGGCAGGCGGATTGGTGTTAAAAATACCTACGCAAATTATGATCTTCTTTTTGAGTAGGTATTTTTAATATTTCAACTGCGACCGGTGATTGCAGTGAATTACTATTTGTCATGTAGGTATGTCAGGTTTCATAAAGCGCGTCGCTCGTTGGTGCGCCGCGCCACCTGAAGAGTTGAGGTGGCGCGGCGCGGGCGGCGGCGGCGGCGGCCGGCGGCAGCAGGGCGCGTCGAAGTGGGAGGGCAAGGCGCAAAAGCGTCCCGTCGCATATAATTTCTTTTTTACGATGAAATGGGTGAGCTCACATATTTTAAGTCCAATAGAAAGCAGAACGTACCTACGTAGGTCACGTCATGGTATAATATGGCTGACCTTGATGCGCAGAAGTCGATTTTTAGATTTTTACACCGTTTGGCACCTGCACGGAACCCCCCTCCACTTTTGCCGAGCGCTATTAAACCGTGACGAGACGTAGGTATACCTACGGTCTTTGACTAGAGTCGTGTCACTGGCAAGGTGAAGCCACGTCTCGACTCTACTTAACTAGTTATCACGCATCTCCTCGCCTCGACTTAGATACTTAACAGCGGGCGACAATCACATAACAACATCTTCTCTCTCTATATCATCTTCGATTCTTACGACCGACACAACTAATAAAACATGATTTCTTGGAAAATAGTTTATTATTAGCGGCAATCTATTTCCCCGCGCTGGTTTTATTTCATCTAGAACGCAAACAATACAAAAAACCTCATAGATTATTTATTTCGCGCCATCGTAAGGCGTTCACGCACATACAACGTAACGTAAGTGTAGAGTTCAAATAGTCGTTGTGTTGTGTTCGTAGTAAAAGTCTCTATGGTGTTTTTCAAATTTACCGCTCATATTATTGTTGACTTGACTTCTTTGTTTATTGCATATTATTGTTGTAATCCCGCCTCCATTCCATGACTATGACATTTCATGAAAACTGGCAGAAAAGTAGCAAACAGACATTTGCTAATAACAAAGAAGTCAAGTTCTTTTCAGAAATCTTTTTTCTTCTACTATTACCGCAGTCTAGCTGATAGGCACCTATGAAAATTTTATTTATCTATTAAATTACCTACTTTATCTATGTACTGTTTAAGATCTATTTCATTTTCCGTTTTGCTTGATTCTGAACTGCGTGGGTGCGAAGCCTAGACGTAGCCTATGGACGAAGCGGTAAAAGCCTGTTCGTAAAAGTAAAAAATCTTGACTTTGACATTTTATAATTTGGCGGTCAATATGTCAAAATTGACAACAAAAGTTTAGTCCTACTTTTGGTTGGTCTTGGTCTACTTTTGTTTTGTTTTTACGAAAGTTTTTAAAGTTGAAAACGATCTAAAATATGAGAAATGGCTCCTCCAGCTGAATTAAGTTATGACGAAATACTTAAGTTTATGCTCAAGCACAACGGCAAAGTAACAAACCATGAGTTGGTTAAACATTTCAAAGTTTTTCTTATGAATCCGGATATGAGAGGTGAGTTTAGTTTTGCAATTTCTCGGTGCGATTTCTCTGGATTTTTCCTATGTAATCCTAATTCTCATAACTATATCGTATCTCATTGTTAGATGAAGCAAGAAGCACATTCAAAAAGCATGTAAATACATTGGCAATAATAAAGAATCAGAATAATGAGAAACTGTTGATTTTGAAAAAAAAGTACATGACAGCCAACAGTAAACAAGAAGAAGCAAATGAAAGTAAAGTAGAGACGCCACAAACAAATGCTCTAGAAAAGCCATTGGACTTTGCATCATCTCAGACAGAGCCTCCCCCTCGACCTCCATTGCCATTGCAACTGAACCAAGACTTTAGTATTTTAAATAACCTCATTCAAGAAAACAGCCCGCTTACTCCCTTAACCCCTGCAAATGATTTGACACTCAGTTTTTCAAATGAAACTCTGTTATCTCTTGAAAATGTTGATGTTCCACCAAAAGTCCATCCCAGAAAGAAATCTTTGGATAAGAGATCAAGCATTCCATCTACGCCGCTGTCTTCAAAGACCAATCAAGATATACTTCAGCAAGACAGCGCTCTGTTACCATTAACCACATCACAAAGTGATACAATGTTAGTAGATAGCGAACAAACCATGTCAGTAAAGGAGCGAAAACAGATGTTCAACAGAATGGCATCGGAGAGTGATGTTTTGAAGTCCAATAAACCAAACACAAGCTTTGGTTCACAGGTATCTCTATATAATAGATCTCTTATTACTGTAGTCTATTTTAGTAAGCATTCCTCTAACAAAATTCATTTCTCATCCAAATAAGATGATTATATATTATAATATATAATTTAAGAATAGGTAACTAAACAAAGAAGATTCAAATATGCTTTCTCATCTATGCTCATCTCACCTATCATTAAATATTAAAGAGTTCAGTGTCATCTAAAACTACCTCTAACTAGAATTCTCTAAAACTATGGCCACACAATAAGATATTGCATGGTGAGTGTTATGGGGAAGAATGTGCGAGTAGTACCAATATTATTTTCCAAGAGCAAATGTAACTACAGTATATTAGAAACATGTATTTTGATTCTCCGATATGTTTCAACAGCAAATATGTAGAAGTTTATAAAGCTTTCAACGTGATTTTCCAATTGTTGATATAGAAAAAAGATCATTTAATGTATCTTTCTTGACAAGTACATTTATTAACCAAGAATATTACCTACTTACAATCAAATAATAGAAACAAATTATAAATTTTAATGTATGATGATTTATAAATAGATATAATTTATTTCTGTAACCCTCCTGTAGTCTGCCAACCCTCTTTTCTCAGGAACATGTGGAGCTATCGAGTTGAAATTAACATGAAATACTCAGGTCCATAACCTCCCCCTTCTAAGTCAACGCAATGAAAAATTTCTGCTGTTTATGCCCAAAATTATTTTCTAAGGATATATTATGCAAAAAAACTTATAGGGTACTTCCCGTTAACCAAAAATCATAAAATTTAGTAATAAACAAGGCATTGTAATAACAAGTAAAGGGAAAAATCCAATAACCATGAATTTGTAGTTTATTTCCCTAAAAATAATATTTGATTCTCACAATGGACTGAAAACCCATAGGGTACTTCCCGTTAAATTAGAATCATGAAATTTGGCAAGAAGAAAGACCTTAAAGCTCAAGTTAAAGAAAAAAACCGAAACCCGTAAATTTGTAGTTTACCTAATTACATTTTTTTTTGTTTTTGCATGCGACCAAACCCTATAAGGTACCTACATACATCCCTTTGACCTACTCGAAGAATATTGAAATTTGGCAACAAGGTCTTATAATTATGGAACCCTCTCGGTGCGCGAGTCTAACTTGCACTTGACGTTTTATTTTAACTAGCATAATACAGTGTACAATGTTTTTCCTTCTTTTTTTTCGCTTCTGGTTATAATATTTTTTTCCCTGACTCATTAACATTTGTGTTGTATTTTGGCTGCTTCCTCAAAATTTTGAAGGTCTATTTATCGCCCTCATTTTGAGAAAAATACCGAGTTGCTGTTTTTTAATCCAATACTTATCCACCAAGTTGTTTGACCAAGCAGTTAAAGTATTCTGGAGTTCATAACCGCAAACGTAACCGGTTGCACTAAACCCAAACTGAGAACACGGCCGCACTGCAAGCAGGTTGGCGGTTAGCTTGGCATATCTTACACGCGAACTCCCAAACGCAAATCAGATATAATTACAGACAGATATTCATTAAAAAGTCAGAAAATCTCGACTTGACGTGTGCCTTGCGCATTTCATGGGTTAAATCTGAGTTGCGTTTGAGTATTCGAGGTTAGCTAGTTGCGACGAGGGTAGCTAGGTGCTTGTCTGATATCTATGAGATGTCGAAATCCGAAGATTTCGAACTTCTAATTAGACACAGCCTTCAGGCGATTATCTAAGCTAGACGCTTGGCTGATATCTGTCTTTATATAATTCTAGCGACCCGCCCCGACTTCGCACGGGTGCAATGCTGATACTAAATTATACATATAAACGTTCCACTTGAATCGCTCTATCTATTTATTACTTAATTGAACTTTGTTTGACTTTGTTTTATAAAATAGAATAAAAATAATTTGGTAGTTGTCTAATAGTTTAAATAATACTTAATAATAATGTTATTCTATATGCACTTAGCTATTGAAACATTGTTAAGTCTTATAAGTAGACCAAGTAGAATCCGCAAGTGAATCCCTGTGACCCCAATATACAGGCTATCTTGTCCTAGTGTGGGGAACAGAGTCTAACTGAAGGAACTCTAGGTCCCTTCATCTTACTAGAATATAAAAATAGAATGTGATCTTTCTTTTATAAATAAACGTTATCTTTATCTGTGAGAATCTCTGTTTTCGGGTTCCGAACTCACGCCCTTAGCTACCATCGAAGCATCCCGCTTGTATCCCGCAAGTTACTATCCCAGGATCTGCCTACCGACCGTCCTCTGTGCCGCTGTGGCTTTAGTATGGTATCTTTATAGATTTTCAAATAAAAAAAAACGATTCCTCCCATAGACCGAAAACTTATAGGGCACTTCCCGTTGACATAGAATCATAAAATTTGGCAAGAACAAGGTCTTATAAATTATACGGAAACCTGGATGTGCGAGTCTAACTCGCAGTTGATATTTATTTTATCTATGGGTTCTTCTATAATAAGTATATTATGACTTAAATAGAGATCATGACTACTCACCCAACTTTTATCTGTTAATTATATAGTTTCGAAATCTCATTTAAAAAATCTCGATATATTATGGAGTGCTACTAACGAATACGACGTAACGATAACGAAATTAAGGTTAAGTACGAGCGGTTTGTTTATAAATATTCTTCATCGAGTTTGGCTAGTGTATAGTCAGGCGGTTGACTTGGTGGCGTTATTTCCGTACATAGGGGAAAGTTGTGGGTTCGAGTCTTAAATTTGTCGCTAATTTTAGGGAAGGATAGGATATACATTCTTGGAATTGCTTCCAACTCTCAATCTACTGCACAATTTATTCTTACAATTAGCTGCTGCCCCCGCCTTCGCCCGCGTTTTATCGGGATAAAAAATAATCCTAATCGGTTCAGTAGTTTTTGCGTGAAAGAGTAACAAATATCCATCATTACATCCATCCTTACAAACTTTGACATTCTTAATATTAGTAGGATAGGATGACCAACATTGGTAGGTAAAAATAAGCAAGGTAAGGCACATTATTTGATTATCTGGAATGTAAACCTGAATTTCTTATCCCCTAGCACGCGGATTCTTCTCTAGGGTAGAATAGACAATAATGACATTACATCGTTATACATTGCGTACATCATTGAACTTGGAAGTTATGCATTTCTAATAATTTACGCATTTGATGACATAGTGACGTAATTTTTATCTAAAGACAACAATCCATGTGCTAGACTGTCCCTCTAGCCTCATTCCTTCCAAGTTCAATGGTCTATCTCGTATTTACCTACATACTTCGTGTAATGAATAAACCGTATTGCCCTATTATTAATTGACCTTTCTCGAAAAGCTGTCAATAATGAAACTATGAATTCGTATCCTCTATTAAAGCCCTTGAATATTATACTGTTGCGGTGCTGATAAAAGTTTTGTGCTCGTCTACACCTGGTACAGCTAATTGAATTGTAAAACGTTACTCATGTGACCCTTTGGCGGTTAAAATGTTGTCGAATAGGTATAATATTATGTAGGTAATGATGATTTTGATTTCGTTATTTTGAAGGGTAGTTTTGTTTTTACTGAGTCTAACTTTATCGTACTTCTGAAATCAATTATCGTCTTTATTATTTTCTTTTGCTATAATAATATTATGATAAGTGCCCGGCTACACGATCCATCTTGCTTGCGCAAACTCTGTTTGTGCTATCATGCATGCACAAATGTTTGAGCGTGTAGCCGGCTATTAGCGCTGATCCACTGCTGCCGCTTTACTATGAAAAACTGAGAGCCTACCTCGTTGGTCTAGCGGTCGCGTGTTCAACCGTTGATAATGAGGTCCTGGGTTCAAACCTGGGTCGGGCCAATGTTGGGATTTTTCTTGCAAGAAAAATTCACAGTAACAGCCCGGACAAGTTGGCGGTGTTACACCTCCGTGCCTCGGAAAGCACGTTAAGCCGTTGTTGGTCATGCGCCTGACCTCTTATGTTTCAATCAATGTACACAAAACCTTAACAAATGATATCCGTAAACCTTCCTCATGAATCACTCTATCGAGGTGAAATCCGCATGGAAATCCGTTTACTTGTTTTTTGAGTTAATCGCGAACAGACAGATAGAAGCGGTGGAGGACTTATATAATACGAGTATGTAGTGACAATAAACAACTCTTTCGGTAAATATTTCAAAAATTATTTTGTCTCTAATCCACGGTCCGGCTGCTAATAAATGCACAGCGCAGATAGCCCTTAACGCAATCAATATGCACACGAACCCCAAAGGGCACATTTCGAAAATAACCAAAGAGGAGGGCTGGTTGTTGTTACGAAATTTGTATAATAATTTTATTTTTGACTCATTTATTCCATCCCTTTGCACAGGGGAAGAGTAGGTGGTACATATGTACATACATAACAACACGAATAACAAAAGCTTCTAATGACACATATTAGCAGCCCGAGTAAGCCCCGAGAACGTACCCTAATGGACTTTACAGTTGCTTTAAACCGTGTGTTCACATGGTGACCTAGTAAAAGAACTAGAGAAAGTGTAAATCTGTTCGTAAGAAATGTTAAATTAAGCTAACAAGACAAAAGAATATTCGGTACCTAGAGACATTCTTCTCTCTTATTGTCTCTAGGTATCTCAAATATCAAAGTGCTTTATTTCCTTTAGACCTGACAGGACACTTAACACGTCACAAAATTAAAATTACATAAGTAAAATAGGGAAAAAAGTGATTACTTTGAATTTTTGTTCACTTCAATATTTTTAAGGTAAAGAAACGAACCAGAAACCTTTACCTTGTTAGGTTGTTCGATTTCAAGTTGGAAATATACAAAGAAAACTACTATCAAATAATTGGAACAAATTAAAACTAGGTATACATATGTATGTACATAGGTACATATATATATATGTGTAAAGGATCGAAAAAAGAAAAATGTTTTATTTAACTAACTTTTCCAGAAAATCTAAAAATGTTATTGGTTTTTTTTTATGTAATTTTTTTCTTCTAAATCGAACACGTAACTCCTTAGTTTTCGATAACTCTCACGGTTTCAGACTTCCCCTTAGTAGCCCTGAAAAAAAACTCACCCTCTATTATTGGTTTCGGATATAAATTTGTAAGAGGTACAGAAATACAAAATATAACTTATTTCAACGAATATAATATTATATAGAGTTTTGCAGAACTACAATAATCCCCGAGGGACGTGAACTACGTGTTTTCCCCTGAGCGAAATCGCGGGTAAAGTTCGAGATTCAAATTTGTAATAGAAAATTTTGCGGATAATACTTTTCCATTTGTTTTATTCCTTGTAGAATTCAGAATTTTTTTTAACCACAAACACGTATCTCGCGCTAGCACGAAATGAAAAATCTCAAGTATTTCATTGTTTGATTTTGTCACTGTGAACCTATATTATGTTCTCAGAAGTTATACATGCAATGCAACACAGATCACTTAAGTTATTCAAACAAAAAGCACGTTTTGGAAAATCTCCCGTGAGATTAGAGGGGGTCGAGGAAAAACTCGGGACTCACCATTGGGGTTGAAAAATCACCTGAATCACCTCCTGTAATTTGTGGATGCCCTCTTACTACAGCTTAGCGCCTCGCGATTTCTTCATGCCCCTACACGCTGAAACACAATAATGTTATCTCATGCAGCATGTTTTATGTCAACCAACCAATATAGGTAAGCTTGCCTCATGCTTAAACCCAAAGGATTATTAAGTAATAGGTATATTGCATGTGATACCAAAGCTGACCCTCTGTGAATGAATTGGGGGGATGTGACAGGCACCTGGGAGTACCTTCCGATGGTCGAGGTACGAATTGATTTGAGTCAATATTCTATTTTAACATTATTATTCACGGCATACAGTTATTGAATAGTGCCGCGTGACTCGTGGTCGATTGTCCCTGGATAATTACTGTCGTGTGGTAACACTGCGCACGTGTGCCGCCGATATCCTAAAGAGGGTCATTCGTGCTGTTGGCTATTCATGTTTTGTTTATGTTGTTGTTTGATTGCTTTAATATAAAGGTAGAGAAAAACGGTTAAATTATTGGTAGCATTTTCAACCGACTTCAAGAAGGAGGTTCTCAGTTCGACTGTAGTGATGTAAGGTTTTTTTTTGTTGAATGTTTGTTACGCGTACATTCCGACAATTATTAACCGATTTTGAAAATTCTTTCACTATTATATAGAAAATGATCCCGAGGTGGTCCCATAAAAAGTAGATCCCCAGGGGATGAGTATTTATCCCGCAAAACTTAAAAACGGTGTAAAAGTACGGGATTCGAAGTTGAATATCAGGTTTTTGAAAACGATCAAATTATCACAATGACTGGTAACAGTTTCCATGGCAACGGGCATAAACAAGAGGTAAATTGAGGAGTGTGAAGTTGGTTTATCGTTTTTTAAAACACGCCAAATTATGATTTTATCGACATATTGGTGATGGTTAGAGATACGTAATATTCGTTTTTACGGTAATAAATACGAGTTTTTTAGTTTTTTTATGCGAATAATTGCGTTATTTTTAATTGTTAAGTTATTTTTATGCGAAATATCGGTTTTTTAGGTGCGAAATATACGTAACCCTAGTGATGGTTAATTCGGATGCACATGTCCGTGTTAACCATGTTAACGGTTGATACGTCTATTGTTTCGTCGTTAACGTCTGCGGCTACTTTTTTGCCAAGGATGTATGTAATACATTGAATTATCTACTCCGCTTAGAGAAAACCCTTGATACAATTTTAAGACATTCATAACTTACCCTAACTTTATCATATGCTTTCTTATATTAAAGTATTATAATATCTGAGTAATGTGTTGTATTCAGTATATCAGTCATATAGATAGTGCCACAAGCTATAACACAAAGCTATAAGCCATAACACAAGCTTTGCTTGGGGCTAGATGATGCTGTGTTGTCCAGCATATTTATTCATTTGTTTCTGTATTTTATGTTAGTGTAATCCACGTATATTGCGGAAATGTGAATATAACATATTACTTAGTCATCAATAGTCGTGGTGGACAAAAAATACTACGACATTCACACCTTTCACCGCAATAAATCTTTCAAAAAGTTAGCGAAAATAAGCTTCATTTTAAGTATACATCATCGCTGTTTTGAATAAACGCGTGGTTGTTATGCATGATGTGGAAGATAAGATGGCACGGTCCGTTGCAAGTTGGCAGGAAAATATGACCGATTTCATTGTTCTCCCGCTGCTATTCGGCCTGAGAATCACTTGCAGACATCAACAACGCGGATGCCACACTTAACGAGCCTTGTCGAACTGATGGAAATAGGAACGGATGAATTAGCTGTCAGCTATTCAAAGATAAAAGTGCAAGAGCTAATACACGCTCTATGGTGATAAACAATTGAATGTTCTTCCACTCTCTAACTGCATACAATTCACTTTCATTTCCGAGCTGTGGAATCTAAAATTAACAAGGGACACCTTATCTTACCTTAATCATCAATGACTAACTATTTCCTAAAAGAAATAAAAATAAAACAAACAAATTGGTTGTTGATCGTAGGCGCCAGCGTCTGACGTTATCTTATCTCTTATCCGTACAATGGTTTTCGACTCCGCTAATTCTTTATGTCTGCAACTCTTAAAACCGTCTTATTGTTTTAATTAATTGATTACTGAATTGGCTAATAATCTTATTTATTACTTCGTTTAGATATTGTATTTAAAAAAGATCTCTCAAGGTTAAGTAGCTAAAGAAGGTAAACTCTACATAAAAATGTTGTATCCTAAATGTCTCTACCTACCCTGTGTGGTCGCTCCAAATGAGAATAATAGAGGGAAAAGGAGTTAGGAATTTACTAACTTGTATACCTAGATCGTATTGGAGTCAAATATACGAATTGATTTGACGAAAAAAAAAATATTACTTTGTTTTTTTAGGTCGATTATCAGATTTTTCGTGGGTTCTGTGTGGGATAAATTGTTGTTGGTAATGAGGGATTGTGACTCTGGTTCGAGCTGATCGGGGTGGTTGATCGATATAAGATTGAATTGTGGAGGCTAAGTATGTGGAAAACTTTGGTTATTGAATATTTGTTCGTAGTTTATTCGCATATACATACTCGTAGAAACAGTAGAACATACTCGTAGGTAAAGCTAACAGTAGAATCGTTTTTATTTCGGCTCTGCTTGCAAAGCTCATAAGTTCACGCCGGAATTATGTTATGTTTTATTTATGGACGATAATGTTCGTTATTAATGTGATATGAGACCAATATATCGATGGTTGTCATGGCGCGTCGTCGCCGTCTAGTAATAAGGCACAGCGCGAACGCAGCGCAGGCCCTGCGACGGCGACGTCCTGTTGAGCGCCCGCGCCGCGCGCCGACCGGCGAGAGACGTACACGCATCTCATACTGACGACATCTACATTTTATTATTTTTTACGTATATTTTATGTTGAGATGACACAATCTTACTAATTCTCTACCAGCCCTAGATCAAAAAGAAAACACAGAGTTAGTGCAGTAGGTTAAATTAGAATATGTGGATATGGTTAGTTTAAACTTGCATTATCTGGATTTTGTTCCAAGGACGTTATTTTAATCAACAAGTACATAGTTCTCTAAATCGGTTTTGCGACAATTGACTTGTTCAAGATAAATGTAAACTGTAATTGCAATGTGGGATGAGCGAATTGGTCTCTTTAGAATTTCTCTGAACGATACTTAATGTAAATTTAATGGCTTAACGTTTTTTTTATGCGAATTTGTTGCTTTGGTCTATTTGTGCCACAAAATTAAACTGTAAACCAGTCCTATTATAGACAAATTGATTCACATTAGATTGCTATTTCCGAAGAATTAAAAAGTAACAAGTAACGAAGTTAATCTTATTATTAAATCAAACACATCACATTAAGGATGTTATCTTGTCAATATCGAAGTCCCTAACAGTGAGGCCTATAGTGTAGACATAAATATGTAACGACAGGTGGTAAAGTGGTCATGCTGGGAAGCGCACGCCCAGCTCACCAACAACAAACATTGTATATTTGTCATTGTATTGCTCAAAATTGAACTGTATGATAATGCACCAGACGGTTCTTAATTACATCCAATAATAGACAATACTTGAGACCTATTCCGTGCTGAATAAATAGCATCGCAAGCCTGAAGACGAGAGAATTCGAATTTATTGACCATTAATTCAAAATATTATTTTCACAATATAAGTACTCATTTATTAATTTTGAAATATTAGGTTCCGATTAATTTATATGTGTCGTTAAGATATTTATTACGTATGTAAATATCGCCTTTGTTTATATTCCTAATCAATATTGTTTGTAGACGAGTTGTTCCATTGTTTCCTTTTTATCGCTTTCATATTATTTACGGCACTTATTTAGGTTAGATACATAGTTACATATATTTTTTTATAGTATCATTGTTGAACTAGAGAGTAACTTCAATGGACATTGAAGTTACTGAATCTACAGAAATCAGTTGCTCAAGAAACTGATTTCTTCTGTCAAAAAAGCAGTCGAGATCTTCTCTAGATTTATTTGAATTATCTTTGTTCTATACAGGGTTACAGGAAAAATCGTGCTAGATCCGTTACTAATCCTAACTAATATTATAAATGCGAAAGTGTGTTTGTTTGTTTGTTGGCCCTTCCTTCGCGCCCTAACAAAGCAACCAATCTACTTGATTTTTGGCATAGAGTTAGTTGAAAGGATGGAGAGTAAAAGTAGCCTATGTTGGCTATTTTTCGTCCTAACGCGAGTGAAACCGCGGGGAACAGCTAGTATAAATTAAACATAATGATGGACACTTTACACAGAATCATCTAGTTCCAAACTAAGCAGATGCTTAGATTGTACTATGGTGTTAAAAATCTTATTTCATCATCCATATGAATCATCCTTTGAAATTTAGTTATTCTGTTTTTAAGTACATAAGTTCTTAGATAAAATTATAAAAATATAAACTTTCAACGTATACCTAATTTATATTTTTATTTGCAGGGTATTGACGAAGAAGATAGAGTATCTGTAAGTATAACTATCTCATTATGATATTTACTCTATTATTTTCCATACTAAAGTTAAGTGTGAGATCTTATAACGACCGTGTATGTCTTTTTTAACCGACTTCAAAAGGAGGAGATTCTCAATTCGTCTGTGTTGGGGTTATTTCCTCGTCGAGGGCATTCCAGTTATAGTTAAGTTAGTAGGTAATATAGCAACACCAAACCACTGTTTATAGTCTTTAGATTTATTAACAATTTAAATGTCAATTAGGTAACCTGAGCCGCACGTAATGTTTAGGTACGTAAAGAGACACATCGGTGTGTGACAAAGGTTTTGTTACGATTGTTTCTTGTTTACTCGTTAATAAAGTAAATCTGCTGTATGAGCAATATTGGCTCGTACAGCCTGTATGTTTTTTTTTTTTTGTATGTCTGTTACGCGATATCTCCGCTAATTATGGACCGCTTTTGAAAATTCTTTCACTATTGTATAGAAAATAATCCCGAGAGGGTCCCATAAAATTTTTATACCCAGGAGATATTAGTATTTATCCCGCAAAACTTAAAATAAGTGTAAAAGTACGGGAATTTGAAGTCGGTTTATCGTTTTTTAAAACACGCCATATTATTTTTGTATGATAATGATGATTTTTTTGCAGCTTGATCCAAAGAGCGAAGATCCGTTAGATTCGAAGCAGAAGCAATGGATCCTGTGCGCAGCCAAGGGAGAGTACCACGCTCTTGCGAAGATGTGCAAAGAAAACGCGAAGCTTGTGAAGACGAAGGTAAGTTTCTTTATCCTACTAATATTGTAAAGCGGAAAGTTTGTGAATTGTGAGTTTTATTTTGTTACCTAAGATCTCCAAAACTACGTAACAGATCAAGATGAAATTTGGCGTACTTTCAGAACATAGCCTTAGATAATAGGCTACTTATTACACCGAAAATAAGCATTTGAAGACGCGGGTAGAAACTAGTTAGATAATATACGTATGTAGGTAGTATTGAATTGTTTTTAAGTAATATTAATTACATATACTTGAAGCTCTAAAAGATCGTGCTGTATCGTCAGAAGAACATCAGATATAACTTTTCGTCGCATAGCACAGCTACACATCTTGACCAGTATGGTAATGCATATAAGAGAGTAAGGAAACACCTATAGGTATCTTACTGGCCTGAATCTAAAATTTACTTCAATGAGCTTCTGAGAGTTCTCGTATCTCTAAAAATAGAGTAGCACTAAGCGTCTTACATTTTTCTTTACGTTGCTGAAGAGCATAGTGAATAGATTTAGTGACGCGAGTGACTATGCTTAATCTTAACGGATGTTATGTGGTCATATCCGTAGATTTTAGGGGTTAACACCAAGCGAGAGCACATGTCCAAAAGGTGTGCTTCTAATTGGGTCCCGACGAGCTTGGCCGGCGCCGGGCGCGCGCCCCCTGCCGCATGCTATCTTGACATATCTCCGGACGTCCCTTGTTTTATTTTACGAGCCATCTCTCAAGCCGGGCTTTTTTCTAACTATTGTTTACGCTGTTCCCATTCGCGCTCTTGATATATTGTCCTCATAAAACGAAGGATAGGTAAAACGAATTTTCTCTTCAATTACACTTTATCTTGATAAACGATTGTTAATCATATACGACAATTTGAAAGATCGCTAAAACAGTAAAGTTCTTAGATGGTAGTAATTTATTGAGTTTTGTATGTGTTACATCTATATGAATTACTTGAAATAATAGATATTCCTATTTTTAATTAATTTTTGATTCATTTAGTTTTGTCGTTCTAACGTCGTTGGTCAATCGCCGCCCACGCCGATGCGCTGATTACCAAGTTACATTACTTTTATTGAATACGCAATAAAAAAGGTAATGATAGCCTTCTCTTTTATTGATTCGTTGTAAATCAAGGGTCGGGGCAATTGGATTTGAATTTTATTGGCATCCTCTCTTAAGTACGTGAATAGTTGTTAACTGAAGTTAATGATAGTTACTCGGGAACAGTCTGTAGGTCTTATTTTATATGCTATTTCTCTTTCGATTTATGGATAGAATGGTTTTTTAACCTGCCAATGTACCTATCAATTACAATTCAATTAAAAGGAAAGGAAATTCTTCGTGTTATTTCCCGGTGGAAAAAATAAATAAACCTTATAAAAGCAGAAATTGTGTTTGCTATAGAAATATTCAAACTGAAAATACTAATTTAACTTTCTTAGCCAATCTATAGATTTAACTGCAGATTTCGTTAATGTATGAATGAATCAGCTTGGGGCTAAATGATGTTGTGTGGATTGTTCAGTATTATTTATTTAATGAATAATCTTTTATTCTTGGGGCTAAATGATGCTGTGTGGATTGTTCAGCATTATTTATTTAATGAATAATCTTTTATTTCAGACAAACTTTAAATAAATATAACTATTTATTAACAAAGAAAATTACAATAATAGAATCAAATTAAAACTAGTATTTAAAATAGAAACAATTGGGCCGACTGCAGATTGTTGCAAACAATCTACAGGTAGCTCGACTGGTGCATATCAAAACCAATCGGTAAAAAATATGTACATTTCACACATCATCTAAACCTGAGCTATGCAGCTTATGTAACATAAAATACACACACTACTTATAGAAGTATGTATTAAAATTGTACACAAGAGATCAACAGAATACAAGAAGAAATAACAAATCGCTTCATATATAGTATAAACAAAATCTATAACTACATCAATAAACATAAAATGTCTAGGAAAACTCTTTGTTTACAAGACAGACTATAATATTCAACATTTATTGCACACATCTGAATAATAGTTACCTATAATCAAACACTTTTAATAGGATGAATCAAATTTTGTAAATAATAGGGAAAGCTATTAAGAATACCATGAATACGGCCCACTAGTAAATGACGAGCGACTGCCTAAACACCTCTTATCAATCAATCAATCAATCGTTTATTTTAGCAGTAGTATCATATACAAACATATATATATATATATATATATAGTAGAGGCACAATTGTGATTATATTAAATGGAGAAGCCTTGGATCCTGAAATACAGCCTAGGCTAGTTTAGGACCCTATGGATTCAATATTATACTGAAACACTGTAATTGTGTCCAATAAATGATTTTTATGTTTATTATTATATATATATTCATACAGTGCATTTAAAATTGATATAACTTAACATTACTAAAAGGATCTCTTTATTGACAAAGAATATAACAATCAAATAATATAAACAAATTAAACTAGTATTTACAATTGAAACAATTGAGCTAACTGCAGACTGTTGCAAACAATCTACAGATAGCTTAACTGGTCCATATAATTTAACATTAAAATAATTTAACATCAGAAAAAATATATCAGGCCAAATTACACAGTAAAATACAATTACACACCTCGCTAAAAAAATAATATAGTACATTCCATGACTATAAAATTAAAATTTATAACCAAATTTTATAATACCGGTATGGCTTTGAAAAATGGAGGAGGTTCTATGTTCAATTTTGGACCGATTTTAATAATATTTTTTTTCTTTATGTAATGATCCCGTGGTGGTCACGTAAAAAAATATTCTTAGTGGATTGCTATTTGGATACAGTTATCCATACTGAGTCCAAAAGCCAAAATCCCAGTTCCTCAAAACTTAAAACAACAGTGTAAATCTAAAGGAATTCGAAATCGTTTTCTTTTTTGTAAAAAGGCTTCTAATTATTATTTCAACGGACCAGGCTATTATGATTTGTTCTGGATTAAACGAACCTGTGCATGGATTAAAGTCTAGTCCAGTGCAGTATGTTAATGGTTATTTATCAGATGTCCAGACACAAAAACAACCTCGAGGTTGTTGGATCGACTCGGCCGTCCAGCCTGTTATCATGTCTTCCCTATAGCATAATAGTTGGAAACTCCCACTAGATAGCATGGACGATGCACTGCAGGCCTTGGCCTCCTCAAAAGTGTTCTGTCATCATCATTATTTCAGCCGATATACGTCTACTGCTAGATAAGATCGGCACTATGACCGGTCCTTTGCCCCCACGGAGCGGTTTCCGAAACCTTAACCAGGGGGCCTACTCAGAAAAGGAAAATCGAAGTTTCTTTTTCGTGTTCGTGCAAACGCTAATCTTATGCAATGGACATAAGAGTTGGATATCCATTGCATAGCATCCAACGCGTTTGCACGAAAAAGAATCAGAAACTTCGATTTCGTTTTTAAGAGTACGGGCCCAGTCATTAGTCTACCTTGCGCGGTATGCAATATTATTATACTGGATCCTTATGATCCTAGAAATATTGTGAGATATCCTGCTGATCCTGAAAATCCACATGCATTTGAAATTATCTATCGTCGACGTTAGAACTCTTTTGATGTGACGTCAAATCTTTAGGACTGATTCTCGGTCCTAATCATTGCTGAGTGTAGCCACACGTGGTTATCCCAACAAATTCCTGTTAGGTCTTGAGTCCTAATTTGTTGTCGCTATAAACATTCCAATTACAGCCTTCTGCGTAATCAAATGAGCTAAATCCTACTTGATTCTCTGTCACAATACTTCCGCAGAGGGGAGAGACAAGTACCTATTGCAATAAGTCTGAGCTGAACTTCTTCTGGATGACCTCCTGCATTGATGTTAACGGGATCTGAGAGAATTATTTCCCGAGTAGATGTAATCCAGGTACCTCTGTTCTTCGAAACTGAGATCAGCTCCACCTGTATTCTTCAGTTAGACGTGACGTACGAATATACCTCGTTTAAAAAGTTATCATCCGTTGTCTTGGTGAAGACTCTTTTTCAAAGAGACGTTAAAACGCAAAGTGGTTATCGTTATACTGAGTTTTTTTTTTTGCAGGCAAAACAAATATTTAAAACTCTTTTTATTTTTCAAATATTTTAGTTATTTATCATTTCCACCTGTCTCAGCATTTTTCATACTCCATCAATGCTAATCGAAGTATGCTAAATGGTTGCGTGTACCTTTTAATCTTATCAGTTCTCTCCATCTTCTGGAGTATGAGGTTATAATCACCTAAGAGCTCATGTTACAAAATGCGATATTGCAATGATAGAGATACCATCTCATAAGGATGCCTATAAAGCGAGACTACTCTGAATTCCACACTACATATTCTTTTAATAAAAGAAGCTAATCTGTTTCTTGTTGTTCTTGGTGATCTCTTCGAATCGATTTCGTGAACGTTTAATTGTATCCTAACGATCTTGTAATTGCATTGATAAAGATTTGTTTGGTTCATAAAAAGAATCGGCTCGGCATTATTATTGTTGATTTATGGCTTTCGGATTTCTAACGGGGTGGAGCTGTTGATCCAAGCAATTAAATCCAAATCATTTGATGTTGCTTGCCATACCAACAGTTAAATTGATAGTATCCCATTAAGGTATTTTAATTACATTTATATCGTTATCGGAAATAAAGTAAATATTTTATTATCATTGAATTACTACTCAAGGCTATTATCGGTTTTAATTATATTTTAGGATGCTACTGCAATAAAGCCAGATAGATTGGCATGCCTTGACTAATTGGTAAGTCTACGCTGCGTCGGGTGCAATTACAACCACTCCTATAATATTTTTTGTGGCGCCTGCTCAGAGACGGTATACGATTTCAGCAAAAAATCCTCAAATATTCGTCTAAAGTTTCGGTTGCACGCGCTATTAACGCCAACTCGACGATGATGGGAGTGTCCTTGCGGAAAGCAATTTGCGTCCTGATTTATACGACTGCAAGTCATAAGGTTTCGCTGACATCTCTCACTCTAATTAAGACAGTAGTTTCTTAATGATTTATGATACCAGTTTAACAAGTTAACCAATGTAAAACCGGACCAATATAAAATTATAATGTTATGTGGCTAATTATCATCCATTTGTTACTGATTTAATATAAAAATAAAATAATTGTTACTTTAACCTACTTACCTTAATTTCGGAGTATTAAAGAATTGAAATCGATGCTCCGTCAAGCTTGTTTGTTACGGTCGCTTGTTACATTATGAAGTGAAGCACAACGAAAAGAATTTGTTTTATTGTTACTCTTTGGTTGTTTGAATGGGTGTGCTAAGTTCTCGGATGTCAGAAGCGGCGCCAAGTTGGTGCAACCCGAGATTTGACGCTGCGCCTCATTTGACCCATCCGTCGACGAGGCGTGCGCCATTGTTTGGTATGCATCCTAAGCATGTCGAACACACGTGGGGAGGTCAATTTCCTATTCTATATTTTGGATTGTCACCCAACTCAAACATTGATGCTATCTCTGTTTATTAGTAAAATATGTTACCTATTGCATTTATATGATTCCGACTCACGAGCGTGGTCTAAAAATTATAGCTTTCCAAAGAAAGTAATTCAGTCTTTTACTGCATTAGTAAGACAGCCTACAACAATCCCTGTATGAAACCTGAAAAATCTAAAAACCCATCGTGCTCAATCGATCAGCACAGTACATTTTCAGACTTTCAACCAAATGCGACTTAGGCGACCAAAAGTGAATCTTGGCCTCCAACAAAATACTTTTCCACATTTTTGTGTTTAGATAAAATTGTAAGAAAATTGCCACATAACAATAACTTAATTTAGAGAAATCTCTGAACAGCTAGTAGGTATAGTTGGAACTGCGCTCGCTCGCACTATACTATGTATCCCTCTCATTGTACTCCTTGTGAACGCAAGTCACTCCGACAAGAAGTGATTTCTAACACGATGACGTCGTGATATTTTAATGGTTGTTTGTTTAGTGGTTCTACCTTACTCGTGTATCGACCTAATCATATATGCCTCTATAGTTTTGTTTTTATATCGACATTTCATTATAGAGTTCATGGGCATATGTTGTTGGACGCATTCGAAAGGAGACTCGTAGGCTTTTGTAATTTCTTTCTGGCGCCATAAGTGTTTAATGATAAGAATAATAATATGTTTTATATAGTTTCTTTATAATAATATGTTTTATATAGTTTAGTTCCATAGTTTCCCCCATAGCCCATTTAAACAGTCCATCCATTCACCACAATAACATGGCTTTTTTGTTATTGTCATTCTCCTTTGCAAGTCTCTACACCTGGCGGATATCATCTTCGGGTGTATCATATTGTGCAACCAAGGATGATACCCTCTATGTGTAGCTCTCGCCTTTAGATTAATTCTCATAAAGGGCCTCTGTGCTGTTGGCTTCGGCTCCACGCATGCCTCCCAAAGGACCGGGTCATTATATGGCCCGTGATCATGGAAATGAGAATAATAAGAAAAAAAATAATGTAATTAATTTGTAGTTTTTGTACACTAGTTTGAGTCCTCATTCCCTCTGAATAAACTTATCTTCATCACTACATATTATAAAACAAAATATCGCTTCCTGCCGTCTGTCTGTCTGTCCCTATGTACCTCTACATATGCTTAGATCTTTAAAACTACGCAACGGATTTTGATGCGGTTTTTTTATGAAGGTTTATATGTATAATTTAGTATCAGCATTACACCCGTATGAAGACGGGCGGGGATTTCGATAATACGCATTATAGTCAGTGTCATCCATCGTGTATCTTAAGCTGTAGATACTTTACTTTTTGGTATAGTAGGTAACTGGGAAACAACGAATTCATGTGTTCACTCAATCAGCTTAAAGCGATCGAACGTTGAAGCAATCATTCACATGCTCTTCAAATTACAAAATAAATAGTTTTGAAATAAAGAGTTAGTCTCAATTCGGACCACAAACAGTTGAATGCGCGGTCCCAAGTAAAAATTGAACATAAATCAATCGTTTGTTTTAATAAAATACAGCTTGATTTTGTACACTCTCTAACCAAATATTAATGAGAATAAATGAAATACATCATGATTTCGTCCATTATAAACATGCAATGTATTTGCAAAACGGCACCCGGTTTGATATTGCAAAACACGAAAGCATGCTAATTGTAATTCACCATGAAAGGGATAATGAAGGGAAGAAGAGACCTCCCGCGCCTCTCTAATTCGTCAATCCGTTGGTCTCGTAGGTCCTAGCGGTGCGTTGCGGGGACCGAAGAACTAACAAACTTGGGATCTAATAACTGAGATGCATTTTCCTGATCCCTTGTGGATCACATGTACATATTTGTTCTGCGACCTGCTGAAGTTCTTATCGAGAATAGTGGCATTGAGCTCAAGTGGTGTAAAAGTGTTCCTTGTGCATCGATATGTAGATACTACGCACAACATCTGCGCAAAATTTAGTCTATTTCAGTGTTAAATTATACTGTCTATTTTAAGATGCTAGGTCAATTAACAGAATATTTCTATAGAGATGAATCATGTTTGATATTTACAGACTTCAGTGACAATTTATTCGCGTGTTATAAAAATATATGTTCACTAAAAAAATTGTTCTTATAAAAGTACGTAATATGTTTTATGAATCAAAACATTATGGCATATTACTACAATGCTCCCCTGGATTCTGGAAGAGGGCTTTTTCACTTTGTGGTCACACCACGGCTCGCTTCGCTCACCGTGCTGATCTCGTAGTCGCATTGCGGCTCGCGTAAAACTGGACCCTTTCAAAAATAAATACAGATTTTTCTATGTACATTTATTTAAAATCTGTCTATTCTAAAATTAAGTACATACATAAGTATGTATATAAGTTTTCTTGTACCAATACCACAAGCTCTGCTTAGTTTGGGGCTATATTTAGCGTTAGTATTGCGTTAGTATTGCGTTAGTATTATTATATATTCTCTGGTTTGGGCTATATAACATAACCTGTGTTAATTTGTGTTGAATTATTTATTAATTTCTATATAAGACGGTTCAGCTTAAAATTTACAGAGAGTTCATGTACGCTTGTAACTCAAGCAATCTGTGGTTCCTGTGACAAATGATCTCACTTTATACACGTTGAAACTTCTCGACATTTTCTTAGCATGTCCTGAAATACGTTATGGGCAATGGAAATGGCTGTAACTTGGTTCACCTCAAAAATAAATACTATTGATGGTATAAATATTTGGTTTTAATAAACCAAACACGCATTGTTTCCATTAGATTAGACCATAATATATGATATGAGAATAATATTTTCCATCCCGACACTTCCTTTTCTAAAGACGGCTTTTCAATGAAATCTTTAAAAAAAACAATCACGCTTTTTATTTTGACACTAGATGTCGCTGCACAAAAGTCAAGTGTCAATGTCAAAATAACCAACGAAATATACGACACAGGCAGGGGTATGAACGACGTTGACAGTGACAGCTTAAAGTTTATTTTTGGCAACATTATATACACTTGAGTTGAATTTCATACAGTGTCATCTATCTTAGACTATGGCAACCACTTTTTTTAAAGGTCTTATTGTAAAAGCCCTCATTGCTTACTCACAACTTGTGGCTGCATGCTATCAAGCTCCAATAGATTTTAATTCGATGCTGCACGCCCAAGACGTGAATGAACCGTGGAACTTAAAACGTACGCTAATGCAACCCACCCAATACAGATTGGTATTCTCTCTTAGGCGGCGAATTTTAATTTACCAAAATTGGAGCTTTTGTACATGAGGGCGATGGGTGCGCAATTTACGAAACCCGACTGGGATGCGAGGGAGAGACCTCGCAGTTTACCATGGCACATTAATTAACCGAGAATCTACATACGGCGCCACAACTACGTACAGAGCCCACTGGTGGCAAGGGCGTAGATTTACGACTCGTTCGACCACCATCTATCGGATAAACTAATTGCAGTGCAGAGCTATTGTTTCTAAATACTAGGCAGAAATAGAGCATGCAGCTTGGATAGCGAGTTAGGGCCGATTGTCCGGCAAGACCATTGAGGACAATTATTCGATTGTCTGTGTTCAATACCCTGTGATGTGATGTTGGCTGCAGTCATATGTGTACTACAGTTTAGTTTAATATTAATGCAGATTATTGCTTACATCTTATCTATAGGTCAGTACTATGATTAATTTCTTTTTAGAACGATTGTCATTTATAATACAAGTTTCAGCACGCAGCTTCACACGGGTTGTATAAAACAAACGTATCTTATTCTCTCTTAAAAAAATATGTATTGTTATTCCCACTTAGGTAACCGATTTGTTTAAAAAAATAAATGGACAAGTGCGAGTTGGAATCTCGCACTCGCACAAAAAATCGTCTTATACGCACAGTGTGTTTTTTAAGATTCCGTACCCAAAGAGTGAAACGGGACTCTACCTATTACTAAGCCTTCGCTGTCTGTCTATCCGTCTGACCATCCGTCTGTCCGTCTGCGGGCTGTATCTCATGAACCGTAATATAACAACAAATAATAAATATTAAAATCTAAGGGGCTCTCATACACAGAACTTGATTTTATTTGGCTATTTTTTTGTTTTACCTTTGTCAGGTTATATCTATTAAACCGTAATGTAGACATTTGAAATATTATTAGGGTGTGTATAACCATTGCCGCTATAACGACAAGTAATCAAAAGAAAATAAATTTAAAAATTAAGGGGTCCAACGTCGCATCTGCGCGGTCAGTACTTAAATGGGTGACCGCGTCATGTATTTTTAGATGATTTAAAAATCAATTTTTGGTATTCCTTTTCTGAAATTGTTATGTACAGTCAGCGTACAGTACAGCAACGAAATTCCATGAACAGATACAACATTACAAAACGTCTTATCGCTAAACTGTTACACAATTGAGTGACAAGACTAAACAACGAACAACTAACGTTTTACTTAGTTAATATAATTTTGTCAATGGGTGTGTACGTAAGATTTTGATTCTGATTTTGATCTTGAGTTTAGATTTTTATTTTTGGAAATCGTAAATTCGAATCTTAATCATCAAAATCAAAACTCAAAACCAAAGCTAAAAGCTCAAAGTTCGAAACCTCGAATGCTCAAAGCTCAATACTCAAAAATCAAAACGAAAACCTAAAAAACAAACGAGTTTTAGAAAATAATGTATTGTTTCATAAATGATTGCTCGTGACAAAAATAAATTATCTGAGTGAAACTTTAGTTTTATAAAATGTTACGTTACATTCGGAAAATTGGTGTTCATAGATTTTTGTAACCGTACAACGACAAGAAAATTTCGTAGTTTAGTCTTGTCATTTAATTATGGAACGGTTTTGTGTTAAGATGTTATGTAATGTTGGATGTGTTCAAGGAATTTCGTTGCTGACTGTACTTAGTACGGAACCCTCCGATGCGACTGAGTCGACTCGCACTTTGCCGTTTTTATTTTTGTGATGTTACTTCTTTATGGTATCCAATTTTTTCCTTTACTTGTGTTATAAAACCTTGGTTCTTGCTATTTTTCCTAATTCTAGGTCAACGGGAAGTATCCTTTGGGTTTTTGTGCCAGTGGTTCTCCTTGGGACTGTCAAAATATGCAACCATAGACGGCTGTGTATTTTGATTCCGGTGACTTACCCCCTTATTCATAATAGTCTGCTAACTTAGAGCATTGCTAATTCTCAGTCTGTCTTCTTCTATTGACATAAGTCAGAGTGAGAAATAATACTGCTTAGCAGCTGTTTTAAGTTAGCAGACCATTATGAATAAGGGGGTTAGAATATGGTTTTTTTCACAGCTCTAAGGGCTTAGTGTAATTGTAAATTTCAACTATAATAGACCTTCACCTAAGATCAAGTAGCTTACGTTCCATGACCTTCACGCGTTCCCGAGAAAAATGTCTTGACCACTAGACAGCAGTCCAGAATTTTTTTCTTGACATGTATTTCTTGACACCCTGGACCACTGGACAACGAAATAAGTTTATGACACTCCATACTGACACTGGCAGAGTCATAGCGAAAATCAGCGGCGCCATTAAAAAAAGAAGTGGAAGTTGATCCTATAAATAAAGATTCATGTTCCCTTATGAAGTACGGAACACAAAAAAACTCTTCCAACTTTCAGTTGTTGAAATAAATTCTACACAAACCTCGACAAATCGATACTGAAACGTTGCTCTTGTGGAATATTGTAGGTTCCAGATAAACGATAGGTGTGTTTTACGTATGAGGGTGGATAACGTCATCTCATGTCGCAGCTCCGTCGCCGGCGGCGTACAAGCCGCGTGCCTCGCGCTTTCGGCTATTCGCAAACCACAGCACTCAATTTTTATCCATCTGTTCATGTCCATATTTATCCATAGGCATTGTACTCGAATTTACAGATTTGTCCGTTGTCATTAACGTAGCATTTGTGATTGTATGGAAGACCCAAGCGGAGATGGAAAGATGAACTGGGAGCTTACAATAAAGACTTGACCCAAGTGTCTAATAATAGAGAGCATAGAAAGGTGGACAGGGAGTTCTTTGGCCTGCAGTGAGAAACTAAAGGCTATAACACTTTTAACTCATACTAGTAATTTATGAGGATTGCTGGAGTGGAGAGTGCAAATGATGATACGTCCAGTGACTGTTCGATATGGAAGGAATATTAAGATTAGGTGGGAACAGAAAACAAACAGCAATGAAGAGGTATGAATGTAGTGTAGTGACGTAGTAGATGGTAATGACATATGCCACCTTCGGTCTCTATTATCAGTCCAGCTCCACAGTACCGATGGAATTGTCAACGAAGTATGCCAAATTTCAGCTCAATCAGTTGAGGATAACTGGTCTAAAATTCAGTTGCAAGATTTATTCCACACAAACTAACAGGGCATATAGAATAAAAGCTTGTAAAAAGGGGAATTATAGCAGAGAAGAGAATATGTACCTAAAACACACGCCACTTAACCAAATAATGCAGTAGTAATTCAAATGATAATAATGTTCAAATTGCTTAGGTATAAAACGTAGAACTTTTAATAACCCAGTAGAATTAAGAAATTTTACAAAAAATCTACGTTTTATACAATTTGAGCACTGAAGTATATTTCAATCAGGGATAATCCTTGAAAATGACGCAAGCCTCAAGTTGTCTCTACTCACTTTCATCTCGATCTATAAGGGGGTATACGGCAAGCTATCTCTCGACAAAAATAATTATCACGGAGAGACGGTAGGCAGAACTCGAGGTGCTCCGCTAAGCCACTACAATTCGTTTGCGGCGGCAATGAGCGGCTTGTAAATCAAAGGGATTCTACATAATTAAGCTTATAATTAATGAAAAGACTCCTTAATTTATAGCCGTAGTCATTCTTAAAATTGCTCCCGTTTTGATAAGACGGCCCTAAGAGGATGTGATTAACACATGTTACATGTAATGGGTGTAGTGTAGATAATGATATCAACTTGGATTCTAAATTTTTTCTAGTCTCTTTTTACTATGTTTATTATTCAGTTATCTAATATCGTATTATGAGTGCAGACGCCATAAAAATTATAACTTATGAATTATGTTTCCCTAATACTCTCAACCATAATGAAAATGTCATAACTAGACCGGAAATGTATATTTAATAAAAGGAGAGGAACATTTTGGTAACCGAGTGTGATTTACAACTTGAGCTTGAAATATTTTTTCTAAATGTATGAATGACAGGCGAGAAAAGTTGTTCATTGAAGTCCCTAATGCGAGAGTTAAGTTTGAATTTATGCCCGCCAACACTGCATTGGGACCGACGGGCTCCCTATTAATTTGTTTATATTAGACATTCACTTGCGCAGTCAATCACGATTGTCGTCGACCGACCGATATACGATTTGTTTTCGAAAGATCTTACTCGTGTTTTGGTTATTTCTGTACAATTGAAGCTTTTAAATTTAGTGTCACCGCAACTCTCCGGAGACGCCTGAAACATTTGTCTCGGGATATTTATCGCGCCGGCTAGGAGTGTATATCATCCAGCCAGCATTGTGGCAATCGATCAGAAACCGCGCTGCTTCGGCTAAATTGATTATTTATTCAAGCTTAGTTAAATCTTTGAGCGGTCGCTTTATTTGTAGACATAGCAGCAGGAAATGGTTAAATACTTTAACGTTATGAGTGGCCGAGGTGGGGACTTATTTGTCTTGTGTTCTTCGATTAGGTATTTAACAAGTTTCTGTTTGCGGATTTAATACATTTTCTTTCCGATAACGATTAATAAAACTACGTTTTGTCTCATACAAATAGAAGTGAACTTAAAAAGTAATTAATTTTTATACATGATGGATTTTAGTCAGAATAGGTTAACTTGGTAGCTAAGACACGTATTATTGAGTTAAAAAAATAAAGTCGTACTCCCTATAAAATGTATAGGAAAAGTTTTGTTTGCGTTTTCTTTTAGTATTTCAAACTCAGTTCGTCCTGTAGAAGTCTTTGATCAGTACAAGAAACATGATCAATAGGCATAAAAACGGGTTTTTTTTTTATTGTTTGCTTACTGTAAACTATTAGAAAAAAATGTGGAACATTCGTCAAAAAAATATGGATAGTCATCATTTTCCTGTAGGAATCCTACACCGGTAAAGGTAGAGTAGGTACGGAACTATCCTCGCTGCCCCGTCCTTTGTTTGCCAAGATACAAATTAAATAATGAAAGAAGGTAACAAATTAAGATTAGGAACTTCTATGAAACTTGCATTTTTCTATAATATGATCTCAGCTCATTTATCAGTGAAGTCATTATCTGAACGAACTTGGCTACATACACTTTTTACATATATTTTTGATTAGATTTCGTTAGTTTTTGATATGTTCATATAGATGACCCCACCTTGTGTGGGATAAGGGCAAGAAGAAGAAGATATAGATGACTATTAAAAATAAACAACTATTTAGTTGTTTATTTTTCAATCCACAAACCTAGACAATGAGTAAATTTTCTCTGTCGGTACTTAAAAAATCATAGAATTAGTGAAGTAACGCTTTTTTCTTTATTTGGGGTTTTGCAGTATAAAACATCACTTATTATCTATATATTGTACATACGTTCAAAGTCAAAGTTTCTTTATTTCCGTACAATAAATGTACACTTAGAAAAGGTCAAACTCTTAAAATTAACTGATATGGAAAAAAAGTGATATTTTGATTTCGGTTGCATTGCAATCATTAATACTGCCCAACCCCCCCCCCCCCCCCTAAAATACCAACGAAGGTCATTCAAACCTGTGCGTTCTCGTCAGCGTGTTCAGACTCGTACACTTTTACTAGCGGCATCTAGTTATAATTTCCTGGAACCTATGCAACGACGATAGGTGATAGATATATCCCTTATTTCTCGTTTTAGGTCATTGTTATACGTCTATGTGTAAAATTTTAAAACAATAAGTCTATAATTTAACGATAATTACAAATAACCTCGCGAAAATGAATATTGGCACTGATATTGGTACCTCAAAATATAATTTATTTTGTTTTCTGATATGTTCTTCCGATAAAGTTTGATGATCTACCTTCATGCCAAATTTCAACTTCCTAGATCTAGATCCTAGATCTTCTAGGTCCAGGTTGTTCCGTAGGTTTGTTGGTAAAAAATACACTTTCCGAACCTAAACAGTGCAAGAACCTAAACTAATTATTTATAAAATTTTGTATTCCCAGTCTATTTTTGATCATTGAGATTTGATAATGTCTGAGATATAAAAGGAATCAATAGCATGTCCAATGGTTCGTGTAAAGATACACACTGCTATTGCGTCGCTCGTTTTTTTCCGAACTTGGCAAAAGCTCTATCACCCATCTCAATACTTGTAGAAAGAAAACTCACAGCCGCTCGTAAAAAAATGTAATACCTACCTAAAACTACAATGAGTGCGGCATCCATTAAACTTTGAGTTGTGGTTGAATCATTTTACATACAAAACGCAACCACACTCGACGCCATTGTATCCAAAACCCTACTGACATGTCCCTTTATAATTATATTACGTACTTGAAGATACTTGTGTGTAAAACAACGCAGGGGCCACAGCCGCATGACCTCCCGGGGCAAACGGGATAAGTACACGCCGCACTCGGGTAGAAATATAAAACATGTTCATTATTTTAAGGCTAATTGGCAAAGGTCGCTTGCAGCGAAATAGGTGCGAGTCTACCACCGCCCGCCCACGGCAGTACCTACCAAATTCGAGCACCGTGTAAAGCCCCCATTACGGCATAAATGCGAATATAGGTAGGTACGTATAGACACTGTTTCTGCATTAAACCTGAAGTGCTACGTGTCACTTTGTAAGATCATTGTACATAATATATGTACGAGTACAACATACATAGCAAGATAACATAGCATTATAAATAAACACCTAGCTCGTGACGTGTTTTGAATTTTTAATCTCTTCAAAATTATTGAGAAATGGTTATAGGTATCTAAATCTTATTTCAGAAATGTTTTATCAGTTATTTGACCCTTATTACGAAACCGTATTTCCTTTTAAAATATAACAGAGGCAAATATTAAGTTTGATGTTTTATTCTCTTCTTTGATGATCTTCTTGCCTGAGGCGTGTACGTTATTGTGAAACTTTTATATTTTGCTGCAGATTAAGCGTTGTTTTACTGAAAAACTTCTCTATAAAGGATTAAATACAAAAGAAGGTACAACCCTTGAATTGAGATTTGTACGGGAAACTTTTAATTAACCAAATTTTCTAAAGAGTTTGTTTCGTAGATTGGATTACAGTGTTCAGTTCTCGTCACCAAACGCTGTTCTGTTTGTTCTTTTTTAAGAAAAAGGTACGCTGAATTAGGTTGTCGAAGAATAGATCCCAAAACACAACCACAATGATCCACGAGCTATATTTAGTGAAACAGATTAATCGGCGTTGTCTCCAGAGGGATGGAAAGGGTATGTCAATTCTATTAAAACGATTACCCTCCTCCCAATTCGAGTTGCGATTCAAACGAAGAGATACTGAACGCACCGATGCTGAGCAGTGCGGAACCGGAGGCGGGCGATAGTTAATCAACAATTCGCATCTGTGATGAAGTGTGGCTCGATTGTAATTACTTCGTGTGTTGATTTAAGCTATACGAAGGGGCCCGATCTGACTCACTGGAGTATTGAATTTATTCCTGGAGAGGTACTTTATACAATTATTATAAGCGGCCAAGGTGCCGCTGCGGGAACCTATTAAAATACTGAAGATAAGATCGAAGTTTTAGTACTGGCGATGTGGGCCGGCCCTCTTATAAACAAGAATCTGATTCTGGCTACCTTCTCGCTTGTTTCTTATGTTTACAATTGTTTCTAATTATGAGCTGATTCAACATTCAATTTAGTTTGCTTCTTAGTTTATTATCTTTTGATTTTTAATATCCTATGTAATTTGTTATTTAATTGACTTTTCGATCAATAAATGTTTTGAATATTGGAAATGATAGCGTCAGTAAGTAGTATCAAGTTCCTTAAGGTCTTACTTACTACATACCTACCTATGTACACCTACACAATCGCTTCAGATGTAAAAAAACTCTTCTGTCTGTAATAATTACTAAATATTCAATAAATTACAATTCCATAGGCTCTTATTCCTAAATAATGAAACTGATTACCAGTGAGTAATATTCAATATAAGTTTCAATATTTCCAATATTGAAAACTAATCGATACGTAGTTAGTCAGAAGCGGTGCATGCAGTGCCCGAGGGGTTGATGTCATGTCACTAATATACGGCAGCCTCCGAGATACTTTTTAATTAAGATCTGGCTGGTCTGGTTGCTGCGCTGACCCAGCCTATTTGTTTTACCAAATAAGAAAGGACAAGATGAGAATTAAATGATAACAACTATTACGAATGCTCTACTCACGGTTTTGTTTGCGAAACGACCGTTAGAAAGATTTATGTCCCGCCGCCTCGAAGCGAATAAACGCTACAATCAATTGAGCGTTTAAAACTTAGTAGATTAGGTATCGAGGAATTGGTAAAAAATAGAAGATCGTCACCAATAACTAATTCCGGATGACGATGAAGGAAAGTGGCACTAAATACAGCTAATATACTATGAAACTAACATATTATGTGTTATAAACAACAGTTTTACTTTTGAAACTATAATGATTATTCGGCTTAAACATGTTTATTTCACATTAAAAGAAAAAATGTTCACTTATAATGAGAAACAAAAAGTTCTTAAAAATCATGCTTAAGCTAAAATATGACGATGTTCCTACCTCACACCCTCAGGGACCAGTTGGCGGTATAGTAGTATCTATGTAGGTATAACTTATATGCCATACATAGTAAATTCACAACTCAAAAGTAATTTATAACGAGATTTACCATTATATGAGTTTTGATTCCTCCAATATTTCGCCACAGTTTCATGCGCCATGATCACGGAACAACTGAGATTGGATGACTCAAAACTCAAATCATGGTAAATATCCTGTATATAATGACTTAAGGCTACTAATACTAAATGAAACAAACTACCTTTTACAGAGGTATCGAAAAATTGTTTATACTGGGTATTATCCATTGGCGTCGAGAACTTTGGTAATCCTTTTCCATAACGATAATACAAGAAAAAAATAAAGGGTGGCGCTAGTGTCTATCACTATGCGCCTTAAGAACATAATGATGTATTAATATTAATAAAATAATAATTTATTTGCACATACTTTTGTTCAGTTAGGTACTGTACCGATACGCGGATAAAAGCTAGAACAATATAGATTGTTTATTTATAAATACAACCCAATTCTATTGAACTGCGATCGGTTCACACGAACTAGCTATGTAGCCATTCCACAATTAAGTCATTATTTAATTATTATTATGAAATGTTGGAGAAAAAACTCTTACGTTAATTTAGCTATTAACTTGTTCGAAATGCGATGACATCATCACAGGTCTGCTGATTGTCAAATACGATGTTAATGATTCCGATCTTTACGATACGAACCTATCTTAAACTAACGAAAAACGTCATTTGCAGGCAATCCCTAAGTTTTAAGAGAAGTTCCAAGATTAATGATATCGCTGTCAACACAAATTAAAGTTAAGCTGCAAGATTTTGATAAGGAAGGCCATTGCCGGCCGGCGGCGCGGCAACGGCGGAAGTTAAACTGCGTATAAATATTATTAACTTTATATATTTTATGGACGATGCTTACCACATTTTTACGGAATGTGTTTGCAACGAACCGTGTATAAATAGTATTTTGTCATTAAGTTATAGAGTTATAGGTCACTGCAACAGAGTTCTAGCTGAGCCTGTTTCGGACAAACCAAGAACGCTGTACAAACTGGTAGGTAATTATACTCCGTCCACGAATGTTTTCCTGTTTTATTGATATTATTATACGTATAGTCGAGTCGATGGATGGAGGCGGCTCAGACCGTCGTACGGGGGGGCCTATGTCCATCAGTGGACGTGTATGGGCTGATGATGATGATGATGATGATAGTCGTTTTACGAATTTGAACGAATATAAAGTTCCCTAATTTTTTACAGGTGAGTGAATGAATACTGAGTGATAGAATGAAGCATTTCATAACTTTTGATAGATACATAGAGATGCGAATCTGTCGACTCTATAATTATAGGGATTTACGAAAGATGGATTTTTGGAGGGATTTTTTATCGAGCCGACATAGCATGTAACGAAGATTATTCTGCATGATTTTTCCAAGGAAGAAATAGGTATACTTAGGTATGTTGATTTTGTTTTGGGCAGTTTATAAAATTTTATTTTGTTCCGTTCAAATCACGAGGTGTCATAATGGCATGTGTGGTAAAGCCCATAATAAATAAAACACCCCTTCTTATCTAGGCGAACCTAGAAAAGAAACAGACGGACAAAATTTATTTTATTTAGACAGGAAAAACACGGTGTTACTTGTAGTTCTTTATTGAATTGAACCTCTACAAAGTTTTTATGAATCAACAACGTTTATTTATGTAGTTTTAAAGTAAGAACATTACATACAAAACTATTTTTATTTTTTATAAGGCGAGGTACACTACTTAATTTAAAACTTTCTGAACTCATCCAGATTGTAAATGCCATATCCGGTTAAAGAAATGTAGATAAAATCTACATAAATGTACTGTACTGTCATTGTTTCCTCTATCCCATTCATACTTTTTTTGTCTTATTTGTTGTCTCCAAATCCTGTCCGAATGCAACGTCCGGAGCTTTTGACTTGTGCTATAGTCAAATGTATAGTGTCAGCGCACTAACCGACGAAGGCGAGTTGGGAAGTTTTTTTTACATCCCCGTAAGATAAGTGCATTTGCTTGTAGCGACAAGGCACGCCGTGGCGATCTACTCGCAGTCCGCCTGAATGAGCGTACATACTTTATTTATATAGGCCCTTTTGTAATTAACGACAGTGAAAAGAAATATATCTTTTGATTTATAACATATCACTCCCCGTTTGTATTTATAAATCATGCAAGAGTATGAGAGTTATTGTTATATTCTAGTTTAACAATGTTTTTGGCCATGAAATGAGACCAAATTATAATATTCTTATTATTTATATTTTATATGTATTTTTAAAGTCAATCAATTGCAAAGTTAGCTCTTGTTATATAAATGGGATCTCTTGTTAACTTTCTAGTCTTTGTGATCGTAAAGTGTGACGTTAGTGTACCTAATATGATAGTGACTACGCTGATTTTCAATTACTGTGAAATCGTCATAAGAAATCTAATCAGGAAACTGTTTGATTATCTGCAAAACCTGTAATGATAATGAAGCATTAATCGCAAATTCTTTTCCTTTAAAACATGTTTATATTTAATTTGGCAAATAACTAATGTTCAGCGAATAATAATAAGTTATAATTTAATGAATACCAAGAACTGCAACGGATTAGTACAACTAAAGCGATAATGTAAAACAAGCAAATAAAATTGCGAGAGAACGAAACGAAAATTGAACCAAGCGTTGATAAAATAAGAGAATTTAGGAGGAAAACGTGAGGAATGAGACATCGACGCAAGAGTGCAGAGGCGGTGGAGCAGCTGACACCTGTCATCACGCAATTTATTAGTCGCTCCGAAATAACAGAGTCACTGAACGTTCAAACAAAATGAAGAGACAACGCTCTATTAACGACACATTCTCACACAGCACTCGTTATAATCCCTTTTATTGTTGCCCAACGCTGCGAAATCTTAATATATTTCACATATACACTCTATGCAATTTTTTTATATTTCATTATCTTTTGGCGAGTGCTAAAACCAAAAATCGATAACAAAAAGTCTAAATAATATATAACTATCCTTAAAACACACTTCTAATAAACTTGTTTGTCTGCAGCTTAGTTGATATCCATAAAAAATTAGACGAGGAAGAAATATGTCTTGCTTGACGGATTGAAAAAGAATAATGCGTTTGGATTTGTCACCGCTTTGATTTATATATTTAGTTGGTGTGCGAGGTGCCACACGCAAAAGAGGTGACAATATCCTCGGGTGTCAGCTTGTTTCATCCTGCCTGATGCAGTGTTCTAGCGCTTAATAACTGTCGACGAGTGTTTGCGTCACTATGCCTGCGATCCTTAAGATAATATATATTGCGTCTTATTTTAGAAATCCTCATTCACCATGTTTTATGTTTGAAAATATAATTTATAACACCCTTCTGGAAAATGACATATTGCGACTGATTGCTTGATTGTGTATTACTGCAAAATACATATGTTAGACCGTGTGTTTAACGTCTTTCTTTGACGTTTTTACTCAAAACCATCTTATATGATATGAGTACCTACGTTTTGTCAAGTTATAGTCTGCGTTGTACAGTCTGTAGATAATACGTTATTCAAATGTTAGTAAATTATTGAATATTGGTGAATTATCTGAAGTGAAGCGCTCCTCGGTCGCACAGTCATTACCGGATCTCATGGGTACATGCATGGGGTAAAGCACTGATGGGATATTAAGGTTATTACCAACGGCAAATTGGCCGTGCGACCGCTGAGGAAGCTGCCCAGCGAGACCTATTAGTGGTATTACATATTTTATATGATCCACCGTCGATCGATGATTACGGGTGTATTAATATGCCGTCCAACCGTCTCCCGATCATGGGAATATGCACAAGGTTCACATTCAACATACGTTTTTTACAGGTTAGTAGGTAGTTCGGCGATCACGAAAGCGTATGGGAGTACATTATGGATATCTTACAACCGAATTATTAAGAATTTTCTTATTTTTTTTCTCTCTTTAGCAAAACCGTGAGACTGAGAGAAATAAACGCGCCTTAGTTGCAAATGATCATTGCTTGCTTAGAATATTATCAGTTCTAATACAAAACGGGATAGTAGTTAACGTAATGTGTATACCTAAACAAAACCGAAAAGGGGGTCATTTTGCGCCCCACTCTATAAAAATTTTCCTTTGTACCCTTTGGGTATCATACGTCCCTATTTTGTTAAAGCAAAATTTAATAATTTTAGATTACTTATAGTAATATAAAAAAACACATACTGTAATTTTTAGCAAAACCATTCACAAATTTTAAGTTTAGTTGCATTTTGCAAGTAAAAATATATGTAGTTAAGTAATTGAAAGTAATCCAAAATAAGCAAATAACAAACTCAAAAATTCACAGAATAAAAAAATATTATTATAAAAAATGCATTTATAAATATTGTTAATATTGTAGAACAAAAGCTTATTCCTCTTGGGCTCCAGAATCACCCGCTTCGGCTTAGTCACCTATTCCGTGGCACCGTGTATACGCGCGGGCCTAGCACTAGGATTCTGACGATGAGATAGAAGAGACAAAAATTATATTTAAGCTTAGAAACAGTTTTCTTTGGTCGCGAACACAGCAATCGAAAGTTTGAGCTGGTAGAAATATTTCCTATTTAACCCTAGAGACGATTGTACGGGTGCGAACATGGCGATCGATTTACTCTATTCTTGCATTTGAGAATAGGGCGCAGTTAGTATCATGTCTTAAATTGTCTTCACCTCCCAAGGTTTAGAGAAGTTGTTTCTTCCCTCTCATCTCTTATCAATTTTTTCAATCAGGTTAATTTACTTATGGGCTGAGTTTTTAAGCCATCTCGGTGCATTATTATTTACACATTATTTTAATTGCGGGACATTTTTCCTCCAACGTTTGATATGTTGTAAAACATTAGCATTGTGGTCAAGAATAAATAGTTATCACTCGTTCTAGGTATCCAAAATTTTTAGCTTTATCCCTCAAAACGTCTCTTGTAAGTATGCCTTCGACTTATATATTTTCGGTTTTTCGGTCCATAACTACCAGTATTTTAGGGTTAAGAAACTGTTTTCTAGGGTACGGTAGAAATGAAAACGCCGTGTTTTGGGCTACTGATTTTAACCCATATAGTAAAGAATGTTCGTAGTTTTGAGGCTTTTTAAAATTCAATGTTATATTGGTTGCACTCTCGTTTAACGACGATTTTTATTTGTTTCAGGATCCCTTCACGGTGAGTCTACCTTGAGCATTTGGTAACAAATAATTTTGGTATGTATTAAGTCATTTGAACCTTGGGAGATATTTTCACATAACAACGAAGAAAAGTAAAATAAAACTAGTTTTTACCTACCTAAAATTAATGTTTGTAAATATATATTTTTAGTGGTTTATTATTTAAATTATATCGGTTATTTTTTACGTACTTATCTACGAAGCCCGGTTTGCACATGGACTTTTAAATTACTGATCGTTTTTAAATTTGACTTATTTGTATGGTTTGACTACTCACTAATGACTTTTTGGCTACATACCTACATAAATATCCTTACGTAAGCGGACCTAATTAGACAATCTTAAACATGTAACCTATAAATTTAGCATACATAGAAGTACATAAAGTTGAATCTATTTATTTATTTACGTAATAAAGATTCACCAACCACATACATATGTACATATTAAACTAAAATAGATATTCATATGTTTTCTAAATAATTTTATGTTTGTTACATGTCGCTGCCGATGACTCTGCATTTGGCTCCGTACAGGGTGTAAGTATTTTATGGTGTAATTGAACTTAAAATGTAACTCTGAGCAATTCATGTTTCGCTGACTGATAACTATGGTTTAAACAGTTATCAGTTACAGATCATTAGCTTAATGTCCTTCATCATCATCAGCTTATATTACTCCACGCTGGACATAGGCTTCCCCAATGAGCACCTTACCGCCCTGTCTTCAGCTTGCTGCATCCAGCATCCTCCTTCAGTCTTTGGCAGAGCGTCTTCCCACCTAGCCGGAAGGCGTCCTGCACTCCTGTGTGACCTCCAGTCTTTCATAAGTGACTGTAACTAGTGTACTGTGACTAGCTCAATTCAATATGTATTCGACTCGACAGTAGGTATATAAACGTTATTGTCAAACTATATACATAATTACACACGTCAAGACGATAATTAGTGGGTCGGAAGACGTATCGTTCCGCGGATCCTAATTGATGTACATGCAAACGCAATCAATATGACGTGGTACCGGATATGGCGTGGACATGTAGCCTAACTGTTCACCGCTAAATATTGCGTATTGTCTTTAGAACAATTACTTGCATAAAGCCTGCTTAAGTGCTGGGAGGACTACCTCCCAGCAGCAGAGTGGACGTGTATGGCTACATGTAATTAGTAGCCACACACGTCAACTCCACTTCACGAAACTTTAATAATTTAAAAATCAGAGATATTTATCAAAGAATAGGTGGAAGAGGCTTACAACAGTTACAACGCATAGTAATGCAAATTATAAAAACATATTTTTTTCAATAACTTATTTATTTCAATAGCGCTTTCTTTTATTTTCTCACTGCTCTGTAGAATACGTTCAGAGTCATAATACCAGTAAAATTTAAAGAACCATGATTAAGTAGAACTTAATTACCTATACTGAGTTACACAGCAATTATTATTTCTACAAACCATCAAATCTAGACTGGCTACTATGATACAGGACGTTAAGTTCAGCTTGTAGATCCTGTTTAAATTGGACTTTTCAAGTCATCATAATTCTCTCCAACGGACCAATATCAAGATCACTGATGTAATGCACTAATTTATTAATGCCTAGAACATTTTAAGCCATTTTCCTTTTAAAATAAAATGTAACGTTTGACACAGACAAGAGATTTATATAGGGCAAATTATAAAGCTTTGCTTTGTGCACGATCCAAGTAATCCTGTTTAAATTTATTGGCTTAGCCGACAATAAATTTGTAAATTCTGTAAACCGCTGACCCGGAAACGTCGTCTTAATGAGTTTTTTTTTTATTTTAGGGACTATCAAAGGTCCTCTTATCTTTTCGATGATGTTCATCTATTTTGTTTTATTTTTGTGATTTCTTTCATGTTATCTTTTCTCTCCACATGTTATATCCTGATTGCCATCATCACGTTACTGACCGGACATCACGGACCTGCAGTATGTAAGTATAAGAATATTCTTAAATTAAACCTAAATAACTTCACCCCCGGTCACAGATTTTATAACACTATACCCCCCAGTTAACTGATTTAGCTCTCTCAGTATGCAAAACGGAGAGACCTAGATTAGCAACCCAAATATGGCTGCATTTGAAAATCGAAATTAATTTGCCTAAACTCAATAGCCTCTGAACCTGCATGTGGAAAACAATTTATGGACGCATTATTTGCCAGGAAGGTTCCAAATTTCTCCACATATTGACACGATCGCACTATAGATAGATACGTGGAAAATCGTGGCGGTAGCCAATGTGCCCTGCAAATTAACAGCGTTTCCCCCGGGGCCAATATTTCTCCGGGCGACGTCGAACCTAGGACCGCCCGCCACTAACTACCCCACTGAATCAGCGGCGATCACGCCTACACCTTGTATATCCACCGATTGGTACGAACTCGTACCATCCACCCGGATAAAGCAATATATTATAATGCCGAAGAATCTTAACTGCTGACTGTACTAAAGACCATGTTTAATGACTCTGCTGCTTCTCCCTATTTTCAGAGATGAACAGATAAGTCTGTGGCAAACAGACCTAGATGCTTACTTAGTCATGATGAATTCATAAAATCTTTGTGCGATCTTGAAAATACTATTACGTCTCAGTATATCGTAATTTAATAATAAAAATATAATACATAATACATTATTAAAACGTAGTTAACTAATCGGAACCACTAGTCGAACAAGCTCTAATTGCAGAGTTATCGAAGTTACCTTTATCTAAAATGAGCTTCGTTAATGCTTTACTTATCATAACGTTTTAAATATTAAAATGACCAACGATGATAGCGAGATAATTCCTATAACTATGCTAATAACACCTACCTTCTCCAAAATATAATATTTAATCTGGATGCAAATCATCCTAATACGTTCCGATTATAAAGAGCTATAATTTCGGCATTATATTGTCCATCAAAGTGTTTTACATATATAAAAATAAAAGGCTGGCAATCAAGCAATTTGTTCCTCGACCTACTAAACTCTTTCGTGATGAAATCGTGTTTTGGTCTTAGGTTAATACTTAAGCTTCATAATTTTGTATCGATTCATGGATCATGGATATCATTATATAATTAAGGCAATTTTAAATTCGAGGTAGCTTCTAGTTAATTTTAAAGAGCATTTTAAAGTAATGTCCTATTGTGTTTAATAGATTTGTTTATTTCAGACGGCCATGCACTGGGCATGCAAGCGTGGTGATGAAAACTTAGTGAAACTGTTGGGTGGTGTGGCTCGCCAAGTTGTCAATGAACGTTCCGTGAGTATTAAAATCATTTACTAACGCCGGTAAATGTCACATAATCTGGTTAGAGAACGTCGACAGACATAAGACACCTTATTTAGAAGTAATACGCGTAATCGTAAAGTTTATTGGTTACCTAGAATAGAAGTTTTAATGCTCTATCAAATCTGCCTACGTACATCTGGTAATTCTGCCTGTTTTACTGTATACTTAAACTGTAGTTTATCCCCTTTTTTCATGTGGTGTTCTTCGTTTGCGCGGAAACAGAATGGGGTGAGTCCTTTTATTGTCCAACTACTTGTGGATTCGAGAGAAGCGATAGTAAATTTATCGCAGTAGCACTTAACTTTTAATAGTGTTTTACTAATAAAGCTTAAGATTCCAACGCAATGTCATCAGAAAACTTGTAAAAATTTTAAACTTTTTATGAGTAAACATTAAGTTCGGAATTTATTCAATTCTTTCATATAAATGGTAGGTACTTATATGTATATGTAGAGTTTCCCAATGGTCTGTTGTGTTGGTGCCGTCCATTTTTATGACGAAAACTCTTTACTAGTTTTCGTTACAGCTGTCGCTTTTATATTCAGCAATATCCATTCAGTTTAATATCTGACTTGTATATTCAGTGTAAGTATTAGAATTGCGAGCGGGCCGCGGGGGCGTTACGGTATAATATGGAGCGAGAGCAGATGTGAACCCTTCCAAGTAACTCTGCATGTTGCCTGCGCCTTCCGTCTGAATTATATTATATCCCAGTACAATCAAAGAGTTATTCTTGGACTCTTTTTGCATTGATTTTTTGAAGTTTGTATCGATACTATCTGTTTTAAGGTTTTCTTTGTATCCGTAGTGTTTAATTCTTTACTTATTTTCTTTCTAAGCACTAACTCTCTATCAAAGAATTTGTATGTCTACTCGCATTCCAGTCACCTACTTGTTGGGTATGCCTCCTTTCGTTGCATAAAACCAAGAATATGTGTCAAAGTTAACC